>OW569405.1:75786061-77132034 GCA_937654795.1 Cistogaster globosa | reverse complement strand
CTGTAAAGCCCGCCCTAAATAAAATAAGAATAAAACAAATTTTATTTAAAAGTAATATATAGAACTCGATATTCGAATAAATTTCGTATTATTTATGATCAAAATAAAAGAAACATATTTATTAACAATTTTTTTTTTTGTTTGTTTAATTTATTGTTCTTGTATTTTGCAATAACCTAAAATTTGTAACTTTTTTCAAGTTATTCGTAAGTTTTTCTAAAAAGTATAAAATATTGTCCAGATGATTTTCCAAAGTTTCCAAAGTTTTATTCACTTAACATTAAGGCGTATTAACAAATTATGTACAAATGCTGACACGACAAGCGGTTTGTCATCTAGTGGCGCGCACAAAGATTGCCGACATAAAACAAAAACTATAAAATATTATTTTATTTTTTATTAAAAACTGTTCTACAATAAATAATTAATGTCAATTTCTAATAAGGAATTTAAAAATACTTACGTAAAAATAAATTTATAATAATAAATTAAATGTGGGTTAAGAATTTATATAAAATTTATATTTTAATAAAAAAAATAAATAAATAATATTCATAAAAATGTTTGGCTTATATTAGGGCGTTTTTCAGTAGGAACGAGTAAATGTATAGAAAACTAAGAAATATGACATCAGCTGTGATACTCCTAACGATAATTTGTGGGAACCACAGATCTTTCGCAAATATGTTACCCAACTTCTGCTTTCGAGTAATTATGATGGAAGCTTTTTGATTATTTCATTTTTTATGGCTTCTGTGGTTATTACCGTCAATGATTTTAACAAATCTTTTGTCAACTAAAATGCACCAGTCTACTTAAATGCACCATAATGAGGTGCCAACTGAGAAAGAAGTCATTTCATAAACATTCAGTTACGTCGATATTTTACTAAGCAAAATATCTGCGAAAGTGTAAATGTAAAATATTCATTTGTTAAAGATGAAAAAGATGCAAACATGAACTGAGAATTACTTTGTTAAAATATTGTTTTATAAAATTAATAATAAACAGATTTTTTTTTCTAATAAATTTATAAATATTTTGTACAAATTTTAAGTAAATATATTGCATTTGAATAATAGTGTATCAACTCAAAGTTTTTAGTTTGACATACGTATAATAAAAAACACCACATGATCGCAACTTCAGGCAAAAAGGCTGGCATAAAAAATTAGGCAAATAGTCCAATCAACGTTCAATAACTTCATTGTACTGTAAAATTTGTTTTAATTTAATTAATAATTTCTAATTAGTTTTTGGTTTTCCTTATATTTCGTAAAAAAACTGTTATTTCTTTTTGTCGTCATGTCGAAGAAAAAATTGCGTATCAGCAAAGAATACTCAAATATTTTATTAAAAATTGTATTCTAAATGGCATTGGAAAAGATTAATTGCAAAAAAATAAATAAATAAATGAATAAATAAAAAATATTATACTACTGAACCAATAAAACAAAATACTGAGTCCAGATTTACACTATGCAATTTTTTGAGGCATTTCTTTTCAACTCTCTCTATTAACATACAGCGATATGCGTTACTTAAAAATAAACATAAGCAATATTAACCTCCTCCCAAAATTCAAGCAATGCCATATTAATTCTCCCTCTTGCTTGACCAACAAACAAAAGTTTCATGCTAGTTTCATGAAAAATTGCATAGTGTAAATGCCGTATGACTCTAAGAATTGCGCAGAAAAAATTCAAGTATTAATAGATGTAATCCAAATATTGTTAAAAGGGCAGTTTACCAATACCAAATGATTTACATCTTTACAGCTACCGATCACTACCGAGACTAAAAATATATAAAATTATTTCCGAAGTACAATTGCGAAATTAAAGTTTTTATCCTTCCAAAATTCAACTAAGTCATGTATGGTACGTTTACTTTTTCATTTTTCGATTTTTATTTAAAGCTTAAAAAAATTTAATTGCAGATGTAATAAACCGAGGGCGATACACTGAAGAGAATATGTCGCAAACATTAAAATTGAGTTGAACTTCATCAAAGTGCGCCAGTTCAACAAAAAAAAAAAAAAATGGAATAAGAATAATTTGAAAAAACAAATAAATTATATTTTATTTGTAAAATTATCATTTTATATCGCTTTTGTTCTTAAACCTGTTTTACACATATTTTTAGTTCAACGTTTTTCTTAACTATTTTAAAAATTGACAAAATACAAATGTAAATTCTATGTAAATAATAATTAAAAATGTAAAGGTGCAAATTTTATATACCCTTCACCACGTAAAAAATTCTATTTTAGTGAAACAACTTCAATCGAAAAAATAAATATTGCGGTGACAGAGAAATAAAAAATGAAAAGAAAAAATTAAGTACGATTTGCAAAAAAATGTTGCCGATTTTAAATGGGCTAAGCATTTTTAAAAAATTTTATTATTTCCTGAAAGATCCATTCAAAAGATTTTAAATGACAGGCCCATAACTCAGAATATATGGGCGAACACCAATTTCTTAACTTGATGTTTTTTCGTATTATTTGATTCTCCATTGGCTCCATAAAATTGGTTTTTTGATTGAAGTTACGTCATTGTTTTAAACGATATGGAAAAATAGAGACAGGCTTAGTGTTCTGCCCGCTGCCTCGAAGGACATGGACGAATCTTGCTGATTTTCTATAGCAACTTTACCGAAACTATATCTTATCGGTTGACGTGCTTTAATTTTCTCTAGCTCATCTAGTGTCTTGGCAAAGTTGATTCCAATAAATGGTGATGTTGTATCAGAATTTCTTCTTAGCAGAAAAAATCTTTTTGTTCCGCGCGCTACTGGACACCGGTACAACTTCAAGTTTTCCATACAAATTACGCAGATGCTGATTTGTTTAGAAGAATGTGCAAACTATTAGTCTTATTAATTTTTCCGTAAATGATAATGTTGTAAAACGTAATGTTATACTGTTTTTAAATGCTCATGTTTAAATTGTAAAGTTATAATTGTAAAAAAATTTATTATTGTTTTCTTTGTCAGTCTGTAAGAATTTATATCCATAATCTTTAATTCAATGAATAAAAATAAATAAGAAACTTAAAATATATATAATTTATTCAGTCAGAAATGGTTGTTGCAGCAATTACAAACGGAATCATAAGCTTAGATATACCTTCTTCGACTTGTGGTAAAAAGTATAAAAATAAATAGAATTATTCTCTGATTTTTACCAGGAAAAAAATTGATTAATTAATAAAATTTATTAATAATATGACCCATTAAAAGTTATGAATTTAACAATTCATTCGAGGGCACATTAAAAATATTATGTTCTTGAAAATGTTCCGTATAAAGAGTAAGTGATTTTTGTAGCAGAGTATTATGCAACCTTTGTACTATCTATTGGTTAGCAAAAATGCTAAGAGAATTCAAGTCTCAAAATAAAAGATTAAGAAAAATCGATCTAAAAAATGGATTTTATCTCACTACAACATTTAATGACAATTTTTATACGCCAAAATACATAAAAATCTGCATGCCGCAGTTCTGTTATTTATTTCAACCAATTGCAAAAATTTACTGTTAAAAATTAGTTTGTTTAAAATTTGTCACTGGTTGAACCTTTCACAGCAGACAAATGCTATCGAGCTTCTTTATATATTTTATACATTATTTACCAACAGTTTGGATTCCGTACGTACACTAACTGCCAGTCCCACGATGTCGCAATCGTTCGTTCGTTCGCACAATTACATTCAAAACAAAAACAAATCCTTAAAAATTGTTTTTGTTTTGAATGTAATTATGCGAACGAACGATTAATTGCGATATTGTGGGACTGACAATAAGAAGTTAAAATAATTATCTAAAAAGTTACTGTGCTAATCGCTAGTTCTTGATGTTAAAAGTCTTAAACTATTAACTGCCAATTTCTCTACACGCAAAGGAATACTTCTTTCGCATACTTGTATTGAAAACAAAAACAATTTATAAAATATGGTTTTTCTTTTCAATATAAATATGCGCAAGAAATTGCCGTTGGCATGTAGAGAGATCGGCAGTTATAGTTTATATGCAGTTTCTATATGGCAAGCGAGCATCTCGTCCAGAAAATTTATATAGGAAAAACTCAAAAATTGGGTTCTTTTTATGCAAATTTTCTAGACGAGTCGCTCGCTTGTAATATAAAAAAAAAGTATTAAAAATGAAGCAACTTTACATTCTAATTACAACCTCTCAACTTTCAACTATAAAAGTAATTTAATTTTTTAAATAATTATCTATTCGTTCGTATTGGAAAACACTATATAAAAATGAAAACAAAACAAAATTTGTAAAAATCGGATAAAAGAAAAATACTCCTACACAATGTGCAACAGCTAATTACAAATAAATTCCAAAATAACATCAGAAATTTCATGTAAGCAATTAAATTGCTTAGAATAAAATGTTTTGATGGGCTTGTGAATCATTAACAAATACATTCCAAACAAATCTATTGAACTTTAGTTAAATGTGTTGTTAATAGCGACATACATACGTTTATAGTCATTAAATTCAGATCAAACTGAAAAGGTCACGGTATTGTTTTATTCGAAATAAACTGATTGATTGATTGACCCTCACAACAAAAAATATAAAAGGCTTTTATAGGTATTTGTTATTTAAAATTGTTTGAAATAAACGATTGAAGGCTTATTTTCTATGTCTAACTCTTTATTTATTATTTATTTCATTAGAATCTTATCACATTAAATTGTCACATTTTATTCAAAAATTTCATTAAATCCATACTGTCAATGTTTATAACGAAATTTATATTAAAACGACCAAGAAACAAGCTGCAAACATTTTATTAAACCACAAAACGCCGAAAAAACAAATAGGGAACGAAGAGTATAAAAAATTTATAGTTTGCTTCAACTTACTGTCATCATGAAATGGAAACTAATGGGCGTTTTGCCAAAAAGTCAAAATGTCTCATACTAGACAATTTATTATATTCTCTTATATTTTTTATAGTTTTTTTCGTCTTTATTTTAATACTAAACTATAAAAACTTTTTTTAAACACTTAAAAATTTGAATTTGTTTGTTCACACTTAAACACCGTTTCCAAGTAAAAAAAAATATTAATAAAGGAAACCGAAGTAACAAAAAGTTTAACTAATGCTATATTAGCCTTACTTAGCATATTGTTTTGAGAGATGTATTAAATATTTTTAATAAATGAATTTGCTTCTGTTCAAGCTCTTCATTAAAGGTAAAACATGACGCCAAGCCTGTCAGATTTGTGATTTTAATTAATTAATTAATCAAGGGGTTCAAAGAAATATTGCTTGATATTAGAAAGATTTAGTGAAATAAACTCTCTTTTGCCTAGGAATGATTGTTTTGAAAATTATATTTCACTAAATTTTATTGCAATTCTAGCAAAAGGTTTAAAAGTTTCAAGACGTAGCCGGCGCAAGACACTACAAAAATGCGTTCGAAACCATTAAGCAATGAATGTATAGAGAGTATATTTTCGGTTATGAATTTCAGACACGTAAAATTTCCCAATACTATAAAGCTCCTGAAGGCAATATTAAGAATACATGTTGTACTTAGTATAGATAAAATCTGTTCAAACCAGTGAAAGATATCAAACAGTGAAACAATTAACCTGTTGAAAGTATTTATTTAAAAAAAAAGACATAAATTCATATGATAAAAATGATCCGGTGATACGTAATTCACAAATATATTAAAAATAAAAAATTCTACGACTTTCACTTTTAACAGAGTTTTAGGGGAATTATTTTGTAAAATTTGGTAAAAGAACAAAAAAAGTATTTTGCAGCCCTGCATGACACTAAAACTTATTTGTAGAAAAAATAGTACATGCTTAGCGTATAGGGGCTTAACCCATGTTCTTAATATATGGCCATACTTGCGTTTAGCATTATAACATTTCGAATTGAAATAATGAATTTTCTTTAAAAATACCAGGTAAAAGCTCCTTCATTTTTGCTTTTGAAGCAGTTGTTTGTATATGAGAAATGTGTTCCACAACCGTTGTTTTCAGCACCTAATTTTACTTATATATTCATATATAAACTTTAAACAAGTCTTGTTCAGTTGAATAAACTTGAGATTTAATATTTTGAATTTTTCAAGATTTCAAAGGATTTTTTATTTTTAATCGCTTTTTTTTTTTAAATTTGTCCCACTGTAAAAATATAAAAACCAAAAAACCTAGAGATTGTCCCCAGGGTATAAAAAAGGTGTATCTAAGTTTGTCATTTTCTTTTTAATTTCTTCAATATCCATTTCCGACCCCTTAAATTGTATATATTTTGTCCGTCCATGTTAGTGTTGAAATTAATTTTACCAAGGCAATCTATCAGATATAATTTTGAAAATGTTGGTCTTAAAATCAGCAAGCCTCTACTTTTTCTATATCATTTGGAACAATGTGGTAACTTCTATCAAAAAACCAAATATATGGGTCGATTAAAACTTGAAAAAAACATTAAGTGAAAAAATTTGCGCTCCGAGTTATAGGCCTCTGAACTTTTCATAGAAAAGTACAATTGGGCACCAAATTTATTTACATATCAGTATGGATATCATTAAAAAGTTTTTGAAGAGATCTTTCAGAAAATGTTAAAATTTTAAAAAATTCTTAGCCCATTGTATATAAAATTGTATAAATAACCTATTGTTTTCTTAGTTTTAAATTCTCTGTTAAACCAATATTTGTTTTTTTTTTTTTTTGTGATTTTAGTTATTCACTAAACTAGATTTACATACATGGTGAAGAGTATATGTAAAAGATTCGGAATACCCGAATATAGCAATCTAACTTTTTGTACCTGTAATGAAGACTATAATAACCTACGAATCAAAACGAGTTTCTACAGATATGCGATTTTTACGTATTTAGCTATTTTTAACCGTAATAGACAGACACTTGAAAAGCATTGTAAATATATTTATATACAGCAGCTGCAGCAGCAAACACTTAAAACAAAAAAAAATACTTACATACTAACATTACTTACATTACTAAATTCGATAAACCAAGAACATTAAAAATAAAATTACAAATCGAAAGTGTCTCCATAGAGACTTTGACGAATATTTCCTTAACTTTTCATATTTTATATTTAGACAGTATACATTGTCAGAACAACGAAAAATATGTATTATAAAATACAAATAAAAGGGTGTCCCAAAGGTACGTAAACATGACTTAAATGACTCAATACTATAAACCTTAGTAGGCAACCAATTGAAATAGAGTATAGCGCTATTGTCGGTACTAGTATATAATATAAAACTACAGGGTGTCCCATAGAAGGCTATAGTTAAGTACTGCTATGTCCGATTAAATAAAAAGTTTTTGAAATTAAAAGTTGCCTAATTTTAGAAAAAGCCTTATCTCTACTAGGAAAGTAAATAGATACTAAATTCTTCCAACTGGTGTAGGAAGTATTCAGTGTGGGATACAAAACTCCTATTTTTAGAATTTTTGTTTGCTGCTTTTCTATTCGTTTGTCTGTTTGGCTGTGTTCGCATCACGTAAAAGATGCTGAATGCATTTGTTTTAAATTTTGTGATGAGATCCTTTAAATATAGAATACTTATTTTTTATAAAAATTAGTTATTTAGTAAAGAAATAAAGATACAAAAGAACTCAATTTTAACGATATAATGGTACTAAAACAATTGTAAGAATATTTTTTTTTTTTTGTAAATGGAAAATTTTGTACACTATAAAACTACATTCTTTTACATTTGAATTTTCAGAAAATTAGAAATGACTCGTAGACGAAGTCGTGAGCACTACTTGACAGTATATTATATATCAGCTACAAATTTGAAGATAATAATCACTTAAAATGTATGCATCACTTTGCTGATGTTTTTTTAGGTTTGGTTATATTTCTTTAGCTCTTCAATCATTTACCAAATCGTTAGGTTATATGTAAAATCCGTTTTCCTTGATAATAAAAAATAAGTTATTTTAGACTAAAATTAATAAACTGCTTAAAATTGTTAATCGGAGTTCATCTATTGGATCATAATACTTTCTATAGCAAAATGTTGTTGTCCTTTCAGAAATATAAAAAAGGATTATTTTTCTAATCTATCTAAAACAAAACTGGCGTCTTCTTATAGAGAATATTTTTTTTGCTATGCACGAAAATTCTGGAAGTACGTATTTTGGAAACGGTGTTTATGCCGACATATCGTTAAATGTCCCAAACAAATCATTTAACAAATGTTTTTGTTAATCTGCATAAGACCATGATCATACATTTGTCCGCATTTCTAAAAATATTCGTACTTTTATTAATTTTGACATCGTATTGTTTCTGTCCATTTTATTCCTGTAGTTGTGTTTTGCTGTCGAATTTTATTGGTTTTTGGTTTTTCTTCTTGTTTGTAAGTTTATGTGTTATGTTATCAATAATATCGTGATCTTTTTGGGACAATATTTTTAAAATTCTTTTCGTTAATTTATTTAACTCGTGCAGCTATTTGATAATTTATTTTTTATGTGTCTTAATAATTTTTAATTACATTAATATTTAAGTTTTTAGTTTTTAATTGCTTATTAATAAATAAATTTGATTGATTATAATACTTGGTCAAGTTGTGTGGGCAGCAGAAGTTAAAAAAAAAATTTTTTTTTTTTGTTTTTATGTTTTTTTTTTTTTTTTTTTTGCTGTTTGAATTTATTATAAATTACATATTTACGATTTGCTTATTTCTTTTTTTGTAATAGAAATAAAGCAATACGTAACTTCCATTATTTATTTGACTTCGCCTTAAGGTATGCAAGAGCTTTTACTTACCTTACCAATGCAATAGTGATATGACTAACAACCGTATTTAGGTGAATACTTATTAAATATCAATGCTTTCTTATTGGTAAATTGAATTAATAAAATTATTTTGTCAATACAAACAATAGCAATCGAACCAATTTCACAAAAAATTTTTCATTTACAATGTAGACAAATTCATAAATATGTCAACCACACCTAAAATAATAAAAATGCTCGTTTCTCTTTTTTTATGAAATAAAGCAGAAAAATATGCTTTGTGGGAGTATTTATAGCTTTAAAATAATTAAGAGGAAAATAACAATTTAAATGAATTATCTTGCGGAGAAATTCCAGCATTTTCAACTTTTCCATAGCATGATACAATCACAATGAACTGGCTCCATAGGAAAATATAGGTTTTTTTAGTGGTATTTTTTATATGCTTTGGAACTTTCTATCAAGGAGTATAAACTTAGTTCTGCTAACCATGATGCTTAAGTTTGGTAAAAGGTTGTCGCTATACTTTCAAAAGCGCTTTTAGTCGCATTGTTTTCCCATAAGTTAAGACAATATGAAGGTAAGTCTATATAAAAGTAAAGCAGTAGTCATAGTTTGTTAGGAAAATTAAGCATTAGATCAGTTTATATGGAAATTCTGCATTTTGCTATCAAAAAAATATCCAAATACATCTGATGCAGGTTTTTTATAAAAAGTTTTGCTATTTTACCATATTTGTTATAACCAAAGTATGGTTAATTAAAGGATGTTATATTTCGTATTTAAAGTTTCTAACTGATATTTAAAGAAGGTCAGTAACCCTTTGGTATTTCACACTATTTTTTTTTTTTTTTTAATAATTATAAAAAATTATATTTCCATAAAGTTTAAAAGAACCTTTACTGTTTGAAGCAATCTATTTTTATTTTCATATATTATACTGCAAATATTCTTACTGTCCTTTTTTTTTGAAGTTACAATTGGTGCAATGCAGGCATATTGAATTCTAAAAAAACATTTTACTCAAATATAAAACCGAACCAACTAAAAATATGATTGCAATCAAATGAATAGTTTTTTATACACAGACACTAAAACGCTTTCACATGTGTATGTATTTATAGAAGGAATATTTTTAAAAATATTTTGTATTAGCGAAAGGATATTGCACACGTAGTTAGCAACGGTAAAGCAACCAAGTATCATGTTTGCTATACAACTTTTATTAAAATACAAATTTCTATGTTTAATAACAAGTAATTAAAAAGAAACTGACACACACACACACGATACCTTTATAATAATTAAATTTTTAAAAATATTAAACTAAAAATATTTCCTTCAAGAATCTTTTTTTTTCCCATTGTCAATGTAAGTTTCTTTAAATCTATTTTAAATTGGATTTTGATTTAAATCTAGTTCATAAACAGAAATTTAACTAGACTTGAGATACAACCGAAATTTAGTTTTTAAAGTTACTTTTGGCAAAATCTATTTAAAATCTTCGTTTATAAAATGCAGTAACAAGTGTGTTTTTGCGGAGAAGGAATTAAATTTATTTTCAGGTATTCACAATATTTGTGAATGATATATGAAACAAATTTTCTATGTGCAATTTGACATTAATGTGTTAATATTCGTTACTGAATTGAAATTTTATCATAAGGAAACTTGTATAAAAAATTTATTTGCTTTTGTCCGCTGTAATCTTTTTACAGCGGACATAAAAATACTTTTAGGAAATTTAAAATAAGCTTTTGCAAAAATCTTGTAACAATTTAAACCTTTAAAATTTAATTCTTTTATATTTGATTTTATAGCGATCTAACAATACATAGTCTGCGTACATTGATTGTCTTAGTCTTTTAAACTTCAAAAAATAAGGTCATATATGTAAAAATAACGTTGCTATCAACATAACATTCATTTAATTTTTTTCAAATTTTTTTTGCACCTGCCCCTATAGTACACATGCCAGTAAATACTGTGGTAAAAATTTCAACGATTTAAAGAGAATGCCATATTTGGAAATTGCTCGGCCTTTATTTTTTATATTTTTATATTTTTAGCTTACATTGGGATCCACACTGTACAAATTCTGGATATCTGGCTGCTACGTTTGAAGAACTAAGCCGATCTATGTTTAAGTGATGTCACCTTCTATATTTTAGTTTAGTTTTTTAGTTTATTGTACTTGTTTTTATACAAGAGATAAGAATACTTTACCTTAAGTGTCGGCCTGTTATGGCATTTTTGGTACACCCTTTAATTTTATACTTTTTTTGTTCTTGTTGCTATATCGGACATAGTTTTACAAACAGTGTGCAAATCTAACGTAGACACGTCAAATTTGTTCCGGTCCCAAAAAAATATTTTTACGAATATCGCCCTTTCAATTTTAGTATTATGAAATTACGAGTTGAACTGTGTATATGAATAAATTAAAATTTAGTTTTTGCTTAAGTACAATACAAGTTACAAGGAAAACGGTAAAGAAATACTTTGGTTTGTGTGTCAACTTCGTCTAACTAAATTAATGATGATATGAATACTCCTCGTTTTTTTATTTACAAAACTAATTGGTTAAATAGATGATATTTACAATGTACACAACTTAAGGTGGATAGATACGAAAAATGCTGATGAAGGATGTAGCGGTCTAGAAAATGCAGCATTACATTCTGTTGGTGTCTACTTTTTCCTGTTTTCTTTGAAAAACGTCCCCCCCCAAAATGTACCAAAGCCAAAACTAAAATTTAATTCAATAATGCGAAAATTTAGAAATATACACCTACCACGATTCCAAAGATAAATGGCTGTGACAAAGAAGCAGACATTGTAATGAAACCCCTAATTTGTTTATGGAACCCTGAAAATTATTCGAAAGTAACTGTAACTGTTTGGTCTTCCTGCTGTCACCCGATTTATTGATTTTATCCTGATTCATTTTATTTTTCATTCAGTTCAGTTATCGTTTCTAAATAATTAAAATTTTTACAAACGTTTTTGTTTTTGTTTGAAACTCGCCTTTTCAAATGTTCGGGAATTTTTCGCAAATTTTAATAACTTTCTGCAATTTAGTGTTAAACACATATATTTAAATTTTTTGTAGAAAATTTTATTTAAGGTAGGTCTTAAAACTTTTGATAATTTAACCCCATTAAGGAAATTTTTTTGAAAGGGAATTCGTAATTTAAGATAATTATAAGCAAATATAGCTGGAGACTTATCAAATTCAAAAATCTAATACTTCGTGTATTGGCAGACATCAGCTTTTTTTTTTTTGTTAATCGTGAACAAACTAATCGGGTAACCGATTAATGATGCAACCCAAATTTTAATTATTAACTTTAGTTATAATGACAAGGTACTTTATATGATTAATTTAGGCCGTAAGACATTACAAATTTCTTTATCATAAATAAATAATACAAACTTCACACAAAATTTAAGCTTCCGTATCCTTTAAATAATTCGTGTACTGAATTAGCAATTTTATATTCATTCTTTTCACCTACGAGGGCTGCTATATATATTTCTGGCCTGGCAACACTGAGTGCTGCCAAGTGCAATCTGACAGTTCCATTGGAAAGTTTGTCATTTTTAAGAATAATCGTACGACCATTATTTCTGTGGCATTTTGACAAAACATCTTAAGTGGAGATAAGATAGTAAAAATGTTATTAAAAAAATTGGATGAAAAAAAATTTTTTTTATTAAATAATAAAATAAACCAAAATTATAGAAAAATAACGTCTATATTACCAAATTTTAAAAACGTAAACAAAAATGTTTTTTGAATGAAAATTTTATGATTACCAACATTAATTTCAACTTTTCAAATCTGACTTAAGATGTTTTGTCAAAATGCCACAGATTTGTGTTGTTTACAGTGACTTGAAAAAATTAATATAGAAAAAAATGGAATTAACTCGTAAACATTTTCGTGCCATCATTTTTCACAACTTTCGACGTGGATTCTCACGACATTAGTGCAACGATGAACTTAAATCTTTGTATGGCGATGAAGCACCATCCCAAAGCACTGTGGCCAAAGCTCGCTTAAAGACGAATTCCATGAAGGTCGTCCAAAAACGGCTGTTGTGCCAGAGAACATTGATGCCGTGCGTGAACTCATAATGCAAGAACGACACGCGACATACCGAGATATAGAGACATCCTTGGACATTTCTTCCACCAGCATACATTCGATACTGCACGAACACCTGGCCGTAAAAAAGTTTTGTTCTCGTTGAATCCCGCACAATTTGAAAGTCGCTCAAAAAAAGGCTCGTGTCGATTGGTGCAAAGTAAAGTTGCAAAAATACGATTGCGGTGCTTTAAAAGACGTTTATAAGATCGTCACAGGTGACGAATCATGGATCTATGCGTATGAGCCCGAAGCGAAACAACAATCGACCGTGTGGGTCTTCAAAGACGAGCAAACAGTGTGCAAATTTGACAAAGACACGTCAAATTTGTTTCGGTCCCAAAAAAAAATATTTTTAGGAATATCGCCCTTTAAATTTTAGTATTATGCGAAAATTTATTTTTTATGAAATTAAAAGTTGAACTGTGAATATAAATAAATTAAAATTTAGTTTTGGCTTAAGTACAATACAAGTTACAAAGAGAACAGTAAAGAAATACTTTGGTTTGTGTGTCAACTTCGTCTAACTAAATTAATGATGATATGAATACTCCTCGTTTTTTAATTTACAAAATTAATTGGTTAAATAGATGATGTTTACAATGCACACAACTTAAGGTGGATAGATACGTAAAATGCTGATGAAAGATGTAGCGGTCCAGAAAATGCAGCATTACATTCTGCTGGTGTCTACTTTTTCCTGTTTTCTTTGAAAAATGTCCCCGCACATTTTGTAAAACAAATTTTCCTTCTAAAGAAATATTGTTGAAATTAAAAAAATGTACCAAAGCCAAAACTAAAATTTAATTCGATAACGCCACCTACCACGATTCCACAGATAAATAAAAAAAGAAGCAGACATTGTAGTGAAATCCACAATTTGTTTATTGGAACCCTGAAAATGATTCGAGAGTAAGTGTAACTGTTTAGTCTTCCTACGTGACCCGTTTTCTTGATTTTATCCTGATTCATTTTTTTTTCATTCAGTTCAGTTATCGTTGCTAAATAATTACAATTTTAACAAACGTTTTTTTTTTTTTTGTTTGAAACTCGCCTTTTCAAAATGTTGGGGAATTTTTCGCGAATTTTAATTGTTTTCTGCAATTTATTTTTAATCACTTTTCATAATTTAACCCCATTAAGGGAATTTTTTTGAAAGGGAATTCGTAACTTATAAGCAAATATAACTGCAGACTTATCAAATTTAAAAATCTTATATTTCGTGTATTGGCAGACATCAACTCTTTTTTTGTTAATCGAAAATAAAATAGTAAACTGTGCACAAACTAATCGGGTAACCAATTAATGATGAAACCCAAATTTAGATTGTTAACATTAATTAAATGACAACGTACTTTATATCATTAATTTAGGCCGTAAGACATTACAAATTTCTTTATCATAAATAAATAATACAAACTCCACAGAAAATTTTAACTTCCGTATCCTTTAAATAATTCGTGTACTGAATTAGCAATTTTTAAATTCATACTTTTCACATAAAACATAGAATTGAATGAAATTGAGTTAATGCAAATGAATTTGGTAAAAACGAATTTCAATTCGTCTCTAATTTAAACGAATTCGTAAAATGAATTGCAATTTGTTTCTCATGCAAATGATTTTTGTCGAAGTGAATTGCGAATCATTTCCAATTCATTTGAATTAAATTGATTTTGGGTTAATAAGCAATTATAAATTCATTTACAACTCATTGGTCAAAGTTTCTATTGATTACGTAAGTAAATACGCAGTAAGCAACTCTGTTTCTTTTAATCATTGATCATTGCATATTTTCAGTTTATTAGGATAAATTCCTATTTTTCATTATCCTTATATCTGCTCTTAAATTCGATTGATTGGAACTTATTTTAGATTTCTTCAATTTAAATTACAATCTGACTCATTTGAATAAATTCAAAATAAATTCAATCCAAATGATTTGGAAACGAATTACAGTTCACTTTGGCAATATTATTTAAATTGAAAACGATTCGGAATTCATTTTTGTCTATTTCGTTTGAACTGATTCAAATTTCATTTAATTCTATTTTGTTGCGAAAGGAAATTATTATAGTTTACTTAGTTCGCAACGAGTTATAATCAAGAAAGAATGATTCATTTATAGCTCCGCAATTTTTTTTTGTAAGAAATAATTTTAGAGCAAAAATGTATTTAAAAATGCAAAGTGAAAGTGTCGTATGGGATGCTCTGAGCATGTTTAAATAAAAATAAAATTAGATCTTAATGGTTCATTAATTACATTAAGAATCCAATAACGATTCCACAGTAATTGTATTTTTTAAACGATTTTCGAGGTCTTTGGTGCAATTACAAAGATAACGATCTGAGAAAAGAAAATGAGAGCAAAAACCATTTTTTTATATCATATTACAATCAGTAAGCTCATTTCAGTAAGAACTATCCAGTCCTGGACCTCAGAGCTTTTGCCCTAAGCGGTCATTTTTAAATAAGCAAGAAAACCAGTTTACGTCAGAATAGGGTTCTGGCATTTTTTTTAAGATAAGCAAAAATTTTAACAAAAAATGACTCTGGAGAATATTATTAGTTATTAACAGGGTAAGGCCAAGTGCTCAATTGTATAACTCATGGTTTAGTCGATATCGCATGATACGGTCAAATGATACATAGTAAAGTCTTTAAATAGAATAATTATACATGAAATACACCAAGTTATTCCGAAAAAAATTAGAAGGAAATCGCAATGTGTCAAAAGGACCCTGATAATAATATGTGTTGAATCTATATATTTGTTTTTGACTTTTTTCTTAATACATTACTTAAAATTGTAATCCAATATTAAATTTAATTTAATTTTTCTTTAAACTATAACATGTCATTAAGTCTCTACACTGATTACATTTCTTTCATGCTATTTCAAAGAAACTAACTAAAAATAAAACATTTTTAAAGTTTGTTATTACTTTAATAAGTTATTTTAAATATATCTTAATAACTTCTTGGTAAACATGCATGTATTTGCATAAAAAGAACTGAATCTAAACGTGTGTGCATTTTACCCTTGTGTTGTTGACATGTGAGTTTAATGTACTTAACCCGTACAAGTACATTGAATTCTGTTTGTTAAAAAAAAAAGTCCTAAGTTAATAACAAAAATGTATGCATAGAAGGAAATTCAAATATATTTTACAAAACAGGTACTGTATGTAAACACCGGTTCTTCCTATAACGCAGATAATTAAAAAAGAAATCTTAAAAATTTATGAAATAAATCAATCTAAATAACAAGCATGAACTAATTAAAAGTTGATATGATTTTATACAGGGTTGCTATTTGGTTCATTCCAATTTATTATAAACGTAGAAGTTTCTAAAAGATGAGTTTTAAAAATCGTATATTTTCCGTGATTTTTCTTTCAATGCTTTTGTGCTTCTATGTACAATTGGGAATAAAAAACAAAAAAAAAAAAAAACAAGGAGCCATGTTACATGATGAAATTTTTCATGATACTTATTGTATGATTGCATGTCATGGCTTAAGTTTTAACGGGAATTTTTTACACTTGTTTTATTGTATACGTTTATTGTTTGTGTGTAATTTGAAAAATATTATAACGATCAACAACATAAAACGAAAAGTACAAATTCCGATATCATCAAAATTATCATCGTCATAATAAAACTTACTGCAACTTAAACATATGATCTCCACTTTAGATGAGATCTGAAATATAATAAGTATAAAATAAGTATAAAATTTGAATTTAGAGAATTAAAGGGTGCTCCCATATATGAAGTAAATTTAGCCATATGGCTCTTTCATTTGATCCGTTATATTTAAACACTTGAAAATTAAACAGAACGTCCACTACTTTGTCTTTAAAGTCGCATTTTATCCGCTGCCTCGAAATTATGTTTGATCAATTGGCGTATTTACTTTAGGTCATTTATACCTTGGCAACATTTATTTCTACCCCAACACGGATGGACCAACGGTTATCGTTTAATCGACTTCGCTATGTATCAAAACTTTTTGGGGTCGATAATGCATATTGTAGAAACAACAAACGGAATAACAAACCTGAATAAAACCCTTCTCTAGCTGTAATGAATGATATTAAAAAAAATTAGTAGTGTCAAAAACATAAATCCATAAACAGCTATGACCGCCACAGTCTCTAGTGTAACTGAACATTGTATTTACAAGTACACACACACACGTATTTAAATAATTGAAAAAAAGAAATTTTTATAAGATTTTGTTGTTTTGACAAATACAAGTTCTCTGTGTTGTAAAAAAGATAAACCAAAATTTATACAAATATACTGCATACAACAACAAAGTATATTTTGTCATTGAATTTCTTGCGTTATAGATGTTGTGAAGTTAAGGGCACAACTTAACACAACTTATGCAAACATACCTTCAAGCACAAAGCTTGTATCTACATATAAATTTACACACATTTATCCCATACTCCAAAAAATACACATTTTATTTCCATTAAGTACATTTTTTTGGGGTCAAAATGGCCTTGTCTATAAAAATTAGGGTTCTCCATATTGTTAAAGCTCTGCTTCAAATATTCGATCTTAAAAGTTGCCTTGTCTCATTTTTTTCTCTCCGTGATTGACCTAAACGGTTGGTTTTTTAGTTCCCTAAAAACAGTGCCATATTACTTTCAACAATTATAGAGAGGTTTAGTAAATCGAAAGGAAGTTTCAGTTTGTGCTCTAAAGAACTGAGAAATCAGTAAAAGCTTAAGTTTTGGTTTTGTAGAAATAATTGGCCTATTATACGAGTACGAGGGCTGCTCTTAATATTTCTGGCCTAATAGTGAAAATGCGAATATTTATAATCAAAAATGGTTTTATTGTTTTTCAAAGTATTCTCCAGCATGATTTATACACTTTTGCAAGCGCTCAAACCAGTTGTCGAAGAACTTTTTCCACTCCGATTGAGACACCTCTAAAACATGGTTTTTGAACACTGCAACAGCCTCTTCTGACGACGAAGATCGTTGACCACGCATTTTTTTTCTTGATGTGCGGAAACAAGAAGAAGTCATTAGGCGCCAAGTCAGGGCTGTACGGCGAATGACCCATTAATTCGACGTTTTGGTCGGTCAAAAACGCTCTGGTTTGAGCCGATGTGTGAGAGCTTGCATTGTCATGGTGAACAATGATTCGTCTTCTTTTGTTGGTTTTTCGAATTTCTCCGATGACTTCAGGCAAACAAATTGTAGTGTATCACTCAGAAGTGACCGCCCTACGTTGCTCAAGCGGAACAGTCGCCACATGACCAGTTTTGCCAAAGAAACAGGCGAACATTTGCTTCGAAGTGCTTCTTCCACGAACAACTCTCGTTGGATTTTGCTCGCCTTTGAAGACCTACACGGTCGATTGTTGTTTCGTTTCGGGCTCATACGCATAGATCCATGATTCGTCACCTGTGACGATCTTATAAACGACTTTTGAAGTACCGCAATCATGTTTTTGCAACATTTCTTTGCACCAATCAACACGAGCCTTTTTTTGAGCGACTTTCAAATTGTGCGGGATCCAACGAGAACAAACCTTTTTTACGGCCAGGTGTTCATGCAGTATCGAATGTATGCTGATGGAAGAAATGTCCAAGGATGTCTCTATCTCTCGGTATGTCGCAAGTCGATCTTGCATTATGAGTTTACGCACGGGATCAATGTTCTCTGGCACAACAGCCGTTTTTTGTCGACCTTCACAGAATTCGTCCTTGAACGAGCTTCGGACACGATTAAATTCATTATACCAATTTTTCACAGTGCTTTAGGATGGTGCTTCATCGCCATACAAAGATTTAAGTTCATCGTTGCACTCATGTCGTGATTATCCACGTCGAAAGTTGTGAAAAATGATGGCACTAAAATGTTCACGAGTTAATTCCATTTTTTTTCTATATTAATTTTTTCAAGTCACTGTAAACAACACAAATAATGGTCGTACGTTAAAACGTTTTAAGTTCGATTATGCTTAAAAATGACAAACTTTCCAATGGAAATGTCAGATTGCACTTGGCAGCACTCAGTGCTGCCAGGCCAGAAATATATATAGCAGCCCTCGTATTAAAGTGTGAAAAGGGATTTAATGGTATCTTAAGCGCCCCATTTTTAACATTTAAAGATGATTTATTTACAGATTTTATAATTTTAAATAATTTTATCTAAAAAAAAATAATTTGAGAGTGTTAATTGAACATAATGTCAAGGTGCTACCTAAACGGTTATCAAATAAAATGATTATAAATATTTAAATTGTATGGGAAGTGCCACGTTCACATGAAATATTAAGAAATTTATACGCTGTTCTTCATATCTGCTAACAAGCTGGAATTCTTTCAGCACAGCTTTTTAACAAATACACAAGCAAATGAACACATTTTATACTTTATTTGGTGGCGTGTCACAGTTTCTAAGGACATAACATCCATGGACTTTATGTCGCCTTGAATAACGTTGTAATGTCTATGGACATTGTGGCGTTTTTAGTATGAACAAAGTCCCACCTAAGAAAATATCCAAACTTGAACCAACAAAGGCTTCGCTTACCAAAGATTAGCTGCAAAGCCGGCATTCGGCAGAGCGCAAAGATTTTTTCCTCCATAGTATAACAACACCAGCTCCACTTACCAAAGAGTTTTGCAAACCAGTTTATAAAATTTACATCTTTCTTTCATAGAATACAATAAAATATAATTATAAACTCTAGGGATGTTATGACTCTATTTTGATGTACATTATGTCCTCGGACGTTGTGACATACCACCTTTTCTTAATAAAGAAGTTAGATAAATCCCTCAAGAACTTTTCTGTGTGTACAACTCTGAAAAATAAAACTTCGTTTTATGACTTTCTTGCAGCAAAGGCTCGACATGTTTCTTCTAACACGCCAGATGCTGCCCCAAAGAAAGTAGCCAGGGCTCAAAACTTAGCAGCTAAAATTATGACCTGATATTTTTTTATTAAATAAAAAGTATTCTATATTTGAACCAAGGTTTTAAAGGACCTTCTTACAAAATTTTATTGAAAACCATACAGCAGTTTTTATGTGATACGAACACAGACATATAGACAAAAATTCCAAAAAACAGTTGTGTTGTATTCCATATCGATTTGATGTTGTTGTAAATAAAATTTTATAAAAAAAAATTCATGTACAGAAATGTCCTCGTTACTGTGTTATTATACGTATAGATAGATTTTGAAAAAAAAGAGAGAAACGTTGTACTTTTAAATAACTGAAAACAATATTTGATTTGAGTATAAATTGCAACACTACCCCCTTAATATTAATATGAACGTCTTTCGAAAAGTATGGATAAGTAAAAAAATATCTCTAGAAAATATATTTTATAACTCTACGAACACGCATACAAACATACACAAAATGTATCTACACTTAATATTAAAAACGTGCCTAAAGTCTAATGAAACAGCATTTATAGTTCACTCTCATTGTTTCCCTGCTTATAAATTTCAATAAAAATACAAAGAAATTAAAAAGGCTGAACAAATATGTGTGAAATATAGTCAAAGTAATTCCTTGTATTAGTTTAGTTATTTTATATTTTAAGTCAACATCGCATGATAACCGATCTAAAGAATGTAGTAGATGGCATAGATAATGCTGCAGAGATATTATTTGTGAGTGCTTCTTGAAAATGCGGCACTGTCAACAAATGTCCTAGACCTACTTCTTAACTCAACTCGATTGGTAAATTTTACATGCATACAAGTATTTTGTTATTATTTATTTAAGTTTTGAAAAATAAATGTTACTTAAATCCAGCCTGTTTCAATACAGAAAATATTATAAATGATTGTTTAGTTACAAACTTGTGTGCCATTCTTTGTAGCAAAAGGAAAATAACAACAGACTACCCTAAGACATGGAAGAACAAAAGATATCAAAATTCTAATTTTTTTAAATATTCCACAAAATGTTAAAATTTTTTTAAATATTAAAGTTTTTACAAATTAAAAACATGGGAATATTAAACTAAATTTATTAAACTTTTAATTTTTTTTATTGTGCTATTTTCCCGATATTGATTACTGGAGGTGGAAGCTCTCACAATTATTTTAAATGAACTAAAGAATTTTGTTTAAACAATAAAGTAAAGACAAAAATCAAAGTTCAAGCAAAAACAACAATAACTAACTTTGATTTTACTTTTCTTTAACCACTGAAGAGCTAAGTAAGCGGTAGCGAAATGGCCATCGAGACGTGCTTTCACCTCCAATAATTAATATCGGGAAAATAGCACAATAAAATTAAAAGTTTAATAAATTAAAGTTTTTGATTTTTGTTATTATTTTTTTTTTCTTGTTCCCAAATGATGCCAACCAATAGTGTGGCGAAATATCGAAAAAATAAAAAAAATATATTTTTATATAAAATTTAATTATATAACTAATAAAAAAAAGCTTTTTTAGATTTACACTCTATCAAGAATATGCCAAACGTCATAAGACACCATTTTTCCTAAATTTATTTATTTATTGTTACAAATATCATCCAATGCTTTTGAAGTTACCTGAAATAGGACCGCTAAATTTTCAAGCCATAAAAAAGCAAAACTTTGTTAGAGTGGCTGTGCTTCCGTCAATCAATTTTTATTATTCATAACAAAATTAAGGTTGTTTTAGACATTTTATATAGGATTTCTGCCACTCAAGATCAGTAGTTAAAAAAAACAAATAAAATTTAAATTTATATTAAAAACAATTATCTTTATTTAAAGACAATATGTAGGTTTTTTATTTTATTTATTTTTTTTTTAATTTTATATATAAATTATGAAAATAGTTAAAACAAACAATTCCCTTAATTAATAATAGTAATAGTTTTTTTTTTCATATTTGCTTTAAAGGTTTTTAATTTTTCTTTTGCTTTGAAATATATTGATCTTTTTTTTAATGTGCAACTATTTATTATATTGCTATACTTTGTAGGTTAAGTTCAAGACAAGTGGTTATGATTTGTTTTAAAAATGGTTTATTACTAAAAATTCACACACATAAAATTGAAAATTTAATTTAAAAAATTATTAACTGCGTACAGGGCATGAGAAGTAATGAAATGGACACGGATACCAGCTTTTTCCCGCAAAATATTTCCACTAAAATGTTTAATTTTAAAAGCTAAGTGCTGCTAAAACTACAAAGAAAAGTTTCTTAAATCGGATCAAAAATAACAATTGTATTCGGTATTGATTTGTGTTAGACCTGTTGTGACCTACCTTAGAGCAATATGGCGCCATTGCTCTAAGAGCTTTCATGCTACTAGTTCCACTATAGCTGCATATTGTCAATTTGCAACTTATTTAAACAAATTTCTGATCTATAGTTTACTAACAAACGATTTTCTTTAAATATGAGTTTTAATATTTGTTGCTTTAAGTTTAAAATAAAATAATATTTCATAGAAAAAATATATAAATTTTCAACTCATCGGAATAGCTTAAAGATTAAAAAATAATTTAAGAAATACTTTCAACACAACCTGTACACAGTATTCAAGTAGCCCGTGTGTATTTTAAGATTAAACGTATTTATACTTTTTTTTGTGGGTACTTTAAAATCTTAATAAAATGTGTTTTAAAATTTAATTAATATATATTTTCTGCATTTTTGTTTTCATTATATTTTTAAAAATTTTGACTGCCTTTGAAAGCAGTGACAAATTTAATGTTAATTGGATTCGCTTTTTATTTTTAAATAAATTACTTGCTTTGGTTAATAAATGTTAATGCAGTTTTTTATATTATTTATTTAATTTTTTGTTAATTTCTTTTATCTTAATGTATAAATATTAATGGCTTTTAAATATTTAGAATATATATTTTCTTTTACGTTTCAGTACTCTACTTGACCTCTATATTATTAAGTATCAGTATATATCTCATTGCTCTTTGATGGTTACTTACTGGTTGGTTGATTGGTTGGTATTAAAAGCAAACAGGATAAATATTTTTTCTGAACTTTCAGTTTTATTCATTTTGAAATCTTTCTTTCATGACCACTTTTGCATTTCTCTAGGGTCTTTTTTTTTTTTTTTGATTAAAAAGATAAATTTTTTACCAAGATTAAACAGACATTTAAAGTAATAAAATCTTTAAAGATTTTATGATTAACTTTAAATTGTTTAAAATAGTATTTACAATCCACTTAAGAAATAATTAAAATCTTCAAAAATATGTGTTTATTTGGAGTTAAATATGGTTAAGTGACAAGTTAACCTGAAGAGTTAAGCATCATAGTTTACATCGGATTCGTAAAACATAACGATTTTAAACGTCTAATAGTCTCTTACCAAGTTGTTTGAAGACAATGCTGTATTTTTTACCAAACAAAAGATTCTGATTCAACGCTTTGGATGAGAAACAGTTAGAAGATCGAAAGTTTTACTGTAGCTTAAATCCAACAAAAATTATATGTTATTGAGACAAATACATCACACCACCATTTATTTCAAAGAATTGACAAAAAACTGACAGCCTTAATAAAATCTGACCTGATAATAACTTCAGTTTAACGTAAAGTTTTATTTTGGTACCAAACGAGTTACGTTTTGTGACTTTTTGAAAAACGACGACTCAAAGCAAAATATAAAAAACAACCTTTGTCTTGTAACTTTCCTAAAAGACTTAACAGTTAAATCAAAATGTCTAAAGCTTAGCAAAGAAAAGATTTTGCGCTTATTTAAAATTTTATTTTTTTAGACTGAAATTTAATTAATTTTTAATTAGCTTATATAATTTATAAAAAAAATTAATAAAAAAAAATTATAATTAAATATTAATTTGACAAAATTATATCATTAATTAAATAAGTAATTGAAAAAAGTAAAAACTTAATAAAATTCCGGTCTGGAAACAAATAAAAACTTTAATAGACACAATATCTTCTTTCTGTATACGATGCCGACTTGCATTGTCCAAAAAAGTGACCTACCCCGTTTAATATAAAGTAGTTCTATAGAACGTCAAAATTGACAATAATGCCTGAGAAAAATTTTTTTCGGTAACTAACACGTACAAAATTAAAAAAATATTCTTAAACTCACATCCTTTTAAGGATAGAGTTTTATACCGTCGTTCACAGGTTGACAACTCTAAACTCGCAAAAAAATCAAATCGGGTTGTCAACCTGTGACCGACGATATATTGAAGTGCTCTTTTAGATAATCTAACTGCGAAAATCCAAAAAATATGTTATCGATTGTAATATTGTGTCGGTTTACAGCGAATATAATAACAATCAAGTTAAAAGAGATGAACACATGGGAAGTTGTATTTTCTGACTAAAAAGGTAAAAATACCCAGTTTTTAATTATTTTTAGGAATATATTTGCACTGTTATATTTTAATTCAAGAACTTACCCTTTTGACTTTTTTATATTCCATTTTAATAAGTTTTTCGCATTGTTTTAAAGATACTAACTACACTTGCATATTTGTCATTCTCCAAAAAACCAGGCATTCACATCAGATTAATAGCAGAAAATTCAACAAAACATTTTAAAGACATTCAATATAAAACTTTTGAGATTTTTAAATTAAACAGTAAAACTTTTCGTTATGTACTGCAAATTTAAAAATGTGGTTAATTGAAATACTGCTTTACCAATTAAGTAAATCTGACAAGTGTGAAATTTAATCACATACGAAAGGTTACGTATCAAAAATAAATCATCCTTTAAATTTTTATTTTTATTTTTTTTGTTTTTATTTCGGGACACAATAATACATAATTTGCGAAAAGTTAAAAAAAGGCCCTGCGAAAACAACGGACACCTTTTAATTTTTTATGTTATAACAACCTAACTATTTATGCTCTGCCTGAATTTATACCACCAGCCTTCTACAGTTCAAAAGCATAAGGCCATTCATGTGAAAATAACGTTACTATCAAGATATTCCTCATTTTAGCTTAATGTATTTAGTATTTGCAGATACAGCAGTACATTCCCAGTTCAACCGTCGGCCTATAACGAATTAAGGGATAAGGCTATATTCGTTAAATTCTTGGCCGATGGGAAACACACAATAATTTTGAAATTTATTAATTTTTATAGTGGATATATTTGTACAAACTCTGTGTGAACTCTAAATGTCTGCATAATGCGGTTGGAAAACTAAAGCCACGTAAGCAATAATCACGTAAAAATTTAGACCCTTCTATCTCTAAGCTTTTGTTTTTTGTTTACTTGTTGCTATAGGGTACACAATTATATAAAAAACACTATAACAATATTTTAAGAAATATCATGTCAATTTCGGATCACCCTTTAATTTATTTAGGCGCTCATCGTCTGTAAAAATTTCAGTATTTTACCTATTATGGTTCCACAGATAGAGGGCTGTATTAGCCCGTCAGACAGACAGATAGACGTTGTGACAAAAACAATAGGGTAACGTTTTTCACTTTGTGTACGGAACTCTTAAAATGGCCTGGACTTTTTCGTTGAGCATAACAACCATCAGCGTTATTAGCAGCGGCTATAACCCACAAAAAATGCGTATTTTACTGGAAATTTCATAAGCAGAAAAAATTCTGAAGGGAGTCTAAAATATTTTTTTAAGAAGTGCGTAAGTCCTTTCTTAGACAGGCCTATCTTCGCCGAAAAAAAAATTTCATCCTTAAATTTTGTAAATTAAATGGCAGCAATAAACCTTTTTGTAGTTATATACAGGCTGCCGTTAAAAAAAAATTTTCTATGTAAAAACATCAGTGTCAAAAATTAATTAAAAAATGGACTTTAAGGGAACCTGCCCAATGAGTACGGTTATGCCTGGTACGTATGAAGTGAAAGTATTCACATTTTTGACATTAAATACATTTATAATACATTAAATCAAATGATTTGCCAAATACAAATTATAAATTGTAGATCGCAGTTATTTTTGAAAGAGCCAAGAATATTGAAAAAAAAATGCAGATTTTCGTCAACCCAAAAAACCTCCAAATTCTGCGAATTTTTAGTATTCTTAGTTTCCGAGAAATTCCAAAAATTGTGAATTTTGATTTGTTTTCTAAGAAATCTAATACATAATATAATGAAAGAGATACAACAATACAAGGAAGCTGTAAAATTAATTCTTAATATTTTAACACATTTCTTTATTTCAAATATTTAACGTCTAATTGCACTAATAAGAGACCCTGTCTACAGGCTTCTCCATTAAAAAAAATACTTGTTTGTTGCAAATATTCGTAGCGCCCACGTAAGTTGAAAATTCCAAGCGCACTACTAACCCAGCCAAACAATAAAATAAGCAGTCCTAAAAAAGGCACTTAATCCAACAAGAGAGTTTTATTTAAGCACGCCTTAAAATGGCTTACGCCTTGACTTCTTTGTAACACTCCGAAAAAAAGTTTAGTAAAATTTTCTTTCTGACTCATGTGGGTTGCTAGAACTTTAACTAAACCAAAATGAAAAAATGGTCTATTCAATAATTTTTCATTTTGATAAATTTTTTTGGATTTAAAATAATTTTATTAAAAAAAAACAATTAAAACCAATTTAAATAACTTTCTAATTAGAAAAGATAGAAGCAGCAATTTTTTAAAGACAATTCTTTATTCGTCTTAAATTAATCATTTAGTTCCTTTAAAGTCTTATTAACTCTTGTTGATTTTAAATATTCGTTTCATTGCTTCATCCATCATTTATTCTTTCAGTCACTCACTTACTCGTTCACTTAATTTGTTTATCAGTTGGTTTCTACAGAAATTGATGTAAATAACAATTTGCAAATGCTTGTAAAATAGAACAAGGTTAATCTTTTGTATCTACTATATAACAACAATCCTTTAAAAAAAAGTGTCCTTGCTAGAAAATTGTTTATATATGTATGTGTGCACACTGTGCTGTGTAACAATAAAGACACTTTTAATTTTCTTTCTTCTATTTACTGTAAGACGACTAAAATCTAATAAAAAATAATTCGATAACAAAAAATTTTCCAGCAATTTGCAGTTGATGAGGAACACGGAACTCTTTGATCCTCCAAACTACTGAGAGTATTCTGTTTAAACGAAACAACAACCCCTGTCACAAGCATTCGAGTTACAAAATACTCATATGTCGGAAATTGTATGCTAAAATATAATTTTCTTTACCATATTTGTTAACAGTTAATTTAATATTATGAATTAAATAATAAATAAACGATTTTTACACAACATTAAAATTTACTTTTACTTTGAAGTTAGTCCCGGATTTGGCTGCAATATAATTTTCCAAAACCATATGAAATAAAATTTTAAAAAATTATTTTATGAAAATTGCCAGCCTCAACTGTCGTAATAAAATTCAATTACAATAAAAATCTATGCCGCTTTATTGAACAAGAGTCTTCAAAATTTATTTTTTTTTAATTAAAACAAAAGTTGTTAAATTAAAAATTATTAGATTAAAAAAATCAAATGTATAAAACGAGTTGCAGAAAAAGCAACGATTTCGTCTAACCGAATAATATTGATTAGTTGGTAAAATAGATAATATTTACAATGTACACAACCTAAGGTAGATAGATGAGAAGAATGCTGATAAAGGATGCAGAGATCCAGGAAATGCTGCATTACATTCTGCTAGTGTTTCTTTGGAAAACGTTCGCATACATTTGTACACAATTTTTCTTTACACGAGGGCTGCTCCAAATATTTCTGGCCTAATAGTGAAAATGCGAATATCTATAATCAAAAATGATTTTATTGTTTATCAAAGTATTCTCCAGCATGATTTATACATTTTTGCATGCGCTCAAACCAGTTGTCGAAGCACTTTTTCCACTCCGATTGAGACACCTCTAAAACATGGTTTTTGAACACTTCAACAGCTTCTTCTGGCGGCGAAAATCGTTGACCACGCATTTTTTTCTTGATGTGCGGAAACAAGAAGAAGTCATTAGGTGCCAAGTCAGGGCTGTACGGCGGATGACACATTAATTCGACGTTTTGGCCGGTCAAAAACGCTCTGGTTTGGGCCGATGTGTGAGAGCTCGCATTGTCATGGTGAACAATGATTCGTCTTCTCTTGTTTGTTTTTCGAATTTCTCCGATGACTTCAGGCAAACAAATTGTAGTGTACCACTCAGAAGTGACCGTCCTACGTTGCTCAAGCGGAACAGTCGCCACAAGACCAGTTTTGCCGAAGAAACAGGCGACCATTTGCTTCGAAGTGCTTCTTCCACGAACAACTTTCGTTGGATTTTGCTCGCCTTTGAAGACCCACACGGTCGATTGTTGATTCGTTTCTGGCTCATACACATAAATCCATGATTCGTCACCTGTGACGATCTTATAAACGAATTTTGAAGCACCGCAATCGTATGTTTGCAACATTTCTTTGCACCAATCGACACGAGCGACTTTCAAATTGTGCGGGATCCAACGAGAACAAACCTTTTTTACGGCCAGGTGTTCATGCAGTATCAAATCTATGCTGGTGGAAGAAATGTCCAATGATGTCTCTATCTCTCGGTATGTCACATGTCGCACGGCATTAATGTTTTCTCGCACAACAGCCGTTTTTGGACGACCTTCACGGAATTCGTCTTTGAGCGAGCTTCGGCCACGATTAAATTCATTATACCTATTTTTCACAGTGCTATAGGATGGTGCTTCATCGCCATACAAAGATTTAAGTTCATCAATGCACTCTTGTCGTGATAATCCACGTCGAAAGTTGTGAAAAATTATGGCACGAAAATGTTCACGAGTTAATTCCATTTTTTCTATAATAATTTTTTCAAGTCACTGTAAACAACACAAATAATGGTCGTACGTCAAAACGTTTTGAGTACGATTATGCTTAAAAATGACAAACTTTCCAATGGAAACGTCAGATTGCACTTGGCAGCACTCAATGTTGCCAGGCCAGAAATATATATAGCAGCCCTCGTAAAATTTTTTACAAACTAAATTAAAAAATGAACCTAAGAATTTTAAAATCTTTTCATTTTATCTGCTTCATGAAGACTTTGTAAATAAAAGTGTCAATGAACGTCTTTCAACAATCTATTTCATTTTTTCGTGGACCGTAAATTAATCTGATCAGTCATTTCGTTTTTTATGTATTTCATAATTTTTATTGCCGGTACCACGGTGTCACATTAAATTGTTCAATTATACAATTGTATTAAAAACAAACGCAATTTTTCATGTGACTCGCCTCCGTCTTGACAGACAACTTTCATAGAGTCAGGGTTCTTGGAAATTGATTTTCTTAAATCTTGCTACTGACGGCAATTGTTTCAGTCATTGTCGTTCCCTTTTCCTTTGTCGGCTGAAAATCTGAAATAATCTGAACGAGTGAGTCTTGCCATTTTGTTTCTTATGTATTTCAAAATTCTTAAGAAGACTAAAATTATATGGAAATGAATTTGCTAAAATCTTTAAGCGGTTTCAAAATATGTATTCATAATTATTTCTCACTAGAAATTTACAATTTATTTTCGTTACTTGTTATCCTATCAGTAGAGAAGTAAAGGAGCTTGATTTAATATGATATGGATGGTGCATCAGAACATATTTTTTTTTTCTTTTGTAAACTTAGCTGATGTATGAAATTTGTTATACATTAAGAGAAAGATTTCTAATATGTCTACAAAAATGATTTGCGTAAACTTAAAGCAGCATTTACACTTTATTTCATTGAAGAATGATTATTTTGTAAACTATCGCTCGATTAATATGAAGAGGGGTCGTTAGCACATTGACTACTAAAGCTAGTTTCAGACGTTATGTTTTACATACGACTTGTAAAATTTAACACTGCAACATACATGCCGTGTGAAAAAATTGAAACATTTCTATCAGATGACAAGCATATATGACAAATTTTCAATTAGAGCGCGTTTAATTTTGTTTTGATAAGGCATCTGACAACAGCTGTTTTCAACACAAAAAAGGTTATGTCAGTTGTAATTATTGCCACAAGAATAAAAAGTCGTTTTTATTAAATTGCATATGTATTTTCAAAGTGATGTCATATGAAAAAAAAAAAAAAACATGTCGTCTGAAAGCAGCTTTAGCTGTAATGGGCTTAATGGCCATGTGCGTCGTAATTCAAACGTTGCAGGGTCAGTTCTTCGGATATGTATTTAATATTTTCGTCAGAGTGCCCTCTCTTTTTTTTTGGTTCTACTCTACAGCATTAAATCGTTGTCAAAGTAAAAAATAAAACAACTGTATCCTGCTTTATAAACCAGTAACGTTCATTACAGGCTTATTAAGAATGGAGCACTACATATTGATTAGGCGCTATTGCCTGAGTTTTCCTCCTTTAAAAGAAGAAGAATTTGCAATTTAATCAAATCACGGCTACTACTACCACCTATACAAACATCAGTATGAACTTAGTATGAAAAGTGCCACGCCTACTTCATACACCAAAAGATCTATAGAACCTTTCAGACAACTGGAAACCAAATATGAACAATTCAGTTCAGAATGGTCCATACAGTAGGATATGCCTTATATTTTTAGACAAACAGACACACATTAATTTTAAAATTTTTATAAGACAAAGTTATACTCATACTTATACAATGCGGTGTACTGTCGTTTAACTACATTTGTGTCGGTTTCTTTTGGATGGTGTAAATATTTAGCTGAATCCCACAACTTACTTTAAGTAAAAGGAAGTGCTGTTAGTAAGCTGTGTATGTGCCTGTGTGTTTGTTTCTAGTGTTCTTGGGGTCGTGTTACTAAATTGTTGCTTTAACAGTTTAAAATACCTTTTACTTTAATATTCAAACATTTTTGCTTAAACTATAATTTAAATTTATTTTTGTTTTTTATTTTTCATTTTATTTCTTAAAGTTTTATTTTATTTATTATTAAAAGTGTTTCTATGTTTTTTTTCTTTGGTATTAAATCTTGTTGCTTTAAAATTGTTTGTTGATTTTTAGTTTTTTAGTAATAAAGCTTTTTATATGTTTTTTTTTTTTTTAATATTCAACTTGGTTACATTTAATTTTGGTATAAAAAAAAAACATTTTTATTTGATTGGTATAAAAAAATTGTACAAAAATTTGTTTTTTTTTTCTTGTTGTTTTTCTTTGGTTTATCTCATTCCATTTTGAATACAAATCAGAAAGAATTAAAAATTTAAACAAAAACTTATACCCATAATTTAATACTTTTACCCAACATTATATTCTTATATTCTTTAAAAATTTTATTTTCTAGAAAATTATATTTCGTTTCATAGATTTAAAAAATTTTATTTTTAGTTTAAATAATTTAAATGCTTTAAATGGTCATCAAAATGTTACTTAGCTTTCTCTTGTAGAAAATTCCAGTTAGGCTTTTTTAAATATTTCGTGTTAATGAAAGCTGAAATACTTAACTAAAATGAATTGTATAAATAACATAAAATACTATTCTATTTCTAGGACAGTAAATATTTATATACAACAAAATCTAATCACTGACTTTTAAAAACAGAATTTGAATTTAAAAAAAGACTTGAATCAAGTAAAATTAAAAAAAAAAATATCTTAAAATAAGACAAACAAATAAAAGTGTTATATTAAGTTAAACTGAATCTTAAATACTCTTCACATTTCATCTGCATGCCTAAAATTATACTACAAAATCAAGCTATTGCTATTAACATATGGTCAGACTAGTCAAATAGTTGATTAATTAAGTTATAAATATGGGTATCATTTAAAAGCTTTTCAATCGATCATTTAGAAAATGGTAAAATTGCACAAAAAATACTTAACCCATTAAGGTCCGATGACATTTTTATGTAACAAACTTTTTTTTTAATTTTATAATTTTATGTCACCTAAATATTTATATTTTTAATTCACTAAAAGTGCATGCAACACTGTAAAGGGTATATAAGATTAGACATAGCCAAATATAGCTCTCTTTCTTGTTTTTGCTTTTTTTAATTTTTAAGTGAAAATATTTTTTCAACGAAACTTCATTTTTTAGTCAGCTTTTGAATTTTTAATAGTTTTTAGTTATTCGTTCGGCGATTTTTATATTTTTAATTGAATTCCTTAGTTTTTTACAAAATTATTTTTGTTTCTTAGGAAACTTTTGTTGGTTTGTTTCTTCCTGAGCCTTAGTAAAACCGATTTCGAACCTATATTTTTTTGATTAGAAGAAAAATATTTTTTAAATTGCAAACTTTTACTGCCCTTAATGGCGATATGGTCATATGAAAATGCTTTTCCCACAATACCATTTCATTATTGGAATATAATGACTTTGTTTATTGTTAAGAAAAAATAATTGATTTTAAGAATTTAAGCACGCTTAACACCTGTAAAATGTTAAATGTTTGAAAAAAAATTTGTATTGAGAAATTTATTTAATTTTGATGTTACTCTTCTAAAACAAATCTATTTTGCGAGTCTTTAAAAAAGAGAATTTTTAATTTACTGTTGAAAAACTTACTAATGAATGACTAATCAGTACAAAAAATAAACGCGTTGTTAGTTAAATTTAATGCTTTTGTGGAAATACTAAAAAGTTAATTCAATTAAGAACTAAAAGAGTTTAAGTATTTGTAGATTAAAAGATCCCATATGCGAGTAATTAAGTAAGTTCCTGTAAAAACAGTTTTAAATTAAAAACACACTAAATATTTTTAAAATTTTTTTAAACTCGACTGCTTGAAATAATTTTTACTTTTTAAAAGATGCGAAAATAGAGAAATTAAATATGATGCGTTTAAAATTTAGACCCACCAGTACTTAATATACAACAAAAGGTTTTGAGATTGCGAATTTCGGAAACCCGAAACGATGAAAGGGAGTACGAAGAATTTTACACAATCACCGCTGTCGCAGACAGTTAAACATATGTAAAGCCCATCATACATTATGAGTTTAAGTCGTTAGACCTGTCAAAATCCTATGTGTGTCCAAAGGGTAGGATGGTGTGTACTTAAACAAAATGTGTGACAGATTTTTAAAAAAAATTATAGCTTCTAAACGATCAGTGTTGTATTTTAATTTTTCTTGTATGACATTTTTTTATCTAAGCGCAGTTTTTGCAAGTTTTCTATGCAGAATAGAATTCCAACAGACTTTCTCGAGAATGAATCATGAAATTTTAAAGGATAGCCACCCGTGTCCTTAACTTTTTATGTTTAATTCAGAAATCAACTATGAGTATCAATACGAGAGAACGTTAACAGATGAGTTGCGTTATTTCTTGAAAAGTGGCCACTTTAGTAGCAACACTTAAAGTTTTAATGCCAAATAATAAACTTGTTTAAACATGGTTTATACTCATATTATATATATTAAAATCTAGCAGAGCCCACAACTTGGTCCACCATTGATTTCTAATTTTTTTCAAAATTCAAATTTAATAAAATGCGTTTTTTAACATTTTTGTAGAGTTATGTAAACAGTGTAAATTGTGCTGTCAGCTGTTTTAGTACTCTTATTCCCATAAAATTAGATGCTTCCATATTTGAAAGTTTTTTATATTTAAATCGAGCTGCTAAGGGCCTGTGCGAACACAGACAGACAGACAAAAATTCCAAAAATATTTCCAAAAATTTTCACAAAATATTTCATGTACAAAAATGACCCCGTTACTAACTATCTAAAAGAAATATAGCCTTGGTCTCATATACAAAGGCCCGCTAACTCAAATAATTGTAACTTTACAGGAAAATATGAAAACATAGTAAATGTATTGTAATGTATGTAAATGTATTGGAATAAACAAAAACCTAAATTTCAAAAAATGTGAGTTAAGCTTTTTTCATTGCGTTAGTAATCTGTACAATATTCATAAACTAAACTGGATTAAGCGATGACCGTCTGTCCGCATTCAGATTTAAATCAGGTTTGCTAAGGCCACAAAAGAGCTACAGGCTCCAAGGTTCAAGTGAAGTTCGTCAACATCGGTCCAAAATATTTGGTACAAAGTCAAAAAAAACGAACGCCTTTATTTTGGATAACCAAAAAAACCAAAATTCACTAGGCAATTAAAATGTTGTAAAAATATCGCACTTTTACAAAAAAAAATTCATCAAAAAATAAAAATGTGATTGAAATGTTGTGCATTTAACTAAAAAATTAGTTTCTATTTAAAGTCTTAAATTCATAATAAACTGTTGATTAATCAAAAGACCACTATAAAATTACTAATAGGAATTAAAAAACTCATAAAAAATTTACCAAAAAAATTACACTTTCACCAAGAAATATTTATATGAAACTAAAAAAAATACATCACTAACATCAAAAGAAAAAAAAAATAAATAAAGAAATAGAAAACAACAGAATTTCCTAAATTGTCAATATTTTAACAAATAACAGTTTTCACTAAAATTGCACAAAAAATTTCAGTTTTCAAAATAACTTTACTTTCAATCAAAAAACCTAAATTTTATTTAAAATCTCAATTTATCCACAATTCAAAAAAGTCGTAGTGCAAAAAAGAAATAATTATACAATTTCTTTTGTGAAGGGTGCATAAGATTCAGCACAAACGAATCAAACTATCTAATTTTTAAAGCCTTTTAACGTTTCCCTGTTCAAATCAAAATAAGGGGGGCTTTTACTAAGGAAATACAAATGATAAAACTGTAACTAAAATTTCGGAATACTGAGGTTTTTTAATAATAAAAGTACAGTCCTACAACTCTTTATAATGACTTTTCATTCAAAACAAAGAGTTTTGGTATTAAAAAAAAAAAAATTTAACGAAATTTCAAATAATATTTTATTTAATAAGCCCTTAGTACCGAGTACGAGTATATTACAGCTGTATTATACTTTTGGTACTTAATGTATGGTACTAAATGTGGGTAAAAGTATTAAAACTAAAAACATGTAAAGAAATATTTAAATAATAAAAAATGTAAAATAAGAATAAATAAAAATTTTATATTATTTTGCTTGCACTTGCATTAGGGATGCGTGCCAAGGCAGTGGTAGTAAAAGGATAAAGTATTTAATTCATTTTTCATTGTTAGTTGTTGTTGTGTTTTTTTATTTTCATTTCTTACACATACATATTTCAATAGTATTTAATAGACTTAAGGTTATAAAACGTATAAAAATTAATGAAAACGTAATAAATTTGGGAATATATATTTTTTTTTTTTGCTTTTCACTTTTATAACAAAATTTATAAAATGCTTATTTTAAAAGGATTATTTAATAATAACAGTGCTTAATTATAATATTTATTACTTTTTAAATGTATTAATATAATTCGTTTATAACTGATTAATATTACAATTATAATTAAAATAACAACAAGTTTGAAGTTACAAAACAAAATTTTAATTCTTTTCTAAAAGAACTTTTACACACAGATTTAAAGTTTTTGTTTTTGCTTTTGTTTTTGTTATTAAAAAAATAATCATTATAAAATTTTGTTGTTGGTTATTTTGTTAACATATTTACTACTTACTAAACTTTTTGTTGTTGTTTGCTATGCATTTAAATATGAAAATTGCGGTTTAAAAAATTTTTTTCTTGCATGTTGAGTTTTTTGTTAACAACAAAAAAAAACATTACTGCGTCTTTTAAGATTTTTTTCCTTCAGCTCCTGTAGGACTTTTGCTAACACGCGTTTTCTTCAAAAGAAAACACGTTAGAAATTCAATAGATGAGGTGACTTTTTGCAAACTCTCTTCGGACGATGAATTGTTGCCTTCAAGACATTTGCTATGCAAACGATAGTTCATGTTGGGCTTTATATCTTTGGATTTGGGTGCAGTTGCTGCAGTAGAACTTCTCGGTGGCAGGGGTGGTGGTTTAGATGTGGATGAAGATGCTGCAGTCGATAAAGCTGTAGCTGATGAACTTCTTGGCTCACCGTGGCGATAATAATTCTTGCTGCATTTCTTTGAAATATTGTACAACTGCAAAGAATTATCCACAATGTCATTCTTTTCTGTATTTGAATTTAAAGCTGAGACATATTTTTGTGAAGAGGATGTACCAGCGCCAGCACCATCATCGTTATCCTGTATTGCATTGTCGCAATCTTTATTGTCTTCTTCATCACCTTCTGGTGGGGATTGTAAACTGTTTTGTGGTTGTCCATAATAGCGATAGGTGGATCGATAGCGTGAATGATGACGTCCTTGCTCGTGTTCCATCCATTCCGTGCTGGCTGGCAAGGACAGTTGTATGGTTGGTGAACGATAGTATTGTCTATGAGGATGAAAACCCAAACCAAAATCATCCATATAATTTTGCGAGTTAAGATTGTCTAGCTCATCAGCTACACTGAGAAGAAAGGGTAACGTCGACATGGTGTCCTTTTGTAAGGTTTGTCTGTAATTGGGATTTCCTCCAATTTTTAATGAATTTTTAAACAAATTTCCACAGTATAAAAATTTCTTTCAAATAACGTTATCTATCACTTTTATGCTCAACAAAACTTCTATTTTAGTTGCTTGTATTTCATGAATACTTCATTGCTTTAATTAAATTTATAAATATAATTTTCTTTTCTGTATAGTGACAATTTTCTTTAATATTTTTTCACCTTTAAATATTTTCTATACACATTTATATATTGTAAAAAAAGGAAGCGAACAATCATGGACACACACTTTTCTCCAATGATGGTTGCACTAAATTTTATCTTATAATTTTTTTTTTATTCTTTAAAAACCGTATTTTGTCGGTTTTAAACCGTAAACGGTCTTAACACTTCGGTATTTTTTCATAGACTAAATTTATATGCAGTTTCTTGCAAAAAGTGTGGTGGTATAAAAAGAAAAATATGCGGAAAGTAAAAGGAAACTTTATTACGTTTAGCTCGGTATTCCCGTAATGTATACTAAGAACTCAGGCAGTTTTCAATAATGTTTTCTGTACTTGTTTTTGTTTTTAACTCTTCATACACTATGTTTGTTTACATTTTTCTACCCTAAGCAAATCAGAAAAAAATTTACATGTATACATTTTCTCTCTCACTTCCTTTTCCGCTCTCTGTTCTGTTTCGTATGGACACTCATTATATATTATTGTTGGTGATGCCAGATGGTTCATTATTGGTCATTCAAATTTTCTGATGTTTGTATTTAAGCTTTTAATATTTATTATTTGGCTTCTGAAATAATTCTCATTTTGTTTCAAGCTTTCTCAATACTAATTAAATAATTTTTGCTTTTCAAAACTTTTGCAAAAGATTTTCCTGACTAGAGCAATCTTAAAAAATTTAAAAATAGTATCTTCACTTTTATTATAAAGTGTTAAGAGTAATAAGTGATTTAATCTGCTGTATTAGTGTATTTATTTTATTAAAATATAATTTTGTTTTTTAATAAACCTTTAATATATTGTAAACAAGTGCTTTTAAGGCCAACAATTTATTTTCAAAAATTGTATGTGGCCAGCATAATTGAAAATAATATTAAATTTGCAAATAGAAGCAGTTCGAAAAATGGTATATAAAAATTTTGAAGAAAATACAAATTCTCAATGAAAAACAAATCCGACATCAGTGTCGTGGACTCAAACAATTTTACTCAATCAAATTTATTAATTTAAGAAACTCAAATGAAAACCCAGTTATAGTTAATATTTACTCCGAAAAAAAAACACTTTCTTTCTTATTTGAGTTACACTTAATGCAATAGTCTGGCAACATGAAAAAGTATATAGAAAACTATGTAAACATTTCTCTCAATCATTAACTCTCACGCATACGTGCAAAAACTTTATTTTGTGGTTGAATTTTGCTGCTCACAACACGTGATTTAAACTTATGGTTTTTCCTTTTCTGTTTTGTTTTCTTTTCATTTTCGATACATTGTGTTGAATTTGTTTTTATTATCAACGTTTTTGTTTTGTCAACATTTTTGTTTTGTTTTGTTATTCTACAGTCAGTTAACTGCAGCAAGTGATGGTGAACGTTATACCCACTGCAATTAAACTCCTGCCCTGCAATATTTACTGCAATTTAAATAATTTTTGCAATTTAATATAATGCTGGGTATGTAAATGCGTTTTTTCCAAGTGGGTGACTGGGCCTGTGCCTTTCAAGTAGTTGGTCGGCTGGTTGGTTGGTTGTTTTAAAATTGTTTACTTTGTTTAAAAATTCGCATCATTGAATTACTGTGCCACAAGGTAGGCATGACTACTTTGTTTTATACGTGCATACATACATACACATATGCATACATACACAAAAACGTACATACATACATACATACATACATACATACATACATACATACGTACAAAAATACATTACTTTTCTTTTGTGCTTGTGTGTAATATTTAGTTAATCCTATTTTTTGGGTTTTCCGTTTTCTTTTTTTTGTTTGTTTGTGTAAGTGGTATTTTTCTTGGAAAACTATTACGCTTTCATTTCTTAGTCATTGGAAAAATACACTGAGTTTACATTAACTGAAATCCATCATTAATTTTTTATTTTGCTTTTTGCTTGATTCAACATACGAAGTAAATAAAAATTGAAATTTCACAATAAAAAATAAATCACTTAAAATTCGAATTTCCTTAAAACCTAAGACTTAATAAAAAAACTTTTTCTTATAAAAAACAAAAAACGAAATTCCACAAAAAAATTAAAATACTGTAATTTTATTAAATAAAGATTTTTAATCAAAAACTAATTTTCAATTTTTAAATTTATACTGGCAACTATTAACAGTGAAAAAATTAATGCAAAACTTGACACTCTTGCTAAATATATAAAAATTATATTTAAAAAAGGCATTTCGACCATATTGAGTCCTATACCCCCTCACCATGAAACAGTGGTCATAAATATTCTAAATCTCATCATGGAACGTTGCAATTCTGACTTCATTTGGGTTACCTACAAGTGGACAGAGAGACGTATATCCCTTTATTGTCAAAAATGAATATTGCAGAACTTACAAAAGGGGTAAAAAGAGGGGTATAAACAGTTACCTGCTGCTGGCTTTTTGAAAATAGTACAGTCAAAAGCTTTCAAAATTAGCCGAGAATCCAAATTTAATGGTTCTTTTGTTCTTATCTGCAGACCTAGTTTTACAATCCATCCGATTGAAATGATCTCCAAAGATAAGTAATGAAATAAGGAAAGAACACTAAAGCAACTAAAATTTAAAACCCTTTAAGTTTAGGATTTTGGTACTATTTGATTTAAAAAAATTAAATAACAAAAATACTGGTTTATGTAGCTTAAAAAATAGTTTTAAAAATAAATACTGTAGTTTGTTTTAAAAAGCTTTTTAACAGTTGTACCTTTTATTCGTACTAGTGTCTCTTTCATGAAAAACAAATTGTATAATTACGAAGAATATTTTTTATTACGAAAAGTATTAACAAACGTGTTATCTAGTAATAAAAAAAGTTCTTTTCTTATCAGGTTTAGGTAGAATTTTAGACATTATAACAGTTATAAACAAATATTGTGTGAGTAGAGAAAAAAAGTTAAAAGCATTTTATACAATTAGAGGAAGATACTTGAATAAGTTTTTTGGTCAAAAATATTATTTATAGAAAATCAAAATTATTAAGTAGATTTTTCTATACAAAACTTTATTTTCTCATAATTTTTAATTTTGTCAAAAAATTTTGAAGAGTTCTCAGAACTATCTATGCTATAAAACGCTTTTGATGGAATTATTAAAAGCCGTAATTACAATATTTTATTATTCCTCAAACACATAAATAATTTTCAATAGTCAAGAAATTCGAACACTGTACAGTGGGTCAATAACTTAGTAGGAAATAACTCAGAACTGTGTAAAGTGCTACGGTTTTTTGACAGAAGCATAAAAGAGGAGTATCTTAGTTTAAGTCTCAAATTTAGATGCCTCGCACTAGAAAATTTTTCTAATGCTTGGCATTTCTTTAATTTTCGGCTGATTTTACAAAATCTGTATATTTATGTTTTAAGATGATTGAGTTAGACGCATTTTAATATTAATTTGCTTGATTTTTTTAATACCTTTGTCCAGTTTTTTTTAAATATTAAGTATATTTATTAGCAAACTTTTGGAAATTTTTTACCCTGGTTAGCGAGCAAAATTTAAAATTTTCTTAAATTTTTCTATTTCAATTAACCTGGCTCTTTACGAATAGCTGAGTTACTTGTAGGATAAATAAAAATATGTGAAGTGATAGAGAATTAAATAACATCAACTGAAAAAATTGTTGCTCGTCCATACTTTCCGAGTTGTGGGTGTCTGAAATGTCTATAAACAATTTCGATTGTCAATATGGTCAATATGGGTATCATTTATTCATAGCTAACATTTGCAAACATTTTTTTAAAAACTGTGAACCCATACCAGCCGATAAAATTTTTAAGTAAAATTTTATATCGTACATATAATTTTTCTCATATTTTAATTCTCTCTCAGCGCAATAACCGTTTTTTTTTTAAAAGAGCTACTTTTATAAGCTAAGTTTATATAAATTTATATAAGATCCGCTTCAGCCGAATATAGCACTCTTACTTATTTTACCCTCCTTTTGATTTAAGAAATGCTAATAATCAAAAATTCTTTTATCTGATTTTAATAAGAATTTTATTTTAAATCGAACAATAGCAAAAAGATAAGCAAAAATCTTAAAAAAAAGATGTTTTATTTCTTTAAAAGTCAAATATATTTTAAGCTGAAAGAGATTCAGTAGAAAATGAAGAACATTATTTCTTTATATTTTCCAGTAAAACAAAGAGCCATTTAAATTTTTACATCGGCTTACATGTGGCAAGCCTTGTAGTTTTTCTTTTAAGAGCCGAAGTTGTCATCATTGATCCACTGTTGCTACGTTCACGCTTAAGCTCGAAGGCTGCCATTATACGAGTTATAAATTCAGATTCCCTTGCTTACGACATTTTAAGTTTAGATAAATCTAATCTGCAGCTTAGAAGTTTCAGATTTATTACCGTTTACTGTGGAAAAATCCCCACTGTGGGTGCATTAAAGATACTATGCTCCTAGATGCAACCATTTAATTATTAGAAGTACGGAAGCCACACAAATTTTATATAATATCTGCATTTAAATCTTAATGTTCATCTTAAGAGACTTTAAAAGCTGCATTGGTTTACCTATTTATGGATCTTAAATGCAGTATTTTACTTGCAGTTAAAGAAAAATCATTAATTTATCGTATTTGCATTATTTTTTTTTTTTATTGTTTTCAAGCTTTTATAAATACAGATGATATTACCCCATAGATTTATTTAAAAATTTTATCACTCACCTTGTCCAGTTGAGTTTTTGTACGTCTGACGAATGTATCAAACTTAAATAAGTAATTTCCCTAACAATTGATTTTTACAGATGCAAAATCTAATCTACTTTGAATAAGAGACAAACAATAGCATATTTCATTCACACTGTATTGTGCCTAATTATTGTATTGTATTGCAATATATTTTCATGCAATCCTTGCTTAAACCGTTTTGCCCTAAATTTAGTCCATCAATTATTTTAATTTCTTTTATTCTTTTTTTGTTTGTTTAGCTTCTTTTCATAAAACTTTAATTTTTTAAGTCAACACTAATTTAAGAACAAAATAACTTCGCTTAAAAGTGTTTTTTTTTTTTTTTTTTTTTTTTTTTTTGTTAAAGAAACAAACAACACAAGTTCCTTGATTAAATAGTGGAATAGTGTTTATTTTATAAATTTCTCTGAAATATGATAATATGAATTTCATGATTTTTGCTTAAATAAAAAGAAAATGTAGAATAAATAATCTTAAGCTAAAGTAAAATTAGTACGTTTTGGAATATTTATTTGCTGCCTTCAATTTTAACGAATATTTTTTTTTTTTTTGAATTTTTAAATATATTTACAAATTTATTAAGTACCATTTTTGGGATTTTTTTCATTATCATGTAAATTATTTGAATTTACAAATAGTTGAAATTAAAATGAAATAAAAAAGCGCAATTGCTTAAAAAATCTTGATTAAAATATATAACTCTTAAATTTTTCACCAAAAATTTTAATAATTTAAAAATTTTTATTTATGATGATTAAGATTAAAAGCTTAAAACTGAGATTCAAAGTTTTCAACTACTTCAGCTAGCAGTTCTTATTACCTACAGAAAAAAATAAAAATATGTTTCTACAATGCCTCACGACTGACATAGAAAAAGTGCAAGAAAAAGTGAGTTGAAGTGCCACTTTGTCACACAAGAAAGATGCAATTTAAAATGCAACTCTGATCGTATAGAAACTAGTACTTCGTGAAAATTTTAAATAGATAACAAAATCGTACAAACATGTTGAAAACATGTTGAAAACTCTATTACACACAAACACATACACATCTTATCCTCACTTTTATATTTTTGTGCACACATGCCATTTTTAAGAGATCGAACGACTGGGTATGACAGTGTATCATGGCCTTAAATGATAACAAATTTATTTTTTAACTGATTATCAAATACTTCTCTTCATTAGATGTAATTGCCATTATTGAAACTAATTATAAAAAATAATCGTAATGCTTAAAAATATTACTAATCAATACTGTGAAATTAATTACTCCCATACATAGTCACCATCTTCACCATCTACGTATATTTAGTTTAGTAAAGTAACTCAAAAAAAAAAAAAACAAATATTGAGGTGACAGAGAATTAAAAAATTAAAAAAAATATTACAAAAAAATTCCGTTGGCTCCTACTGGGTTAAGCATTTAAAAAAATTAGTATTTCCTTAAAAATCTCTTCAAAAGCTTTAAAATGATACTTAACTTTATATTTTAAAAATTTTGAAAATTTCAAAGGCCCGTAACTCGAAAAATATGGGCGAGCGCCAATTTTTTCAATTTCTTTCAATTTCTTCTGTTTTTTTATTTTTTCTTATTTTTCAATTCTTTATTGCCCCATATATTTGTTTTTTTGATTGGAGTTACTTCATTGTTTCAAATGATAAAGAAAAATTAGAGGTAGGCGTGGTGTTTTACCCCTGCGTCGAAGATCATTAGCGCTTTAGCTGATTTCTAATTGCACTTCTTTTGATACTATATCTGATCGTTTGGTTTATTTTTATTTTTTTCAGCTGATCTAGTGCCTCGACAAACTTGAATTCAACACTAACATGGACGGACAGACTTACAACGCTCAATCGACTTCGCCTATGCATAAGAAATCAGAATATAAATACTTTATGGGGTCGGAAACGGATATTGTAGAAAACCCTGGTGGTTTAATTTTTCCTGTTATCCCTATGCAAACATATTAAAATATTTTTTTTTTTTATTATCGAAGATAACATAAGAATGAACGCTGGCTTCCCAATTTCTCTAAAACATTTCGACAAAAAGGTACCTCCGTAGTTCAATCATGAAGGAGAAATATCGGATACTATTTTAAATCTAAGTTAAATTATTCTGAGTTTCTTTACCAGCTTTTAATTTAAGATTTCATTTATCATCACTAAACCCAGCGCGTTTCCCCCTAAGTCGTAGTTCGCATAATTTGTTGTGCAACATTAATTTTTGTAATATGAAAAATCTGAAGTGTAAAAATTTTATAAGTTGTGTTTTCCTAGCTTATTTTCTTTCTTTTATTTTTATACATTATTTTTTATTAAAGCAAAAAGAAAGCATAACATAAAAAACATAAAAACAATACTTTCCCCGCCTTTCTCTACTGACAATCACTTGAGCTTGAGTGCCCTTTTTTGGATTCGCCTTGGACTAATTTCCTGCCTCCCGCGATCCAGTCCACCAGGATTCAATTCATACTCTTATAAACTCTCATCTATGTTTAAATAAAATAATGCATTACAGTTATGGTAAAATGTCTGTCCCCTCAGGTCTGCCGCCAGCTGCAAAAAAAAAGAACACAAAAACCTGAAAAATAAGGCAAAAACAATATGAAGAAGTTTGTTTAAACATAAAGCAAGGCATGGTTGCATATATAGTACGTGATGTTCAAATTATCGCTTAAATGTTTCAACTATTGCGGTAGGAAACAGAGCTACTGGATATTCAAGCTTTTAAATTTTGTTTCGTAACGTATGATTAATATAAGACTCTTTAACACTTATACGCTGTCAACAATAAAAAATAATCATACGCATTTATATTTTATACTAAACCAATGCTGATTCCAGAAGGAAAAATCTACAACATATGTATTTTTTTTGGTTCGTATAAAGACTACAAAGAATGTAAAACGTGATAGTTTTAAATGCCAAGATTTAAAATACGCGAACATGTTTCTAAAAAATACGTTACTAAATTCCAAATGTAAACAATTGATTGGTGTTGGCGTAACCTTGTCTTGTTTTTTTTTTTTTGAAAATGTAGTGAAAAATATATTACGAATTCCTATTTGAAAGGCGAAACATAATTTTAAAAAACTGACCCGAAATTTATATCATAAATAAAACAACCTTTCGGATTATCTAAAATGGGAGAAATTAACTTAAAAGAGGCCGTACACTCAGACATTATACGCCAAGTTCATGATATTAACTTAAGGCAAGAATACTATGCTATAGTTTAACAAAAATGCCATAACAATAATCTTCTCAGATGAATCTGTTATAATTTCTTATAATGTTTTTTAAACTTTAGTCTTACAATTTCTAACTGCCTACTTGAAAACAGGAAATCTCTTTATTTGTTCAACATTTTCTTTTTTTTAACAAAAATGTCTTCCATTAAAATAATGCTTTAAAAATCGATTTAGCAGTTTTAGTTGCAGTTGTTTTATCGTTCTAAATTTACAAATGGTTACAAAATTCGAAAATTAGCTCATGTAGTCCATCAAGTTAAAAAGAGCATCGAATCAACTTTTCTTGAAATTGTTTAGACTATTAGCTGACAGGCGCAAAGGTAACTTGCTGTAACTAAATGTATCGTCAGTATTTTTTCTTTAACCCTCTAGCGCTGGTTTTCGGTAACATGTTACTACTAAGGCTTTGCCTGGATACCCTTGGACCTCTTTGCTGGAAACATTCTGGACCTTGTGAATTCTCTGTTTTGTTTATATCAATAGAGAGGCTGAAGTGTACGCATTAATTTATAAATGACTTTCTGAGCCATTTACGGAAAGTTTAATTAGCTGACTGGATATAAACAAAAAACCTGCGAAAGTTGCAAAAGAAAATTGTCACTGGCTCTTAATGGAATAAGCATTTAAAAAAAATTATAATTTCCTTAAATATCTCTTTAAAAGCCTTAAAATGATGCCCATAATGGTATTTTAAAAAATTTCAAAAGTTCAGAGGCTCATAACTCGGGAAATATGGGCGAGCGCCAATTTTTTTACTTGATGTTTTTTTCTCATTTTTTTTAATTCTCTATCACTAAATATATTTATTTCTTTTATTGAAGTTACTTCATTGTTCTAAATGATGTAGAAAAATTAGAGGTAGGCGTGGTGTTTTGCCTACTGCATTGAAGGACATGGACCGATCTTGCTGATTTTCAATGGCACCTTTTCGACACTATGTCTGATAGATTGGCGTATTTAAATTTTCTCTAGCTGATCTAGTGCCTCGGCAAACTGGATTTCAACACTGACACGGACGGACAGATTTACATCGCTAAATAGACTTCGTTATGCATAAAAAGTCTGAATATATAATCTTTTTAGAGTCGAAAATGGATATTGTAGAAATTACAAACGGAATGACAAAGAAGCTTTAGCCAAGACAACAAAATGATAAATTAATGTGTCCTTTTCATAAAATAATTTTTCTTTCTTAAAAGATTTTAATACGTTAAATACAAATAAACTTAAGTCAAAAATTAATTTAATTCATTTGTTATAATAATGTTTTCCTTTTTTCCTCTTTTCTTATTTTTTTAATAAAAAATATAATTTACTCTTTTGAATTAAATATATAATAGAATCAATTAAAAACTTAATCAATACTTAATTCAATAAAACCTTTGATAAAAAGGTTTCTGTGAGTGTTGAGGACTGAATAGCAACGCCTTACGTGATATTACGTAAATCAACTAAAAATATTCCAAGAAGTTTGCGTAATTTATATTTATTTGTATCATAAAAAATATTTCTTTTATAGTTAACACATTAGATAACTGTAATTAGGCTAACGTTATATAATATAAAATTAATTTTATGACTTTAATACAAACATTTAATATAAATATATTTTATTTGAACTATAGCAACAGGGTGATTAGTTTTAAATAGGATACCATTAAAATAAAGCAACTGTTTTAAACATTACACAAATTTAGTATTTTAACTACAACAATATAAATATGTCGGTAGTTATACCCAAAAGTGAAGAATATTTCACATGAATACAATATTCAACAAATAATGATATATTTTTTTTTTTTTTGTAAAATGAGAAAATACTTTGCACGCTTGTGTATTTCTTCTTTTGCTTTAAGCAATATTTGACATACATTTTTAAGTGCAACAATGCGTCTTTACAGACAACAAAGAATAATAAAAACACATTTATTTTATTCATACATTTTATTTTTTCAATCAACTGCAAAGTTGGATGTCCCTTTAAGGACTCTATTTTATTTAGTCATTAAAGTATAAAAGAAAAGAACTAAGAGGCTACCAGCCAGTTAGCTAACAACTAGTCTTAGGCATTGAGCCATACAAGCTACTGCAAAATAACTAAAAATGGCAAAATGAAAATGAAAATAAAACGAAGTTGAAATGTACAAGGAATTGTGTTGCATTGAGTTAAATACCAGACAATTGTAACGAATGAACAAATGAAAAAATGTTAAAAATTTTTCATCTACATTTAGAGTACATGCTACTAAACACTTGCACTGAGCCACTAAGGCAAACATCAGTAGTACAAACACACACATGGATGAATTGCATAGATTTAATTGCAATAAAATTTATGACTTTAGGATTCTATGCAAACGAGTATTTTCTTGTACTGAACTATTTTCGTATTTGTGTCAATTTTGAATTGCTTCTAATTAGAGAACAGAAAAATAAGTACCATTATTTTCAAGAGATTTTATCAGGTCAGTGTAGTTTTTGGGATGTAAGCTGAAAGAAAAAAGTATTGATTTATTACAAAACAACTCGAATAGGAAACACTTTTCGAGTTGAATGTAAAAGAACTTTTGTTTATGTATAATAATAATTAATAATAATTGACTACATCGCAGGAAAAATATTAAAAATAAAGAAACTTACTCCACATATCGGTTGTGTGTTCCAAAAAAATATAATAATTGTTTTTGTAAGTCCGTTTTTACTTCAATGACAGCTTTTATTAAAATTAAAAATATAGACAGATCATTATCGGGAAGGTGAAGTATTATATTTTCAACCGACTTCAAAAAAGGAGAAAGATTCGTCTGTGCGAAATAAATTTTTTGCTCTTATTCAAGATTATATTTGTTTTCAGAATTTTTTTCTCTTTTTTAATTAAATATATATTTGATTTTACAATTTATTTAATAGAAAATTTTCTACTAATTTTTAATTAAATATATAATTAAGTCAATAAAAAATTTAATTAAATTTCAATCTAAGGACAAACAAAATTTTAATTGGCGCAAAAACATTCTTCTGTATTTTTAAATGTTTGTGACCGTAGAAATAAATATTTCTAAATCGCTTTTCAAATTAATTTTCTTAGTTGAAACATGATGCTTATAGACTGCTCCTATTTATAACAAAACGTTTATAATTTTAAAGACTAAAGGGGGTATCCCCATATAACACCCCTGATTTTTATATTTCTATTAAAACGTAATTGAAACCGATATATAATTTTATCAAAGTTGTTATCTGCTGCTGCATCCAAGAAGAAAGAGTAATAAGAAAAGAAACTTGAAAATTATAGGGTGCTTCCATAGTAACGTAATTTCACTTCTGTGGCTCCATATTTTGATGCGTAATAGTCAAATACGTGGAAATTACATAGAATAGAATTTATTTTATGTCCGCTATAGCAGCAATTATTAAATTTAAAATTATAAGTTAAAGGGTGTCTCATAGGTGACTTAATTTAATGTATACGCCCTCTGTCCTTCACTTGATAGCTTATACCCTAATAGTGTCTCCGTTTCTAATATCTATTTTACTTTCTGGATTACTACTTGAATCATGAATTTTTTTCCAAAAATATTTTTTACTAGATCCGAACGAACAATTATAAATATGTCCTGCTATAAATAAACTTTAAATATACATTTAAGGAGTTATTTATTTTTTTATATTTATTTTATTATTAACAAAACGCGTTGTAGAATATAAAAACAGTGTTTGTAAATCTTTTTTTGTTATAAATATATGAAAGAAAATATCGCTATTTTATAGATTGTTGTATGCAGACGAATCATACCAGGAATAGCTAGTCATATAAAAAAACAATTTTATTTTTACGGATATTCAGAACCTCTATAGAAATATTCTTTAATCTTAAATTTTATTTTTCAAACTTTTTTTTATAGAGGGCATACCTTGTAATTTGTTTCAAATACCCATTTAAAAATGAGGCGTAGTACGTGATAGTTACGCCTCTAATGTAAAACTCTTTAATATTTTTTTCTAAGCTGTTTCCTTTAGCAGGCATAGCAATTCGTACTGTGTGCAAATTTAAAACATCTGTCTATAACGTTTTAAAACATAATACAAAATCACGGCATTTAAGGAAACGCATTTAATTTTTAAATTAATTATTAATACTTTTTTTTAACAGACATAATTAATCATATTGTGTGTTAATTCTAAATGTCTATTTGCCACGATTAAAAAATTAAGCCATGTGCGTTAAAGTCACATCATAGTAATTTTTCTATTTCTTATCACAGAGGAATTAAAATACTTAAATGTGTTATCCGTTTCCAAAATAAGACAACTTACGTGAAAATCATCACTATAGTGTGTCTACCTATCACATCGTTCGGCTATGCCGATCTGAAATAACCTTCACCATATATGTGTAACAACTAGGGTGTTTCCCGGGAAAATTTTGACTAAATTCTTGGAAAACGGGAATTTTAAAATTATAAGAACTTTACAAAAATACACTCATTGTTTTTTTATACACGAGGACTGCTCTATATATTTCTGGCCTAATACTGAGAACGCGAGTATTTATAATCAAAAATGGTTTTATTTTTTTTCAGAGTAGTCTCCAGCATGATTTATACACTTTTGCATGCGCTCAAAGCAGTTGTCGAAGCACTTTTTCCACTCCGATTGAGACACCTCTAAAACATGGTTTTTGAACACTTCAACAGCTTCTTCTGGCGACGAAAATCGTTGACTACGCATTTTTTTCTTGATGTGCGGAAACAAGAAGAAGTCATTAGGTGCCAAGTCAGGGCTGTACGGCGGATGACACATTAATTCGACGTTTTGGCCGGTCAAAAACGCTCTGGTTTGAGCCGATGTGTGAGAGCTCGCATTGTCATGGTGAACAATGATTCGTCTTCTCTTGTTGGTTTTTCGAATTTCTCCGAAGACTTCAGGCAAACAAATTGTAGTGTACCACTCAGAAGTGACCGTCCTACGTTGCTCAAGCGGAACAGTCGCCACATGACCAGTTTTGCCGAAGAAACAGGCGACCATTTGCTTCGAAGTGCTTCTTCCACGAACAACTTTCTTTGGATTTTGCTCGCCTTTGAAGACCCACACGGTCGATTGTTGTTTCATTTCGGGCTCATACGCATAGATCCATGATTTGTCACCTGTGACGATCTCATAAATGTCTTTTGAAGCACCGCAATCATATTTTTGCAACATTTCTTTGCACTAATCGACACGAGCCTTTTTTTGAGCGACTTTCAAATTGTGCGGGATCCAACAAGAACAAACCTTTTTTACGGCCAGGTGTTCATGCAGTATCGAATGCATGCTGGTGGAAGAAATGTCCAAGGATGTCTCTATCTCTCGGTATGTCGCATGTCGATCTTGCATTATGAGTTCACGCACGGCATCAATATTCTCTGGCACAACAGCCGTTTTTGGACGACCTTCAGGGAGTTCGTCTTTGAGCGAGCTTCGGCCACGATCAAATTCATTATACCAATTTTTCACAGTGCTATAGGATGGTGATTCATCGCCATATAAAGATTTAAGTTCATCAATGCACTCTTGTCGTGATAATCCACATCGAAAGTTGTGAAAAATGATGGCACGAAAATGTTCACGAATTAATTCCATTTTTTTCTATATTAATTTTTTCAAGTCACTGTAAACAACACAAATAATGGTCGTGCGTCAAAACGTTTTGAGCATGATTATGTGTAAAAATGACAAACTTTCCAATGGAAATGTCAGATTGCACTTGGCAGCACTCAGTGTTGCCAGGCCAGAATTATATATAGCAAATATCTTGTTTTATGTGAATTCTGCTACATCTATTTATTAAATATTTTTTTAAATTATTTGGTGTATAAAATAATTGATATGGAATACAAAACATCTACAGAATATTGTCTGTCTGTCTGTGTTCGTAATACGTAAAACCGAACCTTTGTTTCATAAAAATAAGTTATTTCGTAGAGCAAATAGAGATACAAAGGTGAAGTTACACGATTTTATCGATATAATGGTACTGGAAACTTTTCAAAATTTTATTTCTCTAGATCAGAAAAAAAATGTCTAAATTTTAAGATAATTAGAAATGATATGCAGACGAAGTCGTAAAACATAAAACAGAACAAAAGGTTACTAGTTTGTTTCAATAGGAATTTGAGTTATTCGAAGCCATTAACGCTTGAAACACGAACATGGATAATCTTTATAACGCATTGTTGACAACAAAACCTACCTCCGCAGAAAGTGAAAGGGTTTTTTTACTGTTGGAAATTTTGCCACGAAAATAAGCAACAGTACATCTAGTGTATTGTGCAATGCAGTCCTAAAATCATATCTTTCCAAAAACTAATTAATAAAATACTTTTTCAGTATTTTTAATTTCTTTTATCTCTCGCTATGTAGTACAAATGTACAAATGCATGTTTTGTCACTTGAATTGTTTCAAAGTTTTATAATCTGTTATTATAATTATTTAGCAATTGTTTTTATAGTTTGCTTATGTTTTAATAAAAATAATAACTTTTTAATTTTATTTTATTTAATAAACTTATTTTCTTCAGGAATACCGGGAAATCACGGGAATTCTGTAATTTTTCCCGTTTCCCGGGAATAAAAAAATTCGCAGAAATCCCAAACCATAGTAAGTAGATTTCTCATTGAATGGTTTAAATAAATTCTATCTTATCATAAAGTTTTTCTGTCAAAAATAGCTTATTGTTTCGACAATTTTAAGTTTTACTTAGATTTATTGTCCCAACTTATTAAAAAAAAAATTGCTGCTTCAGGTGAAAGCTCACCACTTTTTTAACATAACCAACAACCACCTTCTGAAATACAAACGAATGTTGAAAAATAGATCGACTCCAATCCAAAAAAAAAAATTGGGGTGACAGAGAATTAAGAAAAAGAAAAAGAAAAAAATTAGTACTTCTAAAAATGCCACCGTCTCTTAATGGGATAAGCATTTTTTTTAATTTAATAAAATTAATTTTAGCATTTACTGAAAGATCTTCTCAAAAGCTGTTAAACGATGCCCATATTTATATCTAAAAAAAAACTTTTATGCACAATCGTACTTTTCTATGAAAAGCCCAGAGGCTCATAACCCGGAAATTATAAACGAACGCCAATCTTTTCACTGGATGTTTTTTTTTTTTATTTGTCTAAATATTTGTTTTTCTGATTGAAGGTACTTCACTTAACTAAATTAATTAAAATTAGTTATGAAAAAATGAGAGGCAGACGTGATTTTTTGCCTGACTGCCTGGAAGGTTTTAAAGCGATCTTGCTGAATTTTAATAACAAAATTTTCGAAACCATGCCAAAACGTTTGGAGTAATTTCTCTAGCTCATATGTACCTTGGCAAAGTTTTTTTTTAACACGGACAGACAGATCGACATCGTTAATCGACTTCGCTACGCATAAAAACTTAAAGCATTATACTTTATGGGGTCGTAAATGGATAATGAAGGAATTACAAACGAGTGATAGAGGGTAAAATGAAATAATAATTATAATAGAATTCATATATTCATATAATACGAGGGCTGCTATATATATTTCTGGCCTGGCAACACTGAGTGCTGCCAAGTGCAATCTGACATTTCCATTGGAAAGTTTGTCATGTTTAAGCATAATCATACTCAAAACGTTTTGACGTACGACCATTATTTGTGTTGCTTACAGTGACTTGAAAAAATTAATATAGGAAAAAATGAAATTAACTCGTGAACATTTTCGTGCCATTATTTTTCACAAATTTCGACATGGATTATCACGACAAGAGTGCATTGATGAACTTAAATCTTTGTATGGCGATGAAGCACCATCCTATAGCACTGTGAAAAATTGGTATAATGAATTTAATCGTGGCCGAAGCTCGCTCAAAGACGAATTCCGTGAAGGTCGTCCAAAAACGGCTGTTGTGCCAGAGAACATTGATGCCGTGCGTGAACTCATAATGCAAGACCGACATGCGACATACCGAGACATAGAGACATCCTTGGACATTTCTTCCACCAGCATACATTCGATACTGCATGAACACCTGGCTGTAAAAAAAGTTTGTTCACGTTGGATCCCGCACAATTTGAAAGTCGCTCAAAAAAAGGCTCGTGTCGATTGGTGCAAAGAAATGTTGCAAAAATACGATTTTGGTGCTTCAAAAGACGTTTATAAGATCGTCACAAGTGACGAATCATGGATCTATGCGTATGAGCCCGAAACGAAACAACAATTGACCGTGTGGGTCTTTAAAGACGAGCAAAATCCAACGAAAGTTGTTCGTGGAAGAAGCACTTCGAAGCAAATAGTCACCTGTTTCTCCGGCAAAACTGGTCATGTGGCGACTGTTCTGCTTGAGCGTCGTCGGACGGTCACTTCTGAGTGGTACACTACAATTTGTTTGCCTGAAGTCATCGGAGAAATTCGAAAAACCAACAAGAGAAGACGAATCATTGTTCACAATGACAATGCGAGGTCTCACACATCGGCTAAAACCAGAGCGCTTTTGACCGGCCAAAACGTCGAATTAATGGGTTATCCGCCGTGCAGCCCTGACTTGGCACCTAATGACTTCTTCTTATTTCTGCACATCAAGAAAACAATGCGTGGTCAACGATTTTCGTTGCCAGAAGAAGCTGTTGAAGTGTTCAAAAACCATGTTTTAGAGGTTTCTCAACCGGAGTGAAAAAAGTGCTTCGACAACTGGTTTGAGCGCATGCAAAAGTGTATAAATCATGCTGGAGAATACTTTGAAAAACAATAAAACCAATTATTCGCATTTTCACTATTAGGCCAGAAATATATAGAGCAGCCCTCGTAGCAGTGCCAACGACTTTGTCTGTGTATTTTTTAAATTCATGTTTTTTGTATGGTTGTGTAAACAGTATTAAAAATTTTCCATTTACTGAAATAAGATGTGCTGACAAGTGTTTACCACCATTATACTTGTAAAATAGGGTGCTTTTATACTTGTAATTCTATTTCCTCTACGTTTTTCTCTTATAAAAAATTTTTTATGTTTGAATCAAGGTTCTAAGGGACCTCCTCACAAAAGTTTATTCAAATCCATCCAGGAGTTTTTACGTCATGCGAACACAAACATATATTTCATTAAGACAAAAATAAAAATTTTCCAAAACTATTTCATGTACAAAAGTAACTGTTTTATTATCAGGCATGTCACAGAACTCAATACCGATCGATATCGGTTTTAATTCCGTGAATTGCTTGTTCAGGAAACTATTAACGAAAAAATTTCTTCGGAATGAAACCACTTTCAAATTTCAAAAGGGTATTTAGTTTTTTTGAAATTTTCTTATTTGCGTTTCATAAATTTACTTTTATGATGTGTCTTACCTAGATTAGCCTTGTTGTTTGTTTTGTTGTGCAAAATAATGCCACATTAAAATTAAATAGTGGAGATTCAATTATTTTCAGAAATAAACAAAATCGATCGGAATTGTTAATACCGAATTAAAACCATTCCGATCCGAATGTGTAATTTGCCTGTATATTTATAGATAAAATGATTTTATCATAATTAAATTTCAATATTTACAGAAAACGCTTATTGCAAGTTTTAAAATAAATAAAAAAAATAATACAAACATGTTAAAATATGTAAAACCGTGACCTTCGATTTTTAACAATCCACTTCATTCTGATGATGAACTATTTTGCTTGATTTATTTTTTACGCAGTAATCAACATGTTTCGCGTACATATTTACTTTTTGCTAAAGATTGTTTTAACAGAAAATATATGAAAAATAAATCGTAATATATTTTAAAGCTGTTTTCTTTATTTTGCTATCTCTCTCTTGTTCTTTAAAAATATGTTATAGTATTATTATCCTTGAATTTATTTTATAAAGGAATAAAATAAAAGTAATAATAAAAATAAAACTGTATACCCAGTGAAAAAAGGTCAATAAACGTTGGAAAAAAATCCAATATTTGCCTTAGCAAATTCTTTAGTTTTCAGCTACCGCTTCTATAGTTTTTATTTTATTTTTTTTTTTTTATTTTATTTTTTTATAACTGATGAATGGCCTTGACTTATTTTGTTTACAAACAGCTTGTGGTTCTTTTGTTGTTGGCGTTTCCTTTTTTATTTATTATTTTTTTCACAACTTTTATACAAAAAGTTGTGGTTTTATTATTATTTTGAGTTTCTTTATCGCAATAAGTCTACTTGTTTTAGACGTGCAAGGATGCTGCTAATAATGAGAACAAGATGCCTACGAAGACATCACTATTGTTATCATGTTTTCATTTTACTTAATTGATTAAAAAATATTTACAAAGAAAAGCGTATTAAGCAGGGAAAGGTTCTTTACAGAGAAAGAAATTATGTATGTATTTGATTGCACAAAAAAAGTAAAATTCAAACAAAACTGGACGACGATTTTAATTGAATTATGATTAAGTTTCATACCGTCTATTAATGAAATAACGAAAAATCATAAAAAAACGATTTATTGCATAAATGTATTTTTACTGAAGTAATGATATAATTATTTGAATATTAAAAAGTTTTATTAATTATTATTTTTTTTTAAACCAAAAATTTTTTAATTAATATTTTGTCCAGTTCCAATTAAAACCTACATTAAATTGACAAAACGTTTTAGTGTATTTAATATTTTTTAGTTTAACTAAAGGTACGGTCAGATTAGCCGAATATTTGTCGGAAAATACGTAACCACTAAATTATGGAACAAATATTTGGTTGCTCTCAAATACTTTTTCAGAAACATAAGATCCTACTCAATTAAAAAGGTGAAATATCACATTTAGTAAATTATAAATCATCAATCGTAATAATATTTTTCAGGTTAGATTTGTAAAAATAGTGGCTACGATTTTTTGGTGAAATATTTGGCAAGTCTGACCGTACCTCAGAAAAGAATTTTCTTGATCTATAATTTATTTTGTAGAAAATATTTTTTATTGGAAATAAAACAATGACATTTTTTCCCTGAATTGTTCAATTATAATAAACGATGTGTTCATAAAAATGGAATAGTTACAACTAAAGCAGTTTATTTAAAGCAAAATAAAACAAACAACCAATAGGAGAAATTAAAGACAAAAATATTATCCAACCAACAATTTTATTGTTTTTTTTTTTAGAAGGAGGAATTCAATTAACTTTATTATCAGTTCAACCACTTGTTTAATTAAATAATTTTTGTGCTAAAAAAAATTTGGGTAAAATGTCGGCAATTTTGTATTCTCAGTTCTTTCTGTGTTAAGGCCGTGTTAGATAGAACTTTTTCGCTTTGCGTGACGTTTCAAACTTTGAAAAAAAAGTGTAAAGCGCAAGAGGTATGTCACAATAAAAACTTTGTCAGCGCTTAATTATTGTTTGTTTACGTTAAAAGTGCATGGTAGTTTTTATATTTTCATTAAAATAATATTAAAAAATGTTATTGGAGGACATATTGGAATTGGTTCTAATCCTAATCTTAATGAATGAAGCATTAGAGATGTTAGAACAAGCTCCAAGACGTAGGTTTTGGGTGCGAAGCCTTTACCAGGACCGTGACCTCACAGGTATGTTTGAATCTAGCTTTGAGGAAATGCACAAAAGAGATCCAGAACAATTTCAAAAAAGTGTCCGGATGACCCCTGCTGTGTTCGTTATGCTGTTGGCGCTTTTAAAGAAACGCTTGACAAAAATGTCAAACAGACCAGCCATATCTGCGTCCTGCAGACTTTTTATAACACTTATGTATGTAACCGATACCAACTACAATATAATATACATATTTAATAAAAAATCTTTTATTTTAGATATTTAGCTCACGGTGATAGCAAGCAAACACTTGCCACTGCTTTTAAAATGGGACGGTCAACAGTAACCACCATTATAAGTGAGGTATGCGAAGCAATTTGGGAGGAATTGGGAATTATATACCTGTCGCCGCCGCAAAAACATGAATGGAAACGTATTGCTGCAGATTTCCATACTATGTGGAACTTTCCGAACTGTGTTGGTGCTGTGGACGGAAAGCACATTACAATATCATGTCCACCCAACTCAGGATCTCTATATTATAATTATAAGGGAAATTACTCTATTGTACTCTATTTGTTGCGATGCCAACTACACATTCACGACCGTTGATATCGGAGCGTATGGTTCCCAAAGTGACGGTGGGGTGTTATGGAATTCTGGCTTCGGACAACGATTGCTAAGTGGGAACTTAGATTTACCCGAAGATGCGTATCTGCCTGGGACTTCTATCAAATTCCCTTACTCCATGGTTGATGCTGCATTTCCCCTAAAAAACTGTATTATGCGTCCATACCCGGGTTTGTACATTTACTTTAACTTCTCAATTATAATAATCATTAAAAGTTTCAAATAATTTTTAGGTACACGATTACCACTTGACAGAGAAATTTTTAATAGGCGGTTGTCACGAGCCAGAAGAGTAATAGAAAATGCTTTCGGAATTTTGTGTGCTCGTTGGAGAGTTTTGTTATCGCCTTTATTTATGCACCCAAAAAATGCAGAAAAAATAGTAAAAGCTACTGTAGTTTTACACAATTTCGCTAAATTCCACGATGGTACCTATTGTCCGCCTGATTATGTGGACCGCTTTGAAGGTGACGAAATTGTTAATGGATTGTGGCGGAGTGAAGTTTTGGTGCCGTTACGAAACCATGGTCGAATGACTTGCAACAACGCAGCTAAAAATGCATTCGCCCTTAGAGAACAGCTAAAGGACTACGTTGTATCCCATCCAATTTAGATTATATTTTGTAAATATTTTTCATTTTTTTTTCAAAGTATGCTTTTGATTACTTTTTTGGAATATACTGGATGGAATATGAAGTAATTATAAATTTGAATCTTTTAATTTTTAAACTATAACTTTTATTTTCTAAAATTCATTTTTTTATATAACTACATATATACATAGGAATATTAAAATAAACTATTTCCTATAGTTAAAATAATTTGTTACAAATTAATACTACAAGCCTTTTTCATATCACATCGTACATTTTATTGACATGTAGGTAGTCAGTTTGTTTCTTCTTTGGTTTTTTAAACTTCATCAATTTTTAAAATTTTATTTTAACATGGTGCATCCTGAAAAGAAAAATATTAAGAAAATTAAATTTACTTTATTCGTGCTTGATTCCTTTAAATATAAATATTTCATGATATTCTCATGAAATATTTATTATTATAAACAAAACTAAAAAATGAAATTTATTACTGCGGGGAAAGCATATCCATATGGCCATTTCACCACTGCTCAAATAGCTCATCAGTAGAATTTACCCAAATTTTGTATAGAAAACTAGAAAGTCTCATATCAAAAGCCAAATTGATTAAATTAGAACCCCATTGGCTTTTGATATGAGACTTTCTAGTTTTATATACAAAATTTGGGTAAATTCTACTGATGAGCTACTTGAGCAGTGGTGAAATGGCCATATGGATATGCTTTCCCCGCAGTAATAAATTTCATTTTTTAGTTTAGTTTATAATAATAAATATTTTATGAGAATATCATGAAATATTTATATTTAAAGGAATTAAGCACGAATAAAGTAAATTAAATTTTAAAAGATTCCGAATAATAAATTTTTATATTGTTGAGAAAATTATTTAAAACATATTTAATATTTCAAAAATTATCTTACTAACCTTTCATTGCTAATTTGCATTATGCACATATGTAAGCAGCTCAATTTTCAAACGATCTTGCACTTCTTCCGACTTTTTTGAAGACATTCGTCTAGCAATTGCAAGAATGCACTATTCCTGGAAGGAACCTTTTCAGCGTTTGCAGCAATGACAGCTTCAATGGTTCCACAAAGTTTATCAAAACGCTCACGCGATTCATTGCCCAAACGCTGACGTTTTGCACTTTTCGTGCTACAGGATGCTTTTTCACTGAATGGGCTATTATTTAATTCGTCATCCTGTAGTACATCTTCGCTTTGAGGAGTGGCTGGTGCTTCACTGCAGAACAGTTGGTCGTCACTATTCAATTGAAAATTCGAAATGGTTCTAAAATTAAAATGGAAAGATTTAAAATTTAGCACATACAAAGTAAAGATTATTATATTCAACTAACTTTCTAGGAGTTATATGCTTTGTTAAGAATCGCATTGATTCTATATAGCACCACTGCGCTTTCTCTTCAGCAGCGGCTCCCGACTTTAGCTTACTGGCGGACATCTCGCGAACAAAACGGTCGCGTAACGATTTCCACCTGTTTTTGCAATGTTCCTCTGTAAAAAATAAAAATAGCAAACAAGATAACACTCTGAACGGAAAACACAATACCTGACACTCCAGTTGAAGCAGCCACTGCCTGCCAAGCTCGATCCTTCATATACTTATTTCTGAATAGGGTGGAACTTTTGTCGAAAAGACATGGGTGCATTTTTATTGCTTCTATTAGCTTTTCTTCCATAATTGTCTACAAAAAAAAATAATAAAGGAATAATATTTAATAAAGAAATTACATTTTAAAATACTTTACTTTAGATTTTGCAAAAAATAATATACAAATGTATAGCAGCTGATTGTCAAAGCGCGCCAAAAGATGAGTGTTGACCAACTTTGCGCTTTGCTTTGCGTTAAAAGTGCTTTATGTGACATGTTTCATATAAGTTCATACATTTTATCTTAAATGTCAAAGCGAATTTGCAATGCAACGCAAAGCAAAAGTTTTATCTGACACGGCCTTTATTTCATGCCTGGGGTTAAATAACGGCACTCGATATTAATTAATATTTCCATACAATTTTAATCAATTTCAAATGCTTTTTTGGTATAAAAAGTTAGACTTATAGAAACACAGGTTTCCGAATAAGATTAAAAATATTTTAATATCTTGCAGGGATTGATATTGAAAAGTAAAAATTCTTTGTTTTGGTATCGATTGCAGAAACTGGGCCTTTGTGTGTCGGCCTAAACACATATAAGATCCAGCTGGTGTACGAATTAAAGCTAATAGACCATCATATGCATCGTAGTTTCGTCGACTTGGCTTTAGAGCAGTTGGAAACAGATTCCACGTTTTATTGCAAAATTTTGCTCAGTAGTGAGGAACATTTTTTGCTTAACGAGTTTTTTACTAAACAAAATTGCCACGTGCCATACGGCAAGATGATTTCGAGAAATGGACCTATAAATTGGCATGTAAGTTTAAGCAATTTAAAACTTTTTTATTATTTTCTGTGGGCCCCTTAAAGTCACTGGTTTATGCAAAAACTGATGTCATGAAGGACAATATTGTTCATATTGTTCGTCACATACGGCCATTGCCTTTGTTGTGTAGCAAAAGCAAGAAATACTCATTTTACGCAGGATAAGCTGGATTGCCTCGCTTGTACTTCTTCAAGAACAGACATGACCATGAAGCCGAAAAGATTAAAAAAATTTGCTAAAATTTATTTATTTTTATTTGATTAAAATTATTTATTTTTTATTTTTCGAAAAAGCGGATTTTACATGTATTGAATTTGGTTCTAAAATGTATGACTGGTGAACACTGCCAATCTAGCACTATTATTTAAAGCGATTTTTTACAAAATTTTCTCACGGTAAAAAAATTAAGAAATTTTTTCTTAGTCCAAAAAAGACGTAACCACTAATGGTTTGAAAAAATATTTTCCTCTTTTTTAATTAAATCGTCATGCGTTACGATACGTGTCAGGAAAGTTTGAATAAACATTTGTAAAAATAGTGGTAACGGCTTTTTGGTCAAATTTCCGACTAATTTTACCGCACATTAAGTGTTTGGAGTGCTCACATACAATATTCTAACAATTTTTATATCTCTAAGTGATGTTTTTAATTCAAGGAATATTTAATGACGATATAAGAATTTTTTTACTATAAAATTTGCGAAAAAGACAATTTTTTGCAAATGTGCCTCTACTTGGACATGACAGTTTAATATGTAAATTATTTTTGTATGAAAGACAACACAGTGCAAGTATTAAAATATTTACTAACATATTCATTCATGTGCATTTTGTTAAACAAATTAAAAATGCATTTAAGCATGTCCTTGTACTACATACGACGCTATCGAAATATCCCCTGATGGTCCTTGTGATGATGTACTTATATGGAAATCGGTGTATGCATATCGGTGTATAAATTAACAATTTTAAATAAAACAAAAAAAAATGAAAATAAAACGAAGAATAAAAATAAGAAAAAAAAATAAGAAGCCAGCACCAAATGTATGTAATCAACATTTTGATATAACAATGAATAAAAAAAATTATCTATTGTCTGCTACTGCTCTAAACATGCCAAGAACGTTAAACACAATCAAACTGTTTGTACAAAAATAAAGATACCTTCTTAACCACACATACACCTTGTAAAATATTAAAATGCATTTTAGTAAAAGTGTGTGCATGTGTGTGTGTGTGCCTGTGTGTGGGAGTGTAAATAGTAAATCCATTTGTATTTTCTTTATAAATGTACACAGTTCAAGATAGTTCATTTAACATTTTTAGAACAATTTAGTGAATCGAAAATTAAATGCATTAGAAAACAAACAAAAAACAAACAAACAAACAGTTTTACTTTCATGAATACTTTTGTATTCGTTAGTTGTTAGTTTCATTGTATGTAATATATTCACCTGCCTATTTAAAGCTTATTTAAATTGCCGCTGTCTTAATTTAGAGACGTTTGGCTTAAAGGTTTAAAATCAACGAAAACGTTAAAGGGTGTAGCAAATATTTAATGCAATGAAAGGTTTTTTTAGTATAAGTTGCTGTTATAATAATGACTTTTTAAATTGAACACAAATATGTAGTTAATTGTAGAAGATATAGAGCATAAATTTTTACTATTTCTTTAAAAGATATCTTATCACTTTAAATCAACGGTTCTCAAATGGGGATTCGTTGACCCCTGGGGGTTCGTAGCAACCATTCAAGGGGTCCGCGTGAAGAACCGAAAAAAAAACTGTTTTCAAAAATAATAAAAGTTTTATTTTGAACTTGGGCTTCAAAGGGGTCCGCGAAAAAAAAATTAGTTTACTAAAGGTCCGTGAGCAGGAATTTGATGAGAACCCCTGCTTTAAATAATTATCTTCACTGTAAAAGGTTAAGGTTCCTACTTTTAAAAAATGAGCCTCTACAAGAAAGAGTTTGTTGTTTTCCTGTAAAAAAGTCGTGAAGAAGGACATTGATAATAAATTTTAAAGAACTTGGTAAAAGGTTCTTGTGTGACGGCTTAAATACGGAGAATGTACAAAGCTTTAACGATCACAAATATAAACGTATTTTATAATTGAAGTATAGTCAATGAGCGTTAAATGGAGGATAGGAAGCGAAAAATTACACCTAGGGAATATTCAATGGACCGGATGGCAATGAACATCAAGCAATGCTTATTGGATTTAGAACTAAGTACCAAAAGTACTCAGGGCGAAAATGTAAACTAGAGCAATAATGTAACGTTTTTTCTATGGAGATACTTGACACAGGTGTTGATCTCCAGTCATAGACAATTTAGGACGATCAATATTTGTTTTTATTACATGTTATTAATTTTTGTTTTTTTTTTTTTTTTTTTTTTTTAATTTATGACGTTATTAAGGTGCGGTCAGGTTAGTCAAATATTTGACCGAAAAACCTTAACCACGTATCACTACGAGTGACGATTTATAGTGTAATAAATGTTAAATATTATCGTTGATATTGCGTTGGATTTTATATTTGTTAATAAGTATTCGGAAAGGACTAAATTTTTTTTCGTAATTTAGTGGTTACGTCTTTTTGAACAAATATTTAACACGTTTAGTACGTTTAGCTTAGCAAATGAATTAGTTAATTTCTTCTTAAGTTCCCTTTTATTTTCATTTCTTCAATTGTTAAGAAAGAAAAATTTATACAAAAATTTTGTGACTCTTAAAAGAAATCTGGTAAAATTTAACACCAGCGAAATATAATGCATCATTTTTGAATTGCTACATCTGCCATCAGTATTCTTTTGTTTTCTTAGTTTCAATCAATTTCTTCTTCCTTATTTGGGTCTCAATTGATTCAATTGCCGACTTAGTTTAGCGGGATTTTAACATATCCAAAATATACTTAACTATTTTTTGTTTAGTTTTAACCGTTTATTTGGGGCAAATTGTATATGTTTTAAATAAAATTTGATTTGAATTTGTAGTTTTAAATCATTTTAGCAAAGTAAGAACCTAAATCTATAACACCCTACAACAAGTACGATGAATTAAACTTTAATGTTTAAGTTTTTATCTTAGGCCAATGTTTCTGTTGACATTTGTAGTAAAGGAATTAATTAATCGGAAAGATAATTAAAACACGACAATATAAAAAATAATGTAAGACCAAAATTCTGGTCAATCCCAAAAATATTAAATCTTCCAAAACAAAAATCCTTAACATGATAGAGATAAGTGCTCTAGTCCGACTTCACTTTGTGTTTGTTGCTTTCTATGTGTTTAATGCTTAATAGTGTAGACAAACTTTGGTTAAGGAAAGTATAAAATTTAATAACAACATAAGCACTGGTACTAAAATCCGATTTGCTATTTAAACCAGTGTTATCGTTTCTAGGCAGAACAAAAAATATGACAAAAACGGATAAAAAAGCACCAAATTTTATGAAAATTTTTTTAATGTCACAAATTATTTAATTTACAATAAAAAATAATTTGAGATGAAATAACTAAATTTGTTAACAGTTTGTTTTGAATCATTTACTAAAAAATAGAAAAATAAAAAATTAAATGTCACAAGCAAATCATAAATATAGTGATACATTTCTTTTTTACATTGAAAAATAAAAATAAAATAAAAAAAAAAAAAGTATTTAAATTTAAATGAAAATTGTTTGATCAAATATTTCATCGATATTCTAAACAATTGCAGACTGATAACTCTCAAAACCTACGGTCGTTTTATATTCCTTTATATAAAATATGAGACTCGTTTCACAGTATAACAAAAACAGTTTTAATAAAATATTAAGTCTTTTAGTAAGTTTCGTTGAAATTTATTCCATCACAACCATTTAAAGATAAATGAAGACTGCTATAAAACTTTTTCAAATTTAAGACCGTATTTAACATGCAATAACGTATTTAAGGCCAGGATTGACTATCATACTTAGACGTACAATCTGTCAAAAATTGCATGTGTGCCCAGAAAGTATGATAGTGTGGACTAAAAGTGTATGTGTGTTACAGTCTTTTTGACAGATCTGTACGACTTTACAATCTTTTGAAATTATTTATAAAATGATTTTTTCCATGCGATCAGAGTTGATTCCTTTTAAAGATGAGAAGAAAGCAACAACAAAATATTCAAAGCATCTGTTATTGCAATTTTTTTTTTTATTATCGTGTGGCACCTACGACGCTACTTTGAAACGATTTTTTAAGTAGGACAGAATTCTGTCAGATTTTTGTGTGATTTAATCGTACGATTTTGTATGATAGTGAATCCTGGCCTTTAGCTTTGAATAAATTCATCAAACTAAATGTTCTTTGATATCTTGCAAGTTACTTACAAAAAATTAACAACATCAGTCAAAGTGAAACATGTGAAAAAGGTGTAGTTTCTTAAAAAAAATTTGATAAAGAAATGAAACTTCTCCATTTATAAAAAAGTAAAATGCACCAAAAAATACCCGAAAATAGAAACGGCAACGCTGTTATATTTAAAACAAATTAATGCATACCTTTAGGATGAGTATTATAGAAATCGTTTGACCTGTTCGGAATTTAGAAAATTAATTAATTGGTATTGTAAAATAATTGTAAAATTTTTTACGCAAATTCAAAATTCTAACCGAGCTTTGAAAAAAGGATACGTTTTTAACGTGGTATTATTGCACAATTTTTCCTTACTATTACCGGATTAGTTGTTTACCGATATTATGGTCGGTAGTAGCAGCTTAATTTAGACGTTTTATAGCCTGACAAGTCTTCTACATTTCTTCTTATATAAAGGGCTAGATAACAATTTTTCTTTAATCGAAAATACTCTCAAATCTATAAGTTTTCAATTTACTATGGCCTGCAGATTAGTATTATAAAATATTATATGATATTCAGTGATATTCCCGGAGATTTTATTCTCTGCTTTTATGTTTCATAAAATAATTTTAGCTTTTGTTTACAATAGAAACAACATACGTCTTCACATTATTAGAGCCTTTAAAAAACCTGCTTGCAAAAAAAAAAAACAAAAAATACTTACAATAACGTAAATTTTTTTTACACCCTTTAAAATCAATTTATTATAAATTGTATTAAATTAGGCACATTTTGATTTAATAAATATAGTTTTTTACGAGAATTTATTACTTCTTTTCATGTTTATCTGTACCCTACAGTGCAACAATTTAATTACTTATAAAACACAGTAAATTTATGAATAATTTAAGAAACATTGCAAAGTTTACCTGATCTTCTTTTAAGAGATAAAAATTTTTATAAACTGTTAACAATTATCCAACCCGAATCCCAAGAGGTTAAACTCTTCCTTTGTACGAGACTAATAAACTTTTCATTGAAAGTGATAAATATATTTATTGCATGTTTCTAAAAACAGGTTGCCCGTCTTTTATTTTGCATGAAATATGTAGCTACAAATTTAAGTGTTCATTCATTTTGTTAAATCTAGTGCTTAGAATAGGGCAATGACAGCTAAATGCCTGAATTATTGTAATGTATACTACGAATTGACTTTAGGTCATATACAATCAATTTGCAATAATGTTGCATGCCAAGTTCTGCACTTGTTTGTAAATAATACAAACAATTATTTTAGTTTTATTCACTTGTTTGTAGGTCACATATCTATCTTTGTATCTATTATTCAAATGCATTTTTAAATACATTCAATGGGTGGGTATTGTTTATGTGCAAATGTATAAATAAATACAGAAAGTATTCTTTAGTTTTTTAGCACTTTTATTTTAAAGCTTAAAGTGATAAAATAAAAGTGCTTTATTAAATATTTAGTTTAATTTTTTTTTTAAATTTAATTGATGGAAGCCATAGAACTTAAAAAAAATTACAAAAATAGGCAAAAAGATCTTAAACTCAGATCGAAAAACAAAAAAATATTTCTCTGTGCTTTTTGTTGGTATTTCTCAAGCATTTCGGATTATATCATTGTATCAAGGCTTATTTAGCTAAAAACCCTATTTTATTTACTATTTTTTTTTATCGACTTCAACAAGAAGGAGGTGTGTTTTGTTTTAAAGGGGGTTACTTCAGAATACCGTCATTGGTGCACCGGCTTAAAATTTTTCTTTTCTTTTTCATAGTTTCATTATAAAAAAATTTGGAAACTAAAGAATGTCCTCATACAGCGGACATATTGTTTGCATATTTTTTAAATCGTTATCGGCAGACAGTACAAATGTTCATCAAGTGTGTCTCGCAATGTCTCCAAACGGTGTTACTAAAGAGACTTGAATTGACGAAATATGGATTTACTTCTTGGCCTGTAACAGAACGCCATTTGAAATTTATACTGTGTCTTACAATCCCATATAAGAGCAGCCATTCCAAGTTATAGAGTGTTTTCGTAGAGTCTTACTCTGTATTGTATTGGCTTATCTTTTAAACCTTAACAGACAAAAATTTACACAGATTTTGTGGAACCTTATCCGCTATAACTACAATCATAGATTTAAAATTAATATTAAAAGAAGGCCTTATGATGTACGGGTTTTTCTTTGAATTCGGTCCTTTTTACATGAGACCAGCATAGCAGTGTGATTTGAATTTTTTTTTTACAAAAAGGGAAAACTTTATTGTTTCTGTTCTGTTGTATAAATTTTAAGTTAAATAATTGAAAGTACTTTCTATTTGAATATAGCATGAGTGTATGCGTAGTTAACACAAGCTACAGAAATTATGAAAATAAACTTAAAAGTTAAAGAACGCTGTTTTTACACACCAAATATTTGTTGAAAATTTTGACTTTGGTGTAGATAGTAACCGATATAGATTACAAAACATCTATTTATTAATTTTGTCTGTCTGTCTGTGTTCGCATTTCGTTAGGTGATCCCTTAGAAACTTGGTTCAAATACAGAATACTTATTTTTACAAAAAAATGTCATTTTGTAGAGAAACTAAAGATACAAATATGAAAGAATCTAATTTTACTGGTACAATGGTACTAGAATAGATATCAGTACATTTTATTTTGGTAGATTGAAAGTTCTTAAAATTGTTTACTCTAGAACAAATGGTTAAAAACATATTTTTCTAAATTTTAATTTAATGAAAATTAGAACTGATACGCGGACGAAGTCGTGGGCACTAAAAGTTATATAATATAATCCTTATGGCTAGCTAACAGGGTTCCCAAATTCTTTTCAAACCCCATCTTCAAAATATTTTTCTTAATATTCCCAGAGAGAGGTTTTTTATTCCCCAAAAATTTCCCTTGAAACAATCCATTAAGGAATTAGCTACTCCCTTATTCTAATGATATTTCGAACAACAATTTCTATTTTGCTAACGTAACTCGAACTGATAATAAGACTGGCCTGTTATCAATAAAATCCAGTGAAGTTGGTGTGGATGAAATAGATCCAAGGTTCTTAAAAATTATTATTTCTAAACTTTAACACATCATAACTTTTATTTTCAGCAAGATTATCACTACCAACTAATATCCCAAAATCTGAAAACTCGCTAAAATTATCGTTTTTCCTAAATCTTATTCTGATTACAGGACAATAGCTAAATTGAGTTTTTTATCAAAAACTTTTGAAAGCTTAATTTACAATTAAATTATTCGATATATTGAAACCAATACTATACTCTCTGATCGGCAATGCGGTTTTCTCAAAAATCACAGTTGTATTACAGCCCTCGTTGATGTTGCTGAAGACATAAGAAAACAAGTGGACTGCGGTAACGCTACATTTTTAATTCTCTTGGATCATTCCAGAGTATTTGACACGGTTGATCACAACATAATGTGTCTTAAACTTAAGCATATGTTCAGATTTTCACCAACTGCCATCGATTTGATATATTCATAGATATGAATGATAGATCTCAGTTCGTTAAAACTTCTACCTCAAAGTCAGGATACTTGCCGCTGAGTCGAGAAGTTCCAAATGGGTCGATATTGGAACCTCTTCTGTTTTCGTTATGCGTTAATGATCCGCAAAGCAAGCTTGATCATAGCAAAGTTAGATTATATGTAGACGATGTTTAAATTTACATGAGTTGCAGAAGTACTACCATTTTCAAAAAAAATCCACTCATGTAAAAAACGGTTTACAATTCTGTGGAATCAGATTATAAAAGGTAATTTAAATCCAAGCCTACTTTCAGGTGTAAGAAATAAAATTATTTCATAAGTGGATATCTGCATCAGGCGATCAAAGCGGACCTAGCAAGACTAATTTAAAAATATTTATTTATCAAATATCTTTGAAATTTTTTCTATAAGAAACCTTTAATTTTTTCAGAGTTCTTTTATTTATAATATCTATGTCTTGAAAGGAATTATTTTAGAAAAATTATAAGCATTTCCGTGTACGAGTATAAAGAATACAAATTTGTTAATACATTGGAAACTTCTATAGCGGATACCTATAAATTTATGTTTAGCCACGGACATACAACTAGCCTGTAAGATTTTACCTAATTCAATTAAAACTTTACTTTTTCGGCTTTGCTTCATTTTTAATTTAACTTTTATTAAGAAAAATTATTTTTCAAATGTACGCAGACGTTTTCCAAAGAAAACAAGAAAAATTAGACGCTGGCAGAATGTAATGCTGCATTTTCAGGACCGCCATCCATCTTCAGCATTCCTTGCATCCAACACCTTGATTTGCATATACTGTAAATGTCATCCATTTAACCAACTAATCAATATTAATTTGGTTGGACGAAATTCACAGACAACTCGAAAACATTTTTTTTTGTTGTTGTCTTCTTTACAACACGTCTTGTACATTTGTTGCAATTTTGTACTACACCGTCGGTATAGTCACGAAATGCAAATTTTATTTTTAATCATTCATACTTGTTTTTTTCTCACAACGTTATAGATGTTGTTCCAGCATCATATCAACTGTTTATGAGTTAGGTATAATGTTAATGCGCTGTGCCTTGCGTGTTTAAAATTATTTTTTTAATTTTTTCCCAGCCAGGGGTTGAACCGGTGATCATCATAAATCAATTAAAATTTTACTTTTTCGGCTTTGGTTCATTTTTAATTTAACTTTTATTAAGAAAAATTATTTTTCAAATGTATGCGGACTTTTTCCAAAAGAAAACAAGAAAAATTAGACGCTGGCAGAATGTAATGCTTTAATGCTTTGGAAAACGTCCGCATACATTTGAAAAATAATTTTTCTTAATAAAAGTTAAATTAAAACTGAACCAAAGCCGAAAAAGTAATATTTTAATTGATTTATGATGATCACCGGTTCAACTCCTGGCTGGGACTAAAATTAAAAAAATAATTTTACCTAATTATAATAATTAATTAATAAATATAAAAATTAAATTAAATTAAATTAAAAAAAAATTCACACAATGAGAATTTTGAGTAGCCAAGCACGCCAGCTTTAGCAAGTTAATAAATCAAAAACAACGATCCTGTTGTGTATAGTATTAATAACCTAGACTTTTTTTAAATGCATAGTTCCCTTTTTTAAATGCATTAGAAGACGCTTGCATTTCTTATTCCGTGTAGAAACATGAGTAACGCTAACACTTGCATTAATAGTCTCCAAGTTGTCTACACAGAAACAAAATAAGCATTTAAGTTTGCAGAAATATTGATTTTAAATTCTTTATTTACCGCCAGGGTTTATTGATTCTATTATAAAGAAGATTGTTATAACATTACACATCGTTAAAAAGAGATAACAATGGGGCTTTATTGTCACATGAGTATGTGCGTTCATAGAATTTGAAACGTTTTCTAATTAACATTGTAAATTAAGGCCATCTGCTATTTTCTTCTTATGTTTGTTTTTTTTTTTAATATCATTACTTGTTTTATTTAATCTTATGCCATAAGAACATTTAAGACGAATTTCTCTTTACAAATAAAACACATTGTGCTTATAATTAGTGAATCGAAGGTAACGAATGCTTTGACAGTATTGACGGATTTTATTGCCAAGTGATTGAATAAAAGATGCCCCACAATAGCTTTTAGCCTTAAGTCGTCCAAGCTTTTTAAAACTGTTTGTCGTGACGGGCTTATATTCAAGATGATAAGCAGAAACTTTGTGTGGGCATTTGCCGTATAGTGTTCAGTTTCCTAGGGGACTGATCTTTCAAGGTGCGGATTAGTAATATTCAATCTGATGAGGGCTTGAATCTTACAGCAGCATCACAGTGCTCAACGATAGGTCCTATGCTAAACAATATCTTGGTTTACGACATACCACAACCACCACGGGAGCAACTTATACTTATATATGCCCATAATATTCTGATTGCCTTGCCCGCTGGTAGATCAATGAAAGTCAATAACCGACCGAATTGATACCTGATAGTACCCTCGGACTATTGTACAAAATCAGGTGTATTCTTAAACATTATGAACAGCATGGCCTTAAGCATATTACTTAGGTATCGGACCAGAACGGATTGGAACTTCAGAGAGGCTAAAGCAACTGAATTTCAGCTTTCATAAGAATCTTGAGAGCTATCGCCACATTGACGATATTCTCGAGAGAAGTAAGAGGATTAACTACACATTTTAGTGAGCTCTTAAACGCAGAGTAGTTTAATTTTAGTTTTGCGCAAAAATATCCGTCCGCTTGTTTGGCACTTCTTCTCACGGGATAGAAAAAATAAGGAGATGGAAGAGATTAGTTTTGATTGCCTGTCTTTGGCCTTATATAAAACCAAATCATGAGTTTCGTAGATCATCAATCTACAGTGCAATTGATTTTGCACGGATGGATGTCTGCATGGCAGAAATAGTTGTGAAATTTCTGGAGAACGTTTAGTCCTTAGCGAACTCCCTGGTGAGGGAATGCTTTTCTAGGTCGAGTAATCTAAATACTGTTCGCAAGTCAAGATATCTTTCTTTGGTAGATCTATTGAATCTCAAGGAAACTGGGATCCTTTACGAGTGTATAGACTTTTTGTTTTATGATTGAAGGCTGTGTTCTTTGAATACTGAGAATACAGTTTATAACAATGCCCAATAGTTTACATTTGTTTGGTTTTGTTTATCAAAGTTGGGATAATGTTTTAATCTGGCACAATATGAAGATTGTGGATTATTGATATATCTTTATTTTTGATTAGATTCATATCCAGCTATTCTAGTTTTTAGTTAATTTTCGTGTACAGACATATGACCTTATTACCATTCTCACAATCATTACTATAACAAGGTATTTTGTAGACTACACATGACATGTCCCACTTTTGTATTCTATCTTTAGTTTCACTTAACAATTTATTTAACCCTTATCCTGTATTAATGGGTCAAAATAGCCCAAACAGTTTTTATTGCTCATTCGTTTTTTAATACTCAGTGGATTTTTTTGAAACTTTAGTACAATTATTTTTTCTACCGAAAACTATTTAAATTTAAAATATAATTCTTGTAGGTCTTTTAAAAAAGATTGTGTGAAAAATCAAATTTGACGGGATAAGGGTTGAAGTTTTATAAGTTTTGTATGCTTTATATTTTTTTAAATTAAAATTTGTTAATTATTGAAGGTGAAAGCTCCTCTCGATGGCCATTTCGCTTTTAAATATTGGTACTCAGCAAAAAATTTCAAAAAAATTAATCGAGGTTGGAATTAAGCATTTTTGGTGGAAGGACTTCCCAACTGGGTTACCAACCTATTGATTTTAACAAGACATAAGACTTTTATAATCAATTATTGAGAATTGATGACATTGACTATTGCATAAAATAGTAATAATCATTAGTATGTATTTTAAGATATTCTTTTTTAACTTAAAGAACTAGTTTAATTATTGCTTCTTTTATTTGCGAACTAATTTAATGTGTTTTGTAAGCGTGTAAAAAAAAAATTGGCAATCACAAAAGTAAGTCATTATATGGCAGGTACTTTTTAAAGTAATGGCTAATTTTCTGCTGGGTAACTTTTGTAAACTTGTAGTTTTTCCTACTTCTGTTTTTTATGTTTTTTTTTAACAGTTCAAATTTAGCTCTAGTAAATATTGTAACATTGTCAAAATGGTTAAACTAAGGCACAAAAAAGATTATTTAATCCCAAGACCTGATGAGGTCATTATCCAATTAAGAAAAGATCCGTACTTTTGGCATCGCTCCGGATAGGTTAAAGAACATACTACCGAAAATGGTGAATATTTAATTTTTTGCTGCCTTATGTAATTTTGAGGTTATTAAATACACTTTTAATGAAAGAAATGATGTGATAATTATTCGTATATGAGAAAGCTTTGTATAGTGACTTTTTTGACTTGTTTCTACATATCTTATGATTAATTTGATTAATTTTAATGCAATATAGTTTTTGTTAATACCGAATCGTAACGAACCATGTGGAAAATTTTTTCAATATCCTTAAGCTTCGGAAAAAATGATAGTTTGTCCATTTCTTATTGAAATAATAAATAATTAGTTTAAAGAGGAGAACCTCTACAATTAATCACCCTTATTCTCTTTTTGCAAAATCTGTTCTGATCGTTTTTGTCAAAGTTCCTCGTTTTTTCCTACATTTATAAAGAACAAACTTTTTAACTTTTTAACTTAAATTTCCTTTTTTTAATTAACTTAAATTTCCTTTTTTTTTTAATTGATAGCTTAGGGGAAAATAAGCATGAATGTAAGGAAAAAGAGGGTTTTTTTAGAAACGTAGGGATTTTAAAAATTATGATCTGAAATCATTGCTCTTTACTTTAAATAGAAAGGAAATTTTGTTAAATATTAGTCAGCCCTTCTGTTGCTTTTATTACAATTAGTTTACAAGTGAAAAAATATACAAACTTGTGATTAATCCTCCTCAAGGTCAAATATATTTAAGTTATTTTTATAAAAAAAATACCATAAATCAATAGAGACATTTATATTCTCGGCTTAAACTAAAGATTAATATAAAATAAAGATTAGTAATCAAAAATTTTATTTAAAAAACTTTTGAATCTAAAAACGGTAACTAAAATCTTTTTAAAATTATTTCGAGAGAGAGGTAAAAAAAAATAAAGTTAAAAATCAAATGAGTTGCTCTTCCACAACAAATTTGATTGTGATGTCATTTTGAAGCACATTTTACATACAATCAAATTTAATATTAAAAAAAAACAAAATAACTGAATCTGGAAATGTAAAGACTCCAGGGAGTTGATTAGGCATTTTGAAATTTCACTAAATTTTTGCTAAATTTAAAATCTTCTATTGGCCACCCGGGCATCCACACGAGCGTTCTGGAAAACCTTTAGCCCTATAGGAATCCATTTTTTTCTCTGGAGGAATTATTAACATATAAAATACATGTGAAGAATATACGTACCAAATAGTATGTCACCTCGCCATATGGACACTACACAATCTAAAACACAAATGTCAAAAGCATCTATATAATTCTAAGATATTTCAAGTGGATTAATTTATTTAAACTTCTTAAAAAAAACGGTATTTAGCCAAACTATAGCCCTTCGTTAAACACTAAGAGAAGACTTCCTCCAAATTACAAATCTGAGAGAACTGTTTTCATGTTAACAATTTCTCAAAATAACATTTGACCATTAAGAAGGCCAAAAAAAAAATGCAAGCAATGGGCTACAAGAAAACTCAAAAGAAGACGCAGAGACAAAAACAACCATTAAGCGAAGAAGAGTATATAATATTTAAATAATGTGGTATGTTAACAATAAAAAACTTAAACACAATAACAACAAACATAAAAAATCAAAAAAATTATTGTTGTTAAGTTAAATGATCGAGAGTTATGTTATGAACTTTGGCTGTCTTAGTCTTAATTGAAGCTTAAAACGAAGCACACGTTACAAAACGAAAGAAACTGGTTTAGGTCCCACAACATTATTTCTCCATGTGTATTATTCGAATAAAGTACGTACGAAAATGTAATAAAATCAAATACAATTGGGTCATTTAGAAAAACAGAAAAAAAAGTGAATAATGTGATTATAAAAAACAGAAAATGGATTAGAAATTAAATATATTTGCTTTTAAAGTTATTTAGATTAATTAAGAAGATTTAAAATACTTTACTTAAAATAAAATAGAAAAATGGAATAATGTTATTCAATATTTAAGGTTTTCAAATTCCCAAAGAAGAACGGAAATCAATTGCTAACAATAATTTAACTTTTAACTTAAACGGTTAAAACAACATCCTAAAATATATTTTATGTCATATAATCATAGTCAATCTTGATGTGGCGTGTTTTTAATTCCACGGTTTAATTATTAAAATGTAACAACAATAATGTTCAAGATTTTTATCACTTGAAAACTCATAGCTAAAGCATGTTTTTGGTATCTGTCAAAACCTTCAAAAGAATTTCCTTTTTTTTATTGTGGTTAACATGACTAAAGTAATTAAATAACATGCATGTACCTGTATGTAGGACCATTTAATAAACAAAAGTGCAATTACTATATTAAATTAATAGATTCAAGATAAAACCTACAAACGCAAAACTTTAACCTTGTTAAATCTATTCGAATATATTTTACGTGGTGAATTGATAAAATTTTGTTTTGAATGTCACAAACTAATCCAGTTTTATTTCAATATTCCTGTTGCTTCTATTAGTTTCTACGTGTATTTTTGAAGTGTTTGTTGTATTTAAAGCGGTTAAAGATAAAAAATTTAAATTAAAAATAATAACAATGCAAAAATTAACTTAAACAAGAAGAAGAAGAAACAGAAGCAGAAAAAAATAAACAAAATTGCAACGAAAAAAAATAGTACAACAACAACTACTCAAAAAAATATAAGTAAAAAATCTTAACACATGTAAATAAAATTTTTCTCCTTTTTTAATGTGTTATCACCTAATCTTTGCTTTTTTTTTATTTTTTTATTTTTTTATTTTTTAGTTGATGGAAAAAGTTATTTCATTGTTTAACACGTATTTATCTTAAATCGGTTTATAAAAATTTCAAGCATGTTAAGTAAATCTCTATGTGATCTTAACACAATTATCAAAGGCATAGTTACATTACTACTCTTTAAAAAGCAGCTTATGGCCCCAGGTAGTGTTTTTTTTTAAAGCAATAAAATGAGTTCATAAATTTAATTGAAAATATCAATTGCCTGCCTTATTTATTCCAAAACAAAATTAAAGCAAGATTCATTTCCCAATCATGCATTTTTAATTAAAAGTTGTTTAGCCCCGTATTTGAACTTTTGCTCGAAAAATTCCTTTTCGTGAAGCTTAAAGATTTCGCCGCAAATTAATCTTTCCGTAAATATTATTGTAAATTATTATTTCATAAATTAACGATATAATTAATATGAAATATTCTGTTTATTATAGCGCAGACAGACGACAGCTATAATTTGCATTAGCAGTCTTAATTCAAATTAACTTTTGAATTATCCTCATTCCAATGTAAATTAGATTTATCGTAAATGCACTAAAGCAAAATGAATTTATACTAATTTTACTTATTTCAATATGGCAACACCGTCGATACTCAACAAGCGGTTGTCAAATGGTTTATTTTTGAAAATTAAAATAGACTCAAAAGCAGAAAAGGTACGTTATTTTAAATGTTCTTAGTAAAATAAAAAAAAATAGTAACATCAACATTGCTGCCAACCATACTTTCTACTTTCTTTCCATTTGATCTAAATGCAAAAACTGTCTTCTGTCAGAGTAAAATTTTATTTCGCATTAGTAAGCTTTTAATTCAAACTAACTCTGTGTCTATGCTTTTAGGAGTTCGAAAGAGCCATAAACCTTGCCTGTTAACGCATTAATTTGCTTGGAAAAGAAAAAAAGTTTTTATTAAAAGTTTTTAAATCACAAACTTTTTATTTATATGGCTGGAAATTTTTAATAAAGTTGGAACAGTTCAAGTGCTAAACATCAAAACGCTTATTTATTCCTCTGATTTAACATATTATATTTTTAAGTTAGTCAAACAAAGGAGCTACTCTCAGGTCTGGCTAATAAATAAAAAAATATATGAAATAAAATTGTATTATCTTTACAAAAAAAATTACAAACAATAAGTTTTCATTGTTGTATATTTATACAATAATATAACCCTTACAGCAATGTAGATTGCTTGTGAATACAAAAATTTAATTTTTACTATTTCAATTATACATGGAGTAAACTACAATGGCCAACAAAAAATATTTTTGTAATGTTTCTACACTTAATGACTTAAATCTTACTCATTTTGGGTTGAAAAAAAAACGAAAATATCAATGAAAAACTTTAAATAATTTTAGTTTCCCTGATACACCATGGGTTAAAAAATGGGTTAACAAATTGAGACAAACGCATTTTAAGCTTCCTTTTCTTTCCCCTCCAAAACTCTAGTAAAAGCAGGATTCTGTACAAGCTCCCAAATTTGTGGCCTGACAAAAACACCTTCCTTATCTTTTGCATCAAAAGCAAATTTTTTTCCTTAAATATCTTAAGGCCTCTTATTCTTTGTTCATGACTCGTTTTATATGTAGTGGTGGAAGATATATTGTTTTCGGGTCTTCGAGAGGCAGAGAAACAACATTTTTTTCACTAGGGCCAAGATTTCTTGCATATGCCATTCTGTTTAAATTTAATGTGATTTTCTATAGCTACAGTTCCACATACATAAAAAGCAGAAATACTTATTATATACCCCAATTGTATTCCTAAAAGTATAGCGATGACCTTAAGATCAACACAGATTTATCACGTGCGTTCAACATATTTGATGAAAAAAAAAATAGCTGTCATTAGTAATTGGGTACTTTTAAGCACGAAAAAATTTTTTTCAATTTTTTAAAGTTACAAGAAATAACTTTTTCCCAACACCAATAATTAATTAACCCCACTTAAGTTACTTGGTGACTGGATAAAACAAGTTTTTGTTTTCTACAATTTGGTTTTATTTAATATTCGTTTACATCTGATTATGAATTTCATTGCCGCTATTCTTCTTCTTCTTATTTAATTTTAAATAACTACGCGTTTTATGCCGTCTTTTCAAATATATTTTTTTCTATTAAGTTTTGTGTTTTTTTTTACTCTTTGCTAAAAAGGTGTTAATGATTTTGTTGTCGTTTAAAATCTTAAATAAAACAAAATTGGTAAAAAATAAAGAAATAATTAAAGAAATTGCTTAAAGAAGTGTTTAAACAAAAATATAAAAAACAAGTTTTAAAAATAAAACTTCAATGGAAATTTTGCCGGTTCAATTGAATTGTGAGTTACAACCCACATATTCAGTATTTTGAATTCTCTTAAATCGGTCAACTAAGCCAAAGAAAAAATAACAACAAAAATTAATAAAAGATGTATAAAGTGTTTCATTGGTCTCTATTTGGGGCTGGCATTGGTATTTTATTATCAATATTGGGAATTTATTGCGGTTGGTACCTTTTCCCATCAATGATTCACAAGAAAGTCGAAGAGGTAAGTTAGAACTTGAAAATTTTTAAAACATTATTTTAATTAAACTAAAAGTGCCCACGTCTTCGTCGACAAATGTTTTTTTTTTTAATATTTATTGTAGAGATTTTTAGGCAGATTTGAAAATTCTCTATTTACAAAAACAAAATGTGCTCACAGCTGTATTAGTACCAATATACCAGTCACATTTATATCTCTATTTTGTTAACGAAATGACTTATCTTTACAAAAAATATATTCTAAATTTCAACCGAGGTTTTAAAGGAATTCCTTACTAAATATTATTCAAATCTGTTCTAAAGTTTTTACTTTATGCGAACACGAAAGAACAGATAGACAGACGGACAAACAATAATTCCAAGAGAAGGTGTTTTGTACTCCATATCGATTACTTTCTCCACTAAATTAGTAGTTGAATTGTGAATATAATGAATGAATTAAAATTAATTTTTGGCTTAAGTTCATTTTTTTAATTTCTAAAAACTTTTTTAGAAAGACAAATTATTTTAAAAATGTATGCGGATGTTTTTTAAAGTAATAAAAACTAAACTAAACACTAAACACCGGCAAAATGTATTGCTTCATTTTCTGGACCGCTACAATCTCTATCAGCATCCTGTGCATCTATTTACCTTAGGTTGTGGACATTGTGTACATCATATATTTTACCAACAAATATTAAAATAAATAAAATAATAAATAAGAATAATAAATAAGAAGACAAGGAGACGGCACACAAACCGAAGTATTTCCTCGCTGGCTCCTTGTAACTTGTCTTGTACATTTGTTTTTGCTCTGTACCAACCATTGGTTGATCATAAATGCAATTATTATTTATTTATTTATTTTTTTTTTTTTTTTTGCATTACATTCTGCTGTTATCTTATTTTACTTGTTTTCTTTGAAAAACGTCCGCATACATTTGTAAAAAAAACTCTTTTTTAAACTGGTTTTTAGAAATTAAAAAAAAAATATAACTTAAGCCAAAAATAACTTTCAATTTATTCAAGAACAAAATTTTCGAAAAAAATTTTTATTTTAATTTGTATGGATATTTTAAAAAAGTTTAAATGTAACAAAAGTAATGGAACAAAGGTAAAATACACTACTTCAACTAATTCTACAAAAAAAAAATTAATAAATTTATTTTACTAAAATATGTTCAGTAGAGTATAATATATCTCGTCGCTCCTGTTTCTGTTTTAATATACGGAACTTTAAAGCCACAAACTAGATGCTTTTGGAAATTATTTTAACCGTCATAAGTACCGAATTCTGTCAAAATAGATACAGGTAGGTTCCAGGAAGGTTTACTTCCATAATTTACGCTCCATGGTCTCTCGTCAAACAAAAGAATTTTTAGCACTGCAACAACAATACTGAATTAATTACACTTCGAAAAGGACCTTAATCTTTCTAAGAACTTGTTGTCTGTGAGATTGCCGACTCCTTTGGTACCAGTACTACATCATTGTAAAGAAACCCAATGTTCGTGTTTAACACTTCATTTAAAGAACATGATCCCAATTGAAGGAATATAGTATAGATTGCCATATAATAATATCAAGCAATAACATGCTTGATGTATTTGTGCCTAATATCGTCATTAAATAAAATTACTTTTGTTATAAGATTGCAATAGTTCCTTATAACAAAAATCTATCTTCTTTTAAGAATAAAAATATTCTGTGTTGTTCTATACAAAAATTAAGTATAATTTTCTGACACTGCATTTGCACAAAACATATGCTAAATCAGAATTTTTTTCTAAATAGTGCAAAGTAAGCTGAACGGCAAAACCAATAGCGTTAAAACTTAAATCTGCTTAATTATGCTTTTAAAAAATCTTGGGAAGCGGCTTCTTAAGTAGTTGCAAAGTAATAGCGTGAGTTAGGCCCTTTAAATATTTTATTATCATTCTGAGAAAAAAGAAAAAGGCTTCAAGCAAATCCTGATGTCACAACAGGCGGGAAAACAGAAAAATGTGTAACCTCATACAAAGTATAAATTTTCATATAATATGAAAACTTAACTGACTCTTGCAATCCGTTAAGGATTTCCATAGAGGTTAATTGCTTCGTCAAGCAGAAATCTAGGGAAATAGAATAAAGTAAGAGATCAACCCCTCATAAGAAATTTACTTATTATCGTGCAGATGAAAAGCTGCCGTTATAATATTATTTTTCCCATTAAAAAATTATTGTTTATAACTGTGATAGCAAGTGTCTTCAAAATACTTTTTTTTACATTTATTTAAAAATAGGACACACTGCCAAATTAATATATGTAGGTCAGTGCATAATAAAAAAACCCAACTTTATATAATAACAAAGTCCAATAAAGTCTTTAAATAAAAATTGCTAAGTTTAAGAAGAACTAGTAATAGTGTTATATACCCTTCACTATTTATGTAAATTTAGTTTACTGGAGTAACTTCAATCAAAAAAGCAAATATTGGGGTGACAGAGAAAATTAAAAAAATTAAAAAAAAAATTAAATACTTTAAACATATAATTTTACATAAAAATGCCATCAGCTCTTAATGGTTTCAGCATTTTTTTTAAATTTTTAATATTTCCTTAAAGATATCTTCCAAGGCGTTAAAATGATACCCCTATTAAATATGTTTAAAAATTTGGAAAATTTAGAGGCCCGTAACTCACAAAACATGGGCGAGCGCCATTTTTTATATATTTGTTTTTTTTTTTAATTGGAGTTAATTTATTGTTTCAAATATAAAAATTAGAGGCAAGTCTTTTGCCCGCTGTGTCGAAGGACATGGACCGATCTTGCTGACTTCCAATAGCACCTCTGATCGATTGGCGCATTTAAATTTTTTCCAGCTGATCAAGTGCCTTGTCAATCTTGACTTCAACACGGACAGAAGGACATTGCTTAATCGCCTTGGCTATGCATAAGAAGTCAGAATATATGAACTTTATGGGGTCGAAAATTGATATTGTAGAAATTACAAACTCACAAATGAAAACACGTATCGTAATCATCGAATTTTCACTAAGCACACATTTAAACGGCAAGCCGTTTTGTTAATATGAAGCCATGCTCGCCAATGAAGGGTTAATGTTAAAATCATGCAAGTTAAATCAGTTTATTTTAAGTAGAACCCATCAATTACATACTTCTTTTGCATGTCTTTTTTTGTTGGGATTTATTTAAGAATTGTAACTCTCATATTCAGTTTTGTGAATTCGTTAGTCCCTGTTTGGATCTAGAATTAATAATGCTAAAAACGCAAACAGTTTTTTATATTCATTTTTAATATTCTAGTATTGTTAGCCGGTTATAAAAATAAATTTCTTTTCAACTTATACTACCACAATCTTGTACATCTTTTAAAAGCCCACTGTTTCAAAAGATAGGAGCATATAAGTCAATTTAGGTCACCTATAAGGACACCCTTTAATTTTTAGACTTATTTTTCTAGTATTTTTTGCTATTGGAAGCTTTGGTAACACGCATTTTTTTATTTTTTAAGAAGTTCACTTTATGGTTCATAACACACTTATAAAATATGTATGTTGTATGGGAATACCCTTTAATTTTTAAGATTATAAAATGTTTTTAAAATGGGCATAATCTAACAAATGACAAAAAAATTTCAATATCGGTTTAGAAATAACTGAGTTCTAAAGGCACAAACAAACAAAGCAACATTCAATCGAATTGATAACCTCCTTCATTTTTTGAAGTCGGTTGAAAAACTGTTACTCTTTTCAGACACAATATCAAACAAAATTAATTCGTATGAGGGGTATTTTGCATGGCTGTGCCATAAGTAGCCTACAGAGAGATAAAGTAAAGTTTGATTATTTAAAAACTTATGAGCGAAAAATACTTACCTTTGTTGTTCGGTAGATTTTTTTTTTTTGTCAGTTTGTCAAAGTGTTTTTATGGCTTAAAGCTAGAGACCTCCAGTTTACTTATGGAAAGACGTAGAACCCCATAGAGTGAGCTCAGCAAATTTAACAGGCTGCCTATGAAACCATGGGGCTTCTTAAAACATATTTAAAATCTTGAGTATAAAAGCTTTGCAACCTAATCAATAGAAGCACATCGTTTCATTGCACAGTGGGAATCAAAATATTTAGAAAAAAACGCAGGCATTTGTAAAGGGCTAGGCCAACTGATACAATATTTGAGATGAGTAAAGGACTTCCCAACTAGATTACCAACCTAATGATTTTAACAAGGCATTAGACTTTTATAATCAATTTTTGAGATCTAATTACAATGATCACTACAGCAAATAAAAATCATCACTACGAATTTTAAGGTGTTCCTTTTTAAACTTAAAGAACTAGTTCAGATACTACTTCCTTTTATTGCGAACTAATGTAATGTCTTTTGTAAGCGAGTGACAAAATTTTGGCAATCACAAAAGTAAGTCATTATATCGCAAGTACTTTGTCTAATTTTTTGCTGGGTTAGCTTATATTTTAAAAGGCGTTCTTGCTAAAAATCACCTAATTATCACAGGCCTAATTTAAAAAATATACTCATTTATTAATAAAAAAAGTCACAGATCAAAACACTTTCATCTTTATTTTTATATCGGCGGTTGTGTACGTGGACCTAAAAATAGGGTTTGAATTGGCTTAAATTTTACTCCCTACGTTAATCTCAATTTGCTCTATAAAAATAATAAAGCAAGTTTAGAGTTAACAAATTTTTTTTTTCCTTTATTAAAAACAACTTGACTGGAAAATTATTTATTTAACATGCCTAACCAAAATTTATCTAAAGTAATCAAAAATTATTAAAAAATATTAAATTCTTTTATTAAAAATAAATTCGTATTTACTAAAAGAAATACCCAAAAAGATTAATTAAAAACACTATAAGTAAATTTTGTTTGTAAAAAGCTGGCCATGGAGAATTTTAAACCTTCAACCAGCATGAAGGAAAAATTATTCAAGTACGAGTTCAATTGACTTTGACATTTTAATTTGAAAATAGTTGTTAATCAACACAAATAACTCTTTTTATACAAAATACTTTTTTAAAATACAATTTAATGAAATTAGTATGCAGTCAATGTACACACGAGTGCTTTATAGTGCAGCAAGCGTTTGGCAATTGTGCAACAAATGTCCAAAATAAGAAAAAACTAAATAAATTAAACAATTTAACTTTATCAATGAAAACGCACGCACACAAAATTATGTGATCATACTAATAGTTCACATACAAAATACGATATTAATTCTTTCAGAATTAATTATGTCAATTCCAAAAATAATTACTTTATTTTTCTTTTTATAGTTTTTTATTTGTTTATGGAAAAAATCTGAAAATTGAAAATAAAATCTCACACGCTTATAGCAGACTTGAGTTTTAAGTGCGAGATTTTCAAATCTTTTAGTAGCGGAATATTGGTTCCCATATCGGACATGTAGCTTTGTACCTTTTAGAAAATTAAATAATAAATGTGCAATCGACATAATTTACAGCTATGATATATGCTATTTCCGGTGCGCTTTGCTGCCAACTTCTCTTCCAATCCAGCCGTTTTTTTTCAATCGATTATTCACCATTGTAGAAGTTTCAACACTCTGCCTATAATTTTCTTTCTTTACAATATGATAATAATTTATCACTTTGTAAATTATTGATATCTCGGTTACTGGTGCTAAATTTTGAAAGTCTAACAGTTGCAGTTCTCTAGCTACAAGGTAATACTTTCTCACTATATATGAGAGCTACTACACCCCCTGTTCCCATCTAATCAGCTTTTCGCAGTTACAGTTACCTAGAAACACCATGACTATAATTTATTAATATTTACTTTAGATGGGAAATGCCACGCCCACGTGAAATATCATAAAGAAGTAAAAGTGATATCATTTAGCTAAATCTAGTTTAGTGAAGCAAATTCAATAAAAAAAATTAAATTAAATTAAATTAAAAAATAAATACTATCAGGCATGTCATAGAACTCAATTCCGTCCGAAAGTGGCTGTAAATCCACGAATTGGTTCTTCAGAAAATAGAAAACGATCAATTTCTTCGAGAAGAAACTATTTTTAAATTTCAAAGTGGAATTTAGTTTCTTTGAAATTTGGTTATTTATTTTAATTACCGCGGTGTGCGCTATGGTATCAGAATTAAATTAAAGAGTGAAGAGATTCAGCCTTTTTTAGAAATAACGAAAATGATTGGAGTCTGAAGAAGGTAAAACAAAATCGTTCAGAATAATAAATACGGAATTAAAACCATTCCAATCGGAATGAGTGACACACCTGTTAATATAAGTTTTAACATAAAAATGTAGTCGGCTTTTAATGGGTAACCATTTTAAAAAGATCTTTTTGAAGATCTCTTTAAAAGCTTTTGAATGATACTCATATTGATATTTAAAAAAATATATTGCAAAATCGTACTTTTCTATGAAAAGTTCTAAAGCCCATAACAAATTTTTTTAAATTGAAATTTGTTTCTTATTTTTTAATGCTCTATCCCCACATATAGTTGTTTTTCTTGACTGGAAATACTTCATTAAACTAGATTTATTTTAAAAGATGTTTTCGTTGCTTCCTCGAAGGACATGGACCGATTTCGCTGATTTTCAAAAGCCTCTCTTTCGACTTTATGTCTGATCGTTTGGCATATTAAAATTTTCTCTAGCTCATCTAGTGCCCTGGCAAAGTTCATTTTAATACTAACATGGACGGACAGACGACGGAATCTGTCGACTTCGTTATGCATAAAGACTTAGAATATACATAAAGACTTTATGGGGTTGGAAATGTTTATTGTAGAAATAACAAACAAAAAAACAAACTTAGATATACCCTTTTTCCACCTGTGGTGAAGGGTATAAAAACTTGTACAAAACATAGAATATTTACCAACCGCATATCTGATAACAAACTGTGAAAAGTCGAGGAAAATCGGTCCACTGGCGCGGTGAGCTATAACTTTTCGACAAACAAACGTGCAAAGAAACATGTTTTGTTTGTTATAGACTATAAATTAAATAATTGTGTAGTATTAACTTTGTATTGACGCATATATTCGTTTTATTTTATTTTATAAAATATTTTAATAATAGTAAGTTTACTAATCAATTTTGTAAAACAGCTTTTAAGACAAACTGAATACTTAAATAATCTTCTCTCTAAAAAAAAAACTAGTTGCACAATGGCTCTTCTTACTTCTTCTTCTTCTTATCAAATAAATTCTTTTTAAATTTGTTTGTTTTTTTGTTTCATTTGTGTATCATCCATCTTTTTTATAATAAATGTATTTTAATAAATTTATCAGCACTATTGAAGCCACTACATCAATTAACAGTCATAAAATAAAGTCAACCTCTTATTTTTCATGAAAAATCACGTATTAACACATCAATGGCAAAACAATCAAGTGTGAACAAAACTATTTATGGCCTTCTGTCGAAACGATTTAACCAATACAATCCAATACAATTCAGTTCTATACATGTACATATTGCATTACTTTAAAAAAACAAAAGCTTTTAAGTTCTTGTTAAGCTAATAAAAGAGTTAAATGCACAAGTCTGATCATAAGGTTAGTGTTTACTAACGGTTTTTTTAGAGAGTTTTGTATTAACATAAAAAGTATATAAATTCATAATTTAAATATAGAAAACTTACTACGAGTGGAAGTCAAAAAGTCTTGGCAAAAAAAGGAAATTAAAGTATTTTTTTTTTTCGGTTCTGTATGTAATTGGTAAAAACATCACCCTTTTGCTTTTGCTACAATACATGTCCGTCTATCACAGCCCTCTATCTCAGAACTATTTCAGTCAGTGTATTACAACAGCTACTAAAACAACAAATACTTGAAATGGCGTTCAGAAAGTGACGTAATACTCATAAAAATATTAGTATTTTTTGAACTGTAATAAGAAAACACATTAGATTTGCACAGTGCAAATAAGAGCATATCCTCTATAGTATCAAGTACCAATCGTTATGTGATTTTCAGGTATGTGACCTTCCTTTTTGTCAAAAATTTAAATAGAATACAAAATTAAAATAAAACTAAATATTAAGGGCGGTTGCCGTAATTTTGCCGTAAATAGTTTCAGTAAACAGACATTTAGAATTTACAAAGAATATGTAAGTAAGTCTAGTTTAGTGAAGTAACTCTTATTAAATACACAAATATTGAGAAGACAGAGTATTAAAAAATTAAAAAAAAAATTACATAAAATGTCATCGGCTCCCAATGGGTTAAGCATTTGAAAAAATTAATTTTTTGAAACACCTCTTCGAAAGCTTTTAAATGATACACCATATTAAAGTCTTTAAAAATATGCAGCACATCGTACTTTTCTATTAAAATTTTAGATGCCCACAATTTGGAAAGTGTAGGCGAGCGCAATTTTTCACTTGATGTTTTCTTCATTTTTTAATTCTCTATCGCTATTTTTGCCTTTTTTTAATAAAGTTACTTCATTGTTATGAAATAATTTAATTAAAGAGGCCGTGGTTTTGATAAAAGGTAGCTCATACATTGTATGGAATCCTTCTTGAGTGAGTCAAACTCGTGCTTGGTGTATTTACATTTATGGACTTTTCTTTAGAGCCGTTAGATACAAAATTTACAAAGTGTGAATTTCTACGGTCGAAAAAGTACGGACAGTTTATGCTTGGAGATTGGTTGCACTTAATTTTGTAATGGCGTTTTCTTTTTTGAAAATAAATGTTACCAAACCACAAAACAAAAACTGTTATAAAATTTTTTTTAACTACCTTACATATCACATATTAATTAGCACTTCAAACTAAAAGCAATAACACTGGGCTAAGCAGCAAAAGCAAACGTTACTTATCTATAGTAAGAACTACCGAAATAAGTGTAGCATATTTAACCTTACCTTATTTTGAAGGTAAAATATGAAACATATTTTACACTTTTTGTGCCACATAATTTCAAAAGAACATACTCTTAATTTACACTCTCGAACATTTTTTTAGAAAAGATCACAAAGGTGTAAAAATTGTTGAACATATGCAACATTGTTGTCAAAAAAGAAAATGCCATTAGATTCGAGGACCATTTGCCCATATTCTTGTTTTGAAGTAGGGTTTTTCGACGTGTACTTCTTAACCCGTATATGCTCAACTTTTTTTTTCTCGTAAAAACATGGATTTTTTGTATTTGTCGGAATCTATATGGTATAAAATATATGTTTTTTCAAAATAAAATACTAAAAATTTCACCATTTTGGAAATATTCAGCGCCCCAATTTTGGGGCACTGAGCACCGGCAGCAACACAATATTATAGGCTTAGTTGATGTAATAAAATCGTTTGGGGTGTAAGTTGAAGAATTATTTATGAATTTATTATATAAATACATACATATATAAAAGTATATCTTTTCATATTTTTTAATTTAAGAATGAAAAATTTCAAAACAATTAGTGTGGCAGCCTACATTAGATTTTCGTTTAGTTGTATTTTTATGGCATTCGCCACAGCGTATCTGAGTTGCACTGGAAACAATTATATGATCAACTCCATCGAGACGAACCTCATCTTGCACTCTTCTTTTTCTAGAAACAGGCTTAAGTGGACGGCCTATAGAGCGAGCCGATGCATACCTTCCCAGATAAGTAGTAACTACAGATCTGGTGAAGGCCAGATAGTCGAGTTGGGACTTCTCTTGTACAGCAGTAGACAGCCTATATAACTGAAAGGCATTATTCATGGAAGCATTTAAGGGCCACATCAAAAGTTGCCAATACCATTTCTTTTTGTTTATTCTAATGCGGTAGCAGCCAACATTTTGATCGAGACGATCTTCGCCGCCCACATAATTATTGTACATTTTTACATTTTTCTAGGTTGTTGAATAGATATCTTCTTTTTCTCGCTACTTGACCAACGTTGTGCCTTCGCAGGTTGATGCTACGGTGACTACGTTATTATCGTTGTACCGAACCAAAGTAACGTGTAACGTTTCGTCAGTAATTTGATGATAACTTCCACGCTCCTTTTTCTTCATATCTGCAACCGATTTTAAGGGTGCATGCTCAACACGATTTGAACGTATTGTACCTGTGCCTTGATGGCCTAATTCTTTCAAAGCTGTGAGCAATCTAAAAGATGTAAAAAAATTGTCCATGTAAACATGCACTGGGGCTCCTAAAGGCAATTTGGAAACTAATTTGGTAACGACAGAACCTCCAACCCCTAGCTCTGGATTAGTGTTACCTGTGCTTGCACCTTGGTAAGGTATAGCTTGTACAAGATATCCTAAGCGTGTTGCCATACACCAGCATTTGAACCCAAAACGTATTGGTTTGCCGTGGATATGTTTTTTTGTACTGTGATGGCCGTAATATGGAATCATGGATTCATCAATACTTACTTCATAAAACTGAGGCCAATATTGCATCCATTTTTCATTTAGTTTCTCCCATAAAGGTCGTACTTTAGTAAACTTATCTTGGGCATCTAAGGTCGCATTATCAGAAACACGCAAAAATCGTATTATTTGTTCAAATCGCGAATCATCACGTTCAAATCACGTATCAGCTCCAGTATCCCAATACATACGATTCCTAGCTTGAACATTATACCCACTTAGAAAAAGTATAGCAAACACTAGGCGAATTTCTTCTCTCGTTACATCAAATTGTTTTCCTTCTAACACCGCATGCCTTCGTGAACATTCTGCGAACATACCTAATATGTCTTCATCATAAAATAATTCGAACCATTCGACAGGAGACTTGCTACTATTTAAAAACTCAGGTCGATTCCATTCTCTTCTCTGATGTTCTGGCAAATCAATTCCTTTCCATTTTCTTTTTTCTACAACTTTCTTTTTTTTCAACTGCTTCTTAGCCGTAGTACTGGATGCAATATTCGATAGAGGCAAGTTATCATCATTTGAGTCGCCTTGTCCAATTATTTCTAAATGTAAGCCAGGACCTGATTTCCGCACACACTCAAGTTCTGCTTCAGCACGGAGCTGGTTTCCTGATAAACGATTTAAATCTTTCACAACTGCATCTTCTTCATCACTATCACCGTCGCTCAACATATGATTGTTGGGTGGACATGTGTAAATAGTGCCCTCAATAATATCATCTTCAGTCTCTGAAATATCTAAAATTTCAGCCAAAGACAACCTAAAACAACATATTGAGTATTGTGTAACATATTCAATAGCTAAACGATACAAAATATGTAACACAAATTTTTAAATCAATGTAGGAGTTGGTGCTCAGCGCCCCAATAATGGGGCGTAAGCAACAACACCTCTCAAAAACTATATTTCACTAGAAACAAATCTTTTCTGATACTGAACTCGTTAAAAAGATATCAGTAAATAAAAAGAAAATAATATACATAATCTTACTGAAAATAAAATAATAATAAACTCACTTGTTACTGCGCGACATTGCGATCACTATACTTGCACTTTTTATTTTGAGATTTGACAGAAAGTATGCCGCTAGAATTTTATTGTTCTTATTATCTATGTTGATACAATACAGATAACGGTAAACACACACTCAAAAAAATAATAAGTTACTTTTTAACCACACAGTTGATCAATATCTTACCGTTTTAAAAATGGGGCGATAAGCGCATATGGGTTAAATTAAAATGAACGAAAACAAATAATAGCCTAAAATTTTACAATGAAAAATAAAAATATAGTTCAAATCTTTAATATGACCAAAAATCTTTAATATTACTAAAATAATAATAATCGGCTATGAGCTTCCTCTAAAAAAAACTTGTATAGAAACAACTGCAAAAACTGAAGGCGTTTCATATAATTTTTTAGACGAGTCGATCGCTTGTAATACACAAATAGCGAAAATTGGTCTTCGATACGACTAATAACAAAGCAAAGTAATGTTTTAAATAATATAATTTAATACGAAATAATAATGTTAAATAGTTTAAGCTGTAAGCCCTCCACGCGTTAAATTCCATGTTGTTTTTTCGTACTTTTTACGCATTTTTTATTTTTCAAATTTTAATTTTCATGTAAATAGAAATGTCAAAGGGAAAATCCCGAATCCCGAAATTTCGACATGTTTAGAGGATGATAAATATTGATACCAAGGTCAAAACCTGGTGCAAAATATCCAGTTTATATAAAAATATCCCCAAATTTCTTGGACATTTTTAGGCTTTTTACCTTTTTCAATTGGGGCCATTGTATATATTGAGTGATGAACATCAGTGACGTCCTTGGCGTTTAAAAAAGAAACAAACTCGTGTCAAAACTTAATACTTTTGGTGTAATAGCTTTTCTCCATTTATATCAAGCTTTCTTTTCGGTCACACAATTTAAGTTATTATAGATGGGATCTTATCATATTACTTTAGATAAATTCATCGGTACCAGCCCTGTTCTCTCCAAATTTGTTTTTTCTCCCTTACGATATTCTATACCATCTATACTTATAGCCTTTTGCAGATGAGAAAACAATAAGCCATTGGCCAAACTTTTTGCATCACGATCTTAATGTGCTTGTTTAATGCGACGTTAAGTGGAACAAACATATTTTGTGCTTGCAAAAGAAGCCTTCAAATATCCTGTTTTTCTGTTTTTTTTTCGGAGCAAGTTTAACAGCATGTGATTTGATAAGACTAGGTTTCATCTCCTGAGTGCTGGTCTTATTAAAAAAATTAAACCTGCTTTGGGTTTTTTAACCTTTATAACTTGTCATTTATGAATATCTGATTCCATTTTTTTGGAATTTCACCTTTACATCATAATACTACGGCATTTACACAATGCAATTTTTCATAAAACTAGCATGAAATTTTTGTTCGTAGGTAAAGCAAGAGAGATGAGCAATATGGTATAGCTGAATATTACTATTGCCTATGTTTATTTTTAAATAACGCATATCGATTCAACTTAAATAGGAAATTGAAAAAAATGCCTCAAAAAATTGCATAGTGTAAATCTGGACTAACCATAAAAATAAAATGAACTCCAAAGGTTTTCTAAAACGAAGAAAAAAAATAGTTGGGTTTTGCTTTAAATTAGAAAAAATACATATTTGGACAATGAAATAATACTAGTCCTCTACTTTATATAACTTTCTTAATTTTCGTTAGCAATTCGAAGTGAATTGTAATGTAACGGGTGATTTTTTTGCTATTATCTTTTTGGCAACACTGATTTAAACCGCTGACGCACGTTTCGTGTTTTGTTTCGCTGTTAAACATCTTCAATTTTGTGTATAATTAAACCATGAATCGTCTTACAAACGAACAACGCTTGCAAAGTATTGAATTTTACTTTCAAAAAGCGTGCTCTGTGAAGAAAGTTAATTTATCGAAAAATTGTGTTTAGCGACGAAGCTCATTTTTGGCTCAATGGCTCAATATTGCTCAATATTTACGTACAAATAAGCATAATTATCGACTTTGGAGTGAATATCAGCCAGAATCATTACAAGAGCTATTAATGCATCCAGAAAATGTCATAGATTGGTGCGGTTTATGGGCTGGTTGCATTATAGGACCGTACTTCTTCAAAGATGATGCGAATCGTAACGTAACTGTGAATGGTGAGCGTTACCGTGAGATGATATCCAACTTTTTGTTGCCCAAAATGCCAGAGCTTGACTTGCATAACATGTGGTTTCAACAAACGGTGCCACATCCCACACAGCACGCGCAACAATGGACTTATTGAGAGGCGAGTTCGGTGAACATATTAAACCACGTTCGGGACCGGTGAATTGGGCAGCTACTTCATGCGATTTAACGCCTTTAGACTATTTTTTGTGGGGCTATGTTAAAGCTTACGTCTATAGAGACAAGCCCGCTTCGATTGACGCATTGGAAGACAACATCGAAGCATTTATTCGTGAGATACCGGCCGAAATGTTGGAAAAATTATGCCAAAATTGGACTAAGCGGATGGACCATTTGCGGCGCAGTCAAGTTCAATATTTGCATGAAATAATCTTCAAACATTAAATTACATGGACCGTACTATCGATTCGAATAAAGATTTAATGCATTTTTATGAATTATATGTTTTTTTCTTTTATGTTTAAACAAAATTTCTAGTTTTAAAGTCAGATGACTGCTGAAAGCGTTTATCAGTGACTTAAGTGCTAAACAAAGAAAAACAGTGATACGGGAGTATCAAGCAACAAAAATTTGTACGTTTTAATTTCTATTAAAGTGTCGTAACGATTGGCTATCTATGCTTTACCACTGTTCGGTAAAATTTAAAATTGGCAATCTTTTATAAATTTTCACATCATTTGCAATCGCCATCATTTTAATCGTGGACATTTAAATTTATAACTCAGTGTTCAGTGGGGAATTGTTTAAACGTTTTGAATACAAATTGATATTAATTTAAGTTTGTGTAGTTTTATTCAAAACATAAAAGAAACAAAAACAAATTCATGTGTTTATGCAGTTTAATTTATTTTAACTGATTAAGTGGGTTTTTTTTTGGTAAATTTTATTTTTGCTAAAAACAAAAAACGTTTTTGTAAATTGGTCTTGAATGTCAAATAAATACAAAAACTTTGACTTGTCTCACACAAACAATGTATTTCTTGTTCATTAACCTTGAAATTACATTTATTTTTTTATTATTTTAATATTCAAGTGTAAGTTTTATGTTAATTACTTTATTATTGCTACCTTTATTACTCACTTTTATCCATAGTCTACCACGAACTTGGCAATGTTTTAATAAAAATCTTAATATTTTAAAGAACCAAACAGAAAAAAATTAAGTAAAACAAAACTTAGAAATATAAATAATAACAAATTTAACAAATAAGAGTGCTTTATTCGGCTGTGCCGAATCTTATGTACCCTTCACAAAATTATGTACATTTTGGCAAAATTGATTTCAATCTAATTACGAAGGCCATCGCTTAAGTATCTCAAGATAAAGTGTAGAAATTACATGGGAAATGATAAACTTCTATGTAGTCTTTCACCTGTTGTGAAGGGTAAAAAAATTAAATGTGGTTAGTGAATTGGAAAACAATTTTGTTTATGTTTTAATAAAAAAACAGCTTAATAAATCAAAAAATAAAATATGATTGTAAAGTTTTCATAAAGACATTTTAAAAAACTATAAACAGTGCATTAAAAAAATTCTGAAAAAGTAATTTTAAAAAGATAAAAAATAACCGAGTCCTGAGGCTGTGATTGTTGTTTTTTTTTTTTTATTAATTATGCAACCACTGAAAACAGTAATGTTTTCGGACATTTCCATTAACCGCTTGAAAATGGACACGCGGACAAAATGTATTATAATAGTCAATAACGGTTAAGAAAATAGTCCATCTTCATTAAATAACATCACCTATGGAGACACATTTTAACTATATATTTTTTATCCTTAAACATATGTGAGTCGACTTAGCGATATCCGTCTGTCTAAATTTGGGTTAAAATAAAATTTTCCACGTCCCCAGATGAACTGCAAAAATTTCTTAACCGCCATTTTCTTAAACACAATTTTGAAAAAGATACTAACTTTTAAAATTTAGCAACATCGGTCAATATATGGTGGAGATAATTTTAACAAAAAAAGTGAGCGTGTTTATTTTTCTATGTTTTATCATAACCCGAAGATTTAGGAAAAAAAACTATAAATTAGCAGTTAATTGTCATCTAAATTTTACGAAAATATCACATTTTCACCAAAAATTATTTACTTTGCAAAAAACTTCTTTTTGCAATAAAAATAGAAAAAAATTTTAAAACCAGGAAACACAGCAAATCAAAACTCTATATTATCAAACAATGAACAAATCTCCAAAAGAAAAAAAAAAGTTGTATACAGGGTGCAAAATGCATTTTAAGCAAAAAAATTTTAAGTGAAAATTTTGGCGGGAACCCTTAGTTTTGCAGTTACGAGCTTCCAAAGTTTGTACGTACAGTATGGCATATATCGAATATTTGTTGGTAAAATGAGGCAATATGGATATAATTTGAAAGGTGAATTCAATATCTATTCAATTAAAAAGGAACATAGCAAAAAAAAAAAATATATAAACACAACTTGATCAGCCGGGCGCAAGGATTTTCTTCTATGTGTTATAACCAACACTGGTTTCGCTTACTAAATATTTTCTGAGTAGACGGCCTTTGGCCAGGCAGAAGTGTTTTCTGCTCTTTAGTATAACTGTTGAAATTAAAATATGTTGACGAATTATTTTGATAAAAACATATTAATCTTTATTTTACAAAATTAGAAACTATAATAACAAAAAATAAATGCTAACAATCAAGGCAAATCGATTACCAGGTGGCAGCGTAGGCAAATTCAGTATTTTTGCTGGCGTACACCTGTCAAACTCCATATATAAAAAATTTGTGTATATTTTTTATATATGGAGTTTGACAGCCGTGTATACCAGCAAAAAATACTGAATTCGCCTACGCTGCCACCTGGTAATTTATTCGCCTTGCTAACAATTTTACAAATAAAGTAATTTCAATGCTTTGGTGATTTCAAAATAATTTTATAAACAAGTAGGGTTTTTAATGAAGTATAAAACAGGTACATCTATTTTTTGATATTTTATTACATTTCCTCACACCTATTAGGGTTCGCCACGTGGATTCTTTTTGATTCTTTCAGAGCGTCTAGGAGTGAATTGTTGTTGACGTTTTTCACAGCGTCTTTCTATAAAAATTTGTTGACGATCAATGTACTCTTTAACATGTGATAATGAATTGGAAGGACTTAGTGCATTTCTGGAAGAGGGTGGTTCAGTTGATGAAGAAGGTTCTTCTTGTTCTATTATTGGTTGGCGATTTGTTGACTCTGTATTTGGAATGGAATGGTTATATTCTTGCTGATTACACTGGCTATTTGGAAAAATTATTTCAATATCGGAATTTATTGATTTTGGGTTGTTAAATTACTCCGCTTGTTGATTACTGTTTGCGTTATCCAGTCGATCTTTTATTTGGTTTTGATGTCTTTTTATTACCAAATACATAAAATTTCCAATCTTTTTTCTTACCTCTCCCTGTATCCACTGTTTATTTCCTACAAAATTTCGTACGTATACTTTTTGACCAACTTCAAATTTTGAATCTGTTTTTGTGTTTTCATGTTTTACTGGAAACATAGCCGTTAAGATAGTTCCCAATTGTCGACCGTGTAACAACTATGCTGGTGATTTAGCTGTGTTTGGGTTTGGAATTGATCTGTATGTTACGAGATATTTGTACAAAGCCTGTTCTTGTTTAGGTTCTTCTTGATATATTTTATTAAAAGATATTTTAAATGTTCGAACAAATCGTTAGCTAAACCATTGGATGCCGGATGAAATGGTGCAGTTGTTAAATGTTCTATTGAGTTCAATTTACAGAAGCGTTTAAATTGTGAAGATGTGAATTGCGTACCGTTGTCGCTTACTATAGTTTGTGGTAAATCTTCTATATCAAAAATATTCTTTAGAACAGTAATAGTTGATTGTGATGTAGCTGACGATACAGGCTTTACAAATGGAAATTTAGAATATGAATCAACAATGATAAGCCACATCTTGTTAAAGAAAGGTCTAGCAAAATCAACGTATATTCTTGGACTTGTGTCATTTTGTTGACATATTGAACATGTTTTCATTGATTTTAGGAAACCATACATATCTTCTAGCAAGCTGTTTCATTCTGCTTGCCCCGCAGTGACCTTCATGTAACATGCTTAAAACTTTTGAACGGAGGTTGCTCAGGATTATTACGCGCGAATGTTCATAATGAAGAAGTACACCTTTTTCTAAAGAAATTGAATGCTTTCTTATAAAATAGGGATTTATAATGTTGTCAGAATTCCTACACCGACTTCGCTTAATACAGATTTTCTTCTAAATCTGTTTTCGAATAATATTGTCAATAGACTTAATTTATCTGATATAGGCATCATATTCGTATGACAAAACATTTTTTTGTCTTGTACGATACCTGTCTTTTTTAATTTAATATTTTCCTTTTCAATTGAATAGATATTTAAGTTATCTTTCCAATGATACCCATATTGCCTCATTTCACCACAAAATATTCGATATGTGCCATACTGTACATACAAACTTTGGAAGCCCGTAACTCCGAAACCAAGTTTTCTATTATTCATTTTTTGCTTAAATTTAAATTTTTCAATCTGTAGGCAACTTTTTTATTTTGGAGTGGTGCCCGTAAACTACATTCAAGCCGAATTGTCTGTCTATAATGGTTCAAAAGATAAGATTATACACTTTAAATTGCAGTAACTATGGGTGGCACCTTAATTTTCCAATTTTAAATTTTGTCATTGCTATTACAACGATCTTAACGTTCTGTATAAAATTCAATAGAAAATTTTATATACACAAATTTACATCACCCTTTAATTTCTAATTTTTAATATTTATAGCTGACGTAATATCGGTTGTAGGAATATATTTTCTAAATAATTTTAAAGAGTGATTTTATGACGGTTCAAAAGATAAGAACACATATATGTCAAATTGCATCAGGTATGAGAACATCCTTTAGATAACTTATACTCTCAATTTGGAGTAAACTAATAAAAACTTTATTTAAAACACAAGTTTCAGTCTAAAACGGTTCAACAATTAAGTCTATAAAGATCAAATAACATCAACTATTGTCCCAACAATTTAAATTTTGTTTATCACTTTTTGTTATTGGGAGTCACAATAATAGGAACTTTGCTAAAATTTAATATTGAGAATCGTTGCCGATTCTCCGATAAACATGAAGTACCCTTTCATTTTTAATATTATGAAATTCATAATTTATAATTGGCAAAGTTATGCGAACAAAAATATAAGAAAAGCACCAGGAAGGAAGAAAAGCTTATGTGTTTCTTGTTTTGTAATCTGTTTCGTAAAATAAAACCGTAAAGACTTAAAACAACTGCCAAATAAATAGTTGCATCTCTTAATCAACAGACGCAGGTTCAGCAGCTCCGCTAGAGAAGTTCCTGGGGATACCTGATCTTACATAATTTTTATTTAGACTCTGCAAGCCAGGAAAAGCAAACAATATTGAAGATCATTTTCTCTTTCTCTTAAAAATGAAAACTTCAACAGTAATCTTCTGCCGTGATCGACAAATCGAAGCTATCCAGCAATTATGGCCACAGTATCTTTCAATATTTATATTAGTAGTTCTTCCCTGATCTTATCTAGGCTAGATCGGTTTTGTAATTCCCCACGTGGATCCAATTAGGCATTTAGTCGTAGCTAGATAGTAGTTGGCAACCTTAGTGCAAGGTTTAGGCGCCCTAAGTACAATATTTTGCTTAGATCGGTTGAATTGCCATAAAATTGAAAGAAGTCCTGAATTTTTAGACTTTATTAGATATTATATCTTTAAATTATTTCAATTATTTACCCTGAAGTTATTATTTTATTGTTAATTTTTATAGTGAAGAAAGTTTAACGAGAATATCAAAATAAATTTATATAAAAATTATTTTAGAACAAATAAAATAAATACCGATTCCAATTAATAATTATTTGTATTCATGAAAATTTTAAACTAAAATAGAAGAAGCTTAATTTAAGTAATTTTTGTATAAACCAAACCCATTTATAAAATTATTTTTATTAAGAAATTAAGAATGACAACTGATACATTCTGCTTTCTGTTTTCTTTTCTTCCACTTACAGAGTGTCATAATAGCTGATGGCTCAGAACAGTACAAACGTTTCGTACAGCTACCGCAACCTTTAACTTTTAAAGTTTATATATTTAATGTAACAAATCCCCACAGAGTCCAGAGAGGTGCCATACCAATTGTCAAAGAAATCGGACCCTACGTTTATAAGTAAGTTTTAAAAAATTATTTGACTGTCATATTATTTTAGTTTTTAACAAAATAATTCAAATTTAAACAACTATTAAAGTCAATACAGAAAGAAGAAGGTGAAACACTTTTCGCATGATGGTTCAAAAATAACCTTTGTACAAGATCAATTGTATATTTTTGATGAAGAAGCGTCGGCTCCATTTAAGGAAAGTGATCATATAGTGGCACTTAATATGCACATGAATGTAAGTATCTTTTGTTTTGTTTAAGGAAAGTGAAATGTTGGCAATTGGAATTGGATTAAATGAATTTAAATGGAAACATGTTATTGTTTTTCCTTAACATACAAACTTGAAAAACACTTCATTCGTTTCCAATTATGCCTCTTTCAATCCATATTCCAAGAAAATTAAAAATTTCATTTGCGAAAACACCGATGAAACGTAAAAGCTTAAGCTTGAGGTGGGATCCTCCTCCCGTGTGCGAACAGAAAAACTAAATTTCTATGCCGAAACAATAAAATATTTTAAATAAGCAAAAAACACTTTTTTTGTTGCCATTATTTACTTTCAAACAGCTGACTATTTTGCCATTTTAAAATCTTACGTGCGCCAAGATAGCGTCGAAAAAATAGCGTCGATTTTGGGAATTCAAAAACCGGGAAGTAAAAATTCCCCGGGATTGGTAATTTTAAATTTAAAATTAAATTAGCATAAATTTTGGAATCTAGAAGAAATAAAATTTTTGTAAATTATAAATAAATAAACAAAACATTTGTGTATTAATTCAAAAATGCGTTTTTACTGATCACAAAAAAATATGATTTTTTCTTATGAAAATAATAATACTCTCGGCCCAAATGACCATACACTATTAAAATAGACCCTTTAGTGAATAAAATTTGCCAACCGTGCTACAATTCCGCCGAGCCGTTTTCTAGAAAAGTGGATTCATCCTGAGTGGGCACAAAAGAGCGTTGCCACGGTTGGCAAATTTTATTCATTAAATCGTCTACTTTAATAGTGTATGGTCATTTGGGGCGAGAGTATGATAGTTTCCATGGGATTCATTAGCAACGCTTTTTTGTGCCCACTCAGGATGAATCCACTTTTCCCGAAAACGGCTCGGCGGAATTGTAGCACGGTTGGCAAATTTTATTCATTAAAGGGTCTATTTTAATAGTGTATGGTCATTTGGGCCGAGAGTATTATACTTCTCATAAAAAAAATTATATTTTTTTGTGATCAGTAAAAACGCTTTTTTATAATTAATACACAAATGTTTTGTTTATTTATTTATAATTTACAAAAATTGTATTTCTTCTAGATTCAAAAATTTATGCTAATATAATTTTAAATTTAAAATTACCAATCCCGGGGAATTTTTACTTCCCGGTTTTTGAATTCCCAAAATCGACGCTATTTTTACGACGCTATCCTGGCGCACGTTAAAATCTTCATAAGCACAAAGTCTGGTCTGTTTCGTGCAATAAAAAGAAGGATGTTATTTTCTTAAAAGTAAAATTGAAGTTTCAATGTTGAGTGGGGTTATTCACAATAGTGTTTTAAAACTTGTGCTAATATTGCAATGTTTATATTTTAAGACTAAAATATAAAAAAAATTTTACCAGATTACAGCGTAAAGCTGCATAGCTTTTCCTTTAAAAATAAAATACGGAGTTTCTGATATCGAATTTCTATAGCCAACACGTTCTGGCAACTCGTATACAGTCTAAGCGGCCTTGTGTTGGACTAAAACCATACAATTAGGCCTTAAATTAATTATCGCTTGAATCACCGGCTTTGTAACAATAGTGATTATTAACGCCGAGAAGCGATGCTATCACCATCTAACTTTGATCCAAAACTAAATAGAGCAATGTCGAATTGCAAAGAAATTGGTATCTGGGAGAGAACACTTTTAGTGCAAAATACCAGTCGTATTTAGTTAACGAAAGAATACGGCTGATATCACATCTGTTCACGTGTAACATTTGCCACATTTATCCTTTAGTTTAATAATCTGATTTTAACAAGTCAAAGTGAGTGCCCTTAAGCTTTTGTAGCACAGCTTCAACATTTAGTACAAATTTCATTATTAGTCCTCTTCCCTGTTTCAAATACAAGTATATTCTTGCTAAGTTACGTCCCAATCTGCATTTCTTATTTAAACGTCTGAACTCACCTTCATTAATTAATGTATTTGAAAAAACAAATCCTTCAAAAATTTGCATTTTTTATGTCTTTTGACATTTAACATAACAGAAATTATTTCAATAAGTTTACATGCTGTGTAACTAAAATTATAAGAAACCTATTGTGAATGACCGTAATTCAAAGTTGTAAAAAAGAATGATCATTTTGTTGCTGAATTGCTGTCTCAACTACTATTTTTTACGTCATCAAACAATTTTACATGAAATGCTGTAGAAATTAAGAAAACATTAAGCCAACAGCTAATTGAAATTGATTAAATCAGGGAGTGATCTTACTTTCATAAATGGTGAACCTCGTAAAGGGTATCTAGCCCTGTTTGTTTTTACTTCTTTAAATTATAGATTGAATTCACGATATAATTATGTAGGTAAGTGACCACAGACTAAAGGCATTTGTACTTTTAAAGTCCAAGGACATATTCCATGGTTTAAGTTTACATGGTTGCAAAACACCACTGGCATGAGAGCTGCCGTATTTGCATACAATTAAGAATAAACGAAACTTTAAAACCGCCCCTATAGATGAAACTTAAATTTATCACCATAGACGAGACAGAAACTAAGAGTTTAAGCAGAAAGGTGAGACAAAAAATCTGTTGGAGCATTTTCTTTCACTTCTCTTGAAATGGGACTAAAATTAAGAACATTGAGTTGCCAGATCTACACTTTGCTTTAAGTTAATTAAAAAAAAAATTCTGATAACATATGCAAGATTTATAAAGAGATCTTAACTATAACGAAATCCTATTTAGAGAAAAAAAATGTAAAAAAAGGAAATGACTAACTTCCCTTTATATGATGACGATAATTTTTATAAATATTTTAAAAACATAACGGTCTTTTCGCAAACGAATGATTCCTTTGTTTTCTTTTTAAGTACCAATTCGTTTTTTATAAATTCTCTTTATCAAAATTTTTTAGGCATTTTTACAAGTATTCGAAAGAGAAATAACAGACATTTTACAGGGGTTTGCCAACAGAATAAATTCTCGTTTGAATAGAACGCCGGGTGTAAGAGTATTGAAACGCTTAATGGATCGTATACGTGGGAAACGTAAAGTAATTTTTATCATTTACAATTTGTTTATTTTTTCGCTTGAATTAATATCTAATATTTAACATTCTATGAAACTAAAACGCTATAAATAATGGAATTATTTGAAATATTGATTAGTTACCAACATCTGTAACACTAATCTGCTAGTGAAAGTTAATTACTAATATTATAATCGCTAGCTGCATATTTGTTGTTTGTTGGGTTATTGAGAACGGAATTTATAACTAAAAATTTATTAATGTTCATAAAATTAATAATTTCTTTATTTTAAAAATTGCAGTCGTATGACATTTTACACCAATATTTCGTAATTAAATTATATAATCGAAGATTATTTGACAAAGACAAAGTTTTTAAAAAGTGATTTTTATTTCTGTTATTCCGAAATTGTTTGGTGCATTTAACTTTAAATATTTATAAAAGAAATTTAAAAACAGAAATAAATAAAACAACAAGTAAAAAAATCAACTAAATAATAAATAATAATAATAATTCGCCATGCCAAATCTTATATACCCTACACCATCTATGGTAATCTAGTTTAGTGAAGTAACTCCAATCAAATAAGCAAATATTGGGGTGACAGAGAATAAAAAATAAAAAATAAATAAAATTTTACAATGCCATCGGCTCTTCAAAAGCTTTAAAATTATACCCCTTGGTATTTAAAAAAAAATTTGAAAATTTCAGGGACCAGTAGCTCGGAAAATATGGGCGAGCGCTAATTTTTTCATTTGATGCTTTTTTTTATAGTTGTTTTTTTTTATTGAAGTTACTTTTTTGTTTCAAATGATTTGGAAAAACTAAAGATAGGCATGTCGTTTTGTCCGCTTGTTCAAAGGACATGGACCAATCTTCCTGATTTCCAATAGCACCTCTTTCAGTAATATGTCTGATCGATTGGCGTATTTAGTCCCTCGGCGAACTTAGTTTCACTCAATTTCATCTACTTCGCTATGCATAAGGACTCAGAATATATATATTTTATGGGGTCGGAAATGAATATTGTAGAAATAACAGTCAAAATGACAAAAAAAGTTATACCCGTTTTCCACTTTTTGTGGTGGCTTTTAAATAATAAATTTAATTCTTATTATTTCAAAATGATTTTAAAAATTGAACTTTAGATCTTCACAATTGAAATTCAAAAAATTTATATAAATAAAATAAACAAGTTAAAAAATAAATTAAATGACGCACTGGCTCTAAAATTATATTGCGTCTACTTAACACCAAAAGCGCTGCACGCTTCAACACTGTTCTTAATTACAGATATCTTATTTATCACGCTTCCTCAGCACCTATCAAGGCATCTAGGAGACCTTTTCAAAAAAGGTATATAATCAAATATTTCCTCTTCTGTCATAATATTATTTTCGTAAGCTAAACTGCAACTTGCAGAGGCTGCCGTACATTAATTTATTTGTTAGTTAGTTTTACCACTGAAGTTTGCTAACAATAACCAGTTCACTTGTTAGGATATATAATCTATTAATGCCAAGTTGTACGCATCATCCATTATAAAGCAGAGAATCCCTTATATGCTCAAATTAAAACAAAGTTCTAAAACATTAAATTAAATTCTCATCTAAAGTGGCTTCAAATAATATTATTTCAAACGCCTGAAAGTATTCACGAATTTACTTTTAAGTATTTTCGTATACTACTGCTGAGAAGAATGTGGTTTGAACATAAGTATCCTTTAAAATTTTTGTTGTTTTGATAATTTAATTTTGAACCTTCACGCACTACAGTGATTGGCTTTAAGTATGCAAACTTCTTTATAAATGAGTGTTGCGTTACCCGAACTGTGAAACTTGGCTGAAATTAAGCATACGAGGGCTGCTATATATATTTCTGGCCTGGCAACACCGAGCGCTGCCAAATGCAATCTGACATTTCCATTGGAAAGTTTGTCATTTTTAAGCGCAATCGTACGCAAAACGTTTTGACGTACGACCATTATTTGTGTTGTTTACAGTGACTTGAAAAAATTAATATAGAAAAAAATGGAATTAACTCGTGAACATTTTCGTGCCATCATTTTTCACAACTTTCGACGTGGATTATTACGACAAGAGTGCATTGATGAACTTAAATCTTTGTATGCCGATGAAGCACCATTCTATAGCACTGTGAAAAATTGGTATAATGAATTTAATCGTGGCCGAAGCTCGCTCAAAGACGAATTCCGTGAAGGTCGTCCAAAAACGGCTGTTGTGCCAGAGACATTAATGCCGTGCGTGAACTCATAATGCAAGATCGACATGCGACATAACGAGAGATAGAGACATCCCTGGACATTTTTTTCCATTAGCATACATTCGATACTGCATGAACACCTGGCCGTAAAAAAGGTTTGTTCTCGTTGAACCTCGCACAATTTGAAAGTCGCTCAAAAAAGGCTCGTGTCGATTGGTGCAAAGAAATGTTGCAAAAATACGATTGCGGTGCTTCAAAAGACGTTTATAAGATCGTCGAAGGTCACGAATCATGGATCTATGCATATGAGCCCGAAACGAAACAACAATCGACCGTGTGGGTCTTCAAAGACGAGCAAAATCCAACGAGAGTTGTTCGTGGAAGAAGCACTTCGAAGCAAATGGTCGCCTGTTTCTTCGGCAAAACTGGTCATGTGGCGATTGTTCCGCTTGAGCAACGTAGGACGGTTACTTCTGAGTGGTACACTACAATTTGTTTGCCTGAAGTTATCGGAAAAATTCGAAAAACCAACAAGAGAAGACGAATCATTGTTCACCATGACAATGCGAGCTCTCACACATCGGCTCAAACCAGAGCGTTTTTGACCGGCCAAAACGTCGAATTAATGGGTCATCCGCCGTTCAGCCCTGACTTGGCACCTAATGACTTCTTTTTGTTTCCGCACATCAAGAAAAAAATGCGTGGTCCACGATTTTCGTCGCCTGAAGAAGCTGTTGAAGTGTTCAAAAACCATGTTTTAAAAGTGTCTCAATCGGAGTGGAAAAAGTGCTTCGACAACTAGTTTGAGCGCATGCAAAAGTGTGTAAATCATGCAGGAGAATACTTTGAAAAACAATAAAACATTTTTTGAATACAAATATTCGCATTTTTACTATTAGGCCAGAAATATATAGAGCAACCCTCGTACACCTGGAAAGATGTACTCAAATTTCGACAAAAACTCGTAATAGTGACGAGGGGAAAATGCTTATTTTGCTTGTCGTCGGACGACGCGTACAGACGAAAATCTAAAACGATCCATGCACTGTACTTTCTTATATTGGTTATCAGTCAGTATCATACCTCAACTTTAAGCTTGAGCAATCTTGAGTAATTATTCAAAAAATTTTCCTAATAAGCGCTGCGTTGCCCAAACTGTGTACTCAAATTAGAGCAAAAAAAATCGAGAGACTAACGAGAGGACAACATTTATAGTGGTCGCCGTCAAACGGGCGTAACGGCGAAAATCGAATATGGCTGATATATCTTTTTTTCTTACGAAACGCTTTTTCACATTAACGGAAAAAATTGTCCACACTGGCATTGGGAAAGACTCACGTCGTTGTCAAGACAATAAATGTGGAAGCCCATATTTTTGGTAAATCGTGGCGCTAGAAGGCCAAGCTTAGTTTTTAGCCGACTTAAAAAGAATAAAGAGGTAATTGTGGCTTAAAATGAAAAATAATAAATTCATAAATCTTTGCTTTCAACTCACCAAATAATAAATATTTAACACACAAAGTTCTGCAGTCGTAGTATTAGCCGTTTTATCGATGATAATGGGCCGCCTGGGAGCTGCAATTAGATCCCTTAAGACTTCTTGTAGTGTACAGTTAACGAATGACGTGATGCGAATAATCTAAACAAAGTTCCACAGTCTTAGGGCTGATATTAATGAAGTTTTGCAAACTTGGACAGAATACGATATTGCGAGGCCAGTCGCAGCAGTCACATAAATTAAATCAAGTCTCACAATTAAGAGGAATATTTTTTATTTCTTATTAAGCCAAATACACCAAAAGAAATTAAATCAATTCTGTTCAACTCGATTTTTTAACAAAATAATTGCATTTCAATCGTCCGGTTTGACCGTCTAGCCGTCATTAGGCAACATCTATCCAAAAAAGTTCAAATTAGAAAGCACATACATAGATATGTCAAAGTCACAAAATGGAACTAATTACTAATTTATACGGATTAATAAAGTAATTTAAATTCTGCCGAGTAATGTGGTCATGTTGAAATAGAGTCTGAGTTTTTTTATTAAAAAAATTACTAAACTATTAGTTAAGAATTTTGTCTCTCATTTTATTCCTTTAAACAAAGACATTGAATTTACTATGAATTAAATTAAATAAAAAATTAGCAATCCGTAAGTTTTCAAATTAATCGCCCTGTTGTTATTTATAAACGATTTTTATACACATAACGTACCCGTACATGTTAGAATTAAATCAAAAGTTATACTCGTATTGTTCAGATTTGTTAACATAGCACATCAACAATTATCATTTAAAATGTCAAACATATCGTTTTGTTCACTGAAAAAATTTCCCTAATATAAATTTCAATGCAAAAATAGATATTATGTTTTAGTACTTAGAGGAATGATTTACATAGATTTTTTATTTGATTTATTTCTAAAGTGTAATTATCTCATTTGCAAATATATGAATGTTTGTATGCTTTCTTAAGGTATTGTTTATTTTGTAAGATTTTTTTGCGTTGCTGTGTTGCATTATGCTTGTTGCTTATTTCGAACCGCTATATAATTATTTGCTAAAAAACTTAAAAAACATTCATTTTCTAATTGTATTGAAATACAGCAGCACACAAATGACATACAATGAGTTCTGTTATTTTGTTATTGACTTAATATCTGTCAGTTTGCGATTTGCCTAAAATAAATCTGTTTACTTAATTTGATCATTTTTTTATGGTTGATTGCTAAGTTTAATAAAAACAAATTTGTTAATAAATAACGTTAGCTTGTTTTTTAGCTGTACGAGAGGCAGTAATTATTGAAGAGTATTGATTTGAAATCATAAACTATGCAACTGTTGTAAAAAAGTTGCTACGCTTAATTTACACAAAAGAAGCGCAAATGTGCATTCTACAATGTGTCAACATGATATGGTCAGTGCATATAACTGCAGTAGCATTTATACAATAATGGTAATTGTGATTATGAATTATATAATATTCTAGCAAATTTTAAGTGTTCCTAGCCTTCATCTCATCGGGTATTTAAAGTTGCCATTGTGAATTTACTTTTAGAAGATTTTCAAAAACAACTTTAAGGTTTGAGAAATATAAAATTGCATAAGCCACTATTTGGAACATTCTGTTTTTCAAGTACATGCTGCTATAACCTGCAAAATTTTTCGTTCGTTTACACATAGGGGTCTCTTGTTCTACTTTTGTAATGGAAATGACTGTATTGCTTAAAAATGTTGCCTTTTGCTAAATGTGATACCTCTGGACCTTCACAATAGCAATCTATTTTATTACAATATTTCTATTTTAGCCCATATGTTCTACAACCCAAAGCTGTGATTAAAAAGCTAACACCAGGAGAGTTACTCTATATTTCGATTCAAAAGAATACATTTCTAAAAAACAATGTGTACCCCATAAAAATTAGAATAATTCTCTCTTTGAATCGAAAAACAAAGTAACCACCCCTGTCTTAAAACGTCTCGAATTTTGTGTGGCCAAATGTGAGCTTATGGCCAAAAGTCTAAAATATACCAATTTGGGGTTTTTTTATGCATAACTTGGGCATTTTGCGATTCTCTTTAAATAACTTATTCATGTTAAGTACTTGTAACTCCATTGGAAATAAGAGTTTTACTGAATATTGACAACAATCGGAAAGAAAATTCGCTGAACCAATCAACTTTTTCATTGTTAGGGTATTAAGGCCCCGGGTACATAGAATCCGTCATACGTTAAGCTTTGACGTATTCAACTGATAAGTGAGCTTAAATACATATTTTCTTATGAGCGTTGTCACAATCAATACGTGTCCGTCAAAGCAAAGCACGAAAGTATGTCAACTTTTAACTTTTGACATACGTTTAATACTTTGATAGCTATCAATTGCTTCTTCCTCTTTGTTTTCTTTTAACTCTTGATGTATTTCAATTGTATTCTGTAATTTTAATAAAATAATTTTTGTGGCAAAAATAAAAATACAATTTTAATTAAATGAACAAGTGAATAAAAAGAATTAGTATTCTTTTAAAAGTGAATAAAAATAGCAAACTTTGATTTAACTGCCGTCAGCAAAGTATTCATTGTGCCAACCTCATCCGTCGTTAGATTGACATTAGTTGACTTTTGTCAAAGTACAACGTATGACGGATTCTATATGCCCCGGCCTTTATTCAATTGAATTAAAAAACTTTGAATAGACTATCTTTACTAAATCTAGCATTCTTTTAAAAGGCTCAGCTTTTTTTTAATCTTGTAATTTATTTTCAAAAGTAAAAGACTCTTAATAGATAATTTGTGGGCAAATATGAAGCATCATTTGGCTGACTGAAAAAGTCTACAATCTGGTAACATGGACAAACTGTGATATCAGCAAGAACTTTGTCTTGTAATTGTGTCAATAAAAGTAGACCCATTGGCAATTGCTACAATAAATTCAGTTGTGCTTGAAAATCGCATTAAAAATTAATGTCGGCTATGAAAATTAATTCTGGAAGAACCCGCTGATTTTTTCTGAAAACAAGCAAAATATTCCGCATTCGGGCTTTTAAAAATCCTAGAGCGATTATTGGACCGTTTTTTTAAGGCAAAAGTGATTAAAAACTTTGATAAAAAAATCGGCCATGGTGGACATTTGCCAGATACCATTCTTCATTTACAATTTCCGAACTTTTCTCTTCGTAATTTCGTAATAAATCACATTAATCTTTCCGCTCTCTCTACTGTATATGCATTTAACATTCTAAATAATTAAAGGATCGCCGCGAATAACGTTGGAAATGACAAAATAATAATTTTTCAGGAGAGCAAAAAAACGTATTCCGTTCGTAGCATTTCGTTTATAACTTACAACGTTCTTCCACTGACTGGCTCATTGTAATTGCGTTTTGACGGTGATAAAATGCATAATTTTGATGTTTTGTTGTTTGAACAAATGTAAGAAAGTAAATTTAACGGTAATCTGCAAAAAAAACAGGTTTTGCAAAATTTGTCTTTTACAACGTTATTCGCGGCTTCGCTTCAATTGTTTGTCGAAAAACTATCGCAGCTTACACCGGTAAACCGATCTTCTTGAAATTTTCAAAGTTTAAAAAAATGGTTTATATATTTTTGTAATTTCATGCAAAATAAATATTTATCATCGTTTTACTTAGAAACTGTCAGAGGTATAATCTTGAAATTCTGCGCAAGAAACCTTCTTATTAACGTCCATTACTTAGTGAGCGTGGTACCTCCAATAGGAGATGTTGAAAACAATGTGCATAATCAAACATAAAACTGATTATCTGGGAACAGTAGCCGTGGTATCTCCCGTAAAAAGTAAATATTAAGCGTTGTGAGCCTTTTGAACTATAATTTGCATAAAAAATTGTCTGAGTGGCCATGGTATTTCCCATTAAAGGTGAAAAATTTTTATCTTAAAGACATGAGAAAAGTAACACTCAAGCAATAATACCTACTTATTATAGGGTTACATTCTTTGGAAAAGGATAGAGCAGAGAATATAGATGGTGAAGAAGAGTGATATAAGACTGTTAGAGCGGCTTTAATGTTAAAAAGCCAATTAAAGATTTTGGAAGTTAGTACAGCCATTTGATTTATTTTTTAATTCGCAGGGTAGTACTGGTGAAGAAGGGTGCTGCACAATTTGACAACGATATATTTTGGACATTTTTTATAGATACTTTCAAGGTCAACCCAAATTTAAAAGATCTTAGCATTTAAGAGATAAAAAAACTTTTAATGATTTTCCCAAAAAAAAAATTTTTTGCTCGAGGTACCCAAAATTTTGAGGCCTACGCAAAAGTCCTCCTTTCTCTGAATTGCCTCTTCAGTGGTTCATGATATACCAAATTATGCCCAAAATAAATCGTTTTTAAGCCATTGTGCGCTGTATCATACTCGTATATTTATTAATATCAGAAACCTTAATAAATATTAGATTAAATTATTATTAAATTATTAAATTATTAAATTATTTCTTGCAAACAAAAAAAAAAACCCGACTTCAAAACAGACAAACTTAAAATCATATTTCTTTAGGACGCTAATTATACATTAATTATATGTATTAAATTCGTAAAAGATTGCGTCAGCATTTTTTATATCTCGAAGAACAAAATATGAATGCAGATTAAACAAGAAAATTCAGCAGCTATGTGGTCAACCCTTTATTTTTTACACTTTTTATTACTGACACAGTTAAACAAAATTTGCTTAAATTCTAAGCGTTAGTCTATAACTATTTAAAAGATTGGCCATATACATAAAACTACAACTATTAGGGCACCCTTTTATTTCAAATTTTTAATATTTATGCTTGTTATAATATTTAATATAGTAATGGACAATATGACTAATTTTCAAAAGTTAACGTAACAGTTTTAAAGATAGGGTCATTTAGATCACATTACATCAGTTATAGGGACACCCTGTAATTTCTAATTTCAAGTTTGCTACGTGTTATAGCAAACTTAGCAATAAAAGTTTTATGCAAATTTTAATCAACCGCCTGCAACTGTTCAAAAGTTTGGTCTTTATATACATCAAATAACAGCAACTATTGTAACACCCTATAATTTATAATTTAAAATATTTATATTTCTTAATATACCAGACAAAGTAGTAGACATTCTGTTTAGTTTTCAAGTGTTTTTACATAACGGTTTAAACCATAGGGCCCATATAAGTCAATTTACTTCAAATATGGGAACACCCTATAGTTTCGAAATTCAAATGTTATACTTGTTATTATAACGAACGTAGCAATACAGGTTCTTTATAGATATCAAAATTCGAAAGTTTGGCTACATACATCAAATTACATTAACTATTGGGACACTCTTTAATCTATGGTATTGAATGTTGATACACGTTATTATAACGGTCATAGTAATCGATATTCTGTCCAATTTTCAAGGGTTTGTCTATAAAGGTTCGAAAGATAGGCGCATAAAAGTTATTTAGGTCACCTATGGGAACACTCTTTAATTTTAAGATTTATTTTTGTTGGATTTATTCCGCCAATAAAGATGACAGATATTAGGCAATCTACCTGCATAATACCATTTTTAAATAGACACCATCCTAACGGACAAAACTACCTGAACCCACCACTATCTATGCAACAAACACCTTACACTATCTAACCAGTACTAACCAAAACGCGGCTTGAAAATGATGTCTTTACATCGAAAGCGCTCGCCAATCGTACTAAATAAACAGCCAGTGACGACGGTCTTCACCGAAAGGTATGACAACAGTATTTATTTTTGTATTTATTTTCGCTATTGGGAGCTATAGCAATACGCATTTTTTTAATTTTAAAGAAATGCACCTTACGGTTCATTAAACTCTTTAATTTTTAAGAATATGAAGTGTTTTTAAAACGAGACCAGTCTGTAGGCATAATCTATAAAATTATAAAAAAATTTCAAAATCGATTTATAAATTACTAAGTTCTGCAGGTTCAGACATAAAATAAAACACAACATTCACTACCATTGATACCCTCCTCTTTTTTATTTTTGGAGTCGGTTGAAAATTAAAGTTGTTTAATTTACGTGGCTGGGTTACGAAACCAAAACTTTTTAAACCAAAATTGTAGGCATGGTAACTCCCACATTAAGTGAAAAATTGTAACTATTATTTTAGTGATTATAATTAAACAAACCACTGGCAGGTTAGGAATAATAGACATTTTATGATTATTCCCAATAAGGTAGCGAAGAACACCGGGTATATCTAGCAATTTATAAAAACTGTTCGAGTCGTAAACCTGAATTTATTGGTGTAACTTTTCATACGTTTTATATGAACTAAAATTAAACACTAATATTTAACTGACAGCTTTTTATTAACTTTTAATATTTTTCAAATGTATATAATTTAAGAGCCCTTTAAATGGGTCCACAGTATATTCGATACAATAATTGATCATGTAAAAGTAAGTTATAGTTTATTAGCTTAACAAATGTTTATTAAAAATATATTTAAAAATTTTATTTATGGCTTAAATAGTGGTTAATTGGATTTAATTGGAAATAATTTGCATGAATAAAATTAAAGTATAAACAGAAATTAACGCTTCTTATGAATGCTTGTAAATAACGCTAAAATTATTTAAATAGAATGTATATTTTTGGAATTTTATTAATATTTTCTTTTAAACTGTTTTTACTTAACACCAAAACCATTGTGTAGTCGGTATTAGAGATTGGTGAAAATGATCCCAGCTTGGCCTTATTATTGGTGCATTTAAATGCCAATATGAAGGCCATTTTCAATGACCCTAAAACCATGTTTGTGAAAACAACGGTCAAGGAATATTTATTTGATGGCGTTAGATTTTGCATAAATCCCCAAGGCCTTGCTAAGGCCATTTGCAATCAAATCAAAGAGGGTGGCTCCAAGACAATACGTGAGCTTAAAGATGGCAGTTTGGCATTTTCATTTTTTAATCATGTAAATATGATTAAAAGTTTATCTAATAATCTAATTCTTAAGGAAAAAATGTTTTTTATTATGTTTAGAAAAATGGCACCGGCAAGGAAGTCTATGAGGTCCACACTGGCAAAGGTGATCCGATGAAAGTTTTGGAAATACAAAAACTAGATGACAATCACCAATTACAAGTCTGGCTTAATTCTAGCGACAACAATGGCACTTCAAAGTGTAATCAAATCAATGGCACAGATGCTTCATCCTACCCTCCCTTTCGTCAAAAGGGTGATTCCATGTACATTTTTAGTGCTGACATATGTCGCTCTGTTCAGTTATTCTATCAGAAGGAAATCGTATATAAAGGCATACCAGGTTATCGCTATTCTATTGGGGAGAATTTTGTCAACGATATTGGTCCAGAACATGATAATGAATGCTTTTGTGTGGATAAACTTACAAATGTCATAAAGCGTAAAAATGGTTGCCTTTATGCCGGTGCCTTGGATTTAACAACCTGTCTGGGTAAGTAAAGTGAGTGAATGAATGATTTCTTTATGTTTAACATTTATAACTTTGATTTTTAATTTAAAATAAATTTCATTAATTTCCAACACTAGAAAACTTCAGTCGCTACTTGTAAGAAACTATTTAATATATTTTACGATTTTTAAACAAATTTACAACCTTCCTTAAAGTTTAAACTGAAGCAACGATTGTTTTTCTTAAATCTCAGCCGAATCTTTACTTATTCTGTCCAGCAATAAGAAAAAATTTCTTGAGTACTCACTTCCACTTTTATATTTTTTTTCAAATTTGCATATTTGTTAATTAAGTTCTTTAATCTTTTCATTAAATCGACAAATTACAAAATTATGATATATGTATTTCATTATTTAAAAGATTATTGAGTTGTTGCCAATTTATTTTATTGTCAGAGTAAATCTTTACCTCCTGCCAATCAATCGTTCATTTCGAAGAGCATTACCTTTCACAAATTACCTTATGTGCCAAGTTGATTTAAAATGTTGTTTTCTTTTTTTTTTTTTTTTTGTTTTGTTTTTTGTTTTAAACATTAATAAAACTTCTAATTAGCAAGTTATTGAATTTTTGGGTAATAAACTAACAGCCAGCGTAAAGTAAAATTACGGAACAACATTTAATCAAAAATTTTTTAGAACATTTTCGATTAATCCCTGTCATTTATAGCTTCTGTTTTAAGAAACTTTTTATAAAAAAGCATTAAAAAATAGTATTTCTGTAGAATGTTAAGTCGTCATTTTTATTGTAAAAACATCTTTCTAAAATTCCCATCATAAATTAAAACGGGTCGTCCCCAAGCAATTCGGATGAATTTTTTACGTGCATGAAGAGAATTTTTTCCTAATAATTTTTTAGTATTTTCCCCCTTTTTTTCATTGGTTTTCTTGACTTAAAAAAACTAAAAAACCTAAAACAAGTGACAGTCTTTTTCCGGCATGCAATAAATTATACTTACACATATTTCAACAGAGCCAACGTGGTCCTCTTAAAAACAATTTAAAAGTCCTTTAAAAAATTAAATAATTCTAAAAGTTATAATATTCATTTAATTGTCTGCTAATGTTAATTTATAAGAATATTTTTATAAAAATTCTGGAAATTAAAAATATTAATTACTTAAGAAAACCCAAAGCAGCAACAATTTTTATAGTTTAAAATGAACAGGAAGACGGACAGAGGTTAATCAAGTATGAAATAAAAATAGTCATATACACTTTATAAAAAATTTAATTGTCATCTATAACAATTTAAAAGTAAGTTCATATACGTCACTTATCGAGGCACCCTTTAGTTTCTAATTTTAGGTTTAATACTTGTTTTAATAGCGGACATTGTCTTACTCTTAATTTTATTGTAACAATTCAACAAAGAATATAAATTAAATTGCCTCACTTACGGAGAAACATTTTAATTTTTAAGTATTCTATCTTATCCAATTTCTGTTATTGGAAGCTGTAGTGATACCAATTTTGTTAAAATTCATACAGAAACGTAAAACTCATGTGTGTTACATGTGGACATGGATGATAAGATCTCCTTGACTTTGTTTGCTTCTGTGAGTTCTATTCCATTTGCCATCTCTTATACAAACCAAACATAAGCTCCTGAAAGAACAAGCTCTGTATTTGCACTTCCAGGAGGCCAATATCTACCATACAGGCGTACTGCTGAACCTGCTACGTCATCTGTAATAATGGGTGATATATATATATATATATATATATATATATATATATATTAAGGAATCAGAAGCTCTCGATGTTTTTGGCATACAAATTCAGTTCGATGTTCGTTGGAACAATCACATTTTGCATGTTGCAAAAGAAGCATTCAAGTGCCTTTTCTGAAACGGTGTAAGAAATACTTCACTCCATCTGATCTCCTTACTATCTATGTCACCTTTATCAGACCGAAAATTGAATACAACTCTCGTGTATGGGCCGGTGCTTCAAAGTCTATTTTGGAGTTACTCGACCGCGTACAGGAGAGAGCAAAGAAACTCATCGGCGACAGTAGGGTTTCCAGCTCTATTGACACACTGGAGCATCGACGCAATGTGGGGTGAGTTTCACTGTTTTATCGTTACTACAACGGAATGTGCTCTTATGAAATCAGGGAACTTGTTCCTGAAAACCGTAATTTCATACGCGCAACGCGATCTGCATCAAGAGCGCATTCCTTTGTGGTCGATTGGCCAGTGAATCGCACTAGGCATTACAGAGAAAATTCGTTTTTTAGCCGAACAGTTCGTATGCGGAATAAACTTCCTGCAGAGATCTTTCCTGCCACTTTCAATGTGCAAAGATTCAAATCAAATGTTCACAAGCACTACTCCCTCTATCCCCTATCCCACAACCTAATTTCCTAGTTCTGGCACAATGCATTGCATAAGTATGGGTCATCCCCTGAGTGCTGGTCCTAATTAAAAAAAAATAAAATTTATTGACTTTCTGAGGTCAACTATGCGCACTGTACGCTCATAGTGTCAGCATCCTCTTAGAGTCTATTAGTCTGCCTACTAGACTTCGAGTTAAGTTTTTTTTTTTGCATTTCTGTTAAGTTAAAAATTAAGTACAGTGCTTAGTATGCTGGAGTTCTATTAGCAACTACATCCTCTGTGTTTTCTTTCAGGTTGGATTCTGTTGGCTGCTCATAAGCTCTAGGGCCTCTTATCCCCTACCAAATAACTTATAGTCACTTGAAAAGCTCTATTGTCTCCTTGTACAATTCAAATGAACGGATATTTATATATAATTATTTATACTCCTTTGATAAAAATATGAATAATCAATTGTTATCTATAATTGTGTGTCTGCAGAATTTTTTATTAAATATCCTTTGTGCTTCATTTATTTTAATGATTTAATATTTGATTCTAAAATTTTTTTTAACTACAATTTTTGCTTCAATTTTATATGATATTTTTTTAACAAAATTAATAAATCTATTGAAACAAATAGTTTTTCTTTTAATTTACTCGAATTTTCTTTTTTATCATTAGACTTCCATCAATAAAATTTACTTACAAAAATTTTGTTCTTAGAAATTTTTTGTAATCAATATATTTCCTTTTTAAGGGTGTTACAATAGAACCATAAACCTTCCGAACCTAAACCAATTCTTTGGCTATACACAAGTTTTTTATTGATTATTTACTCGTTTAGGCAGGAGTTTTTATCACAACGTGTTCTAAAAAAAGTTTTTCTTAGAAAAGTTTTATTATCGATGAAATTTTTTATATAAATATTGCTAAAGATAAGTTGCTTTTTCATAGAAAATTATTAATATCTACTACATAACGATAAGAAATAGTCTTCTATAAAATTTCAACATATATTTTATTTTATGGAATATTTTTTATCGAAACATTTTCTAGAGATGTTTTTTTTTTATTAATTGCTATTTTTGTAAAGAATTTACCTTAATATTTTTTTCTTTTGAATTATATATCTATAAAACAAAGTATTATAATCAAATATTATCTAAAAAATATTGTTCCTAAATATAACTTTTCTATTTACACTTGAATAATATTTAACAAAAAGCTTATTGTTTATTATTTATTTAAAAAAAATTCTATAGAAATATTTTGCAATAAGATTTTTATAGAAAGAGATGGTTATCACTAAATTTCTGTTCTAGGAGATAACTTATCTGTAATCTTTATTATCGATAATATTTCTTATACTTACGTGTAGAAGAAACTTGGAGTCGTTATATTTTACATAAAATTTTTACGTCAATAGTTTTTAAAATATATATTCTATTTAATATCAGTTTTTATCGAATTTTTATCGATAACTTTTAATAAATTTATTTATCGATAGCTTTTACAGAAAAAAATATTTAAAATTTACAACAAAAAATTTCTTAAGAAAATTTATTAATACACAATAATAAACAATAGTAGACAAAACCTGTTTGCAAATAAATTTTTCAATAATAAATATTATCTGCTACAGAAGGCCAATTACGAAATTCCATAAGTTATTTAATTATCAACAAAAGTTTTTGAAAAAGTGATTCAAATATCAATAGAATGTTAGAAGTAAAAACTTCCGAATGAGAACATTATTGATACCAGAATTACAGGATGCACTGAGTCAACTTTTAAAAGGATAATGTTTTGTTACTAAGAAATCTTACTATCGAATTTTTTTTAAATATGCTTTTTATCGATAACTCTTCCTAACAATCGTTTTCCTACCAACAATTTGTCTACAGAAAAAATCTCAAATCCTTATTTAAAGAAAATATTTTTGCTAAATCTTTTATGGAGAACTTTTCATATACGTAGGTGTTTCTTATCGATTACTTTCCCATAAAAAATTTTATTTCAAAAAAAATGTATTACTAACTTTTCGATAGAAAAAACTTAGATAATTTTTTTTATTAAAACAATATTCTTACAACGAAATATTGTTACCGAAAACTGTTTCATTATAAGTTTTGTAAAAAAGTTTAAAAGAAAAAACATAAACACTTGTATGTAATTGGTCAGTAATCACAACCTCTAGCTAGATAACCTTATTAACATATTCATTTATTAGAAACCGATAGGCATTTTTACATTATCGTTATACTACCATCAATTTTGAAAACACACTCTTAACTAATGTTAATTGTCTTAAGCAACATTTATCATACATTTAGTTTAAACAAAATCACATTTTGTCTGCCTGTCAAATTTTTTCATAATTCATTGCTGTGATTAAATTTATTATTTGTTTTTTCTGTCAATTACATCTTTTTTTTTCAAAACTCGTTTTAAATTTATATTTGGTGAATAATTAAAACATATTTTAAAACTTGAAATCTAGTTATGTTTTCGTAACAAATTCTTACTCATTGTTATTTTGGCTTATAAATTAAAATTTTGCGTTTCTTTATACAGTATTATAAAAAAAACTCGGTTCATAAAAAATTGGGAAGCGTTGTACCTTCACAGACTTGATAGATTCGACCTGAAAGATGAAGAATTTTCTGAGATATTTAATGTTATCTCAAAAAATACGATTACGATTTTAAAATATTGTTTCTGGTGTTTTCAGGTTGAGCCCTGCAGTAAACACGAACAATATATATTATACAGTGTCCAGAAACGTCCTACACTTATAACCAGATTACGCCGGTTAAAATAAGATAGTTTGTAAATTATTATTCCTTTAACAGAAGTTTAGAAATCAAATAAAAATAAACTAAAAGTGTATTAATTATTTTATTTGTTATAAAATAAAAATTATTCATAAATTTTTCTTTATACATGTTAAAAAAAATACGAAAATTATTTTTTGAAATCATTTTTTAAAACAATTAACGTTAATGGTGCTTGATTCCTTTTAAAATAAACATTTAACATAACATTTTCCAAAAAAAAAAAAAGTTTGACTTTGAAATTTTAACTGAACCGTTCTTCATTTGCATTAAGAATATTTTTTTCATTTTAATTTTATAACAATAATATCCTTTTTTTATTTAATAGAATATAAGTTTGAATTAATATTTTAGTTCCATGAACTAAAAATTTTTCAACTTAAAACAAAGAAACATGACTAAACCCGCTGGTGCCTTTTAGGAATTAAAATATTTTCTTAAAATATTGAGAAGTTGTTCTATTATTATTTATTTTAAATTAAAGACATTTAAAACCGATTTGTAGTAATCAAGTTTTCCGTCAAGTGGTTTGAGATGTAGTCATTGCAAGTATGTAATTCATTACTTTTTTTAACAACTCACTAGCCGCCAAAAGTGATTAAGAAACTTTCTTTTAATGTGGGTAATAAAGAATTGATGTATGTAAAATTAAGCCTTTTTACCTTTTTTAAATTTAAAGTCGCTTTAAAAAAAATTTTAATCCAAAAATGTATTATGGAAATCAATTAAAAAAATTTACAAAAACCAAAAAACATCGCGTACAGCTAAAAATAACTGAAAAAAGTTCTTGAAAAATTCAAAACTATTATTTATCAAATTAATATAATACGTCAAATTTATACATGACTTAAAATTATTTAATCTGTTGAAAAAGAAAAAACAAAATTAAAAGACAAGTCTGCAGTGCACTATTTTGGGACTCTGTTGCCCCTCTTAATGTCTGCAGCTCTCAGACTCCCGTTCCGCTTCCGTTTGCTACCGCGGTGTTCCAATCGGTGTGATCGTTTAGAAATTAAGTTGTGAATACTTTGCTTTGAAAATCTTCTTAAGACAGTTTATGCTTTAGGGCAACTAAGCGAAGATCAGCCCGTTGTTCGCTAGTAAATAACACAAGCAGTAAATTAAGCTCCTCAGATGCCGAATATTCTGCAAGGCGAGGGGGAAAGATAGCCAAACTGCATTCTTTTTTGCAGCTTCTTATGCGGCCCTAGTGGGCGATTTATGACATGAACAGGAGCGCCTAATTGACCAATTTTGTTTTTGTTTTGCTTCGACAGGCTGAAACATGACTCTTGTCCGCAGTATGCTCTTGGTAGCATGTGAGAAAGGGCATGTTGCGTTAGTTTTTGAATAAACAATTACATACATGGGGCAATAAACGAAATTTAATGAAAACCAATTAGCGATTGGCTCATTGGCGCAGAGGTTTAAAGGGTCCCAGGGATGCAGTGTATTGATACGACTTACAAATTATATTTATTATTTTTAATTGATATGTATGAAGATCTTTCAATAAAACGGGACCTAAGGGGACCTAATAGACCTGAGAGTGGCATATAGACCTCAGAGGGGACATCATGGGGGGGAAGGTCAATGTTGTGTTCGCTTTCTCAAACTGATAGGCTATAATGATCTAAATAAAATTTATGAACACCATAAATGGTGGAGATATAATTGTGCTTTTTTTTTGTTGTTATTGTTGTTTTTTGCACATAATTAGAATATCACTAAACCATCTTAATTTCATCAAAATTTACATTTTCACCTAAATTTCACCAAAAATATTTAAACTTTGCTAAAAAAAAGTTTTTGCAATAAAAAATTAAACATTTCATTTAAAACCGAAAATGCACAAAAAATAACTAAAAACTGTCAATTATTTAAAAATTTTCTGAAACAAGTATAAGTGCTACATTCGGCTATAAATATTGTGGTGGCAGAGAATAAAAAATAAGAAAAAATTTTTGACATAAAAATGTCATTGGCTCTTAATGGGTTCAGAGGACCAAAACTCGGAAAATATTGGCAAGCTCCAATTTTTTAACTTAATGTTTTTTCTTATTTTTTTATTCTCTATCACTCCATATACAATTTTTTTTTTTTTTTTTTTTTGGATTGAGGTGCTTTATTGTTCCGAATCATATAGAAAAATTAGAGGCAGGCATGGTATTTTGCCGATTCAAGCGCGCCTTTTTTTTAATTTTTACTTTTACATTTTCCAATTTCATTAACAAAAATCCATTTATTTAGTCAAAAAATTATACTTCAGACGTTGCACTGAAAGTCAAAAACTAACATTTGAAACGAAATCAAATTATTTTAAAGTATATAATAATTAGTTTTTTGTACATTATGTAGCTGTTCCCTACAAAAAACAACAAACATTTTGTGAGAAAATCACAAATATAAAAAATATTTTTAAAGGCAGCAGGCATGAATTTTTTCATGAAAGAAATTCTCCTAATCCATTTCTTATCAATCTCTTTTCGTTGTCTTTTTACTTCACAAATTTTATAGCAGAATTGAATGTAATTTGTAATAATTACAGCATTTAACAAAAGATTGATAACTCATGATCCAGCTGTAACAACAGGCAGGAGATTTAAGCCAAATATTTAATTATTAAAAAAAGTAGTTTTAATTTGCCCTAAAATCATAAAAGTCGAACAAAAGTTATTAAATTTCAAATTTTACATATTTTTTAAAAGACAATTAATAATTTACAACCAGTTTTTTTAAGAAAAAAATATAAATAAATAAAACAAACTTTAACAAAAAATACTAACGGAAGGCACATGTTTAAAATTAATTAAGGAACGTGTAAGATTCATTGTTATTTGATACTTGAGGTAAATAAATAATATTCTTTGGGCAGATGACATTAAAAATGAAAAAATTACAATTAATATCTCGTTTTACTACCAGTTTTGAAAATCGTGAATATTAATTATTATTTGTCTCAAACAACTTAAGCCGCTTCATTTTTAATCAAGTATTTTCAAAGATAAATTTCACATAATCCATTAAATACTCATATGATTTATAAAACAGCATTTCTATTACTGTAAGTTTCAAGTTTTGTATCGGCTTAAATTTTTTTGTTAGTTTTAATAATTAAACAAGTCTATCGATCATACAGGCTTCAAACGTCTTTTTATTTAAAATAAAATAATTTTTTTTTCATCTCTAACTTTTGTAATATATTTTTATATCAACTATATTTACTTGTTAATTATCTCACCTAAAAGATGGAGTTCAAAATGCAACTATGATTGCCAAAAAGTCTTTCCCATATGAAGTTTTACTCCACCTTTCCACTTTCAATCTACATTTTTTAATACACTTTATAAGCGATTGAAGCTAAAGCTTGCTATCATTATCACAACTATAAATTATTATTTCTATCAGATTTTGAATAATCGTAACCGTATTATTTTCGTCTAAATGTATATAAGTTTGTCACAGCGCTCTATCTCTGGAACCGTAATACGTAGACCCTTGAATTTTTTTACGGTAAAAAAATTCAATTTGCACAGTATAAGTATATTTTATGTGGGCTTTAGCAACTATTGACATGATTATCTCATACATAGATTTAGTCTTTCAATCATTAAAAGCAGACATTTAGAATTCGTACAAAGAATGTGCAAACACGTCCTCTATTAAAATAAACTGTAAACAATAAATTTAAAGTTGTTTCCAAGGGCTGTGAATTTGGCGAATATGGCTTTAACGTTGAAATCGTTTCACGCCGGCACTAAGCACTTGTATAAAGAATATACTGCTATAAATCGTAAAAGAACAGCTACAAATAACTAAACTAAAAGGTAGTCCTATAGTGACGTGGTTTTAACATAAATGGCTTAATTTTTAAATTGATGTAGACTGAGACTAAGAATTATGTATGTACTGGTAGTTCGCTGTCAAGGAAATAAAAAAATAAAACTTAAAGGTATCCCAATAGTAACATTATACTAGAGAGTGGCTGACTTATTTATTATTTTGTTTATCTATTTTTTTCGGCTGTGTTTTAAAATTCTGACTTCATTTAACAGTGACACGGATTCAAATTGAAACTATAATGAAAAATAGGTGTAAATCCAGGTGGCGGAGAGATCTGTGTATGGTTGAGGTTACTAAACAAAGGCATCATGACTCGCCGAAGTAACAACATGGCTGCGTTTGTAACAACGCATGTTTAGTAAATACGATACCATAGCTATCCAGTATGCAGCCAGATAGAGCCATAAGAAGTTTAGAAATAGAGAATTTATAATGTGCCACAGCAGTGTTTGCAATCAAAAGAATCCGTACATTTATTTATCCAAAAAAAGGGATAAACGTAATAATAATTTTATTTGTCCCGCGCTGTGGGTCCGGCATATTATCGAACTCACTGCTTTCTCCTATTTACCAAAGAAGTCTTGCGAGATTGCGAGACTGCCTCACGCTGTCGTGTTGTAGTCTTTTCTACTTCTCTTTAATAAACAGGAGCCTTCGCTGACTTATCTTCAGCGGTTTTTTTAATCTAGACTCTAGAAATTCTGTACTGCTGTAATTTATTTTTAATATAATAATTGCTTTTTCTATATTTAAACAACCGATGGGAGTTGTACTTATGATCTTCTATTTCAAAACACACGCAAAAGCAGCTTTTTTATAGTTTTCAGTGAAAAAAATCAGAATTTTTTCTGATCAGTAAAAACGCTGCTCGGCAAGAATTGAGTGAGGCAAACTTATACATACACAATTATTTACTAACACATTTGCAATAATTTTATACTGAAACAGCGTTGCCGTTGTACTCGTACGGCTTTTTGTATTAAATTTAAATGAATTTTTTGTTTGTTAATTAAATCTAAGTTTTTACTTAAACTTGATTAGCAAAGTTCAAAATATTTTTTTTTTTTTTTTTTTTTTTTTTTTTTGTAAAAAAAGTCACTGGTTACGCTGTTAGCAACAAACATCACATGTATACAAATGTTTACATTAAGTTTTTTATTTTCCCTTTAAGAATGTGATAGAATTTTTGTTCTATGCAGTGATGGATATTTCCATCATCAATGATTGTTATATGGTTTTAACATAAATGGCTTAATTTTTAAGTTGATATAGACTGAGACTAAAAATTATGTATGTATTGGTAGTTCGCTGTAAAGGAAATAAAAAAATAAAACTTAAAGGTGTCCCAATAGTAACATTATACTAGAGAGTGGCTGACTTATTTATTATTTTGTTTATCTATTTTTTTTCGGCTGTGTTTTAAAATTCTGATTTAATTTAAAAGTGACACGGATTCTTATTGAAACCATGTTAAAAAAATTCGGTTTTTAGGTTTTTTCCCCAAAAACCTGTCATTTTTATTTGTGTATTTCTTCTACTTTTTACTTTGTAGCTTTGAATATATTTGCCCTATTTGGTATCTCATTTACCAAACATACGCTGCAATCTGTGCTTTGCTACTGTGTCATTCCATTAAGACTTAAGCTATTTGATATTGTTACGGACATAAGATCTGGCAACGCCTGTTGTTGTTGTCCGTATGTGCGTGGTAAGAAAACAGAAGGTGAAAAAGTTACTTCCACCACCGTTGGGTGTGTGTTTAGAATAATACGACAATTAGCTAACACAAGTTGAGCAACCGCAATGGCTGCGTTGGTAGAGATGCGTGCTGTAAAACAGAAGATCGTGAGTTAGAGCCCATCTTTAGACATGACTACAGAGGAAGAATAATAATTGTGCAAGGCAATTTAAAAATTAAGAAACTGCAGTACAAACTTCCCGGAAGAGAAAGGCAACTATTGTGTGAAGTCATGACTAGATAAATTAGTGAAGACGTCTATTTAATAAAAGCAGTAGTAGATACTTGTCAAGACGATCTTTATAAGAAAGAGAAGAGTTCTAGTTGTTAGCGGAAGGAAGTAACAAAACGATTATAGTGTATAGCAGATGTTAAGTTGTGGTTATTGGATTAATAGGGATGACTGGCTTGGGTGTTGTTAATCCAGGTGGAGGAGAGATCTGTGTATGGTTGAGGTTACTAAACAAAGGCATCATGTCCCGCCAAAGTAACACAGTAGTGTAGTGTGGATGGCTGCGTTTGTAACAATGCATGTTTAGTAAATACGACACCATAGGATCTTAGAGACGAGGTAGGATCAAGTATGTAGCCAAGATAGAGCCATTAGAAATTATAAAAATAGCGAATTTATAATTTGCCACAGTGGTGTTTGCAATCAAAAGAATCCGTACATCTATTCAAAAAGGGATAAACGTAACAATGGCCCATATTCATAGTTAAAATAAAGTCTACTTTTAGAGAGCTAAAGTCGGTTTTACTTTAGAGTCGACTCTAACTCATTCATAGACAAATTAAAATATATTTTTGGCGTTGAAGTCAACTCTAAATTTTAAAATAGCTAAAGCTGTTTTTAACTCATTTTTCCATAATTATTTTATTTGGTTTAAGAACACAATACTCTTTATCTGATTTTTAAACCAAAGTGAACAAAATAACAACAGGGTTCCTTTTTTCTAATGTTTGATTAGAAATTGTATGAAAACATTTATCAAACTTAAGTTGACACCCAGTTAAAGTCTTTTAGACTTAAAGTATGCTTTATTTTCGACTATGAAAGCAAAAAAGATAATAAGAGCTTTTTAGTTTAGAGTATACTTTAGCAAGAGTCGCGCTGTGGGTCCGGCATATTACCGAATTCACTCCTTTCTCCTATTAACCAAAGAAGTCTTTTTAACCAACCAGATCGCGAGACTGCCACACGCTGTCGTTTTTGCAGTCTTTTCTACTTCTCTTTAATAAACAGGCGCCTTCGCAGATTTATCTACAGCGATTTTTTTTATCTAGACTCTAGAAGTTCTGTACTGCTGTAATATATTTTTAATATAATAATTGTTTTTTCTATATTTCACCCACAGATGCGAGTTGTACTTATGATCTTCTATTTTGAAACACACGCAAAAGCAGCTTCTCTTTTTATTCTATTTACATACTACATTTTGGGCGAGATTATCATAGTTTCCAATGAAAAATCAGAATTTTTTTGTGATCAGTAAAAACGCTTTGTTATGATTATTTTATAAATACACAAACGTTTTGTTTATAATGTATAGTTTACATCAATTGTACTTCTTCTAAATACAAAATTGAAGATAATTTATTTTTTAATTTAAAAACACACAATCCCGGGGAAATTGACTTCGCGGTTTTTTTCCCGGTTTTTTAATTACCAAGATCGACGCTATTTCTTTGGCGCTATCTTGGCGCTCGTTCAGTCTACTCAAAAAAAGTGTAGGATGTTTTGTCCAAGAAAAGAAGTAGATTGTTGTTCTCTTTAAAACCTTTTTTTATCCAAACTTGCAGTATGGAAACAGTATTCGGTAACACTGGGAACCCGCGGTATCGTAAGGTTGAGTACAAAACGCACCTATTTACTTACGTGCAAATATTTAAAATCTATAGTTGGAGTTATAATTATTTTTTGAAGGCAGCCATGGTAAATAAGTTTTCAAAAATATTAACTAAAACCAATAATTTACTCTTTTCGAAAATGAAACAATAAAGTCTGGATATTTGTAAACTGAAATTCCACGTATGAGTGCTAGATCACAGAAAAAGACTTAACGTAAATGTCATTTATAAATAACTTCCAATGAATTATTACAATAATAAGCTATTTAGCCATAGGTCAAGCTTATGTAAAATATTAATTTATTTTTTACAACACAAAAATAAAATTAATTAATCTTTTCATACAATTTAATCGACACTCAGTTTGCAGTTTAAAGGTTCAAAAAATTTTTTTTAATTTATATTTTTTTAAATATAAAAATTTTTATTGAATAAATTTAATATCAATAAGTACTAAATACAACTGATGTTAATTACGAAATTAAGGTGCCATGAGTAAAGCCATCTCAATAAACATTTCTTGTTGTAAACAATAAAATTTTTCGCAGGCATCTTTTTATTGCAATTATTAAACAGGACGTCATTTTAGGAATTTATTAACATATTTCGAAGTTATGGGGATTAAAAAAAAGGTACTAAAACATTGTTTAAAATAAAGACAATAAAAACTTAATACACTACACAGGGTACCAGAATACGAAGTGTGTTATAAATCCTTTAATTTTTTGTGGTCATATTTTTACAGAAGAAAATTTATTTGTATAACTAACGAAACGGCTTAGGAGTGGCTTACATGGTCAGAGAAGTCTTACAACATGTAAAATTTTTGTGCAGAATAGTACTAGTGCGATCGCCCAAACAAACAGCAAAACAGCACTGAGTGCTGCCAAGTGAAATCTGACATTTCCATTGGAAAGTTTATCACTTTTAAGCATAAACGTACTACAAACGTTTTGACGTACGACCATTATTTGTCTTGTTTACAGTGACTTGAAAAAATTAATATAGAAGAAAATGGAATTAACTCGTGAACATTTTCGTGTCATCATTTTTCACAACTTTCGACGTGGATTATCACGAAAAGAGTGCATTGATGAACTTAAATCTTTGTATGGCGATGAAGCACCATCCTATAGTACTGTGAAAATTGGTATAATGAATTTAATCGTGGCCGAAGCTCGCTCAAAGCACATTCCGTGAAGGTCGTCCAAAAACGGCTGTTGTGCCAGAGAACATTGATGCCGTGCGTGAACTCATAATGCAAGATCGACATGCGACATACCGAGAGATAGAGACATCCTTGGACATTTCTTCCACCAGCATACATTCGATACTTTATGAACACCTGGCCGTAAAAAAAGGTTTGTTCTCGTTGGATCCCGCACAATTTGAAAGTCGCTCAAAAAAAGGCTCGTGTCGATTGGTGCAAAGAAATGTTGCAAAAATACGACTGCATTGCTTCAAAAGACGTTTATAAGATCTCCACAGGTGACGAATCATGGATCTATGCGTATGAGCCCGAAACGAAACAACAATCGACCGTGTGGGTCTTCAAAGACGAGCACAATCCAACAAAAGTTGTTCGTGGAAGAAGCACTTCGAAGCAAATGGTCGCATGTTTCTTCGGCAAAACTGGTCATGTGGCGACTGTTCCGCTTGAGCAACGTATGACGTGGTTCTGAGTGGTACACTTCAATTTGTTTGCCTGAAGTCATCGGAGAAATTCGAAAAACCAACAAGAGAAGACGAATCATTGTTCACCATGACAATGCGAGCTCTCACACATCAGCTCAAACCAGAGCGTTTTTGACCGGCCAAAACGTCAAATTAATGAGTCATCCGCCGCACAGCCCTGACTTGGCACCTAATGACTTCTTCTTGTTTTCGCACATCAAGAAAAAAATGCGTGGTCAACGATTTTCGTCGCCAGAAGTAGCTGTTGAAGTGTTCAAAAACCATGCTTTAGAGTTGTCTCAATCGGAGTGGAAAAAGTGCTTCGACAACTGGTTTGAGCGCATGTAAAAGTGTATAAATCATGCTGGAGAATACTTTGAAAAACAATAAAATCATTTTTGATTATAAATATTCGCATTTTCACTATTAGGCCAAAAATATATAGAGCAGCCCTCGTATATACAAATTGAGAGCAAATACGAAGAAAATTTGACAATCGTATGACTCTATTTTTTTGAAAACCTTCAAAAGACAATTATGAATCATTAGATCAGGGATGCATTTTTCTGGAAGCCGCCCAAAAACTAGAGTTGTGTAGTTCGTGAACGACCTAGTTCAATTGAATTATTCGCTTAGTTGAACTATATGGAGCGCCTTTTTTAGCCTTTGCTAGTAATTAGAAAATTTATTATTATGAACCACAAGGTTCTTTCTAATCTCAACGGTTTACAAATATAACGTCAGATAAAAGTGGATACTTAATCTTTAAATTACTTGCAACTGCAAAATTTTTCATTAGTATGTGTGTATATGTTTTTAATTTCTGATAAATTTATTGCAGATGCAAAACAAAATAGAGCTTATTTTGTGTAAATTTAAAACAGAAAACAAACAATCTAATGAGCTAACAACAATCGAGCTAAAAAAACAAATGGACTGACCAATTGAACTAAAAACAACTGAGCTAAACAGATTAACTGGAAACGCTCAATTGTTTTTAGTTCATTTGCTCACTCAATGAGCTAAAAAAATTGAGCCAAACAAATCAACTGGATTCGCCCACTGAGATTTGAACTTAATGAACGAACTAATTCGTTCTAATGAGCTGAGCTACAAAAACGTTCACTTTTAAGGGCCGAACTCTACCAAAAACCTATTTATACCAACTGTATAAGCGCAATAAGATCTGTCATAAAATTTTTACTCTTATTTTATACCCTACACCATAAAAAGTGGAAAATGAGTATAACTAATTTGCCATTTCGTTTGTAATTTCTACAATATCCGTTTCCGACTTCATAAAGTATATTTATTCTGACTTCTCATGCATAGCAAAGTCGATTGAGCGATGTCCGTCTGTCCATCCGTGTTATTGTTGAAATCAAGTTTGCCGAAAAAATTTAAATGCACCAATCGATGAGACAAAGAAAGAAAGAAGTGCTATTGGCAATCAGCAAGACGTTCTTCGACGCAGCGGGCAAAACACTACGCTTACCTCTAACGTTTCTAAATAAATAGATGGAGCGGTAGAAAAGGAAACAAACATCAAGTGAAAAAATTGGCGCTCGCCCACATTTTCCGAACATCAGTATGGGTATCGTCTTAAAGCTTTTGAAGAGATCTTACAGGAAATACTAAAATTGGTTAAAAATGTTTAACCCCTTAATAGCCGATGGAACTTTTATAATATGCAGTCACCCCAGAGTCAACTCTGTCACTTCAGTATTTGCTTTTTTGATTGGAGTTACTTTACTTAACTAGATTTACATATGTGGTAAAGGGTATTAAAGATTCGGCGTAGCACTCTTAATAGTTGTAATATGAATTGAATTTTATATTTTTTCTCTTGGATTTTACGTGCGTAAAGTAGTACCGTCTAAAACCCCCTTATATGGCATCTCTCATTCCGAAAAAAAAAACATAAAAACATATATCACTGAAACAATAAAATAAATCCGTCAAGTGCAAGCTGGACTCTTATACGAAGGGTACAGTACGGATCGTGTATGAGCCACCTTTTGATTTTTAATTTTATTGTTTAAAGTTTTTACAGAAAATACAGCAAATATATAAAATAAGGTTCTGTAAAAATAACGTTACTATTGGGACACTTTTAAATTTTAATTTTTATGCCGCATTTTAAAGCGAACTAGTTATGTACATAGTCTGCGTACATTAAAATCACATTGCTATCCGGACAACCTTCAATTAATAGCAGACATAGCAATAAATACCTTTTGTAAATTTCAAGCATCCGCCTATAACGGTTTAAGAGGTTAAGTTCAAAATTACGGCTTTAGGGAAACACCACATACATACTTATTTTAATATCAAACATATTTGTACATACACAGAGAAAAGAGCTTCGTTGTGACAACCAAATTTGTTGCCAATCGAATTTTGTCGGTTGTGAGAATTATTTGAAATTCAGTTGAAATGACTGAATGAATAAAGTACTCGTAACCAATTAAAAAATAATTTGAGAAAGAGAACAATCAATCAGAAATATTATTGTGAGTTAAATAAAAAACTTAAGATTTTCATAGATAACTTTATTTAAAAAATAATTTCAACAGAGAAGAATATTACAAATCACATGTGAATAAGACCCTAGAACTCCTCTATTTCTCCTTATTTCTTCCTTTCTTGCTATTTTAAAATTTCTTCAATTTTCCTTCTATATGGAAGTACTATACGTCTGCAAATGTTGTCTATGTAAATAAAACGTTTTAAAATTATTTTTTGAATTGCGTTTTTTGCTCTTGTTTAACTTACCTTTCAAAAAAAAATGGTTAATTTTTTGCACTCTCACAGTCAAGGTGAATAAATAGCAGGTGGTCGCAATGGCGAATTCATTAATTTTGCTCAAAACCTGAAATGTCAAACTCCATATATAAAAAAATTGAGTATAATTTTTTTTATATGGTGTCTGACACTTAACGTATCGGCGAAAATCAATGAATTCGCTATCGAGACCACCTAGTATTATTTCGCCATGCTCATAGTTCTTTGTGTTCTTTTTTTAAATAAAATTCGTTTTGTATTTTTATTTTGTGAATTTATTTCTTTGTTTTATTTAAAATGTCAAAAAATTTGCGTTTTCAAAAGTAATATAATCCATTTTTGGTTCTTACAACCAACAGTTGAGTATGCTGAATTTATTTTTTTGCATTTCCAAATTAACAGAAATAAATATAGTAATAACACAAATCGGTTGAGCTTACTTTTTGAACAGTTGCTGCGACCGACTATTTATTAGAAATATCATTCTTTTGTGATTAATATAGAAAATTTGTCAAGATTATATATTATCCAGAAAAAAAGTAAATTACTCGTATGATATTAGTGGGTAAATTTTAATAATTTCAAACAATTTTTTACCAATCTGTTTTCTGTGTTCACTCTGTATAAATTCATTCCTGAATTCTTAATACCGGTTGCCACGTAGGTTAAAATTACGTCAATATTTTTATACCTTTTAATTTGTTAAAAGTTTTATTATTTTTATTTTTATTATATATTAATCAATATCGGTGAATTAAAAATATTTAGCCGGGAATATAGCACCCTTAAACTTAACCAACAAAAAGTGAAAGGTTGTCAATAGAACAATAGATTTAGTGTCCTGTGCTGTGCTTCATAGTGGCAGCAATTTATCAACTTGAAAACAGTTTACAAAGTACATTTGGTTTTGTATGATTACTTCCCACTAAAACTAATACTGTTTCATAGACATATCTGATTAAAAACAACAACAACAAAACTTAACATACCATTTCGATACTCATTTATATTATTTTTTTTTATTTGTTGTCGTTGTTTCCTATTTGTAATTTAATTTTACAAAGATTTCGCGCCAAAACTGCAAAATAAACAGCAGTAAAAAATTTAATGAAGAAAACAAGCAATAATTCAAATACTCGTACTATACTGAGAATAAGTAAATCGTTTTTATCAATAAAAAACAAAAAACAATATAAACTTACCAAACATAAGTTAGAATAATGCAAATTTTTTATTGTAAACAAACTAAAAATACGGAATTTTTCAATAAAAAAAACAAATATTTTAAAACCCTTCGCTACAGGTGAAGCTTAAGTTTGCCTTTCCGTTTATACTGCTTGCAGTATTAATTTTCGACCCTATAAAGTATATTTATTACTCATCTGTATACATAGGAGAGTCGATTTAATGATACAAGTCTGTCCGCCTGTTCTTCCGGCTGCCCGTAATTGGGTTGAAATCAGCTGAAAATATACTTTAACTGCAGACATCACTTGACACGTGGCGTTGAACTTGAAATGTTTTGTCATTGTCGCTTCAGTTAAACACGCTTCTCACTTCACATTTCATGAATGGAAATAAATTTACTTTTGATTCTCATCGCACTAATTCTAAGTAATCATAAGTGCCAAAATATAAAAACATATGTAAGCGCTAAAAAAAGGTGTTTTTTTTAGCCCAATAGATCTTTAAATTGTAAAAAATAACACAAAAATTAAATTAAAATAAAGAATTTTTCGTCACGAAAGGTCAGAAATTGGTATTAAGATTTAAAAATGATTTCGATCATATGGTCACAGCGTCTGCTGATGACGAATCGTATTCTGGACGTCCAACTTAGGGCCACTTTTTCAAGTACTGCTGGCCGTATGTCACGAAACAAAACAAACAATAATGAACTCCAAAGCGTCAATTGTTGCTCGTTTATCAGCTTAAACAAGTGACTTTTTGTAGCCCCACAGAAAATAAAGGAGAGGTGTCAAATCACACGACCCTGAAGGCCAATTGACAGGTCCAAATCTCGAAATCAACTAATCGCGAAATTTGATTTTAATAACTCGATGGTTGCGGGCGCCGTACGGCACGTAGCGGCATCTTTTTGAAACCGCATTTCCTCCGGATCAATGTCATCCATGTTTTCAAACAAAAAATTATTAATCTTGGTGCGTTAGCGATCTCCATTAACTGTAACGAGAGATGCGCCCTCATTTTTCAAGAAATAAGGTCCGATGATGCCACCAGCGTGTAAACCACACCAAACGGTGCATTTTCCTGGATGAAATGTAGTCTGTAGGGTATGTTGTGAATTGGTCTCATTCCATATGCGGCAAATTTGCTTGTTAAGAAACTCGTTAAGCCAAAAATTAGCCTCATCGCTAAACACAATTTGACGATAACTGCTCTAGAGCCCAGTCGGCGAAACAACGACGCATATAATGGTCTCGTGGCTTTAATTCCTAAACTAGCTGGATCTTATACGGGTGTAGGCAAAATTTTCTACATATTGGACGGACGGAGCCCCAATTCCTACGACCGCCGACGAATCGATAAATTTGGATCTTCTTCTACACTTTTGTTTACAGCAGCGATATTTTCTTCAGCACTCACATTCTTCCGACGTGTTGCCGTTATTGCATCCTCTAGAGAGTATGTGGTACGAAATCTATCCGCAGTGCACCATAAAAATCACAAAGTTGAGTTGCTTAAATTGATGACTGATTTTTAAAGTAAACTTGGATGGTTTGATAGCTTTGTTCAAGAGTGAGTTTATTCTTAATGATTTGCCAGAGTTTACTGAAAAGAATAGTAAAAAAGGAGAGTTCTATCGGGCTTAAAAAAGCACCCGATATAAGTATGGAATTAAGGGTTAATCTTTCTTCTCATATTTTGTATTAAAGAAAAATTTTACTTGGAACAACATCAATCGTTGCTCAGTAGAATTACATTCAAAACAAATTTGTATATCTAATTTTTTGGTACTATGGCGATAGTGCAGAGCAGATCACTAAGTGACAAATAAAGAAGTCAAGTTCACGCTTTAATATCTACATTCAATCAAAGTATGTAAATCTTTGATTGAATGTAGATTGACCAAATATATATAATTAAAAAATATATACACAATTTTTTGATAAAGGGTATATAAGATTCGATGCTGAGGAACTTACCCCTCTTTCATGTTTACTTTAATCTTGTTTACAATTAGGAGAGAGAAAGAGAGAGAGCACTTTAGACTGGACTAAACGGGCAGTTGATATCAGTTCATTTTCATTAAGAATCCCGTCAATCTGAAAATCTCACACTTTTCTTCGGTGTTAAATAGATTTTTTTTTTAAATTAAAGATTTTGTTTTTAAATTTTTTTAAACCGAGATTATGTCGTCATTTTCGAATCGCAAAAATATATTCTTCTTAATTTAAGGAGCTCAAAATAAAAACCAAAAAATATTAAAAAAGTGTGCAAAAAAACAAATCAACAAATTTCTATTCAAAAAGTTTGTCAAAAATTGTGAAACACTATATGATTTATGTGCAAAAACCGGTTGCAGAGTGGGTATAAGAAGAAAGGCCATTGTATACGAATTAATAGATTTTACTGCAATCAAAAAACTCGCAAGCTCAGAAAAGAACGCAAAATTTTTGTAAAAGACAAGAAACGAAAATAATGTGCGTATTAACAGATTTTAGTGAGATTCGCAACATATAATGCGCCTATTTGATGCAATAGGTCATGGGTTTATTTTTTTAAACTCAGACCCAGAAGGTAGATAAAATAAAAAACGAGCAATTCTACACGGAACAAATTACTTTCATAAAATTTAAAATATACGCAGATGCATCAGGTGTAATAAGATACGTCTGTTGTCAAAGTTCGGCTCAAGGCACTGATGAACACAGGTATATCCTTGTCTGAAGATGTCCTTTTTCAAAACTCAGACCGCAGATAAGGAGAAAATTGGACAAATTTATACAGCTCAATCGATTTTAATAAAATTTGAAACATAAATAGATCCTTATCTAAAACTTACAAGAGACTGCGTCTTTTTCAAAATTTACACATAGAGGGGAGAATAGGAAGAAAATGGGTATTTTTATTTGGATTAACAGATTTAAAAAAAAGCTTTAAATTTACTGGTACCCAGGGATGCGAAAAAGGATAGAATGATCATTTTTGCAGGGCTTAACCGATTTTAATGAAATTTAAATTATAGCTACAGCCTGATTTTAAAACTCCGATCTATAGCGGACGAAAATGTAAAAACCTGAATTTTTTTATAGAAACATCGATTTACTGTATTCGAACGTGTAATTCTTCGCAAGTACCCTTTGGTCAAAGACTTTATAGATAGACTTTATACAAATTATTTTATTTTATTATAAATTTTTGTATTTGACCCAAAATTCAATAGGATTTTATTGCCGCATTTGGCGATTCTAATAAAGAGTCTTTAAATTTTGAACCAGTAACCCCTTGATCAATGTTTAGAAATAAACGAAAAAGAGATAAATGATAAACTTTGTATGGATTACTTTATTCCAAAGGTTTATGGTTGAATCAAAAACTGACAGGTGGAGTCCAGTGATCTAGAAAACCATAAGCTTCTGAAATATTAACTGCTTCAAAAAATAGCTCCTGAATTTGCACAAAAATAATGAAAATCAGGACGGAATATTGAATACTATATTGCAAAAAACGTAAATGTAGACTGTTAAGAAAAATTTAACTGTTAGACTGAACATTGACCTTATGCTAAAAACACAATTGGAAATAAAGACGAATTTCGCGGAACACGAACTCGGCGGCAAAACTTTGTTATGTTGATTCGCCATATGAAATACTATAACGGCGAAAAAACGCAGTGGTTATTATTTTTAAAGTTGTTTACGATTTTTAAGCTGATGGGGTGACCATATAAAAAAGAAAACATTTAAAATATTTTTATTCAATTACAATTTTTCCGCTTAAATGAAGATGCTATAAAAAATAAGTCAAGTACTTACTATATTTACTATTTATTTACTTTTAAAATAAAGACAAACATGGTCCCACTGTGCTGATTTGTTCATCGTTCGCCAGCTTAAGGAATATAAATAATTCTATTACAGAGTTTACTGCGTATGGCGAATTTCAACCAACGTCGTGATTGTGTGGATTTTAATATCGCGACAAATATTCGCGATCAAAAATTCGTCGTTGGTCCCAGTTCTGTTGCTAGCGTTATTTTTACAGAATTTATTTATATTTTGTTTATTATTATTTAAATTAATAGAAATTTTTAATATTTATACATGATTGCGAAAAACTCTCATAATTTACAATTGTTTTGATCACTACAATTTACTTCACGTCTCTATATTTATCAATGATTTACGAGTAGGCGTAAAACCAGAAATAAAATAACGGTTATCATAATTTCTCTTCTTCATTATTTGTTTACAACTTTAAATTAAATACAAAAATAAGACGCAGCAATCTTGTAAATGCAACTGAGTGGATGATTGACTGAATGGCTGGCCAGTTGTCTAACAAGTTTTTACATATGAACAACAAAACAAAAACAAGATCTTCACAATATTTGCTGAAATGCTGTCCTTTTGTTTATTTCATTAATACAAATAAAAAGGCACGCGAGCTAAAAGTTGTTAAACACCAATTAAAAACCTGTGTTTTAATAAATGTGCGTGAGTTAATTATATGAGTGTCTGTGTTTGTATCTTACAATCACACGCAGTCTGTTTACTCGTAGTAGGGTAACACTTTCGCAAGGTGTGTATAAAACGGAAATGGAACGATATCAAGTGATGAGTAAAATTGCTAATTTAGTTGAAGACAAGACGTTAATGCGAACACAACATAAGGCGGTCGAATCTTAATTTATATTACGAACCGTAACTGAAAGAGACGTGCGAGAAAATCTCAATCAGAAAATTGTGAATAATTTTTTAATATTGTTTTTTTAACTAAATATAAAAAATAAAAATTTAATGTGATTCAAATACATCTCGTATAAATTAAAAATACGGCAACAATAAATAAAGAAACTATGTCAGCAGTGATAAAATTTTTATTAATTTTAACTTTACTAATCGCGATAGCAGGCCGTCTGATAGAAACAAAAGTACTTAAACGTTGCGAATTGGCAAAAATTCTGCATGAACGTCATCGTCTTAATTTATCAGAAGTAGCAACATGGGTTTGCTTAGCACAGCACTCGAGTAGTTTAAATACAGCAGCTTATGCTAAGAGTGCAACGGGTGGTTCTCATGGCCTATTTCAAATCAGTGATGTTTATTGGTGTTCTACCTCTGGCCAAGGGGCAGGTTGTAATCTGTCCTGTCAAAATTTAAGAGATGATGACCTAAACGATGATATTTCTTGTATTAAACATATTTATGGTGAACATCAACGTATATCCGGTGACGGTTATAACGCTTGGAATGCTTATCAGAAATACTGTCAACATAATACAGCTTCTTATATACAGGACTGTTTTCCAGTAGAGTATAAGGAATTCATGTTTTTGTCATCCGACAAAGAATATCATAAAAATCGGGAAAAGTTTTCTAGAAATGCTATACCAGAGTATTATTCGTCTAAGAAGACGGCTAAAGTATATGAACGTTGCGAGCTGGCGCGCGAACTTTATAACAAACATAAAATGCCAATGATACAGATACCCACCTGGGTGTGTATAGCCGAACATGAATCCCATTTTAATACAGCTGCCTTAGGTCGCCTTAATGCTGATGGCTCCACCGATCATGGTCTATTCCAAATTAGTGATCTTTTTTGGTGCTCTCACGATCGTTATAATGGTGGTGGTGGCAAGGCATGCGGTTTGCCCTGCAGTAAACTGCTTGACAATGATATTACGGATGATGTAAAGTGTGTCAAAAGAATTCATAGTGAACACACAGCCTTGACAGGGGACGGTTTTACCGCCTGGACCGTCTATATGCCATACTGCCAAAATCAACTTTATGAACAAATAGCAAGCTGCTTTAACAATACCCAACAAGAAAATTATAAAGAAAAGACTTACGCACTGCAATTGGCAACAAATCAAATACCAACTGCGACTAAATTCTCTTTTGGCAATAGTAATCCGTTTCTTAAAAATATGGTACCACAGACATCAGCGAAAACTTATCATAAACCATCAAACTATAATCATTTTTTAAGAAATCCTTCTGACTCCTCAGCACGCAACGGAGCTTCTCATAACGGTCAATATACACGTTGCTCGTTGGCACAAGAACTCTATTTCAAACACAACTTCCAACTACAAGATGTTTCTACATGGGTTTGTATCGCTGAACATGAGTCTCAATTTAATACTGCGGCTGTGGGGCGTTTAAACGCCGATGGCAGTTCCGACTACGGTCTTTTTCAAATAAACGATCGCTATTGGTGTGAACATAGTTTGCATGGAGGAAAAGCTTGTAATTTACCCTGTGACAAGTTATTAGATGAAGATATAGAAGATGATGTAGCGTGTATAAAAACTATACATAAAGAACATACCATGTTATCGGGAGATGGATTCAATGCCTGGACGGTGTACAGGCCGCACTGTCAAAATCAAAACATCGAATATATTAAAAATTGTTTTGATGAACAAACTTTGACATCTTTTGAAATGATGGAGGCATCTCCCAGTTTTAATATAGAAGTTAAATATAGCAGGGGTAAGATCTTTAGTAAATGCGAACTGGCTCAAGAATTATTTTATAAACATGACATCCCCATGGAACAAATACCAAAATGGGTGTGTATAGCTCAACATGAGTCTTCGTTAAATACCGCAGCCGTAGGTCGTCTCAATACAGATGGTTCGGCTGATCATGGTCTCTTTCAAATAAGTGATCTTTATTGGTGCAGCCACAATCAATATGGTGGGAAGGCTTGCAACATACCTTGTAATAAACTCTTAGATGCAGACATAACAGATGATGTGAGATGTATTAAATTAATATATGGAGAGCATACTAGGATATCTGGCGATGGATTTAATGCCTGGACTGTTTATCAGCCCTATTGTCGTAATGCCGGAATTAGTCAGATAAAAGAATGTTTTACCGAAAATGAAATTGACACTAATTCTATAGAACTGTTCAATAAACCATTTACAGATAATATATCCAAAGGAAAAATTTATAAAAAATGTGAACTTGCTCAAGAATTATACTACGAACATCGCTTACCCATAAAACAAATACCAAAATGGGTTTGTATAGCTCAGCATGAGTCTTCTTTAAATACCGCAGCTGTAGGTCGTCTCAATACAGATGGTTCGGCTGATCATGGTCTCTTTCAAATAAGTGATCTTTATTGGTGCACTCATAATCATTATGGGGGCAAAGCCTGCAACATACCTTGTGATAAACTATTGGATTCAGACATAACAGATGATGTGAGATGTATTAAAATTATACATGAGGAGCACACCAGAATATCTGGAGATGGATTTAATGCCTGGACTGTTTATAAATCACATTGCCGTAATGCTGGTATAAATCAGATAAGAGAGTGTTTTGCAGGAAATGAACTTGACATTAATTCGATAGAACCATTCAATATACCATCAACAGAGAATGTACCCTACGGAAAAATTTATACAAAATGCGAATTAGTAGAGGAACTTTTATTTAAACACCAAATAGTCATAGAACAAGTACCTACTTGGATATGTATAGCAGAACATGAGTCTTCATTAAATACAGCTGCTGTAGGTCGACTAAATGCAGACGGATCTTTGGATCATGGCCTTTTTCAAATTAGCGACCTTTATTGGTGTTCTCATGATCAGTATGGTGGTAAAGGCTGTAATATACCCTGCAATAAGCTTTTAGATACCGTCATCACAGACGATATAGAATGTATAAAAGTTATCCATGAAGAACATAGCAGAATTTCAGGAGATGGTTTCAATGCTTGGACGGTATATAAACAACATTGTAAAAATCAAAAGATTGAAGAGATAACTAGCTGCCTTTCAAATGATCAAATGGAAAATTTACATCTAAAGCAAAACGTTTTGAAAAAATACAACAATAAATATTCTTCGCAGAGGACAGACCAGAAAGTGTCGTATAAAGAAAATCCGTTTTTAAGTGAATTTAAGCAAGGCAAGCTTCAAAATAATAACTACTTCAATTTAGATTACCACAATGAGCAGCCTAAACATGTTAATCCATTTTTAAAAGATATAAGAATAGCCAGCGGTAGTGAAGTTCACGAAGTTAAAGTGCAAGTTCCAAACAATTTAAGTGACATTAATAAAGAAAGTTATAAAAGTAATCCTTTTTTGAGTAAATTACTGAAGTCCCCAATATTTTCAAAAGATAATCATCAATACAAAATTTCAACAACCTCAGATTATAATCATAATATCTTCCTGAAAAATGTTTATTCTTCCAAGGTGCACAATGAGTTTACTTTCAAGTCTGCTAAAGCAAAAAGTGAGTCCGATAATTCAAGAAATAAACAATCTCAAAATTCTCTTCAGTATAAAAACGAAAAATATTTAAATAGTAATGATTTCAGAACAATAACATCTAAACCGAAAATCACAGCGGCCAAACCAACTATCAAATTTTCGAAAGCCACCAAGAAACCTATTTCTTCAAGGTTAAACTACTTTACAACAGAAACTTCATTAAATACTGCAACTAGCAAACATCACACTGCAGTAAGTATCACGACAAAAAGACCAGTCACTTTCTACACTTCTAAGACAATTTCAGTCAACTCAAAAAAGAATTCTGATGCTAAAAACTTGTTCACCCCAACAACTAAAGCAGCATTCTCCTGGAGTTGGCAAAATCAAAATTATTATAATTCTACAGCTACAAAACTACCAAATACAACTAACTCAAGGCAAAGACAGAACAATGAGAACAAAGTTTTAACAACTATAAAACCAGCAAAAGCTACTATCACGAGGGTGACTAAAAGTGAAAAATACACATATAACTCTACATTAGCACAGACCGCTACAAGTTGGAATTCATTACAAGGAAAAAATATAAAATCCTCTTTCACAACGACAAAAAAGCCCGAAAGAACAACTTGGAATTGGAGAAATGTTCAAATTCCCACAACCATAAAACCGCCTACTACCACAGAAAGCTGGAAGAAATGGGATAAACCTACAACTAGAAATCCTAGCACCACAACTGTTAAGCCTTTAAGAACCACCTGGAAATGGAGAAATGAACAGAAATCTTCTACAACCGAAGATTGGAGAAAATGGGATAAGATCACAACTAAAAACCCTAGCAAAACATCTGCAAAGCCTGACAAAACCACCTGGAGTTGGAAAAATGAACAGAAATCTTCTACAACCGAAGATTGGAGAAAATGGGATAAGATCACAACCAAAAACCCTAGCAAAACAACTGCAAAGCCTGACAGAACTACACGGAGTTGGATAAATGAACAAAGGTCTTCTACAACAGAAAATTGGAAAAAATGGGATAAGATTACAACTAAAAAATCTAGTAGTACAACTGCAAAGCCTGACAGCACTACTAAGAATTGGAGAAACGAACAAAAATCATCAACAACAGAAAATTGGAGAAAATGGGATAAGATCACAACCAAAAATTCTAATATTACAACTGGAAAGCCAGAAAGAACTACCTGGAATTATAAAAGTAAACAAAATTCCACTACTATAAAACCTCTTACAACTAAAGAAAACTAGAGAAAATGGGCATTACAACTATAAAACCCGAACGGATTACTCGGGGTTTTCTAGTTGTAACTCGCAACTGGAGAAATGATTCTACAGAACACTGGAGAAAACGAAAAAAAAACGGAGTAAAATCTGTAGTACTATAACTTTGCAAGTCTTTACCACTACATTTGGTGAGACAACAAACTCAACTCGTATAAAAAAATTTAAAAAATTTTGTTACTTAACGACTTAAAAACAATGAGAACTTAAAAAATATAACTCTGCGCTCGGCCTGTAATTGCCATAACAAAATCAAGTTTAAACAAAAATTTTTATAGGCAAAAATCTTTGGCGAAAAATTCTCAAATTAATTTTTATTAAAAAAAAAATATAAAAATAATTCATTCACTTGACAAACTTAAGCAATCGCTAGACGAACACTGCGTTACAAGCAACAAAACTGAAAAGCTTTCGTTAGACTTTAAACATCGACAGCTAAAAAATAACTCTTCCTGCAAAACTGTTGCACAATTTAAATACTTAAATGTGATTTTTTTTAATTATTTTAGTTTTAATTTTTAATTATTTTATATTATTTGTTTATAAAGTAAGTGCGGCCATTATGTGATTAAATATTTTTGTTAGTTTTTAGTATAGTTTTCTTAGCCTACTTAGACTAATCATGTAAATTGAGATACATACATAAATATAAATAAAAAAAACTTATTTTAATTTCATTTTCTGCGCTTTTTTTCACTAGAAGTCAAACATGTTTAATTATTTTATCAACTAATAACTAATTTTAAGGTTATGGATTCTTAAAACATCATCTACTGTAAAAAGCAGAAATAGTATGAAGAGAGAAAAAATTCGAGTCGTTACTGTAACGTGTAAACGTCCGGCAATGTGTGTGTATGTACTTTAATATATTTATTTTTTTTTTTTTTTTGTCTCCTTATTTTTAACAAATAGAAACACATATTGCCAGACGTTTTTGACAGCTCAACAAGATTTTACAAAAAAAAAAAAAACAATACACGTAAAAAATAAAATATAAGTTGACCGCATGATCTAATGCAGTTACCTGTTTAATTCGCCTTTTTCCCGTTGCTAGTTTTATGATGATCCTGAGAACAGAATTTACAGAATGCTAACAAAGATTCGGCAGGCATTACATTTTTACTGAAAATATTTTTGCATTTATTTTTGTTCCACTGCCCTAATATAACAAAAAAAAAAACAATTGAGTAATTATAGTTTTTTACGAGAAGAATACTCAATAATTCGAGTATATAATATTTTTACTCTGTGCTGTAGTCAAGGTGGTAAGCACTTTGACCACAAACCTAGTTGGCCAGGGTTCAAGCCTTGCGGCAATCAAAATATTAAGAAATGTTTTTTTTTCTGTTTAATGGTATAAATACATATTCAGAATCAACATTTAACATGCAGCCTCCTTCATCGGTACTTTTACATAGCATATTCGCCGACGAATAATTATCTATCTTTCTCCTTTCACCACCTTACTTATCTCTAATCTACCCCTTTTCTAAATAATGTAGCACGGTTAAGAAAAAATAACTAAATAGGTATTATTTGATGAAAATCCAATTCAATAAGAACACTGATTTACCTTTTTAATAAAAAAAAAACAATTTGACAATTTTATTAAGTGAACTATTTGCTACAAAGTTTCAAAGTTGTGTGTGTTTTTTATAATATAAAAGAAATTTCAAGGCCTACTACTGAAATATAAATGTTGAATATGGAAAGTGCTTTTATTTAAAGTATATTTCTAACATTATTGCCTGAAGTGCTACTTCTCTTTTAAAAAAATATATAGAACTAAATTTTAAGCAAACTGCTACTGTAAATTATAAAACTTATTAAGACGCATTATTTTTATTGTCATGTTAAGATTCCATCGGACTATCTGTAAGGCAACAATACTTTAATTGGAATTTTTGTGCCAAACTCTATACAGTGCAACAGTGTGACTCAATTGTACATGTTTGTATAGGGAAAAGTTTTAATTTTATATAAAACTAAGCTTGTAAATACTACATGTTCTTTTTGTCGTACACGTACACGAACTTAAAGAAAGATCTTGTACAATCAAACTTGTCTATAGTTTATGTGTTTTTTTTTTCTTACATTTTGTTTATAATCAAACAAGTCGAATACTTGTTGTGTACGCAACCAACGGTTAAAAAATAAATTTTTCATTTATTTTCTGTGTTTGATATTTGGGGTAAACTTGAGCTGTTGACTTGGGGTCTGCTCTGTACTCTCCTTCATTAAAATATATATATCGCACTATAATCGCGGAAAGCAAGAAGATGTTATTTATTTTGTTTTCACTTCACTTGCGCATTTCAAATACAAAGAAGTAAGAGTGATATATATATACCATATATGTAAGTCAAATGTTCGGGTAAAAAAGGATTAAAAGATAAGAAAAAAATTGTCATCAGCTCTCATCATTTGCTAAAAAATCTATTCAAAAGCTTTTAAGTTATACGCATATTGATATTTTCAAAATTGTTGTGCACAATCGTACTTTTCTATTAAAAGTTTAGAGGCCCAAAACTCGGAGAATATGGGCGTCTTGTTTTTTTTTTTTTTTTTTTTTTTTTTTGTTTTTAATTCCCTATCAGCCCTTTTTTTAGTTAGAGTTACTTAACCAAATTTGTTTCAAATCATATAGAAAAATTAGAAGCAGGCGTGGGGTTTTGGCTACTGTATTAAAGGACATAAACCGATTTTGCTGGTTTTCAATAGCAAAATTTTCAAAGAAACAACTCGGAATATATGGAGTATATGGGGTCGGAAATGATTATTGTATAAATTACAAGCGAAATGATAAACTTATATGCACCTCTTTGACGCGTTAGTAAAAAAACACTGTTCTTCTATTTCAAGCAAAGTGCAATGAATTTTTATATATTCGGTGTTTTTTTATAAATACAGTTAAAAGGTTTAGCATTCCCACCTTACTAAAAGAGAACCCCTAAAACCACTGAACATTGTAATGCGGTTTCTTATAACTAAAAAAATATTTTTATTAAATTTTTTTTATTTAATTTTTGAGACATTTTTTTGCAAAATACTTTTTTAATCGTTTTTTTTTTTTTTTTGTTTTACATTTTGCTGAAAGTAAAAAAATACATTTTTGTTATATCTTGCATTTATATATAAAGCATAAATGTTTGCCTGTGTGTTTGTCAGCAGGAATTAAAGAAAAAACTTTTTAGCATGTAAATTACATTTATTTTTATTATTAAAATTATTGAATTGTTAACGTAGGGAAAAAAATTTGAGTGTAGAGAAAAAGGGAATTTTTTTGAGAAATGTAGGGATTTTAAAAATCATGATCTTACATCACTAGTTTGCTTACATCTATGTGTGAGACTTGCATTCAGAATGTGTATTCTTTGAACGCTGACAAAATCTTGACAATCAGCAGAAAAGCTTAAAATATTAAATTTTACAAAAGCAACACCGTGCCTTCAGATTAGTGGAGCACAAATCTTAATAATGAAAAGGATATAATTTACATTTTTTAGACTACAAATTAAATATTTTGCTACTTTATATAAAATTGCTTTTTATTTTGTAAAACCATTTTTAATTAAGTCTTTCCTGGATTTTCAATTTTCTAGCGCATTTCAATTAATTTTTATTTATCACAAAGCACAAGTTTTAAAAACAATTTATTTATATTAAAGCTTATAATTAGGGATTTGAGACGTAAAGATACAAATTAATATTTAATGGTGACGACATGTTGATTTTTGCTCTCAAACCGGAAAGAATCAATTAAACAAATCATATAAATGATTATACAAAAAAAAACAAAATTTAATTAATATTCGTAGACAACTTCAATATTTTAAAGATTATCATAATGTGTTTGTATTTTAAATTTATTAGAGTTTAATTTTGTTATTGAATAAAAAATATTTATAAATATTCCTGTTGGACAACTGTGTTTAGGTGTTTTTAGCGGATTAAAAGATTATTGATTAGAATTTATAGCGTTGACAGACGACAGCGTTGATTAACATTAGCAGTCCTAATTCAAACTAACTTTTGAATTATTCCCATTCCAATGTGTATTAGATGCACTAAATCAAAATTAATTTACTGCCGATTTCTATACAGGCGAACGAATACTTCTTTCACATACTTGTATTGAAAACAAAATATAAAAAATTGTTTTTGTTTTCAATAGAAATATACGAAAGAAATGTTCGTTCGCATGTAGAGAACCGGCAGTTATACTGTATTTAGCTATTTCAATATGGAAACACAGTCGATTATCAATAAGTTGTTGTCAAATTGTTTACTTTAAAAAAAAGTCGAAAAGGTACGTTATTTTATTATTTTTTAAATGAAATAATAAAAAAAAATAAATATTGAAATCGATTTGGTTGTTTTCAGTTCAGATTCTACTGGAGCTGGGGGCGGAACGTGCCACCGCTTTGCGGTGTGCAAAAAGGAATGGACACATTTACAAAGATATTTCAGTACAAATAAACAGCAAATTTAGTTCCAAAGAAGTGCACGTACAAATTAGAAACTTCGATTAGAATACAAGGTTCCATATTGCTGTCTCAATATTTTAAGTTTTTACACACAGATTTTTTAAAGTCTTCCTGTTGATACAAAAGTTTTCCTTATATCTGTTATCGTCCACCTTAAGCACACCACATTTTCCAATAGTGCTATTGCGGCCCTCAAAAATGCTTTATATAAACTGTATACACCATTCAGAGATAATATTAAACTTACAAATTTCCACAGTTCTCTTTGTTGTTTTTTTTTTTAGAGTGCCCTTACTGAGACCCCATCTTGTAGCAACACATTCTTATACATGCAATCTACAATTTTCATATTATGGAGCAGTTTTAGCTCCATACTTTCTTTCAAATAAATACTGATTTTTCACCAACAGCATTGCGTTTATTAAATTGAAAACTGTCGTCCGTCAGAGTAAAGTTTTAGTCGTCTTTTAAGAACTGTTTTCATAAAATGAAGACATATTATATTTTTAATTGACAACAATACAAGAAAACCTTTTATTATCTGTTTTTTTAGCTGCTTGTGTTGTTTATAATTTTTGAATTTTGTGATTCTCATTTAGTCAATAAAGATTTAGACGTAAGTGTCTGGTATTTGAAAGTCTTTCAAAATAAAAAGAATATGGAAAAATTGCAAGTAAAACGAAAAAAATTTTACATAATTATTTACAAGTTATTTAACAATTAATAACAATAATTAAACTTTTACAAAATAAAAATATTATTATTTATCAATATGACATTTTTTATTAATTGTGCTTAAAATGAAATGTTTATATTGAAAGAACTTAAGCACTATTATGTGGATTAATTAAATAATTTATTTATTTTACTCTTATCTTCCTACTTTAACGATCTATAAATATTTCAATTATAGATATTTCTAGCCATTGCTTAGCATCTTAAAATTAAGATGTTCCGCGTTAATGGATTTTTGGGAGATCTAAGTTTTGCCAAACAATCTGATGCTTTAACAAAAAACTTGCTTTAATCTTTATACCTAAAACAAGAATACGAAACAGGGCGGTTGTTATTATTCGCAACATCACATAAAATTATTTCTTAGGCATAAAGGCCGGGGAACATAGAATCCGTCATACGTTAAACTTTAACAAATTCAACTGATAAGTCAGTTAAAATACATGTGTTCTCATGAGCGTTGTCACAATCATTACGTGTCCTTCAACGCAAAGTACGAAACTTTTTTCAACTTTAAACTTTTGACGTATGTTGAATACTTTGACAATTATCAACTGCTTCTTCTTCTTTGTTTTCTTTAAACTTTTGCTTGTTTTGCGATTTTAAATAAAACAATTTTGGTGGCAAACAATAAAATACAAATTAAAATTAAAAGATAATAAAAAAGCAAAGTACTCATTGTGCCAACCTCATCCATCAATACTTTGAATTTAGTCGAAGACGTCAAAGTTTGACATATGAAAGATTCTATGTGCCCCGGCCTGAACTATTACTATTCGATAAATCTTTTTATACCCTTCACCACAAAAAAGGATATGTTTTCAAGTTGGTTATTCTATTTGTAAATTCTGAGTCCTTATACTTAGCAAAGTTGATTGAGCAATGTGCGTCTGTCTGGGTTTCCGTCCGCGTTAGTGTTGAAATCAAGTTTGCCAAGGTACTAGATGAGCTAGAGGCGATTTAAATACGCCAATTGATTGACATATTTTGAGTGGGCGTGCATCAGTAAAATTATTTTCTCGTGAACGTGTATATTCAAGGATGACTTTTAACTCATCCCATACCATCTCTACATACACAAGTGGAGTAACGTTGCACTTAAGGTGTCAAGCAAATCTATTTTTTGTTTTTGCCGATATCTTTTATTTAAAAAGTCAGGCGGCTTTCAGTTTCAGGGCAGGTTATAAGGGGATGTCAATTTGTGATATACATTCGATTAACAATTTGGCATTAATAAAATTTATTCAAATAAAATTAAGTTTTTTCAACTATTTAGGAAATCAATAATCTTTTTATTTTATGCCAATTTATTTAAAAATAAGTTTTTTTCTATTGTTGTCTTTGTCCGCATAAATGTGTGATATTTTTTTTTTTCTAAATAAAAAATTTAATAATAAAATAAACTTAAGCCGAATTAATTAATTCATAAGTTGAAATGTAATAATTTAAACTAACCTTGAAGTGGTTTGCAATTCTTGCCCCTCAAAATTATGCATATAAAATAGAATTTATAAAATATCGTTAAAAATTTTAGGAGTTTATACACACAAACATTGTTTAAACAAGAATATTAAAGAGCTTTAATAAAGCATCAAATTTGGCTGTTTTGAATAAGAATTGTTTAATTTAAATTTATGTATAGCAATTTTTGTTATGAGCAAAAGTTTGCTAAAAAAAACATGTTTAAATATGCAACGCAAATAATTATTTATTTTTTTTTAGTTGAAGCCGAAAACGTGGCAGTTATTGGATTATTTTTTTAAAAGATTGGATTATTGGATTTTATTAGAAAAAAAGAAAATTGTCATGATTTTACATTACATTTTATTTCTACACAGTCAAGCTTAAAGCAAAATTTTATAATGAGTAGCGAAAGCCCTAAAATATGAAAATTCTTAATTTTTAGAAAAGTTTTAAAACCGCCCTTTGCATTAAAAACAAATTTTTTATAAAGTTGAACTGTAAAAGCGTAGACAGAATTAATTTAAATTAAAAGCTTACTAATGTGAATTAAAATTTTACTCTGACAGATGACAGTTCTTGCATTTAGAAATCATTTACATTATGATCAAATGGAAAGAAGGTAGAAAGTATGGTTAGCAGCAATGTTGGCTTTAAAATTTTTTTTTTTTATTTTATTTTTTTATTTTTCTGCCTTTGAATCCATTTTAATTTTCAAAAGTAAACAATTTGACAACCGCTAGTTGATTATCGACGATGTTGCCATATTAAAATAACTGAGTTCAGTATTAATACATATTGATTTACTGCATTTGCGATAAATCTAATTCACATTGGAATGGGGATAATTCAAAAGTTAATTAGAATTAAGACTGCTAATGCAAATTTATGCTGACGTCTTTCTACGCTATAAAAAAATTAGAAAAATTAGGCACTGCTGTTTTATTATTAAAACAAATACATTTCAATTAATAATTTAAAAAAATTAAAATAAATTTTTAATATCGGGGTAAATTTTTGTCAGAGAAATAAATTTACCTTAAGGTCTATAAAAAGTAAAAAACTCTCTACTTAAAATTAATCCTGAAGTACAAAACGATTTTAATGAAATTAGCGTTTCATGTTTTATTAAATTTTGCTCTCAAGTAAAAATATTTGATTTTGAATAACTAAAAATTTTATCTACTATTTTAAACAGAAGAACTTTCTTACTAACAAAGACAACTAATTAAAAATGCAGTGAGAGAATTTATATATTTAAGTTCTGACTAATATGTTTTTGAATTCAATGTATTTTGCAACTTTATAAATGACATAATAGTTTACTAAATTCTTCATTTAAAACTAAACAAAATTTTTAGCAAACAAAAATAGAATTTAATTTATCAAGAATTATTTAAAAAATAAATTTTTGAAAAAAATTTTGGAACGTTTCAATGTAAACGTTAAGTTTAATTGAAAAACAAAGAAATAACAATGTTTTATGGTTATAATAAACACATTTTTAAAATAAATGAACCATTATTTTATCTCAAAAAACAAAACAATTTTAAATTCTGATAAAATAATCATACATTTTAAAGTTTTAATCTGTAAACATTTTTGGCGATAGTTTATATTTCTTATGACGATTTATTTTTGAATTTTTGACGATTTTTCTAAAAAAAAAAAGTCTCATCAGGGGTGTAGATCATGGTATGTTAACAAAAAAAAATGTTGCATACATTATGATACTCAAAGAAAATTATGATTATGATCAAAGATTATGATGATCCTTATCAATAAACAGCTATTAGACGAAAGGAATTTACTTAAAATTTCATACTTAAGTTAATTTCTAATAAAAATTAGATTGTGCCTGAAACAATTAGAGTTGAATACATTATTTTTCACCTCTAACGAATGATACACACATAGGGAACATGGAAAGAGCATGGGGACAATGTTGACCGTTTGATATTTCTTGCTGAAATTCATGTTTCCTTTTATGTTGCCTGAAATTACCGATTTTTGTTTGTGTTATTTAGATGAAAATAGTCATGAAATGGCGGTTGTTTTATGATTTTCGGATAATCATATCTCTTACCGTTATCCTCATCTAATTTTAATAGCATTTGGGCTCATTTGATTTGATTATTTCAATAGCTTTTTATTAAAAAAAAAAATTCGAAACAAACTTTTTATCATCTTCTTCTCTTATTCTTCTTCTTTTTCATATATCTTTCGTCAATGAAGATAATTTTTAATACAATTTTTTCTGAGCTGTTCATGTTAATTTTTTTTTCTTTCGCGTATATGAATGCGCGTACAGTCAGAAATGATGTTTCTTTAAATTTGTCTTGATTGGGCTGCCTCGTCTGTACGAAAAAGTAAACATGGTTTTTAACCCATGTGGCATTTGATGTGGCTTCGTGTGTGTGTCTTGCATCATTGAGTACGCCTTTTCATTAATTCTTGCTGAGTAGCAGCGGCAGATCAATTGTTTGAGATGCTGTATTAGTTGACAGTGGGCCATAATCTAAAATATTTTGGAAACGGCCCATCCACTTGTAAACAGCTTGGCCGATTGATCCTTACATGACTGTAGCAGAGGAGAAGTTGAACTAAAGTTTTAAAGCTAGGCACTATAAGCTTTCCAGAGATGGCACTATGTGTTCTCGAAGTCTGGTAACTCGCACCTGGTAATTTTTATAATACTTGGTATCTCTTCAATTTTTTACTGATTTTTTAAAATTATAAATGGTATTAAAGGCCAAGAAAATAGCTACAAATTGGTGCATTATTCTAAATGACTATATTTTAAAATGATCGAGTTTTAAGCATTTTAAATTTTAAATATTAAATTTTTCGATACCCTAGTCCAGTTTTTTTTTTTTTTTTTTTAAATATTGGGTACAATTTTTAGCAAATTTGGAATTATAGGGCAACCTCTTCTTAAGTTTTTGCATGTCCCTAAGTCTATCACGTTCCTTTGTAGTATCAGTCCACAAAAACGAAAAAAATTTGTCAAGCTTTAGTATGATCGGAATAATGTTTCGTTAGTTATTTATTTATATGCGTGTTCAGGTCATCAGAAAATCTTGGAATGTAAATATTAAAAGCAGCAAAGCAGCCACATGTTAAAATCTTTTTTAGTTGTAAATGCTTTTATGAACTTTTTACCGGCGCGTACAAATTTTCACTTTCCGTAACATAAAGATAAATATTAGAACACTTATATTTAAGAATACATAATTTTAAAAAATCAGACAAAAATTAAGGAAATACCAAACATTATAAATATTTTTAGGTTCGAGGTACCCAACCCTGGAAAGTAGATGGTAGCTAGCTTGAAAGATTACCCTTAACTACTCTCTGCTATACTCATGTAATATTTTGGATTAGTCGGCCTTGCCCTTTACAACCGGCTGAGTTATTTCCAAAAGATTTTGATTTTGCACCACTGCGCAGTCTTTGAAAAGATGAATTTGAATAGCCACCTGTATGTACATTTCAAAAAAGATCATAAATTTTCAATCTCGCATAAGTCTTAGAGAAGAATGTAAAAAAATAGATTTTGGGTTGATTCAAGCGCATAATTCGTAAATAATAAATCCTAAGAATGTTTGGATTTTTAATAGATATTTGTTAAACAAAAAATCATGAGTACGAATTTAGGCAGAGCCCGTGTATTTGTAATTAAAAAAATCCCCGATGTTTAAAAATTACATGCAGCCGATTTCATAAATTAATAACTTTCATGATATCACGCTTATTTAGTATTTACGATATTTGAGTAGCAACATTTATTTAAAACGGTATCTAGACAATACCGGTTTAATAACGGTATTAGTTGTCAACCTTGATTCTGTCCATTTCTATAAATTCTTGTCTCATGAAGTTGTCATTATTCGTATGAATATTTGATTTATTTTCTTCAAAGTTAATCAACAACAATTTTAATAACATTTTAACACTCAGGTTTTTAGAATTTAAATTTTTAGTATTTTTTATTTCAAATAAATAAATAAATATCTTTTGTTGTACACACTAACATATTATTAAAATTTTGCAATTTTTTTTTAATGAGTGTTTTTAAAATTGTATCGAAGGCTGTCCTGACAAAATCCAAGTTTTGATTACAGGGGACTTTTTTGTAAGATAAATTAATACACCTTTTCTAGATAGAAGATAGATAGAAGAAGTGTTTATTTCAATAGTTGTTATATAGACGATGAATGTCTGTCATGTTTAAAAAGTATAATTTCTTAAGTTCTACAATAAACAATAACACAAGAAGAACGAACTTCCAGGTGGGGAATGATGATAAATTCATAGATTTTCAATGTTACCCTAAATGTCAAAATCCATATAAAAATATTTAACACTGATTTTTTATGAATTGAGTTTGATAGTTAGGTTACCGACGAAAATTAATGAATTCGCCATCACCACCCACCTGGTAATTAATACACCTTGCAATAATATGTATTCATTAAGTATTTAAGGTTCCACGAACTTCACATAATCAGTCTGTATGTGTCTGCAATCTACACCAATGCACAGTGGTTTGAAAATTATTTATTTTGGACAAAACTCGGTATGGCATGAACCACACAAGATATCTTAATAAAATTTCACCGAGGTAAAGCAGAGATTTTTCTCAGTAAATCAGGGAACGGTCGGCCTCCTAGGGTCAAGGGGTACCTTTCTCTTATCATGTTTGGAAACAGTTTATTTTTAACTCAAATGTAAAGATTTTTTTAATTCAATTATACCTTGAAAATATCTAAAAGAAAATGTGCTTTCATGTGTAGGTTATCTTTTTTAGTTTGGGAGAAAATTGGTTTAACTTTTTTTTTTATAAATTTTGGCCGACCTTAACATAGTATTTTTGAAGCAGTGCACTTATTAACGATAGGATTATTACTTTCAGACATTTGTTATATTCTTAACAAAGTAAGCGCTCTTCCTTAAAAAGTTACAAGCCTCTAAATTGAGAAATTGTAAAAAATACCTCAAAAAGGTGGTATTGCTTTTTTTTTTTTTTTGCTTAAGTAAATTAAATTTCCTTCAGTTTTAGCACATTTTTAAAACATTTTAAAGAAAATATTTAGCAAATGCGAATAAAAGAAAAATTAGGCCAATTTTTAAACAAAATTTAAAAATTATTGTAAAATTCGACGCTAAGCACCGATTAATGAAAAGTTTTTTCTGTAATAGCGAATTTTGTTCCAAATAAATTGTTTTCAAAACACTGTGCGTTGTCGGTAAAATTTAAATCTCATCAATATAGATAAAAATCGTGTTTCCTAAAATAATCGAGATATAGAAATTGAATAAAAGCTCGAGGCTTATGAAGGGCAAATATTGTGTTAATTTTGTTATGCCTCTTAAGCTTTGATATATGGATGTCCGAAGGTAAAAGGTATAACTTCACAAAAGCTAAAGTAAAGCAAATTAGTAATTTAAACAAAAATTAATTCCTAAAATTCATAAAAATTATTATTAATGTTGCCTTAGATTTTAATAGTATTTTTAAGAAAAAATGATGAGAGAGTTGAATGCAGCGAAAAAATGAATTCAATTAGAAACGGATTGCAATTCTTTCTACAAATTTATTTAAATTGAAAACGAATTGCAACTCAATTTTTCCAAATTCATTTGAATTATCTCAAATTTCATTCAATTCTTTTTTTATGTAAAAGGAATTAATTCAAAATTAAGATAATTTGTAACGAATTAAAATCACTAAAGAATATTTAATTTACAGCTTTAAGAAAAACAATTAAGTATTTTTCATAGAAATACATAAATAATTATGTGAATTTCGTTTTAGATGCACCGGTTATTTTGACTCTGCCTCATATGTTAGGAGCCTCCAATGAATATACGAAAACAATACGGGGACTAAATCCGGATGCCACAAAACATCAAACATATGTGGATGTTCAACATGTACGTTAAAAAAATAATTATTTTCATTAATTTCATTAATTATAATAAAAATTATAATAAAATCATAATATAATTTCTATGATTGCAGCTTACTGGCGTTCCACTGCAGGGTGGCAAACGTGTTCAGTTTAATATGTTTCTTAAGAGTATTAATCGTATAACGATAACGGAAAATCTTTCTACAGTTCTAATGCCTGCTATCTGGGTGGAAGAGGTTTGTCTTAGTGGTTCTCTTTAACCTAAAAAACTTTATCTTTATTTTCTATTGTGTTTTTTAGGGCATTGAATTGAATGGGGAAATGGTGACATTTTTTAAAAAACGTCTTATCAATACATTGAAAACCTTAAATGTTGTGCAGTGGTCTGCATTAATCGGTGGCATTGGTGTAGCGGCTATTTGTTTAATTTATTATGTAGTACATCGGCGAAAACCGGCTGCTGTGATGGAAGCGCCTTTAAAATAAAAACACATAAATAATCACTTGCTTAAATTATCACTTATGCCTTTTAAAGTTGGCAGACTGCTACATCAGTGACATTTTCTTATAATCTAAATCTTGATGTTAAATAAATTATAAATAATTAACTGTTATACGTTATAACTAATTATATTCTATAGCCTATAAACGTGACCTAAAAAAACAATACATTGTAAATTTTATTTTTATTATTATTATTAATTTTATAATCATTGTTGTTATTGTTATTATTAATTTATATATGAAAATATATTATGTGATTTAGAGTACTGTGCTTAATATTAAAAATAAACAGAATTATATTATACATAAAGGAATTTGAATGTATTGTTACGTTTATTTAAATTTATAAACGTTTATTTTACTGAGTTCTTTTATTGCAAAATAAATAAACACAATTTATTTACTACTCTAATTAAATTACACTTTTATTAAACGATTATTCACTTATTCGCGATTAGTACAAAAAAAATACGCAATGGCAACTTCACGACTGTTTTATCTGTTTTACCACAAGATGTTTACTGGTTGACGTTTTCACTAAGAATGCTTCAGCATGTATGGCCGTTGCTTTTATATAGCCAATGTTAAGGCTCTTGAATATACTAGAACTTTACTCCATCTGTTGGTAGAATATTTCTCTACTACGCATTTATCATTTGAGACACATGATTGTTATTTGGTTCCAGAACCTTCCATTATTAATTTGAATTTATCTTATACATGCTGTCTATTTTTATTAATCGTTATGTAGGTGTGTGTGTAGTTGTGTGTTGCGTTTATTTTTATAGCTTTATGTTAGTTGTTTTTGTTTTATGATTAGGAAGTTTTTGTAGAAACTTCTGGCGTTGTAAACATACACAATAGGTCGTTTCGTTTTACTTTCTTGGTGACAATTACTTTTATTTCTTTTTATGACCTAAATAAAGCATCTTCGCAACACTGCCGCCCACTTAAGCCTTTTCGTCCCGAATAGGCTCAACATTACCTTTGCCATATTTGGCCAGCCGTTCCAGGTGAACAACCTTCATTTTTGACCTCGGATTATGGTATCTCTGTATCCGGTAAACCACATCATTCAATTTCTTGATCACCTTGTATGGTCCCTCCCAGTGAGTTTGCAGTTTAGGAGACAGACCTTTCTTGCGTTGTGGGTTATATAGTAGAACCATTTGCCCTTCAGTAAATCCCTCCGTGTTTGCTGCTCGATCATATCTGGCTTTCATTTTATCGCTAGACATTTTAATGCGATTACGGACAAACTCATGAAGTTCATGCAGGTCTTCTTGTGCTTGAGGAACATTTCCATTGTCTTCGTCTGCAGGTCCTGGTTTAATACCAAATTCTAAATCTGCTGGCAGTTTTAGTTCTGTTCCGAACAAGATTTTTGCTGGACTACGTGAGGTTGAATCATGTACAGCTGACCGATAAGCTAGTAAGAACTTTGGTATATGCTCATCCCAATCTTTCTGGTGTGCACTGACCACTTTTCTGAGATATTCCTCTAGGGTACGATTAAATCTTTCTACCATGCCATCAGACTGTGGATGCAGCGGTGTCGTTCTCGTCTTTTTGATACCATACACGTCACACATCTCTTTGAATATGGCCGATTCAAAATTTCGTCCCTGATCTGAATGCAGTTCTAGTGGAACACCGTATCGACACACCCAATTGTTAACAAGAGCGTCCACTACTGTTTTGGACTCTTGGTTTGGAATGGCATACACTTCAGGCCACTTGCTAAAGTAATCTATAACCACTAGTACATATCGGTTTCCAGCATTACTAACAGGAAATGGACCTGCTATATCAATAGCTATCCGCTCAAAGGGTTCACCTGCGTTGTATTGCTGAAGCTTGCCACGACTCTTTCTTGTAGGACCCTTGGCCGCAATGCACTGTTCGCAATTTGCTATCCAATCAGCTACGAACTGTCGGCAGCCTACCCAGTAAAATCGTTGCTTTATCTTTTCCAGCGTTTTTGTTATTCCCATATGACCCCCGCTGGAACCATTATGAAACTGCTTCATTACCTCACTCCGTTTAGAAGTTGGCACGACAATTAAGTCTGTTGTGGTTTTGCCATCTGTGCTTTCCCAAGATCGGTATAAGCAGCCATCTACCACTTTCAGGCTATTCCACTCAGCCCAGTACGATTTTGCTAGGCGGCTTTCTGCCGATATTTCATTATGGTTCGGTCTTCTATTATTTTGTTTAGCCAATATAATTTTTGCCAAAATTGGGTCCTCATTCTGTGCCTTTGACCAATCTTCGCTTGAACCAATTTGGGTAAGCCTCACGTCAATGACGCACTCCTTTTTTTCGACATTTGTGCAGTGCTTGCACTCTACATTGCATGGCCGTCTTGAAAGGGCATCAGCGTTGTTGTGTTTTCCGCCTTTTCTATGTACAATACTAAAGTCATAGCTTTGCAAGCGTTCAACCCAGCGTGCGAGCTGCCCTTCGGGGTTCTTAAATTGCATCAGCCAACGTAGTGCGGAGTGGTCCGTCCTTAAGATGAAATGTTGACCATATAAGTACTTGTGGTAATGTTTAACACACTCCAGCACTGCCAAAAGCTCCCGTCGTGTAACGCAGTAATTTCTTTCGGGCTTCGAGAGTACCCTGCTGTAGTAGCCAATGACCTTTTCTGTTCCATCAATCTCCTGAGAAAGTACTCCTCCTATTCCATAGCCGCTTGCATCCGTGTCCAATATAAATTTCTGTCCAGCTATTGGATAGGCAAGGACTGGTGCCGTACACAAAAGTTTCTTGAGCTTCTGGAATGCTTCTTCCGCTGCCTCATTCCAGTGGTACGTTTGCGACTTTCTGGTCAACTCGTGCAAGCTAGCAGCCACTTGAGCAAAGTTCGGCACAAATCTCCTGTAGTATGTGCAAAGCCCCAGGAAACTACGCAGCTCATGAAGATTTTGTGGGCGAGGCCAGGTCTTTACTGCCAGTACTTTGTCTTCATCAGTTGATATGCCCTCAGCTGTAACACGATGCCCCAGGTATTTTACCTCCTTTTGAAACAAGGCACATTTTTTAACACTTAATTTTAATCCTGCAGCTGTTATACGCTTAAATACTTCATCCAGGTTTTTGAGGTGTTCGTCAAAAGTTTTCCCCATCACGATTATGTCATCCAGATACACTAAGCACGTTTTCCAATTGAGACCCTTAAGCACACGTTCCATTAAACGCTCGAAAGTAGCTGGAGCGTTGCAAAGCCCAAATGGCATCACCTTGAACTGCCATAAACCACCAATCGCGCTAAAGGCAGTTTTCTCCTTGTCTTTATCGGCTATTTCTACTTGCCAATAGCCGCTCTGCAAGTCCAAGGTAGAGAACCATTTTGTTCCGGCCAACGTGTCTAAGGTATCGTCAATTCTAGGCAACGGATAACTGTCTTTCTTGGTGACGTCATTGAGCTTCCTGTAGTCAACGCAAAACCTGGTACTGCCGTCTTTCTTCTTTACTAAAACTACTGGCGAACTCCACGGACTCGAAGATGGCTCAATGACTCCGTTCCGCTCCATTTCGCTGACAAGTTCCTTGACCTCGTTTCGCTTTGCTAGGGGAACACTTCTCGGTGCTTGTTTTATAGGCCTCGCTTCGCCAGTATTAATTTCATGTTTCACAACTGCCGTTCTACCTTGGCTTTTATTACTTAGGGCGAAGACGGAGGCATGCTTTCTCAACAACTGCTTTGCTTTGTTTTTGTCAGAAGGTGTTAGTTCTGCCACCCATTTTTGCACCTGTTCTGCTAGTAAATCTCTTTCTCTGGCTTGTAATTTGGGGCATACTGTATTCACCGCACAATTTATTATGGTTTCAGCTGGCTCACATCGACCTATCTCAAAATTTCTGTTTATGGTCTTTTCGTTATTGGACAGATTGAGTACTCTCACAGGAACTCTTCCATCTTCGCAGATTTTTACGAGGGCTTTAGCTGTTAAAATGTCCTCTTTTACTTCTGTTGGTTCTACCACCCACAACCGGTTATCCACACAATCTGCCTCCACACGTGCCCATACTATAGTTTCCGCCTGAGGTGGTAATTTCTGGCGTTCAACGGCAAATAGCTTTCTTACTGCGGTCCTGCTCTCATAACCAACATCCAGGGGTATCTCCACATTACGCCAGATCATTATTTGCTCGCCCATGTGCAGATTAATACCGTTGGCTATCATAAAGTCTGCACCAATGATAACTTCATCCACTATATCGGCGACAACAAATACATGGTCAACGCTGATGTCTGCTATAGTCAGTCTTACCCTGGCTCGTCCATAGACAGTGGCAAAGGCCCCAGTAGCCGTGCGCAGTCGTACATTGTTTAACGGTTCCACAGCGCCTTTTACTAAATCGGGCCTTATTATCGACTGAGACGCTCCTGTGTCTATGGTGAGGACTTGCTTTCTTCCGTTTATAAGGCCACAAGCAGTTAGGTTGCTATTCTTCTGCTGCACAATTGAAATCGAGATTGTGGGGCCATCGGTTGTGGGAGCTAGCACTTGCCCCTTAGCGCTAGCTCGATTTAGTTTAACGATGACTCGAGCGATTTGGTGTTATTCGCCAGCTTGTTGTCCCTCGTTGGCGAAGCAGATCTTGATCTTTTCTGTATGGATCTGCAGTTGCGCTGGAAGTGGCCAACTTTTCCGCAGTTGAAGCATTTGGCGCGAGACTTACCCCTTTCCTCCTCCATTATTTGTTTGACAATATCTTTTATCTCGCTTCTTTTGTCGCCGTGGTTATAATCATCAGTCTCAAGACATCGCACCTTGTACACCTGTGGCTTCGAGATGACTTTTGCGGTCTCCTGTGCTAGCGCGAACGAGATAGTTTCTGCAAAGGTTGATTTTTGCGTAGCACAAACCGCATATTTAACATCTGGATCTCGTATACCATTCACAAATGCTTCAATTTTAAACTGGTCCAGAAACGGGTGATGTTCGCCTGGGTAAGTCAGCTGCACCAAACGTTCAATTTCCATGGCGAAGTCTTGAAGCGTCTCGTTTGCCTTTTGAACCCTGCCTCGTAACTCCATTCTATAAAGCTCTCTTTTATGCTCACCTCCGTACTTACGTTGTAAGGTATCCATTATGTTCTCATAATTATTTCTACATCCGGCTGGTAAGCTTTCGAGTATCTCTGCTGCTGGTCCCTTTAAGGCCAAAATAAGCTCTATAGCTTTTTCATCATTGTCCCATCTATTCTTGTTGGCCACTGTTTCGAACTGGAACTTAAAAACATTAAAAGGTGCGCTGCCGTCAAAGCTCGGACTATTTATCTTGCTAGCATGCTCAGAGATAACTCTTACTGGTCCTTCTCGAATTTGTAGATCGCCCATTTGCACTTTTAATTTATGCAATTCATCGTTCACTTTTCTACCTAAACCGGACAATTTTTCATCAAACTCGCTGACTCTCATTTCCACGACGTCCACTCTTTTGCCGAAGGCTTCTGATATTTCTTGAAATTTCTCATTAACCTCTGCTAAAAGCCGTTCTCCGTTTATAGTAGAGCTTTCTAGTATTGCTGTTTGAAGCTTCTGGTTATTTTCTTCCATTTTCTTTATTTGGTTGTCCTGCTTCTGATTATTTTCTTCTATTTTCTTCATCATAGCTGCAAACATAGAATTCAAGTCCATAGCGCTGATTGTTGCTGGGGCACATACTTCAATCTCTTCTTGTTTTTCTTTTTCTCCGAATTCGTATGTCCCAATATCAATACCTCGCTGCTTGAATTCGTCTATCAATCTCTTTTGCAACTCCGCTTTATTGCCCGCTGTCGGCAGATCCAACTTACTTAGCTCCATTTTTAGCTGCTCAACTTTAAGCTCGTCGAATTTCATCGTGATTTATTTATTATTTGCAATCCCACTTCTGACACCAATTGTTACGTTTATTTAAATTTATAAACGTTTATTTTACTGAGTTCTTTTATTGCAAAATAAATAAACACAATTTATTTACTACTCTAATTAAATTACACTTTTATTAAACGATTATTCACTTATTCGCGATTAGTACAAAAAAAATACGCAATGGCAACTTCACGACTGTTTTATCTGTTTTACCACAAGATGTTTACTGGTTGACGTTTTCACTAAGAATGCTTCAGCATGTATGGCCGTTGCTTTTATATAGCCAATGTTAAGGCTCTTGAATATACTAGAACTTTACTCCATCTGTTGGTAGAATATTTCTCTACTACGCATTTATCATTTGAGACACATGATTGTTATTTGGTTCCAGAACCTTCCATTATTAATTTGAATTTATCTTATACATGCTGTCTATTTTTATTAATCGTTATGTAGGTGTGTGTGTAGTTGTGTGTTGCGTTTATTTTTATAGCTTTATGTTAGTTGTTTTTGTTTTATGATTAGGAAGTTTTTGTAGAAACTTCTGGCGTTGTAAACATACACAATAGGTCGTTTCGTTTTACTTTCTTGGTGACAATTACTTTTATTTCTTTTTATGACCTAAATAAAGCATCTTCGCAACAGTATTTAAATTTCTTGTGAAAGGGTTTTTGTGTGCCATCTACTGGGTTGTAGTATACAGACTGCAATTCATTAAAGATAATGCAGTTTCTATTAATTTTTAAACTGGCAACACTGAGCATTGCATTAGTTAGTCAATGCAAACACCATACTGTTACAATACTTAAAATAATTTTCGTAAGCTTTCTTGGAGTCTTTACACATTGTTATACCCTTCACCACAAAAAGCTGAAAATGGTATAACTTATTTTGCCATTCCGTTTGTAATTTCTACAATATCCATTTTCAATCACATAAAGTTTATATATATTCAGACTTCTTATGCGTAGTGAAGTCGATTGAGCAATGTCCATCTGTTCGTCCGTGTAAGTGTTAAAATTAAGTTTGCCAAGGCACTAGATCAGCTAGAAAAAAATTAAATACGCCAATCGATCAGATAAAGTGTCGAAAGAGGTGCTATTAGAAATCAGCAAGATTGGTACATGATACACCATGCCTACCTCTAATTTTTCTATATCATTTGGAACAGTGAAGTAACGCCAATAAAAAAAGCAAATATATGGGGCGATAAAGAATTAAAAAAATATAAAATAAACATCCAGTGAAGAAATTGGCGGTCGCCCATATTTTCCCAGTTGCCGGCCTCTAAAATTTCCAAAAAAAAAAAAAAAAATAATAATTATCAATGTGGGTGCCATTTTAAAGCTTTTAAAGAGATCTTGAAGAAAAGACTAAAATTTTTAAAAAATGCTTAACCCATTAAGAACATATGACATTTTTATGTAATTTTTTTCTTATTTTTGTAATTCTCTGTCACCTCATATTTGTTTTATTTTTTATTGATGTTACTTCACTAGATTATGTTTAGATAAATGGTGAAGGGTATAAAAGATTTGGCATAGCCGAATAAAGCACTCCTACTTGTTTTTTCTTCATTACTTCTCTCTTTATATGGATTTTTATTAACAACAAATACTTTTATACCCCTTACCACAGGCGGAAAAAGGGTAAAACTAAATTTGTCATTCTGCTTGTAATTTCTACAATATTCATTGCCGATCCTAAGAAGTATACATACATACTGATTTCTTATGCATGGCAAAGTCGATATAGTAAAGCGATTGAAACTTTCTTTTTCAAATATATTATTATTTTTTTTTTTCAATTTTGGTTAAGTTCCTTATTTATTATAATAACTTGTTAAAAGAACGGTAAAATTTAAAAACTGTGGAAAATAATGTTGTCATACCTGGAGAGCAGTACGAATCGAAACGCGGCTTGAAAATTATGTTTTCACATCGAAAGAACTCGCCACACGTACCAAATAAACAATCAAATACGACGGTCTTCACCAAAAGTTAAAAAACAATATAATATATACTGGCGGAACAAATCTAATTAACTTAATACTGTAGAAAATATATGTAATTTTTGCAATAATTTTTTGTTCTTCTTAAGATTTCTAAATAAATGAAATTTATTCGCAAAATATACTGAATGAACATAGTTTATACACATTAAGCCATAAATATAAATAGATTTCCTATTTGTACTTTTTTACTTTTAAGAAAAATCTATAATTAAAACTCCACTTTTTTAATTGTATAAATTTATAGCACTGAAGAATGCAACAGTGTTTATAATATTAATTAAAATAAAATTAAAAAATTGTGGGTACATATTGTTAATTATTTCCAAAATTTCTAATAGATTTAAGAAAGAATTTTGCTACTGAATACGTACGTAAATCAAACATGGCGTAAAAGGAAACAGAAACTACATTTCGCTTTTAATAATGGTACTCCGTTATTCTGAGGGATAAAAATATATTTGCATAGATATAATGATAGTGGCAACACTGAATAGTTGGGTCTCAGCCACGGCGCAATAATACCCGGTGAATGCATTAGCTTTTACGTGTATTTTGTTTTCGTAAAAACTTTTGAGCAGTCAAAAACGCCTGGCAATATGTGTGTGTGTATTTCAATATATTTTTAGTGGCTTTCTTATTTTTCACAACCACATACACACATATTGCCAGACGTTTTTGACATGTTAATAAGATTTTACAAAAACAAAACACACGTTAAAGCTAAAAAATATGATGAACACATAATCTAATGCGCCTTGGGTCTATGCAAAAACATTGCAAAAACAGCATAGCCTTTTATTTATTAAAATTTGATTTAAAATAATGCTAATAAGAAAGTGGATTGCAGTCAGCTGCTTTATGACACAATTCAAGGTTTTTACACAAACAAATTGCCTCATGTTGTTGTAATGTTGTATTTTATGAAGGCGAATTAATTACAGGTATACTTACAGCGACAATGAATACAACACTGCGAAAGAAATATGTATATTTTGCTTTTTCACAAATCTTCTTCGGCTGTTCAAAACAAAGATATACAAAACTTTTGACATTTGAAGAAGCAAAATTACAAACACAAAAAATAGTCACCTGAGCTTTCAAGGCCATCAGTTATGAATTTGCCTTGATGTAGACTTGCATGCAAGGCGAATCAATACTAGGTGGTCGCAATGGCGAATAAAGTAATTTTGCCCAAAACCTGAAATGTCAAACTCCATATATAAAGAATTATCTATAATTTTTTTATATGGTGTCTGACACTTAACGTTTCGGCGAAAATCAATGAATTCGCTATCAAGACCACCTACTATTATTTCGCTATGCTTGCATGTACTTTGGAACACTGCCACTACCAAGGCGAATAAATTACCAGGTGGCAGCGCAGGCGAATTCAGTATTTTTTGCTGGTATACACGACTGTCAAACTCCATATATAAAAAATGTACACAAATTTTTTATATATGGAGTTTGACAGTGGTGTACGCCAGCAAAAAATACTGAATTCGCCTATGCTGCCACCTGTTTGACAGTGGTGTACGCCAGCAAAAAATACTGAATTCGCCTATGCTGCCACCTGGTAAATTATTTCGCCATGGCCACTACATTGTAAAATAATGTACCTTTTCATTATGTTAAATATTTAAGTTTTCTGTTATTCTATTACAGTTTTGACCGCCGGTGCTTCGAAATCTTAACTTTGGACTTTAAAATTTTAATGTTTGTGTGTTAGTTTATGGTTTGTGTGAATACAATGCAAAAGTGCGGGTCGCGTCGAAAAAGCAACGAAATTTTTGAAGAAAATCACGTAAATTCACGAGATATTTAAAGAAAATTTTGTGAAAATTAATCTAAAAGCATAATATTATAAGTATACAATTGATTGTTTATGAAAAAATCATGAAAAGTGAAAAAAATTTAAATTGAAAAACAACACCTTTACGGGCGGTGTGTTTGCGAAATACGTGAAAAAAAATACGAAGAGAAATATTTAAGCTTTTTGTGTGTATGGAAGAAGCAAAAAATATAGTGCCACAAAGCGACTGTATGTATGTAAAGTGAAATTTTCAATAAATGCATTATCCCGCTTTAAAGACCCATTAAGGCTTCAATAAACAGCAGAGTGTTATTGGTATGTGTGAAAATAAATAAAAAGTCCAGATAGCCAACGAATGGAATACAATACAAGGTGAATAATGCATATGGAAATGTACATATTGGATGTCAAAAAAAAACTTTTTAGTTAAGGATAGGAATTAGTAACATCAAAACATGTAACTCATATTATTAAATGTCTGGAATACCAAACATGACCAATTAAAAAAATTAAGTGTGGTGTTGTTCAATTCAATTGCGGCTCTTACGAGGCCATCGGTTTCTTATTGCCGTCGGTCGTTTTTTACATGTTTTTTTTCGGCATCATTCGCTATCCGTAAAATCAATTTTGTGTGCTCTGTTTCAGCCGAATCATCAGCAATGTATGTGAAGCTCTATTATCATTTACGTCTGCCCGTTCAACCAGTCGTTGCTTCTTCCTTTTTGTTGTCTTTCTTCCATACATTTTTTCCTCGTCCTCTTTTTTTATTCCAATTTATTTGCTCGTTTATTGTTTTTTGTCTAGTAATTTTGTTGCGTTTTATGTACCTAAATTTATTCGTCGTTGTCGTATTGTTTGCAATTTGGCCTTCTATATGTCGTTCAGCAATGAGAATATAATTAAAGCAAGTGTCAAAAGACGTGCTGCCAGATGTTTAGTTATATTTTATGTGGAATAAACATCTAAATTGACTAAAATAATATTAAGTCTGTTCTTTAAAACGTAATTTTTACATAAAATTCGTTTTTATAGTTAAGGATTTTACAGTCTATATATGACATGCTAATAAACTTTTTAGGTTTATTTTAAGTTGATATTTAAGGGAAAAAAATCTAAGAAGAATAATTTGAACAAATCTAGTTTATGGGTGCAGCTTAAAAATTAAAAAAAAGTTGCCTACGAGGTGTAAAATTTAATTTTAAGCAAAAAATGTAAAGTGACAAATTTGGGGCTGACGCTTGGTTTCCGAGTTATAGGCCTCCAAAGTTTGTATGGACAATATGGAATATATCGAGTATTTTGTATTAGAATGGGGCAATATGGGTATCATTGAAAATGTAATTTCAATATCTATTCAATTTAAAAGGAAAATATTAAATATAATAATAAAAAATATTTTTTTAATTTTCCGTGCAGGTCTTAGTTTTGGAGGTACGGACCTTTGAGGATTTTCTGCGTAGCCGGCATCTGGCCGGGCACAAGGATATTTTCCTCTATGGTATGACCAACACCGGCTTCGCTTAATAAAGACTTTGTGCGTAGCCGTCCTTCGGCCGGGCGCAAGGCTTTTCTCCTCTATGGTATGACCAACACCGTCTTCGCTTACTAAAGATTTTCTGCGTAGCCGGCTTTCGGCCGGGCTCAAGGATTTTCTCCTGTATGGTATGACCAACACCGGCTTCGCTTACTAAATATTTTCTGCGTAGACAGCCTCCGGCCGGGCGCAAGTATTTTCTCTTCTATGGTATGACCAACACCGACTTCGCTTACTTAAACTTTTTGCGTAGCCGGTCTCCGGCTGGGCGCAAGGATTTTCTCCTCTATGTTATGACCAACACCGGCTTCGCTAGCTAAAATTTTTTTATCTTTTATCGTATAGTATTGTCACTAATCTTAATTTATTTAATATATGTGGGTACTCTATGTTTATATGAAAAAAGCTATCTTTTATCTTTACCTGTTTTAATTGTATTTTTACTATTTTCATTTTAAATTGAATAGATATTGAAATTACCTTTTCAATAATATTCATACTGCCCTATCTATTCCACCACAAAATACTCGATATATTCCATATTGTCCATACAATCTTTGGAGGCCCATAACTCGGAAACCAAGCGTCATCCACAAATTTTTTACTTTAAATTTTTTGCTTAAAATTAAATTTTACACCCCGTAGGACACTTTTTTTTAATTTTTAAGCTGCGTCCATAAACTAGATTTAAGCCGAATAATTAGCTGTTGAGATGTGATAAGGTGCCTTGTAAAAGAAATTCAATAAAGCTTATGAAAATTAAACCTTATCAAAAAATTCCAGGAATGGGATTTTTTTTAACTTTCATTTAATATTAAAAAAATAAGTCTAGATAAGTAAAAAAAAAAGAAAAAATTTTGGGGCAACCCGTCCGAGTTACAGACCTCTGAAGATTAATATGACATTAATCGAGTATGTTATGGCGTAATAGCAAAATATGGGTATTGTAAAATGGCAAAAAAAAACTAGTGAGCATAAAGTGTTTTTCTTTTAACAATTAATTACCAATATCCTCTATGAAATAAGATTACAAGCCACAAATTTTATCACCAAAACAGACATCGCTACTTGCGGGAAATGAAATTATTACTATTTATTATTATCATTATTATATTGATTTTTATTCTGAAAGAAAGAATTGGTAAAAGAAAAAAGTAATTTTTTTAAATTACAATAACAATAATAATCCAATGTATAAATCAATCAATATTTTATTGAACATAACTTAAAAAAGAAACCCTTCAAATTGTGTGCTGGTAACTTGTTTACCTTCAAAAAGTACAATTAGTCATAATGAACCGATCTGGCAGCTTTGATTGGACTTCCAATAAAGAAGAGTTGCATTTAAATGAAACACTTTATTCTATTACAATTATTATCATATTTGCTTTAATGTATCGTTCGAGAAAATGGCGGCGTCGTCTACTGCCAAATTTTTTGTACATCAATATCAAAATAAAGCAGAAAATTGAAATTCTTCCAGTGCTGCTCCTGCATTCGCTGTTGACGATAGTGACGTTGTTGGGTTCATTGAATTTCCATTGTTAACTATTATTTCTCTAAATAACATCAAAGTGATTATAAATGTTTTCACAAGTTAAATGGAATTGTCCATCAATAGTAAGATAACCCACCAAAATTATGGTCTTATAATAATCAAACACCAGTAAATGACAAAAATAGATATATGATAAAGTGTGTAAATGAACGTGTAGCCAGCAAAAAAATAATGTGAACAAATATGCAAAGATTGACATACAGTTATCAAACTCACTTGTAAAAAATCTGACCAATTTTTATTTTTATCTTCGTTGAGGCACAAGAAGGAAAAGTTAGCAAAACATTACCATCTGTGGAGACAAGCAAGGATTTTCTTAGCCAAGTGTAGATAGTCAACAAGCAATTCCAACAACCTGCAAATATTTTCATTTGAAGAGAAGCACAAGTGTACAAAATGTTCTTAAATTAAATTTTTATGATGATCATATGGAAAGTTGTTTGAGTGATTTATTTTTATTTGTCGATTAAAAGGTATATACATGTTTAAATATTTAAATTTATCACAAAAATATTTTGTTTTTAGCAAGGAGTTTGATTTAATTGTCATCAAGGATAAGACATTTTAATAGAAAAAACAGTATTTACCTAGTATCTATTGAGCAACAGCTCAAAATAAATATGTTATAGGGAATAGAAGTAACAGCACAGTTGTGACATTGACAGCTGATGACAATGAAAAAAGATGATTTGGTCAGCATAAAACGGTATGTGCTATTTTATCTCAGTTCTTGTAAGCGCTTATACTGGAACAAAAAATATTCTTTTTGTTAAGGTAGTCTTCGTTTTGAAACGAAAATCAGGCAATTTTAAATTTTCAGAGTGCTTTTTATTTGCTTGTAATTACGTGCCAACAGCTGATCTCTTTTGTTTACAATTATAATTTTCATGTTTTTATTTTCTTCTATCAGAAAAATATTTGAAAAGTGACATATAAGGAAAGATGAATTTAAAAGTTGTAAAAAAGATCACCAAAATCAATTTCAGACTTCAGCCTTAACTAGAGCATGACATTTTTATTCTGTGATTCAGTTACGGGATACAGCCTCACAGGTATTCAATTGTAATTTTAATGATCTTAAATAAAATTCTTGAAAAACTGCCAATAGCTCCCTTGAAAATTGAACATTTAAAAAGATCTAAACGTATTTTAAAACGCTTGAAAATTGAGTATTTGAAAAGTCTTAATACTCACGGGCTTAAATAAAACAAACAAGCAACGAATATACGTATCTTTGGTGTTTACTAAGGTAGAACTTAGTCGAGCTAGCGGTATCCAGTCATACATTATGCAATTCTTAAGCATAAAACTTTCTGCTCTCTTCTGCTGCTTCTTAGTTTTGATATGTACCTATTATAATAAAGTGTGATAGATAGTGTGAAAGCAAATATAATGTGTATGTCAAAAATACAGAAAGAAATCTGACATCCCCTAATACAAATTTATTTTTAGAAATTTTTCACAATGAATTTACATTTAATTGAAGGCATTTTGATGCTCATAACCCAGCCAACCAACTCCGAAAAAAGCTCTTAAAAGAACCTACATAGATTACCCAAGCCGGCCGCCAGTATAATAACCGAGTCACTTGGGTTCCAAATGGTCCCTTTGTGGTAAGCTTAGTTAGGTTAAATCCACGTTGTAACTGTTTCTAAATATGCCCTTAAATGGCTCACACTATGACTCTCATATGAAACTATAAACATAAAAACCTCTTGAAGAGACAAAAAAACTATAAAATTTTTTTTCTGAAATAAATTAAAGGCTCTGGACGCCGAACCAGTTTAGTAGAAAAAAAAGTCCTCATTAATAAAGGTTTTCGGATGTCAAATGTTTGCTTTTTGTAATTTTTATGGTCACAAAAGCTCCAAGATATAATCATATCATATATTTTCCATGGAATTTTCATTCTACTTGAAGTGTGATAGTGTAAAAATAAAATGTAATGTTACATTGGATTTTTTGACAGTCACAACAATTCTCATTAAATTTCTTCCTTACAAATTCTAATACAAATCTTAAGACTTGTATAATAGTGTAAAAAAGCCTTGTTTTTGTTGGTCGTTGTTATCTAAAATCTTTGCAGGTTCTTAATTTGTTTAGTTGTATTTCTCCTACATATGTCTGTTGTTCGCATAAGTTTTATGGTGCGATTTCCATTTTTGTCCTTTGAATAATGTTTACAGTATTCAACTCAAATCCCCGATAAATACTAAGCTATTTTACACAATTAAACATGTATTCTATTGGTGTATAGTGATTACACATCAATATTGCACGCATAACTCTGTTTTGTAAAATTTAAAGCCTTGTTATTTGTTACTCCGTGCAGCATGTGTAAATAATTGTTGAGACAAAATTAAAAAGTTTTTTTAATTGTTATTTTATTAATATTCACTGCAGTAATTACCGATCTTTGATTCCTCAGTCCTTTAAAAAATCAGTTTTCTTTGGAAATCTTTTTACATGTATAAATTTTAAAACATCGTCTATTAAAAGATCGAGATGCTTTTTAACTTTTTTTGTTTCTTTGTTATTTATTTTTATTTATTGATCACGTATAAATAATTCTAATAGAACAGTTTAAATTATGTTGAGGCAAGTTGACCATTAAAAAATTAAATATAATTCTATTGTTAATTGTAAAATGTTAAAGTAAACAACCTTAATTAAACTCATAATTTCATATTTCGTACAAAAAGAGCATATAATGTGTGTGTTTTAAGTACTAGGTATATTAAAGCAATTCGGCTCAAAGGTGATATGTTATGGCAAAAAATGATTTCGAAATTTTTGTAATTAAAAAAATTAACTTCTTTCGTTTTATATTTTTGTAATATTTTGTTAAAGTTTTGGCTTTGTCGAAACTTTCGATTTTAATAATTTTAAATAATGATTAAATTTATTTTTTTATATTTAAAGGTGGCAGAGACATCTAGACGAGAACTTAATTTGCTGAATTTTATAAGAACAACAATAATTTAAAAAGACTAAAAAACAGAGTACCACAGACACAAAGAAAACAATTTTAAAAACAGTGAGAAAAAATATAACAAGCAGCAAATCAAAATCTTCAATCATGAAAAATTTCATAACATAAAAAATATATACACAACCGAAGCTGAACATTTGTTAAAGTTTTGATTTATTTACGATATCTTTACTTAACGTCTTTTGAAACGTTAAATTGTTCAGCCAAAAGATCTCATTGAAGTGTTTTTATACTTGATCATCAGGCAACACTATACAGTGAAAAAAATCAATATTACAATATCAAAAAGAGAAACTATAGATATATTTGTAAAAGTTACTAAATAACTGTTTACTCGCTCAACACTCACATCTTCAACGCAATGAATTCAAGTCAACCTACACAAGCTGCACCTGGCAATCGTATTACATTTACAAGTCAAGCGTTGCCCAATGGTACCATTAATATTAGTGGCACGCATGGCGGTTCAATTATATCAACGTCCCAATTGCCGAATACTACAACAATTAAGACAATAACATCAAGTGCTGCTGGACAGCAGCAGCATCATACATTGCCCCAACAGGTACAAGTACAACATCATCAGGTTTTACAATCAGCCAGTCAGCAACAAGGCAATCTGAATAATGCCCAAAACCAGCAACAATCAGTAGGTGCCACCCAAACCCAAACATTAGTTATAAAATCTAATCATGCAGTTTCATTGCCGGCGGGTATTGTCTCAAGTGCACCCGGAATTGTAACTATGACCAAAACCATACAACAGGTATGGGACGCTTTGAAACATGGTTTCAGTTAATGAACCAAATTCAAAAGAAAACTCAAAAAGACCAATTTATATATATGAATATAGTAAATCTTCTAATGATCAACTTAATAGTTTTTCGCTTAAAAAGCAAATATATTCAATTTTGGAGTATTTAAAAGTTCATGTTTATTATTCTTTTATTCACATTGAATTTGTAGACATTGCCTTTTTCTTTTTCAACGACTTAAAACGAATTTTATTTCAATATTTTTTAATCTTCTTGATTTTGGATTTATTTTTTATTTTAATTTCCAACTTCAAAAACGTTTGAATTACAAGTATTGCCTTTAGTTGATATATTTTGTTGTTAGATAAACAATTTGCTTCACTCGCTTGTAAACTTTAAACTTTTTATTAATTACTATTTTAATATTTTTTTATACTGGTAAAATGGGTGCATTAGAATGTCTTAGAAACTGTACCAAGTACTGCTGGTCTGTTGCTTGTTTTAGTGACAATTCCTACTTAATGTTTTAAGTATTTGCATACATGCATACATACATACATATATAATTTAAGCATGCTTTATATTATTTAGTTTTGTAAGTTTTTTTTTTTTAAGATCTAAATCAAGTCGAATCAATTGCGAGGTTATAGCGTTTGTTAAGTCATTCATTTTTTCGCTAACATAACTGTCAAACTCCATAAAGAAATGAGTTCGCTATTGCTACCACCTGGGTACTTGATTCGTCCTGATCCTAATGCTTTTGCTTTTTTAACTGTATGCTTAAGATTAAAAATATTTTATTTATAATAATAACAACAATAATCTTTTCATAAAAGGAAAAATTTTTTTTATAAACTTTTACAGAAAATTTCAAAGTATTTTATAATTTTCAGGCATGCCACACATTCCGATCGGACCGATTTTAGTTTCGTATTAACAATTGCGATCGATTTTGTTTTACCTTCATTAGATTCCGATCGATTTTGTTTATTCCTGAAAAGTATTGAATCTTCACTATTTAATTTAAATGTGCCAATATTTTGCACACCAAACTAAATAGCAAGGCTAATCTAAGTGGGACACATAATAAAAGTAAATTTAAGGAACGCAAATAACAATATTTCCACTTTGAAATTTGAAATTGTTTTCATTCCGAAGAAATTTTTCGTTTTTCGTTTTCTGAAGAAGCAATTTGTGGATTTGAAACCACTTTCGATCGGAATTGAGTTCTGTGACATGCCTGTTTATTTAAACAAAAGTGCTTTGAAAACTCCAAAAGTTTTGATATATCCTGAATCTGATTATAAACTTTTTTTTAGTTTTTTAAATTGTAAAATTTTTTTAATGTAAATACCACAAACCCTATAAGCTTACCGAAATTTCTTGTTTAAAATTTAGGATCTTCAGGGTATAAAAAACTCTAATCAAGTATTATAGAATATCTTGAAATACATCCTTATATTTAACTGTCTGAAATAGTTTTTTGCTCTCAACAAATGTTTTTGTTTCTTAAATAGAAACTTAGAAAAATCTAACAGGTTTATTATTTTCGTTAAAATGAAAAAATATAGATTTTGTTAAGGAAATTTCAAACTGCGACAATAAAACTTAAATTAATGTTTTTTTTTTTTTTTTCTATTATCACACTTGAAACTGAATCCTATATTTTTAAGTCTCAAGTTATATTCGTTGGGGGTTACCTGTTCTGTCTTTTTTTTAGATTTAGAACCAGATTTTTTGGATGAATTAAGTGCACAAGAATTATAAAAACGTGATGGTAAAGAAGAAGAAACGTAAAATTTAAATTATTTTCTTTTCTCAAAGATCAGGCCATAGATCTTTCATGTCTTGTCAGATTAATACGACTCTCTCGTATCTCGCCCGGTTAATGACTTTAAAAAAACAATAACTTATCAAATGTTTTTAGTAGTGGTTACATGTATAGTCGGTATTGATTTTCTAAAAGCGCCATAAGACTTGTTGACAAACTGTTTCATGTGACATAAAAAACAATCATTAATCAAATCACTTGACTACTTGGAAGCTTCACTAAGCAATGGCGTTTTTCAAAAGCTTAATCTAAGAATATTGAAAGGGAAAATTCCCTTGTGGAAACACAAATTCTTTCTTAGAAGAATCAATAGGCTATTACTTCTTTCAAGTCGTTGATTCAGATTAGCGAAAAAGGGGAAATTCAAGCATAACATATTTTTTAAGAACAAAAAATTTTTTGTAAAAGATCAAATATACTGTGCTTGATTTTAAAACTGGAGTCTATAGAAGAGAAAAGAGAAAAACGTGTAATTTATAAACGAAAATAACTTTCATTTAAGTATCACAGATTATTTTCCTTATGTGACCAACTAATTTCTACGCTACCAGGCAATGCCGGGTATAATCAGCCAATACTTAATAAAATCGTTAAAAATCCAAATAATGCCCAGTAGTTCTAATAGACAGCAGTTGCTTCAGTTTATCTTATTTTTACATGCATACAAATTTTGTCAGTTATTATCGTCCATGTTTTTAAAAAAGCGTGTTTTCAAAATGTTAAATTTATTTAGGAATGTTCTAGAATATTATTGCCTTGCAACAAGGCACTTCATTCAGTTCGGCTCAGTATATACTTTTTTTAAATTTTTATTTAATCTCGTTTAATATTTTTATTAGAGCCCATAGGTTCATATATGATTGCAAAATAATTTATAATAGAAAAAATAGTACAGGGGTATAATTTGTTAAGATTCTTAATAATCCTCTGGCTTCTAAACGAAACAGTTTAAAATGAAAAAACACTTATACCCCTATTACGGTTTACAACTCAACTCAGTTTGATCATCTAAAAGACAACTCAACTTTTTTGATTGTAATTGTTACAACTGCTACCGATGAGTTGCAATTTTTTAAAACTTTTGTCAACTGTATTAACACACAGTTTTAAATGGTAATGTCATAACAAAGTTGAAACACAATGTAATTTCAACTTAAAGTTGTTTTTTGGCAGGTTGAGTTGTAATTGATAATACCAAATTTCAACTAAGGTAGAGTTGAGTTGTAAACCGTAATAGGGACATTAATTTTTACTATGAGTTTTGTAAAAAATGTTAAAAGCTCTAATTACAGAATTCAAAACTTCTAAATCTAATTGGAAACTCATTGTAAAGTCTACACGATCTTACTACGAAAGGCTTTTCAAAGATGGAATGGTAAATTTGAGGTATAATTAGCTGTGGACTACGGTTTGCTCTGCTTATCTATATAGCGATCTTTTATATGGATTTGTATTGTATTTAATAATTTTGTATAGAGTCTATTAAATTCCTATTTTTAAAAAATCCTCGAACGAGTTCCCAGAGAATATCTTGGCATATTCAGAAACATAATTAAAGATTCTTAAGTTATAGATATACCTTGTAACGAGATAAAGGTTTATTGATGAGCAACCACTGTAGATTTCTAAGTAGTAAATAATATGAGTCATAAGGAGTAAATAAGGTAGTTAAGATTTTGTTTTTATTGGCAAGAAGCAATTAAATGTGCATTAAGATCTTCCGTTTACTGTCAAGACTTAAAACCAAAAAATTTATGGTGTCTTCAAATGGCACACGAACTTTATCAAATATAATTTTAACTAAAGTGTGATTGCAGTATTGAGATCCAAAAGATATACGAGGGCTGCTATATATATTTCTGGCCTGGCAACACTGAGTGCTGCCAAGTGCAATCTGATATTTCCATTGGAAAGTTTGTCATTTTTAAGCATAATCGTACTCAAAACGTTTTGACGTACGACCATTATTTGTGTTGTTTACAGTGACTTGAAAAAATTAATATAGAAAAAAATGGAATAAACTCGTGAAAATTTTCGTGCCATCATTTTTCACAACTTTCGACGTGGATTATCACAACAAGAGTGCATTGATGAACTTAAATCTTTGTATGGCGATGAAGCACCGTCCTATAACACTGTGAAAAATTGGTATAATGAATTTAATCGTAGCCGAAGCTCGCTCAAAGACGAATTCCGTGAAGGTCGTCCAAAAACGGCTGTTGTGCCAGTGAACATTGATGCCGTGCGTGAACTCATAATGCAAGATCGACATGCGACATACCGAGAGATAGAGACATCCTTGGACATTTCTTCCACCAACATACATTCGATACTGCATGGACACCTGGCCGTAAAAAAGGTTTGTTCTCGTTGGATCCCGCACAATTTGAAAGTCGCTCAAAAAAAGGCTCGTGTCGATTGGTGCAAAGAAATGTTGCAAAAATACGGTTGCGGTGCTTCAAAAGACGTTTATAAGATCGTCACAGGTGACGAATCATGGATCTATGCGTATGAGCCCGAAACGAAACAACAATCGACCGTGTGGGTCTTCAAAGGCGAGCACAATCCAACGAAAGTTGTTCTTGGAAGAAGCACTTCGAAGCAAATAGTCGCCTGTTTCTTCGGCAAAACTTGTCATGTGGAGACTGTTCCGCTTGAACAACATAGGACAGTCACTTGTGAGTGGTACACTACAATTTGTTTGCCTGAAGTCATCGGAGAAATTCGAAAAACCAACAGAGAAGACGAATCATTGTTCACCATGACAATGCGAGCTCTCACACATCGGCTCAAACCAGAGCGTTTTTGACCGGCCAAAACGTCGAATTAATGGGTCATCCGCCGTACAGCCCTGACTTGGCACCTAATGACTTCTTCTTGTTTCCGCACATCAAGAAAAAAATGCGTGGTCAACGATTTTCGTCGCCAGAAGAGGCTGTTGAAGTGTTCAAAAACCATGTTTTAGAGGTGTCTCAATCGGAGTGGAAAAAGTGCTTCGACAACTGGTGAGCGCATGCAAAAGTATATAAATCATGCTGGAGAATACTTGAAAAACAATAAAACCATTTTTGATTGTACATATTCGCATTTTCACTATTAGGCCAGAAATATATAGAGCAGCCCTCGTAGCTTATGTTTTAAGGAAATTAAAATGCAGTTTATTATTTTCAGCCCACTTCGAGACTAAAGACATATCGCTGGTCTCATGTAGAAAAGCCCAAGTCGAATTTTTACGAAATTAAATTTTTTCAAGATTCCAATACATTTTACAGATATACCCCACAAAATTTTAAGGCAATAGTATCAAGACTACCGGTTTTACAAGCATTTTCATTTCAAATATTACATTGTGATAAATACAGTTTCTATTATGTTTTTACCTCCTCTGTAAAATAACGATTATTCGGGTTAGGGCTTTTCTACATAAGACCAGCGATATATAATTAATCAATCATGGCTATATACTCGTGTTTTTAACCTTATAGATTTCCAGCGATTACAATTTACAGACGCCTATTACTCCATTTCAAATCGTAAGCGCCTATTTTTAGCCTTAAGCATTTGTCACAACATGGGTGTTTACCAATGAACAGAAAAAAAAATAATTTTTTTATGTTCTTATTCTCTCAAGTTGTGCTATTTTTTATGTACAGTTAAAAGTCCCTAAGGAAAAGGAAAGAGTGGTCTTTAAACTCTGTATCAATAGTTCAAAAATTCAAGGCTCTAAATATCGTTCGCAATAAGGAACGTTCAGAGAGTAATCTTGTCGGAAACGTAATCAATTATTAGTAATTTATATTTTATAGCAGCATTTTTATATTTTTTTATATTTAGCCATATTTTATAAATTCTCGATTTCGGTAGTTTGTTTTTATTTTAAACTATAAACAATTTAATAATTATAAAACGCTTCTAGACATTAGCTGCTAATAATCATTAAATTTTTTTGCTCTGTTATTGTCAATATCATATTATTAATTCATTAAATTTTTATTTTTTATATATATTTTTTAGCAAAAAAAAAAATGTGTGCACTTTTGACTATTAACAAGATCTACTTATAGAAAGAAAATTTAAAACAGAAAAAAATATATATTTTTTGGGAATCTTTTAAAAAAAATGAAGATTTCAAACGAAAGCAAATGCATGCTGTAGTATATGGTATTTACTAATTAGGTTAAGATGGAATTTAACTGAATTAATAACAAAAACAAAATATTTAATCATATTTTTAAAATATTTTTTTTTATTGAAAAACAGGGTAATCAACCATTACTTAATTCAATGATACCAGCCGGTGTAGTAGTAGGCATGCGTCCTCCAACTGCCCAACAACAACCAAAGAATATCCAAGGAAGTACTGTGGGAAGAGTGGTTATTGGAGGACCACATATGGTAGGAAGTAGACCGCAAAGTCCAGCGGTAAGTTGACTACACACACATGTATACATACGTACTTATAATAAATATAAATATTTTTGAACAAGCATCAAATGTAAGATGCCTATGTTTGTTCTTTTATTTTGTTTGAAATAATTTTATTTGCGTTAACAATCAATTTAACAATGAATGATAATAATTAGAAGTAACTTCTGTTTAACAAACAAAACAACCTTTTTCATACAAAATAATTGTCTTAAATAAATTTTAATAAAAACTTCTCGTTATCCTGTTTGTTTATGATCAATACATTTTCCCGAAATTTCCTTCCTTTGATTTTGTTTTTTTTCTCTTTTTCGTCTTTGGATTATTCGTAGATAACATTAAGTACACTAACCCCAGGACAGACGCCTGCACTCATTTTGAAAACTGAAAATGGATTTCAATTATTGCGCGTAGGAACGGCTACGTCGGGTCCGGTGACACAAACAATTGGCACTAATTCCACAAACCCACCACAAATACGCTTGCAAACTGTTCCAGCTGCTGTAAGTAGATTCACAGGGCCACCTTTAGCACTACGTAAAACGATTGTAAGATCATCCACTTCCACCTCCACTACCACCACAACCACCCATCACCATCACCAATCGCAACAACAGCAATCGCAACAACAGCAACCGCAACAACAAGTAAAAAAACAGCATCAGCAACAGGCAACAACTACATTGAAACAGATTAAACAAAATGTAATTGTTACTCGATTCCCTAACTATCTTTTACATCTTATTTCGTTAAACGTTAACGTCTGTTTTTAAAAAATACTCGCTTCATTCCTTAGAGGAAATTATTATTTATTTCATAATCTTACCTCAATCTCTTTTTTGGGTATTTTTGATTTTTATATCAATATTTCGAGTATAATTCAAAAAATTTCTTCGTTTTCTTACGTTTGACAGTTTTCTTTTATTCAAAATGCTGATGTCTTTACTTTTGTTTTATTATACCGTAAATTCCTGCAGAAAATGTTGCATTTTTCAATATTTGAATGCTGTCTTTATTTTTTTTAATAAAAATTCATACGTATTATTTAACTGCAAAAAATTTGCAATTTGAAATTGCAACAATAAGATGGATTAAAGTGTTTTTAATTGTTGTACTTTTTATACTAAAAATTATTTAAATATAAAATTGATATTTTAATTAAATGTTTCTGTTTATTTAGTTTCTGTTTCTTTATTCATTTACATAGATATTTCCTTTTTCTATTTTTGATTTTGAGGCAAATGCAATTTTGAATCCGTTTGTACTTGAGAATTTTCATTTATTATTTTTTTATCTCTCGGCCAACGAACGCATGATGCGAATAAAAATGTTTTTAAATTAAATTAAAACTTTGATTTTTTCAATAATAAATAAATGAAATAATCACTATTAAATGAAATTCTTACATATAAAAAAATATTTAAAGAAATTTCTTCAATCTTAAAAACTGCTTGCTTCGTATTGAAAAAAAATCAAATATTCAAAATTTTCAAATAATATTCTTATGAAAATTTTCAATTTCATCTTCTGATATCTTTAATAGAAAACGAAATTCAAACTAGTTAAGCAAACAGTAAATAAACTTGATTTATTTGATTCGTGTATTTAAATATTTACACCATGTTTCCACTGCAGCTGTAGATCTTATTCTTTAATTGTGTCCTCATTCGTTATCGAGCTTTAGTTTTAAACACAAATAAATTAAAATCAAATCAAGAAGGATCCTAAGAAATTGAGATGCTCAATACGCAAATACCTCACACGAAATAAGTCACGTACACAGCTTTTTCATTTCTTGTTGTCGAATTAGTTAATAAATGTCTTCCATATATCGAAATATAAAAAAATCACAAATATAATACTTCTCTGATTCTCCAAGTCACGATTTTTACTTTTTTATTACAGAGAGGAATTATTTATAAAATTTATCTATTAAAAGCTTTCTTTTGGAAAATTAAATACTATCAGCTTAAAAAATTATATTTGTGAATAAATTCCAAGCTTTCTATTGAAGTCTGACTTATCAAATCTAAATAAGATTTTCTTACATCGGTCCGTTACAAAGGTATTATAGTAGTCGTTGTTGACACAGGTGAAAAGAGATTTGAATTATTGAATAAAATGTATTATTTAAAAAAATGGAGTTAGTCATTTCATGCTTTATCAGAAAATATAATTGTGTTTACTTTGTAATTTTTTTTAATAACTTTTATTCATTTACAAATTGAAAACAAATACCATTTTATTTTAAATCCGATTTTGATAACAAGTGAGAAGATAGCATAAAGAAATTATTTTTACAAGAAAAGCAAGTTAAAATCTAAACTTGGCAATTTGAAATAGCAGTTCAAGGAATGATTTCTTTAATTGTAGCGAACGTGGTATTAAATGTTATTTATTGCAGTCTAAAAAATTTAACTTTGATGATTTCATTTGAAAAAATCACAATAGCGATGATATCTTAAAAGAAATTAAATTAATTGAACTTCAAACATCTTTACAATGAAAATTTCGGGCTGCAGTTTTCGCAAGAAATAAAAATGTTAAAATATCCAAGGGATATTTGCAATTGCCACTTTGTAAGTTTCCTCCTAAGTGTCTTACAAACAATGCGAGTTATTTTCTTCCATCATGATAAAGTTTCTTTGTAGATTTCGATTGTTTAAATATTTGCAATAAAAAAAATATCTACCAATTTCAATAAACAGCTTTAAAAGTTTAAATATTCAGCATATTGGAACATGATAATTAAAAAAACATTTTTCATTTGCTCCATTGTTCGACAACAATTTCGAAAGCAAGTTCTTATGATCAAAGATATTGAAATACTGTTTAAATTAAATTTGTATCACAAATCTGTATTTTTGTAAGATAAAACAGAAATCGAGATAATCAATAGTGAAAAGTTGTATAATTATATCTTTAGAGAATTTTATATTATTTTTTTAATTACATTTTGTTTTAACTGTTTCTTTTTCATAAAAAAAAATATATTTTTTTATTTTTTTAAATTGAAAATATATTTGCGAACGGTTGTTTAGCACAAATTTTGCACATTTAAAATATTTTACACAATATATTTTTATTATTTGCCTGTAGTACTGAATGTTGGTTGCTTTGTATATCTGTAATTTAAAAAAAAAATCTTACTTTAATTATTTTTTTTTCATAAATATGCATTTCTTTTTTCAATCATTACAACATTGATTTATTTGTAATATATTTTTTGCATTTGTTCTGGTGCAAGGCGAATAAATTACCAGGTGGCAGCGTAGGCGAATTCAGTATTTCTTGCTGGTATACACGACTGTCAAACTCCATGTATAAAAAATGTACACAAATTTTTTATATATGGAGTTTGACAGTGGTGTACGCCAGCAAAAAATACTGAATTCGCCTATGCTGCCACCTGGTAAATTATTTCGCCATGTTCTGGTGTATTTATTTATAGTTGTTTTACTTGTGCTTCAATTATTTATATAATTTTTTTCCTAAAATCCATTAAGAAGTTGTGAGTTTTTTTTAATAATAATTTTTTATTTTTTAATATAAAAATATAAAGTCGATATCAAATACCTCAACTGCGAATAATATAGTGGTGAATTCGGTGGCTTCTTCCAATTCTCAACCGACACATGTTTATACGTCGCAATCGAACATATCAATGCAGCCACATCTTACGACAACGAATACTGTTGCCTCAATGCAGCAACATCAACAACAACAACAACAGCAGCAGCACCACCAACAGCCACAACATCAACAATTCCATCAGCAGACTCAACATCTACAGACACAACCTCAAATAACGCAAATACAGACAATACCAGCCCAACAAACAAATCAAATTCAACAAAACCAACAGCAACATGTAACAAATAACAATAATAATAACAACAACAACAATACTATGAATAATAATGCCAACAGTACGAATAACATAAGCGGTAGTAATACGGTAACAACCACAACAGCAACGCATCAAAGTGCTACCGCACAAGGTAATACCAAAGAGAAATGTCGCAAATTTTTGGCAAATTTAATTGACCTGTCGACACGCGAACCCAAACCTGTTGAAAAAAATGTGAGAAATTTAATACAAGAACTGGTGAATGCAAATGTCGAGCCGGAGGAGTTTTGTGATCGCTTAGAGAGATTACTAAATGCCAGCCCTCAACCATGTCTTATAGGATTCTTAAAGGTGAGAAAAAATTACTTTATTTATAACTTTAGAGGCTTCGTTTTTTAGATTTTAAAGATACTCTTAGATTGATAAAATTATTATGTGTTTACCTAAAGTGAGAGATAATGGAATGCGATATTTCAGAAGTAGAACATAAGTAGATTTGATAACCAAAGAATTTTTCGATATTTAAACTCACTGAGTAAACTTTGCGCCCAATCAAAGACTGTCTTAAAAAAAAAAATAACTTGTTCTAAAACGCGAATAGCTTACAATGGCTTGGAACTTTCGACATTTTGGTTGATTGCTGTGGTAGTTTGCATCCCGAAAAACTTTATTACACTCACAGGGACTAGACTACACTACTTTTTAGCTGAGATACGTAGCAGCGAAAGGATTATTCGATGCACACTGTACTCGTTAAATATCTCATAAAATTACCAAATTAACATGCATCAAAAATTTTGAGATTCTATATCCTTTAAAAATGGGACCGAAAGTTTGCTTGGTGAATATTTAATTTAATTACACAAGTTGGACAGCTTTGAGCATATCTGTTTCCGAAGAGCATACATACTGTAAACATTATATGCTTAAATTAAAAGCAACTTCTATGGAAGCGAAACTGGTCTGTAGACTAGATCAAAAAGCAATAGTTTTTTTTTTTTCAAATAAGATTAAAAAAATGCTCGAAAAACACCCATAATTTTAAAGTGTGAAGCTGTCACCGGCATGCAGATTCTATTTTATAAAATGGTGCCGGATTTTTCAAATGACCAGAAAATGTTGCGTTATATTCTGCTAAAGTCTAATTTTGACTGTTTTTTTAACTAACAGACAATATTTGTTTGTAACAGACTAATTCATCTAGGTACAATGATGAATAAATGATGATTTTAAATTGATCAGAGGTTGTATTTTTCATCTTTTCAATTATTTTTTAAAACAAAATTATTATGTTTAAAATTTTTTTCTGTATTTAAATAATATTTAATTGTCTCTAAATATTTTTGCAGACCGTTTAACATTATAATCCCAGTTAGCATTTAGAAGATTGTTTCAACAAAAATCACCAAAGTGAGTCTTTTAAGACTTCCGTGATGACTTAAAACTGATTAATCAGTTGTGCGTTTAAAAAGAGAATCGAATATAACTCCGACAAAAGCGAAGAAAGCAACTTGTTTAAAAAACAAAAGTACAGACAGCAAATGTTCAAAATTTAGAGTCAGCCTAACGATAAAGAAATGATTCAAATAACTTATTTTTATTTATATCATTCGTAGAATAACTTTAGTTCTTTAAGAAAATAGACAGTCCATTTGATTTTTTTAAGTTGAAAATTTTTAACACTTTTTCAGAATTCTACAATTTATAAATAAAATACATTTTTCTAAAATTGAATTTTAAGAAAAGAGAAATGACACGCTAACGAACTCGAGGGTACTGCATGTTTGAAATTAAAAAGTTTAATAATAAAAAATTAGCAAAATTTTAATTGCGATCTCTGATTTTGACAAAATACAATTAAAAATGTGCGTATAATATGGTTAAAAGAAGACTCGATTAGGCTAGTAATTTGACCAAAAAATTACTCGAAAAATTTTCGTATTTAGTCAAAAGAACGACGATTGCAAACAGTATTGAAAATGAGTCCAAAACGCGAGCCATAGAGTCGCGGGTACCACTTTTGACTGATGCTCATAACCAGCTAATCATTAAATGATAACCCAAAAAAAGGCTTTTAAAAGGGAGCTTTTTCTAAGTTTGCCTTAAAATGGTTCACGCAATGATTCCTATATGACACTCAAATATGTGTATATTCGAAATTATAAATTTAAAAGATGTTTTTAGAGACAAGAAAAAAAGATTTTAACAAAGAGTCTTTTCTAAAATAAATAAGGCTGAACAAGTTTAGTAGAAAAAAACACTTATTTTCGAAGATATTAGGATGGCAAATGTTTGTTTTTGTACTCTTAATGAGCTCCGAGAAGTAAGTCCACTTTTACATTTAGCAACTTTTTTGTCGCCGCAATTCATATTTTGTGGGTGAGAGGGGAAAGAGGAATTAAAATGGGTACATATAATACTATGTTTCCATTGACTTGAAATCAACTAGTTTTGAGGAAAACACTTCGAAGTGTTTCCATTGAGCAAAACTGTTTTGTATATTCGAATTAGTGACACAACACTGACCTTTTATCTGTTAAAGAAAAACATCTCCTATTTTATTTTTGTAAAAAATCGAGTTCGTGCTTTTGTTTGTTTTTGCTTTTACAAATATTTAATTATATGTTCTTGTAAACACAATTTTTGTACTAAGAAGCAAATTATTTTAAAAAACTTTAAATTAATTGTCACTTATTCGATAAAAGCATCCTATCTGAATAGATAACACGGAGCTAAACTTGAATATCCCAGACACAACACAGTGTTGCAAAGACAAAATCAGTTCGAAAAAATAAATTTTCGACATGATTTGAAAGAAATCAAGTGATTTAAGTGGTTTTGGTAGCATGAAAAATGTATGGGAAATTAAGTAGCAAAACGCTTGATTTGAGCAAATCAAGTGTTGTAGACAAAATCACGTAAATGGAAACGCACTATAAGCGTGTACTCCTGCAATTCCTTTTGTTCCCTTTTTCGTTTTTAAACATAAAGTTAACACATGTATACACACATGTATCTATAAAAATTGCTGCAATAAAAATTGTGGAATATGAAAGCGAATGCAATTTTAAAGAATAATAGAGAAAAATTGCAGCGATAAAAATTGATTAATATAAAAGTGGATTAAGTTAGTAAAGTTTCCCTTTTTTATTTATATTCTGGGAATTTTCATTTTACTTGAAGTGTGATAGTGTAGAAATAAAATGTAATGTTACGTTTGATTTTTTGACAATCACAACAATTCTCATTAGATTTCATTCTTACAAAATCTCATGCAAATTTTAAGTTTTGTGTAATAGTGTGACTGTGAGAAAATAGTAAAAACCGACAAGAAAATAAAATAAAGCGGCATTGTCATTGAACGTTAACTTGTGTCAATTTTATATTAAAATATCGTTGCTTTTGTCTTTTATGTTTCTACATTAAACCAAAGGCGAATGATATTATTATTCTAAATTATTTTAGTTTTCAATAATTTAAAATAATTTTAAAACTAAAAATAACTTGAGCAGGTAAAAAGTTGTCAATTTCTTTTTAAATTTATATTTTAAGAAATCAAGCACACAACTAAAAAAAAATTAATTGTAAATTTTATAAAAGTAATTTTTAAAATGGTGTGAAGATAGCTCCGACCACGTTCCAGTCTACATATCATTCACTAAAAAAATCTAACAGAATTAAAGCCCCTATAACGGTTTACATTTCAACTCTACTTTAGTTGAAATTTTGAAATTTGCTATTATCAATTACAACTCAACCTGCCAAAAAAATTTTAAGTTGAAATTACATTGTGTTTCAACTTTGTTATGACATTAGCGTTTAAAACTATGTGTTAATACAGTTGACAGCAGTTTTAAAAAATTTCAACTCATCGGTAGCAGTTGGTACAATTACAACCAAAAAAGTTGAGTTGTCTTTTAGATGACCAAACTGAGTTGAGTTGAAATTCTTTTAACATTAATAATGGGCTCTATGGGATAAGCATTTTTTTAAAAATGTATTTTCTAAGAAAAGTTCAGAGGCACATAATTTGGAAAATATGGGCAAACGCTAATTTTTCAGCTCGATGTCATTTCTTTATTTTTTAATTCACTATCGCTCCATATATTTGTTTTTTTATTTAAGTTACTTAACTAAACTGGATTTATTTCAAATGATATGGAAAAATTAGAAGCAGCCGTAGTGTTTTTCCCGCTGCCTTTAAGGACATGGGCCAATGTTGATAATTTAGCAAAAATCTTCGTAACTTTGTATGGGGTCAGAAATGTAGAATTTACAAACGGAATGACAAACTTAGATATACCATTTTCCACCTGTAGTTAAAGGATATAAAAAGCTCAAATTAAAAAAAAAAAGTTATCGCAATTTCTCATTGCTATTTTTAATTCAATCTGTTACTTGAATTTGAATTTTGTTTCGATTTCAAATTTGTTTTCGATTTACAAAGATTTGTTGTCATATTTTGTGTGAAAATATTCGTTTGTGTGAAAATCAATTGAAATTCTTTACACCCTTATAAAAACGTTAACAAATCGATCGATTTCCATCCCATACCTGATAGTTTTGCTTAAAAAAATATCAATTTCGCTTAGAAAGAATGCGTTTGCCTCATAATATTTTTATGCTAAAATCAACTTTTAATTACAGAAAAGTTTACCTTTGCTGCGGCAAGCTCTATTTTCTAAAGAACTGGTAATTGAAGGTATTAAACCACCGCCACAACATGTCGTCGGCGGCATTACCATACAGCAACACTTACCGGTAAGAAGTCCTTTTATCATGCGTGTTATATTTTATTTGCAGCCGTTTATCAAATATTTCATTTGTGTGTTCTTAGAAAATTCAAGCACATATCCGTCCCATTAGTCAGAATCAAACTACAACCATTGGACAGACTCAAGTGCGAATGATATCTCCTGCCTCAGCTACCAGACCAATTGGACATACTACGATAACAAAGCAGCCAGCGGGGGGTATACGCATACAGGGACCTGCAAATGGACCACGTCTTTTAAATACTCAAATTAGAGGACCAGTGACGCATCAAACCAATGCTCCACAACAATTGCAAACTGCACCAACGCATACAGTAAGTTATAAAAGTTTCTCTGGGCAAAAATTCCCTCAATGTTACTTTACCACTTTATTTCCTTTAGAATATTGTTCAAATACGAGCTCCAACTGCAACGCAACTAAGTCGCCCCGCCACTGTTCAAATACGTACAGCTAAAGGTAAAAACACAATGACAACAACAGCTAGTCCTGGTATAACACATGTTAAAGTTGGCCAAACTCAAATTAAGGCGATATCTTCATCGCCCTCTCCTGCTACTTTATCACAACCTCCCTCTTTGGCTGCCATTTCGAATAGTGTGCCCACGGCGTCATCCAATTTATCATCCTCAGCATCTATAATTTCAACGATAAATTCTGTAGCTAGCAATTCGATGGGCAGCGGGACAAGCTTGCCGATACCATCATTACCCACCGTGCAATTACCACCTGCAGTGCTAGCGCAACAACAGCAGCAGCAACAGCAACTAATTAACTCAGCCAACTCTTTAATTAGCACAAACACGGCATTACTGGAATCAATCAAAGCTTCTGAAATTAAAAACGAAATCAAAACAACTCCATCATTAATAACATCCTCCGTCTCGTCGTGTAACATAACGAGTTTTTCTCCGTCATCTATATCAACTTTGCACGCATCTACGACGGCTAACAAAGCACCTGCCAAATCTTCTGCTGCCTCCGCAAGTAAAGCGGCAGCAAAAAAGAAAAAGGAACTGGCCGACAAAGAGCGTGATGAACAAAGAATAACAACTTCAACATCGGCCACAAGTGCGGCTTCATTTTTCCAACAACCTTCCATATCAATGTCATCATATGGTGATGATGACATCAATGATGTTGCCGCCATGGGCGGTGTTAATTTAGCCGAAGAAACCCAACGTATTTTAGGATGTACGGAAAACATAGGCACTCAAATACGTTCATGCAAAGATGAGGTTTTTCTACACTTACCTTCACTGCAGGCGCGTATACGTTCAATGGTAATGGAACGTGGCTTAGAGGAACCATCGCAAGATGTAGCTGTACTAATATCACATGCATGCCAAGAAAGATTGAAAAATATTGTTGAAAAATTGGCTGTGATAGCAGAACATCGTATTGATGTCATAAAGGTATATGATGTGAATATTTTTCTTGCTCTTATCTTAATTAATGGGATTTTTTGTTAAAAAACCATTCAGTTGGATCCTCGCTATGAAGTAACAAAAGATGTGCGTGGACAAATTAAATTTTTGGAAGAACTAGACAAGGCTGAACAGAAACGTCATGAAGAATTGGAACGTGAAATGTTATTGCGTGCAGCAAAATCACGATCGAAAATTGAGGATCCAGAACAGGCAAAAATGAAAGCGAGGGTAAGAACTTTTAAATGTACACCAAATTGTTTTAAGTCTTGTATTTAAATGTTTAATGTTGTTGCTGCTATGACTTTAAAAAAAAATTGTGCACTTTAAGCCCAATAGAACTTAAAAATTGTAAAAAAAACACAAAAAATTGAATTTAATTCGCGAAGGATATGGCCACCACATTCTGGACTTTTTAATTTTGTGCCTCATTTTTTAGCATTGCTAGCCATAAGTTACTAATAAAAGAAATAAGGTTGGCCATCAAGGCATCATTTGCTGCTGCTTTGTCAGCATAAACCAGTAACTTAAAGTTTCGTCTCAGGAAATATTTCAGATGTGTCAACTTTCTCGACTTCGAAGGCCAACTGACAAGTCCACTTCTCAAAGTCAACTTTCTGCCGATGGTTGCGATCCTAGTATGGCACGCAGCGCTATCTCGGATCAATGTTATTCATATTTTCAAACAAAAAATCATTAATTGAGATGCGTTTACGATCTCCATCGACCGTAACTTGAGCTTCGGCTTTATTTTTTAATAAATAGAATCTAATCATGACACCAAAGTGTAAATCGCAGCAAGTGGTGCATTTTTCTGAATGTAATAGAGTCTGCTGCGAATTGGTTTAACTTCATATGCTTCAATATGGTTAATTAACAAACCCGTTATGCCATAAATGAGTCTCATCGCTGTACACAGTTTTGTTTATTAGTTGCACCAGTTTATGCGCATTGTTTAAACCTCAATCTTTTTATGATGATTTGCTAGAGTGTATTGATCGGAAAAGTCCAAAAGTGAGCAAAGTATGACAGTTAACCTTTCGTAAGTTCTGTCTGGCTTGAAAAGCACCCCGTTATTTTCAAAATCATTAATAAATTTTCGAAGTGAGCACTGACGTGATACTTTTTACCCCTATTACGGTTTACAACTCAACTCAGTTTGGTCTTCTAAAAGACAACTTAACTTTTTTGGTTGTAATTGTACCAACTGCTACCGGTGAGTTGTAATTTTTTAAAACTTTTGTCAACTGTATTAACACATAGTTTTAAACGGTAACGTCACAACAATGTTGAAGCACAATGTAATATCAACTTAAATTTTTTTTTTTGGCAGGTTGAGTTGAGTTGTATACCGTAATAGGGGCATTACGATGAAATTATGACGTAAAAACAAACGTATTAAAATAAAAGAAGACAGTTTTCTAAGAGCTTATTCTCGCAAGATCGTTCAATAAAATAAGAAGCTATTTAAATATTGAAAAATTTTAACTACCAATAAATAATTACTGAATTTTAGGCTGCTAAAAACCAGTCTTTATTTAAATTAATAAAAATGGTGATGTGTTTAAAATTGAGTGCGATATTGTCGAGAAAGCTTAATCTAAATACTCCAAAGAGTTTAAATCTAGTAGAAAGACAGTTACCTTCATTTTCCCTAGTTTTTATGTAGTAAAAATCCAAAAACCTCTAACACGTTGATAATTTAACTGTCGATGGAATGATAAAATAGACTTTTCAAGTTTATTAGAACAAAATTAGCAAGGAATCCCTTTTTCTGGAAAGCAGCATTATAGTTGCTTCCTTAACACCTTATTGGTGGCGATAACCAATAAGACCTACACAATTTGCTCAATATATTTTAAAGCTATAATTGATTATAAATCACGATTTTGTCTTTATTTTTATATTGTTTTTTTTTTCTGTTATTTATTATTTTTTTATATTTCGGCAGGCAAAAGAAATGCAGCGAGCTGAAATGGAGGAACTGCGACAACGTGATGCCAATATGACAGCCTTGCAAGCTATTGGTCCACGTAAAAAACTTAAACTCGATGGAGATGGTGCTAGTAGTGGTTTGGTGAGTACTTAGTTATTAACTAATTAATATTTAAGACCACTTGAAAGAAAACGTTAAAAAATAATGCCTAAACAATTTTGTAGGCATCTGGAATAAGTAACGTATTAGGACCATCCTCGGCACCGGCACCATTAAGGCCGCGTATAAAACGTGTCAATTTACGTGATATGCTTTTCTTTATGGAACAAGAACGTGAAACGTGTCGAAGCCAAATGTTATATAAGGCATATCTTAAGTGATGCATTATTTTAAGGAAATTCTCCCATACAACAAACTACAACCTACATATTGTAAAAATCGTAATTCTCTTCAGATATTCTTTCTCATTTCCCTCCTCATCTTCTACTACTTATCTTATTCATTTTTAACTGAACATAATTATAAGTGTAACTATTCTAAATTACTTTTAAAAACTTAGTTATTTATATTTTTAATATTATTTTCTTTACCTTTCTTTTTGATGATTTCCTTCCGTTTGTCTATTATAGTTTACGTCATTAACTAAAAAAAAAAAAAAATCAACGCTCTTCTTATTGAGAAACAACAATATTTTGCTAGATTTTATTTTTATTTTTTTTTATATCATTAATATATTAGACTCCTTTTTTTTTTGCTTTAGTTATAAATTAATTTAATAAATACTGCTTCCACTAGAAACAACAGCAAAAACAAATATATGTAAAGTTTCGTATTAAAAAAAGAAAGAAAATAATTCTTATTCATAAAGAAACAAAAATACAAAACAAAACAATGTTTTTTTTTTTTTAATTTTATTTTCATTATTTTTTTATATAAAATGGCAATATTTTTTTCTTTTCTTCGTTTCTCTTACTTTCTCAAAGATTTTAGTTTTATCATTGAATATCTTTTAGCTAAAAAAAACTTTATTTTATTAAGTTTTATATAATTTGCTCTTATTTAAGTTTAAGTAGCGTTGATTTATTAGTTTTGTAATTTTTTTATCTCAGATTAGTTAACAGAAAAACAAACACTTTATTCTTTAATCACAAAAAAAAAAAATTTTAATTAAAATGTTAAATTTGTAAAATATGGCCTTATAAGTGTTAGATTTATAAAATTTATAAATATTTGTAAATTAAAAAAAAAACTCATTCAAACAGATAATTTTTTATATAAAATATTTTTTTTTGTCTCCTTTTTTATAACGAAAAATTTTTTTTGTTTGCGTCTCCTTTAATAAATATTTTTAGATGAACTGTTGTGATGAATTGATTATTTGCATTTCATTCCTACAGATTATCACCATGATTTTTTGAAGCGCATGTTAAAAAACGCCATTTTTCTTTTTTTTTTAAGAAAGCTCGAAATTTTTAACAAAAGTTCATATTTATTAAAAAAAAAAGGAAAAAAAACTAATTGTTAAATTACATTTTAAAAACAAATACGAAGTTTTAAATTTTCAAAATTAATTCTACTTTCTATCGGAATGGAGATTTATTATTTTTTGACAACAAGCATTTCTGTACCTAAATCCTGTTGAAAACTCAGAACAAATTATTTATTCTTTTTTCACAGCCGATTTTTCTCGACCTCTAAGAGGCCGTTTAAAGCTTTTAAATTGTTTACTAAGACCTTTGTATTTTTCATTTAATATAACATTACTCTACACGAATTATGAAAAATCTGCCACATAAAAACAACTGTTTATAGCTGTCTAAAGAACTATTCTTTCATACTTAGAGAAATGCTTAGTTTTTCTTATGACTGAATAAATGCAGTCTTTTTTTACACAACGCAATTTATTGTTTTTGACGTTTAAAATATTTTTTTTTTCTAAAAGTAATTTGTTAAAACGACACGCTTTATGTTATAGGGTCGTATATATATATTTTGTTTTTATTATTTTTTTTTTTTTAGAATGGTCCATTTTTACATTACGAAAATTCAGAAATATCGTGGTTGGCGTTTTTGCTTATGAGGATTTTTCATTTTTTTAATTGCGTTTTTACGAAAGAATTTTTGTGGCAACTGCTATTATTCACCCCTATCGTATTTGGCGTAGGCGTTTTTCAACTACGACAATTATGTAATAGGTTAATGATAACTGTTACGAGCTATCCTTAACCTTTTACAAAACTTTTTAAAACGACTAAGTTTCGCCACAAAAACACCAGCCACGATAAGGGTGATTGTTTTACCGCTGCTGAAACAACGAAGTGTATACTAAGTGTCAAAATTCCCCTCAAACTTCAAGCCTTGCCTTTTCGATACTTCGCTCGCTTCTCAGCACCGTTTGTCAACAAAATTAAAATTGCATTCGTGCCTACACATTTGACTTTTTTCCTGCCTTAGCAGCGTAGACGTAAAAATACGAAATGGCAATAAAGAGATTTGCAAAAAATGATAACTTTGTACGTCTTCTTACTCGGCTTTCCTCTCTTACCTACAAACTCAATACTTGCTCAACAAACATTTTTATGTTTTTTTCTACGTTTCAAAATTTTGTTGCGTCATATTCATATAAGGTGGCAACCCAGCTACAACAATACAACAAAAAAAGAAAACCAGGCACTTTAGTGTATAGTAAACTTTTAAAACACAATTAATTACTGCACTTTTTCTTACCCTTTTTAATAACATTTATACTAAAATTCGTTTATTAAATTGATTTAAAACTCTTCTTACAATTCTTTTGTAAAGAATAAATTTTTTTTTTTGTAATATAAAATGATTTATTTCTGACAGCTGTTCTACACATTTCTAAATTAAGCAAAGAATTGTCAGCTGCAGCAACGATGCCACCTGGTAAAATTAATTCGCCTTGGAAGCGTCAAGCGACTTCGTCAGCAAATAATTTTTAGTTTTAAAATTTAGAAAAATGTGTTTTTAAACTTTGTTTTGAAGAGTTAACACTGTCTATTAAAAATTTTTTACCTACCGGTGAAATTGGGTGCTTTCACATTTGCATCTCTAGTTTCGCTATGAGATGACATATTTATACGAAAAAAAAGTACTCTATATTTGAATCAACATTCTGAGGGACCTCATCACAAAATTTTATTCAAATCTATCCAGCAGTTTTTACGTGATGTGAACACAGAAAGATAGGCAGAAAAAATTTCAGCTTAGGTATTTTGTATTTCATATCGATTACTTTTTATACCAACAACAAAAATTTCAATAAAATAGATTTTATAATTCACTGAATTTATTTTAGTTAATTAATGAGATTATTGATAATAATTTGTAATGATAACTTTCGTTTTGCGAGTATTTTAACACTTTTTTCAATTATTTTTGATGAATTTGCAAAATTACTTAATTTTTATTTGCTAATAATTTTCAACCAATAATAAGATTGTCTAAAAAATAATTCTTAAATACTTTCGAATTTTGTCACACATTTGCAAAAAAGCATGAAATTTTTGTTTGTTGCTTAAGCGAGAGGAGTAAGCAATATAGTATTGCTTGAATTTTGAAGGGATGTTACTGTTGCTTATGTTTGTTTTTAATTAACAGTGTAAATCTGGACTAATTATATGAAACGCTGTCGAATTTATTTATCGGATTTCATTGTTTTTCGAGACTGACGTTATTCAAGACAGATTTTAGTTTAGATCGAATGTAAAATTTTATGAGCAGCATTCTCATTTGCGTTGTTTATTTAGCTAATTGCCAAGGCATCTTAGAGAAATTGGTGGAGATTTAGAGTCCTGTTCGGAATTTTATCACTGCTTTGCATGCTAGAAAAAGCAATGCAAAAATATTAAAAAAAGTTATATTTACACAGAAATGATACAAGTTTACTTTTTTTTAACAATTGCTAAAGGATTTTTTTACGACCTTTAACTTTTGATATTCCTGAGAAAGTATTACAAAAATTTGCAGCAACGAATGTATGGAAAATAGCAAAAAAAAAAATTTATTATTTTGAGAATTATTCCTTAGTCGACCTGTAAAGTGATGCTTAATTTACAGTTTTCTTTTTTTTTTTTGAAGTATTTTAAGTCTTACTGCCAGTCCCACGATGTCGCAATCGTTCGTTCGCACAATTACGTTCAAAACAAAAACAAATTCTTAAAAATTGTTTATGTTTTGAATGTAATTATGCGAACGAACGATTGATTGCGATATCGTGGGACTGGCAGTTAATTTTTTCTGTAATTTTTTTCTCAGCTTCTACTTTTGAATTTTTAAGTTTCATGCGATTAAAAAAAAACTTGAAAGTCAAATTAACCCATTAATACCTGCAGTTTCTTACCAATTAAAATAATATTTCAATGAATTATCGACAGAAATTTTTAAACAATTGTAAATAATTTTTTCGAGTTTTTTTAACAATTAATTTTTTTGATTTAGACAAATGTAAAAATAAAATTAATATATTTCTTTTTCAAGTTATTTTTATAATTTGTTTTTGTTTTTTAAGAAATAAATAAAACCTTTAATATAAAAAAAGTAATAAATATAGAGGACATCTAAATGTTTTCTATAAAAAAAAAGGAAATACTAACCAGCATAACGAAATAACATTAAGTAAGAAACTAAGAGACAACAAATATTGAAGTAAAAACGTGTTGGAAATTAAGTAAAAAAGTTATTTTGCTAGATTTTATAAGTTAACAAAAAACAAACAACAAACAAATTAAGTTAGATATTAAAGTCGTATAACGTAGTAGAAAAAATAGTAGATAAAAAAGTAATTACAAATTTCATACTTTAAAAATAAAAGAAAAATATTTAATAAACAATATTTGTTTAAAGAATTATTTAAATAAAAAAAAGTAAAAATAAAAAATAAATGTCAAAAAAAAATTACAATTGAAAATTTGAAATCCGCTGATCCAACATAAGTGTCAACATTCTTTATCTTCTACAGTTCCATAAAAATAAGCTGCCCTGCAAAATGATAAGGATAAATGCTTGTTGTTCTATTAATGTAAAAGGACAAAGAGTATGACATGATGCTGCTACTACTGTATTATTATATCTTGCTGTTCACACAAAAATCATTTACTCTGATTTGTTATTTAAAAAATGTAAATTTTTTACTTGTGAATTTAAGTGCCATACATAAATCAAAGGTGAGATTTGGAACTCTTAGGTTTCCTCCAAACATTCACTGTTACTTGTTACTTACTGGCCGAACTGCTCTTAAACTTAAATAAAACTGGTGAATTGGCTTTTCATAAGTCTCCAATCTGTATTTATCTCTGTTGACTTTGATATATAATTTTAGTTAAATGGTGATGCCTTCTATTTGCGCTAAACGCATGATAACGCCGTTACCGTTATTTATTTTTAAAAACTTTTAATTATTATAATTAGCTGTTTTCACGCTTTGTACTTAAGTGCTCTTGGACTTATATTTTTAACATAATTAACCGTCACTTACCAAATACAACAATTAAATTTATCACAATTATTAATTAGGTTTCAAAGAATTTAAAGCAAGTTCACTATAACCTTAAAAAACGATGTGCAGGCATGTTCGGAAATGCATCACTGCGCTTCATCTGATGCATAGCACGTTCGAAAATAAGTACATCAGTTGGCACCACTGCAAATGTCATGTGTTCTAAATGTATAAAATGCAGAAAAATCGCTGATATTTATTAATTTTATTTTGTTAAATAACATTTGCTTATGCATTTCTCGAAATGAATTAGACGTAAAATTATCCAAGCTTTTAATAAGACGCCATTAGTGAAAAAAAAACAAATTAAAATATCTTTGTCTGCGCATTAAGTAAGCATCAGCTGTTTTGCATCGGCAACGCAAACTAATCACACATGCACATGAGATGCAGCGCAGTAATGAATTTCTGAACAAGCCCGTTAATCAAATGGAACTTAATTTACAATTTTCTAACAAGCGTGAAAAACTTTCTTTTTTCAATGTAATAAAATGATAATTTGAATTTAACTAAAATACTGCCAAAAACAAACACACTTATGTGATTGAGAATTTTATTTAAGTTACTTAAGGGCTTGAATCCATGTTAAATAGTGCGCCAAGTTTCACAAGTAGATTTTTTTAAACGAAATCGCACACAAACATAAAAATAATTTGACAAAAGATTGGCACTGATCTTATCATTTATATAGATTACGAATTTCGTCAAAACTTTGAAAGCTGAAAATACGCAATACTTTTTGCACTGTTGTATTAACTTAACAAAAGCAACTTTATCATTTTGGCGTGCAACTTATTACAAAAAGTATTTATTGTTAAAGGAAGCAGACATGACTATAAATTAACCACAAATAAATTATCAAAAACAAAAAAACTCCACTTGTAAAATTTTCTAGCAAAATTTTAAAATAAAAGACGTTTAAAGTAAAAAAAAAAAATATTCATAAAATAATTAATAACAAGCAATAGATAAAATGTATTTTTTAACAAATAAATTATAACTGTAATTAAAGAAAATAAAATACATAAAAAAACAACCCAGAAGCTAAAAGTTAAAAATAAACACTACTTTAATTATAAAACAAAATAAGAAAAAGAAAATACTTTTTTATTTCATTTTAAACCTTTTTATTCTTTATTTAAAATATTTTATTTTAATAATTTATAAATCAAGTTTTCTTTTTGTACATTTAACTGTTAAAACAAAATACATTGAGTCATTGTAAGAAAAATTAAATTAAAATTTAAAAAGAATCTAACAAATAAAAAACAAAATAAAATTAATAAAAATTAAAAAATAAAATCAATCAAAGTAAAATCATTTTTAAGCGAGAATAACTGACTGAACACTATCAAATATAAAAAAATAAAGTTTCTAGATTTTCCACATCTTCAAAATTTGTTTCTACAATTTTGGCTTGAATGCTTAAAACTAGAGACGAGCAATAATTCAATACCTGTGATCTTATCCCTGTGAGTGATTACGGAAACTAATTACGGGATCGCTCATTCCCACTTAAAACGACGGATGACTAAACAAAAGAAAAATGCAGGTACATGACGCAGTGTACCCATTTCTATTCGTTTTTCCTCTCTCAGCAACATACTCAACAACGGCAACTAACAATTGTTGTTCCCTTTCTCATGCCTTCTAGGGTTCCGTACCTAAAGGGTTAAAACGTAACCCTATTGTTTTCGCTATAATATCTGTCCGTCTGTCACAGCTTAATGAGGCAGGCTTGAAATTTTAACAAAGAGTTACTGCTGTAGCCGCTATAACAACAAATACAAAAAATTAAAGGATATTCCGAGTGACGTGATATTCCTAAAAATATTGTTGTTTTTGAACTGTGATACGCAGATACTATAGCAAAATTTAAGTAAAAGGGTGCTCCAATATTGACGTGATTTTAACGTGCGTGGCCAGTCCAAGTATAAGTATTTTTATGTCCGTTATAAGAACAAGTAAAAAAAATTTAAAAGTAATTCAAAAACTAAAATGTAAAGGGTGTTCCCTTAGCGACGTGGTTCAAATTTCATTGGTTTTTCTAACCTTAATAGGCAGGTGTTTAAAATTTACACAAAGTACGTACATATATGTCCGCCATATGCAGAAGTGTGAATAAAACAGTGTTTCTATAGACGTCGCACAGTCACGTGAAATACGAAAAAATTGAATGAAAGTCTGGAACCTAAACATTTACCCGATTTTTATGAAACATTTTGCAATTTATGGAGGAGGGCATAAGCTTTTTGCCTATTGCATTTGGATACACCCTGTTTCAGCACAGGGTAGTACCACAGGGCGTCAAAGTTTTTAAAATCAAATACTTTACAAAGTGAAATAAAAAATCAGAGAAATTAAAATCACTGTTTTGAAAAAGTGTAAGAGTTGGAGGGAGCCCTTCCTTTGCCAAACACTCTGGAAGCGTAAATTAATTCAGCTTATACTGAGAGTCTTGGAGGAAGATATACAAAATCTGCTGCAGTTGCAAAAACAAATAATCTCTGAGGATATGGCGGCAGTCTCATACTATGGTCCTATACAAGAAGCATTTCTCTGCTAAAACAAACCATTAATAAACACTGCGATAAACTGATGCAACAAACATTTAAGTTTAAAGTAAAAAATCATCAAGAACATGATCAAATAATTTTAGCGCTTTTTAATTAAAAAAACGAGGTTTTTAGAAGATAGACGAAAACCACTAAGAAAGAAAGAGCTCCTCCACGAGTGAAAGTCATTAAGAACATCATGAATTGCTTCAAACGCAATGACCAATCCAGGCTGTTAAGAAATTCATGTTCTGTATTTTCAATGGTTTTGAAAGAAAGAACATGTCATTAAAAAGATATACATGAAAGAGAGAGATGTATATGTTTGGAGGCAGCTGTGTTCTCACAGCCCACTTGGCTCCATTGATTTTTTCCTTTGTGGTACCTGGTTAGAAGGAAGAAAAAACAGAGAAAAAAATCTGAATGTAAAAAAGTTATAAAGATAAGGAATAGAGAAGAAAAGAACTGCAAGCGTAAATAATGCAGAAAAGATGCCGCCGGATAAGCCCGTTGGTCAAAGAGTGCGCTCATTTCACTGAATGAGTCATAATGCCCGATTGTGGGCCTGTGAACAACATACAGCAGCTCAAGAAGCAACTGATCCTACCTGGTCCTAGTAATGGCATCGAAGATACGCTCTTGTAGTGCCGTTGACCGAAGTATCTCAGTCGTATAAATTACAGCGTGGGGCACATACAGAGGATATGTTCCATCGTCTCCTCTTCCTTCTTGCCTTCACAGCTTTTGTAGAAATTATTAAATGAGAGACCTATTCTCTTATTATGGACTACAAATAAACAGAGCCAAGTAGCCGCAGCCAACAAGTCACGTAATCGACTTATCGATAAATATACTACTAGTGCAACCGCTGTCTTGATCCAAATAGGGCCAGATTGTCTCAACGATTGAACACTGTCGATTTGTTAGACCATCTAAACTGAACCAGATCGTGTTGACCAGCATCAATACGCTGTCTGCAAGCAAAGAGGGGTGTGCCACAAAAGATGTCAATGACACCCTCTTCAAGTATTGTCCCCCTATTTGACAGTTTATCAGCAATATGTCTTCTCACCCATATGAGGATGACCGTTGAAACCACCACCATCCCGTTCAAGGATGCCCGGCGTTTTGGAGACAAGTTGAGATGTGGTAAACACACTTTTATGAGAAATACTTGCGGTTTTACTGTTGGTACAGAAAAAGATATTCCTGTTGGATATGTTTGGTACCTTAACTAACAGATATTTCTGACCATAAAACACTAAAGTGATTTGGGAGTCTGATAATTATTCTTATCCCAAATTCCTCTTTGTAGACTCCAACTCTCGTCCCACTCTTGAACTCATCCGTGCATATATAGAGTGCTCAAGGCGTGAGGGAGTGGTCCTCAATCAGGTGTAAGAAAAATCTCCTTGTAAAGGAGGGTTTTGGAGTGCAATAATCAACAAGAGTAGAAAGAACATCCGTGATCGGTAGTACGCTAGCATGTCCCCATGATCTGTGGTTCCATTGATTTTTGATCTTGTGATGTAAACTGAAATCACTTTAAAATTTGTGTTTTTTTTTCTTTCGTTTTGATAACAAATTGCTTTCTTTGTAAAATGGCCGATTAGGCAAATAAGGGGAGAAATACGCAGTGCGACCATGCTACCCGAAATAATATAAAAAATTTAACTAAAAGCGGATATTCGTACAGAAAAATTTCACAAATGCTCGGTATTTCAAAAACGATGGTCGAATATGCTATTAAAGGCCAGGATTCACTATCATACACAATCGTACGACTTAATCATACAAAACTCTGACAGAATTCTGTTCTACTTTAAAAATCGTTTCAAAATGGCATCGTACGTGCTACACTATTATACAAAAAAGATGCAAAAAACAGATGCTTTTAATACTTTGTCGTTGCTTTCTCCTCATCTTCAAGAAAATCAACTCTGATCGCATAGAAAAAATCATTTTATGAATTATTTCAAAAGATTATAAAATCGTACAGATCTGTCAAAAAGTCTGTCACATACATACACTTTAAGTCCACACTACCATGCTTTTTGGGCACACATGCAATTTTTGACAGATCGTACGACTAAGTATGATAGTCTATCCTGGCCTTAAAAGAATTCCCAAGGATGAAAGCCGTGATAGAAAACCAATTATTACACCTACTATAAAGAAGAGCAAGACTGATTTCCAAAAGGGCAGTTGCTTTGTATGCCGTGTTTCATAATGCCGTGGTACTAAATTCTTATAATGCATATCATTCCATAATATCGCAGACAAGTATTAGAAACATTGCAACCGAGTAACTAGTGTATCAGTTTCTAAATTGATGCTTTGTTTCGCAACTTTGTATATGTACGAGATCTAAATACCGCTGCGAAACTGTATACAAACTTTGTATTTATACATTTTGGAAATCAGACTATCATTCGAGGTCTAAAAAAGATCCATTTATCACATCAAAACCACTGAAAAATGATTTAAACATTGACGTTCACACATAAACTATTCGAAAAACACTCATCGGGGAGGAACTTAGAACCCATAGTGCAAGAAAAGTGCCATTGTTATCCTAAAAGAATATAAAACAAAGATTCAAGTTTGCTAAAAATTATATCGGATGGTCTTAAGAAAAATGGCGTAACATTCTGAGGTCCGATGAAACAAAAGTAAACTTGTTCTCTTCTGATAGAGGTTTCCACCTTGTAAGAATACCTTTCCATCAAGAAGTCAATCCAAAATATACTTTAAAGATGGTGTTAGTAGCATTATGGCCATTCTCTTATAAATGTGTAGGTCCCCTATATCGTATCCAGAACATAATGAAATTGGATGATTACACTAAAATTTAAAAAAAACACTATGCTAACGTATGCCAAAGAAAATATGCCACTCAAATTGGTTATGCAGCAGGATAATGATTCAACGCATACGGCAAACTACACAAGTCCCCTGATTTGAAGTCAAGAGAAAATTTGTGAAACAAAGTTGAAAGAGCAATCAAAGGAAAGTGTCCATTAAATTGCGACGAGCTTTGGAATCTTATGCAGAGTGCATGAAACGAAATACCGCTACATGTTTGTCAAAATTTGATCGACTCATTGCCTAGAAGATTCTCTGTTGTTCTAGATAACAAAGTACTCGCAACAAAGTACTAAGCACTAAGGCTTTATGCAACAAAATTTAGTATAAATATTTATTTAGTTTTACTTAATACTTTCATGAAGTGTCCTTATATTTTGTTTTCACACGTTTAACAATTTAGGTTCATGTAAAATCACAAAAAAATCTAAATTTATTATAGGAATACCAAACATTTTGTAGAACGAAGAAGAAAAAATACATCGTTTAAACAAAAATGAGTTTTCGAATTTTTATTTGGTTTTTAATATGTGTGGGCACTGTCCCAGTTATTTTTCACATAACTGTATACCTTATAGATATGCTTTCGTGGCGAAATCAAGTATCAGATAGTGGCAGTGGCGAATTTCACTCATTTTATGCAACGGCGAAAATAAATGAATTTGCCACTGCCACCACCTGGTACATGATTTTGCCATGATATGCCTTGCTTGAAACATGGCAAACATTGCGAAATAATACAGGTGAACGCACCAAGGCGAATAAATTACCAGGTGGCAGCGTAGGCGAACTCAGTATTTTTTGCTGGTATACACGACTGTCAAACTCCATATATAAAAAATGTACACAAATTTTTTATATATGGAGTTTGACAGTGGTGTACGCCAGCAAAAAATACTGAATTCGCCTATGCTGCCACCTGGTAAATTATTTCGCCATGGAACGCACGGGAGAAAAAGCTCATCAGCTGTATACGTAGTAGTTGTCAAGGCGATTTGTGCTTGTTTATGAATGTTGTCAAAAATAAACTATTTGTTAAACAAAATTTTAATATGTTTTGATTTTTAATAAAAAATGAAATATTTAAATGCCTTAAAACATTTGTGCGAAACAGAATCACATTTTAAAATTTTTAATTTTAAGAAAATTATAAATTGAACGCGGAGGAAGTCAAGGGCACTGCAAGTCATAAATAATTTTGTAGATGCACAATTTAAGATTTTTTTTGACGTCTCCCTACACAAAGGGTATTCATCGCTTTTGTCAAACCAATCCAAAATACAGTTCCAACGAAACAAGTGGCCACAAGGCGTTAGACTAGTATTTTTACGTGTTTCCTAGCACAATATACACTGGGGAACATTTCATTTTCTATTTTTCTTGTAAATGTCTGCTTATGGAAAAATCATTTAGGAGACCTTTCAAGTTCAAAACGTTTTCTCTTGTGTTCTTTCCAAGTTTCGTATGCTGCTATAGAAAGAGAAAACTCACGCGTAGAAAAGTAAAAATACCCAAGATCTTTTTCTTTTTTTGCTTCCGGTACTATTTCATCTTGCTCTTCAATGTATTTTTTCAGTTTTTTTAAGACCTTAAGATATAATGCAAGCCATACATGTTGCGACATGTTGTACAACTTTGCTAGTAATCAAGTTGGGTGTTTTGTCTACAAATTATACAACTTGCGTACAATTGCGCAGCACAAGCTCATTTTATATAGAAGCCATTAGAGTAAAGATGTTTTCCGATATTGTTGCGTATGTTGTAATCGATGAAGTGTTTGACCAAGAAGAAAAAGAATGCAAACAAAAGTTAAGAAGGAAGCGAAAGGGGTCAAAGAATTGGTTAATAAATTCATATATTAATTTTCTTTAAGTGTATAGATTACTTTTGCGCTGTGTTTTGCTATGTTGTCACTACGAAAATTAAAAGTAAAATAGGATAATGTTGTGCGACATGTCCACTAACGTTGCGACCTTTCGTACAACCAACATGCAACTTCATACAAGTACACACAAATATTGCAATCTGTTATGCATGCTTCTGAAGTTGTACAAAAGTTCGCAACATGCATTTCTTGTAAAATGCATCACCGCCGAATTCTGGTAAAAAAATTAAAAAAAAAATATTCTTATTTTTTCCAATTTCTTGTTTGTTTTTTTTTTTTAATCTTTTTTTTTTTGACAACATACATAAATTTTGTATCAACAAATTCCCTGTTGTTTTTTTGTGTTGTTGCATTGTTGTAGCCAAGGCGAATAGATTATCAGGTGGCAGCGTAGGCGAATTCAGTATTTTTTGCTGGCGTACACCACTGTCAAACTCCATATATAAAAAATTTGTGTATATTTTTTATATATGGAATTTGACAGTCGTGTATACCAGCAAAAAATACTGAATTCGCCTACGCTGCCACCTGGTAATTTATTCGCTTTGGTTGTAGCCGTGCAATCACTTGTATTAATTCGCCTTGATATGGAGTGTGAAATTTAGGATTTCGGCGAAAAACAATGGATTTGCCATCAAGACTACCTAGAATTATTTTGCCATGCTAGCAATCTTGGGATAGTAAAATTCTCTCTTTCAGCAGGAAAACTCATAACAATTAACACTTTATTCTTTTAATTAAATTAAACGCAAAGAAATATTTTTTGTTGAATATTTTATTTATTTAATTGTTAACAAAATATGTACGTATGTTTGTTTAAGGAAACTAATTTGTAAATAAATTTTATTGTATGTTTTATGTTTGTTTCTAATAAAGAGCAATAAAAAGTATGTCAACTACTTAAAATTACATTAACAAACATTAAATATATGTATGTATGTGTTTAAAGAAGAAAAATTAGAGCGATCCAAGTAGAAAAGAAATGCATTAAAATTATGTAACATTATAAAACAGATTCAAAGAATTCGAAGGCCATAAGGTGAAACTCTAAGATTACTTTGACTAGATAATGCAAAATGAAACTACTAAGTCCTTGGAATCAAAACTATACAGTTGCTAACAAAAGTGTTTGAATTTCATTAAACTATAAAAACAAATAACTGTGTAGACTCTGGGGAAATAATTCTAAATTTCTAATTCTGTGAATACCGATTTAAGTTTTCAAACTTTGAATATAAAGTTAAGATTGTATTTGAAGGTTCAAACGGGAACTAATATTAACTGGGCAAAATTTATACAATGAGAACATTTACTTTCTCGAGTCTACAAAATGTATGAAAAAAAAACAATATTTAAATTCAAAAACTTTTGCTAGATACTGTATGTGGTATCATAGTATTATGTGTTAATAAAAATAGTGATTTAAAGATTTAAAAACAATGTCTGCCTTTAAAAAAGCTAATTTTTTTAAACGAAACTAATAATAGACTTTTTTATATTACAGGCTACAGTGGATTACAGCTAATTTCAAACAAAATCTCGATAAAGTGATACAGACTTTGTTAAAGCATACAAGTATGTGATGTTGACATTGTTTTAAGCAGGTGTAATTATTTTTGATTGAATTGAATATACAAAATAAAAATAAAAATATTTGAAAATGTATGAAAGTAACGTTTTTAAAACGAAGACAAATGTAACAAGTTAGAATGCTATATTCGGCTGTGCTGACTTTTATATACCCTTCACCAAAAATATTGTATCTAATTGCATATTTTATTTCTTAAAATAAGTTTTTTTTGTGCTGAAATACGTATATCTTTGCTATAATGAAGATATTTGTGGTGAACTTGAATATTAAAGAATCTATTGAAATACAAGTGTGAAATGCAAGGCAATTGAAATAAAAACAAGTAGGAGTGCTATATTCGGCTATGCCTTATTTTATATACCCTTTACCATGTATGTAAATCGAGTTTAGTGAAGTAACTCAAAAAAAAAAACAAAAAAACATATATTGAGGTGACAGAGAATTAAAATATTAAAAAAAAAAAAATTACATAAAGATGTCATTGGCTCTTAATGGGTTAAGCAATTTTAAAAAATTTGAGTATTATCTGAAAGGCCTCTTTAAAAGCTTTTAAATGATACCCATATTGATGTCTAAAAAAATTTGGTGGAAAACCCTACTTTTCTATGAAAAGCTTAGAGGCCCGTAGCTTGGAAAAAATGGGCGAGCACCAATTTTTTCACTTAGTCTTTTTTTCCTTATTTTTTAATTCTCTTTTACCCTATATACTCGTTTGTTTTAAAATTGGAGTAACATTTTTCGAAATTATGTGGAGAAATTAGAGGCAGGCGCTGTGTTAGTCCCGCTGCCTCGAAGGACATGGACCGATCTTGCACCTCTTTCGACACTATGTCTGGTCAACTGGCGTATTTAAATTTTCTCTAGCTCATCTAGTGCCTTGGAAAAATTGATTTTAACACTAACACGGACGGACAGACGGACATCGCTCAATCGACTTCGCTATGCATATGTACATTATGGGGTCGGAAATGGATATTGTAGAAATTACAAATGGAATGACAAACTTTTTTTTCACTTTTTGTGGTGAAGGGTATAAAAATGAATGAGTAGTGTAATAGTGTGTTTTTGGCAAAGTTTTTCAAACAACTCTTAAATTGTTGATATTTTTTTAGTTATTTTTTTTTTAATTTTTATTGCAAGTGTAACTTTTTGGTAAATTAAATTTTTTTTAAAATCCAAATCTTTTCTAATAAAAAATTTTTTGTGCTGCATTTATGTTTTTAATAAAATTTAGAATTTTTTATTGCAAAAATTATTCTTTAAGCAAAGTTTAATATTTTTCGTTAAAAGTGGCTGAAAATATAAAGCTTTGGTAAAATTTATTATTATTTATTTCCTCTGAAATTTCGGTTTTCAATGCAAGAAAGTAAAGAAATTGAAAAAAAGAGAAATTATTTTCAAATGTATTGGGACATTTTCCAAAGAAAATAAGAAAAATAGGACATTAGCAGAATGTATAGCCGCATATTCTAGATCGCTACATCCTTCATCAGCATTCTTCGTTTTTATTTTGTCTTTGGAAAACGTCCTCATATATTTGTGCATAATTTCTCTTTTTAAAATTAAAAAAAAATAAATTTAAAAAAACGAACCTAAGCCGAAAATATAAACTTTAATTTGTTTTTAATATCTACAGTTTAAAGCCTGATTTAGGAAATATTAAAAGAAAGCAAAGAACTACAGTATTCAACAAACAAAAAAACAAAATTATATCTGCTTTTTTGATCAAATATTTGACTCACCTGAACGCACCTTAACAGATTAATATGAAATCATCTATTGCTTAAACGAAAGTTTTGTACACTTTGGAATATTCGCACTTGCGTACGTTGTGGTGCATTTCTTGTGTTTTGCCATTAATAGTGATTTTAATTTGTTGATATTCTTGAGCCTTTTAAAAGAATCTACGCCTCTTAATCTTGATTTAACATAATAATTATTTCTATTATTAACTTATTCCTATCTTATGGCTTAATCTATAATCCACTGTATGAAAAAAAACTTAAATAATTAATTTACTTTAGGGCCATTATTTTGTTAAAATTTAGATTCGAGTTCATTGTTTTATTTTTCTGGTTTCGTTTCATGTTTAATTTTTTTAAATTAGTTTTTTTTTTTCTTAAAATAGTTTTAGTTAAATTTTTATTTATTTTATTTTTTTTTGGCTTTCAAATTTAATATATTAAACAAAATTTAATTGGGGTAAAAGGCGCTAGGCGTGTGATATTTTAAATAACTTTATTTTCTTAACGCTAGATTTCTACAAATGTTTCAATTATTGACGCTTGTTAAAATTATTGTACAAATTAGTTGTCTTTTTTTAATTCTTTTCTTGTTTATTTTTTAAATAAACTTTTCAATTTATTTCTACATTTACTATACGCCATTTTCTTCACAAACGTACTAAGTTCGTTTTGAAATGAATGACACTCAACTACAAACGATAAAACTGCATATTGTGTTATTATATTTAAATAATTTATTTAAATCAATAACACTTGTTTTTGGCTTAAACAATTAGTTGAAAATATGCTGTGCTCTAATGAAGGAACTATTAAAGCATGTATGTATGTTTGTATGCATGTATATATGTATGTATCTACGTATATATGTATGTTGAAGTCAGTGCTTATTTTTATTAGCGTTGATAGTTTGCTGGTGTGATGTATGTATGTGTAAACCTTAAGGACGTGTTGGTTTTTAATATTTTATAAGCTTTGGTGTTATTCAAAATAGTAAATGCTTTAGGTAGATTTATGCAGGCTTCTTTCCCAATAGAGCGGCAGCTTCTTCGGGTATATCTAATTCTTTAGCTTTCGCAATATTAAAATATGAAGTTGCGCTGTAGTTAAATAATTCAAAGTCATATCTGCAAAGAAGAAAAAATTATAGAATTTTAAATAGGTTGAAATTAAATTAAGACATGAAAAAGAAAAATTCGATGAATTGTTCGGCCTTTTTTATATTTTCATTGAAAACAAAACTGCAATCTTTAGGTAAGTTCTCATATGATATTTATGGTTATTTTTTTTTTAATTTATTTTTGGTTTAAGTTCATTTTTTAATTTCTTAAAACCTGTTTTAGAAAGAAAAATTATTTTACAAAGGGGTGTGGACGTTTTTCAAAGAAAACAAGAAAAATTAGACACCAGCAGAATGTAATGCTGCATTTCCCTGAACCGCTACATCCTTCATAAGCATTCTTCGTATCTATCCACCTTAAGTTGTGGGAAGTCGACACACAAACTAAAGTGTTTCCTCACTGTTTGATCAAAACAATAAATACTGGGGTGGCAGAGAATGAAAAAATAAATCCTGTAATTTAAAATGCCTCTGCTTTGATTCTGCATTCATTAAGATATCTTGAGCGGTTCATGAGATACTAAATTTTGCCTAAAATAAATCGTTTTCAAACCACTGTGCAATCCACCAATACTTTTTAATCATATGCCGCAATATTAATTTTGATAATTCATGATTCATTTTTCTAAATTTCATTTCTTTTGGTTCTCTTAACTGATTTGATAACAATTGCAGTGATATAAAAAAAAATATTAAGAGAAATTTTATTTTTGTCACAAAGATTTTCCAGCGTATTAAATATCGTTTCTTTTTTTGTACTCGTTTTTAAATGATAGCAAACAATAGATTTGTAGCCTTTTTACACTTGCTCACATCTTTCAAGCCAAGATGTAACATCTTTCCCATAGGAAATACACAGGGCTAAAAACCAGCATCTTCCAACATCTTTACAAGATGTTCCTATCTCATTTTATTCCACTCAACATCTTTCGATAATTTAGTGTGATTACTAGAAAAGTGACGAGAAAATAAACAAAAATGAAAATCTATATGTCAAAAAGTACAACTGCGGGGCAGACAACTATAACATTTAAATTATTTGAAAAAATTTTATTATTTATTTTGAAGTGAAAAAGAAATATAGCAGGCGTGATGTACAGTTCATTCGAAAATTGTAGCTCTTACTTTTCAATTCTTTGTCCTCCAGCATAATTTGTGCATAATGCAATAATAATTGTTCTTGGTCTTCATTAGCAATAATTTACCCAATTATTTATTTATTTATATATCATAAAATTTAATTATAACTACAATTTAAAAATTAATAGGATTGCTAAGTCTTTTCTTGATTTATTTTATTAAATTTCTTAATTTCTTAATATACGCATAACAACATTTTTCAAAAGATTGCAAATTTCCAAATGTTGTAAATGTAAATAATTACAATTAACATAATTACAAACGTATAAAATAAATATTGTGGATACATATACGAGGGCTGCTCTATAATTTCTGGCCTAATAGTGAAAATGCGAATATTTATAATCAAAAATGGTTTTATTGTTTTTCAAAGTATTCTCCAGCATGATTTATACACTTTTACATGCGCTTAAACCAGTTGTCGAAGCACTTTTTCCACTCCGATTGAGGCACCTCTAAAACATGGTTTTTGAACACTTCAACAACTTCTTCTGGCGACGAAAATCGTTGACCACACATTTTTTTCTTGATGTGCGGAAACAAGAAGAAGTCATTAGGTGCCAAGTCAGGGCTGTACGGCGGATGACCCATTAATTCGACGTTTTGGCCGGTCAAAAACGCTCTGGTTTGAGCCGATGTGTGAGAGCTCGCATTGTCATGGTGAACAATGATTCGTCTTCTCTTGTTGGTTTTTCGAATTTCTCCGATGACTTCAGGCAAACAAATTGTGGTGTACCACTCAGAAGTGATCGTCCTACGTTGCTCAAGCGAAACAGTCGCCACATGACCAGTTTTGCCGAAGAAACAGGCGACCATTTGCTTCGAAGTGCTTCTTCCACGAACAACTTTCGTTGGATTTTGCTCGTCTTTGAAGACCCACACGGTGAATTGTTGTTTCGTTTCGGGCTCATATGCATAGATCCATGATTCGTCACCTGTGACGATCTTATTAACGTCATTTAAAGCACCGCAATCGTATTTTTGCAACATTTCTTTGCACCAATCGACACGAGCCTTTTTTTGAGCAACTTTCAAATTGTGCGGGATCCAACGAGAACAAACCTTTTTTACGGCCAGGTGTTCATGCAGTATCGAATGTTTGCTGGTGGCACGGCATCAATGTTCTCTGGCACAACAGCCGTTTTTGGACGACCTTCACGGAATTCGTCTTTGAGCGAGCTTCGGCCACGATTATATTCATTATACCAATGCACTCTTGTCGTGATAATCCACGTCGAAAGTTGTGAAAAATGATGGCACGAAAATGTTCACGAGTTTATTCCATTTTTTTCTATATTAATTTTTTCAAGTCACTGTAAACAACACAAATAAGGGTCGTACGTCGAAACGTTTTGAGTACGATTATGCTTAACAGTCCACCCTAAATACGGGCGTTAGGCACGACGTAATTTAGCGTCTAGTTTTTACGCTGTAATGAGTAACTTAAATACGAGCGCCAACGTTGTGAAACGAACAGTATTGTTCACTTATCTTTTTTGCTAAAAACCACAAAATTGAAATAATTAAGAGCGATAAAGTCGCGAAATTGACCTTAAAGTAGCTGTAATGTCATTACTGTTGGAAATACTTTTGTATATACCCCAAAAACAAAAAACAATAACAACACTTTTTTTGCAGCCAACTTCACTTTTTACGCGCGTCAAAATTGTATTTTTCAATTGTTCAACGTTAGCGTCGCGCTATTTGGGTTGGTCTCATACATTTTGTATGGGCATGAGAATTTTTGACAGTTAAATAACGTCTTACGCTCGTATTTAGGGTGGACTGTAAAAATGACAAACTTTCCAATGGAAATGTCAGATTGCACTTGGCAGCACTCAGTGTTGCCAGGCCAGAAATATATATAGCAGCCCTCGTATTTAATTTCTAATTTCTTAAAAAAATACAAATACATATGTACATATATACATATATACATAGTATATATTTTGAAATGATGTTACACCTCACGGCATTCTTTTGTCTTTTTTTTTTTTTTTTGAAGTCACAACCGTATTTAAAAACAAGTAATAGTGGTATATTCGGCTATGCCGAATCTTGTATACCCTTCACTATCTATGTAAATATAGATTAGTGAATTAACTCCAATAAAAAAGCAAATATTGGGGTGACAGAGAATTAAAATATAAAAACAAATTTTGGTACTTCATACATGTAATTTTACACAAAATTGACATCGGATCTTTATGGGTTAAGCATTTTTAAAAATTTTAGCATTTCTATAGCACCTCTTTCGACACTATGTCTGATCGATTGACGTATTTATTTTTTTTATTTTAACACGACCACGGACGGATCGAAGGGCAGACGGACATCGCTCAATCGACTTCGCTATGCATAAGGATTGTAGAAATTACATTACGGAATGACAAACTTAGTTATACCCTTTTTCCACTTTTTGCGGTGAAGGGTATAAAAAGTAGAAAAAAATTAAAAAAGAAAAACTTGCTTACTTGTAATAGTCATACAATCCATCCAATTCATTTCTTGATAATTTTGAATAATATTGTTGCAACAATTCCAACGTATTTTTTCCCTTGCCCATATTACGCCACTCGGGAGCAATAATACGCTTTAGGCCAGCCTTTTCAATGAGATACAATTGATCCTCTTCTAGAGTTTCAAATTTTAAAATTAAATCAAAATTTATTAAACACGGCGTACAGAATTGTGTTGAGGCCACAAAATGCATATCCAAATGGTTGCCAATTTTTACCTGATCCAACAGCCATCGTACAAATTCCGAAAATGTTGGATACTTAGGGGGCTTTAATTGTTGACTCTGAAATAATTTATATATGAATATTAAGATGGTATGATAAAATAATAAATTAATTCTTTTTACCTTTTTTCGATAAGTACGCACAATTTTTCTCCCCAGTCTTTCGTGAAATGAATGTGGTATCGCATAAATAAATTTATCACGATATGCACTTAGCAGTCTTTCGAATGGATGGCGTGCTATCATAAATGTAATTGAGTTATTTTGAGCTGCATGAAGCTAAAAGAGGAATCAAAAATACTGAAATTAAAGACACAGTTCAAAGCTTTTGCATTTCATTCTTTTAAATTTTTAAATACAAAATTTTAAGTGAAAAGCAACTTAAAATTAAAAAAAATTACCAAATATATGTAAATGTTATTGTGTCATTTTATTTTATTTTATTTTTTGTCCGTCATGTTAAATTTAATAAGATTAAGAAACAATTGCTCAAAGTTTAACCTCAATTGAAATTTTTGAAAATGATTTAATTGTTTGTAATTCTATTTTAAATCCCTGGGCACATTTTAATATACTAACCTCGTCTATTGTTACACGAGGATAACGTTCGCGTGCTAAATGTAATAAAATTTCTTTTGTTTTGTGCAAAAAATCTGCTGAATAGCCAGCTAGAATATTAAAATTAAACATCCAGGATGAAGAGGCAGCTTTAAATACGTTGCACCTGCAAGAACATTAAAATGTAAATTAAAAGTGATTTCATAAAATAGTAAAAGTTAAAAGAGAACTTAAAAAGGCTTGGCAAATAAATAAATGTTTTTAGTAAATTTTGTTATTTCAGTAAATCACTCTACAATCTGTTTGAAGTGTTCGCGGCAGGGTTTGCAAATAAGAAACACGAAATGTTTGCTTTTGGCTTCTGCACAGTACAAATCACTCAATACGTAGCACCATCCCTGGAAAAGCGATAGTATCTAGCTTTAAAATGAATTCCGTAGCTCCTCTGTTATGCTCATGCCAAATTTCGGATTAATCGGCCTAGACCTTTACAAGTAGCAGAGTTATCTCTAAAATATTTTAATTCTGTCTCACTATGCACCGCTAAAGTATTGAAGTCAAAACGTTATACGAAAAGTAACGCAGCAGAACTGTTTGTCGTAACTAAAAAAATTTTATATCGAATAAAAGAAACGTGCCACCTGGGCAATCTAATTTCACTAGAACTTTACAACAAACACAAATGTAATCCAGTTAAAACTTTTTAAACTGTATAATGAGCAAGGCGTTCCTACCATCTTTGCTTAATTTAAGCAACCTCGGTTTTACATTCATATATTAAAAAATAAAATAAAATTAATAAAAAGAAAGCCGGTTTAATGGATTGTTAGCTTATGCCGCTTATAGAATAATTCTTGCTAAAAATTACCGTCTTCAAGTTTTAGCTGTCTGTATATAACGTTTCAAAAGGTTGGCCACATATGTCAAATAACATCAACTATTGGCACACCCTTCAGTTTCCAAATGAAACATTTATACTTGTTGTCATAGCGGCCTTAACAATACAGGTTCTTTGTAAATTACAACCGTCTGTCTATAACGGTTCAAAAGTATGTCCACATACATAAAATTACATCAGCTATTGTAACACCCTTTAATTTATAATTTTAAATAATTTTACTTCTTTATGCATATACCAGACAAGGTAGTAGACATTTTGTCTAACTTTCAAGATAAAGCCTCTTGGGTAAAATTTCATCAATTATGGGAACACCCTTTAATTTCTAAATTAAAATATTACACTTGTTATAGCGGACATAGCAATTTTACTTGAAAATTTTAGCTGTCTGTCTATAACGGTTCGAAGGCTTGGCATCAACTATTGGGACACCCTTTAACTTTCAAATTCATATTTTATAATTGTTGTTATAGCGGTCTAAGCAATACAGGTTTTCGTTAATTTCATCCGTCTTTTGACAACTGTTCGAAAGTATAATCATGTACATCAAATTTAATGCACCTTTGGGACACCCTTTAATTTATAATTTTGAACAATTATACTTGTTATTAAAACGATCATAGTAATCAACTTTTTGTTCAAATTTCAACCTTTTGTCTACAACGCTTCTATAGATAGGTCAACTTATTTTACCTAGAGGCACACCCTTTAATTTTTAGATATATTTTTGTTATATGTCTTGCTATTGGAAACTTTAGTTATACGCAGTTTTTATAAATTTTAAAGTGGTGCCCTTAACGATTCATAATACAAATAAAAAACATATATGTGTATGGGCTTACCCTTTAATTTTTAATATTGAGAACTGTTTTTCAAAATAATCTATTAAATTAAAAAAAAAAAAACTCAAAACCGGTGTAAAAATGGCTAAGTGCTGCAGACACAAACATTAAAGAAAAGTAACATTTAAACGAATTTATAAACTCCTTCTTTTTTGAAGTCGGTTAAAAATATAAAATTATAAATAACAAAATAGTTCTTAGTAGTTTATGTAAATAATTAGTTGTCGACCAAATGTGTGATAAGTAATGACTTTTGTAAAGAAATCAATGTTTCAAACAAGGCGAATTCACATAAGGTGGCAGCACTGCTACAACAATACAACAATAAAAAGAAAAAAGGCACTCAATTGTGTGTAAGCTTTAAAACACAATTAATTACTGCACTTTTTTCTTAACTTTTTTTGATTTATTGATTTAAAACTCTTCTTACAATGCTTTTTTTAAGAATAATAAAAAAAGAAATTTTGTAATATAAAATGAATCACTTTTAACAGCCGTTCTACACATTAGTCCCAGTTTACATTGGACGATTTTTGTCGCTGCAATTCCTATTTTATGGGTGAAAAGGGAGAGAGGAATTAAAATGGGTACACATATGCGCGTACTCTTGCAATTCGTTTTGTTCCCTCTTTCGTTTTGAAATATGAAGTTAACAAATATATACACACATGCATACATCTATTAAAATTGCTGCAATAAAAATTGTACAATGTAAACGCGAATGCAATTTTAAGGAATAAAAGAGAAAAATTGCAGCGACAAAAATTGATTAATGTAAACTAGGACTTACAAAATTAAGCAAAAAATTGTCAACCGCCGCAACGATGCTACCTGGTAAAATAAATTCGCCTTGGTTTCAAAAATACGACGTAAAAAAATTTTTCTCTCTTTGTTTTCTAAATAGTTGTACAAATAGAAAAATTTATTGTTGATAAATGCCTTGTAGATGAATATGTAGAATGGTGACGAAGGTTGTAGTGAAACAAAAAGTGCATTTCATTTTGCTGGTATCTAAAATTTACTCTCCTCTTTACAATAATTCATTTATAAGAATCATTCAAATACGATCATAAAATTTTATGGTTAATTTTAATGAGAATTATGTGAATTCACAACATATTGTAAAATTTATGTTGCATCAAGTACAACCAGATAGAGAATAAAAAATTAAAAAAAAAATTACATAAAAACTCGGCTTTTAATGGGTTAAGCATTTTTTTAAAATTTACTATTTCCTGTAAGATTTCTTCAAAGGCTTTAAAATGTTACCCGTATTGGTATCTTAAAAAATATGGTGCACAATCCTACTTTTTCATTAAAAGTTCCAAAGCCCATAACTTGAAAAGTATGGACAAGCGTAAATTTGTTTACTTGATGTTTTTTTTTAATTCTCTATCGCCCCTTATATTTGTTTTTTTTCTTTATTGGAGTTTCTTCATCGTTTTAAAATGATATGGAAAAACTAGAGGCAGGCGCAGTGTTTTGCCCCCTGTTTCCAAGGACTTGGACCTATCTAGCTGATTTTTAATAGCAAAAGTTTCGAAACTATGTCTGATCAATAGGAGTACTTATATTTTCTCTAGCTCAACTAGTGCCTTTGCAAAATTGATTTTAACACTAAAACGGGCGGTCAAACGGACATCGCTCAATCGACCTCGCCTATGCATAAGAAGTCAGAATATAAACACTTTATGGGGTCGGAAATGGATATTGTAGAAATTACAAACGGAATGACAAACTTAGTTGTACTCTTTTTCCACTTTTTGCGGTGAAGGGTATAAAATAAAAAAAAAAAAAATAAATTGCTAAAACACATGGGAATATTATTTTCACAAACAAGTTCTTTCTACGACATTAAGTAAGCATATGAAAAAATATTATAAAATAGCCAGGATTTGCCTTTTAATACGAACATATGTATGTACAGCTATTGTTAAAACCGACGATTTAGCGCACTTACGTACGTGTCAAGTACATATATACATACACATATATGATAAATAGTTTAAAATAAAACCCACAAACACAAATTGAAATTAATTTGTTAAACATCATTAAATTGACTTTTAAAATTCCAATTCTTCTTAGTTTTCTTTTATCCAGTAATGAAATAATTAAATTCAACTTACCATATGATATGATGTTTTTTATTGACTAAAAATTCCCAAGGGTTTGGCTTGTGCCAGGAATCAGTGCCTGTAAATAAAAAACCAATTTAAAGATATTTCAATATATTTCTTCATTTTAAGGCTTTAACAATTATTAAAAAATTTTAATACAAAGTAGGTCATGGGTACATTAGGGTTATGACTAAAACTTTAGCACCGATACAAATAAACTAACAGTATAAACTGTTTTTAAAATGATTTCTTTAAAAAATATATATAAAAATTCAAGTTAAATTTTTACCAAAAAAGTGCAAAATAAAGAATTTGAATGCGGTTTATTCATTTTTACACCCTCTAGAAATATATGGCCATTTTGAGCGAGAGTATCATAGTTTTAATGGGAAAAATTTGAAACGCTTTTTTGTGCCCATTTAGGATGAAGCCACTGTTCTCTCTCGGTTTCTTCGTCACGGTTATACTTCATGGAAAAAATTAGCAACGTTTTTTTTTTTTGTGATTATTTAAAGAGCTCTTTTATGATTATGTATATTCTAAATGGACAATTGTTTTATTAATTTATTTATAATTTACTTGAATATTCCTTTTTCTAGATACAAAAATCGATGCTAATTTTATTTTTTAACTAAGAATACGCAATTCCGGGGAATAACCAAAATGGGGGCTATCTTGGCGTATCCTGATACGAAAAAAGTTAATAACAAGTTTTTAAATTAACGTAGTTTCAACGACAAACCTCTCACCACAGAAGAAGTTTGGAAATAATTAAATGTTTTGTTATTTTGTTTCAACCTGTCAGATTCTTGGCTTGTTTTCTTAATTCCACAGAAATTAGTCTAGAAAAATCAGCTTAGAAGGCCATTCAATATATTTTTTTGGGAAATTCATTTGGAAATAATACGTTTAGCCTAGAAATCTAAAAGTTAGAAAACTGGCAACCAGCTAAAATTATGTTCAGCTTCTAAACATGTTGCAGATGTGAAAAAAGTACACGCTGGGTGCTATTTATCGAATTGGTGTTTCGTTAATATGCGGGATTTTCCGTATACAACTCTTTGTTTATTGAATCATTAGGAAGTAGTGCGTAAGACTATCTAAATAACGCACTCCAGCACTGCGTTTATATTTGTCAAAATTAATTTTGTTACGTTTTTCCGTATTAAAACGTAGAGGTTCTTTACTGAATGTGTCTATAGTTATTAATGCGGTCTCCTGCTAACAAACATGCTCCTTTACTAACTAGCGCAGCTATTAATGCTACACTACTGTGACTCTTACGAGACTTAAACTACATAATAATTTTGTAAGACAACATGCGCCTTTAACCCGCGCAGCCATACAGACCACAATATGCTCTGGCTCCGGCGAGAGCCGAACTTATGATCTCCTGTCCTACAAATCAATCCCTTGAAGACAACATTTCTGTACATGAAATATTTTTTGGAAATTATAATGTTGGCTTAGGTAGTAATCAATATGGAATACAAAACATCTATTTTTGGAATTTTTCTCTGTCTGTCAGTGTTCGCATCACGTATAAACTGCTGGATGGATTTGAATATAATTTTGTGAGGAGATCCCTTAGAACCTTGGTTCAAATATAGAATACTAAGTTATTTCGCAGAGAAAATAGAGATATAAGTGTGAAGTCTTTGAATATTATCGGTATAATAGTACTAAAACAGATGTCATCACATCAGATCTCTACAATAAATATTTAAAAACACTTTTTCTAAATTTGAATTTTAAGAAAATTATAAATGTCACGAAGTCGTGGACACTGCTAGTAATACAATATTTTAAAATGGACAGCATTTTATAAAGAGTTTTGCCAATTTTTATTTTCCTAATCATACGAGAATATTTTAATCGAGCTAAATCAAATATCTTAACTTTTGCTGTATTAGCCACAAAACTTGATGTATTTCATTGGTCTGAAGCTAACAAATTGGGGCTTTTTAATTTGAAAGTGTGAAAATAAATTTGAGGGAAATAGACGTGTAAACAGAGAGATTATCTCACAAAAACCGTATGTCTCGTCATGCCGCTATTGCTAAAAATCATTTGCAATTATTTAACTCGCTATTTTTTTCGGAAAGTTAAAAACACTGCTGTGGAAAATATAGGCAAACTTGTGTTAATAGCGGAGCCTGATTCCAAAAAAAAATCCAAATTTCCAAGGAGGTGGAAACGTCATACATTGTAATTGCAAGTGGTTTTGTTTTTGTAAATTAGCTACTTGCAGTTAAAAAAAGAACTCATCATTTATGTGGCAAAATTTACTAGTTACGCTTATAAAACAAAATAATAAATAAGTAAATAAAAAGTTATCTCCCTAATATTCACATGATTGTGAATAAAACATAAAACATCCGGTGTTGATTGAAGGAGTTGGTATTAATTTTGCAAAGGATACAAACTTGATTCAGTTGAAATTGTGGTTGCTTGAGAATATTTAATGTGAATTGATATGAAAAGTGCAAAGGGGAGAGAAAAAAAGAAAGTGATTGGCATGGATTTGTAACAACTGCAATTTTCTTTTATGCTTTAATCATCGATTCATATTGATTCAATAATCTTTTTGCCATAAAATGTTATCATTATTTGCATGACTTGATGAATATGTTGCATTTTAAATATGCAAAGATAAATACTTGAAGAACAGATATCACTAGAGTGGGCCAAATTTAATCATCTTAGGTAAAAAATTTAAAATTAAAATCATCTTGTTAAATTAAATTTTGAATTTTGTTTCTATACTGAAAAATCTTTATTGAAAAAATCTGCCGAACTTGAAAGCTATTTCGATGAAGTAAAATATTTTTAAAGCTTCTGGGTAAGTCAATCTCAATGTATGTATGTATGTTAAAAAATGAATTTGTGTTTGTACGTTTGGTTGTATTTTATGGGCAGTTAGATGAAAAGACTGATCAATTAAAAATTTTGAAGCCAGTCTACTGATTTAAAATAAATTACCGTGACCCTAAAAGGTACTTTTAAAAAAATGCCTGCTTCTATAAAGGGGGCAGATATTTCTCTTCCATAAAATTACTTTTTAACTATCACCGAAATGGTCATTTTTTTTTAATATTAACCAAAATTATGTCAACATCATTTCAATTTAACGCAAAAATATCTTTAAAAGAAATTGTTAAAAAACAGACAATAAAAGTACTTTAAATATATTGGAGAGAGCCAAAATCGACTCCTACCGAGAAGAGAAAAATCTTGAGAATTACATAAAGACTCTTCCTTTTCAGCATTAGAATATCCAAGAAAGTATCTTAGCTCTAAAAAAAGCTATCGTAAATACCTGAAGTTACCAGAGTTACTGCCATCCCTAAATTACGACGTAAATCGCAAGATATCTGTCAAAATTTCTCATGTACATACAAAATGTATGAAGCATCCCTAAATAGCACGGCGTCAACGCTTAGCAATTGGAAAATCCAATTTTGACAGCGCGTAAGATAATGCCGTTGCCTGCAAGCTACTGTTGTTTACATATTTTGTTGTAGTATTTAGAGAACGTTACAAAACAGTAATGACATTTTTGCTTTTTTCGGGCTTAAATAGCGTTTTTATTACTGTTTTGCATTTCATTTTATAGGGTTTTATTAAAAGTGATAGGTTTACATTACTGTTCACAACCAAACGTTGCGCTTTTATTTAGGTATGCACCTTCAGCGTAAAAGCCATGCGTTATTTTGCGTCGCGTCTTACGCGCTAATTTAGGGATGGCAGTTAGAAGAAATAATATAATTCCGTAGCTTTTAAACGGTTAATTATATTGTATTAAAACTTTACTCTGCTATATTAGAGGTGCTGCAGCAATGCTTTAAAGTAGCACACCCCGGCTGTGAGAAATAATTAAAACCGTTGCTTAATTCGTATTTTTTTCTTCTTATTTTAAATTATGGCGATAGCTCTGGTCAGGCTGTAAACATTTGCAATATCTTCTATAGATCATGAAATACATATTCGGCTTTTAAATACAGAACTTTAATATTTTGTCTTAATTTTCTAGCTTCTTGCTGCCAACGGAGCCAAAAACCTTCCGATTTTTCTTAAATTAATTTTTTTTGTTGACAAAAAATTTTAGGAAAAACTTAAAAAAAAATATTTTTTGTTATCAAATCCTTAACTGTGCAGCCCTGCAAGCAAACAAAACTGATTAGAATTTATTAGAGAGCATATGACATGGGACAGATTCAAACTGGATGGCCCAGATGGCTACAATTATTTTATTTTTAAATCGCCACTCTACTGCGATGCGGCGTTAAGGTCCGAATAGCTACAACGTTTTACGGCCTAATTGACTCTGTAACAATCAATTTTCCCTTAAATAAATGAAATTTTTTACGGGTGCTATAGTTTATGCTGCAAGATAATGCACCTTTGCGTAATATCAGAGTTGCTTAAGATTTATTTTAAACAAAACTGTTTATTATCTTAATTCGTCACCATATTTTTCCGACTTTAAAGTAATTAAAATTGTTTTGGGTTGGCTAACGCGCAAGGCTTATGAAGGGAGACAATTTGAGGATATCCTTATTAGTAATTCAAGCCATCAAGGACTAAGGCAAAGAAACTTCTTTTAAAAAATCACTTTAAATTTCAATATAACATCGTATGTTTCAAATTATTTCAAACAAGGGAGCTATTAAAGTTTTTTTTTTTTGTTGATATTTTTGTTATTTAAAAAAAAGTGATCTTTGCGGTGATGGTAATATTTTAGCTGTCGAAAAATATTTTTTTAAAGAATTAGTCTACTAAAAATAATCATCTAAATTATTTTTTATTTAAATTGTTTTTATTTAATTAAAAAAAATGTAATAAAAAACAAGTTAAGCTGTATTTACAAAGAATTAATTGCAAAACTTTTTTTCACAATTTTTTTTTTTTACAAAAAATTGTTTCCTTTTAATAACATTTTTAATTCAAACAAACTTACCAATCACATCTAGACCCAATTCTGAGCATTTTTCCGATAGCAGTTTGCGTCTTCTTTCCATTCGCTTTTCTACTTTGAGCATATCACTTTCTGACAAAGACTGTATCGTTTCATCAGGTATCAAAGGTAAATGAGTTTCATTAATGTACTACAACAATGATAAGGAAAAAGAAGAAGAATATGTTTTTTTGTTTATTAAAAACTGTTAATGGATTAAATATTTAAATAAAATTTTGGAGATTTATTTTATCGTAATCTAAAAATGCCATGAAACAATTGGTTAAACAATAATAGTTTTGTTGTAATTTTAATGTTATTTGTGCCCATTCGTAAATACATTACTGCAGGGCATCTAATGCGCAGCACATTTACATGTACAAACAGTGGCAGCACTGCAGCAATATTTGTTTTATAATTACATTCACTCTAATCTTTTCTGCTTTTAGAGTGAAATAATCAGCAGCCTAGTGAGGTTTTTATGCACAGACCTTCACACTCAAGCTATATTCGAAGACCCACCAGATTTGCTTCTTTACTGGCAAACAGCAATTTATCACTATGACTGCTCCAGCCTCAGCAAATCTCTTTACACACTTTACATAAGCTAAAAATATTTTATATTATGAAGTCTCTTAACTTAATGGAAATTATGCTCAAGAACAAAATAAAACTCGCAATTTAGATTATGAAAAAAAGTGTTTGTATAAGAATTCAACCTCAAAATCCAATTTGTTTTAATTATTCGCATTAAAAAAATTTAATGTTTAACTTCTTAATGCACAAATAACTTCACAAATAACTTGTATGAATACACTTGCAAAAAATAACTTTTGTACTGCCTTTATTCGGGACTGTTTAATAATTCACAACTTATGCTTTTGCATTTTACAATTTTTACGCAACAGGGAAAGCAATGAGAATGTCAAATAATTCTACAAAAAAAGTGAAATTCATTACGTTTGAAATATCTGACTTTGCAGAAAAATTATCTTTCATATTTCGGTATTAATAGAGTCATTAATATTTAAAAATGCAAAATAGCATTTCCATGTTTGAAATTATTGAACTGTGGCAAAAACTAATATTCTTCCTTATTCTTCCTTATTCTTCCTTATTCTTCCTTATTCTTCCTTATTCTTCCTTATTCTTAAAAAAATGGTTGATAAACTTTAATCTAAGAGCAACATTTTATGGTTGTATTAAATGGTTTCAAGCAAAACGTAGTATTGTTACATTTAACAATAATTTAATTGGTCTTGTAGTTGATCTAACAATAAAATGGTAAAGCTTAAACATAATTATGCTTAGCATGTCAACATGAAATAAATAAATTTAATCAAATTATGATTTCAACTATTTGTGAAATGTTTTGCTTTCTTTTTATATTTTGTGTATTATTTCTTATTTAATTATTTATTTTATTTTTTATTTTTATTTTATACTAGAAACACAACTGGAATTAACGAAGAATAAACACATTTGTGTATATGAAAATGCAAATAATTAAGACGTCGAACAAAATTCGGCGAACGACGAACAAACCAGTACAATGTGACCATTTTTATACCCTTCACCGCAGGTAGAGAAAGGATATATTTAAGTTTATCATTATGTTTGTAATTTTTACAATATCATTTTTCGACCCCATAAAATACATATATTCTAAGTTCGTATGTATAGCGAAGTGTTCGTGATGAAATCAATTTTGCCAGGCACTAGATGAGCTACAGCAAATTTAAATACGCCAATCGATCAGACATCGTTTTCAAAAATTTTTTAATGCAAATTAGCAAGATCGGATCATTCTTTTCGGGACAGCGGACAAAACAAAACGCCTGCCTCTAATTTTTTTATATCATTTAGAACAAATCGAGCTTAGTAAAGCAACTCCCGTCAAAAAACAAATATATGTGATGATAGAGAATAAAGAATTAAAAAAAAATTAGTTGAACAAATTGGCGCTCGCCCATATTATCCGTGCTACGAGCCTCTAAACTTTTTACAAAAAATTATGATTGGGCACCATAATTTTTTAAATGCTTTTAAGGAGGTCTTTCAGGAAATACTAAAATTTTTTAAAAATGCTTAATATTTTTTTCTTGCTTTTTAATTCTCTGTCATACAAATATTTGTATTTTTGATTGGAGTGACTTCACTAAACTAAATTTACATACATGGTGAAGGGTGTATAAGATTCGGCGTAGCCGAATATAACACTCTTACGTTTTTTTTTTTATTTATTAATTTTGTCATCTTTTTCAACTTTCGTTTGTATTCCTGAAAAATTGGTAGGATTTCACCTCATACACCAACCTTTTCATTTACAAAGTTGGGAAAACAACCCTAAGCAAAACGTACTATTTTCGTTAAAAAGCCTTTTTGAACAAAAAGAAATAAATAATTTTTTATATCGATTTTTATTTCAACTATTCAATGGGAAATGTGTTATAAATCTATGCTGAAGGGTTTATAAGGTTCGGCATTAGCCAAATATAGCATTTATACTTGTAAGTTTTAAGGAAATGTTTCATTTTTAAACTATTATGATCTTATATGGTCACCCTGTTAGCTTACAAAAGTAAACAACTTCAGAAAAATTTACAAAAAAAAAAAAAAAAAAAATATGTATTTTTGACGACGAATTAGTTAGTGTTGTTTTCACATAAACCGTTATCTTATAAACAAATCACTAAACTGATAGAAAAGCATTCGGTCAAATCATAGAACAAAATATTTTGTACAATGAACATTACTTGTTTGCTTTGAGTTATACTTTGATTAACAATAACATAATATGATTAAATATTTTGCATTTTTTAATAAGTTTTAAAACTCTGGTTATGGTTTGAATTTTTTTTTATAGTTTGACTACATATGCTGCATTATTTGCGCACAGTGTTCTTAAAATAATTAAGTTTTGTAAAAAATATTTTTTTATCCTGACTGAAGAATTGTTAAAAACAGATATGAAAAATGGTTATTGTGACCATATCACAACCATGATTTTCACTTCATGAAGTCAGAGCATATGTTTTTACATAGTATAAACATATTTTAAGGTGTTTAGAAATTCATTAACGATCTTACGCCGCCTCACAACACTGAGCGCTGTAAAAAATAAATCATATTTTAAGCAGCCACGTTTTTTTTATTATATATTTGGTTTAACGTTTGTTACTTATAAGTTTTTTCTCTGTAAATAATATGTTGCTGTTAAGTAAAATTCTTTGCCGTTCTTTGTGTCAAAAACTATTATTGTTTTGGAATGTTATGATACCTTTTTCTCAAGATGTTGATGTACACATGTAATGTTTATATAAATATTCTTAAAAATAAAATAGACATTCATTAACAAGTGAAATATTTTTAAACGGCATTCAAAATAGAAACACAATTATAATTACAACAACAATTAAATAAATTTATTTTTTATATAAATTGTGTGTGCACTTGTAACAATATTAAATTAGTGTTTTTATTTTAATTAAATATTAACACAAGTCTAACTAAATTTAATATTTTTTGTTTCTTTTTTGTTTTTTTTTTTTTGACTTTGTGAAATATTTACTTTATCATATTTGGAAAATCTTTTTCTAGAGTTTCCTGTAGCCGCTATGGTAAGGTCCTTATTTTTGCCGAGTAACATGACCGGGTAACGAAACGTTTGGTCGGCAAAATTATCCTTGACTTTTGAGGCCTAAAAATTTTAATTTAATAAATTATTAAACTATTAATTTTAAGAAACGAAATTACTTAATAATCGATTTTGTTGCAGTTTTCTTATTTTAAAATTAAAAAAAAAGTTAAAATAAGCCAGAAGGATTCTAACTAGAAGCGCAGCTTTTGTTAAACTAAAAAGAAAAACATAATTTTGTTACAAAGTCTTTTTTTAAAAAAAAGGGACTTAAAGTACAGTTTTCTTGGGCTAAAAACTAAAAAAAGGCTTTTTGTTCTTAAAGGAGTTTAGTAAGCACAGTTTGTTTGCAATGAAATTTAAAAATATGAGTCTAAAGAAATGAAATATTTAAATTTTTTCATGTATAATTTTTTATTTTTTTTTTAGTTGTTGTAATATTTCTAAAATGTTATGTAGGGCTAAGCATTTATTGGTTATCGTTATAATAAAGTATTTTAAATGAGTTGAGTGAATGATGGTACAATAATACATCAGGTGACTGCAGTTGCTGCTTTTGACATTTAAAATCAATTTCTGTTGTTTGTAGTTTAACATTTGAAAACTTCTAAACATAAAAATAATCAGTCGTTGAATAGCACTCACATGATGTTGTGTTTTGTCGCCATTGTCCTATTACTAATGAATGCATGCATCTAAAGGAATGCATTCACTTTTGCTAAGCTTGGTTTCTAAATGAAATGACTTGTGTTATACTAGCATGCATATGTGATGTTTTAAAAGAAAAAATATAAAGTATTTGGTCTTATTATTACAACTTATTTCTATTTAAAAATTTTATAATTTTGCAAATTTTTTGCAAAGTCATTTAAAGAAAACTTAGAATTTAAAGTCATTTAAAGAAAACTTAGAATTTAAAACTTTTTAACATTTCTTTTATCAAATGTTTTCAAACATTTTCATTTTATTTCCAAAAAAACAATAAAAAATCAAAAATAAGCAAATGAATTTTAGTTATTCAGTTCAGTAGTGTCTTTGTATTCCCAATGCCTTAATAACACATAGTTTCTCTAAACCAATCTGTTGTTTAATATCAAATTAAAAGGGTATTATTTAATATTGACGTGTAAAACTAAAAAATGTTATCTAATTTTTTTCAATGCAACTCTTACATTAAGTAGATTACATTTGGTAGATAAATCGACCCAAATATCAAGTTTAAGTTAAAAAAAATTAATTATGCATTTTGTTGATACGAGGGCTGCTATGTATATTTCTGGCCTGGCAACACTGAATGCTGCCAAGTGCAATCTGACATTTCCATTGGAAAGCTTGTCATTTTTAAGCATAATCGTACTCAAAACGTTTTGACGTACGACCATTATTTGTGTTGTTTACAGTGACTTGAAAAAATTAATATAGAAAAAAATGGAATAAACTCGTGAACATTTTCGTGCCATCATTTTTCACAACTTTTGACGTGGATTATCACAACAAGAGTGCATTGATGAACTTAAATCTTTGTATGGCGATGAAGCACCGTCCTATAGCACTTTGAAAAATTGGTATAATGAATTCAATCGTGGCCGAAGCTCGCTCAAAGACGAATTCCGTGAAGGTCGTCCAAAAACGGCTGTTGTGCCAGAGAACATTGATGCCGTACGTGAACTCATAATGCAAGATCGACTTGCGACATACCGAGAGATAGAGACATCCTTGGACATTTCTTCCACCAGCATACATTCGATGCTGCATGAACACCTGGCCGGAAAAAAGTTTGTTCTCGTTGAAATGTTGCAAAAATACGATTGCGGTGCTTCAAAAGACGTTTATAAGATCGTCACAGGTGACGAATCATGGATCTATGCGTATGAGCCCGAAACGAAACAACAATCGACCGTGTGGGTCTTCAAAAACGAGCAAAATCCAACGAAAGTTGTTTGTAGAAGAAGCACTTCGAAGCAAATGGTCGCCTATTTCTTTGGCAAAACTGGTCATGTTGCGACTGTTCCGCTTGAGCAACGTAGGACTGTCACATCTGAGTGGTACACAACAATTTGTTTGCCTGAAGTCATCGGAGAAATTCGAAAAACCAACAAGAGAAGACGAATCATTGTTCACCATGACAATGCGAGCTCTCACACATCGGCTCAAACCAGAGCGTTTTTGACCGGCCAAAACGTCGAATTAATGGGTCATCCGCCGTACAACCCTGACTTGGCAGCTTATGACTTCTTCTTGTTTCCGCACATCAAGAAAAAATGAGTGGTCAACGATTTTCGTCGCCAGAAGAAGCTTTTGAAGGGTTCAAAAACCATGTTTTAGAGGTGTCTCAATCGGAGTGGAAAAAGTGCTTCGACAACTGGTTTGAGCGCATACAAAAGTGTATAAATCATGCTGGAGAATACTTTGAAAAACAATAAAACCATTTTTGATTATTAATATTCGCATTTTCACTATTAGGCCAGAAATATATAGAGCAGTCCTCGTATTTTAACCTTTTAAAAATATAATTAATAAATATGAATAAAAAGTAAAATACTGACTTACGTGCATTAGAACAGTAAGGGACATTTTTTGTATTTTTTTTTTTTTGTGTTGGAATTAGGGTTTGGGATTTTCCGGAATTTTCTATTTTCCGGGAAACGGAGAAAAATTTATAGCATTCCTAGGATTTCCCGGTATTCCCGGGATAAAAGAAATTCTTGAAGACAACAAGTTTATTTAATAAAAAAATATTAATAAATTCAATGATTCTAGAACTGCATTTAACAATTCACTAGACAAGCTGTTGCTTGTTTTCGTTCCAAAATATCCTGCAATTGAAAAAATCTTTCACTTTCTATTGAGGTAGGTTTAGTTGTCAAAAATGCGTTATAAAGATTATCCGTGTTCATGTTTCAAATGTTAGTGGCTTCGAATAACTAATAACCGAATAAATTTATAACCTTTTGTTCTGCTTTATATCTTAGTAGCAGTGCCCACGATTACGTCCTCGTATCATTTCTAATTTTCTTAAAATTCAAATTTAGAAAAATGTGTTTTTAAACATTTGTTGTAGAGTTTTGTAAACAGTCTTAAAAACTTTCCATCTACAAAAATAAAATATATTGTCAACTGTTCTAGCACCATTATACATTGGTATCTCTAGTTTCTCTACGAAATGACATATTTTTATAAAATAAAGTGTTCTATATTTAAACCAAGGTTCTAAGGGACCTCCTAACAAAATTTTATTCAAATCCATTTAGCAGTTTTAGCGTAGTGCGAACACAGACAGACAGACAAAAATTCTAAATATAGGTGTTTTATATTCCATATCGATTACTATCTCAACCAACTTCAAAATTGTCAAAAAATATTTTATGCACAGATGTAGTAGAATTCACACGAAACAAGATATTTGACCATTTTTAAATGTCACAGCTAAAATATTGAAAAAAATTTATTTCCGTGTTCCAGTAATTTAGTCATAAATTTCCCGGGAAATTGTAAATAACTCTACCCGGGAATTCCCGTTTCCCAAACCCAAGTTAAAATACACATGACAAGAAAAAGTTCGGTAAGAAATTTTAGCGAATGATATGTGTTAAATATTTAGTTGGTAACAATATTAACAACGAAAGAAAAGTTTATATTTTTGATAAATTTATTGACAGAAAATTAATAGGAAAACGTGCCTAATTGGGTTCATGAAATTATGTTAGAAGTGTGCTTATCAATTTTGCTGTTTATTTTTTGACGGTATTTTATAAAAATATACATTTTTTTTTTGTGAAAAGCCTGGATGCCCAGTTAACGCAAGCAATTTCAAATTATTTATTAAAAAAAAAATGATTTTGTTTATGCTAAGGAGCCCTCAAGTTTTGAAAATATCCAGGATTTTGTGTTCTATGTTGTGATTTTGTATTTTTCTTGAGTCTTCCATTAGCGCCACTGTTAAATGAGAGATGATTTCGGTATTTGTTTTGAGATATCATTCTGATCTTATAAGGATGTTGTAATTTCTTTTTTCTTATAAATTTGAAATTCACATTATAAATTTCATGATAAACCTCATAATGAATCAATATTAATGTGGTTAAAAGAAGTCAACACACAATTTTTATAGTTGTTGTTTTTATTAATCGTCACACATATTTGCTACTGATTCCTGTTAACTATTGGCTTAGTTACCAATGTACGCAACCTAGAGTATATAAATGCTAGAAATGTTAAAGACGCATGTAGCGATCCAGAAAATACTGCGTTACACTCTAGTCTTTTCTCTTTTCTTTTAAAATTACCATAAAAATTAGTTAATAATTTTTCTTTCTTAATGAATTTAAAATAAACAAGAAGCTTTATTCGGTTATAACGAAATTTATATACCCTTCACCATGTATGTAAATCTAGTTTAGTGAAGTAGCTGCTATCAAGAAAACAAAAAGTGTAGTGTCAGAGAATTAAAAAATTAAAAACAAATACGTTTTAAATAATTTTTTTTATAGAAATGTCACCAGCTCCTAATGGGTTAAGTATTTTTAAAAAACTTTTGCATTTCCTGAAAGATCTCTTAAAAAGCTTTTAAACACTCATATTGATGTCTTAAAAAATAGACTTCACAATTGTGCTTTTCTATGATAAGCTCAGAGGCCCACAACTCGGAAAAAATGGGCGAACGCCAATTTTCTCTCTTAATGTTTTTTTCTTATTTTTACTTCATTGTCCCAATGCTATGGATTTTGACCCCAAAAATCGATTTTATTTATTTAAAACTTTAAAACTTAATTATCTCGTAAAAATATCTGTGATACAATACAAAGAAAAAAAATATTTTTTAACCCCAAGACCCGATTTTTTTATTATTAACTTTAAAACTTAGGCGGGCGTAGTATTTTGTCCACTGCCTCGAATGTTCTTGCTGATTTTCAATAGAAAAATTTTCTAATCAATTGGCCTATTAAAATTTTCTCTAAATCATTTAGTGTCTTGGCAAAGGTAATTTAAACAGTAACACGAGCGGACAGAAAAATATTTTGAGAAATGCCAAACCATTATAACCTGTTAATGAATAGTCGTCCTTGTCCTTGCTTTATTAGTAAGAATTAACATATAATAACAATATGTGTGGTTTTTTTAAATACACATCCAAAGTTAACAATAAGAAAATAAGGTATATAATATTAAATTAAAATTTTATCACTTAAAAAAAGTAGACTGCGTTTTTAAAGCGTCAAAACTAGCGTACAATATAATGTTAAAGTTAAGAGAAGTATATTTTTTGTTGGTTTTGTTATAATAAAAATATTCTGCGATATTTTATTTCGAACTTCTTTCTATGTTCTGTGATCGCTTTAGGTAGAATTTCATGCGTTTCATTTTCTAAAGGAGATTCTGGCTTAAAAAAATATATAAAAAAGAACCGTTTTCAGAAGTATTAGAGGGTTATGTATACTAACAAAGAGTTGCTAATAATGTTCTGCAAAAATCTTCTGAAGACTCTATATGTCAAAAAAAAAAAAAAACTAAGTATTACCCGTATTTTACCTTTTTACTAAACAAAGGTGCAACTTTAAAAGAATTTTCAGATGTAAGCTTTCAAAACGCCGATGCATGAACATTTATTCTTTCTTAGTTCCCACTACAAGAATCAGTGGCAGAATATTATAATTTTCTTTGTGTGTTCGACAGTGTAAATAGACTTGGAGCTACTACGTTGCTTGTAATTTCTTATATACATGTCTTCTGCTTCTATTTCATGGAGAACAATAAATAAAACTTTGTAAAGATTTTATTATTCGCCTTCACCTTATTCTTGTCAATTTAATCGTTTAAAAATGACTATTATTCTCTTTTTGTTTTATTGCAGTCATATGTGATTCTTTTTTTCTCGCAATTATCTATAATTTTAGCATTTACTTTTAATGCCCTTTAGTAATGGCAGGATGTGTGTGTTCGTTTAATTTCACAACAAATTTTTTTCCGTATGAACACATTGATGTTTTACACAATTAACCCCAGTTGTTAGTTTTCACATGCAACGTATGATTGATGTCAAAATGTTAAAGTAAAATATTTCTTATACGCTGCGTAAGGAATTCAAGACAAGAAAATCCTCCAATCAATCAAGTGTATGTAATTGAAAAAATTTAGTTAAACGGTTTATTCGTACAGAAGCTAAAAAGTTAAGAAATGAAAAGAACTGGTTCTATTTGGAAACAGCTTATCGGTATAAATGTGATGTTACACACGTCCATAAATTTTTAGAAAACATTGTATTCATTAAATGGAGCCTATTTCAATGTTAAGGAGTAGTGATAAGCTTTGTCTCGTTTTATTACTTTTTATAACCAATTTTTCTATATTCATGTTTCTAGCTTTTATTCCCTTTAAAACTAAGTCCCTTAATTGAAATATTCTTTAAGCATAATTAAAAATCTTGTCAAAATAATTGACGAATACAGGAGTTAATTCTGCGCTGCATCAGATGAGCGAACATGACTTGAGACAATCAACGTAAATCTTTTCCATCTTTCCTTTATCTCTTGACATTCGAAATTGAAGAAGTTGTGTTATTATGGCTACAAAATAAAAAAAATAAACGAAAACCAGAAAACATACTAAAATAAAACTAAAAATAAATGGTGTTTTAACAGAGAAGCTTAAATTTTTAAGTCGTTACAAACATTCTCTTTAAATAATTAAAAACTAAAATGCGAGAATATTAAATTAAACTTTAAAATTAGTATGCAATTTTCCCGAATAAATTATTTAATTCACCGATATTGATTATTGGAGGTGAAAGCACGACTCGATGGCCATTTCGCTACCGCTTACTTAGCTTTACAGGAAACTTCTCACAATTATTTGAAAAGAAAAAAAATTTTTTTTTTGTCTAAACAATCGAATAAAGACAAAAATCAAAGTCCAAGCAAAACCAACAATAATCAACTTTGATTTTAGTTTTCTTTATCTCTTGAAACTTATACACAGTTTTAAAAATAAAATTGACAATTACAGGCATCTACAACAATGGCCGCTATAATGCTGCTTTAAAAATAGTTGAAAAGCTAAAGGGTGTTCCCAATTATAGCATTGCATCTCTACATCAATTACATCAGGCAGATACATATTTAAAACTTACACACATAGTGTGCCCTCTTTATAAACAAACATCAAAAATAGAATTCGAAATAAAAGTGTATTCAAATAGAAAACTGATTTCTACGTATCAAATCTTCTCTATTGAATCGTATTAAGAAGACTTAATTTTTTACAACAAACATTTTTTTACATAATTTACGGACTCCTTTTTTATTTTGTTAATAATTAAAATAATTTTATTATTATTATTTTATTTAACCAAAATTGTCAATTTATTTATATTTTTTTTTCTACCCGCAGAACATTTCGGAGAGGTAATTTCTGTACATAAAATATTGTTTGAAAATTTTGATGTTCGTGTAGATAGTAATCGTTATGGAAAACAAAACACCTACTTTTGGGATTTTTGTCTGTCTCTCTGTCTGTGTTCGCATCACATAAAAACTTCTGGATGGTTTTAAATAAATTTTGTAAAGAGGTCCCTTAGTTCAAATTAAGAATACTTTTTTTCATACAAATATGTCATTTCGTAGAGAACATACAGTTTCAAATATGAAAGCACCCAATCTTACCGTTATAATGGTACTAGAACAGCTGTCAGCACAATTTTTTTCTGTAGATGGAAAATTTTGAACACTGTTTACAGAACTCTACAATAAATATTAAAAAACGCATTTTTCTTAATTCGAATTTTAAGAAAATTAGAAATGATACGAGAACGAATACGTGAACTCTGCTAATTGTTCAATAAGATAGTTTTTAGTTTTGGTTTTTAGTTTGTTACGAATCAGCTAAATGTTGAAATAATTATTTTCACATCAAAAAAATGATTAAATGAAGTTTGAATCACTTTAAATAAATTAGAGAAAAATGAATTTTAAATCGTTTAGTACCACTTTTAATCTTTTTTCGCATCATCTCAAAATTAAATGTACGTGTTTTTTTCAGTTAAACTTTTTCTGATTGAATTAACACGTGCTTTAGAGTATGTTTGCTAACCACTTAGCCAAGAATATTATTTTAGTTCTTTTAAAATGTTAAACTTATTGTATAATTATTCCCACTGTGTCTGGTAATTAATCATTGTGAACTACATGTTTGACATTTAAAAACTCTGTTCTGGCATTAATCATCATTCAATTTATCTATCGATTTGCAATTCTGCTTGTTAATGAAAATATGCACACATGTTTTCATTTTATTGTTGTAAAAGAAAAAGTACTTGAAGTCGTAATTGAGCAATTTGTGTTTTTAAAGACAATGATTAATGTGTTTTTTTTTTTCTCAGACAATTATTTGCAGAAAAATAACACATGATTGTTGAAAATGTTTTCCTTTAAACAATAATTTCGTTATTATTATTTTTAAAATGTTTTTAGTATTGTAAAACAAAATTTAAAAAATAAGAGTTTTAAGGCCAATAACAAGAAAGTGAAACAGAGAGTCACGTCTCATATGGGTTTATACTCGTAGTTAAGTCCCTAAATTGTATCAAATTCAAAAATTGTTTTTCAACCTTCAAATTAATGTTTGTAATGAACCAAAGCGAATAAAATTATGAACGAATGATTGCATAACCTCCATCACCTTATACATCTCTCCGTTTATCATATATTTGCGAATACATCAAGAAAATGTATAATCGTGTACGTTTTGACGTTGGTTGCCTCTTTGTATTGTCATGGAATTGGACTTACCCAAATATTTTATCATAGAAATCAGCAATATATGTTCATAATTTTGGAAATTGGGACTAAAACTGTGATATGCATCAATATTCTTTAGATTTTTTCTTCTCAATTTTTTTTTTATTAAACTACTAACAAAAAAATCTGAATTTTTTATACAAAATTTCGTGAAATAAGTGGAATTTTTCATAAGTCCTCGTCCACACTTGCAACTTTTGTTGCGCAACTCTTGAGTTTGTAGGTGAGAGAGAAAAGACGAGTAGAAACGGGTACACTGATTCATGTACTTACAATTCTCTTTTGTTTTCTCACTCGTCTAAGCAATCAAGCCTGAAATTGCAACAAAAAAAATTTGAATGTGTGGACACGAATACAATTTTATAAGAGAATTTAAAAAATTGCAGAAACAAAAATTGCATGTCTAACAAAAAAAAAAAAAAAAAAAAAATGCATGACTAACAAACCTAAATACAGCGAAAACCGAAAGTTTTGAAAAATAACGAAAAGATTGAAATTTCTTGAAATTTTAAATTAAATCTCTCCAAAATTTTCTAATTAAAAAAAGTATGTGGAAAACAGAAATTTACTTTTTTTTATATTTATATGAACTTTAAGAATTTGAAGAATTTGGCGAGGAGTTTCTGAATATAAGGATTCAACAGATGATGGATGATCAATTGCATTTTTATCTTTACCTTAAAAGATAATATAAAAAATCTAAAAACTTTACCGAAATATACATGCAATTATGGGTTCAGTGTACAAAGTTTTATATCAGACTGAAAAATATAAAACAACCAGAGCCTTATGCTTTATATGATAAGCGGGTACCAAACGGGGAAGACTTATGTACCTTTTATATTAAAATTTCAAATTAATATCTTTTATATACAAAAATGTTCTACTGTTTTAACTAATTTTTATAACAGATGAAGCCAAAGCTTGAATTCTTAATCTGTAAAAAGTGTTAAATTTAAAACAAAAAATATTCACAATTTTAAAGGTTAAACAACTTGACCGTTTTAAGCCACTTTTAAAGTCCTAATCTTGAAATGCAAGCAAGGCAAACATGTATTAAATATAAAAAAAATATCCGATTAGTGTGAAGCGATTTTACACACATTCCGACCAACCTTAAAGTTTTGAGCGGTCACATTTTAACTTTCATAAAATTTTTATTTTTTCAACAATCAGGATTTAAACCGTGAATATTATAAACGAACTAAAATTCGTTTTTTTCGGCTTAGGTTCATTTTTTAATTTATTTTCTTAAAAATTTTAGAAAGACAAAAAAAATTTAAAATATGAACCTGTGCCGAAAAAATTAAATTTTAATTTATTTTTATAAAATTTTTACAGGCGACCTATTATGGCTTCAGAGGCATAAGACTATAACATACAATATTTTTATACGCACGTCTTATTCGCAAGTAACAATATTGTAAATAGAAAATTTTGCTTTATTAGCGGTAAAATAATTTTTTATTTGGGGATAGCCTACTCACAAAAGCAATTCCTGATTAACGGCACTATTTGCAAATAAGGTGTTCAATGCTGCCATTTTTTTAATTTTAAATACAAAAAATTGCTCATAAATATTTTTTATGAATATAAAAGATAAAGCGCAAATATTTTGGAATTGCTATCCGGTAGCACTAAAATGTCGAAAATATTCTTGCCGTATAAACTGTGAGTTAAATAATAAGAAATAATTTTTCTTTGCAAATAGGGTACGTACAGAACTCTAAAAAACAATTCTTATGTTGCATTTACATTACAATGAAATCTACTATATTTAATTTAAACCTTCTTCAAAATCTAATTCGTTAACATCGTGTTTTTTTTTAACTAGCAAGACTTTATGTTTCACAATAAACATAAATAGACATTTAAAAAATTAAATTACATTACACTTCATAATTTTTTATTTTTTATTATTTTGTGAAATTTTATTATTATTATTATTTTTTTTAATTAAATTTAAATTTAAATTCATAGTTCCATTATATTATAAATAGATTTTTTTTAATCTTGTAGCAAAATAGATTTTTTTAAATGCCTTTTTGCTCTACGAGGAAAAATTGCTGCAATGCCACAGTGAAAGCCATAGGCGAGGTGGATTATTCATCCCAACATGCAGTATTAAATGATTCTATCAATTGTTTTTTAATTTGAAATTAAAATAATTTTTGACGTTTCCAGACCAAAACAAATTAAAAATTAAAAACAAGATCTTATTTATGCAGTTCGCCGTTGCCCAAAACATTAAACAGCAAATATAAAAGGTTCGTTTAAATTTTTTTATACGCAATTTTATGTTTTGGGTAACAGCCTTTGCCACTACCTATTTAATGCCTAGTTATACCTGTTTTGAGCTCGCCTTGCCCCAAATGAATATTTATCACATGTCGCCAATAAAAACCATATTTTATCCGAGGTCGGTAAAAGTCTTTGAATAAAACTGAGAGTAGTAGAATGTCTAAACTTGCTTATCAACTTTTTAACTGAGTTTAATTTACAATTTTAATATAAAATTGTTTAAATACTTAGAAGCATATATTCCATATTATTTGCAAAGAGATGCCTTTCAAGAAACTGCTGTAAAAAATAGTGTTTTTTTGTTTACTTTTTTGTGCCCTGAATTTAAGCTTTTTTTGGACGAAAAAACCTTGTAAATTAGTAATTGTTTCTTAATTCACGAAATTTGTCATGTAACTAATTTCATGAAATTTTTGGTTGTACTGAAGTATGCGGGGTAAGCAAATTGACATGGCTTTTATTTTGAAGTGATATTGTTACACTTGCTTGGTGTACTTTTTCGTTTTATACGTTTCGTTTGTTGTGTCTTATTTCAAAAATTAACTTTAGTAACGAATATCAAATTAAAACAAATTGTCCATGTTCCAGTGGCTACAATTGTAAAAGAGAATTTTAATTAAAAATTACATGAAAAAATGAGATAATCAAAATCTTGACTAACTTTAAGAGATAGTTAGCACACTTAATCAGATGGTGTTCAATGAGAGTTTTTTTTTAACGTTTAAACGTGCTGTATCGTAGATAGTAAGTACGTTGACTACTAAGCTGTTAATAATTTGATGGCCTGGGTTCATAACCCAACCACGGTAAATTAAAAAAATCTAGTTTTTTTTAATATACGTTAGGGGTTTCATTAGAGCTTGGGATTTCCCGGAATTTTTTATTTCCCAGGAAAAAAATAATCTCATTTCCGTGATTCCCCGGTATCCCCGGGAAAAAAGCAATTCTTGAAGAAAATAAGTTTATTTAATGAAATAATATAAAAAAGTCATAGTTTTATTAAAATATAAACAGAAAATAAAAATAATTTTTAAATAATAGTCAGGTGACAAGACATACATATGTACATTTGTATGTACTACATAACGAGAGATAATTAAGATTAAAAATACTGAAAAAGATTTCACTTTTTGAAAGATATGATTTTAGAACTGCATTTAGCAATTCACTAGACAACCATTGCTTTTTTTCGTTGCAAAATTTGCAACAATAGAAAAAACTCTTTCATTTACTGCTGAGTTAGGTTTTGTTCTAAAGATTATCCATGTTCGTGTTTCAAATGTTAGTAGCTTCAAATAACATAAAATTATTTTTAAGCAAATGAGTAACATTTCGTTCTTTTTTATATCTTACTAGCAGTGCCCACAACTTCGTCCACGTATCAGTTCTTATTATCTTAAAATTAAAATTTAGAAAAATATGTTTTAAACATTTGTTGTAGAGTTCTGTAAACAGTGTTAAAAACTTTCCATCTACAAAAATAAAATGTATTAACAACTGTTCTAGTACCATTATACCGGTAAAATAGAGTTACTTTAAATTGGTATCTCTAGTTTCTCTATGAATTGACATAATTTTATAAAATTAAAAGTGTTTTATATATTTGAACTAAGCTTAGATCCTTAGAACCTCCTAACAAAATTTTATTATTTTATTCAAATCCATGTAGTAGTTTTTACATGGTGCGAATACAGACAGACAGACAAAACATGTAAAAATAGGTATTTTGTATTCCTTACTATCTAAACCCAGAATTCACACGAAATGAGATATTTGATAATTTTTAAGTATAACAACCAAAATATTTAAAAAACAATTAGTGCATTTTTTTAAAGTTCTAATGATTTTAAACTTCTCGTTTCCCGGAAATTTAGTCAAAATTTACCGGGGAAATTGTGGATAGCTTTTTTTGGGAATTCCCTCCCATACCATAGATTTCATACTAATATGTAAATAGCAGATTACTCTTTCGCTGGTACTACTCTAAAGCAAATTGTTGGCGTAGTAAAAAATTATGCTCCGTATAACACCAAAGATGCTGCAACATTAAAAACTAACATTATAAACTAATTTCAGTATTTGGAATAGTGAAGCTATCTATCTACCACTCTCTTTTACCATCTATTTTCTCTATTCTATTCCTTTAAAAAGGTAACACATTTAATAGGTAGCTGAATGTTACTTCTTTAAAAAAATAAAAAATTTTACCGTTTAATGGATTTAAAATCCAAATTTATTATTTTTTACTTAACATCATCGTAAAATTCATTTTTGCTTTTTGAGAAATTAAAGATTTCTTTTCATATTCTACTTCATTGTACATATCGTCAGCTTAACTAAAAAACAAGTTTCACTGGATATTTTTTCTTATTTTTTAATTCTCTATCGCCTCATATATTCGGTTTTTTGATTGGAGTTACTTTATTGTTCCAAATGATATAGAAAATTAGAGGTAGGCGTGGTATTTTGCCTACTGCGTCGAAGGACATGGACCGATCTTGCTGATTTCCAATAGCACCTCTTTCGACACTATGTCTGATCGATTGGCGTAATTAAATTGTTTCTAGCTGATCTAGTGCCTCAGCAAACTTGATTTTAACACTAACACGGATGGACAAACGGACAGACGGACATCGCTTAATCGACTTTGCTAGGCATAACAAGTCAGAATATACTTTATGGGGTCAGAAATGGACCACTTTTTGTGGTGAAGGTTATAGAAACAAAACTCAACAGAAAACCAGGCTTGGAATATTTTGTTAGTTACATGGTTTTTCATTTTAGCTGACAATATGTAGTTAAAAGACTAATTTACGAGTATATCATTAACATAATATTTTTGATATTTTATTGTGTAATTTTTGTAAAAAAAATATATTCAGTTGCTTTTCTTTTTTTTAACAAGACATGAGTGTGTAATTGTATGTAATTGTGTGTGTGTGTGTGTTATTAATAATGTGAGCAAAATGATATGTATGCGTATGACATTGTTTGGTAAATTGTGTATTTTAAATAATAAATGTTTCATTTAGTTTTAATATATATTTTTAAGGGCAATTAAAAGAACAAGCACTACATTTGCAGAAGCTTTCATGTTACAAATGGGAATTTTTGAATATTTACAAAAACTATAAGGATATAAAATAAAGTTATAAGCATAAGGAACTAATTCAAAATTGAGGTTTAAATACAACTGGGATAACTGTAATATTAAAGAATTAATAAATAAAAATTGGTTTTCGACAGACCTAAATTAAGCATTTAAGTACAATTACTTGTTTTAACTGAATTTTATTTGAAAAAAGAAAAGTTGAATAAAACAACGAACAACATTTCAATAACAGAGTCAGGTTAGTAACCAATAAAGTTATAAATAAAATAGTTCATGGTTTTGATACCCAGCAAGTTATTTTCACTGCCGGTTTCTCTACATGCGAACGAGCATTTCTTTTGTATATTTATATTAAAAACAAAAACAATTTTTGCCGGGAAACCGGCAGTTACTTTAGTCTTCTGTGGCACTTTTTGTAATTTTTCCCTTGGCTGTGGCAAGATTTGATTTCAGGATATTTTGCTTACTCGACATGTGCTTTAACACTGTATTACTTCTGAAAGACTCAAATTACTTAATTTTAATATGCCCTGGTTCCGGAATTATACGTAATAACGATTTCCTTTCTTGTTTTACCAATCAGGCCCTTTTAATTCAACTCAGCCACAATTGCCAAACACTCTTGTGTTATGTTTTTATTTCTATCGCTTAAAAGGACTCCTTGACCAATTTATCTCCTGTTATAGCACATAGGCATCTTCGCTAATTTATCTACAGCGTCTATACATAATTGTTTTCCTTTTCTAATCTTCTTGCTTAAACGCAATTAACCATTTTAGCTTCGTTAACTATTTCATCTGCTCCTCTTATATAGAGTCACTCCTACCAGTTTATCTAACGCGGCTACACACTATAATGATCTTTCGTTTCATATCTTTAATCTGGGGGTTTTTTACTACTGGCTTTAATTTTATTTTTCTCACGAAGCAGTAATACTTTGCCATTTTAGAAACCATGCATTAGCGAGAGCGGGCAACAGCTTGCAAAGACCATTAAAAAATGTAGGGATGGTGGCTGCACATAAGACGTTTTTAAAACTTAGAACGTCATCTTGTCGTCCCATCAAAACGATCCATGAAAATTGAATTAATAACTTTAAATAGACTAGATCTGGTCTAAGGAAACAAGTAACAGTTCATTAAGGTATACGATAATTTTTAATAAGAATACTTTATTTTAAATCAATTAAAATTTAATTTAATCACCGGTTCAACCCCTGGCTGGGACTAAAATTAAAAATACTTTATTTTGTTAAAAAATACTCCGTTTGGTATCTGCAGGCCAAAACAAATTAATAAACGAAAACTTAAATAGTTTTTGCAAAAAAAAATCGACTTAAAAATAAATTTTAGCTGCCTGTCTATAACAGTTCAAAAGTTTGGCCACATTCATCAAAATTACATCAACTATATGGACACCCTTTAATTTCCAAATCCAAATTTAATACTTCCTGTTATAGCGGACTTAACAATACTAGTTCTTTGTAAATTCCAACTGTCTGTCTACAGTGTAGCATACATCAAATTGTGAAATTACATCAAATTAGGGGCACCCTTAAAATTTCAAATTCAAATTGTCTATTTGTTGTTATAGCGAAGAGAGCAACGCAGGTTTCTTGAAAATTTCAGCTGAGTGTCTACAAAGGTTCAAAAGTTTGGTCGCGTACATCAAATTACACCAACTATTGGGATAACCTTTAATTTTTAAATATAAATTTTATACTTGTTGTTATATCGGACTAAGTAATACAGGTTCTTGGTAAATTACAACTGTCTGTCTGTCAATCGTATGACTATATATTTCAAATAAAGTGAGCTATTTGGGCACCCTTTGATTTTTAATTTTGAATATTTATACTTGTTGTTATAAATATCATAGTAATCAAAGTTCTGTCCAATTAAACGCGTTTGTGTATAACGTTACAAGAGATAGGCACATGTAGGTCAATTTACGTCACCTATGGGGATATCCTTTAATTTTTAGTTTTATTTTTGTATTACTTTTTCCTATTAGGAATAACGTTGATACTTAGTTCTATTAAATTCTAAAGTGGCACCTTTTACGGCTTATAATACACGTAAAAGATATATATGTTGCATGGGGACACCCTTTAATTTTTAAATTTATTTACTGCTTTTAAACGGGACCAGTCTGTAAGTATAACCTTTAAAATAAAGGGAAAATTTTGAAATCGATTGATTAATGACTGTGTTCTAAGGGCACAAATATAAAAAACAAAATCAACATTCAGACGAATTGATAACCTCTAATTTTTTTTAATCGTTTAAATAATAATAAAATGTAAAAATACAGGAATGAGAAGGGAACATGAACTATAACTGAATAGTTCAACTACACTTTTTAGAACTATACAACTCTTAAGAACTATTTGTTTTCCATAGTTCATTAATGTTGCACGCGGATCTGTCTAATACAGTTCACGGCGTTCATTACATAAGTTGCTGCGGGTGAAATATCCCATGAGACTATTTGCAGAATTAGAAGTTTAATTCTGCAGGTAGTGCGGTGAGAATTCTGTAAACAAGCAAAAGCATACATGAAACAAATTTTAAATTTCTACGCAAGAATGCAAGAGAATAACATCTTAAGTACATTCTGATTAAAAATAATAAATTCAATAATTGTTTATTAAATAGTAAAACTTAAGGTTCCTACCACCATGAACAAAATATTTTTCTTTCATTACACTTGATTTAATTGCTTTATTTCCCTAAAAAAATATATATTTGTAAAGAAAAAAGTTTCATTGTACTTAAATGCTTTAACTAGAATATTTATTGAAAAAAATATATAAAATCAACTAATAAAAAAAATATTAAATAATAATATTGTCTAAAATTTAATTAGAAATAAAAACTCACCTCGTAACCTTTGAGTTTGTAAAATTGTTCATTACGCACCAGAAAGATAAGAGCCAGAGGCAAAAATGCAATTGCGGTGAAAACTAAAAAATAACGCCGTATGGCGCGCCAATATGTTTTGTTCAGACGCATTTACACCATGAATTTCTTAATAATATTTTTCTGTCACCACTAAATGTCTCTTTAGCAATTTCCAACACTTGTTGATGACTTTCCTTGTAAACAATTAATGTTTTTAAAAAGTTTCTATTTTAATCACACGAAAAGCATTTTAAATTATTGACATGAATTGCTGCTGTAGCTGTTTTTTTTGTTGCTGTGTTAAAACATATGTTTTTTATTGTTCTTGCGGCTGTAGAAATATATAATTACTGCTTAAAATACATTTAGGTTTGTCAAATTATTAATTTTAGTTTTTTTAAACAAAAATTTATTTAAAATATTAAAATGGAAAACGAAAATTACTTGAGCCATTTCTTTTGAAAGTAGTATAAGTCCATTTTATACAATATGGCGATTTTAAAAAAATTTGTATTAAAATATTGTTGTGTATTCATACGCTTATGCAATAGTTTTAAAATATTGAACGGATTAATTTTATGATAAGATCAGTTTCACTTAAATTTCAGTTAGAATTTAATTGCTATTGAATTCCAAACAGTCAACTAATTGTTGCAGTTATATTTCGAGGAGCAAAGAAAACAAAGATTAAAAAATCCTTAAAGACCTTAAAATTTCGTCCTAAGATAACGGAATCAGAATTTTAAATAATCTTTTCTCATTGGCGCACTTATGACTAGAGCGTGAAGTAAACGAGTGCTTTATTAACAAATAAAGTCTTGTATTAGAGCTTTTCGGATTTCACGGTAAAATGCTTTAGCAGCATTTTTTGCCTTAATTATATATACACATTCATCATTATTTGAAACAATATATTATTTTGGCTTTGTATATGAACCAGATCTTATCTAATAAAATTTCAAATTTTCAAAACTATGATTGAGTTTTCTGAAAAATCACATTTGTTGATTTAAGACGATAATACAACTAAAAGAAATGTGTTAAATTTATTTTTTCCTATTAATTGTTAAGTATTTTTAGTAAATACAAAATTTAGTTTGTGCACAAAAAGGCAAAATTATCCACCAAACAACAATAAAATGTGACATTTCTATTTCATTTTGTGGCTTTTTATAGAACAGCCAAAATAGCAAAAATAAAAAAAATTGAAAACACAAAAAATTTGTCATGAAGTGTAAATAATTGAAAATAAGAGAAAAAAAAAAATAAAAAGAATTATGTTAGTTTCGTTTTTAAAAAATAAATCAATTTTTTATGCTGAAGTAATTTTCTGCAGTAAACAGGGTTATAGTAAATACAAGGGACAGCAATAGAAAAAATTATTGTTTTTTTGTTTTTTTGTTTTTTTTTTTTTTTTGTTTTAATTAAAAGACTTACATCATTTTTATTTATGTAATTAAACAAAGTTATAGCAGATAATATTGTGAACGATATTCCGGCGTTTTGCAAATTTATATCAAAGAGGGTTAATAAAGTTACTTTTTGGAATATTTTTTTTAATGTATTTAGAAACTTTAAATACACAGTTGAAAACATGGACCCGATGAAATTAAGTTTGAAATAAAAATATAATTAATTTGTTTAACAAAATGACTTTCAAATAAAAAAAGTTCTTTTTCATATATTTTGATTAGTAGTTTTGTCGTCTGGCAGCTTTTTTGGGAAATATCAGCCGTCAGCTGGCAACTCAGTTGCAGATAAAAGGACTCTCGAAAATAACACTCTTATCCATACATTTGCAAATAATTTTTTTTTTAATTTTTAGAAATTAAATTAAAAAATGAACTTAAGCCGATAAAAGTAAATTTTACACGTCTATAATGTTGTGAGAAAAAAAGACAAATGATTAAAAAAATATAAAAATTTGCATTTCGTGACCATCCTGTAGGTTGGTACGAAGCAAATGTAATATACAAGACAAATTGCAGAGAGAACCACAAAAAAAAAACTGCTTTTAGTTGTGTATTGTCTTCGCCTAACCAAATTAATACTGATTAGTTGGTTAAACAGATAATGTTTACAATATGCACAACTCAAAGTAGAGAGCTAAGAAGAAAGCTGATGATGGATGTAGCGATCCAGAAAATGCTGCATTTCATTCTGCTAGTGTCTAATTTTTCTTGTTTTCTTTGGAAAATGTCCACAACATTTGAAAAAATTTTTCTTTCTAAAAATTTTTTGGAAATTAAAAAATAAACCTAAGCCGAAAAAGTAACTTTTAATTCATTTATTAAACTTAGGGTTCATATCCTAATTGGAAAAAAAAATAAATTTTTTTGTCAGAAATTTATTTAACTTGTCGACTTTTTTATGACGAATTCGTAGAACTGGGCGAAAAAATAAATGTTTATATTAAAGTAGACATTTGGGTAACTCTAAAATCTTTAAACCTATTTCAATAATTTTCTCTGCCATATTTAGTAGAAGGTTGTTTTTTAAACGCCTATATTTTTTTTTTAACTAAAGAACATTCTATTTCTCCCTTTTTTTTGAAGCTTTAAATAAAAGGTTTGAAAAATGTCTAAAAATTGCTTATACTGATTTATAAAACGTATCCATCCTATTCTAAAGAAGCAAACTTGTCTCCATTCTTCTTCTTCAAAGAAGGGTACTTTTCATGAAAGATATATTTTAATCGGTTTAATCGAAATAGCGAAGAAACAACAAAAAATACTTTAAACGAATTGTAACGATTAATAAGATGAAGCGAAGCAAATTATAGAAAAAATGCTAGAAAATTTTTTTCTATACAAGAGGTGCACTGTTAAGAGGAGTTGATTTTGATTTAGTTAAACTCGTTAAAGTCATTTTAAAAGCAACGTAACTAAGAAGAAAAGAAAATTTAGTTACTGCACCAATTAGACAGCAAAAATGTATAATAAAGACTTTTTTTGAGAAACAGTCTGCGGGGAAAACACTATTCAACACAATATGTTGACAACTGGAGATCTTTTAGAAGAAGCTACAGAAAAAAAAACAAATATTTAAGATACTTTAATGAGCACAATATTAGAAATTTTGGACAACCCTTGATATAGAAACGCATTGTTACGCAGCTCCGGTAAAGTCAACAGTTGGTATTGACTGGAATTTTTTCCATTATTAAATTTTGTAGCTAAAGTTCATTTGTTGTTTTAAGCCGAAACTACTGTTCGAAGAGAGTAATGTATGATAATTTGAAATTGTAAATATATACAATTTATTAAGAATAATTGGCCCTATTCCCTTTGGCGTTGTAGTTTAAAACGAAATAAAACGATTAATGTGGCATCACCATTGTTGTTATCTAGATTTGTCGTAAATATATCGGTATTCTCCATATCGAAGCGAAGAAGTAACGGTAATAAAATATTCTTTATCTGTGCCATCATTATTAGTAACGAATTTCAAATGACAACAATAAAATAAATTCAAAATAAAAGTAAGCACAAGGAAAAAAAAATCCCGCTTAGGCTAAGGGTTTTTGCAGAAAAAGAAATCCGTTAGGACTTTTAGTTCGTGACGAAAAATTTTGATAGTTTTGTTGGCGTTATTGCAGACCTTCGCATGTTGCATTTCGTTCTAGGTGAAATCTGTTCCAATACATATTGGAAGGCAGCTTTATTTAGTCTGATTACATTCAAATCTTAAAAATAAAAGTTTTGAATGTTTCTAATATAGAATCTGAAATTGCAAAGATGCTAACGATCTGCCCTAGCATCCTCTGAGCTGGAAAAATAAAATTTTGCACTCGCCATTTTTTTTTTTAAGAATTACAAAATAAATAACAACATTTTTAGAAATTTACAAAAATGCTAAAAACAATAACGTCAAAAATTGTTGTGTTGCCACACTTTATTCACACGTCTGTTATTCGCTTAATTATATTTCAAGTATACGAATTTAGGAACGCGACGATGATAAAAACGACAACAACATAGAAACTACTATGACAACTACAACGGCAACGGAAAGAGGTCCTGGCAAATTTCATGTTAATGTTTCGACAAGTAATCTTTAGATTAGTTTTGATGAACGAAATTAAACGGAGACGGAAAGAAATTCGGATAATAATGAAAAATAATGCAATGTGTCACTCTTATAACCTCTAAACTAAACTTTTCTCTAGGTCGATATATAAAATATCATTTCCATTAAAATTTTAAGACATTTGATCACCTTCTCTCTAAATGTTCCTGTGTATGGTGTCTATAACAGAAGGCCTTTCTGAAGATACGAAAGAAACATGATCAACTTTTGCTTAGATAAAAAATACCCCAACTTTAAAGTCCCGAGAAAAAAGATTTGTCTAAACTTGTTTTATATGGATCCCAGACATTCTGATTGTACAAAGAAAAAATTTTACCATCTAAAATGTTACTAAATGAATGTTCGCTTTTCTTGGAGAACTGCCAGAAAAATTTTTAGAGCGAAGAGAAGACCGTAAGCACTCTAGAAAATATTAAAATTCTGGTTTGTTAAAAGTGTGAAGAATTTCCGATTATTTTATTAAGTTACTTCAACACAATGGAGGAAAAAATTTAGCAAAACAGTTGCAAGTAAACTTTTCATTATTTTTGTCATTGTGCTAAAATTGTAGTTTGTGTCATCTGTTCCTATGCAACTAACGCTGATTTATTGTGTTCATTTAATTTCTTAATTTAAAAATTTAAATTAAAATTGAGTGAGGGCATTTACACGTTGATTTTTTTCATGACTTTTAATATAAACCTTAGAGAGGAAGAATCATTTTTTCTACCCGATAAACTGTCCACAAGATCGAGTGATTGGCCGCCTAGGGAGAGACATTGCACAATTTCTGCAAATTCTAAGAGACTGAACTTTCTGTGCAATGATTTTTTTTTTTAAATAGCAATGACAAGAAAAAGTAGAAAACTGTAAAATACTGCGGATCCTGGGAAATTATGTTTAAATGCTTCATGTTAGTTAACTAAAAACATATAACGTAAAAAAAAAACTGAAAATCGCACAGATTTCTGAAGCCCATAAAGCTTAAAAGAAACTTATTTTTATTCTATCTTCTGTATTTCTCCTGTGTGGCGAATAACAATATGTGGAACGATAGAAATGGATGTAAAATAGATTTTTATGAGCTGAAAAAACTGTTTTAATAAAAAAAATTTTACACAAAATAATTAGATAAATGAGAAAGAACTTTAATAACTTCGAAATGAAGCTAAAAAGAACAAGAACACAGGAAGCCAGGCTAAAAAGCTGCTTGTTAGTACACAACCACAGTTCAAGGGATTTTTGTCAAAAGACAACATTGCCGTAACATGAAAGATTAAAAACGTTTTTTGACATTTGTTATTGTTTTATATTTTCCGTGTTTTATTTTATTATTTTGGCCAAACAAATAACATTGAAGCAGTGTAGAAAGTGTTACTATGTATTATTGATTTTTTTCTTTTTGTTTTCTGGGTTTATTAAAAAAAAACATACTGATTTAAATACAACACATATTATGTGTGTGTGTGTGTGTGTTTGTTACTGTTATTTAACAATTAAGTCACTTGAAACCCCCAAAACTTGCTGAAGTTAACTGATTTTTTATTTATTTATTTATTTAAAAGAATCGGCTCATTTATTATAAAACAGAAATAGAAAACCACACAAATTTATATACATTTTTAAATAAAATGCTTTCATCTAAATTTTTTTTGCCACTTTAATTTGATTTGTTTATTTAAATTATTTCTCACTCTTAATTTTTTTTAATTATTTATTTAAATAGCAGCTAATCAACAATTTTATTTATTCTTGTTGTTATTAGTTTTTATTTATCTTTTCTTAGGTTTTTATTTTGCTGTTGGCTTTTTAATTTTATTATTAAGTGAATAAATTTGTCACTTTTATTTTTGAAACCACACTTTTTTATTGTTTTGTTTTTTAGTAATATTTTTCACATCTTTCATTATTATTATTATTATTTTTAATTTTTGTTGGTATTAAATTTCTTTTTCCCATTCCAAACAACATACCCTTAGAATATGAGTGTCTACTTTCGCGTTTTTACTCGCAATGAAATTTAAATCAATAGATGGTACATTTCTACCACATGATTTCTACGTCTACTATACATTGAGTACTCGTACTTGAAATTCGCAAGTTGCTTTTATATTCTGTCTGGGTATGTTTTGTTGTTGGTTGGTTGTTCGGTTGATTTTTATGCTGCGCTCTCTTGCTGCTGTGCTGCCAGATTTGGCGGTATTGTCATTTTAACGATTTAATAGCAGAGTTATAAAAAAGAAATTATTTTTAAGTAGTAAATGTTTAACTGTTAAGAAAATAATTGATTTAAAAAAGGTCTTTTTAAAATGTAAAATTATAAAATAGTAATTTGCTTACGTCAATTGCGCTTGAATTCTTGAAAAAAAAAAACAAATATATCATTTATTCTAATGGTCACTGTAATTTGAATAAAAAACTTTAAATTCTTTTGTTTTTTGTTTCAATGTTAAAACACAACTCCCAAGTTTTCAGTTCGCTTTGAAGCAAAACAATCTACGTAAAAGTTTTACACACAATCAGGGTAGTGACATGGTCATGTAAATATGCTACAGTAATAAATTTCCTGACATATTTATAAAAAAGATAAATACTTTGAAATGTACGTTTTAATGCAGATTTTCAAAAAAAAAGTTTGTCCTAAACTAAATTTCAAATCTATTTTAATGTTATGGATACGGAAGTTCATATTTAATATTTTAGATTTGATGAAAAAATTTTCATTTGAAAATATTATGAAATACATAAATTATTAAACTTTTTATGTTAAAAATCTCGTTTTACGCTAAGTGCTTTTAATCAGTTGCGACCCGTAGCTCTTCTATTAGTTATATTTTAACTAAAATTTGACTTGGTGTCTTTTTAAAGAAAAGCAAGAGAGAACTTGGAAATTAGGACACGGTTAAAAAGTGCTTTAATGTGTTGTTTAATATGAAACTGTTAAGCTATTTCGCATATTTTTGTTTTTATTTACTAATCCTGGCGATTTGCATAATACATTTTAACAATTTGTCGATTTTTGAAACCTTCACCACAAAAAATGGAAAAATGGTATAACTAATTTTGTCATTCCGTTTGTAATTTCTACAATATCCATATTCATAGTGTCGAAAGAGGTGCTATTAGAAATCAGCAAAACCGGTCCATGTCCTTCGACGCAGCAAGTTAAACACTACGCCTACCTTTAATTTTTCTATATCTTTTGGAACAATGAAGTAACTTTAAGCAAAAAAAAAAAAAAAAAAAAAAAACAAATATGGGGCGATAGAGAATTAGAAAATAAGGAAAATATATCAAGCGAAAAAAATTGGCGCTCGCCCATATTTTCTGAGTTACGGGCCTCTGAATTTTCCAAATTTTTAAAATATCAATATGGGTATCATTTTAAAGCTTTTGATGAGATCTTAAAGGAAATAATAAATTTTATATAAAAATGCTTAACCCATTAAGAGCTGATGGCATTTTTATGTAAAAATATATATCGAACTTGTTTTGTTTTTTAATTTCTTTCCCCGCAATATAAATTATTATTCATAAGAGCTAAACTAGATTTACATACATGGTGGTGGGTATAAAAGATTCAGCATAGCCGAATATAGCAATCTTACTTGTTTTATTCCAAATTTACCAAACGTTCTATGTAAAGTTTTTTATTAAATTTTCGGCAATTGGAAAACATTTTCACATTCATTAAAAAACGAATCTTACTTTTTTCACAGCTTTATGGCATTCAAAATTAACGTATCCATCCCTGACGGTTTTCGACGCTTTTAAAATTAGTAAATTTTATATTAAAACCTTTATTACCTTTGAAAGTGAGGAGCACTTATTTGAAGTTGCCACATCTAAAATTAAATACCAATTTTAATTTTGTTTGCAATTGCAATAATAACGGAAAGCATACCAATCAGAATGTTAGGCACTTTAAAATATTTCTCTAAATGTTAGATTTCATTTTTTAAGTAAAGACACAATATTGGTAAATACGTAACCTCGTTGAATTCAATACAATGCTTGTCTGTCGGTCTGTCTTAGCTCTCTATCTCGGGAAACGTAATAGGTAGACTCTTGATTTTTTTATATCAGGTGTATAATAATAAGTGCTAAAAGAAAATAGTGTTCTAAAAGTGTTGCGATTTGTATATCACAAAAATTATAGAAGTATATATGGAAAACAATACGAGTGCCTTTATTGTGCACTTCACCACAGGTAAAAAAAGCATTCTGATAAAAATAAATGAAATTAATTTGGGACAACAACCCTAAGCAAAACTTCCAATTTTCGAAAAAAAAATGTTTTTAATAAAAAAAACTTATGGTAGGTAAGAATTTCTTGTCGAATTTTACTTAAAATATTTAATAGATAATCTGCATTATTGTACATGTGTTTATACATATATGGTGAAGGTTATATAGCGGGTAAAGTTGTAGGACGAATATAGCACTTGTTGATAAAATTTTTTTTATGGAACTCTTCAATTTAGCTGCAATATTTTTTGCATATAAGAATAAATATTTTAACATTCATTTAATATTTTACCATATTAAAACATACGTTTAATATATAAACATTCGTTATTTATTTATTTTAAGTTTATTGGCATTAATTGTTTTGAGTTTCTTAGACTAAACAATTGTTTGTGTTCTTATTGAAAAATAAGGTATATTTTGAAAAAACACAAATATAAAGTTTCAATTTAAATTTGTTAAAATTTTCTACAATAAAAATAAGCAAGTTAAAATATTAAAATTTTTTTTTAATATTTTTTATTCTTTTTCGTTATTTAAAAGTAATATCAAGCCAACTAGATTGTTTTTCGAATATTTGTAATCGTAATCAATTACAAATAAAAGATAGATTTCTTCTGAATATTGTAGTCAATAGAGCTGTGATTTTTAACACTGACCATAATTAATTACGTGTGAAGTGTGTTTGACAGGGTCATAATAGCCACTATTATTGTTTATCCCAATGTATTTAAATAAATTTCAATACTAAATTAAAATTTATATACATTGTTTTGAAACAAGCGTCAATATCTTTAATTTTACCAATTCTAAAACAATATGAAATTTATTTTTATTTTAATGATTAATAAATTTTATTTAAAAAATAAAGTCAAATGTCACTGTTTAATTGCCAAATAGCCATCTATGATTTGTATTCGAAGAACAGCATCGTATATTTAAGATGCCATCTATGAAGTACCTCTTAGCAACAAAACAGTAAAATAATGTATTATAAGTACGTTTTACAACCACACAGTATTGCCCGGTCACTTGGGAATTATAGTAATTTTGCAAAAAAAAAATAAAAATTTATTATTTTTGAACTCACTTGACATTATAAAAAATTACTTGGAGTTGATTTATATGAGAACATGTCTTTAATACCTCCTTTTTTTCTTCTACCTTTTTGCAAACACCACTCCTGCTTCTAATTGTTTCAATTGGAACAAATCTACTTAAGTGAAGTAACTCCAATCACAAAAAAAAAAAACAATTATATGGGGCGATATAGATTAAAAAAATAAGAAAACATCATCAAATGGAAAAAATGGCGTTCGCTCATTTTTCCCCAGTTACGAACCTCTGAACTTTTAAAATTTTTTTGAAGAGATCTTTCAGAAAATACAATAATTTTTTAAAATGCTTAAGATCCGATGAAAAATTATATAATGTACTTGATTTTTTCCTTCTTATTTTTTAATTCCCTGTCACCCCGATATTTGGCGTTCTTCAATAAGTAGATTTTCATACATGGTGAAATGTATTTTATGCACTTATTCAAAACTGAGACCTTATATTTCTTTAGAAATTATAAAATAATTTTAATTTTTATCATAAAAAAATTTTTACTATTCAAAAATAATAGTACTCAGTTTTATAGTCTCACAGAAAAGTATATAATTCCATTCGTAAGCTATGCTTTTGTACTAATTAGCTCAAGTGAGTTCTGTTGACAGCTTTTTAATAAAAGACAGCACCAGCATAAAAAATACATAAACTCAAATAATAAATCTTCTACAAAAAATATATTTTTTTATAAATGCATATTTTCAGGTATAAAATGTTTGCTATTGCTTCTTATTATTAATTGTGCTTCTTTTTCTTAAAATTAACATTTAGTATTTTAATAGGGAATGTACTTTGGTATCAACTTTTTTGCGTCCTTCTAAGGATTCCAATTCCATAATAACCAAACATTTAATAACTTCACCACCAGCTTTACGCACTAGTTGTATAGCTGCTTCCAAGGACCCACCGGTAGCTAGTAAATCATCAATAATGAGAACTTTTTGTCCAGGTTTAATCGAGCTTCTCTGTATTTCAAAAATATCCTAAAAGGATTGTTATTTTAGTAAATTTAAATGTATAATAATAATAAATACATAAATGAAGTAAATAGAGAAATACATACATACAGTTGTATATTGAAATAATTAATTCTTTTAAGAAAAAATTAATACAACAAATCTTAAATATATAAATAACAAGGGTTTTTTGAAAGCTAAAATTGGCATGAAAGGAAGAAGCTAAACAACAGTTCAATCCGTAACAGGTTAATATTAAAGCTATGAAAAAAGTAAATTTTAAGAAAGTGGTAGCGAACTGGCCATCGAAAAGTGCTACAATAATCAAAAGCGGTAAATGTAAATTTATTCACCAGGAAATTTAGGACGATTAAATTCAAGTGAGGTATTTTTGAAGCAACTTATATAATGCAATTGGACTTAAACTAATGTTCTTCACGATATTAAGATTTGATTTGAATTTTAAATGCAGAAAAATCGAAAAAAATCAGATTAAAATACTTTCAACCTTTACGATTTTCATTTTAAGTTTTAAGAAGTATAAATGATTAATGACGACCCAGCCGGATTGTAAATAAAATAGTGGTTAGAGAAACTGTGTTATGCTTAAAAATATTTTTGGCTTTTAATTAAAATAAATAAGAATTATGCTACAGTCTATACATTTTTAACTTACTGAGCCATATTCTAGACTGTACTCAACGGAAACACATTTTCCAGGTAGTTTGCCTTTTTTACGTATGGGAGCACAACCAATACCCAACTCTGATGCCAGCATCAGATTGAATAAAAAACCACGAGATTCTAAACCAACAATAACTTCAACATCAGGGTGTTCTGTGCGTATATGATCCAATAAAACTTCCTTAAGATATTTACAAGCCCTGCCATCGGTCAATGCTCCAAAAATATCACTAAAACAGCCAATAGTTAGTAGATAAACATAATGTTAAATTCAAAACTTACCGAAATAATATGCCTTTTTTGGGAAAATCTGGATAAACCCCAATATGTTGACTAATATAATCCAATTTTTCTTTATTATCCATTTTAATTATAAAACTTTTGTACTTAATCTACTTCTTTCGATGGATTTTTACATACAATTAAATTGTTGATGAAACGTGTTGATAGGAATGATGTTTTTCTTTTTTGTAAATTTTAAATTGTTAGTGAGATAATGGATTGAACCTGAACATATTTACACAAACAAGATTCATTTTTATATACAAAACAATAATTAATTACACATTTGTTTTTGTCTATCTAATTATGGCCTATGTTTGATATGTTGCTGTTGATAACAGCAGCATTTTCTATATAAAAAAATTATTCATCAGCTGGTATGGAAGTGGCCAGATGATTTTGAAAAAAACGATAATTTACTATCGTGAAATAGATGAGAATTGTAGGCCTACATAGTTTTTGCCTTTTTCCTTTTTTAGATATTCTGCTTAATAGCCTCTTTACACTGATCAACATATAACATCTACCATCAATTTGCGAAGATATTAACATCTTCCCATAAGAAATACACAAAAATCAACATCTTTTAACATCTTTAAAAGATGTTCTATCCCATTTTGTTCCTCCTTACATCTTTTGATAATTTTAGTGTCATCACCCAGGCGAATTTACATAAGGTGGCAGCGCGGCTACAACAATAAAAAAACAGGAGCTTAATGTGCTGTTTTTGTATTTCAGGCGATCAATTTGTTTGAAAAATTTATATGGAAATTACTCAAAAAATTGAGTGTTTTTCATATAAATTTTTCAAACGAATTGATTGCCAGAAATACAAAAACAGCACATAAGTGTATGATAAACTTTAGAACAGAAATAATTACTACACTTTTATCTTATCCTTTTCAATAACGTTTTTACTAAGATTCGTTTTTTAAATTGATTTAAAACTCTTCTTACCATTCTTTTTTAAAGAATAATAAAAAAATAAATTTTGTGATATAAAATGATTCATTTTTGGCAGCTATTCTACACATTTCAAAATTAAACAAAAAATTCTTAGCTGCCGAAACGATGCCACCTGGTAAAATTAATTCGCCTTGGTCATCACTAGAAAAATGACAATAATTGAACGTTGAAAATATAAATAAATACTATTGACCAAAAATGAGCGGCACACATAAGTTTTTGTTTTTAAATTTAAATCTAAATAAATTAAAGTACATTTTTAAGAATTGAAAAAACAAAAAGAATAAAAGAAATATTTATTTCTTGAGTTTGGAGAAATTTGACATTTTTAATTTAATAAAAACGGAAAATAAAAATCAAATAATAAAAAAAATTGTTTTTATTTTACATATTTTAAACATACATACTTCTCCAAAATGTTCCAAAACGGTTTTTGAAAATATAAGTATTAATTGAAATAAATGTTCATAATGTGACTTAAAAACAGTCTTATGTTCACTAAAAACTTTTCTTAATCTTCTTCTTCCAGGATGCTTCTTCATTATTACAATCCAGCGCATTAATAACTGAGTTTGCTCTTTCAAAGTCACAATTAAACCAATTATTAATGTGTCCTCGAAATCAATTTTTTTAAATCTTATTTTTACCTCTAAAAACTATGCGTCGTTCAATTATATGTTTTTGACAGTTGAGTTGATGGTAGATGTTGTCAAAGTAAACGAATGTTTCACATTTTCTACATCTTCCACCGAGATCTTAGTCAGTGTAAAAAGCCTATTAGGCCACTTAAGTAGCAAAAAGTAGCAACGAGAGAGTTAAACAAAATTTTTCAAAATTATTATCCTAGCAAAAATTAGCAAAGAAACTTATTGTGGCTTAAGGAATGATGTGTTAGACTTAAAAACTGCACATTCTGAATAATAAATAGTACCAGACTGAAAAAAATATAAATAATAGAATTAGTGTGTTGCAGAATTCAAGTTAGAATTGATAATTATCAGAATTCAAAATCGATTTTGGTATGAATTGGTGTCATGAAAACGTTTTGGTATTGCGCTAATTCGAAAATAAATAAAACATGTTTTCGAAAAAAGGCCAAAGAACTTGGAGTTAAAAACCCGTGTTATATTTTTGTACATTTTTATTTTATGAAGAAATTATTTAATATTATTAAAAGTACAAATTGAATTTTTGATACTTTAGAGAGTCTTGCATGTGTTTATAAGGTACATAAGGAATTTACTGAATTTATTGATATTTATTCTTATTTGATAGATTTTAAACGAATTTTCAAACTTTCCCGAAAAAGTGACATTGACATAATAATGTAAAATTTGAGAAAAAAAAAATTTTAAAATACAATAGAAACATTAAAAAAAAAATAAAATAAATTGAGTCTAAAAATTAAGATTTTAAAATATCGTGAGTAAAAGTGTTGTTGCATTAGTAGAAACCAATAAAAAAGCACTAAAAGAAAAGTTTAGTAATTCAAAGGAAGCACTATTCCTGTTTTATTTTTTCAAACGTCTGCAATAATTTGTAAATAGTTTTTCTTTTCTAATAGAATATCAATTTGGTCGAACTAATAAATTTATTTGGGATAAAAATAAATTTTAGAAATTCTGTATAGTGTTGTGAATAACATTAATGGGGAAGTAAAAGATGTTTAGGTTAAGCGGCTATAATACGGTTAAACCAGGTTTACTGTTAGTAATTTTTGAAAAGTCGCACAAAAGGTCGTATTATAAAAATAAAGTCGCTCAAAAAATTTGCAAATCTTTTTTAGCATTACTATTTATTAAAATCATAACAAAACAAAAAAAAAAAAACAAAAAACAATTGAATCAAAATACAAAGCTCATTACAGATTCCATTTTTATCATATATCATAAGATATACAGTTGCATCATACATATACACATGCATCTATACATATTTTCATGTATACTAACAGCGTTACTTGAGTTTAACAAATTTGTTTGTCGTATGCTTTATATTATTTATAATTTACTGGATATTAAACGTTTTTCGTGGAAACCTAAAAAAAGGTAGAAAGTTCCAGAAATTAAAAAAGTAGCACAAGTAGGTGACAAAAAAGTCTCACAAAAAGTCGCAGATCTCTGAAAAAGGGTCAACTTGCGACTTTAGTCGGCCGAACGGTAACCCTGGTTTAAACTTTGCATGTAAGAGCGGTTTGATGAGATAGAGAGAGAGTTTAAAATTAAAAATTTTTGAAATCCATCTAGCGCCGATGACAAGCAAGAATTTCACCCTATTAAACGAATTATGATAGCATGTTATGAAGCCGTGCTTACATAAAAAGTTTGACCGTCTAATAGCCGCTTTACAGATATTTTGAAAAATTAAGTGGGTTGTTGACTACTCCAAGAAAGTGCAAAATTGTAATTGATAATTTTTTTGTTGTTTTTTCGTACATAAACTTTCAATTTTGTTAAGCGTATTTTGAAAACTCAGCTAGCATAATTGTGATATGGATGAATATGTATCTATGTTTAATATTAAAAAGGTGCTAAACCATCGTTTTAATTAAGATTCGCGTACAAAAACAAAAATACTTTAGAAAAAAGGTGAACTTCATACAAAATTTTAAAAGAGAATAATTTTAAGAGTCTATTAATTTTAGTAAGAGCATAAAAACTAAGAGTATTTAAAATTTCTAATTTTAGTGATGGCGAAAAGCGAAAAAAACAACGTAAACCAAATACCACAGCCAGCTTAAGATAGGTAGGCAGCTAACATGCAACCTGCTTAATATCGAACCAGGTAAATTTATTTTAAAAGGTAATAGCGGCTCTACAACAAATACAACATTGGGAAAACAACATGGCATTTTATTGTTGCTTTGTGCATAGAAATGTCAAAAATAGAAAGAGAAATAAGAGAAAATTATAGGCAATTGCTCTAAAAACAAACAATAATTGTATCTTGATATCGAAAAAATACCAAACCATGGCTAAATAATACTAGGTGGTCTCGATGGCGAACTCATGCTAAATGTCAAAAACCATATAAAGAAAAACTATACATATTTTTTATATATGGAGTTTGACATTTCAGGTTTTTGGAAAAATTAATGTATTCGCCATTGTGACCACCTAATATTGATTTGCCTTGTACCAAACTCTTTTTGTGGCCTGCAAAGAAGTTTCTGAATATGGGGTAGAGAATAGAGTAACGAGAAGAATAGTAAGAGATAACAGACGACAGATTAGCGGTTAAAAAGAGCTGGAAAAGCAAACAATGAAAAATGAATTATTATTACTTCAATTTAATCTGTGAAAATTCAATAAAACCTAATCAAACGAACTTCCTAGCATTTCCTTATTTCAATGAAACATTGTAAGCAGGGGGAAAAAACAACTTTTTATATTTTTAAGATGATCACAGATAAAAGCCCGTTTCCATCTAGGACGCATAAATACCGGTTTAAAGTTTTTCATACAAAATATTGAAGTTTAGAGCCAAAATAGGAATTTTTTGGTAAAAAAAGATTATTTTTTTTAATGATCAGAGATTAAAGCCCCCTTAAAATTTTTCATAAAAAAAATCGAATATTTTTTTTTAAAACTTTATTTTTTAAGTGATCGCAGATTAAAGTTTCCTTCTAGGATGCATATTTATCAAGATAATTATGTTTAAAGTTTTTTTTATATAAAACAATGTTTTTTAGGGCCAAAACTTGGAATTTTTGTTATAAAAACGGCTTTTTTTAATTTCTTAGATGATCACAGATTAAAGCCCGTTTCTTTTTAAGACGCAGAGCCTTTTGCTTGTCCAATTTTCATTTGTTATTTCTTTACTAATAATTACAGTTTGAATTTCTTAAATGTTTGCTTCATAATATTTGCAGTTTTACGCCGGTAGTAGGTATTGTATTTAACCTATAACTTTGCTTGACTCAACACAATACAAACTCAAAAGTTGAAGTAAGATTGAGTTTTAGTTTAGTTTAAAAAACGTTTACCTAAGAAATAGACGTGTTTGCATTGAGGTTATTTAACCAGTTGAATAAATCATTTTAAGTAAAACAAAAATAAACATTAAAAATTATCTAAAATCTTCACAGAATAAAAAAATAAATAAACTAGTTTTAGAGATATTGTGAAAAAAATTTTTTTTCACTTAGTCTGCACAAAATTTTTAAATTAAGTTCTTTTAACTAAAAAAAAAAAAAATAAATAAAAACCAGTACAACTTTGTGTTTTTTTATAAAAGGTCACTTGTTTAACATTTTAATTTAAATTCAATATAGTTATAGAATGTTGTTGTTGTTGTAAAAAAAACAGTGTAATAAATAATTGACAAAAAGTTTAATATTTCTTTTTATTTGTGTGGTAAAAAGTAAAAAATCTATATATTTTTTGCAATACAAAAAATAACTTGAAAAAGAAATAGAAAACCTGTCTTGTATCTTAAATTTATAAGAAGAGGCCCTGTGTAACATCAATAACAACTTTAATCAGCAGCTTCAAAAACAACACGTTCCCAAACAAACCCATCAACAACCTTCGCAGAATTTCACATTTTAACCACTTCTTTTTTTTAGTTGAGGTTGCTGTTGTAAAATTTTTGCGAGTCTAGTATTTAATGCATACGTATCGTTACGATAAATAGTAAAACTACTGCTTCACACAACAACTGATACCACTACCATGAAATTCACATCAGCCATCTACAGATACTAAAAGTATCTCGAATGTGTGTATCCGTGTCTGTGTCGGTGTCTAGATATTTTTGTTTTAAAATGTTTGCAAACATGAGAATCGTGATCTAATAAACATGAATTCAATACTTGGCTCTAAATGAATTTCTATAAATATCAATAACTTAAAAAAAAAACATACAAAACCACTTTTATCCCAACTAAAACAAAGTGATCGATCGTATAAACGGCAAAAAAATAATATTTAAAATCCATTGAAATCAACAAAATTTAAAGGGAAAATTTGTTTGCTATAAAGAAAAAGAATTTGCAACTAAAGGGGAAAGAAATCTTTTACAAAGTTTAACTTGCCCACAAAAAAGAAAGTTGGTTTCTTTAAAATATTCATTATTTGTTTTTTGGCGCATAAAGTTAAATCATCCTATGAAACCATATTGAAAAAACAAAAACAAAAACAAAAACAAAAAAAGACAAACAAACCAGAAATTTTATTACAAAGCAACAACTGTCAGACTTGTTTCTTTTCCCTGTTTTTTTTTTTTTTTTTGCACAAATACCAAAAACTAAAGATTTGGAATATTCCTTCTTTTTCTGCTCATCCGTGTTTTTGTTTATTTTCTTTTGAACAACAATAACAATAAAACACGATTTTAAGGTAAGAAAGTAAGAAACAAAAGTATGTTGACATTATTTAACCCCTAAATGTTCTAAAAGTATTAATTTGGTTCACAAGGTTGCCAGCTTTTTAAATTATGAAATGGTTAGATTAGGATTTAAAATATCGATTATTTAATAATTTGCATATAACTTTTTTAATTGAACGTAAAACGTCAACACAATTCTTCCCATTTGATTGCTGTTTATTAAGGCCGGGGCACATAGAATCCGTCATACGTTAAACTTTGACGCATTCAACTGACAAGTAAGTTAAAATACATGTTTTCTTACGGGCGTTTTCACAATCAATACGTGTCCGTCTACGCAAAGTACGAAAGTTGGTCAACTTTTCACTTTTGACGAACGTTGAATGCTTTGATAGCTATTAATTGCTTCTTTTTCTTTGTTTTATTTTAACTCTTGATGTGTTTTAATTGTATTCTGTAAATTTAATAAAATAATTTTGGTGGGAAAAAATAAAATGAAATTTAATTATATAAAGAAGTGAATAAAAATAGAGAGAAAACTTAGATTTAACATCCGTCAGCAAAGTATTCATTGTGCCAACCTTATCCGTCGTTACTTTGACTTTAGTTGAATTTGTCAAAGTACAACGTATGACGGATTCTATGTGCCCCGGCCTTTATATAAAACAAGACACTATTTGTCTTAAATATGTCGGTTTGATTTGAAATCGAACAACAATTGCTTTATATTTTGAACCAATAACTAAAAATATTTTTTGTTTTCATATTTTTTATAATGACTAAATTCATTTGGTTAAAAATTCTATCGTATGTCCAAGGTAAAGATAAAAGTTAAACTGAAAAATTCGACACTTTACTGAATGAGTTATTACCTGTGGTATCCTTGTGTTCAGAAACATCTTCTAAATTTTTTACCCTTTCCTCAGTATGAAACTATTTTTAACCGACCTTAAAAAAAGAAAGATGTTATCAATTCGTCGAATGTTGCTATTTTTTGTTTTATCTCGCAGAATACAGCCATTCTGAACGGATTTTGAATATTTTTTTTATTTGAATAATTATGCTTAAGGTGCCTTTAGACGAAATGTGTTTTACCACCTTTACCACATGTAATTCCTTATGTATGTCAAGGTAGTCATTTTTACATATGGCTTTAAATTTCGTGTTTAAACGTACGTGCAAATTACTTCTGACATAACCTACAAAGTAAATCATGGTTTACAACAATTGTTTGGTGAGCGGTTTTGTTAATGCTAATAAAGATGTCAACTCTATTCTGCTTCCAACGTATAAGTGAAGAAAGAAAAAGTTGCACCACTGGAAGTCATATGCTTTGTCATATAAAAATAAAACACGCTCTAAATGAAAATTTTTCATATGACTTTTACATATGTATTTAACAAAAGAAATGTTTTAAACCGTTAGTACGATACATACGTATTTTGTTATGGAAAATCTGATAAGTCATATGTAAAAAACGTTTCGTCTAAACGCATCTTTACAGATTGGTCCGGTTTTAAAAACAGTTCAAAATAAATAAACAGTACAAAAATAAATCTTAAAATAAAAGGGTGACGTAAATTGACCTATATGGACCTATTTCTTGATTCGAATGGCCATTATAGTAACAGGTAATAAGTTAAGTATAAATTAAAGGGTGCCCCAATAGTTTATTTAATTTGAAATGTATGGCCAAACTTTTGAGCAGCTGTGGACAGACGCTTTAAATTTAAAAAGAATCTATATTTTTTAAATTAAAGGGTGTCCCAATAGTTAATGTAATTTAACCTATATGGCCCTATCATTTTCAACCGTTATATACCAACGCTTGGAAATAAGACAGAATTTCCACAGCTTAGTCTTTTATAAAAATATTTAAAATTATAAATTAAAGGGTATTCCGATAGTTGATGTAATTTTATGTATATGTCTTAACTCTTTAACCGTTATAAACAGTTGGTTGAAATTTACAAAGAATTTGTTTTGTAAAGTCCGCTACAACTTTAATCTGGAAATCAAAGGGTGTTTTTTTTAAGAATTATTTTATTTCTAATACCACAAAATAGTGACACGAGCAGTAAAATACTCGTTTTAGAACAAGAAAACCCCAATTTTTTTGTGAACAAATTCCTTCATTCTGCAGACAATTTTAAGGAAGAATTATTTTTAATTATCTTGTTCTTAAGAGCTTAAGTCTATAGAATTCTGACAAAACATCGTTAAACGGTGCATGGCTGGATAGCTCTTAGAACGAACTGCATGTTCCAACAAAATGCGGGGAGATAAGTTAATTGCCTGCGACTCCGGATACGAATTATCCAAAACTTGATTATTAGAAAAAGATAAGAAATGTAGCTCTTGAGTACGTGAGAATACCATTTTTATAATTACGCACGATTTTTTTAAATTATCTATAAAAATATAAAATATAAAACTGTCACGGGATCATTTCTGTACATGAAATATTTAAAAAAAAAATTAACGCTGTTTACAGAACTTCACAATAAATATATAAAACTACATTTTTCAAAATTTGATTTTTAAGAAAATTAAAAATGATGATCGGACACGTAGTCGTCGGCGCTGCTAGTTATCTATATAAATACCGTACAAAATGCGTTCCAAAAATGCTTACAGTTTATTATCAAATAATCGGTTGGTAAAATAGGGTACTTATTGTTTGATATTTCACATGGGCGTGGCACTTTCCATACAAATTTAATATTTTTTTGGTGTTACTTGGTAAATGTAATAGGCAGCGCCTTGAAATTTGTTCAAATAACTCACTAATAATAATATTTATAACGTAGCAAAACACAGACTGAACTGGCATAGTGGGCGTGGCACCTTCAAAAATAAATAATTATTTTTGTGTACCTAGAGAACTATAATCAGCAGAGTTTTGAAATTTTTAACAAGAAACTCTTTTGCTATTGTGCTGCTGTAGTCAAAGTGGTAAACACGTTGACTACAAACCTGGTTGGTCAGGGTTTTTTTTTTCTGTTTAATGGTATAAATACATATTCAGATAACATTCAACATGCAGCCTCCTTCGTCGGTACTTTTTCATAGCATATTCGCCGGCGAAGTGAAATAGCTAATAATCAATCTTTCTCTTTTCATCTCCTGTCTTAACTCTCATCTATCCCTTTCCTAAAGAATGTAGCACGGTTATGAAAATAACTAAATAGGTTTTAATGCCTGAAGTACTACGTCTCTTTAAAAAAAAATAACTAGGGAAAAATTGTCTGAATTTAAGTAGTGGGCGTGGTACGTCACATACAAAGTATAAAATTACTATCTTGTATCTAGAGAACTATAACACGTTAAGCCCTGAATTTATGTGCTAGAAACTTTCTTATCCTGGAAATCCTGCCTTTTTTAACAGTTTTCTACCACAATGTTGGATCTTAAAGCGTCTTTACAAAAGCATCGTTAGCTATTTGCATTTAATTTTTAACTCACTCTAAGCGAGTTCTTTTAGTTTTCATGGTACTTTCATAGTAATTATAAATAAATCAAAATTTACATTTTTAGCTTAGGTTTATTTTTTAATTTAATTTAAGCAACTAAAGCAATTTTTGAAAAAAATATTATTAAAAAATGTATGTGGACGTTTTCCAAAGAAAACAAGAAAAAATAGACACTAGAAAAATGTAATGCCGTATTTTCCGGACCGTTACATGCTTAATCAGCATTCTTCACATAAGTTGTGTACATTGTAAACATCATCCATTTAACCAACTCATCAATATTAATTTGGTTGGACGAAGTTCACACACAACTCAAAGCATTTCTTCGTTGTTTTCTCTACAACACGTCTTGTACATTTGTTTTTGCTTTGCACCAAACCATCGGTATGACCACGAATTGCAATTTTTGTTTTTAATCATTCATACTTGTTTCCTAAAAGATTTCTTCAAAAGCTTTAAAATGATACCCATATTGACCATCGTACTTTTTTATGCAAATTTTATAGACGGACGAGCGCTAATTTTTTCAATGAATATAAAAAGTACTTTTGAGCCAATTTAAAAGTACTTTTGCTCTTCCGTAGTTTTCTTACAACTGCATTCGTTAGTAATAAAAGTGCCAGCAAACAAATAGTGTGTTTACAGTTAAAGATCACCTATGTTTGAAAAAGCTAGAAATTTAATTGAATTTTAAAAATTTATATAAAAACATCGTATAATATAAACTGGCTTCCTTAAATTTAGCGATAAGAACATAACTGCCTGTAATGTGTAGAGCATTTCCATGCCATGACATACTTACATTTGTAGGTAAATGATAAAAAATCTTTCAGGAAATATTAAATACGAAAATGATAAATTATCTTTTAGCAACAAAATTCAAAATGGTAAAAGAACTTTTTTTTTTTAATTTTAAGAATGTAATCTTTTTTTAAAGCATTTTACTGGGGACGAGATAAAAATTTATCGTATAGGAAAAGTTTCATTAATTTAAAGGGTTAAATATTACAAAGAAAACATTTTTAATTTGAAAAAAAAAAAGAAATTCATCAACAAAACGTGTTTTATTCAGAGAGTACACATTTCTTTAATTTATTTAAACATTTTTATCTTTGTGGCCCTGTTTTATTACAGATATAAAAAACCCAATTGCTGCTGTTCATAAAACATTTGCTTGAGTTTAAAAGGTTTATGAAGACAATTTTTTACAGAAATTTGTAAAGCTTTCATAAATCAAAAATATTTCTTGAAAACATCACAAAATGTTTGTTAAAGAAAAACAACTACTTGACCGACTGATTAAATGACTGACTTTAAAACAAAAAAATATAATGAATTATGACAAGAATTAAAGACAAAAATGTATGTATGTATGTTTGCATGTGTGTATTTATGTACCCAGTTAGCATTTTGAAGATTGTTTTAACAAAAATCATTAAACAGTTCACAACGCATTGAACTTTTGTAGATGGAAAATTTTTTTAAAGCACATTTTTATCAATTTGAATTTTAAGAAATTAAAAATAACACGCTGACATAGTCGTGGCAACTGCTAGTTTAAAATAAAAATATTTACTAAATGTAAAAAAAACGCTAGAAGGAGTATTAAGTTCGACTATGTCAAATCTTATATACCCTTCACCATATCTTTAAATCTAGTTTAGTGAAGTAGCTTCATGAAAAAAAAACAAATATTTAATTTTACATAAAAATGTCATCAACTCTTAATGGGTTAAGCAATTTTAAAAATTTTAGTACTTCCTAAAAGATCTCTTTCAAAGCTTTTAAATGATATCCATATTGACCACATTGACAACTGGAGTTTTTTATAACTCGGAAAATATGGGCGGCGTCAATTTTTTAATTGATGTTTTTCTTCTTATTTTTTATTTATCTATCGCCCCTTATATTTGTGTTTTTTTGATTGGTGTTACTTCATTGTTCCAAGTGGCATGGAAAAATTATAATCAGACGTGGTGTTTTGCCCACTGCCTCGAGGGACATGGACCAATCTAGCTGATTTTTAATAGCGTCGAAACTATGTCTGATCGATTGACGTACTTGATATAACACTAACACGGACGGACGGACATCGCTCAGTCGACTTCGCTATGTATAAGAAGTCAGAATATCGGAAATGGATATTGTAGAAAGTACAAATGGAATGAGAAAATTAGAAATACCCTTTTTCCACTTTTTGTTGTGGAGGCCATAATAGGCAAAATGTTATTGGTCATGTTTGATTTTGAAAAAGTAAAATTGGAAATGTACGAATAATATGATTCAATTAAAATTCGAAAAATTTTTTTATTTGATTATAAAACCATTGAAAATGAGTCAAAAACGCGAGTCATAACGGACTCGTTCAGAAGAGTCACTACTAGGGTACTATTTTCTACCGTAAAGCAATCATTTTCTACTTTCAAACGAGAGCATAAACGATTATTATAATCGTGTAGAAGATTCTAAAATGACTCGAATATAAACAATACGATAATAAAATGCTAATTGGGCAAAAACATTAAAAAGAAATGGGTATTAGTTTGATGACTAGGTACTTTCTCAGGTGACTTAAAATATTTTTTTCATTTAACCTGCTTTTATATTTCCCGCTAATTGTCTTGGTGGAACAGAGGTATTTGTTTAACTATTTTTAATATTTTTTTTAGATTTTGTTTTTTTTTTTTTTTTTTTATTTTACAGCTAACGGAAGTTGAATGTGTTTTAATTGTTTGTTTTGTTTCCACATACCTACAAAACAAACGAAACCAAAAAACAAACAAAAACAGTTAGACTCACGCAGTTTACTCATAATTTGTTGGCAGTTTGTTGTTGTTTGTAAAAAAAGAGATTCAGTATCTTACCAAAAGCAGTTTTCTTCTTAAGGTTTTCTTTTAAAATAATTTGGTTAAAAATGTAAATTTACCCTAAAAAAAAAAAAAACAAAAAAAAAAAAAACAAACAACAAAAAATTTAATCTGAAACTTAACGAACTGTTAAGTTATTGAAATTAAAAGAGCTCCATCCAATTAAAAAAGAACTTAAATTTCTTTTCATATCTACCAAAAACACACAACACAACAATTTTAATGTATCGTTTAATGGCATTTAAATGTGTTAATGGTTTTTCAGACACACATACACATTCACGCACACTTCCTATTGGAAAGATTTTTAAGGTTTGTAAGCAGACAAATCTTATTACAATTTTTGTTTTGACTTTATTAATCTAATTAGCAGGGCCCACGACTGCGTCTGCGTGTCATTTCTAATTTTCTTTTAATTCAAATTTAAAAAAAATTACAATTTTTGGTAAAATTCTGAAAACAGTGTTAAAATTTTTTATATATTTGAATCAAGGTTGTAAGGAACCTCCTTACACATTACAAACTGTTTAATAGACCTGTTCTGAATTGTTCATTTCAGTGAGCGTTTACTTTCGTACAAATATTAAAAGTGAATTTGTTAGTAAAAATCGTTCTTACGGAGTTTATCGAGTTATTTTTAAATCTTCCTGACGATAGTAAAATGACGTTCAGAATTGTGTAGTCCTAAGCTTCTATGAGCAAAATAGCGGCAGGGTCATTGAAAATACGCTACGAAAATTTATTATGGCAAAATAATTATTTGCAAAAGTCATTTTGTATGCTGCCTTTATAAATGAGAAAATTTTCCTATTTAGAAAACATTAATAATTATTTTCCTGGTTATTTAATTTAAAAGTAAAATTTACTTTTTATCTGAAATTTGTTAATGAAAATTTCTTAAGTAGAAGCCAAAATTCGAAAACCGTTTTATTAATTCGAGTGCTCTTGAATGACTGAGTTTTGGCCGAATATGAAGTATACAGACAGGCACAGACTGTATGAGAGTTTTCAAAGCAATGCTTTTTCATCCAAAAAGTCCGATTTGATTTACTATGGGGTGCTGTTAAATTCGTGCTCTGCTTCAGTTAGCAGCCATATATTGTTATTTACTGGTTAGACATGACGTCCAAGTCGTCTATTATTATTTATCTTTTAATTCAATATTTCATAATTCGCTTTGGTCTGTTTCGGTCAGCGTCTTACAATATGTGAAATAATTTTCTTTCACTGTTGTGAAATTTCGTGAGAAGAGACAAGTTTTTAAAATTAAGACTATTTTTTAGCCGACTTCAAAAAAAGCAGGCGGTTATAATTTCGATTGAATGTTGCTTTTTTATGCTTAAAGGGTGCCCCCATACAACGTACATGTTTTTACGTGTATTATGACCCGTAAAGCGCACTTCCATAAAATTACAAAAATCCGTACTACTATAGCTCCTAATAGCAAAAAATAATACAAAAATAAAGTTTAAAAGTTAAAGGGTGTCCCGATAGGTGACGTAAATTGACTTGTATGCGTCTATCTTTTAACCCGTTATAGACAAATGCTTGAAAATTGGAGAGGATGTCGACGACTATAACAAGTATAAATATTTAAAATTATAAATTATAGGGTGTCCTAATAGTTAATGTAATTTGATGTATATGGCCAAACTTTTGAAACGTTATAAGCAGACAGCTAAAATTTACAAAGAACCTTTATTGCTAAGTCTGCTATAACAACAACTACTAAATTTGAATTTAAAAATTAAAGGGTGTTCCCATATTTGAAGTAAATTGACCTATTTGGCCCTATCATTTGAACCGTTATATACAAACACTTGAAAATTAAACAGCAAGTCCCCTACTATGTCTGGTATATTGAGAAGTATAAATATTTAAAATTATAAATTATAGGGTGTTAAAAAAGTTGCTGTTATTTGATGTATATGACCAAACTCTTAAACAGTTGTAGACAGTAGGTTAAAATTTGCACAGATTTTTATTTCTTAGTCTGCTATAACAAAAAGCAAATCTGAAACTAGAAATTATAGGGTGCCCCTATAACTGATGTAATTTTACGTATATGGTTCTATCTTTGAAACCGTTACAGACAAAGTCTTGAAAATAAGACTAACGCTTAGAATTGAAACAAATTTTGTTTGACTGTGTCAGTAATAAAAAGTGTAAAATATAAAGGGTGATCAATTCAATTATAATTCAATATTTTGTTTTATAATTCGCTTTGCTCTGTTTCGCTCAGCGTATATGACATAATGCGCTTTCACTGTTGTGAAATTTCTCGAAAGGAGTCACGAATTCTAGACAGTCAAGTTCTTGAAATTAAGATTACTTTCTTAATTTTAGAATATATTTTAAATAATTAATGTCTTATTTTTAGGAAGTATCTTTATTCTAGAATTTATTTCCTAAACTTAGGTCGCTATAATTTTTTTATTGTGCGTATATGCCTGTGGGTTTAAACAGTTCACGTACCTTAATTATTTATTCACATAAAACTTACGGACGTGTATTACTCTGTCACGTTTAAATGTACTTAATGAATTGAAAATAATTGAAAAGGCTGCAGTTAATGTGCCGTTAACTCAGCTTGGTTTAGCTGTGATTGCTAGAGCTAATTTTTTTACTACAAGCAAAAATGTCTAATGACAGTTTAAAAATTATTTTCCCAGCAAAGCTTGGCTGCAGATTTTGTAAAAAAAATTTCTAGTTGTCTGGTTTAGTTTGAGAATTTTTTTTTTTTAAATTTGCTTCTATTTAAATTCTTATTGTGTTTTACATAATTTTTTATATCTATGCGTACATACAATGTATTTATTAAAGGAAATAATAATAAAACAAAGAGGCAGCATTTTCATAAATATGTCGACCACTGTTTGTATATCCATCACTCTTATAATTTTAAAATCATCGCACTTTTATTTTAACCATAATTGTAATGGAATATTTACTGTTAAGAGCACAGACTAACACTCCTGGCACTTAACATTTTATGAAAATAAAATAATGGGAAAAAAACTTGAACAGGCCATTAAAAGATATAAAACTATTTTAGGCTTTTCTTAGTTTAAAGAAAAAAATGAAATACCAAAAAGAAATACTGAACACAAAGTAAGAAAATTCATATTCATACTTGTAGACGATGAAAGGCTTGATGAATGATGTTGTAAAAAATATTGTTGCAATTAAGTGTAAATTGATGGAATGTCTAACCGAACACAAGAAGAAGTGAGTATTGTTTGTCTGACCAGTCGATGGTTTTCTTTTTCTCTATATTGGCCGTCTAAATACGGAAAGAGGAGTTTTCAGTTTTTGTTTTTTATTTTATTTATTTGTCTATATATTTTAGTTGTTTTGTTTTATTTTCATGGAGAAATTAAATTAAAACCAAATGGTCAGTTTTGTTTGCCAGTCCCATTAGGTGAATACAAAATTTTGTTCAGATGCTTTATGTTTTGTGATTTATCTGGTTGGTAGTTTTATATTCTACAGAGGTTTTTTTTTAAGCAAAGTCATTTAAATAATTCTTATTGTTTATTTGTTCGCATGATAAAGCAAATTGTCTAAGAATCAGTACAGTACGTCTGTCTGTCTGTTGTTTTATTTTACTTTCTACTTCTCATCACCTCTGATTGCCTTATGGTTTCTAAGATGCTGTTTATAGGTTTTTCTTTTAGCATACAAAAGAAAATATTAAAACAAATTAACAAAACCGAAAAATCGTTCAATTCAACTTCTTAAGTGCTGTGCAGCTTCGAAAGATGTAATTAAAATATTCATTTACAATACTTTACAAATAATAATAATTCAATGAAAACCTGTGCTATTAGCCTTTGTTTTTTATTTCTATTTCTAAGAAGAAACTTGATGGCATTAAACCGATCTGGTTTGGATTTAGAAGGGTATTCTTTTCCCAAGTTTGAAAAGAACAGCATTATTGTATCAACCAAATGCGAGGAAAAAGGCTAAGCAGGCTTAAGCTCTAGCTAATGTTAAAAATATCTGATTCTTGGACCGAGTAGTTGTCTTCTTGCTGCAGATGTTTCCTAAAGCCGTTACACAGTCTGTGTATTTGCATTTGTTTATGCTTTTAACATAATTACAAATAAATGTGCTAATAATTTTTGCAAAAGGAAAACCATCCTCAAAGCAGATTTTAGCTGTCTGTCTTTAACGACTCGAAAGTTTGGCAACAAATTACATCAACTATTGAAACACCCTTTATTTATAAATCCAAATTTTAAAATTATTGTCTAAAATTGTTCAATAGCTTGGTGTATGGCCACATCAAATTGCATCAAATATTTTAAAACCCTTTAATTTATAATTTTAAATATTTATACTTATCGAAATTCTGCAAAATTTTCAAGCAATTATTTTTAACCGTTCATAAGATGGGTAAATTTTCGTCACCTCTAAGGACATCCTTTAATTTTTTGATTTATTTTTGGATTACATTTTACATTTTTAGATTTTAAAGTGGTGCTTTTTTGGCTTATAATACAAGAAAAACTATATATGTAGTATGGGGGCACCCTTTTATTTTTAAAATTACGCACTGGTAAACAAACATTAAAAAAATTTTTTAAATGACTGAGTTTTGCGGGCGTTTGTGCCCAAAAAAGCAACAGTAAAACGAATTAATAACCTCCTTTTTTTAAAGTGGGTTAAAGATGAAGTAAAATTTAATTTTTAAGCACACCATCGCTCTATTATCGGCTTTATATAATTCTCAATTTATTTTTAAATAAATGGTTACACTTTTAGGTAGCTTATCAGCTCTTCTTATGTATGCAGTGCCATACACGGTTGCCATATACTTTTCCCCCCTCCGCTAAAATAAAATTTTTACATTTGATTTTTAATACCCTTCAACACAAAAAAGTGGAATCTATTCCCGACCCCATAAAATATATATTCTGAGTCCTTATGCAAAGCATGACAATTGAGCGATGTACGTCCGTGCTAGTGTTGAAATCAACTTTGTCAAAGCTATCAAGATGAGCTATAGAAAATTTAAATACACCAATCGATCAGACATAGTTTCGAAAAAAGTTGCTGTTGAAAATCAGCAAGATCGGTGGCAGTTGGCTAAACTACACTCCTGTCTCTAATTTTTCCATATCATTTGCAGGAATGAAGTACCTCAAAAAAAAAAAACAAATATATGGAGTGATAGAGAATTTAAAAATAAAAAAAAAACATCGAGTGAAAAAATTGGCACTAGCACATATTTTCCGAGTTATGGGCCTCTGAAATTTTTATAAAAAACTTCAATTGTCAATATGGTCAATATGGGTATCATTTAAAAGCTTTTAAAGAGAACTTTCAGGAAATACTAAAATTTTTAAATAAACCCGAACCCGTTAAGAGCCGATGTTATTTATTGTAAAGTCTGTAAGTCTGAAGTAAATAGCAATTAAATTTGTAACTGTTACAATGAGTTCACCTTGATAAAAAACAATTCCAATATGTGTATTTTTAAAATTTAATATAAGGTTTTATTTTCAATTAAAAATTCTAACAATACTCCATGAACAAATCTAAAAATAAATTGCAGTAGAAAAGCTTTAATTCAAAAATCCCTAAATGGAATTTTAAGCTCCCCTACTGTCAAATTCTCCCCTACATGGAAACAAAACCCCTTAACTTAGGGGAAAACATCCCAATTTGGCAACACTCGTGCGATATAGATATATTAGCTGCTTTATTAGGAAAAAACAATCTTCAGAGAAATTTTTTTATGGTTAAAAATGGATTTATGTTTTAGACAATATTTTTTTTATATCTTTCACTTAATTTTTTAAGTTAATAATCTTAACATGAGCATGAAGTAGACTATAATATACTTTTCATTCGACACAATCATTTTGTATGGCGCAATTACACATGTTGCACATTTGAATATCTTAAGAAAATCAGTAGATAGAAAACCAATATAATCTTCGTTTGCAGACATGACTGAAATCAGTTGTCTGCACTAGTGTTTTTACAAGAGTGAAAAGTATTAAAGAAATATGAGCTAAAGTAAAGTTGTGAATAAAAAAATAGCACTGATTTAGGTCGGGATGCTTTAAATTATTTAAAGGATTTGATTTCATTATAATTTAACTTTTGTGAAACGAATTCATATGCACTTGAATTGACTTACAGGAAGATTATTAATTTGAGCGATTGATCCTAGTATTTGTTTCCACGAAGCTCCTTCTTTTGTAGACCAGTTAAAATTTTTTTTCTTTATGTGAAAGGCTTACTTACAGAAGACATTGTAAAAAATATAAAATCTAAAGGCTGTTCGTGTGCAACACACTTAATTTTATATGTTTTTAACCAAATGCACCAATCATGCGAATTCGCATCGCGATAGCCGTTAAAAAAATACATAAATTAAAGACTTTGCTAATAAAGGCGTGAATATAAGGTATATTGCTTTATATTTTGAACCGCAATGGACAGACATTCTGAATTCACGCAGAGGGTATATAATAAGTAAAGAATATAATATTAACAAGTAAGAGTGCTATATTCCAGAGCTATAAATGGATCATTCATTTTTTGATTAATTCGCGAATCACTTTGCACTGAATTAGCAAGTTTTTAATTAATTCTTTTAACACAAAAACATGAATTGAATAAAGCTTGACTCAATTCAAATGAATTTGCTAGAAATGAATTACAATTCGTTTCTAATTCAAATTAATTTGTTAAAGTGAATTGCAATTCATTTTCAATTCGTTTGAATTAATTCAAATAAATAATAAAAAGCAATTAGTAATTCATTACCAGCTCATTGATTAAAATATGAACTGATTTTGTAAGTAAATACGCTGTAAGCTTCTCTATATTTTATTTGACCTTTAATCATTAAATATTTTCAGTTTAATAAGAAAAATTTACATTTTTCATTGCCCATAGATCTGTTCTTGAATTCAATTGATTGTAACTCATTTTAATTCCATTCATTTGAATTGTAATTCGTTGTTCTAACTTACTTAAATGAATTCATAATCAGTTCAATTCAAACAATTCAAATTGCAATTCACATTAGCAAATTCATTTAAATTGGAAACGAATTGCAACTCATTCGACAAATTCATTTGATTTGAAAACGAATTAAAATTTATTTCTGCTTAATTCATTTTGATTGATTCAAATTTCATTCAATTCTTTTTTGTTGTAAAAAGAATTTAATTAATTCGTAGCGAAGTAAAATCCAAAATGAATGATTCACTTACAGCTCTACTATATATGGCTACGGCGAATCTTATATACCTTTTAACATTCATATAAATCTAGCTTAGTGAAGTAGTTTCTTAAAAAAAAATTCAAAACAAAATATTGCGGCGACAGAGAATTAAAAAAATAAGAAAAAAAAAATTATTTAAGATCTAGAAATTTACAAAAAATGTCATCGGCTCTTAATTTAGTATTTTCTGAAAGATCTCTTTAAAAGCTTTTAAATGATACCCAAATTGACCATTGTGACAATCGAACAATTTTATGGAAATTTTAGGGGCCCATAACTCGGAAAATATGGGTGAGCACGAATTTTTTAACTTTATGTTTTTTTTCTTATATTTTAAGTCACTATCGCTGTATATATTTGTTTTGTTTTGATTGGAGTTACTTCATTGTTTCAAATAATATGGTAAATTTAGAGGCAGACGTGGTATTTATCCAACTGCCTCGAGGGACTCGGTGCGATCTTGCTGATTTTCAATAGCAGCTCTTTTAAAACTATGTCTAATTGATTGGTCTTGATTTTCTTTGTAAACTTGATATCAACAATAAAATGGGCGGACACACGGAATTCGCTTAATGACGTAACGTAAACGGCATCGTCTAGACATAAATTAAAACTTAATACATAAAGCACATGTGACGAATATAAAAAAAAGTAATTAAAATATAAAAAAAATTTAAAGTGTGAGCCATAATGAACGTAATATTGACAAAATCTTAAAATTTAACAACAAGAATAACATTTAAATTTGAAGGGTGCACTTTTTTACTTTTATGAAATTTTGTTTTGAGACGTAGAAGACAGACTTGAAATTTATACAAGGAATGTTTTACCATTTCTTTAAATTTATGGTTACAGGTTGGTCGCAACTGAATTTATATTTTAGATCCTAGGCCGACTACCCCACCCCACTTTATGTTTGTGTATCACAAAAAAAAAAAAAAACACAAAATTGATAATGAGCTAACGCGGGTAAAAGATTACTAAACTTTACTCCAATGTTGGTAGTATCGATCGCATAAAATCTGTTTATCCACCAGGGGAAAGTGGTGGACAATGACATAAAACATTGTTGATTATTTAAATATTTATCAGTTACATCTTCTAGCTGCCCTTAATATTCTTTAAAGAGCCGATTTGCTATTTTTCCAAAATATAAAGACTCAAAACGCTTGCAATGTAATGGTTTGAAAAACTCTCAAAGGCTCATGTATTTGCAATGTACCTATTGAGCAGATAAAAGTTCACTTCAGATCCCGGTACCGGGCATTAAGTTTGATTATACTTGAATACTTTAGTTGAAAAAAAATCGAGTTTTTGGTTAATTAATGCTTTAAACTATATTAAGTGAAAACAAATTTGACAAATGTTTCTCAGTGATGGTAAAACAAAGCCGAGAAATTCTTGTTTAGTTTTAAAAGGTGTTTAACGACTGCTCAGAGATGAGATGGAAATAATTTCGCAACTCCTAATGGTAAGACCGATTTTATTAGAATTTTATGTGTGCATATCAGAGGTATTGGCCATTTTAAATTTTGAACATGGTCAACCTACGATTGGCTGGAGCAGTACCAGTGGCCCTAAAAAAACGTTTTAAAAATAAGGTATTTTCTTTTTCATAACCGTATCAAATCATCTTTTGCACTTACGAGGGCTGATATATATATTTCTGGCCTGGCAACACTGAGTGCTGCCAAGTGCAATCTGACATATCCATTGGAAAGTTTGTCATTTTTCAGCATAATCGTACTCAAAACGTTTTGACGTACGACCATTATTTGTGTTGTTTACAGTGACTTGAAAAAATTAATATAGAAAAAAATGGAATTAACTCGTGAACATTTTCGTGCCATCATTTTTCACAACTTTCGACGTGGATTATTTGATAATGAGAGTGCAATGATAAACTTAAATCTTTGTATGGCGATGAAGCACCATCCTATAGCACTGTGAAAAATTGGTATAATGAATTTAATCGTGGCCGAAGCTCGCTCAAAGACGAATTCCGTGAAGGTCGTCAAAAACGGCTGTTGTGCCAGAGAACATTGATGCCGTGCGTGAACTCATAATGCAAGATCGACATGTGACATACCGAGATATAGAGACATCCTTGGACATTTTTTCCACCAGCATACATTCGATACTGCATGAACACCTGGCCGTAAAAAAGGTTTGTTCTCGTGGGATCCCGCACAATTTGAAAGTCGCTCAAAAAAAGGCTCGTGTCGATTGGTGCAAAGAAATGTTGCAAAAATACGATTGCGGTGCTTTAAAAGACGTTTATAAGATCGTCACAGGTGCCGAATCATGGATCTATGCGTATGATCCCGAAACGAAACAACAATCGACCGTGCAGGTCTTCAAAGACGAGCAAAATCAAACGAAAGTTGTTCGTGGAAGAAGCACTTCGAAGCAAATGGTCGCCTGTTTCTTCGGCAAAACTGGCCATGTGGCGACTGTTCCGCTTGAGCAACGTAGGACGGTCACTTCTGAGTGATACACTACAATTTGTTTGCCTGAAGTCATCGGAGAAATTCGAAAAACCAACAAGAGAAGACGAATCATTGTTCACCATGACAATGCGAGCTCTCACACATCGGCTCAAACCAAAGCGTTTTTGACCGGCCAAAACGTCGAATTAATGGGTTATCCGCCGTACAGCCCTGACTTGGCACCTAATGACTTCTTCTTGTTTCCGCACATCAAGAAACAAATGCGTGGTCAACGATTTTCGTCGCCAGAAGAAGCTGTTGAAGTGTTTAAAAACCACGTTTTAGAGGTGTCTCAATCGGAGTGGAAAAGGTGCTTCGACAACTGGTTTGAGCGCATACAAAAGTGTATAAATCATGCTGGAGAATACTTTGAAAAACAATAAAATCATTTTTGATTATAAATATTCGCATTTTCAATATTAGGCCAGAAATATATACAGCAGCCCTCGTATCTACCAGCTTTGATTTGATAATGAGACCCTACAAAGCAACACACATTTTAATATCTCTAGGTAATAACTCAGTGGCTTCCAGGTTCTAGTAATTCCGGCCTCGAACATACTACATTCATCAATTGTTACAAGTTCACTGAAATCGCTTATCCAGAACCAAGTGCTTTAAAACCTACCTCGTTCAAGTTCTTTTTGTGATCTATTAAACTTAACCTCAGTAACTTGGTGTACTAAGTCTTAGCAAAATCATTGCAATCATTTCTGTTGGAAAATTTCTGTTATTATTTTATATCTTTAATTTTCTATGATCTTAAATATTTTATTTAAAACTTTTAGTGAAAATTCTCTGGCATTGATTTATATTTTAATTGGTTTCATACAATTGTGATGCTAATTTTCTACTCGCAGCTATAATTAAAAACAATTATTCATAAAATAAGTGAATATTTTTAAATATCGCTTTTCCAGACAAAAACAAGATTTTCCATAGTTGATTATGGCTCACAAAAATTCAATAAAATTTAACTTGTTTTTATTTCTCACTTTTTACAAAAAGTTTTTCTCAAACAAACGTGAGTCATTTGGCATTTGTATACAGCGACCAAGACAAATTGTTTGAATAAAGTGTTCACAGTAATTTTATATTATGTCTGGAATTGTGTGTTTATTTGAAAAGTATGTAATTGTATCTTAATTTAAGAGATTGTTGAAGCTGCTATTGTGCTAATATTTGTTTTTTATTCAACTTTTGAATGTTTTAAAAATTTTATTTAAAAAACCTGTTGTTTGGTAATTCTATACTAAGAAACAGAAAGGAGAACAAATACGTAAACGCATATACTCAATAATTAATATTATTGTTGATAAATGTGTGTTATAATTATTTTTATAATTTTTTTTTTTTGGTTTAAAAAGAACACATAAGACATCCATCCACTCCCATTAACTAAAAAATGAAGAGGAGTGGCTTGTTGAAGAACAAGAATTTCGACTAAATTATAAAAACCTTAGTAGTGAAAAAGAAAATTGCCAAAATATTTAAATTTTTGCGAATTCTGGACGTTCAATTGTGGCTACTCTTTACGGGCCTTGCTGTTCTCATGTCAAGAATAACACGTACAATGCTGATCTCTAAAGACTCAATTTTGTTCAAAGATTGTTTTTGCAATAAAAAAATTATAAATTTTTTAAGCCGAAAACTTAGCAACAACAACAACAACAACAACAAAAATCCCGATATGACAAAAATTTGAATATTAGCAAACAAATAAAATTTCGCCGAAATATTTTAATAGACAGACAGCTGAAATTTACAAAGAACCTGTATTGCTAAGTCCACTATATTAACAAGTAAAAAATTTGAATTAAGAAACTTTAGGGTGTTCCTAAATTTGAATTTAATTGACCTATGTGGCCCTATCGTTTTAACCGTTATGTACAAACACTTGAAAATTAAACAGAATGTAAACTACTTTGTCTGGCATATGAAGAAGCAAAATTATTTAAATTTGTAAATTATAGGGTGTTACAGAACTCTGCATTAAATATTTTCTAAATTTGAGTTTTCAAACAATTAGAAATGACACACTGACGAAGTAGTGGGCACTGCTAGTCCCTATATTTTAAGCGCAAAATATATTTGTACGTTTGTTTGTCGGAGAGCTCCAACTGACTACACAAGTGGACCGATCTTACTGAAATTTACACAGTTTGTTATCTGATATGTGATTTGTAAAATAGGTTACTTATTAATATTGCACGAGGGCGTGACACTTCCCAAACAAAGTAAGAGTTAATTATAGTGTTACGCATAATGTAGCAAACAGTTGACTGAGGTGGAATAATGGACATGACACCTTCCATGCAAATTAAAAAAAAATATTACCGTGTAGCTAGAGAATTCTATTACCTAAACTCTTGAAATTTTACACCAGCAATCCCCATATCAATGTACACAGTTCAGTAAAACACAGTCGGTATTCGAATAGTGGGTGTGGTACACTATACAAAGTGAACAATTATCATCGTGTGTCTAAATTTTATTACTAGAAACGTCCTTATTAATATGCATAGTCTATTGAAATACAAGATAGATGGCGATAGTGGGCGTGGTACTTCCCATACAAAGAAAGAGTTCCTACCGTTAAGCTAGGAAACTGTAAAGGGAAGGGTATTAAAACCTCATACAAAAAGTATGTAAAAGTTAATTCCATATTACAGTGCATAAACAAAAAAAAAAGCCTGAAGTAGCGAATCGCACCAAGAATAGCCAGCTAAGTGTGAACAATAAATTTCGACATCGAAGAATGTTTTCATAGAATTCGTAATTCTGACGAATTAGGCCGTTTATGGGCAGACAGCTTTATTTTTCAACAACAAATCAGGAAAATATAAAGCCAAAAACTAAAAGGTGACCCATATATTGCTCGAAACCCTTCGTGTTTGAGTCAAACTATCACTTGGGGGACTTTTTTTTAATAAACACAGCAAAAAATTGAGCAATATTTAGAAGTTATTATTATTGTATTTCTGTTCACACCCTCACGTGCTCTCGCATTTGCTATACTTCGTAGACCACGAGTTTTTTTGTTGTTGTTGCTAAGTTTTCGGCTTAAAAAAAATTGGAAATGAAAAAATTGGAATATTAGTAAAACATTAAATATTTTTTCAAGGTATTTGCACCAAAAAATTCAATTTTTCTAAAAAATTTTACCTGCAACAAAATATCTTAGAATCATTCAAAACTTAAAATGCAAAACAAAACAAACAAATTTCCAAAAAAAAAAAACATTTTCACAATGAGCCATTTTGTATATTTTAAATGTACAAATGAAGCTTAAAACCAAATATCTGACTGAATATTTCTTTTAGAAGAACACAATTTTTGGTTGCAGTGTATACACAATTCGTTACAGTCGCATATAGCACTCCACTCATCCTTGCTAAAACAAGTTTTATGGGGAAAACTTAATTAATATAAAAGAATATGACAGTTATTATTTAATTTAACCAGATGGCCACCATATAAAACTTTATATAAGCGATTAAATAAACCCGTTACCTTTTTTAAAAATGTCGGCTTTTAATATGCCGATATTTATTTGATATGGTGGTACCCCTCTCTTTGTGCTGTTGATGTTTGGATTAAGCTTTAATTTTTTCTCGTTTTTTTTTACAGAGTTGGAAAAAAATCTGAAAGTTTGTACTAAAGTGCGTGTATTTGTTTGGTAGCATGTGTGTTTTATATTAATTTTTGGCTTGATGGATCTAGATGCTGTTTGTATCGGTGTTAAAATAGTTTAAACATCTTAGCTCTTTATTACTTTCAAATGTTTTTATGCCATTTTTGTAAAATATCAAAAAGTTGTTTGATTTCAATAACCGTAAAAAATGTGTTTTGAATAATTGGTAAAAGAAGTCCAAATTATTTATTCGCACATACGAGTATAGAATGAATTTATGCTTGCATTTGATATAAATGCTCTAAACCCATAGACTACACAAACTACACAGCTTCATGGCTACAAATGCAGTTGACTTCATATGTCGCCGTGTAGTTAGCTATTTAATTTTTTAAAGGCAGCAGCTACGCAATAAACAGCCGATAGCAAGATTGGCGTTGCATTATTAGTATTTGTGTTTATTTTAGAAAAACATATTTCAATGTTGGCACTTCAACTTTTTTTGTCTTAACGCAAAATCACTCATTAAGGAACTGAAACATAGAAGAAACTGAATATGGTCAAAAAGAAAACAAAGAAATAAAAAAAAATAAATTTTTATTTAATAAGCTTGGCCTAAAAGTACTTCTTTCGCACCTTCGATGTGGTATTTCAGGTAAAATAACATGTTTTTAAATGTATATAAATATAATTTGTTCCATATATTCAAGCTGATTTTTTTCTACGCGTTCTTTGTAAATTGTAAACTAAAAATATAAATTAATTTATATTGGCGACAGCGACAATTGTAGTCTTGTAGTCATGTGGCTAAGATGCCTGCAACAAAATCGCCTTCATATGAACATGTGTATTTTACTTTTGGCAGATTTTAGTCGGTAGCTCGCTGTGGTCAATGTGTTTAGAATATAAAGCAAAGATTTAAACTAACAGTTTTACTAATAACATCGCAATATTGACTTTTGAGTTAAAGAATTTGAGTTTTAAAACTAGAAAAAGTTTAAAGTTTTGCATTATTTTTTTTTTCGAAAAATTAATATCATATTTTTGCAAAAAAAAAAAAAAATAAAATAAAATTAAAATATTTCTGATTTTATTACAGTGTTTTTTTAAATGATCTTTTCAAATTTTAAACAAATTCTATTTCATAATTTGATATCTTTTATTTTTTTAATACAAAACTAGGAATTAAAGAATAACGTTACAGTAAGGTTTTGGCTGGTTTTTTTGATTTTCAACGAGAAAATTCTAATTAAATAAGTATAATACAAAGCATTTTTTACATACATATTTTAATTATAAAGTACATCTGGATTTAATAATGAACGTGTGTCGTGGTCTACGAAGTATAGTAAATGTGAGGGCACGTGAAGGTGTGAACTGAAATACAATAATAATAATAACTTCTAAACACTACTTTTTTTTTTTTTTTTTTTAAAGAAATCCATCAAGTGAGAGTTTGACTCATACACGATGGGTTTCGAGCAAAATATGGGAATCCTTGTAAGTTTTTGGCTTTATATTTTCTTGATTTGTTGTTGAAAATTAAAGCTGTCTCCCCATAACGGCCTTATTCGTCAGAATTAAGAACAATATGAACGCATCCTTTAATTTTTAAATTTATTTTTCACACTTAGTCAATTATTCTCGGTGCGATTCGCTACTCCAATTGGAATAACCGTATAATGACCACTCTTCCAATTCAAGTAGGTTTTTATTTGTTTATGCACTGTAATATGGACTTCTCTTATATAAGGCTTTAAAACTCTTCCTTTTACAGTTTAGTAGCTAAACGGCAACTTTTTTTTTCTTTGTATGGGAAGTACCACGCCCACTTTCGCAACCTATCTAGTATTTTGCTAAACTTTGCATATAATAAGGACGTTTCTGGTACTAATTCCGACACACGATGATAATTGTTCACTTTGTATAGAGTGTACCACACCCACTATTCGAATACCGACTGCGTTTCACTGAACTGTGTACTTGGATATGGGAGTTGCTGGTGTAAAATTTCAAAAGTTTACGTAATAGAAATCTCTAGCTAATTGCTATAAGTTTTTACTTTGCATGGGAGGTATCACGCCCATTATTTCACTCCATCCAATTTTTTTGCTACGTTATGCATATTAAAATAAATTTATCTGAACAAAGTGTTAATGTGCTACCTATTACAGTTACCAAGTAACACTATAATAAACCTTTACTGTTACGCCCACGTGAATAAGTAATAAGTAACTCATTTTACAAACCGCATATCTGATAACAAACTGTTAAAATTTCAGTAAGATCGGTCCGACAAACTAACGTACAAACCCACTTTGCGTTTTAAATATAAACACCAACAGTGCCCACGACTTCGTTAGTGTGTCATTTCTAATTTTCTTAAAATTGAAATTTAGAAAAATGTGTTTTTAAATAATTATTGCAGAGTTCTGTAAACAGTGTTAAAAATTTTTCATATCTAAATATAAAATGTGCTAAACTCGGTAAAATTGGGTGCTTTCACAATTGTATCTCTATTTCTTATACGAAATAACTTTGTATACGATGAAAAAGTATTCTATATTTGGGCAAAGGTTTTAGGGGAACTCTTAATAAAATTTTCAAATCCATCCAGTAGTGTTTACGTGATGCGAATACAGACAGACAAAAATTCCAAATATAGGAGTTTTGTATCGATTGCTACCTACACCAACAACAACATTTAAAAAAAGAGAACAATATATGAATGCAGTTAAACAAAAAAATTCAGCAGTTATGTGGTCACCCTTTATTTTTTACAGTTTTTCTTGCTGCCATAGTGAAACAAAATATGTTTAAATTCTAAGCGTTAGTCTATAACTGTTCAAAAGGTTGGCCATTTACATCAAATTACAACTAATAAGTCACCCTTTAATTTCTAATTTTTAATATTTATACTTTTTATTATACTTGATATAGTAATGAATATTCTGTCTTATTTTTAAGAGTATTTTTTTTAACGGTTTTAAAGATAGGGCCATATATGTCAAGTTACATCAGTTTCAGTGACACCCTTTAATTTCTACTTTCAAGTTTACTGCTTGTTATAGCGGACTTAGTAATAAAGGTTCTGTGCAAATTTAAATCAACTGTCTACAACTGTTCAACAGTTTGGTTATACACGTCTGATAACAACAACTATTGTAACACCCTATAATTTTAAATATTTATACTATTTAATATACAAACAATGTAGTGGACATTCTGTTTAAATTTCAAGTGTTTAATATAACGGTTCAAACGACAGAGCCATATAGGTTAGTTTACTTCAATGCATATAGTTGTTATTATAACGATCATAGTAATCGACATCCTTTCCTACATTCAAGTGCTTGTCTATAATGGTTCAAAAGATAGACGCATATAAGTCATTTTACGTCACCTATCGGTAATAAGCATTTCTTGATATTAAAAAGAGGTGTTCTTTGCGGTTTATAATACACCTAAAAAACATGTATGCTTTATGGGGACACCCTTTAATTTCTAAGATTATGAACTGTTTCTAAACGGGACCAATCTGTAAGCATAATCTATCAAATTACAAAAATGTTCAAAATAGGTTTAGAAATGACTCAGCTTCTGCAGGCACAAACTTAAAAGGCATCATTCAGTCGAATTGATAACCTCCTCCATTTTTTGAGGTTGGTTAAAAAGATAACCGCAGATACAGTATTTGTAAACCAATCAATAGGTCACTTATGAAAGCAAATTAATAGACTTAATTATTGGCTTTAATATCGCATGTAGAAAATAAAAAACACAAGAGAAAGATGTAAAATGTATTTAACACATTTGTTATTTGTTTTTTAAATATGTACTCGTATGTAGTATAAAGATAACTTTATGTCTTTATGTTAATATGTATTTATTTACATACAAATGTTTTATTGCATGTGTAGCAACAATTTCATATGACACTCAGCAGCATTCATTTCATATCTGCATCATTTCTTGATGAAATCAAATTAAAATGAATGTGAAAGTACAGACTGTAACTTAATTATCTTTGCATTTTCAATGACTTTTAAAGACTATTTTTTTTTTTATTGTCATACAAAACATAAATTTTATATCTTGTAACTAATGCAGTCAATGAGTCTTAAAAGTTAAGTTTGTATATAAATTTTGGGTTTGGTAATAATTTTTCTTTCACACAAAAGTCAAGGGGTAGTAGAAAAGCAATAGCAAAAGCTTTTGTGTTTATTTATTGATCAGCCTTTTGCTCGTAGAAACCTTAAAAGTTGTCAAAATTCTTATAGAAATATTATTTTATAGCTTTCATTACAGGTCTAAAAGGGTGTATCGAAGTTTGTCATTCCGTTTGTTATTCCATTTGTAATTTCTGCAAGATCCATTTGCGACTTTATAAATTTAATATTCTGATATCTTATGAGCTATGTCCGTCTGTCTGTCCGTTTACGTGTTGAAACCAACTTTGTCAAGATACTCGAAGACCTAGAGAAAATTTAAATACGTTCATCGATTAGACACAGTTAAGACAATTTTGCTAGTGATAATCAGCAAGATCGATTCATATCCTTTGAGGCAGCGGACAAGACTCCACATCTGCCTCTAATTTTCCATATCTTATTTTTAACCTTCGTTTGCAGGTGGTTGTTTTCTTAAGTTCATCTTATTTTTTGATAATCGGAATCATACTAGTTGGGACAACAACCCTTAAAAAAACTAGTTTTATATATATGGTGAAGGGCATGTAAGATTCGGCATAGTCGAATATAGTACTCTTACTTCTTTTTCTACTGCGTTTATACGGAACTCTGACATTTGCATTATGAAAATTGCTTCGTGATAATTTGTTGCATTTAATAATTATGTCGACAAAAATTTCACTTTTTTAATAAAAATACAAATAAATATGAAATTTATGTTGTTAGTTACAAAATACATACATACGCGTATAAATAAAATTAAACTTTAAACATGAGTTCATACCAGATTAAAGTAACAATCGCAAAACGAATTTAAGCAAAATATGCAATTTAGCTTTTACATATGAAAGAAATAATTATGAAAAATGTGTTAACTTTTATGTTTGTTGTGTTAACAAATAATGTTGCAAATCAAGCGTCTGCAAGTTCACTTTGCGACAAGTATAGACCAGAATATTTTTATAATGTAAAAAATTTCGGAGACGAGCTAATTTTGTTGTTTTTAATAATCAACAAAATACCTATATATTTTAAAATTTTAGGACAAATTTTTTTTAGAGTCAGATTGATAAAATACAGTAATAAAAAAAAATAAAATAAAAGAAGCGAGAGGTTTTTTTAAAATAAAATGTTCGTTCTATTTTAATGAAAACCATTGTGAATTAATAGTCCTACGGCACGTCCTATGGTTATTTCTGTTTGTCTCTTGTTTTAATGGATCTACAAGTTAATAATGTCGACTTGAACAACGTATGGCATAACTCACATATGGTTTTTGTCAATGATAACAAATAAGGGATTTTAAAGGGTAAACATTTGTCTTTATAGTTTAGTATTATAACAGCGGTTGGTATTAATTATTATTAAATAATAAAAGTAAATAAAATGTGAAAAATATAAAAAAAAAACAGAAATCAATGAAAAGAGAGCACGAGGGCTGAGTATGTTAAATTTTTTTTGCTGGATCGCATTTAAGGGATAACAGGAATTAAGCATTATTTATTTTATAAAGGTGGTCACACTAATAATATGTAGGAATGTTTTTTACGTTTCGAACGACCATCGACCTAAATCACTTAATTTGGCAGAGAAAGTAGTCACTCTGAAAGGTGTTTTAGGACCTAGTGACGGCCTATATAAAAAAATAGGAAATTTAATGTGCTCGAATAAGCCCAAAATTTATTGACATCAATTAAAACCCTCTAGGAATTTACAAGGATGTCACACATTCCAATCTGAATGGTTTTAATTCCATATTAAACATTCCGATTGAAATTGTTTTACCTTCTTTAGATTCCGATCGATTTTTTTTCATAAAAAATGCTAAATCACCAATTTTTATTTTTTACGTGGCAACATTGCTCAAGCCAAAGTAACAATCAGGCTAATCTAAATTAGGACTCAAAACATAAGATAAATTAAAAACCGTTAAAAATTAAATTTAAGCAAAAATTAATTTCACTTTGGAATTTATTAGTGATTTCATTCCGAAGAAATTTTTCATTTTTTCATTATCTGAAGGTCCAATTTGCAGAATTGAGCACACTTTCGATCGGGATTGAGTTCTGTGACAAGACTACTATCAGTCTAAAAAGAAGATGGTTTGCATACTTTAACTCAAAATTATGAAGCAATAAGACAGAGTTGAATATACTTATGTTATATAGTTCCATTTAGTAATCGCTCTTTTTAGTTCAAAGTTTGGAAATGAACTAGTTCAAATGTGAGTTCAAAGGCTCTATTTAATTAAAAATCTCTTTTAGATCAGATGTTCTGTTGACGTATTATTCATTCTTTTTAACTTTTAGTTCAAACGCTTTTTTTAGTTCAAAAACTCTTTTAGTTCAAATGTTCTTTTCAAAACATGATGGCACCAACACTGTGGCATTGCCAAAACGAATGTTATATAAAATGCATGTCAGCACTAATTCCATGCCTGAAATAGTCAACAAGAAAACACTGACATGGATTCTAGTTCATCTTGTCTGGTAGTTAAAATACAAAGTATAGTTCAAAAGTGAACTAGTTCACTAAGTCATTCGATGGAATCGATTAAATGAACTAGTTCGTTTATGAACTATCCCAGTCTAGAGTTGAATAAAAAAAAGGTGAATTCACTCTTATCGATAAGCGTCATTATTTAAAAAGGCTCTTGACATAACCTTGTACTTATAAAAAAATTTAAATAATTCATTGAAGCAACTAAGGACCAATTTAAGAAAAAAATAAAGCATAAAATAAAACAATAGAGCCGATGAACCTTTGATATGAACAAAAATAATGGTTTAAAGTTAAAATTGCTTTCACCGAATTTATTAGATTGTGTGTCTGTCGAAACCGATGATATGAAATCTGCTGAAATAACATTTTTTTTTTTAAATAAGTATTACTAAAATAACTATTTTAAACACTAGAGAAAATAAAAGTACAAATATTTTTTTCAAATGCTTTGTTTTTGTTTTGAAAGGGTAGAATAACTCTAGAACTACCATCGTCAAAATAAAATGAATAATAATAATTAATTGTGAAAATTGCTAAAAAAGGTCTTATTTGCTTTTATAACAACAAAAATTCTTTCGAATTTGAAAAAAATTATAATTAAATTTTATTTAAATATTTCGTAAATTTATTTTTCTTTCTACGCAATAGAATTTAAATCCTCTTGACTTTTTTCTCTTTGTAGATCACTAGATCACTAAAACACTTTGTTAGAAGTAAAGCAAAGTGTATTAGAAATAGAAAAGTGATTTGTTTGAAATGGGTACAAAAATCGAATATGTCGATACAACACATTTGTATGCAACCAAATACATACGCAACTCAAAAGCCATTGCAGTGCTGTGGGCCATATTTACTATTTGTTATGCCATCATTGGAATTGTAGCATTTGTAACACCAGGTAATTAATTGCCCTCATTTTTCTTATTTTTTCTTATTTTGTTTCTTTGCTAATAGAAATAAATTTGCACTTGTTGACTTTAAAAATTATTTTATTGCAATAGCCTTAAGTTAAAAAAGTTGTAATAAATTAAATTCTTTTTAGTTAAATTTCTTTTATTTAAATTGGAAATGTCACGTTTTCTTTTTTGATTATCCGACCTTTAAAAATAATATGCTTGTAAATTCTTGCACGAAATACTTTTATGTCACGTTAATATTTAAGAACAATTAAAAATATTTTTAGTTTTAAAGAGATTATGTAATATCTTTTGATTTAATACAAATATTTGTATAGAACATTTATTAAATATTTTTAATTGGTTGTATTTTTAAAATTTGATAATGATATAATACGGACGGATGTAGCGATTTAGAAAAAAAGCATTTCATTTTGCTTTTGTTTAATTTTTCATGCTTAACTTCCTCTAAGAAATGATTTATTTTTGTGAACAAAAAAGTATTTTATAGTTGAACCAAGGTTCTAAAAAAACTTCCACAAAACTTTATTTAATTTTATCTAGTAGATTTTGTGCGATGCGAACACAGCCAAAAAACAAAAATTCAAAAAATAGGTGTTTTATATTACGTATCGATTGCTTTTTATACAAAATTTCCAAGTAATATTTCATGCAAAGAAATTATCCTGTGACAGTTTTATTATTTGTATAGATGAGGACATTTCCTTGAGAAATCTGAATTAAGTAATTTTTGGAAATGAGCAATTAACAATAAACTCCATTAAAAGTTTTATATTTTTAAAGCCCAAAGTTGTGAAAAGAGTATAAAATTTTTTAATTGACCTAGAATAATGCGGCTGTTGATGTTAACCAGGGCACAATGGTGCAACGTTGTGGATGTAAAAACAGGACACAGCCCATGCCAGATCGATGCTACTCTATTGTAATGATTACCACAGGGAGAGGAGAAGACGATAACGTATCTTCTTTGTTTTTTGCGCTAACTAACATGCAGCTACAATTCTTGGGAAAGCGATTTCTTAATAGCCTGTGTGAAATTTCATGTTCGGTACTGGGTTAGTTTCTCTCCTTTTAGCGGGGCAGTGTTTGGATTATACACTAGCTCCCATTTTTAAGAAGACAGTTATGCTACGGGCTCGACTGTATTTCGGTCTTTTGGGATAGCCCGATAGCTTTTCGTACTTATTTTCTTCGTACTGTTCTTTTAACTCCCACTTTCTCTTATTACTTCTTTCTTCTGCCAGTCGTAAAAAGTGATCTTTAAACCAACCCAAGGACTAACGTTGTATAATAAGGCAGAAGGATATTCGGATACTACGAATTTTTCATTAATCTTTACATCATCCTTTCGGCTTATGCACACCGAATATACTCGTCCTGATTAAGATATTTCAAATAACTACAAGTTTTTCATTCATCTATTTAAGATGTTTTTTTTAACTATTCTTAAGCTGAGGCTGCTGTAGTCAAAGTAGTAAGCACGTTGACTACAAGCCTGATTGGCCAGGGTTCAATCCCTGCGGCAACCAAAAATTAAAAATGTTTTTTTCTATTCAATGGTATAAAAACATATTCAGAATTAACATTAAACATGCAGCCTCCTTCGTCGGTACTTCTTTATAGCATATCGCCGGCGCTGTAAAATAACTAATAAAAAGGTTATCTTCTCTTTTCACCACCTGTCTTATCACTCATCTATCCCATTCCTAAGGAATGTAGCACGGTTACAAAAATAACCAAATAGGTATTATTGCCTGACGTGCTACTTCTCTTTAAAAAAAAGCTCCTGATTTATGAAATAAATTATAAATGTTATTTATAGTCGTTTAATAATATTTGAAATAATCGTAAACATATTCAAGTAACCATTTGTGTGCTTAAAGCAGTGTATCAAAGCAAACAAAACGTTTCGCAAACGTCTCATGGAATTTTTTCCATATGCGAAAATCAGAGCAAATATTTGTAGATTAACAAAGAGCAATTGGATTTTCGCTTGTTTATATGCTTTGACCTAACAATAGGATCGCCCAATGTTTGTAGAATTACTAAACATCTATTAAAAAGAATCATAGAATAAAAAAATTAACCAAAAAACTTATTTAGTTAGAATATTTTAAAATATAAATGAAACATTTATTTTACAGAATGGGTTGGTGATCCGGATAATGAAAGTGCTGGTCGCTTAGGTCTGTGGCAGGTCTGTCAAAAAGATGAACTTTTCGACAACTGTAAAAGAAAATGGGAAACTATATTAACAGTGCCTACATTTTCATTTCAAGTAAGTAATACACACAATTAACTAAAATTAATTACAACAAATAATTAATAAAATTAAATATTTTGAAATTTCAGTTGGCCACATTGTTTATGGCGGCATCCGTTGTATTGGCCTTATTGACAATATTTTTTCTAGTATTTGTTTTATTTATGAAATCTACACGAGTCTTTCATATTTGTGGTTGGTTGCAAATAATATCTGGTATGTGTTTGTTAATATCTACAACAAAAACTTATTTATATTTTTTATTTGCTTGCTAAACAACAATAAATATTTGTAAAGCTAAACAAATGAATTCGGTTAAAAAGAGGGATTTTTCTTATTTATTTTTTAATTAAGGTTTTTTTATTTATTATTTGCAGTACAAAACTACTGTCATCAAAATTACTTTAGTTCATTTTATAAGAATTTGATATAACGAAAGTTTTTCTTTTAAACAGTTTTTGTTGACGCAAACGTAACCTGGTGACACAGATTTTTATTCATTACTTTTTAATTTTTATTTTTATTATGATTCTCTTCTTTAATTTCAATAAAGTGTTTTTTTTTAAACAAAACGTGTTTCTAAGAACAAGTAGTCTAAAAATCAAAAGCTGAAATGAAATTAATTTATTTTATTAAATAAAATTTTATATTCTTTCTACCTATTTTCACAGGGCTTCCCATAGAAATATTTGCTGTAAAACAATAAAATTTTTAGTCAAAATCGATCTGTTTTTTTAACCGACTTCAAAAAAACAAAAAAAAAAAAGAGGAGGAGGTTATCAATTCGACTGAATGTTGGTTTTTTATGCTTGTTCCTGCAGAGTTATTTCTAAGCCGATTTTGAAAATTTTTTGTAATTTGATAAATTATTCATAATCTAAAAATTAAAAGGTGTCCCCATACAACATACACGTCTTTTAAGTGTATTATGAACCGTAAAGCACACTTATTTGAAATTAAAAAATGCGTTATGAGTTATTTTAGATCCCAATAGCGAAAAGTAAAATAAAAATAAATCTAAAAATTAAAGGGTGTCCCCATAGGTGATGTTAATAGACTTTTATGCGCCAATAATTTTAACCGTTATAGAAAAACGCTTGAAAGTTTGACATTCTGTCTATTGCTATGACCGTTAAGTAACAATTGTTAATAAGCAAAATTAAAAATTAAAGGGTGTTCCAATAGTACATTCAATTTCATGTATGTGTCCATACTTTTGAACAGTTGTAGGCAGACGCTCAAAATTTACAACGAATCTGTATTGCTAACTCTGCTATAACAGCAAATATAAAATTAGAAACTAAAGGGTGTTCCCATATTTAAAGTTAATTGAACTATATGGCCCTATCGTTTAAACAAACACTTAAAAACTAAACAGAACGTCCACTACTTTGTGTGGTACATTAAGAAGTATAAATATTTAAAATTTAAATTATAGGGTGTTACAACAGTTGCTGTTATTTGATGTGTATGACCAAACTGTTGAACAGTTGTAGACAGTTGATTGAAATTTGTACAGAACCTTTATTGCTAAGTTCGCTATAACAAGTAGCAAACTTGTAATTATAAATTAAAGGGTGTCCCTATTACTGATGTAATTTGACCTATATGGCTCTATTGTTAAAAACTGTTAAGACAAATTTTTGAAAATTAGGCAGAATGTCCATCACTATACCAAGTATAATATCAAGGATAAATATTTAAATTAGAAATTAAAGGGTGTCCTATGGCACTATGGACTAATGCTTAGAATTTAAACAAAAGTTTTGTTTTACTGTGCCTGAAAAATAAAGAGTGACCACATAACTGCTGAATTTTCTTGTTTAATCTGCATTCATATTTTGGTCTACGACATAAGACAATCCTGACGCAATCTTTCTCGAATATAATAGAATATAATTAATGTATAATTACCGTCCTAAAAATAATATGATTTTAAGTTTGTCTGTTTTGTAGTCGGTTTTAAGCAAGAATTATTTTATTCTATGCAGAGATTGTTTCTCCATTAAAGCTTAAACCTTAAACCTTTTTTAAATTACGAGGAGCGTATTTTATCTAGAAAAATTATTTCCCTAAAGAAAAAAATATCTCTCAAAACATCTTTAGAAGTAAAAGGAAGGAGTTGTTTATTAAAATATGTCTAACATTTCATTTAAAAAAATATCTGCCAATAAAGTGTGTAAATTTTTTTAAATGTTGATTTAGTTTTTTAATAATTATTTCCAATACTTGCTGCTATAGCCGGCACAGGACTCAATACCGATCAAAAGTGGTTTCAGTTCCGCAAATTGCTTCTTCATAAATCTAAAAACGAAAAATTTCTTCGGAATAAAACCACTTTTAAATTTCAAAGTGGAGTTTAGTTTCTTTAAAATTTTGTTCTTTGCGTTTTTTAAATTTACTTTTATTATGTGTCCTACTTAGATTAGCCTTGTTGTTTACTTTGGTGTGCAAGATATTGTCACATTTAAATTAAATAGTGGAGATTCAATACTTTTCAGGAATAAACAAAATCGTTTGGAATGTGAAGAAGGTAAAACAAAATCGATCGGAATTGTTAATACGGAATTAAAACCATTACGATCGGAATGTGTGACATGCCTGATAAACTCTGTGTAATTTTCGACTGTTTATTACGGTTCCAAATATAAAGCCATATACTTAAAACTCAGATACCTACGAGCACACTCTTTAATTTATAATTTTTTGTTATAAGGGATTAATGTGATAAACACTTTACTTTACTTTATTCTGAGTCCTTACGCATTGTGATGTCAATTGAGCGATGCCCATCTGTCCGTTTGTGTTAATGTGGAAAGCAAATTTGCCAAGGCACTAGATGAGCAAAAAAAAAAAAAAAATTAAAATACGCCAATCGATCAGACGTAGTTTCGAAAGAGAAAGATCGATCCATGTCCTCTGAAGCAATAGGGAAAACACCACGCCTGCCTCAAATTTTTCAATATCATTTGGAACAAATCTAGTTAAGTAAGGAACTCCAATCAAATAAAAAATATATGGGGCGATAGAGAATTAAAAAATAAAAGAAAAAACATCAAGTGAAAAAAGTTGCGCTCGACCATATTTTTCGAGTTATTGGCCTCTGAGCTTTTCATAGAAAAGTACAGTCGCGCGTCAAATTTTTGAAGGCGTTAATAGCGATATCATTTAAAAGCTTTTCAAATGATCTTTGAGGAAATAGAAATATTTTTTTAAAATGCTTAACCCATTAAGAGCCGATGATATTTTTATGTATTTTTTTTTTTAATTTTTCTATTCTCTGTGAACTAAATATTTGTTTTTTTATTGGATGGACTTAATTTACTAAACTATATTTACATACATGTTGAAGGGTATATAAGATTTGGCATAGTCGAATATAGCACTTTTATTTGTTTTGAAATAAAATTTGTTTGAAAAAATTCTTATTTTCAAGTCGTTCAAAAATGGTTTCTGTTACGTGTTTTAAAGAAAAGTTGCAGAAAAAAAGAAAATATTGTTGTGAAAGGTATTTTGCCAATAAAATTATTCGAAAAAAAAGATGAAAAGACAATCGCTATCACTGTTTTTTATATTGATAAACAATTACTTTGTTTTGAAGTTTAGGTAATACGGCCCACTGTATTTTAGCATATAACTAGCAGAATTACTTTATCAAAATAAAAGGCTCGGAGCAAAAAAATATCTTAATACACGAAAAGTGGTATTTAAATAGTTTACATGATCATACGCTAGTTCACCTCTGCCAGTTTCAAATCCCAATTATTACCTCGGTTACAAAGTTGCTCAACAATCTTTTTTAACAAAGTGTAATGATCCTAAAGTTGCCACATCAATTGCGCTACTACAATTCAAAAACCAAAAATATATAGCTCAAGTTAATGCTTTGTTTGTGGGAGAAACACGCTTCCCCCTACTCAAGTCCTGATAATCTTAAATTTAATTATTGGAGTCACATAATTTCTGTTAAGGCTACTATTGCCATTGTTTTTTAGATATAAAAATATATTTACTTTGGAGGGGGAGGAGCAGCTCGTAAGATGTTATTCTGTATAAAATTGCATGAAAGTTGCTTTAGATCTTGTCTTTCCTCACATCCGCTGAGACCACACCCGCTGGTCCAGTCCTTTTGTATACATAAAATTGGTTCAATCAACAATAAGGCTCTTCTGCTAAGAATTTAGTATTCATTTTGCTACGGTCAGTGTTCGGATCAATAGCGCAAATTATAAAAAAAAAAGTTTCTCGCACAAATCTTACAGATATCAGATTTCTATTGCAAAACGCTTATAGCTAATGATCGTAGATTATACAAAGAATTATATCATTTAATAGTTATAAATTTCAAAAACTCTGTTTTAATAGTGTAGGGTGGCTGAATCTTTTTAAACACACATTCATTTCTATACAAATATTAAAATGAATTTATTATTTTCAGCTATTTGTATGATTGTTGCCTGTGGTGCTTTTCCCTTTGGCTGGAATTCAGATGATTTTCGAAAAATATGTGGACCAGATGCAAATCGTTTTGAAATGGGTTTGTGTGGCATCAGATGGGCGTATCCTTTGGCCATAATTGGTTGTGTAGATGGTGTAGTCCTAGCAACGCTCGCATTTATTTTAGCAACAAGACATGTTCGTTTGCAACCTGATCCTCTGTATCAAAATTCGTTATACAAAGGTATGATTTATTGAAAATTATTTTTATGATTAATAAAAAATTAACAACAAATCTTTTTCTTCTTCTTTACAGGTGAAATTAACAACAGTTATATTACGGATGCAGTTAGTTTAGCTGGCTCTCGTAAAAATCTCAATCTGCAACCCATTCTTTTGGTAGCACCACCTGGCGATGATACACTTTCTCAATTCTCCAGTCGAACACCAAACCATCGATACAACCGACCCGATTATCACAATTCAATGCATCAGTTTTAGTAGACTTTGTTCCAAACTATTTATTTGTAGTTGTACAATTAATGTTTTTATTTTAAGAAAAACCGACTAACTGCCTTTTCTTGCAACTTACTTTTTTTTTGTAAGTAAGAATTTTTATAAACTGGACTGTTATTTAACATTTAAATAGTTTTTATGTATGTATTTATATTTGTGTATATGTATATGTATGTGTATTTATGTATTTTTTCTATGTAAATTGTACAATTTTTATGCATTTTGATATAACATTTTTTTTGTGAACAGATTTTATTTAATTTAAGTTAGAATATTTGTATTAAATATACTATGTTATCGAAAATAAATAATTAAAAAGCATAAATTGTTTTTATTTACAGTTGACTCATAGCTAAACTTTATTGAATAGGAAAAATTAATAAAGAATTATTTAATTTCAGTTAAAAAATAAAATTATTTAGACGAGTACATTGTTATTTTATTATTATTTTTTTAACATGTAGACCTAGCCGAATAAAGCACTCTCTCCAAAAAAAATAAAAAATAAAACAAAAACAAAAACTAAGGAAATTAAAAAAGTTAAATCGAGTAATTAAATTTACGTAAAAATGTCATCGGCTCTTAATGGGTTAATTATTTTAAAAAAATTATTATTATTTCCTGAAAGATCCCTTTAAAAGCTTTGAAATAATTTCCATATTGACTGTATTGACAAACGAACTTTTTTATGAGAATTTACGAGGTCCATAACTCGGTAAATAAGGGCGAGCGCAAAGTTTTCACTTGATGTTTTTTTCTTATTTTTTTAATTTTCTATCGCTCCATATTTTTTGATTAGAGTTACTTCATTGTTCCAAATGATATGGAAAAATTAGAGGCAGCCGTGGTGTTAAGCCTACTGTCTCGAGGGACATGGACATATCTTGCTGATTTTCAATAGCAAAATTTTCGAATTTATGTCTGTCCGATTGGTGTATTTAAATTTTCTATTTTAAGAAGGATATTTATTTAAAAAAAATCTGTATACAATATTTCTTCCTTTAAAGAAAAATTGAATTAAACTTGAATCGGACTTGTTAATTTATTAGTGATTTATTTCGACATTATTTCTGATAGACGGACATCGCTCAATTGATTTCGCTATGCATAAGAAGTCAGAATATATATACTTTATGGCAGGGATTCTCATCAAATTCCTGCTCACGGACCCCTAGTTAACTAATTTTTTTTCGCGGACCCCTCTGAAGCCCAAGTTCTAAATAAAACTCTTATTATTTTTGAAAACACCGTTTTTTTCGGTTCTTCATGCGGACCCCTTGGATGGTTGATACGAACCCCCAGGGGTCCACGGACCCCCATTTGAGAACCGTTGCTTTATGGGGTCGAAAATCAATATTGTAGAAATTACAAATGGAATGACATACTCAAATATACCATTTTTCCACTTATTGTGGTGAAGGGTATAAAAACGGAAAGTTCTTGAAAATTGCTTAAAGTTTCTAAAAGTTTAACTTTATTATCTTCACTTAAACAACTAAATTTTTTTCTTGGACATCACTGGTTTCAAATAATCTTAAAAATTGGGAAAGGGAGATAAGTAAAGAATGAGAGCGTAACCGAAAACGCAAGAAAATTAAAAAAATGATTCCAAATAGTGTTGCCATTTAAGCTTTTTTTTAGTATATTTCGTCTAATAATTATTCTTATTAATAATATTAATTAAAAAATAATTTTGGTTGAATTATTAAGATAAAGTAGACTTCGGCCTATTGTCGCAATTTGAACAAATTTTCATTTCTCGCTTTGTTGCGGCAATGATTCAAGGGGTCATTTATTACTTGAATACTGAACAGATTTAAATGAGATAAAGACAGTGCATTAAATCTTGACAATATCTACAAACAGGTAAAAAATAAGCAAAACTTTTTGAAAAACAAAGAAGATAAAAGGGTTGAAAGGCTTTGCTTTTGCCCCTTGATTATGTATTTAGGCTTTGGTAAATTAATTTTATAATTTTGTTAAAAAAAAAAATTGTTTGCAATGAAATCTTGATTTTCGTAGAAACCTGGAAAAATTGGACACTACGAAAAGAAATAGTAAACTAATAAACCTGTTTTAGGTTTAATTTTTCTTAACTTCAAGCGAAATTTATCTATAAATTACTCATTGAATTACGATTTACTTAAAGTATAAAAATTAAGAGTTACCAGCTTTTGTAAGCGTTTAAATTTTTTTCTTGTGGATTTTTAAGCATTTCTCTTTCTCAAAATTTACTCTAAAAAAACAATCGATTCCTTATTCGTGAGATTTATATTTCTACAATAAATTCAAACAGTCAGACGGTAGTGCAGACTTGGTGTTAAAATACTTCTTCTGTGATTTAGAACTGATTTATGTTGAGCATTCTAGTTTTACTTTATGTTTCTTATTAATTAATAAGTTAATAACCACCTTATAACTTTTATTTACTTGATGTTTAAATAGGAACTTTTAAATTCTTAGTGCTGCTTATATGATTTTGTTAAGACTTGATGACTTCACATCGTAAAATTAAATGAAGCAACAGTCTTATCATCCCTTGCAAAATTTTTTGTTTACCAAAAAAAGTACATGATTGTTACCTTTTATAACCCAAAAAGAAAAGATATAAATTTGATTCTTTCGTTTTTTCAAATACTTTTTGTCTGCAGTTATATTTTTTTAACGTACAGTGTGGTTGCTGTATTATCGACTTATATGGAAATTTCTTAAAAGGGTGGCATCATTTTTGTTTTTATTTTAAAAATGATAATGATGTTTATGTTGGCAGTTGAATGCAGTCTTACCTTAATGTGTTATTGTGAATATATATGAACTGTTAGTTGCGGTTCTAGTCCATGATATTCATACCATTTGGTGGGAGTCTTAGGAAAAGTACATTAGCTGACCAGATTACATAAAATGTTATTTATGAAAATTGCCATTTTAATCAGCAAATTAGTCATTGTATTTAAAGCTTTAAATACGAAAAATTTTTGATTAACGAAAAAAAGAAAAAAAATGAAGAAAATAGGAATGCCCAAATTTAGTTTTAAACTGTTTTTTAATATAAAAAAAATTAGATTGTCAGTATGGATATCGTTTAAATGCTTTTGATGAGATTTTTCAGGGAATACTGAAATTTTTGAAAATTAAGAGCTGATGACATTTTGATGTAATTTTATATATCGAACTTAATTTTTGTTTCTTATTTTTTAATTCTCTGTCATAGCAATATTTGTTTTTTTTAAAGGAGCTATTTCACTAAACTAAGTTTATGGACATAGAGAAGAGTGTATAAGATTCGGTTTAGCCGAACATAACACTCTTACTTGTTTTCAATTCAATTTTATGTATTTATTTAGATTTGTCTTGTGTTTTACTTCGGTGTGCGCAATATTGCTAAATTAAAATTTAAAATGGAAATTCAGGATTTTTTAAGAATAAAAAATTCGATCGGAATCTGAGAAGAAAATCGTGCAGAATGAGTAATGCGACAAAAGTTAAGCATATTTCGGTAGAAATGTGTGTCATGTTATAAAATATATCTATTTTTTATATCTTTTTAAAGTCATGCTTTCTTAAATTTCATTTTTATTCGCTGACCCCTTGTCTGTTTTGAAGACGAGTTGCTTGCAGGAATAAATAATTTTTTTAATAACTCCAATGCAATTATGACTTAGTGGACATGTTTGTAGTGGTCAGAAATTTTCTGTACTTTAACGTACTCCTAAAATGAAGTCCTTACAACTACTTTTGCTAGACTAGACATTCAAAGCAAACAATTTTTATTAACCCATTGGTTCCTTATATATCCTTCATTAACTGACTATTTTCTTTTATATTGGATATTAAAATTAAAATCAATGATGTTGTCGCTTGAATTACTTAAGTTATATTTTGGTTATCGGTGTGGACGTCATAGACAGTGTGTTTAAAACGAATTTGTCCTATAAAATATTGTCTGTAGTGAAACACATCGCACCCTAAATACTAAAGGGTTACAAAAGTCCAGCTTTTAGGAGCATTAATATTCTATTTTTGTAGCACAATATCTTGCTAAGGGCTGCTCTAAATTATTTCACATATAGTAAGATCTGAAAAACAAATTATACTAAAACGGAGTGCAAAAAAGGATAAAAACTTGAGCAGCGGATGGTAACTTTTTTCTTAAACTGTTAAAAATGAAAATTATTTCTCAAGATATTTTACATAGGAAAGGTTCTATTTGAGAACTCAGGATCAACAGAATGTAATACTGGGCAGTGTTGCCAGATGAGGGGATTTCTCCCTAAATTGAAGATTTTAACACAAGTTTGGGACAGAAATTCGTGGAATTCGAGGAATTTGTTAGCAATGGATTTCATATTTTGAATGAGGAATAAAAACTACAGTAGGAAAAGATGAATAAAACCCAATTTAAATATTTATAGAATTTGTTTTAATAAGTTTAAAGTTCCTGAAGCCATAAAAAAAAGTTTTAAATCGGAAAATATGTACAAAAGAGTTGAAAAAGATCACATTGAACTTGACTCATTGTATGTTTTTAATTTTTGACGTGATAACAAAGAGATATGAATTTATTTATACATATGTGTATAACGAAAATTTTATTAAAGAAAACCCATTTTGACAAGCCATTTGAAAGAATTATTCCTCCAAGTGTTAAATTCTGATTAACGAATTGGTCCGTTTATGTATTTAGTTTTACTTTGACACAGCCAAGAATTAATAATTGTCATGTCTAACAAGTGGTAAAATATCCGTATATACCACTTCCGGCTTCTCATTGTAATGCGATATCTGCGATAAAACTGTCCATAAGGTCGACTCCGCCCATATGAGCATTAAAGTCCTTATAACTTTCGGAAAATTTATAGCAATAACCTTTTTGTTGACTTTGTCAAACCTTTCTATTTGCGATGTCAGCTCCGCTCCAACATATGATGACAGGCAAGTGACAAGATGTCAGTTGTACATCATAGAGTCCACGAGGAATACATCGTTTTATTAGTTTATTTTTGTCTGGTAGTTTGCAGTTTACTAATCTGTTGGACTGAACTGTACCTAGGCTATAAATTCCTTGATGTGCAAGATGAGCTACAAACGGCACAGAGGTGTAGAAATTATCGAAGTATATTATGTGGTTTAGATGCCTTGGTATATCTCTGACTAGTCGGATGACAACATTTCCCACTGGCCCAAAATCTGGTTCATATGGAAGGCGCTTGTGATCTTCACCAGTATATATTTCGAATTTATTAGCAAATCCTTTTACACTGCATATGACATATAACTTGAACCCTCACTTATGCGGCTTGTTTGGCAAATACTGCTTCATAAAATGTTTTGCTTTTGTCGCACACATCTGTTCATCTATTGACAACCTCTGCTCCATTGGTACTGTAGCAAACTTGCCATTTAGGTGGACTATCATTGGCCTAATTTTGTGTAGCCTGTCATGTTCTGGGTAACCTCTGGGTAAATAGTTGTTATTATTATTAAAATTAAAAAACCTTCGGATAGTTTCGAATTTATTAACCGTCATTATCTTTTTTACTGGTTCAAATCCCACAGTGTTTGACCAATACAAGCGACTATTTGGATATTGTATAACAGACATATATATCATTATAGATAAGAACTTTCTGAGCTCAGATTCGGTCCCTTAATTGAAGCTCGTCGACTTGCCTAACTTGTACTTTGAAATGTGTCTTGATTTGTTGTGGCTGTTGGCTCAACCGTCTGAGGTTCTTCAAAAGCCAGTGGGTCATCATCCAAATCGTTTACATCAGTCTCAATATTGGTCTCTAAGTCTTGAATGTTTGTGTCTGGTGCCTGTCGGTTTACAGAAAAAACCTCATCTTCTCCCTCTGACTCATCTAAATCATCCTCAGATATATCTCCATCACCTATTTTTTGTAAATATACTTCAATTTCCTTTGGATTTAAAAACCGCATCTAAAAAATTTAATAACAAGTGATGACATTTCGTCATACACAACTACTGCACTAAATGCATAGTGTTGCAGTTTTACAACATTCTAAAACAGGTAAATTTAAGTGCAAAAGACAATATTTTCGCTTACGACCAAGTAAGTTTTTTTGAAAATATATGTTTTTCTATATACAATCAATTTTTGTTAACACTTACTTTTGAAAACCACAAAATTATATTTCTCACTACAACACAAATTTCACTTGTTAAAAGAATTTAAAAACCGTTACTTTGTCCACGTGAAATAAACAATCAAAAAGATTGTAAAACAAAAAAAGTGCTACCAAAGCATAAACTACACCAAGTACAATTCTTTTACTACACAACAATGTGCAGTGAGCGAATCATACCATTTTGAGGAGAGTTTAGGGTGTGTTGCAGAATTACAGCAACATTAATTTAAGGGTTAATACGAATAGTAGCACTTTAGCACTTTTAATACTTTATTGCCGCACAATGTCTTTTCGTAAAATCGAATCTTTTTTGACACCTTTGTGCAGAAATGGAAATCCATATTATGTTTACAGCTCTTCTGTGTTCTTAGCACAGATACACCCTTCTTTGTGTCTACCCACAGGTTTTTAATGGGGGTTCAAACCGGTGACTGTGCAGTTCACTTTATCATATAAATTAAATTTTCTCTGAACCACCTTTTCGCCATTTTGATGGTATGTTTCAGATCTGGAAAAACATACACGAACGGATTCAACTAAAAAATTTCATTGAAAATTTTTACTTCTCCTTAGTTTTGAACGATCCTTTGTGTTTAAGCTGCTAGACACAAAAAAATTTATTTTACTCCATCAGCTGTTTTTTAAATTTATGAAGTAAACGAAAAGATTTTGCTGAAAGACAAATAAAATATTCCTAGGCCTGGAGGCTGCAAGAATATTTGAAATAAAAAGTCCTTGAACTAAGCACTTGAACTGCTTCATTAAATTATATATTTTAACTAAAATGAATGGCAACTAAAGTGAACTATGTTGTACAAGCCGAGGATGCTTGGGGTTGTCGCCTTGCTAAAAGACCCACACCAGCTTCTATTCGTATGACTTAACAGAGCCTCGTTAAGGATTTTTACATATACGGCAGCGTCCGTAGTTTTTTGGATTTAATGTATTTTATCCACACCTAGATTTGAAAAATCCCTCCATCAAACATTTCTTAAGCCGCCATATACCACCAAAACATCTAAGATCCGACAGTCCATAAACACTTTGCATGTTTAACGTAAATAGTTCTAATTTGTATTATTATTTTGGCTGTTACGTATATGCAAACATTTAAATCAATAAGAACTATTTCCTCACATATAAATTTACAAATTTATCTTCTTTCGTTGTTTTAAAAGAAAACAAATAAGAGTGTTTTATTCGGCTATGCCGAATCTTATATACCCTTCACGATGTATGTAAATCTAGTTTAGTGAAGTAACTCCAATCAAAAGAACAAATATTGAGGTGACAGAATTAAAAAATAAATAAATAAATTTTATGTAACTATGTCCCTGGCTCTTAATGGGTTAAGCATAAATTAGCTCTTCCTGACAGATCTCCTTAAAAGCTTTTAAATGATACCCATATTGATATTGTTGACAATCGAACTTTTTATGAAAATTTTAGAGGTCCATAACTCGGAAAATATGGGAAAGGTCAAATTTTTTCACCGGCTGTTGTTTTCTTATTTTTTAGTTATACATCACCTTCATATATTTGTTGTTTAATTGGAGTTACTTAATTGTTTCAAGTGAAATGGAAAAATTAGAGACAGGCGAGGTGTTCAGCCCACTGCCTCGAGGTACCTGGACCGATCTTGTTGAAACCATGTCTAATCGATTGGCGTATTTTAATTTTTTTTAGCTTATCTAGTGCCTTAGCAAAGTTGATTTCAACACTAACATGGACGGACATTGCACAATCGTATATACTTTATGAGTTAGGAAGTGGATATTGTAAAAATTCCAAACGGAATAGCAAACTTATATAAACCCTTAATCTACTTTTTGTGGTGAATGATATAAAAAGGTAAATCGAATGAAAACAAATCAAAAGCAAAATGGTTGGCTCTTAGCGTACCTTACAAGCGGATAAATGTTGTTTATACATTTTATATATGTGTGTTTACGAGATTTCATTTACTTTTTTTCTATTTCCGCAAGATAATTCAATATAAAAATTCCAATATTTGGCGTCAGCTTGTTGGCCACTTAGATTATGTTAACGCATTATAAATGCGTTCATAGAATAACTTATGAATTATATATTTGAAGAAGACAACCAAATACACAATCACACTCATTCATAATATTTAAAAACTTTTAAAAGGAATGTGGCAAAAACAAAAGTTGTAGAAAATCAACCACTTGCTTTTTAAAAGCGCACAAAGTGCGTAAAATAATAATAAAAATATATATTTTTCCTCCCATTTGTACATTTTCTTTATTTTATTCCGAATTAAGATGTCTGTAAAGTGTGTGCCATATGCTGTCAAACCTATTTGGTTCTCCAACTCCAACTCCATTTTGTTTTTTTTTTTTCTTTTTCATTTACTTATTTTTATTTTTTGAAGATTTTTTGATATGATATTTTGCTGTTGAAGTTACTACATCAGATTTGGTAATTGAAGCAGCGAAAGTATTTAAAAGGTACTTTTTTGCTATAAATTGTTCCGAAACGTTTTTTACAAATTGTAGAGAGATTAAGAGATATAATTTTAATTTCCAATTAAAGAGAGAAACTTTGTTTATAAAGTACAGATAGAAATATAATGGTAACTATAATTTATATTGATTAAGTACTTGAAAACCATTTCTTTAGTAAATATACAAATTGACTGTCGCTTTATTAAACAAAATTAGAAATCATACTCATTTTAAATTTATTGAGCTGACTCTTTGAACACACCTGAACCCACATATTTATACTATCTGTAATATTCTCAGCGTTTCCACCTACTTATTTATCACGGAGTCCGGTAATGCATCCCTTAAGTACTCTGACGCCACTCTTATTGAGTAACAGTAGCTTTTACAATACGTTCCAGGGCGATTTGGCTTAAAGCAAATCCTTTTTAATTACGTAAAATGGTTAAGATTAGTTGTTATCGATTTCACAGAAAAAAGAAGTTTCATTTACATATCTGTTCGTGAGTTTCTTTATTATCTTTGAGAGAAACGATGTGAGAATTTGTCTTACGTCTTTAGTATGAAAGCTATTTTAATTTTAGTCTAATGTTTATGAAATGCCAGTAGACTAGATTCTTCACAATTGGAGGAAAAAAATATTAAGTCCTTGCCGCAGAAAACATGGATGAATGTCGCCTGGTCATGAACATTTACACAGGCTAAATTTAATTAACGCCATCTTACCTGAGCGTCCATAATAATTTCTACCCTCTAGACAACAGCCACTATGATCAAAGATAACTTTTTAAAACCTTTAAGGTGCAGTGCTCCGCAGAAGTACTTAACCAAGAAAAGCTCTTAGAGTGTTAATGTGGCATCAGAATAGCGTGCAGGGATCGTCTTTTCGAGTGGTTTCGCCAAGTTGTATTCGTTTTGTTGGTCAACGCCTTGCTCCTGCTTTCAATTTATTAATTCTTATATTTTGTTAGGAAATCCCCTTGGACATCTTTTCGGTAGATAAAATGACCGGGCTTAGAAAGGGACAGCTATTGCTTTACTTATATGCGTCTAATTCTGCCATTTCAGTACGGCGTTCAGCACCTTTTTTTAATGTTTGCAACATCGCATGACATTTGAATCTTTAACGGACAGGTATTTTTTGCATTCCCGTTTGTGACTGGAGCAAATTATAAAGAATTACAAATAAAACTTTAATTTATAATTTTTTTTAGGTCTGTTTTTATTGCAACAACTCTAAATTAGTAACACAAGAAACAGCGGGAAACTCTATTTAGACGGCTTTTGAAAATTTTGTTCTAATTTCAACGGTATATTCCGTCTTGTCCGCGAATGTCTAATCATTTGAAAAACTGAAAGTTATTTCAAAAAGTCAATTAAACGTGTTGCATTAGCAGAGAAGTATTCGTGTTTGGCAGACCCTTATGTTTAAATACAAGGCCTCTAGAGCAGGGGTTCTCATCAAATTCCTGCTCACGGACCCCTAGTAAACTAATTTTTTTTCGCGGACCCCTTTGAAGCCCAAATTCATAAAAAACTTTTATTATTTTCAAAACACTGTTTTTTCAGTTCTTCATGTGGACCCCTTGGATGGTTGGTACGGACCCCTAGGGGTCCACGGACCCCCATTTGAGAACCGTCCAGGAGAAATTGTTTTATTACAAAATTTCGCAAAGCAACGTGGCTTAAATTTAAATATTCTTGTAGTTTGTCTTTAGCCGGAATATCGAAATAAAGATAAAAGAAAACAACGATTCTAAAAAAACGAAAGTAAAAACTCTATTTAATTGCAGAAGAAAAATTCTATGGCATATTAATGATTTTCGGACCGATTTGCTTTTTAATTGCCGCAGTAAAAGTTTCTTATATTGAATGAGAACTGCCCGTTTTGATGATTTAAATTAATAATGGTGCCCAAAAATGGTAAAGGAGAAAATTTAAATTATTGTCAAATCACGGACCGTTGAAAAAGACCCTGTTTTATTTTTAAAATATTTCTTTGATGGCCCACTCTACGCTGTTATTAAAAATTCTAAACTGTTTGTGCATTTTAACAGCAAAAGTTAAATTTGAGTTTTGAAAACAATTCTATTTTTTTTTTTATTTAAATATGTTTATAAAAAAGTACCAAAGATTGTTTTCCCTTGTGTACCATCATTCCCTTGTTGCTGCCAATTACTCTAAATTGTTATTGGCATGTGAAAATAGATGAGAATGGCTGCGTTTTATTGATTTCGAAATTTGAAATTTGGCGCTAAATAACTTTAAATAAGTTTCTCGTTCTTTTATAGTCGTTATCGTTTTATGTGTATTTATTTTACTACAATATCATTTAACGGTTAATAACGCCATTGCTTTTGTAATCGACATTGTTGTATAAAAAGATTGTGTAAGAGTATGGTAGATGAGGTAATGCAGCGTGTGCTTGTGTGTGTAAGTGTACGTTTTCAATAGACGATTGATATTTAATAAAATCAAGAAAATGTACGAGAGAAGGACTTGGTGTGAAAACGCGTGTGGCAGAGTTACTAACTAGGAAAAGTTCATTTTATTGTTATTTTATTCTTATTAAATTGTTCTGATGGCCTTTTATTGGTGTCGTAAATAAGTTTGATGATTATTGAATTATTTTTAGTTGGAAACTATTATTTACGTTATTGACCACTGATGTTTTTAAATGAGTTTCTAAAGATGTGGACATTTTATTGATTAATAAAATCGCAAAAACATAATTAATTTTTTATTTCTGAAGACAACAAAGGTTACATTTTTTGGCTACAAGGAAATAAGAGCTAAAGAAGAACTCAATCATTGCTGAACCGTTGTTGAAATTATTTCTAATTGAAAGGTGATGTTTACAGATTGATTCCAGTTTTAAGAAAAGGTTATGATTTGAGAAATTACAGGGTGTCAACAACACATATTTATGAGTTTTACATGACAGTTGAACCATAGCGGACATCCATACAAAATTTGAGCAAACTTTGTGTCACTATATGACAGAAAGCAATAAAAGAAACTTAAAAATATATTGCATTCTGAATATACCCGGCACTTTCTGGGTGGAATTTAAGGGCCATTCTAGGAACTGCAAAGTATATTACAACTCTATACATTAAAATTTTATTTTTTCCATATCAGAATTTGAACAGTGGCTATTTTAAATGAATTAAAATTTACGTTTTCATCTCAGGTTCATTTTAATTTAATTTCCAAACATTTTTATGTATGCGGACGTTTTCCAAAGTAAACAAGAAAAATTAGACACTAGCAGAATGAAAGGCAAAATTTTCTGGATGGGTTCATCCTTCATCAGCATTCTTTGCATCTATCTGCCTCATGTTATGTTTATTACATTCATCAGTTATCTAACCAACTTATCTATATTGATTCGGTTAGACGAAGTCCACAATAACTCAAAGCATTTCTTCGTTGTTCTCTCTGTAACTCGTCTTGTACATTTGTTTTTGCTTTGTAGCAACCTTCGTTATGGCCACAAAAAGCAATTTGTTTTTTAATTATACTTATTTATTAAATTTTGCAAACGAAATAGTAATTACAAAGATAATATACTACAAGCTTCAGAAGAGGCTTCACATATCGCATCCAAGCTATCAACTCTGTCACCGAAGGTACCTAAATGGAGAATTCGATTGGTTTTGCACGTTCAAAATAGTATCACGATTTTTTTTTAAATTGTCATTATATCTGCAATGTTTTTTCATAAAAATAATTTATTCAGTGAACAGCTTATGATTAAATCATTTTTATTTATTCATATAGTTCGCAGTATCATTTATCACAAAAAAAATCTTAATTTAGAAAAAAAAAATTCAAAATTTTTTATTCTTTTTACTTTTGAAAATATCTGTTCAATGTTTTCAGATGAATACGGAAGACATATCAAACTCATTGCAAACTGCGACAAAGTTCGAAACATAAACTCTCTATCCGCTCTAGAAATATTTTAATCCCTCTCATGCCCGAATTAAAATGAACGTGTTCAAGAGCTAAAGGACGTTGCGTTTAGGCAACATTGGGTAATGGTGTTACAAATTTAAATACAAGTTAATTTTTTCAATGACGTTTGTTTCAATTTATGTATCATAGGATACAAAACATTTTTTTTGAGAATCGGAGCACAAGTGAACTTTGCATTTGCTGCATTTACAACTGGGAAGCCCAGTGTTGCATAGCCTACATCTGCCCCTTGTCCCCCATTCCGGCCAATGATTATAACCATAAAATCGTAGGGATTTGCAAGCTGTGCAACATATGCACTTTTAGAGGGGTTGGATTCAGAAACCGTTGAAGAAGCTGGCAATGATGGAGCTGATGATGTTGGAGTCGATGAAGAATTGATAAAGTTCCTGAATTCATTGGAGTGATGAAGGAGTGATGATGAGCCACCTCTTTTTTTTGCGGCAACTGTAGTTTGACTTGCGTTCAAAAGCTTGGTAGCACCGTCCAATTGGAAATTTATGAAAGGCATATGCTTCAATTCACCGTCTGTACGAGTGATGTCTCTGCGGTACAACGACCAACTGTTTACTAAGCTAGAATTTATGCACCAGTAAAGTATGCGCATATACCAATTATTGGAACGATGGTTGATTTTGTACAATTCAAGCAGCATATCCGCAAGATCAACCCCTCCCATGTGCTTACTGTAGCATTCTACTATACCTGGACGAGGTATAGTTATAAACTTTTTCTCTCTGCGGCACCATCTCTTGCATTCACTCATGGGATTCTTACCTGCCAGTTGTACACTCTTGTTATCATACCAAGGACAGGATCCTCTTCCTCGTTTTTCAAGTTCCTTTTTGCTACTTAGAGTACAATTTTTCAACCGGTTGCTTCTATTTGTACCAACGGCTAATATGCTTTTTTTCAGAAACAATCATCAAGCTTATTGAACAAAAAAAAAACAATTGTCTAAAAACAGTTTACAATTTTGGTTTACTGACATATTGGATGATAAAAATAGCACAATGTTTAATAATATTACTGGGCCATAAGACTTGCACGTACCTTTCCCAATGTGGAAAATAAAATCATAAATATCCCAGGTACACCAGCTCTAGTGAACATTTTGAACCCCCACTTGTGGGGCTTAATTGGAAGATATTGTTTCAAACGATGTTGACCTAAGAAAATAATTTATTTTTTTATTCTTCAGAAATATCTTAGGCATGTTCACAAATAATGAGATACCTTTATATGCAAGAATTTGCTCATCAATGCTTTGGCGTTCTTCCTGTGAAATTTCATAAATTTTTTATGAAGTCCAACAAAGGCCGAAATTAGTATAACTTATCGTACTCAGGTGTTCCGTCCTGAGGCTGTTTATTATTATTATTATTATTCAGGTGGAAAAACTGTTTAATTTTTTTAATTAATTTCTTGGTAATGTACTTGCACCGACCTTTAGTTTCAAATTGGCCACCCACGCCATTCTATATGTTGGCGTTTTCACAACTGCAAGGTATAGTAAAATGCCAACAAACCTTTTTACTTCAGACACAGTACATTTTAATTTTACGCCCTTTGTTTGCATGGCATATAAATTCGTTTCCTCACATATTTTTTGCCACAGTTCATCCGCAAAGAAAATATTAAAGTATTCGATAGATTCATTCACCACCTTGCTGCAAAATTTACTTTTCCAGCTGGTTTCGCTTTCCATAAGCTCTGCACTCTTCCACCTTAAACTCTGTAAATTTAATTTTTCTCTCATCTACTGTTTAGCATTTTCATTTTCACTTTAACTTTCATAATTTTCGGTTGTAATGAATTGGTTAATCAAACCAACCTGCATATTTTCGGCTTTGTTATCAAAATTTTTTAAAGTTTATTCTATAATTCTGTTCATATTTGAATCATCTTTTTATTCTTCTTTTTCATTTTCTTCGATATCCTCATCTGCAGAATCATCCTAATCAAGGTTGGCAAAATTTTCAATTTCAGCCTGAGTCAGACCTTTTGGGCACATCTTAGAAGGTGCATACAAAAAAAGTTGTTTTTTTTTTCGAAAATTACCTCAATAGACCAATGTTGCATATACGTAACACTACATTTACAAAATTACTACTACAAATTACATACTTACCTTTTATTATTTAGTTGCTGAACTTTGTTTTAGGATGAATTAATTATATAAATGTTTTTAACACTTTTTTTTGCAAAATTAATTTGTTAACTTTGCTCTCGAAAGACGACGCGAAATTTTATTTATAAAACAATGGCAATTGAAGGAAGTCTATAAAATGTTAATTTTCCGTTAAAAATTAATAAAAAAATTAAATTATTTTTTTTTAATATTAATAAAAAAAAGATCTGAGACATGTTTTATATTCACTGAAAGTGCGTCGCGACGTAGTCAAAATGACGAAAATAAGGATGAGGTTCTAGGGTTAAACAACATATGAGGCTATATTTTTGCGAAAAATTAAGAAAATATTTAAAATATCGGTACTTAGACGCTCGTAAATACAATGTTGCATATGTGCAACATCGGGCTTGAGAGGTTTAACATTGTGTGACAAAACTCTGCAACTGTAACGTTTTCTAATTTCTTAAATTTTTTATTTCACTGCCTTCAATAAAATTTGAAAAAAGTTTTATTAGACTTACTAGTAAAAAAACTTCTTTATTAATAACATTTTGAGGGTCAATATAAGAAAGGTTTTTAAAGGTTGCGTCGTTAAAGTCAAATTGTTTTGTTATTTGCTTACACACCTCAATGTAAAAGGCAATAAAACTATCAATTAATTCATTTAATTCAGAAGTATTAAACTTTTTATTGGAAATTCCCATTAGTTTTTTTACAAATATATGTACCTGACAAACGTCATCATTATTTACATATTTATCTATTAGCGGCAGTTTTAGAGTATTAATTTATAATAAATAAATTTTAAGAAGGAGTTGCAATATTAAGTATCAAACAACTAAAAAACAAATAAATTTTGGAAAAAAATCTTCAAATCTTATTTTGTTAAAAAATATTTAAAATTATTTTACCTTTATTCATACGAGGGCTGCTCTATATATTTCTGGCCTAATAGTGAAAATGCGAATATTAATAATCAAAAATGGTTTTATTGTTTTTCAAAGTATTCTCCAGCATGATTTATACACTTTGGCATGCGCTCAAACCAGTTGTCGAAGCACTTTTTCCACTCCGATTGAGACACCTCTAAAACATGGTTTTTGAACACTTCAACAGCCTCTTCTGGCGACGAAAATCGTTGACCACGCATTTTTTTCTTGATGTGCGGAAACAAGAAGAAGTCATTAGCTGCCAAGTCAGGGCTGTACGGCGGATGACCCATTAATTCGACGTTTTGGCCGGTCAAAAACGCTCTGGTTTGAGCCGATGTGTGAAAGCTCGCATTGTCATGGTGAACAATGATTCGTCTTCTCTTGTTGGTTTTTCGAATTTCTCCGATGTGTTCAGACAAACGAATTGTAGTGTACCACTCAGAAGTGACCGTCCTATGTTGCTCAAGCGGAACAGTCGCCACATGACCAGTTTTGCCGAAGAAACAGGCGACCATTTGCTTCGAAGTGCTTCTTCCACGAACAACTTTCGTTGGATTTTGCTTGCCTTTGAAGACCCACACGGTCGATTGTTGTTTCGTTTCGGGCTCATACGCATAGATCCATGATTCGTCACCTGTGACGATCCTATAAACGTCTTTTGAAGCACCGCAATCGTATTTTTGCAACATTTCTTTGCACCAGTCGACACGAGCCTTTTTTTGAGCGACTTTCAAATTTTGCGGGATCCAACGAGAACAAACCTTTTTTACGGCCAGGTGTTCATGCAGTATCGAATGTATGTTGGTGGAAGAAATGTCCAAGGATGTCTCTATCTCTCGGTATGTCGCATGTCGATCTTGCGTTATGAGTTCACGCACGGCATCAATGTTCTCTGGCACAACAGCCGTTTTTGGACGACCTTCACGGAATTCGTCTTTGAGCGAGCTTCGGCTACGATTAAATTCATTATACCAATTTTTCACAGTTTTATAGGACGGTGCTTCATCGCCATACAAAGATTTAAGTTCATCAATGCACTCTTGTCCTGATAATACACGTCGAAAGTTGTGAAAAATGATGGCACGAAAATGTTAACGAGTTAATTCCTTTTTTTCTATATTAATTTTTTCAAGTCACTGTAAACAATACAAATAATGGTCGTACGTCGAAACGTTTTGAGTACGATTATGCTTAAAAATGACAAACTTTCCAATGGAAATGTCAGATTGCACTTGGCAGCACTCAGTGTTGCCAGGCCAGAAATATATATAGCAGCCCTCGTATATTCTACCATCGCTGCTATAGGCTATATTAATTTCATACCAGTGTTACCAGTACAGCGTTTTTAAGGCTAATTTGTAATTTTAAAGGTTCGCGTTTTTAAAAGTTTTAATAAACAAATTTTAATAAACTTTCATTTACGGTTTTTAGTATTTAAAACTATTAAAAAGATTAACCATTAAATTATTAAAGTCTATACTGCGATTTTTTAGCATTTTTGTAAGCGGATACAAAGGCACCATCTGGTGGCATATAAAAAAAAACAATTATCACTCACTTGAATTGAAAGCAAATTTAAATCACAATAAAAAAATTATTGTAAATGATCCTGGTTCACTGTTTGAAAATAGGAATGTCCTATTTTATAAAATAAATTCAATAAAATCGGTTTAGTGATTTAGCCGTGATTGTCGCATGCAAAAACAAACAAATAAACAAACTTACAATGAGAATAATAATAAACAAGCAGTGTCCACGACTTCGTGAGCGTGCCAATTTAAAATTACTTGAAATTCAAACTAAGAAAATGTTGTTATTTAATATTTTAAAAAGTTCTCTAAAAAGTGTTGAAAATTTTCCACCCACAAAAATAAAATGTGATGACAACTGTTTAAGTGGTAAAGTTATATTTCTATTTTTTCTACGATATGTGTTGTTTTTGTGAAAAAATACTTTATATTTGAACCAAGGTTCTAAGAGACCTCCTCATAAAATTATGTTTGAATCAATCTAGCAGTTTTTAAGTGATGTGAATACAGACAAAATCCAAAGAACAGAAATTTTAAAAAATATTTCATGTCCAGAAATGGTCGTGTATTTGTTTTATTTTATGTATAGAATTTAGATTCGACGACCTGCCTGTCTGTTTGTTTTAATCACGGTTTTTTGCAAAAAAAAAAAAAAAAAATAAATAAATAAATAAAAAAAAAAAAATAAAAAATAATAATAAATAAATAATTTTATTAAAAATGCAACTTTAAGTAGTTCATATACTCAGTGCTTTCATCCTACTTTATGAGGGGTTTAAATTGTTTTATTTTTTTATGTTTTTTTGCATCCAGTTTGAGTAATTTTAGGACTATTTTTTTAACTCCTATTTTTTAACATTTTCTTTTCAAGTTTCTTACTTCTTTTGATTTACTTAGTTTTGTGATTGTCGTAACCGCAAAATGACTATAAACAAATTTTGTTTTGAAATAAAGATGCTTAAGGAAAATAATATTTCCTAACCAACAAATACTTGACTAAAAAATGACCACATGTTGATAAAATTGTTTTTTGCTCATTTTTTTATATTTCAAATAACTTGGTGACTTGTTGTGAAAGATTGATGTAAAAGTCCTTGAACAATGGAATTTACAACAAGATAAATCTTAGGAATGCTGTCAAATATTTTGATTGGCGACTCTTATTTTTTTTTTTTGTCTCTGTGCGTAAGAGAGAAATTTTAGTTTTTTCATCAGTTTTTTTTTTTCTTTCTTGTTAACTTTAAGGGAATAATAAATAACATTTCTTTTTCTAATTTTAATAACAGCAAACAACAAACATTTTTGAACACATAAGAATTTCTTAAATCTTTTAAAGAAATATATATATAATTTCTGTTACTGACACCAAGTAAATAAATTAAAAAGCTTAAAGGGTTTTTTTAAGTTGCAACAGTTGTTTAAAGAAATTTTATATAAATGGAAATGTTTCTTCGTAACTTTAATTTAAGTTGATTTTGAATGTTTCTTTCGGGCCGAAGATTTTTGTAATGGAAATAAATACAAAAAAAGAAAAGAAAACAAATGTTTTTATTACCTTTGTGGCATTAAGAATAATAAATTTGTTCTATGATTTTAATTTTATTTGTTTAATGAATAACCAAAGCAGGTTGTTAGAAGGTCCACATTGTATATGCGACACTTTAGCATAATCGTCCTTAGCAAGAAATTTTCAATTTTAAAGACTTTTTTAAAATTACGAAAGGTAGACGGAACTTTACATTATCTTCACATAACAATATCACGAAGAATTCGCTCAATAAACTTTGACATATACAGAAAACCAACCACAACAGACACAACTATCAAAAGTTCCTCAAACCATCCCACCCAACATAAACTCTCAGCTTTTAGACATACGATTCACAGACTTAAGACAGTCAACACAATTTACACTATAGCTAAAAATAACGGTTACAACTGCACTACTATCGACAAACTACTTAGACAATACAACACTAAAAACAAGAAGAAAGAAAACAAGGAGACAAACGATACAACACGACGACACATTTTTACTTACACAGGACCAGTAATATATAGATTAACTAATCTTTTTCAGAGAGAAGGTTTACAGACAGCACTAAAGACGAGCAACACGCTACGAAACAATCTCAAGACATCAACAGACATAACCGATAAATTTAACACCAGCGGAGTATACAGACTTACTTGCACCTGCAACCATACATACATAGGACAAACTGGACGAACATTAAAAACAAGGTTCACAGAACACATACGATCATATAAACGGAAAAGAGAAGACTCTAACTTCGCAATACACCTCAACACACATAAACACGAGCCAAGGGAAATAGATGAATGTATGACGTTAATACATCCTAGTAAAAAAGGACGAAGACTGGACATTCTTAAACCACTAAAACTATTAAAACATATTTACAAACGCAAAACACCCAAAGATGGTCACACTTACCTACCCAATAACAAAAGACTGAAATATTAAAATTATATATCTCCAATAAACATGACAGATATCAGGCAATCTACCTGCATAATACCATTTAAATAGACACCATCCTAACGGACAAAACTACCTGAACCCGCCACTATCTATGCAACAAACACTTTACACTATCTAACCAGTACTAATCAAAACGCGGCTTGAAAATGATGTCTTTACATGGAAAGTGCTCGCCAAACGTACTAAATAAACAGCCAGTAACGACGGTCTTCACCGAAAGGTATGACAACAATATTTACCAACGTGAAACAATTTTATTGTTAATTAATAGCCTTCAACAAAAAATTGTTTCACTGCCGCTAATGGATAAATATGTAAATAATGATGATGTTTACCAGGTTCATGTTTTTGTAAAAACTAATATTTCCCATACAAAGTTTTATGCTACTGCATTGCAAGAATTCATTGATAATTTTATTACCTTTTACATTGAGGTGTGTAAACAAATAACAAAAGGATTTGATTTTAACAACGCGACCTTTAAAAAGCTTTCTTATATTGGCACTCAAAACGTTATTAATAAAGAAGTTTTTTCACTAATAAGTCTTAAAAAACTTTTTCCAGATTTAATTGAAGACAGTGAGATACAAAATTTTGATGACGAATTTATGGAACTCCGCCACATGAGTTTAATTTTTCCACAAAAAGAGAAAAAGAGTATAACTAATTTTGTCATTCCGTTTTTAATTTGTACAATATCTATTTTCCGACCCCATAAAGTGTTAATGTTGTAATCAAGTTTGCCGAGGCACTAGATCAGCTAGAAAAAATTTAAACACGTCGGTCTGTGAACTTCGAGGCAGCGGGAAAAACATCACGCCTGACTTTTATTGTTTCATAAAATTTAGAAAAATGAACTAACTCCAATTAAAAAACCAAATATATGGGACGATAGAGAATTAAAAAATAAGAAAAAAAGATTAAGTGACAAAATTGGCGGTCGCCCTTATTTTCCGAGTTATGGGCCTCTGAAATTTTTAAAATATCAACATGGGTATCATTTTAAAGCTTTTGAGATCTTAAGGAAATACTAAAATTAAAAAAAAAATGCTTAACCCATTCAAAGCCGATGGCATTTTTATGTATTTTTTTAATGTTTTAATACTCTGTCATCTCTATATTGTTTTTTTTATGAGAGTTACTTTACTAAACTTAATTTAGATAAATGGTGAAGGGTACATAAGATTTGGCATATCACTCTCACTTGTTTATTATGTAACGAATTGAAATAGTTTCTTATGGCGTTGAATATGCCCAGACTTTCTTATATTTGGAACTGAATTAGTGGTATAATTTTGGCTTCAAAAGCCATATGGCGTTTATGGATGAAAGACTGTCTGTATAGATTATATACTTTTCTAAGCTTAGAACTGTGAATTCCATTGAAAGAAATATGGCAAATGACTCAGCAGTGAAATTAGAACAGTGGTTAAAGTTATGTCCAGTTTTTACTATTGCGAAATTTGTGGAGTCATGAGACTTAAAACCATCAGTTGTCATTAACGTATAGTTGAAAAATTTTACTGATAGTTTGCTTATAGATTAAAGATGAAGGAGTTGATTTAGAAAGTTGGATTAAAGATAGGATGGTCGAAGATTCTTTAACTGATTAGGGTACAACCAGTATTTGTTTGAATAATTTAGGCCTTGTCATAATATTTAAGTCACGAGAAGAGTTTACGCATCTATCAATAACTGTAAAACTTTTTGGACTTTCTTACTTCTTCGAATAGAATTTTTTTATGGCAAATAAAGAGCTTGGGTATTAGCTTTTGTGCCAAAAATGAGACTCTGTCTACAAAAGACGGAAATCCGGACTCGACTATTATATTGCTGATTGGGCTTGTATGAAAGACACAAACACTACATTGTATTGCCTTGTAATAGTGCCCTTGCATTATTTTTTATGATGCGTGCCATCCATAGGTGGGGAGTGCACAGTCTATTTTAGAGAGTATGATTGACCGTGAAGTTATGGTTGCTTAAAAAGGTTTTAATTATGGATTTCAACTTTTTGTCGATTTTCCTTTTTTCTAGTTGTTTGAGTATCACATGAACACCAACGCAATCAAATGCTCTCTCAAAATAAGTTAATAGGATGTTAATATGGTATTTGCTTGACAGTGACCTAGAGAAAATCATTTTAAGGTGTCGTCGCTACTTTGCTTTTTCATAGATGCAATTGGATTTGCTTTTAGAAACCACAATAAACTCTTCAGAAGAGTTTGTTAAAAAAAAGTTTGCAATGTCAGTAAAGCAATATTAAATTAAATATTTTATTGAAATTTGATGACGTTTCAGATACGTTTGGTTGAGGAATTAGATTTGATGTTGGAGGTAAATCTTTGCATGCAGGTGACTTTGTTATTTTTTACAGCTTTCCCATTGTATTTTTTGTATAAGATCAAAATACTCTCACGCCAGAAACGTTACTTTTTTCTCTAAGATGTTTTAAATCGGAATTCCACAAAACAGTGTTATGAAAAGCCACTTTACATTTTCAGCGGTTTTAAAAAGTTTGTTTCATTAGTGCTGCTTGTTGGTTAATATTTAAATATTCGATTTTGGGAAAGTAAGTGGAACAATGGCTCTGGTATAAGATCCAGACAGCAGCCTCGTATTTACGTATTAGTATTCGTTTGATATTTTTATTGCTTCGCTTACGCGTATTCTTTCTAATGCACTTGCAGTGCCAACGAGTATGTCCTCGTAACATTTCTAATTCTCTTAAAATTAAAATTTGAAAAATGTGTTTTCAAATATTCAGTTCTGTAAACAGTGTTATAAATTTTCCATCTACAAAAATTAAATGTGGTAGTACCATTATACCGGTAAAATTGGGTGCTTTCAGTATCTCTACATTCTCTACGAAATGCCATAGTTTTATGAAAGAAAAGTTATTCTATATTTGAATCAAGGTTCTGAGGCATCTCCCCACAAAATTTTATTCAAATCCATTCAGTAGTTTTTGCGTGATGCGAACACAAACAGACATACAGACGAAAATACCAAAAATAGATGTTTTGAATTCCATATCGATTACTATACGTACCAACATCAAAATTTAAAAAAAAAATCCCGTTACTGTTTCGTTATATGTATAGATTTTTAATAAGTTTGTCTATTTTAATTAAGTTATAATTTTTAAACTCATGAATGTTTATGAAATAAGAAATTGTAGAAAATTAAAATCAATAAAAAAAAGTATCTAATTCATCGAATTTTCATTGGTTTAAATATTCATTTAAATGCCAATTCTTTTTATTTATGAGAACCCATGTTCGTCAATGATAAGCTAATGTTAAAATCACGCGTTTTCATATTACGTAGAATCCATTATTTTCCTACTTCTTTTGAATATTTTTTTGGGCACTTAATAAATATAATTCAATAAATTATATTTAGCCCAATCATAAATATTCGCATGGAATTTCTTTCTTTTGGAGGAAAGAGCCCTCCAATCATGAATTCTGAGGGAAAGAAAGAATAGAAACGTGGCATCACCGTAATTTAAAGACAGCTATTTTGCTTTTTTACATATAATTTCTTTTTCATAATTCACAATATTAACTTTTTCCCCGAATTTTTTTCTCTTTCCACAGTCAATAAAAAGGGGAATAAATTGATAATAGGAGATAAGGAAAAAGTTGAAAAACTTGTACGGATTTTTTTTAGACTAAAGTATTTTATCACAAAGTAAATGCCCGAGAGTAATTGGTTTCTAATTTATTTTTAAATTTTTATAACTTTCTGGAATTATAAAACCTCAAGCAAAGAGCCAACTTCACTTTAATTGATTACACTGTACAACATACAAAAAAATTACAAGGTTAGGGCTATAAATTCTGATAGAGGAGACAAAAAAAAAAAAGATATACGTGTATCGGCGTTTTGAAAGTTTACATCTGAATTTCATTTGAGAGGGGGTTAAAGTTTCCCAGCTCTGGCACGTTCTTATTGTTAAACGGCATAAGAAACCATGTGACCCTTACATTTTAGGTATAAAATGTGTTCAGCAAATTTATGTAAAATTTAACGGGTAACATTTTTATAGAAATGTTAACCCTCTTACTCCTCAAGATATGGGACTTTTTTGTCCTTCTTTTAAAAAAAAGCAAAAAGCACCATTAAAACAGGGTTTTAGAGGGTTAAAATATTCCACAAAAATGTTACCCGTTAAATTTTACTATAAGTCCCTGAATACACCAAAATGGAAAATTCAACCATAAAGTCAGAAATAAGACGCAACAAAAAAGAGCTTAGGATTAATTTCGCAGTTATTAAAAATTTTATTTTAAAGCAAATTTGGATAGCATTAATTACATTTTTTTTAGCTCTGGGCAATTCCACTTCATTATCATATAATGTCCAGCATATTTCAGCGATAAGCGAATGAATGCTTTTACCTTTATCTTACGAAAATTGTTATTACTTACTGCCTTTTTATAAACCAGATTTTATAACGTGTGAAAAGGGATAATAATTGTGGTTTAAAAAAATCTGCTTTAGAAAAAACCAATTCGAGAATGTCCATAGACCAAAAAACAGGTAAATATATAAAAAATTCAATTGAACATTAAAAGGAAAATGTTTCATTTAGAATAACAAATTTGAAAAAGCATTTAAATTTTATGATAAATCAGGTCAATTTGGATGTACAAAATAATGTAATTAGTAATTGTGGTTGTTAAAATTCCACAAATTTGGGAATGTCCCTAAATAAAACCAGGTACTAGAATATTTATTAGTGGTATTGCAATAGGTAAATAATTTCAGTTGAAACTGAAAATGTTTTCAAATGTGTGTAAAAATCTGTTAAAATTGCATTTCGGAATGTTAAAAAGGGTTAAATAATACTTATGTATGTATGAATTACTGCAATAAAAAATATCGATGTTTTCCATATTATAAATAGACTTAAAAGTCGCTAGTTTCCTTTCAGGTATGCAGGCCGGATACGTTAAGTACGGATGCTTTTTATGTACTTGGGATAGCAGATGGAAGGGTGACCAATATTCCAAAAAACAATGGAAGTTGGGAGCTGAGGGAACATTAGGAGAGCACAATATCGTACGTCGAGCATTGGTACCAACTGAAAATATTCTCTTACCCCCATTGCATATCAAACTTGGTGTGGTAAAAAACTTTGTTAAATGTCTGGATATAAATGGATCAGCATTTAATTTTCTGAAAATAATGTTCCCAAAATTAAGTGAAGCAAAGATTAAAGAAGGTATGTATATGTTCTTCAAGTCGTTGTTATTGTTAAAAGTCTTGAAATTGGTTTCATACAAAAAGGTTTTTTTGTTGGTCCAGATATAAGAAAGCTAATGCTAAACGCTTACTTCGACGAAACGCTCTCACCAATTGAGCTTGATGCGTGGACTAGCATTAAGGAAGTGATATACAATGCCTTAGGCAAAAATCGTTCTCCTACTGCTCGAATATACGTAGACACCATGTTTAGAGCTTTTTTTTTTTTTTTTTTTTTTTTTTAAAGAGAAGTAGCACTTCAGGCATTAAAATCTATTTAGTTATTTTTCGTAACTGTGCTACATTCTTTAGGAAAGGGATAAAAGAGAGATAAGACAGGTGGTGAAAGGACAGAGAGAGAGAGTTATTTATTTTACTTCGCCGGCGAATCTGCTATGAGAAAGTACCAACGAAGGAGACTGCACGTTTTTTGTTCATTCTGAATATGTATTTATACCATTAAACTGAAAAAAACATTTTTTTGTATTTTGATTGCCACAGGATTTGAACCCTGAAACAACCAGGTTGTAGTCAGCGTGTTTACCATCTTGGCTACAGCAGCCTCAAAAAAAAAACTGAAAAACTAGGTATTCATATGTCAACAAAAATTCATTTTTTAAATTCCCATATGGATTACTTTGAGAACCAGTTGTCAACAGAATCTGATAAGCATGGTAAAAAATTTCATCAGACATGCGCACCCATTGAAGAACGGTATAAAGGTAAAAGCATTCATTCGCTTATCGCTGAAATATGCTGAACATTGTATGATAATGAAGTGGAATTGCCTAAAGCTAAAAAAATGTAATTAATTCAATCAAAATTTGCTTTAAAATAAAATTCTTAATAAATGCGAAATTAATCCTAAGCTCTTTTTTGTTGCGTCTTGTTTCTGACTTTATGGTTGAATTTTCCATTTTGGTGTATTCGGGGACTTATAGTAAAATTTAACGGGTAACAATTTGCTTTTTTTTAAAAGAAGGACAAAAAAGACCCATATCTTGAGGAGTAAGAGGGTTAACATTTCTATAAAAATGTTACCCGTTAAATTTTACATAAATTTGCTGAACACATTTTATACCTAAAATGTAAGGGTCACATGGTTTCTTATGCCGTTTAACAATAAGAACGTGCCAGAGCTGGGAAACTTTAACCCCCTCTCAAATGAAATTCAGATGTAAACTTTCAAAACGCCGATACACGTATCTCTTATTTTTTGTCTCCCCTATCAGAATTTATAGTCCGGACCTCGTAATTTTTGAAAAAATTTGATTTTGTTGTACAGTGTTATTAAAATATATTTATTTAAAAAATACGCCGAATATAATATTTACATTTCGATTACTTAAAACAAAAATATTAAAAAAAATTTAATAATAAATGTTTAAGACTTAAGTTGACTAAAAAGAGAGAAGAGACTGAGGAAATGCAGGGAATGCCAGTAAATAAATAGAAACACTTAAATTTTAATTTTTTATTTATTAAGTAAATAATTTCAAAATATTTATATAAAAACTATTTACAAGCTGCTATACTAATGGCAAATCCTTAGATTTAAAAAGTTAATTTTTTGGGATTTTTTAAAATTAAAAATTAAAATTAAATCTATTCTCATTTTCATATTTAAATAAAAAAATGACTAGTGAATTATTAAATAAATGATGCTAAATTGAAACAAAAAACTAAAATTATTTATCAAATAGATCTAAAACTCCCAGTACATCTTAAAAAACTAAAGAAAAAAAATAAAATATGGGTAAAACATATGTTCAAAATTAAAGAGGTTTTTAGAGGATAAAATTAATTTAATTTTTTGTTTTGAAAATTGTAGAACATGAGTTTTTGAGGGACATGTATTAAGGAAAGGGTGTAAAGATGCTGTTAGACGTTTAACATTTTGCTTCAAACTGTGTTAATGTGTTTTAAGTTAAAAAAATTAAACGCATTTGAAAAATATAAAAAGAATTTCAGTTTTCATCGAATACCTAAAGCAGTTAAGCACTTTTAAATTTTTTTAGTATTTTCTAAAAGATCTCTTCAAAAGTTCTTAAATGATACCCATATTGACGTCTTATGGTGCACAATCGTACTTTTCTATCGAAAGTTCAGAGGAAAATAAGGGCGAACGCAAATTTTTTCACTTTATTTTGTTTTCTTTCTTGTTTTTTAATTCTCTATCGCCCCATATATATTATTTTTGATACTTCATTGTTACAAATGATAATGAAAAATTAGAGTCAGGCGTGGTGTTTTCCTCGCTCTTCTGATTTTTATTAGCAATATTTTCGAAACCATGTCTGATCGATTGGGGGATTTAAATTTTCATCTAGTGCCTTCGCAAAATTGATTTCAACACTAACACGGACCGGACAGACGGACATCGCCTAATCGACCTCGCTATGCATAAGAAGTCAGAATATATACTCGTTTGAGGTTTGAAATGGATATTGTAGAAATTACAAACGGAATGTCAAACTTAGTAATACCCCTTTTTATGGTGAAGAGTATAAAAAAGGAATTTGTCAACATCCACGGCATTTGTAATGTAACTTAATAGCTGTTATGTTTAAACTTTCGTGAAAACCCATTTATTATATTTATTTTTTTAAACTTAAAAAACATTCATATTTGCGCGGGAAAAAATTTAATATTCATCTGATGTAAGAAAAAAGCTACACATTTGACGACTCTGCCTTTGTCAGTAGTTTCAAGATCTTTTGCTAAAACAATTTCTCTGTTTGAATAAAAACTTGGGCGTCTAGAGGCCCCCTACAAGTACGAATAGTTAACTATTTAATTTAAATATCTCCACGGTACACACTAAAAGGTTTGAAGAAAAGTCAAAAGTCTTTATTAATCTTGTAGGACATTTTGCGAATATTATTAAGGGTTTTAATTGAGTATAAAAACCATACAAGTTGAAAGTGGTCTTTGATGTTTAAAGCCAAAATCAACAATAAATTAAAATTCGAATAAAAATTTAGCTAGTAATCTTTCCTTGAATCTACCACATTTGCACTTCCTTTCTAAGAATCTAAATAGTGCAAAGTCTAAGTTAATACATGAAAAGTTGTTCTGTTCACTCTAAATGAAATATTAAAGAAATTGTTAAAATCCATATACATATGGCATATGATTTTTTTTAGATTTTTTTCATTATTTAAAACGTTTTTCTATTCACGTAAATTTGACCAGCAGATAAAATAATATAAATAAAAATCATTACTTATGCTTCTTAAATAATCAGAAAAAATAAATTTAGCTTTATGATTAAATAAAAAAATTTTCTTTTTGAAACAAGAAGTGACTCCACGACAGTCATATTAATTTTAGTTTTATTTGTTTTACAGACGCACGTTTTTTACATGATAATTTTTTATGATTAAAAAATTCTACTTTCACTTGTTTTCGAATATAGTTGAGAAACAAGGGGTTGGAAAAAAGACACGATTTACCCTTTCTTATTTCTTTCTAAAAACATTTGAACGCATTCTGCCATATTCATAAAAAATAGAATAACTTTAAACTTTTTATAATTTAATAAATTTGATTTATAACAAAGTTTCCATTTAAATTTCTTCTTAAATAGATTTGAAAGATTAATTTCGAAGGAGTAATTTCAGAAAAGGCGTCACTTATCAATTTCAGTTTGCTTGGATCTTCTAGATCAGGACGTTTTTATATTTTTAATATCTTTAAAAATTTTATTTTGTTACCATTGGTTAAAAATGCGCCTTTGTCTTCTCACTCTCCTTTCCAGTTCTCCTTTTTCAAAATTAATATAAAATATTCAACCCTGGGGGCAAATTACGGCATTCGATATCTATCGAAATTTTTATAGAATATGAATGTAACTTCCGATCAATATCGAGTGCCGTAATTTGCCAACTCAACGTACGGACGTAAATGACAGTTTTTTCCATTTTTCTCCTATCTTAGTCCTAGCTCTGGAAACAGATATAGATGAGGTCTTATCCATGTTTTGAATTTCAATAAAATTGATTTAATTGCATAATGCTGGATTTTATAAATAAAATAGATTTTAATATGAAGAAAAATTATAAAATTTTTTTTTAATCATAAATGTTGTATAAAAAAGGTGTAAATAATTAAGCGATCACATTTAAACTTCTCAAAGCAACTTAAAAAAAAAAATAATAATAATAATAAATAAATACATATCTCGGTTTACACATTTTCAATTTTTATAAAAAAGGGGCCTTTATATAATCGCTTAGCCGCTTTAAAAGTAAATGTATAAAAAAGCAAGCTTTAAAAAAGAAACCTTGCAAAAGACAAAATATTAAGAAGATATTAAAATCTTAAAATGAGACATCATAAAACATGTCAAGGAAAAAATTTTCAACTTAAAATTTTCTATGCACACGAAGAAAGTTTATTTTCTTCTGTGTTTTAGATCGTTGTAAATATTAAAATCAGTGCAGCTTTAATTCAGTTGCAAATTTCTTTCAGTAATTTCTAATTATGTGTAAGGAAATTTCAGAAATTATCTGCTTAATAAGACGTACAGAATTCTTTAATTAATTTCAAGTGAATTTTCACTGTAACACCGTCTAATTGTTCCATTTTACGTGAGTTTTATTTTTCCAATTTTCATTCCCAATCATGCTTTTATTGTTAAAACAAGTAAGAGTGCTATATTCGGCTATGCCGAATCTTATATACCCTTCACAATCATAAAGACAAATTTTGGGGTGACAGAAACTTAAAATATTTGAAAAAAATTAAGTACTTTTTTACTTAAAATGCCATCGCCTCTTAATGGGTTAAGCATTTTTTTATTTCCTTAAAGATCCCTTCAAAAGCTTTAAAATGAAATCCATAATGATATTAAAAAAAAAAAAAAAATAAAAAACTCAGAGGCCCATAACTCAGAAAATATAAGCGAGCGTCAATTTTTTTACTTGATGATTTGTTCTTATTTTTTAAATCTCTATTGCCCCATATATATTTTTTTATTGTCCGCTGCGCTGAAGGACATGGACCGATCTTGCTAATTTCCAATGGCACCTCTTTTGACACTACGTCTGATCGATTGCCGTTTTAAATTTTTTCTAGCTGATCTAGTGCCTCAGAAAAATTGATTTCAACACTAACATTAACATGGACCGACGGACGGACATCGCTCAATCGACATTGCTATGCATAAGAACTCAAAATAAATATACTTTATGGGGTCGGACATGGATATTGAAGAAATTGTAAAGAGATTGACAAAATTGGTTATACCCTTGTTCCACATTTTATGATGAAGGGTGAAAAAATAAATCTGTATTTACAATTGTTCATGTAAAATGTATCAACTGACAGGAAAATGTTGCTACAGGAATTGTTTAAATCACTTTTTCATTTTGGGGACCCAATCATTATTGTTTTTGCTACAAAATCACTTTGCACACAGCAGCTTGTATTCAAAATGATCTCAATAAATAAACATAAGATGTCAATTGACTTCTATTATTATTACTTCACGTTTTATAAAAAAAAAATTCTTTATACCCTTTTTTGATGCCCATCTTTAAAACCTTCTACAAAAGATTAAAGTTTTGTTTTTAAACTAAACTAAGCGCTAGATTTATTATTTTTTTATTTTAATCACAATTTACCACTTAAGAAACGTGTAGGAAAACGAAGAAGGACAAGTTGTACTAATATGAGTTTAAGCGGAAAGTAACATTTAGTTTTCATAATTATTCTTATTTTTTGGTATAAAAAAATGTTATGAAATTATTTTTATGTTATTATCTTACATAATATGTCTTAAATTAATTTTAACTTAAATTAATTAAATTTATAGAAAACTTAAAAATTAAAAACACTAAATAGTTTAATGAATTAAAAAAAAAATAAACTATAAATTATTTTTATAAAAAAAAAATTATACAAACTACAACATTCACTTGTTCATTCAAACATTATTAAACTAAAATTAAATCACAATTTGTTGTTGTCTTTTTTCGCTATTTACCGGCTTAAAATCTTCTTTGACTACGTTTATCAAAATTCTGACTTTGTCTAACAAAAATTGCAGTTACACAAATAATAAAGAAAAAAGCTAAAATTTTACATTTACAAATATTATGATGAATCGCTGTTTGTCGTCACTATGGGCAGGACATCTTCGCAGTCATTTGTGTATGGCGAGGTTGGCGTCATCTTTAATAGTGTATAAGATTCAAGATGCAGAAATTTATGCTGGTGATGAGTTATAAAGCTGCTGCCACGCCTTAAAGAACGCCTACCCATTTCGAGTATTTCTAAAGTGGGATCGCGAGAGAAAACATAATTTTGATAGGCACGTAGAAATATATAAACTATGGCAAATGCTCCTCCGACTATCATGATATAAGAACCAATAGGTATAATTGTGGGTGCGAGAATTGTAGCCAAATAAATCCATCTTCTAATGGCTGGCGTTAAATCGGAAATGCCCTCTTCTAACCACATGACTGGAAATATAAAGCTGCGAAAATTTTTTACCGGATAAACATCAGGAGCCTGGGTAACTTTCAGATTCAATTGTATTCGAACTTTACCCTCCAAAGGTACACCAAGTTTCTATACATAAAAATAAAATCAATTTAAAATATCAAAATTTAAAGCAGGCAGTCAATATTTTTTATAAACTCACGGGTTGTATTTTAAAATAAGTCTCATGCTGCGTTGCATTGGGTTTCAAGCCTTCCACTGAGTCCAATAAACTGTTATCGGCTTGATAGAAATGAGGATTAGACAAATAAACTGGGGCACCATATTGACAGGGACTTATATTTTGCAGACCCTTGACGGCTACATAATCTCTAGTATCGAAACATTTGTTTTCAGGATTGTTGTCAGAGTCTCCATAAGAATTTTCTGGCAATTTATACAAGTCCGCATTAATACCTTTAATTAAAAGCATTAAAAAAAATATATATTATGCGATATTCTTCACTTTTGTACTCACCATCTTTCACCACACCCTTTTCATACTGCAGAGGTATGACTCTGCACAAGTCCTTGTCATACACATACAACATATCTAATTTGGTTAAATCTCGAGGTGGAAAAAATGATCCTTCCGATCCTGTTATACTGGTACACGGTGGCTGGTGCCAGTGTGGTAAGTAATCTAAGCCATTCAAACGATCTATATAACCAAACTCTTCCATGCCATTGTAACCCGTCTTAATGGTCGAAACTTCCGATAAAGTGCCATTACGCTGTTTAAACAAAATCCAAATAAAGTTACTGTAATTTATTTAATAAATATATTTTTAAATTTTGTTTTCTTACTGCCAATAATAAACCCATTCGTTCGCCCGGCCTTAAATGTTTTGGATAAAATTTATGCGCCAATGACACCAACGGATCATCATATCCAAAAACCAACTGGTCCGCCGTTACGTTTATAAAGGGTTTAAATTTTGCAGCTGTTAATATGACAGATATCGTTTTGGAGAGTACGTAGCCTAATTTGGGACTTAAACTGGTAAGAGTCTGTAAAAAAAAGGTAAAAGAAATTATTATCTGATAAATATAAAGAACTGCATTTACTGGCAGCTGGTAATTTAACGACTTCTCAGTGGCGGTTTAAAAAAAAAAACATAATGGAGATTAATTATAAATAAGTTTTATTTTTTTTTGAGCACCTAAGCACATAAGAAGAAAGCAGATACATTTAACTGAATGTAATGAAGACTTTTTCCGTCGTGTGTTAGAAATTCCAGGCGTGTTGCACACTTCAACATGAAAGCGAAAGTGAAAAAGTACAGAGTCTTTGAAGGCATCATAACTTAATAAAATAAAGTTCGTTTAAAAATTATTTTCTAACATTTGTTCAATATTAAGTACAATATTCTGTTCAAGATTCCTTGCGAAATGTTATCAGAAGCCCATGTAAAACACTACTGCAAAATAAATACAAAATAATGTTACTAAACTTGTTTCTATTCTTTCTGTGAAAAGTCAAAAATTGTTTCTGGTTGCATGTTTATCAACAGCAAAATGTTTCTGTCAACATTTTTTTTTTAATTATGAAATAATAGGTGCGATTACGTACATTTTGGGCAAAGTTTAATAAAATGACTTTAAACAATTACTGAGACTCAGTTATAGACAAAAATTCATAAAATTATTCGAGCACTAAAAACCAACTTTCTATCCTAAACAAGATGGAAATATTTAAAGTAAAAGTATTTTATATATTCTTACACTACTTTTTAGCCAGCCAATTGTAGGGCAAGAAAAAGAAGAAGAAGAAGAGTATACCATCACTCTTAAGGGGTCTCTCTTTTTTTTCAAACTTACAGTATGGAAAGTGTTTTTAGTAAAAGAGGGATATGGAGGGAACCCAATGTTAAATACAGTATCCCACCAAAAATGAGCTTTTCGGAATAATAGGTCTGCTCAGTAACTTTACTTGAATCGAGAGAATAAAGAAAAAATTTTCAAAATTATTTCATCAAATGTATTATTATTGGCAAAAATTGTTGTGGCCTTAGGAATGATATGTAAGCCTTAAAAATTGTATTGTAAATGTACCAGAGTAAAATAATAGACCTCTATAAGACAACATACCGATAATAATATTCCAATTATGTGTGTAAGTGATTTAAATGTAAAAATATATATTTACATTCAAAAGAATCTAAGCTTCATACATGTGCATAATTTGTTTAAAATTGTACATAAAAATTCTACTATTCTCATTAAATTTGTACCAAATAAAAGTAAATTATTATTATTATTATTTGCATTTTTCCAATTTCACATTTTTCTGCTCATTTTTCATTCTCTTGTTACAAGTTGTTCGAGCACGGCTGACTTCCAAAATGTTTTAATACAAAGTTTATTTACAGTTTTGCTGAGGTATTTAAATCTTGTACATCTATAAAGTTGCGAAACAAAGCATTAACTTAAAAACTGATGGGCTATTTGCTCGTTTGAAACGTTTCTAATATTTGCCTGCGACATTTTGGAATGGTATGCATTGTAAACAATTAGTAACACGGCATTATGAAACACGTTTTGAAAGTAAGCCCACGTTGGCACTTTCTAATAATAATCAGTAACAATTTTTAGTTACAGAACAGAGCTATTGTGCGGTGTTGTAACCAACAGCAAACACGGTTGCATAGATAAGGGCAACAAACACTACAACATTCTTTTAAATAGTAGTATCAGCATCACTATGTAGTTGGCAAATTTCTTAAACGAGACAAATAAAGTTGCTAAACAATTCTCGTAAAGCTGGATTCACCAATTTTGCTCAGAAAACTCTCAGCTTGATTTTTTTTAATTTTAATTTTTGTCTGAACTGCGTTGCCATTAAATTTTTTTTCCAAATTGATTCGTTTTGTTTGTATTGAGTGTCAATCAAGAATAATTTTGCAATAAAATATTTTTTTACAAAATGGAGTTCAGTGAAGCTTATGACGGAAATGAAAAGGCTCCAAAGAGATTGCATATAAGACATTAGCAATAGCTCATATAAAAATAATCATACGAAGCAAAGCATTTGGACGACAATAGCTAACGCCAGTGGAAATGAAAGTAAGTAACTATTAATAACGGCTTCCAGTCTTATTTATGAAATTATGTTATATTAATTGAAGGATTCGAATGCCAATCGCTGTCAATTTATTTTTAACATGGCGAAATCATAAAATCATTTTCGCCATTGCAGAAAGTGTCAAACTTCATATATAAAAAAATCAGCGTGGACTTGCTGCTATGTTCCCACGTGGTAAAATTAATTTTACTTGATTACTTATGTATTTATGTGGCAGCTTTGTTTGTTTGAGCAAATTTTTTGAAATGGGTAAATCGTTCTGCCAAAAACTTTCAGTAAAATTGACAATGGTGAATCCAGCATAAATTTCAGGAAAGTAGTTTTATTTTTTATAAAAATCGATGCAATAAAAATGTGTGTTTTTAAACTTGAAAATAATAAAGTCACTGTTATTAATTCTGCATTTATCATTACATTAATTTTTGATTATATCGAATTAAAAAAATTAAAATTTTGAGGATAAAAATCTATAACTTGATTTAAAAAGAGAAAAATTTTATGTGTATTAAAAAAACGTAAGATTGTTTGCAAATGAAGTTGTTCACTTTGTTTAATTTTTAATTATTTGACAGATCGGAAAACGTAGTTCAGGACTGAAAAATCTGGTCGATGAAAATTACTTTTTCAACCTGAAATTCGTTAAGTTTCCTGAATGCTTTGAATCACTACACGAAGCATTTAAAAAGAGACTGGGAATAAATATCACCATCGTATGTCAGTTTGGTTTTGACATTTGTGGAATGACAATGAAACGACATAATACGCCTTATTAACATGTTTATAATTCTGAGAATGTTTTTTTGTGCGCAATATGAAAAATGTCAAAAAAAAAGTAACACAATCGTGTAACGTTCAGAATGCAAACAGCTCATCGTCTGGCATCACGATGTTATGAAAGCGTTGCGAAATGGGACATGTTGAGCAGCGGAATGCCACGAATCGTTTGGTTAAAAACATATAAGAAGCAAATGAATATATAATGATGAGTTCAAAACACACACACACACGAAATTATGAACAAGATTTCTATATATCGCGGGATTCCTTGCACCGCATTTAAGATCCAGTTTTTAATCACGTGTGAACAGTTATGACAAGATTTTGAAACTCAACGACGAATTGGATTACTTTCCATTAAAATTGATAATGGAAAGAATAATCTAATTAGTAACTAAAATAAAATAATTTTCATCCAAGTGATAGCAGTGGTAAATTATTTGATTTTCGCCGTTGACCAAAATGTCAAATTCGATACATTTGTGTCAAGGCAAATCAATTACCAGGTAGCAGGGCAGGCGAATTCACTATTTTTGCTGTAATCATTTTTGTAATTAATTTGCCTTGATCTGTGTCCTTTTTTTTATTTAAAGTTTGACATTGCGCGTAACGGCGAAAATGAATAAATTCGCCACTGGTACCGCTGTTTCACAATACTTAAAACAATAAAAAATTTTGATACCCTTCGAAAGTCATCGTTCTGTCGAAGAGGAGAATTCAATTAAATTTTTTCGAATAAGCCAAAGGCAACGCTATTACGGCGACTGCTGTAAATACATAAGGGATGCGTATTTTAAGAAGTGTCTGCACAGCGGGTGTAATTCCGTGTGTTGGTTATTTGGATTTACAAGCTTGATTGAGATTTGAAAAAAGAATAAATGAGTTTTCCAAGGAATAATTTCCTGGCTTTTTGCTACACTATTAGTGCGTTAAACTAAAATGGAACCTTTAACTTGCCATTATCTTTGACTGGATTAGATAGTGCGGCACCAGAGGAAGCTTTCACCACAATTATTGTCAGAAGCAAATATAGCCAGTGATGCTGCTAATATTAAAATTTCTAATTTTTCAACTTACCAATAGAGGTATATTAGGTGTTATGATTTGCGTGTTCTTATCTATACTCAGTTCAGGAACAAATTCTAAGATTTTCTTATGCTGATATGACACCGTAAAATTGTCGTGAAATATGACATTCACCTTTTGCATGTCCTCTCTGTAAAGAAACGAAAAAAAAAAAATATTTTTTTAATGTTTATAAATTAACTTTTGTTTAAACAAAATCTTAACTGATAGAAATCATGCTAAATGTCACGGTTTAAAATTAACCTCGAGACAAACGCACAATTATGTGAATTACGTATTTATTAAAAGTTTCAATAAGTCTTTGTTTGTTATTTTAATTACATAAACTAAAAATTTAATAAATAACATAAAACAAAATATTATAAACAAACCAACTCTCAACATGCGTCTCATGTAACGATGCATTTGAATGTCAAGTTCAAATGAAATTAAATATGTAACACTTTTGTTTTTGTTATTTTTTTTTTATTTTCTTGCTGCGAGCTTGTATTTAGTTGTGAGCTTCAACAGCTCCAGGTAAATCACGTTTAAAATTTTTTATTTAAGTTATGAACACAAATAAAAATAAATTGTCGATTTACTGGCAGTGAGCAAGCGTGCCTCATCTTTACACATCGTACGTCATTTTTATGTCGATCAGTTTTTAAAAAAGGTATACTCAGTTTATTCTTTTACTTGTTACACATTAAAAGGTCTTTTAAGTAAATTTCTTGATATTTTTATAAAATATCTACTTAAATTAATGGCAGTCAGTTCATATTCAGGTAAAACTTTTAAAAAACGACTCTGTAATGAATAAATTGAAAGGCCGTGATTTACTATTCTCGTCACAGTAAATGCACAGTAATTACTGCAAAAAAAAAAAAAAATAAGTAGCAAAAGTAACAACTGAATTCCCCGCTAACCGAAACAAATGTATGTGACAATGAATGCGGAAAGCACAGAAAAAGTTTTAGGTTGTGTATGAATTTCTTCTAAGTATCTTAATTATGGTTGATATTGAGATTTTCCTCGTATTCTTTTTACTTTATTTTATTAAACAGATGATGTGCGCTACAAACACTAATAAGAATGCATATGTAGATGCCAAGAATGTTGGTGTTGATTTCTTAAAAAATAAAACGTAGTTGAAACAAAAATTTTTTTATGAACAAAAAAAAAAAAAAAAAACAGAAAAAAAAGAAAATAATTCTTACAAAAAACCTTCTTCAAAAAGAGACAAACTTAAAATTATATTTTTTAGCACGGTAATTAATATTATAATTATAATCTATTATATTCGAACAAGATTGTGTCAGGATTTTTTATATGTTGTAGACCAAAATATGTTTGCAGATTAAATAGGAACACTCAGCAATTATGTGGCCACTTTTTATTGCTGACACAGTAAAACAAAATTTGTTTAAATACTAAGCGTTCAAAAGATTGACCACGTACTTCAAATTACAACCATAAGGGCACCCTTTAATTTTTAATTTTAAATATTTATACCTGTTATTATACCTAATATAGTTATGGACATTTGGGACACCCTTTAATTTCTAATATCAAGTGTGCTACTTGTTATAGAGTACTTCTCAATAAAGGTTCGGTGCAAATTTTAATCAACTGTGTACAACTGTTTAACAGTTTGGTCATATTTATTAACTAAAAGCAAATCTTGTCACACCCTATAATTTTAAATATTCATCCCTGTTAATATGCCAGAAAAAGTAGTGGACATTCTATTTAATTTTTAAGTTTTTGTATATTAAGGTTAAACTATAGGGCCATATAGGTAATTTACTTCAAATATGGGAACACCCTTTAATTTCCAAATACAAATTTTATAGTTGTTATTATAGCAAACTTAGCAATAAAGGTTCTTGAAAATTTAAACTATTTGGCTAAAACAGTTCAAAAGCTTGTACACATACATGATATTACATTAACTATTGGGACACCTTTTAATTTATAATTTTGAATGTTTAAACTTGTTATTATAACGTTCACAGTTATCGACATCCTGTCCAATTTTCAGCAGTTCGTCTATAACGGTTCAACAGATAGGCGCATATACGACACCTATGGGGACACCCTTTAATTTTTAGATTTATTAATTTATTTTATTAATGTGAGGAGCTATAGTAACGCAAATTTTTTTTTAATTTTAGAGAAGTGTGCTTTACGGTTCATAAGACACTTAAAAATCATGTAATTTGTATGGGGACACCCTTTAATTTTTCAAGTTATGAGTTGTATTGAAAACGGGACCAAACTGTAAGCATAATCTATCCAACGACGAAACATGTCCAAAATCGGTTGGGAACTGACTCAGTTGTGCAAGTTCTAACATAAAAAAGCAACATTAAGTCGAATTAATAATCTCCTTCTTTTTTTAAGTCGGCTTAAAAATAAAGTCTACTAAAAATAGTTTTTTTGGGTTATTGATCAAAACAGTCTAACCAATAAATAATTTTAATATTGAAAACAAGAAAACCTCATGTTTTGTCAGAATAATACTTTTTAGTAATTTACTAATTATGAAATTGATTGATTGTGTGATAAAAATCATTTCAATAAACTCCGCTACTCTATGCCAAGAGCTCTGACCAACCCAAGTATATTAATGTATTCATTTTGCTTTAACATGGTCGAATAGTAGTGGCAATGCTTTGTTTAGTATTACCGCATACAAAATCTTGACTGTATTCATAACAAAATTTCGTTAAATTTTATGGTTGTTTCTATTTTTATAACTACAGTGAGTTAAAAAATTTATATATTTTTAAAGGAAGAAAATTAAAAAAAAAAATTTGTTAACTTTACAGAGTTTTGTTTAATTTTAAAATAAAAACACAAATTTCTAAAAGATGAAATGCTTTTTAAGGGAAAAGTAATAAAACACCGAAGGTGCCTAAAAATACAACTCTGTACGAACCAAAATGTTCATTTAATAATTTTTAATTCGAAAAATGAATAAGAAACTATAATTAAGCATTTAATTGTGCCAACAACATCTTACCCGAATACATTTTTTTGCTTAAGTCTCTCTTTTAGTTCACTTTTTAAGGAGCCCAAGATCTAAATGTTGCCATATTTATATAAAAAAAATTCTGTTCCTTAAATTTTAATTTTTGCTAATAAATCAATAACTGCACTGAACAAGGTTTTGCAGAGAATAAAACTAGGAAAAATAAGAAGCCTGGCGGTTTTGCAAGCACATGCGCTCACTTTTTTCAAAATATTTATTTTATAATAATTTTGCATAAATGTGGCTGGATTTCAGTAATGCAGCGTTGCATTTTCTCTATCAATGAACTGGTAGTAAGTGGTTTATTGCTGTAGATCTAAGACTATGAAAGCGCCCAAGCAAAAGAGATATTTTAAAATCATTTGACTTACTAAGTTCCATAGTTTAATGTTGGATAAGTCAACATTGAACAGAAATTTTTACAATAGATTAGCTCCGAGGATAAGCTTTCTAGAAGAATAGGAAGCCGTAGGCAACTTTTTACAAGTAGGTTTTGTAGGTTAAAGACAACCGAGATAAACAGCCCGAACACATCGCGAAAATTTAATTTTTCGTTCAAATGCGCTGCAGCTTATATAACTCTCACGCCTGTGTATGGTTTGGTGGCTTAAGTTCGTATCCCAAACACTGACCAGCATCCATTTTTGTGAAATTTACGTTTTTCATTGTGGTACTATATGTAACAGAGACCTCATTCTCAATACTAGTCTAGAGCAAAAAGCCTTCAACAATTTAAGAAACAAATAAATTGGCTGTAACAGCTTCGAAAACTATAATACACCTACTTGCCACTAGAGGCACTTTAACGTTGTTATAAAAATAAAAACACGGTGTAGTTGCAAGGTTGTAAAAAATGTGGACATACTGGCGATCTTCTTAATTTTCTTAACTTTATACCTTTCCGATTATAAAGAATTATTGCCTGAGCCTATATTCTCTCTGTTTTTAACGAAATTAAAAATTAACAAATAAAAGTCAATCAATAATGCATAATATTTATATTTTTTTATTTTTAAATTTCTGTGAATGAAATTAATAAAGAAAAAATATTAAAAAAGCATTTAGTTCATTTTTGCAAACAACTAGTTTTCAACTCATATAAAAAATAAATTTTTGCTGCACTAAAATTAGAGTAAACAATTTTATAATGCACTGTATATGTGGCTAAAATTGTTTGTTAGTTTATTTAGCAATTTTATTTTATTTAAGCCGCTTTTGTGTTTGGCGTTAAAATCTGTTATCGCAGTAATTTTTTCTTTGTGTTCATTTGGGTGGTTTGTGTTTTTGAAAATTTACACTGAAGACATTTTAATGTTGCTATTGTTGTTGCTGTTTTAAATTTGTTTTAACAACCAATTCAATAAATACTGATTATATTGTCGTTTATGTTTTTTTTTTGTTTTTGGTTAAAGTGTCAATTTAATGGTATTTTAATTTATTTGTTTGTTTGTTTTGATGGAGGTGGCGGCTTTAATGGGCGCTTAAATATGTTTGAAAACTCAGCTACTTACATACTTAAGTTTATATGTTCGATAAATTTTGAATGACAGTTTTTATGTAAAAGTACAAAAATTATATTTAAATAGTTTTTAGAACTTGCAGTAGGTATGAAATTATTTTTTTTGCTAAATTCTGAATTAATAATTAAGGCGACAATAAATTTTATTTTCCGGATTTTAATAAAAATAATTTTAATATAAAGCAGCTATATTTTTTTATTTTTAAAAGAAACTACTGTGTTATAATCAGAATTAGTTTAACTTTTTACGTACTTTATTAATATTTTTTATGGCACAATAAAACTTAATTAGCTTTTAGTTTTTTTTCTATGTTTAAATTTGGATTAATTTGGGATGGTTAGTTATAAATACTGAAATACGTATTAAAAAAAAAATAAAGGTACCGTGTCTAAGCAATTTAGATATGCTTCAAATATGTATTTGGCTAAATGAGCGCAACAATTTAACAAAAACAAATCACGCAAAAGTTTTAAATTTCTGTATTTTCTAACTCCTTTTATGTGTCATGGTGGCAAAACTAAATACTAAATTAAAAATAAAGAGTTATTGTCTTAGGCGTTTATTTTTATTTTTTTTTTGCAGTAAACTGGAAGCATTTGAAAGTAAAAAGGCGCAAGCAACACATCGCGCTTTAATTTCTACTATCAAGTTCGCTACTTGTTATAGCAGACTTAGCAATAAAGATTCTGTGCAATTTTCAATCAACCGTCTACAGCTGTTCAATAGTGTGGTCATACACATGAAATAACAGCAACTATTGTAATACCCTATAATTTATAATTTTAAACATTTAATTTTCAAGTGTTTGTATATAACAATTTAAACGATAGGGCCATATAGGATAATTTACTTCATATATGGGATCACCCTTTAATTTATAAATTCGAATTTTATACTTGTTGTTATAGCGGACTTAGCAATAAAGGTTGTTTATAAATTTTAGCTGTCTGTCTATAAGTTTGGCCACATACATCAACTTACATCAATTATTAAGATACCCTTTAATTTGTAAATGCAAATTTTATACATCTTGTTACAGCGGACATAGCAATACAGGTTCTTTGTAAAATTAACTATTGAGACATTCTTTATTTAATAATTTTTAATGTTTATACTTGTTATAGTAATCGATATCCTGTCCAATTTTCAAGCGTTTGTCTATAACGGTTCAAAAGAAAGGCGCTTATAAGTCAATTTACGTCATCTATGGGGACACTCTTTACTTTTTAAATTTATTACTAGATGTATTACTTTTTGCTATTGCGAGTTATAGTAATACGCATATTTTTATTTCAAAGAAGTGCGCTTTACAGTTCATAATACACTTTAAAATATTAGTTCAATTGAAAAAAATTTGTCAATTGAACTAATGTTTTTGTTTTTAAAGTGCTTGTTTCATTATAAAATAAAATTAAAAATAATAGAAATTGCTTTTGTGGATGAACATCTTAAAAATGGAGAGAAGTCACAACAAAATAAAAAAGTCGTAAAATTATTTAAAATTAAAAAGTGTCACTGAAAGTCACAGTTCGCCAAAAAAGGCTCTAAATGCGAAATTAGTTAACGAACGGTAAATCTGCATCCATTTATGCTTGCAACAATCAATAAAAATACTAAAATATTTTGGAACGTTTTCTTTTCTTCAAAACAACTTTAAAAAAATGTTGATGATGTGGATGAGTTTGATGTGTTGCGGTAATAAGTCAAAATAAAAATAAATTATTAAAAAAAATAATACTTCGTTAATACGAAACTCCAAGAATTATTATTCCTGTTTTGCTGCCTTTGTAATTTTTGAAGAATATTAAATCAATTATTCTGATACTTCAAACTGTACATCATTGCTGTCACTTTTATTACAATTTTAATTATCGTAGTTGATCCGATTGATTGACAGAGTTAAAAGCAATGAAAGTTCCTACTTCCAAAATTAGATGAAACCGATATTCTAGCCCTAAATAATTAGCATTTAAGTGCATTTGTACAAGTTTTTTTTTTGCAACATGCAGTAAAGTATAAAATATCAATTATTAATTAGCATTAAATTGTTGTTAAAATTTGTTTGTTTGTTTGGTGTGCAATGAGTTTTTTTCAAATTCCGAATTATTTTGAAGATCTCATAAAACGAATTAAGCCTTTTTCATTTTAAAACATGTCACAAATCCTGTGAAAACTTTATTAAATGTCACAATTAAAAAATCAGCAGTAATACAATTGTCTTAACAAAGCCTTCGGAAGCATCTGAAAAACGATTATAAAATATGTATAACGTACGTGATGTTTTTCATTGACTTAATTATACATATTTTTTGGAGTTTATTAAGAGGTTTCGGTTATATTTTCGAATAGGTTCCATAACACTTCAAATGTATGTAAATAATAATTGCAGGGTTGTTGACAGTTAAAATTAATTTATTAAAAGATGTTTTTTCTTTTAATTATAAAAAAATTAAATAATAATCAAGAAATTTGGAAGAAAAATTTTTGTGCACTGCTGGTCGTATGCCACAAATAAATCGAACAATAAAAATGAAAAAATAAGAAAATCGAGAAGAATCGCCTATGTCAATGTTGTTTATGTTTTCAAATTGAATATCAATGATTATGGTAAGGTAGCCATAAGGCGAGCTCTGGCTACCAGGTGTAAACCGCACCAAGTTGATGTAATGAAGTCTTTAAAGTCTATTTATTACCCATGCTCTTTAAGTTTAATTGGGACTTATCGCTAAGCAATTGATTGTTATCTTTAATTTATTCATATGGATATGCCCGTATATACTAATCGTAATGTCAATAAGGGAGCGCGGTATGATAGTTCCTTTGACAGTTAACTCTATCGTAAGTTCTAAAAGACATAGAAAAGTCACCCATTAAAAACAATATTTCGTAATATATAACTAAATTGATGCCTCTAATAGAATATTTAAACTGGCCTTTAATAGATAAATTTTTAACACAAAAAATAATACAACTAAATTAGAGAGGGCAGCAGAAATCGCTTTGGTCGGCAAAGCTTTCAAGAAGTAGGAAACAAAAATTCAGTTGGAATAGAACTACACTAATCTATAAATACAATAAAACTGGAACAGAATCATTTCTGGAAAACAAAACAAACAATTTTTGTTTGTTTGTCTCGCTGTCTTTTTGTTTGTTTGTGTTCGCATCACATTAAAACTGCAGGATTGATTTGAATAAAATTTTGTGCGGAGCTCTTTTATATCTTTAACACAAATATAGAGCACGATTTTTTCACAAAGCATGAAACAAAGCAAAAATCAACAATAACCAACAAAAATAGCATAATTAAATCTGAAAGTCGAAAGAAAAATATAGGCGTTTTCTTTTTCTATAACGTATCTCCACCATTTCTGGACCGATGTGCTAGATTTCAATATCACCCATGTCTAACAGAATGGTTTTCATACATTTTCTGTAGCTCATCTGAAGATGTAGTAAAACTGATTTTAACCCGACTATGGAAAGGCGGACATATAAACGGACATTGCCAAATCGGCTTCGTATGTAGGTCGTGAATGAATAATAAAAAATACTCGTACAAACGGAATATAAAACGTAAATATTTTTATTATTTGCACTTGTGGTGAAGGGTATAGAACTAACTGGCTTTAGAACTTTAAAAATATAGTGCGCCTACTTAACACACGAGGTACCACAACACTGTTATAAGAAATATAACATGCTCTTCTTCACCGCTTACCTGTCTTTTACAAATCAGGTAGCACAATTAATTAGAATGTAGGATTTTCAAACCTCTCTTTTTAAAGTTCAATATTAACATGTGGTCAGTTAATCTTAAATAAGAAAAAAACAAAATTTACAGCAAATTCGTAAGTAGAACTTGTAATTATTTTAAATATAAACAATTAGAAGCCTTCTATAAATTTAATAACTTCACTATAAACTCAGTTCTTAATTAAAATTTGCCACTTAAAATACAGCACAAAGTCTAACCATTCTAAGTTAAGGAAACAATTAAAAATAATTAATTCCGCTATTTGATAGCTTCCGTCCTGAACTGAGTATATAATTTTATAGACAACTTAATGAAAAAAGAAAAAAGAAATATTTATAACAATGAATGTAATCTTACATTTATCTATTGATGTCTTCATTAAAAACTGTTAAAGTGTGAAATCATGATGAGATTTTCTTTGCTTTAATAGGTATTTAAGCGATTAAACATTTAATAATTAACTTTTTTTTTAATGTTCAATAGTTAATAAATAAAAATAACAAGATTTTGAGAGAGTGATTTTTTAATGATTATGATTAAATGCTGACAAGTTATATGACATGAAGGCAAATCCTTCGTTTAACCATATAATTAAATATGAAGTCTATTAATCAAAATCAGAATTAACAACTGAAATGTCTAAACAAGCACCTTGATCAAAGTTACTTGTATGTGATAAATGATGTTTCAACTGTGGAATGAAGTTATTTTTCAATATTTTCCATCAAATTTCTAGTTGTTTTCATAATGTTGTTTTACAAATAACATTGTTATCTGTCTCAAATATTTCATTTAATTAAAATTAATGTTGCAACTAACTATTACAACTATTTACAATATGCTCACATGAATTAAGTAATTTAAAATTTGAAATATTTAAACATACAGGATGAGCCGAAAGTGAAAAGCTTTTCATAATTTAGATATTAAACAAATTGTTTTTATCTCAGCTTTGCCACATAATTTTCTTTATGGGAATAAGCTCTTGTTAAGGAAATCCAAGGATAAAACTGTTTGGATTTATAAATTGTATTCTCTACATAAATAAATAAAAAATAAACTTCAAAATTAAGGCGTGCTCCAATAAAGATGTGATTTTTATGTATGTTACCTTATCTTGTGAAATGCAATGTATAGACAGCTTGTGTTTCTTATCTGTTGTAACATCAAGTATAGAAATAAAATAAATAAATAAAAATGGGTTCCATGAATACTTATGTTGTATTGACGTATATGACCTTTTCTCTTGAGCCGTTATAGACAGATACTTAAAGTTTACACAAAGAATGAGTTGTTATGCCCACTCATGAAGAAACTACTAAAAAAACGCTTTTAAATGATACCCATATTTGCAATCGAACTTTTTTTTGCTGAAAATTTCAGGGCCACTGACTCAGTAAATATGGTCGAGCGCCAAATTTTTTACTTAAAGTTTTTTTTTAATTTTTTAATTCTCTATCGCTCCATATTTTTGATTTTTTCTATTGGAGCTACTTCATTGTTTCACATTTTATAGAACAATTAGAAGCAGGCGTGGTGTTAAGCCTACTGCCTCGAGGGATATGGATCGATCTTGCTAACTTTCAATAGAATTCATTTTTTCACTATGTCTGATCGATTGGCGTATTGAAATTTTCTCTAGCTCATCTAGTGCCCTGGCAAAATTGATTTCAACACTAACACGGACGAAAAGACGGACGTTGCTCAATAGACTTCGCTATGCATAAGTACTCGGGGTCGGAAATGGTATAATAAAAGTTTCATTAAAAAATTACATATTTTTGATAACGGATCATTTCTTACGCCTTTAAATTCGATTTTATTTTAAAAATTGACCTTTTTTTGTACTTGAATATTTTCCCGATTCTTGCTCTTAATAAATGCATCTTTGCTACAAATTTTTACTGGCGCATTTGGTTGGCTACTGGCGGATGGTAGCAATTGACTGCAATTAAAAGGAACTTAATTTTTTTTGTTTAAGCTGTTAATTTTTCGTGTTGCTGTAAGAGCTTTAGTAATTGGCCTAATTTTTATGTTGGTAAGTTTTCAGTAACTCAAGTGTGAAATTTTAACAACAAAAAAGTTCACGTTTCATTTTAAGCGACTCTAGCAAAGTGTACGAATAAAAAATATAAGAACATCTTCAATAATTTTGTTGAATTATAATAGTTAAAAATAATTTTTTCATTATTTTATTTTCTTTAAATAAACAATAACGTCTTTTTACATAAACATTGCAACATTTTATTTATTTTAAGCAATCGCCAAATATTAAAAAGCAATTAAATTTTAATTTAAACATTTCCAAAATTAATAAAATAACATTACTACACACTTGCTTAGTTAAATGATAGTTATAATTTATGGCAAATTAAAGTCACTGAGCCCCTTAAAAGGTGACATTATTTAGACGTACAATAATTAAACAAAATAAAAATTTTTAAAATGTTGTTTCTTTGAGCAAAAATCTTAACTTTAGAATTCAATTTAAAATATCATGAAAAAATGTTTACTTATATTTAGATTTTAAAATTATTAAGCGTTACAAAGTGTCAATTGTCATTTTTACTAATTTTCATATTAAAATATGAAAACTTGTTATTTCAATTCAATTTAAATTTAAAATTACCTGTAAACAAAAGGTCCCACCTCTTGTAATTTTGGTTTTTCACCCTCTAAAAAACCATCAGGATTTGTAACATTATAAATGTAGACCTTGGTTAAACGTATCACACCAGGTCTTTGCCAATAGTGATAACTTAATGTATCATTCCACAGCCTTAAATTCTAAAAAGAGAAATATTATATGTAGAAAGTGTGTAAATTTGTTAATAAAAATTTAAAAGCATAAAGTAAAGAATGTAAGCATTACAAAAGTAGTAAATAAGGAAAAGAAATGTGCTACGATATCTCTTTATTATCTGCTCTGCTTATTGGTATTCTTTGGTTTTTTGAACGGCTATTAAATTCGATTTTCTAAAACAAGAGTTTTTTACACCGCTGAAAACATATTTTAAAGAACCCATGGGGGTATTATGTTTCATATCTCTATACACATATTGCGTTTCATGTATTATGACAACAAAAAAAAAAAGAATAATCCATCGGTGTATAAGATTCTGACTTCATTTTGTACGCTCAATATCTGCATTTTCAATATTTTTATACAATAGATAATTAATAACTTAATTCCTAATTTCGTATTGTTGCGTACAAAAGAATAATTCACGAAATTTTCTTTTGGCCTCTTGATCAACAAAAAAAAAAAAAAAAAAAAAATATAGCCTATTACTGGGCCATAATATTTGCACGGCGATGTGAAAGAAGTTAAAATTGATTCAATTTAACTTCTTAACTGTTACATAGTAATTTTCCTTATATCACCAATAGGATACGACAGAAGTCACTTAGAAAAATCAGTTAAATTTTAGAAAATTCTAATTGCTCGGAAAGCATAATGCCAAAAAAATGGAGCTCTAAATTTTGAAAAAAAAAAAATAATATAAATTAAAAGTCCAAGGTGCAACCTAACGAAACGTTTATTACACAGACAAAAGTTTTTTCTGTTATCTAAAGTTTTATTTTTTTTTGTAGGCCAGTGAATCACCCACTGCACCCCAAAAAGGAACTAATCCTGCCTGGTCCCAGTAACGATATGACAAACAAGCTCCCGTAGTTTTATGTATACTAACACGGGCCACAAACAGAGGAGGTGTTCCATCTACTCCTCCTCTTCCTCGTCTAGACAACTTTTACAGAATTCAATAAATGGGATATCCATTCTTCTAGCGTGGGCTCTAAACAGTGTCCAGTAACCACAGCCACCAAGTCGCGTAGTCGACTCCTTGGTAACTGTAGTAGGGTCAGGATAGACTCGTTAGACCGCAAGCAGAGAGGGGTTTGCCACAGAAGGTTTCGATTGCACCCTCTTTAAGCATTTTCCACTTCTTTGCTAACATTTTTGCCCAGGTCGCATGTCCCCTCATCCATATTAGGGTGACTGTCGAAACCTCTACCGTTTAGGGATGCTTGGCATTAAGAGACAAATTCAAATGTGAATGAAAAAAGAATGACATTTCAGAAAATAAAATATGAAAATTAGAGCAGTACAAATCATTTGCTTTGAGGCTTAATTAACTTATAATTCACTCCGCCTTTGCTTCAAAATGCAACGCGTCAAAATGTAATTCTGTGGATATTAACAATTGAAACATTCATGAAGATCTAAATGTGTTATTTGTAAAAGGGGAAATTGTAAAATATGTGATAACTTATACAATGAGGTTTGAAACACAGTCAAATCCTCTAGCCAGCAACATTTCCAAGGATCGCTATTATATTCGATTAAAAGAGAGAACTAGTATTATTTTTTTGTGGTGATTTCTAGATTTAATAAGGAGAATAGACAATAATTTCCACTTTCAGAAAGGTTAGGTTAAATATTGCATTAACATCTTGCTTTGACCTGTATGATACTCAATATTTTAAATTTATAGCGTTTTCATTACTTGACAAAAGTTAAAGTGAGTATTCCCTCGGACAGATAAACACTTTTTAATTATCGAGCATATAGTCTTGTCTTTAATATTTAACTATTCCTATTGTTTATTAAGAGTTGATATATTTTTCCCTCTACAAAAATTGTTCGATTAAAATATGAATGTTTGTTTTTATTTAAATGGTATTGCAGTTTTAATTAAATTTTTGACAAAAAAGTAGTTTAAAGCTTAACTTTTTCAAAACCTTACATTTTTATATTAAAAATCTTATAGTAGGTTTATCCAATAACTCACCTGTAATATAAAATAATCTAGCCATGGTATTGTGGTTAAAAGTATTCCTAAAATTAATGTAATTATTCCAATAATTATCACAGCTACTCTATCTGTAAAGAAAAAATATGAAATTTATTTATTAATTTATGACAAAAAAAAAAAAAAAATTTAAATACGTCAATCGATCACAGATAGTGTCGAAAGAGGTGCAAATCAGCATGTGAAGTAACTCCAATAAAAAAAAAAAACAAATATATGGGACGATAGAGAATTAAAAAATAAGAAAAAAAAACATAAAGTGAAATAATTGGATGTCGCCCATATTTTTCGAGTTAAGGACCTCTGAAATTTAAATTTTTTTTAAATATCAATATGGGTATCATTTTAAAACTTTTAAAGAGATCTTTAAGGAAATACTAAGATTTCTTAAAACTGCTTTACCCACTAAGAGCCGATGTCATTTTAATGTAATTTTTTTTTTTTTAGGTTTTTCATTCTTTGTCACCTCTATATTTATTTTTTTTACTTGTTTTTTTTTTTTAAGTTTAGAGCAGAAAATTTTGTACGCTTATTTTCTTGCGGAAAATTCAGGATAATTATTCAAAACGTACTTATACTATGACATATATTAAAGAAGGAGTAGTAGAAAGAGCTACAAATTTTGATTTTTAATTATTTTAATAGTGTTTAAAATCACCCAATCGTGCAGAGTTAATGATTAAATTAAAAGCTTTGATATTTGTTAAGCAACTTTAGTTCTCCGTGGCGCCATTATCACGGCTTATTTGCCTTTAAGTATGAAACATTCTTCATTTTTGGTTACAATTCTAAATAAAATAAATGCAGCTCGTATTATTGAATAGTTAGAAAATAATGTTGCCAGCAACATTTTGCAGTATTGAAACATGATGCACAAAAATTTTCGTTATTTGTAATAGAAATAATAGAACAAAGCAACATTATTTTTATAGTCATTTTTACCAAACCTAATTCCTGGAAGCAAGCTACGGCACTCAATATCGATCGAAATTTCAATAGAATTTAAATATAAATTTCGATCGATATCGAATGCTGTAATTTGCTCCCTGGTCTAGAGTTTTTTATTTGTAATCATGCTGAGGGTACTCTTGATGAAGATTGGATACATAACTATACTCCAAGAATTAAAATGCGATAAATTTTTTTAGTCATTTGAAGTCTTCACGAAAATGTTAATATGTAATTTTAATAGAAAAAATTAGGGATTTTAATTTAGAATTGCTATTGTATCTTATATAATTGTTATTTTTCGCTGCCAGGAAGTTTTTCTTAATTTTCGATTTAAGGAAATGGTTAGGCGAAAAAAAATCCGATGAAAGCGCCATCTCTGCAAGAAAAACCTATTTTGCTTTAATAGTAGCTGTATAACTTAGAAGTACCTTCAATAGTTTATGCGTTAATTTATTACCCAACGAAATTGTAAACATCAATTTTATGTTATGATAAAATCAATTGGAAAGTCATTACAAAAGATCAAAACACCAAAACAAGATATTCAAATTAAAAACTTTTACCCAAATGAATTGCTATTATGTTCCATTTTTAGCCAGAAAATTACATAGGAGTTAATCTCTCAACTAGAAATGATAAATATTTGCTTCACATTAAAACCAATTTTTATTTTGATTCCTAAAATGTTTTATTGGAAAAATTTCATTTTGATTAGCTACAGCTTCAATATTTATATTTTTTCAAAACAAGTGCTCAAAAGGGTTAAGACTTATAAACTGTATGTTTTAAGGTTAAAAAATAATTTAGAAGTAAAATTTTTCTTACTGAAACTTGATAAAAATCGTTACTTAATTTCTTAAAGTTGACATTGAATATAATCACGTAGTTTAAAGTGATCGCAACGTGTGACATTTTATTATATGCGTTGCTTGACGTTCTTAAAATGTAATTTTAATAATAATCATAATCAGTTTATTATTTTTTTTAATAACACACCATTTGAGTAAAATCTTATGGAATTTTTTATACAAAACACTTTTACAAAGTATCGACATTTTAAAAGATCCATATAAAAGATATTTTGATTAAACAACTTTGCATTTTTATGGCATAAAATGTTTCTCTTTTTATTGTAAATTTTTTTATTAAAATTTTTAAGAAAGCAACGTATGATATATTCAACACTATTTAATTGAAATAATTGATTTTTAATTGATATCATTAATTGATCTCTACTTGTTGTTTCTTCTTATTTAATATTTTACAACTTGTTTTGTTTTAACTTTAATCCATTTTAAAAATGCAATTTTTTTCCTGTTTTAATTATTTTTTAGTTTTAAATATCCGTATTTTGCTTTTCACTTTTCGCTGTTCATTTGTTCACTGTTTAAAAATATTTTATTTCTTCGAAATGTAAAAAACGTTAAATGAAATTTTAAGGTCAGCATTTTATTTTAAAGTCTTTCAAAGTTTAAATGTTTTAAACGATTTTGGCTGCTTTCAGCAAAATAACACTATAAAAGAAAAGCGAAAATATTTAAAGAATTTGAACAACAATATTTTTTATGTAAATTCGTGCTTTATTCCTTTCATTCTTATTAAAAAATATCTATGTACAAAGTTTTGAAAGGAATTAAGCACGAATTTAGTTAAAACTTTCACCAATTTATTTAAATGAGTTGAAATAATGCTTTTACTTCAGTGCGTTGAATTTAACAAAAACAATTAATTTTTTTAATTTAAAATATAAACTATTGAATTATCATAATGAATGCAAAAATAATTAAAATATTCATTAATTAAAAAATTTTGTTAAATTATAAATTTTTTTTAAATCAAACTACTACTTCCTAAAGGAAGAAAAATGTCAAAAGAATTTTTTTATAAAACAAGCTACCCTGATTTTATTATACACCGCGCTGTAACATCCTCCTTAGAGTATGTAACCCACAGTTATGTTTTTAAAACTCTATTCAAATTCAAATTAATCAGCGCTATACGAGGGCTGCTATTTATATTTCTGGCCTGGCAAAACTGAGTGCTGCCAAGTGCAAACTGACATTTCCATTGGAAAGTTTGTCATTTTTAAGCATAATCGTACTCAAAACTTTTGCCGTACGACCATTGTTTGTGTTGTTTACAGTGACTTGAAAAAATTAATGTAGAAAAAAATGGAATAAACTCGTGAACATTTTCGTGCCATCATTTTTCACAACTTTCGACGTGGATTATCACGACAAGAGTGCATTAATGAACTTAAATCTTTGTATGGCGATGAAGCACTATCCTATAGCACTGTGAAAAATTGGTATAATGAATTTAATCGTGGCCGAAGCTCGCTCAAAGACGAATTCCGTGAAGGTCGTCCAAAAACGGCTGTTGTGCCAGAGAACATTGATACCGTGCGTGAACTCATAATGCAAGATCGACATGCGACATACCGAGAGATAGAGACATCTTTGGACATTTCTTCTACCAGCATACATTCGATACTGCATAAACACCTGGCCGTAAAAAGGTTTGTTCTCGTTGGATCCCGCATAATTTGTTTGCCTGAAGTCATCGGAGAAATTCGAAAAACTAACAAGAGAAGATGAATCATTTTTCACCATGACAATGCGAGCTCTCACACATCGGCTCAAACCAGAACGTTTTTGACCGGCCAAAACATCGAATTAATGAGTGATCCAACGTAAAGCCCTGACTTGGCACCTAATGACTTTTTCTTGCTTCCGCACATCAAGAAAAAAATGCGTGGTCAACGATTTTCGTCGCCAGAAGAAGCTGTCTCAATCGGAGTGGAAAAAGTGCTTCGACAACTGGTTTGAGCGCATGCAAAAGTGTATAAATCATGCTGGAGAATACTTTGAAAAACAATAAAACCAGTTTTGATTATAAATATTCGCATTTTCACTATTAGGCCAGAAATATATAGAGCAGCCCTCGTACACGCTGAATAATTCAACAATAGTTTATAAGTTTTGTTTGGGAGAATTGTTATAATTTTTTAGCTTACTTTTTTTATTCGAGTTTGCTATAGGTTTTCCTCAAAATGGTTTAACAAAATTTCCTAGTACCAAGTTAAATTAATATTACATAAGCAAAAGAAGAATGCCACTTTTTAGGGGGAAATCCTTAAAAAAAAGTATTTTTTTATTACAAATATAGAAAAATTTATAAAGTAATAATTCGATCATTAAAAGGTGCACTATGATAAAAATACTAAGTTAAAGTCGTTCTATATTTAAAAAATAATAATACAAATTGTAAGCCAATTTTCTCACAAACATAAAAGATAACCTACAAGTGTAGGCACATGTTGTATAGATATTTTCTGGGTGTAAATTAATTTAAAAATTCATAAAATTTGCGTCAAAAAAAAGCTATTTATGACGTTTTCATAAAATTATTACCCGAGGTATCCAACTTTAGTGGCCTACCCAGAAGCCCCTTTACACCTCTGTGAAATGTCAATTAGATACCTTAAGTGGTTCATGAGATATTAAATTATGTCCAAAATAAATTTATTTTTTAAGTTACTGTGGTATGTATGAATGCATATGTTTATATGCATATGTATTAATGGATTTACATATATATCCTAGAGATTTTGTCAGATTTTATTTTTTTTTTAGCCATTAGGAATAATTTGTTTTGCTTTTTTGTGCCCTTCACAACAAAAATTGAAAAAAGGGTATAACTAAGTTTGCCATTCCGTTTGTAATTTCTACAATATCCATATCCGACCCCATAAAGTGTATATATTCTGAGCCCTTATGCATAACGAAGTCAAGTGAATTATGTTCGTTCGTGCTAGTTTTGAAATCAACGTTGCAGAGGTACTAGATAAGCTATAGAAAATTTTAATAAGCAAATTGATAAGACATAGTTTCGAAAATTTTTGTTATTGAAGGTCAGCAAGATCGGTCCATGTCCTTCAAGGCAGTGGGCAAAACACCAAGACTGATCAAATTGTTTCTTTTCATTTTGACTTCAATAAAAAAAAATTGTAGCTCGCCCATATTTACAGAGTTATGGGGCTCTGAAATTTTCATTTTTTCATAAAAAAGTTCAATTGTCAATATGGATATAAGTTAAAAGCTTTAGCGATACAGAATTAAAAGTAAGAAAACAAATTTTTCCGATTCATGGACCTCTGAAATTTTCATAAAAACGTCAGATTTTTAATATGGTGAATAAAGGTATCATTTAAAAGCTTTTGAAGAGATCTTTCAGCAAATTTTTTAAAATCTTATTCCATTAAGAGCCGGCGCCATATTTTAATTCTGATTAGAGGTACACTAGATTTACATAAATTGTGAAGGGTATATAAGATTCAGCATAGCCAAATATTATTATTACTCTTAATAGTCTAAATTAGTTTTGAAGTCTGTTCTACAAGTCTGTTCAGAAATTTTGACAAGATCGTTGTTATCAGTGTAACTTTAGATTTGCTTGTTTTCCCCATTATAAAAAAAGAGTGGACTATTATTCTGTGTTAAGATTTGGCTTACGTGATTATTGAGATAATTTTAATTTGCGTGGTAGAGAAAACCAAAAACTACGGTACCCGTGAATTAATCTTGAGCGTAATTACATTACAATTTGAAAAGCAGTGAGATTATAAAATTATAAAATTTATTGAAAACACATTTAAATATAATTTTATTTGTAAAGTTATAAAACTTCAATATAATTTTAAATTTGAGTCAAAAAAAAAAAAAAAATAAAATAAATTAATTCCAATAAATTGTTGCATTAAATTTGCTTCAGCTCATGACTTTTTGTTTCATTTAGTCTTAAAATTACAAAAGCATTCAATTTGTTGCTTCTGTTAACTCAAAAACCTTATAAATAATTGTACTACATTTACTTCAGTGACGGTTTTATTTTCGATATGGCCAATAAGCATTTAGGACACGATGATACTTCCAACTACGTTTGATTAGAAAATGAACAGATACACACTGTAACGCAATTTCAACATGCTGTTAATAAATTATATTCGTTAAACATTTATTTTATTAATGCAGCAAAACATGAAAAACTATATTAAAAAAAAACCATAAATAAATTCTTCCAAAATATTTACTCGTATGTAGTTATCGAAGAGCTTATTTTAAACTTTTTAGTTACTTAAGGTATTAGCTCTTTTTAAATAAAAAATGTTTTTGCTTTAAATAGAAATAAAACTTTTAGATGCTCAGAAGAAAATAACAAGTTGGCAGTAACTCCACTAGGCCACCTAATGGATCAATGAATTCCAAAATAGGGTTTGTCCCATAAATACAATAGGTCAATCTTGATTTAATTTTTTAAGTCGTTATTTTTTTCTTTCAATTTGATTTGTATGTTCTCTTGCTTGAGTTTTTATTTGTTCTTTTTATAAAAAATAAGTTGTGGACGAAGTGGTGTCTGGTGCCAATAGACCCCAGTATAGCAATTAGTCATTACTTTTTCAGTATGTTATTTTTTTGTTTTACTTTGACATTTATTAAAGACGCTCAGTGGCCATCAAGGAAGCAATACCTTTAATTAAGAATGCCACTTAGAGACCAATGCTTTGTTTTTTGCCAGCTGGTATGCTCTATACGCCTTGAGTTATATGAAAGAAAGAAAACGGTAGAACTCATACGGCATCTAATGAGCAGCAGGTGGCGTTCAATATATCTCTGTTTATGTTTAGTTTGGTCCGTATGTAGGCCAATGAAACCCAGGGATAATGAGTCTGCAAAAGTGTCAATATTGAATATATCTTGCTACTTTTCTTCTGATTTTAAAAATATGAAAACCTATTAGAGAATGTAATTGACGTTAAGTAACGTCTATTGCACACGAGTTGACCAATAGAGGCTTATAAGTGATGAAACCTTAAACCCGCCAATTAATTCTCAGGTGTAAAGGGAACAAATAAGTAAGAAATTACAAACGTTCGAGTAAATAAAAAATGCAAATTTTATATTTCAGGAAAATGTAAACCCTCTCTGAATGAAACTCTAACACTTCAATCTAAGTAAACACACCGTGTGTCAGTAAAAGCTCCTCTTTTTTAATGAACGTTAAGATCGCGTTTTGTATGAGGTGCACTTTAATATTTAAGTTAGTTTTTTATACAATGTAGTTGTTGTAATAACATATACATACACATATAAACCCACACACTACTGTGCATTTATTAGTTACAAACCTGCAAGCATTTTCTATCGAAGTAGTCACTAAGTCACTACATCGTTACTTTATGGCGTTAAAATATATCGCAAATAATAACGAATTCTGATCCTAATAGTATCCCTAGTCGAGATGAAACGTGCAACTGCAGCAGTGCAAATACTGGGAAACTTTTTAACCTCTTTAAAAAGGATTAAAATTGGGTATTCTGGAAGTGTCGAATATGTTCCTTTTGGAAGAATAAAAAGGGTGTCTTTAACAGTATCGAATATATAAAACTTCTAAAAGTAAAGAAGTTCTGCTTTATCAAAATGGAAATGTCAATTTTAACCTGATAGAAAGGTGTAAAATTGTAAGCATTTGCAAAACTAAAATGCGAAATACGATATAGAGATTTAAAAAAAAATTCTGACTTTAAAAATATTTTGTGTTTAAATTTATAAATAACTAATTTGTTGTTGTTTGTTACTTAATCGTACATGTATCTATTTATCTAATTTTTATCAATTAATTTTTTGTCGTTTTTCTTAACATTTTTACACGCATTTAACATAACCGAACACTGTACAAGTCAAATTAAATGACATTAGTGTTTTTGTTTAAGATTGGAATTTAATCAGATTTTTAATTTATCCAGTTAAATATTTATTTCAAATACAAATACACAAATTTCTTATAATTTAACCAATTAAATATTTAATGAAATATAAAGAAAACATTTTTCTAATTAAATGAATAATAAAATCAATTAAATATTTAATTAAATTTCAATATATATGTCTGCTATACAAACTGTTGCAACGTGTTAATATGCACTTGCAAGAGCATAAAAATTTAATTTAATTTTAAATTGGCTTTAAATTTGTACTTTTAACTTTTGAGACATAAAACTTGAGTAAACAACTTGAATTGGCCAACCAATCAGTCATCTGTTACTAAAACATTTGTTGATTACAGAAGCACAATTAAGACAAACTGTCTGTGATTGTTTGTAACACTTAAACTCTTTGTTTCTTCGATATTTAAAACAAATGCATTAAAAGTCTGCGGCTGATTTTGAAAACTCTTAAGGTCTGATGCTTTATTTTAAAGGCGGTAGAGTAAAAAAACATTGTTTCACTTGGCCTTGAAAATGTTTTAATTTTTTTTTATGTTTCTGCATCAAGCAACTTTCTCCCTTTTACAGAGTCACTGAATTTTAACAACTGAATTTAGTGAACTGCAAACTGACAAAATAATTTTCATCGATATAACTACTGTCCAAGAAGGTCAATGTTAAAATTAAAATTATGGTAATTAAAGTTAATCCTTTTTTTTTTTTTTTTGATAATTTAATTATTTTAGTTCATAGATAATTAAAGAATATATTTCCTTTAATTTAAATAATCTTTTGTTAAAGAAAAAACTGTCACGTATTCGGCTTCTTTGTCAATTGAATAATTAAAGGATTAACTATTGAATGGATAAAAGGAAAAAATAATATCATAAAATTATATTGTTGTTTACTCCGTTTCCAATTATATAGCCGTAGCCACTAGAACAGAGGACGGGCAGAAAGACATCGCTCAATCGACTTCGCTATGTATAAGAAGTCGGAATATATATGCTTTATGGGATCGGAAATAGATATTGCAGAAACTACAAAGGGAATGACAAACTTAGTTGTACCCTTTTTTCACTTTTTGTGGTGAAGGTGGGAATTTCAGCTTCAGATATTACAGCTGGAGACGACTAAGAACAAAATATACTTCTATCACAATATCAAAATGAAAATAAAGAAGATCATTTCCTACGAATATTTTTTAAGATTCGTAAGATATTTTTATGCAGTTTTATTGCACAGAAATAAACTTTTTGCATCTATTAAGGTTTTCATTGTTTTTAAATAGGAATTTGACTTAATTGTTAATTGATTCAATTATTTATTTACTTAAAAATTGTATTTATTTTCTTCTTTTTTAATCTTTACATATAAATAAACTGTAACGAAGTCATAACTGTACACAAAATATTTTTTTTTTTTTGAAATTTTTGATATGATAGTGCGGATGGACAGACGGGCAGACTAACATTGCTTAATCGATTTCGCTATGCATAACGACTCAGAATTTGATATTGAAGAAATTACAAATGGAATGACAAACTTAGATGTCCCTTTTTCCACTTTTTTTGGTGAAGTGTATAGAATTTCTTAATATTTGAATTTTCTTTATCTAGAAAAAACAATCGGTTGACTTACAATCAAAACTTATGCTGATTATATATGACATGTTTGCAAAATTAATTAATATGAAAGTAAAAGTTTAACTTGCTTTCAAGGCACCTGATTAATTTATAAACTTTCTAAGAAAATACTGATGTCGAAAAAGAGCTGATAAATGGAACTAAAAGAATGTTTGCATTAGTTTTAGGCCCATTGACTGAAGCGAAATATACACATGTATTGGTTTCTAAAATATCATCGTGTTGGCACGAAAAGAATAAAGCTAAATCATCAGCAAAAATTTAGTGCTTACAGCTGTTTGAGTTTACAGGTAGTTAAATAAAGAAAATATTGAATAACAATGGATCGAGCTCTAAAATTTGTTTGACTTCGGAACAAAGAGTCAGCATGAAAGACATGACATTAGTAAACGAAACGAATGGATAGTGAAAAAATAATTAGTTTACAGACCGACCACGAAAATGCAAACTTAACTATAAAGGGATAAAAGCTTTAAAAAGTTTTAAGAAAAAAAAAATATGCAAATTTCCTTTTATTATTAAAATTCTTCCTTTAAGACTTTGTAAGATAAAGAAGCTAAGAAGTTGTATTATAGTGTTGTTTACTCCGTTTCCAATTATATAGCTGTAGCCACTAGAACAAAAATTAAAAGACTTTCCCAACAGAGACGTAATTTTTACAGGTATGTCATTATCTTTTTAACAGATTTTTTAATGCACATGAATTGTTATTGCAGCTTAGATGTCAGGTTAAAAAATTAAACTTAAAAATTAAAAGATCCCTACATAGAGACTTGATTTTTAAATGACCTAATAATTTAAAAGGTTATTGGCAAGTTCAATATTAACACAGGACAAATGGTATTAAGCTCGTGCTCCAAATTTGTTTCGGAGCTACTCTGGGTTGTGTTTCGCTGTTTTATCGATATAGAAGAGAATATCCTTTAATCAGATTGTGAAGTTCGTTACTAATATCCTCCCGGTTTTTCATTCAAAATGTTTTTTATTAAGAGCTCTTTCATTTATGGTCGAACAGTTTGTATGTGGGACCATAATCTTGAAGAGGTCTGTTCTGTCATTTCTGCCCATAACCTAGTTCAGGCAAAAATCATTGCTTAGGCAGTGGTTATCCACTGAGTGCTGGTCTAAGATAAAAAAAATTAAAAAGGAACTTTAACGAAAGGTTTTTTCTATAGGAACGATACTTTCACGTTTTATCTTTTAAACATAGACTACAGTCTCTTGTAAAGCAACAGTTATTAAAAAAAATTCAAAATTAATAGATGCACTTTTGATTTTTAGCTACAAGAAAGAAAATAACAAAATTAAAAATAAAAGGAGATGCGGAGCTCTTCTTGTCTTACAGTTGCCTGCATTTTTTTTTTTCATCATTTTAGTCTGTGATCAGGTACCTAAATTTAGGGGCCTACAGAAAAGCTACCCTTTACCTAGAGGATCGACTGCAGCTCTACTCAAAAACACCTCTACTTTGCCTCTGTAAAATTTTATTAAGATACCAAATTATGTCCAAAATAAATCGTTTTTAAGCCTTTGTGGCCCCCCACAATATAACCCAAAATGTTAACAACACAACCCTTTAATCGGTTCAATGCATATAATTCTTAAGATTATCAAATAAGTAATTCTTAGCCCTCCTTTATTCCATTTTATTAAGTAAAAAATTCCTCTATACCGTTGTTATTACTGTGAATTTATTAAGTCATTTTATTAACTCATGAGTAAATAACAGTCATTATCATTAATTTAATTTAAGTAAACACGAATTCCTTTTGGGACTTTTCCACAACAACACAAAATCAACACTACTTGAACATTAAAATAGTAATCGAATTGATGAGCACTAAATACTGCGCGAGATTTTGAATAAGAAGAATTACGTCAATGCTGATAGCCTTGCAGTGTTTATGCTGACATTGTATTATTCTTAGCTTGAAACGACAAGATGTAAAAAAATAAACCAGTTTAATTCATGAACATGTTAATACTTTTACTACAATTTATATTTTAGCCATTTAGTGGAATTTTACCGCCGATGATTAAGAAAATTTTTCTTATTGAACTGCAACTACTTTAAAAGCAATTAATACTTTTAATTTATTTTCTTTCTTTACACAAGTAATAAATATTTAATTTTTTTGTTTTTGTTTTGTTAATTATCTAAGGAGAGTATTTTAGATGAAATGTAAAATTCTTATTGTTGGTTTAATAGTGAATACATAAGGAAGTAAATTCGTAAATTATGAATTAATTACAAATTCTTTGTTTGTTATTATTTATGTAATTAAATATTAAGAGAAATGTTGAAACGTTTTATACAAATTTAACAATGAAAATATTGTTACGCTTTAAATGCATTAAATTAAATACAAAAGGTTTTTTTGTTTTCTTTTTTTTTTTTATTGACAAACACATAACGATTTAGGAAAGCATTTGAAAATTGTTTTTATACCCCAAGTATAAAACAGTGTTATTTAATTAGTTTTCTTTGCTGCAGTAATTTATAAACGAAATATTATTTATAGTGTGTCTGTTGTTGTAATAAATCGTCAATTAATTTGTAATCAATTTTAAAAAGACTTGAATGCTAAATGAACCAACGGATCTAATGGATGTTTATATTTTTTTCATTTTGCGTGGTGCAAGTCCACGCAAACCGTAAAGACTCTAAATAAATTCTTTCTTATATTTGTAGTATTTGTTTATGGCCAAGGTGTCACGACGACCCAACAAGCTTTTGACTAACTATGCACATCAGCATTTTCATGGCACCGTACGAAATATTTGTATGCCAATAGGGTGAAGTAAATGTTGCAACTAAAGAAGTGCCCGAAAAACTCAATACATTGTGGTCTAAAAATTTTGTGCAAAAAATAACGTTCGTAATATAAAACAGAAGCGATTTTGTGGTACAACTAAAGATATTCAAAGTTCTGCGAATCTAGAAAGTCGTCCCTTGTTTTTTGTATATTTTTTCCAATGACATATCACACATTATTTTTTATTTTTTCGAGAGTGGTTTACATATTTACGGGATCGCCTATATTATTGGTAAGCGGGTGTGAACAAGACTTAGGAACTAAATTCACCAGAAATGTTTTGTCAAATCTTATAATTTATAACCTAATATGTCAATCAGATTTTAAATTTTTAGTTCTTACAATTGAATCGAATTTATTTCTAATAAAATAAATAGTCATAGAATTAATTCTTGCAAAAAAAAACCCGATTTATTTAGGACGATAATTATACATTAATTATAATACATTCAAGAAAGATTGCGTCAGGTGTTTCAGCAGTTACGTGGTCACCCTTAATTTTTTAGACTCTTTATTGCTGATACAGTACAACAAAATTTGTTTTATTCTAAGCGTTAGTCTAAACCCGTGCAAAAGATTCGCCATACACATCAAATTATAACCATTAGGGCACCTTTTAATTTATGCTTGTTTAATTTTTGTGTTTAATTTTTAAGTGTTTCTCTATAACGGTTCAAACGATAGGGCATTATAGATTAATTTACTTAAATATGGGAACACCCTTTAATTCCTAAATTTATATTTTATATTTTTTATAGCTGTCAATACAGATTCTTTGCAAAATTCAGCTGTCTGTCTATAACGGTTCAAAAGTTTGGCCACATACATCAAACTACATGAGCTATTGTGACACCCTTTATTTTATAATTTTTAATGTTTATATTTTACTGTCATAGTAATCGACATCCTGTCCAATTTTCAAGCGGTTTAAAAGACAGGCGCATATAAGTTAATTTACGTCACTGGGGACACCCTTTAATTTTAGATTAATTTTTTTTTTGTTATTAGGAGCTATAGTATAACGCATTTTTTCTTTAATTTTAAAGACGTGCGCTTTACGCTACATAATACACTTAAAAAACATGTATGTTTTATGGGGACACCCTTTAATTTTTAAAATTATGAACTGTTTTTAAAACGGAACCAGTCTTTAAGCATAATCTATCATATTACAAAAAAAATTTCAAAATCAATACAAATTTTGAATTGATAACCTTCTTCTTTGTTTGTAGTCGTTTAAAAAATAAAATATATAAAAATATAACACGTTTGATATTACTACAACATCTGTCAATCTATGTCTGAAACTATAACTTTTATAGAAGGTGTTTCACAATCGCCGTTAGAAACAATAAATAAAATAAAACATATAAAATAAAAGGGAAGTAATTTCACATAGAGCAACGGTTCTCAAATGCGGGTCCGCAGCAACCATCGCAGGGGTCCGCATGAAGAGCCGAAAAAACAGTGTTTACAAAAATAAAAACAGGCTTATTTTGAATCTAATAATTTCTATTTTGTATTTACTTATTGAATTATTTATATAATATATAAAGGCGCTGGGTAACTAAACCTTATGCGCACAACAAAGACACAAATTATTTTAATATTTAACAAATAACAATTAAACACCTTGCGGGTCTGTATAGTTAAAATAATGTTGATTATTGACAAAAGCCTTACCAACTCTAATCCGACTTAACATGACGAAATCGGATCTAGTAAAGTTAGAGTTAATATGTGGGTTTTGTTTTTGGATACTTCAAAACTGATTAAAAATTACTTTTGGTGTACATGGGACGTTAGTTATTTCTAGAAAAATTTGAGCACTTTTGGCTACTCTGTCCGCATACACGTTACTTTTAATCCAAATATGTGATGGGATCCATAAATATATTAAGCATACTTATGCATTTTTATAATAAAAGTTTAATAAAATAAAATAAGTTATTTCCTTTTTTGCGTTTTTAATTTAACATAAAAAACGAAATGCAACTTGGGCTTCAGAGGGGTCCGCGCAAAAAAATTAGTTTACCAGAATTCCGTGGGCAGGAATTTAATGAGAACCCCTGATTTAGAGTTTCCTGCAGCCTTATTATGTAAACCACTTATGCTATTTTGTAATAGTTTTTGCCGTAATTTAGTTTTAGTTTCTTGGCGATCGAGACTTAAGTCTAAACTACGAGAATTACAGAATCAGACTGCTGATGAGCTAGCTTAGGCAACCAGCGAAAAACGTATAGATATCAGCTTATACGACCAACAAATCATTACACTAAAATAAATAGGGTCTTTATAATTTGCTTTTTACTGAACGCTTAATCGAAATTTTTAAAAACCAAATTTATTTTTATTTACCAATCAAATTAGTAATTTCTAATTTACTTTTGAGTTTATATTTTTTCATTTGAATTATTAGTAACATTAATATTTTTAGTTTATAAAAGGTTTGTTTGACTAAATTCAGTTTTGTATACATAAACAAAGCAATTGACAAGAGAAATACAATTTGTTGATAAGAAAATCTTTCGGAAGAAGTTGACATATTATAGGTACGGTTCACAGGCAACTGGAATAACGAAAGGTGACACTTCGATCTGGATTTATTCATTTTGCGTTATCTCGAAGAAAGGAAGGTAGATAAATAGAAGGACCTAAAAGAGAAATTAAGAAGATGGATGGAGTGTTGAGCAGTACGTGAACACTAAAGAACTAGATAGAGGGTTGGATGTGTGCACCACTAGATAGAACTATTTGCATCACATCTCCTAAAAAGTGATTTATTATATATTAAATTTATATCAACAAGACTGGAGAGGCCGTCAGAATATACGACTAGAAGTGCCTGCGTCGCAGGTCTCGAAGATCTGTACAGAGATGGCGACTCCTGCAGTATTCGTTTGCACGTTTGTTAAAATATAAGCATTTTAGTAACGCATCTATTAATTTGAACATGTCGGAAGCAAAAAGTTTTGTCTTTTTCGAATTCCTATGAATTCCACAAATATAGATTTCAGAATTATAAATTAGGCTATTCGTTATTTTAAAAAAGTGATTTGTTAAGTCATTATTTTCATCTTTTAGTTTAGGCTGATTGACAAAAAAATAATATCCAAGTTTTTCTTACAGTCAATAAAAATTAAAAATTATTATTTAAAATCATATACATGCATATTTATTATTCTTTGGTATTAATAATAAAATGACTAATTCTAAAGCGTTTACTAATGTTTTTCTGCAAGTGTAACTAACCATACAAAAATGCTACGTTATCGTTATAATAACAAAAACAGTTTTGCAAAGATTTATACTAAAAAAGGTACCAGTATTTATTATTCTTTTTAAATAGTTATTTCTCATAATTATATTTGCACATATGCCAAAATAACAGAATACTGTATTATATTGCAAGACAATTATTTATGATGAGATTGTGAAAAATGTGCAATTTAAAACAAGTTAAAAAAAGCCGTGTTGCACGTGCTTTAAGCATTTATAATTTGTATTGTTTTCAATTGTGCACGTTCTTTTTACGTTTGTCACATTTCTCATAATAACAAAAACAAAAATGAGACAACAACAAAAGTAATAAATATAAACAATAAACTGTCAAATAAAAAAGGTTTTTTTTAACTTTTTTTTTAATATTGGAAATATTTTAACACTTTATTTTATTACTTTACTTATCGTCTCAAATGTTTGAATTTATTTTTAATGTTTGTGATTGCTGATTTGAGCTACAAAGTCCTTTTATTTAATTAACTTAAATACTCTTCAGGTTTTCATAAGATATTAAAAGGAATTTTTCTAAATTATTTAAATCTCTTTAATTTGGTGTTTTGGTTAATTTTCAAATACTTACTAAAACACAATTAGGTGGGCCTTCTTCAGTTTTAAAATTTTATATCCGGAAATTGAAATTTATTCACAAAAGTTACAAGAGTGATATATTCGGCTAAGCCGAATCTTATATACCCTATACCATCTATGTAAACCTAGTATGTCCTATCAAAAAAAAAAAAAAAAAAAAATATTGCGGTGACAGAGTTCAAAAATAAGAAAATCATATATGTATAAATTTTATATAAAAATATCATCGGTTCTTAATGGGTTAAGCTTTTTTTTAAAAATTTTAGTATTTTCGTAAAGATCTCTTCAAATTATTTTAAATGATACCCATATTGATATTTTAAAAAATTTCAAAATTTCAGAAGCCCGTAACTCAAAAAATTGGGAGACCGCCAATTTTTTCACTTGAAATTTTTTTTTTCTAATGTTTTAATTCTTTAATTAATTCTTTTCTTTTTAATTCTTTATTATTGCAAATAATGTGAAAAAATTTATGTGGTGTTTTGCTCGCTGCCTCCAAGGACAAAGACCGATCATGCTGATTTCCAATAGCACTTTTTCGACACTATGTCTGATCGCATGCCTCGGCAAACTTGATTTCGACCCTTACACGGACAGACAGAAAGACATCGCTCAATCGACTTCGCTATGCATAAGAAGTCAGAATGTATACTCTTTAAGGGTTCGGAAATGGATAATGTAGAAATTTCAAACGGAATGAAAAACTTAATTATACCAGCTTCAGATATTACAGCTGGAGATCACTAAGAACAAAATGCTGGAAATATATAAATTGTAAATTTTAAATTTCATTGTGAAATATACTTTTATCACAGTATAAAAACGCAAATAAAGAAGACTATTTTTTCTACGAATATTTTTTAAGGTCTATCGATCTGTTATGCGCCCAGTTAATAAGTTCTCATGAGTCATAAGATATTTTATGCAGTTTTATTGCATAGAAAAAACTGTTTGTATCTATTAAGGTTTTAGTTGTTTTCAAATAGGAATTTAATTAAAGTGTTAATTGATTTAATAATCCAATTAATTTACAATTGTTTTTATTTTATTCTTTTTTAACTTATACATATAATACAACTGGAACGAGGTAATTTCTTTACACCATAAATTTTTTGACATTGCTTAATCGTCTTCGCTATGTATAAGGACTCAGATTTTGATATTGCAGAAATTACAAATAAAATGACAAACTTAGATGTACCCTTTTTCTACTTTTTTTTTGAGAAGGATATAGAATTTTTTAATATTTGACTTTTTTTTATCTAGACAAAAAAATCGGTTTACTTACAATTAAAACTTATGCTGGTTGTACACGACGTAGTTGTAAAATTAATTAATATGAAAGCAAAAGTTTAACTTGCTTTCAACGCACCTGATTAGTTTTTATTCTTTCTAAGAAAATATTGAGGTCGAAAAAAAGGTGATAAGTGGGACTAAAAAAACCTTTGCACTAGTTTTAAGCCCATTGACTGAAACGAAAAATATACATGTATTGGTTTCTAAAATATCATCGTGTTGGCACGAAAAGAATAAAGCTAAATCATCAGCACAAATTTAGTGCTTGCAACTGTTTGAGCTTACAGGTAGTTAATTAAAGAAAATATTGAATAACAATAGATCGAGCTCTAAAACTTGTTAGACTTTTGAACTAAGAGTCAGCATGAAAGACATGACATTAATAAACAAAACGAATGGATAGTGAGAAAATAATTATTGTACAGACCGACCACGAAAATGCAAAACTATAAAGAGATAAAAGCTTTGGATAGTTTTAAGAAAAAAATAATGCAAATTTCCTTTTTATAATTAAAATTCTTCTTTTAAAACTCTGTAAGATAAAGAAGCTAAGAAGTTGTATTATGATAAAGAATGGGAGTCTTAAATCTAAAATTTACTCCTTTAAAATACGTTCCATTATTTTTTAAATTGCAGGGAGAATAGAAATATGAAGAAAATATTTTTAGTCATTAACTACATTCTTTTTGGGGAAGAATCATTTTTCAACAAATTCGGAATTTTAATTTTATAAGTGCCGTGGTGAAATATTTAAAAAACACGCAAAAACATAAGAAATAATAACTATGTAATTGATTATATTTTTTAACTTTGTTTTCTTTTTTCTAAGGATACTTAGATTTTTTAGCTTTTGCAGTGGGTAAGTGCTGATACCTTTGCAGTTTTTTCTTGAGTGTATTTGCCTACTCGTACAAATATAAAGTAAACTGACCTCTACTTGAAAGATTAAACAAAGTTATATTTCCTTTTCAACTGCTTGGCACAATTTATGTTCAGACACACACATATATTTTTTTCTAATGTATCAAACATTTATAATGATAAAAAAAGAGAAATATGCTTCTGTGAATAGCATTAAATGTTATTTTAAATCGTTTTTCAATAAACAGCTTCTTATCTATTAAAATAATCTGCAATAAGAAGCAAAAAAAAAAACAAATGTCGAACATTTAAAATAAACAGACAACTTAAAACTAAATCAAACAACTTGTTGGTATAAAAAAGCCCACCATAAGACTAAACAAATATTGACTCCAATAAATATCTAATATTTCTACGTATGAATGTCTTAAAAAAAAACACTGTTATAAGTAGGTAATATTTAAGTATTTTTCTGTATTAAAAAATCCTATTGCAAATAGTTATGGAGGCATGTTTCTTGAAACTGCTACTGAAGCCTAGTAACGATTACTAACAAATATTTATTTTAGCTGTTACTTCTAGTGTTTATTTCAAAATAAGCTGCAACTAACATTTTGTTATTTGTATTGTTTGTTGCCTTGTAATGGAATATCAAAAACATACATTTTTCCTTGATTTCAGTTGAAATTACATTCATTCATTCTAGTTCTACCAAAAACAAAAACAAACAAAAAACAACACAAAACAGAAAATAAAAGCTAAAAACAAACTAAAGAATCATTGAACAGTTTTGTTAGTAAGATACGAGCACGTTAAATGTACGACTACGTAGTTAGTTACTTTCAATTGTTTTGGTTTTACTTGTGGCTCAAACTGATTAAAAGTTGCCACAAGACAAGTTTTAAATAAACATGCTGTCCGTTTGCAATAAATCGATGCACAAAGTCAATGGGTATTTTTATGGATATGTGGGTTGTTTCATATCACTAAAATAAGAAATATTTTGTGACACTTTCTGTTGGACATAATTAATTAGAAACTATAATAATTTATAATTTTTGTTTATTTTTTATCAAAACACAGAACCAGAAGAAAATAAGAAAAACGAAGAATGAAAAGGTTAAAGATCAAAGAAATAAAAATAAGAGCAGATTATTTTCAACATTAAAAGTTTTGCATTTAAATTAACTTTCACAATTAAAGCCAATAATTTGTATATTTTAGTTATATTATTAACATTTTAAATAAGGAAAACCGTTCGCAAAAATGTGTTATTAATTTTTCTTTCTTAACGGGTGCGATAACGACGAATGAAGCGATCCGGAACTTACTTTGTTGCACTATGCTGGTGTTAATTTTTTCCTTGTATTTTATGAAAGTAATATGTTTTGGAAAAAGAAATCCTAATGTGACGAGAAAATAATAAGTTTAAGCGGACCAGATTTTCACCAGAGCTATTGGATGAGGAGCAAGTCATAATCGCTTTCATGGTGGTGGATCGATCATTTTTATGAAAAGACAAATCCAAAATAAGCTTTGTTCTAGGTAAAATGAATGTAAAAATATTTGCAGACTTGTAACAGAAATATATGTTTGATTTTACTGTTGATATTCACGGCGATAATTGGTGTTTTTTTAATCACGACCAACTGAAATATTACAGTGGCCGGCCTTTAAGCGCAGATTTAAATCCTATTGGAAATAATTTTTTTATTTTCATATTGAAGTTTAATTAAATTTTTAATTCTCTTAAATAAATATTTAATTAAAAATAGATTTTCATTAATTGTAACAATTAAATTTCTAATTAAAAAAAAACAAATATTAAAAAAAAAATAATTAAATCAATATAAAATTTAAATAAACTTCTACCTAAATAAAAAAATTATTTCATAAAAATCTTTTAATTTTAATATATATTTGCTGCTATTAAGCAATTGGACATATAGTTTAACCGTTTCTAATGGAATGCTCCCCCTGTATTATTTGTTTTTAGAATATTTTATTTATATTAAACTAATCACACATTTTTAGTCAACAATCTTAGTCAACAGTCATAGTCAACAATCTTAGTCGAAATAAAAGACAGACGTAACATGTATCTTAAATACAAGTTAAACAGCATTTTCAGAAAAAAAAAAATTATGTAATAAAATAAAAAAAACTAGTTTTCGGATTTTCCAAATAAAACACGTTTTAAAATGCAACAAATTTTTTTTAGAGTTTTTGCCAAAATTCTTTGTTGCGGTAGCAAAATGTCTGATAAAGTTAATAAAAAGTCACAAATAGCCTGATAATTATTGTGCAGAATTTTATTAAATTTTACTTTTAAATGCCATTCAACTTTACAGTCAAGTTAAAATCAAATTTATTTTATGATTTTTTTTTGTTGTTTGTTTTTGTTGTAGATGTGGAAGCAATATTTTTAGTTTTCGGAACTAGCCAATTTATTATTCTTGTTTGGTCAGAGAGTCAGCCAGTTAGCCAGTCAAGCAGGTGTAATAACAAATGAACTTAAACTTCTTGCTGTGTAATGACAACGGAGCGAGCACTCACTGTTCAACCAAGTGTTATAAAATCTTATTTTGTTTATTCTGCTTAAACTAAGAAATGTTGCAATAGAACAACAAAAATAAAATGAAAAAATACTAGTTTCAATTAACATTAGTATTGCAAATAATAGTTGCGTAAACTTTTAGTTGTTTTTGAATTTGATATTGACTTTTTATTTAGTTAAAACTTTAATTGATACTTGTTAGTGGTTGGTTGATTTCACTTAAGGTTTTTCTTTAACAGTCAAGTGTTAAAAGGATTTTGGCCACATTACAACATAGTAAATTGTTTTCCGTGGTTAATTTGCTAACAAAATTATAAATAAAGGAAAACTTTTAAATTCGTCGAATAATTTTATTTTACTTGGCTAATAAAACTTGTGAAGCCAGTTAGTTATTAACGCTGCTATACTCGTTAAATTTATTGTGTCACTAGCAGTGAAATTCAATGGATTTTTGATGAACGAATAAATTTCATGATATTTTTGTTGCCTTTGTAACCCTGAAATGTATTACACAAGTAAGAAAAATTATTCTAGCCATCGCTATATACATATGAGTAAAAATGTCTCTAAGATCCATTTCACACGACGGTATTTTTTCATGCCATTTTTTTTATTTGCTTTAAAAGTTTCAGCGAGTTTTATCGCGTCTTTGCACTACGTAATTTTTAAAATCATCAGAATTTGTATATTTCGCTTTTATATTGTATTTGTTATTGTAATTGTTTGTGTTATTTTAAATAATACACAAAAAACAAATCGTCTGCAGCAAACGTATACAAAGCAAATATAAATAAATCCCCTCAAATAGTTTCATGCAAAATGCCGTCGTGTAAAAGGCCTCTAATTCATTTTTGGCGTGTACAACCGGCCTTGTAAATTATATTTTTGAAATAGTCTAGTTCTCCTGATATTTTCTATAAAAGAATACGATCTCTGCTCTTGGGTGTTTATAAAAAAATGTTCCAAAACAATATTTTATGTACAGAAGTGATCCTGCTACAGTTTTATTGCATGATAAGAAATAACTTTGCGTAAAAAGTAAAATAATAAATTTGAAATTATCAGTCTGATCTTGTCATAAAGACTGTATCTGTTATTATAGCTTTAAAAGATTATTGCTTTAAATAAATAAATTTCCACTTACTATTACTAAGTTTAGCTCCTTGTGATATCAACATTGATAAGGGCGTTGCTCTACTACGCATAAATGAATGTGAACGACTGTGGGTGCGTGTGGCGTTAGATGTTGAGCTCGCATGACCTGTAGGTTGTGGAGAACTTACACTGCCCGTTGAACTCGTCGTAGTTAAATTTGTTGTTACGTTACGATTGAAATCGTTTGCCACTGGTGGTGGTACTCCCAGCCAACCAAATATACGATCTCTTGTCGAACGGCCATATCGTAGGTAATTTTTAGTTAAACCCATTTGTATTTATTCTATAAAGTAAAAAAATAATAAAATAACATAAATAATTGGAGTAAGTATTAAGTAAATTAAATAAGTTAAAAATGTTAAAAATGAAAAATTTGTCATGTAAAAATTTTATTTTTTATAAATCAATTAAAATTTACTTTTTGGCTTAGGTTCATTTTTTAATTTAATTTTTAGAAAGAAAAATTAATTCTTAAATTTATGCGGACGTTTTTCAAATAAAGTTTTTATAAACTTCCTAAAAATATATTTTTTAAATTGTTTCCTGATACATATATGTATGTACGTGGGTACAATGTTATGCGTTTTCTTGTTTATTTGCAGTCTTTTAAAGTTGTATCCTAGCAAAAACGAGCATAATATAAAAAACATAATCACAATATTTTTCTTCTATTCCTGCACCAACACACTAGAGAGTCGCTTCCTTGAAAACATTTCCTGCGTCCTGTAGTCCATTAAACTTCTACCGAGGTTCCATGATTTTTCTTCTATATTTAAATAAAATATTCGGTTACAGCCATGGAATTCTGTCTGTCCTGAGAACCACCATCTGCCAAGTTAATATTCTGTAGAAATTAAAGCAACAAAAAATCATAAAACCTAAAAAAGGCAATAGTAAGTAAAGTATGAGTTTTTACCCATAGTTCAGCCATTTATGAACCGATGTTTTGATTCTTAAAGCAATTATCTTGAGTGCTTTGACAAATTAATGAGCATAAACTTATCACGAAAAAGGAATACGATTAGATCGAATTCGTTAAATCATTTAGAATACAATTAAGAAAGTAGAATTTAAAAATTAAATAAAATTAGATACACGGTTTCAGTTTAAGGAAAAAGAGTTGAGTATCTTGTGGGTTTTTTGTTTTTTTCCTAATTATAAACAAATATTTGTTTAAGAATTTCAAATGAGTTAAGTTCCTTTCATAAAAGTTAATATGTTGACTTTAAATGTTGCTAGAAAAATACTGCTTCTGCAACATGTTTCTAATAAAATAATGTTGTGCATTGAACATAATTACGACAAACAGTATTTTTTATCGTTATTGTGCTTTATACAAGGAATTTTCAACAAAGAATTCTTCATGTTTGCCGAAATTTGTCGTTCGTCCCAGATGTGTTCGATAAGAATAATTATTTTATTATCTACCTTCACCATATTTTATGTGAAAAGCTGAACATCAGACCAGCCTCTTTTGGATCATATATTTGTTATTTCTAGTTTTATAAATAAATAAATAAATATTATTTTTAAATGATAAGATAACTTTGAAAGAATTTATGAAGAATTAGTAACTAGCCAAATATAATGCCCGGTTTTAGATCACTACATCCATCATCAGCATGCTTCTCATCTATAGATTTAAGGTAGCATACGTTGAAGTGTGAAGCTTTCATTAACATTATAAATTCTGTAGAAAAAAATATACTTCTCTGCAACATTTAAATTGAGTAACTTGTCTGTGTAGTTTTTATCTCAGTTTAGAGTTCTGAGTCATCTTATTTTTTTCTTATTGATCTCAAATATCGAAAATCGTCGTAGTTAAGAAAAGTAATTCTAATACAATTTTGTGATCATCATAATCGATCTACGGAGTAAGCACGTGTTGATAAAGTCTATAACCAATTTTTTCCGTTTTCGATATGAATTTCCGTACCTTTAAAAAAAGGAATACTTGCTGCGTTTTTCGTTAATATTGACGAGAACACCGATTTGTTCATCCATCCTTGTATTCACTGGCCGGAAATAAAACATTTCTAAAGATGTTTCGCATAAAGTTATTTGATTTATATCGGTTTTTAATAACGAAAGTTTTTGAACTACAATAGCTATCAGTTATCAAAAAAGGAGTGTCATAACTAATTCCTATTGGAAATTTAAATCTTCCTTTTTTGTTGGGGCTTTAGCAAAAATTAATTATTTTTAAGTATGCTATCATAAAATAAAACAAAAGAAATTTTTTTCCATTAAAAAGTATTTTTTATAAATAATGTTTTAGTTTTATATTTAAGCACTTTCTAGGAAAATTTTTCTCGCATTTAAAGCATTTTATTTGTAAAACATTTTGTTGTCATTTTCAATCGAAAACAATCATATGAGAGAAACGTGTTTTTTGTTTGTTTTACACATGTTTAATTACTGTTTAATTTACTAATCATTTATGACCTTGATATTGAATTTTGCAATAAACGATTTAAACATTTCAATTAGAAAAAACTTGTAGTTTAACCAGATAATTGATTTATTTTACTGAAAGTTTATAATTAAAAAAACTAAACCAATAAATTTTATAATGATTAAATTTGAAAGATTTTTCTCTTAAAAAACAAAAAAAAAAAAAAAAAAAAACAAATATATGAATGTAAGGCCCCATTAACATTATTAAATTGAATATAATTAAACAATAGATTAAAGTTAATAAAAATTAAGCGTTTAAACGCTTTTGTTTTCTAAGCAAAAAAACTGCAATAAATGTTGTACTTCTTTTGTAACTAAACATGCAAAAATGCTTTTAATAATTTTGCGAAATCTGAATGCCCTTCCATCAGAGGAATTGTAGATGCAATCTTATACATTAATGTATTTATAATATAATTTAAATATTAATTATAATTATAAATAAATGAACACCAGCTAGTTAGATTCACAAACGATGATTTTCGACGTGTCAATGGTAACACGTTTTAATTTAAAATTTTACTTTTTTCACTACATCCCTTGTGTATAAATTATAATTTAAGGGCATATGCATGAAATTCACCTTTGTACTAAAAGTACCACGTTCTCTTTATAAAATTGCAGTGTCTACCAGTAATTGTTTCCTACAATGATCAATGTTTATAATTTAGTATGCAGGTGGGTTGCCTGATATCTGTCATGTTTATTGAAGGTATATAATTTTAATATTTCAGTCTTTTTTTATTGGGTAGGTAAGTGTGACCATCTTTGGGTTTTTTTTTAATAATCTCTACAGAGATTTTTATGCAACATTTAGAACAAGTACACGTTAAAAAACTAATGGAAAAACATAAAATAATTCATTATTACAGATACGTAGACGACATAGTATGCACCGTAGAAAAGGACAACGATTAAGAAATTCTGACGGATTTAAACACAATTTATAACAAAATTACATACACAATGGAAAAAGAGCAAGACGAAGCTTAACATTACTTTGAAATAACAATAACACGAGGAATCGACTCCCTAAACTTTGACATATACAGAAAACCAGCCACAACAGACAACAACAACATCAAAAGTTCCTCAAACTATCCCACCCAACATAAGCTCGCAGCATTTAGACATATGATTCACAGACTTAAGACAGTCCCACTTTCTCAAGACAAATATAACAAAGAACTCGACACAATTTACACTATAGCTAAAAATAACGGTTAAAACTGCACTACTATCGACAAACTACTTAGACAATACAACACTAAAAACAAGAAGAAAGAAAACAAGGAGACAAACGATACAACACGACGACACATTTTTACTTACACAGGGCCAGAAATATATAGATTAACTAACCTTTTTTAGAGAGAAGGTTTACAGACAGCACTAAAGACGAGCAACACTCTACGTAATAAACTCAAGACATCAATAGAAATAACCGATAAATTTAACACCAGCGGAGTATACAGATTTACTTGCACCTGCAACCATACATACATAGGGCAAACTGGACGAACATTAAAAACAAGGTTCACAGAACAGATACCATCATATAAACGGAAAAGAGAAGACTCTAACTTCGCAATACACCTTAACACACATCAACACGGGCCAAGGGAAATAGACATAGACAAATATGACATTAATATATCCTAGTAAAAAAGGACGAAGACTGGACATTCTTGAAAACAAGGAAATATACAAAACACGAACGTTTAACGTTGTTCGTTTCACACAATTCTTACACCAGTAAAATTATTAATACAAACCTACAAACGGAAAACACCCATAGATGGTCACACTTACCTACCCAATAACAAAAGACTGAAATATTAAAATTATATACCTCCAATAAACATGGCAGATATCAGGCAATCTATCTGCATAATACCATTTAAATAGACACCATCCTAACCGACAAAACTACCTGAACCCGCCACTATCTATGCAACAAACACCTTACACTATCTCAACATACTAATCAAAACGCAGCTTGAAAATTATGTTCTCACACTGAAAGCGCTCGCCAAACGTACCAAATAAACAGCCCGTGACGACGGTCTTCACCGAGAAACATGACAACAGTTTAATATTTACTGGCGGAACAAATCTGATTAATTAACACTTTTTAACACCTGTTAATATTTTTCTTAATTAAAGAAATGCTGGTTTTTCCAATTTTCAATAGCACGGTTTTGAACAGAATATATATTTGTCTGTTTTTAAATTCAAGCCTTAACGTTTAAAACAAACAAAATAAAACTTTTAGATTTGTTAAAAGTTATTTTTTGTGGGCCTTTGAATATTTTGTTATTTTGTTTGCCAATTTTTTCTTATATCCTTAATCATTTCTCTTAAACTTAAAATCATCTTTATAAGATAAAAAACAAATTAAATGTAAAGTTATTTCGACTCAGATTTTTTAACAAATAAATTTCATTTACGAGATCCCAATGTTAATGAGTTCGGATTTTCAGAATAGATTTTTGTGGTAAATATTTCTGTGGAAGATTTTATGCCTTGACCAAAAAAAATATATAATTTGTCCCTGAAAGTATTAAACATTTGATGTTGCTTTTTTAGTGAAGTTTTTAAATTTTTAGTCCCCTTAAAAATTTACATTTATTGCAGCAAAAAGCAGATTTTTGTTTGTTTGTTTTAATTTCGTGAATTTGTTGAACCCAGAAATAGAATCACGTAAACGGAAATCATTGTATTGAACTATTTGCTAAACGATTAAATTAAACGCATCTCTATTTGACAAAAAGCTTGTCATTATTGACATTTTAATCAAATTTTAACACGTAATAATTGCCAAACTATTATTAAAATTTTTTTCTTAATACACAATTGATATTTATGTGTCAAAATATCGAACAACATCAGTTGTTTTCCTTTTAAACATACATGACTTGCTAAATGTGAAATAGTTAATAATAATAATCATCTAGACTTTTTAAGTGCACTATTGTTAGACTGTAATTAGATTTAAAATGTGTTGTTTAATGAGATCTACAACGAGTGACGCTCAAAAAGTCAATTCAAATTCATGATTTATAATATTTATTATTTGTTTAAATTTTGCTTTAAATAAATAATTATTTCAAATATTATAAATGACACAAATGATCCAATTCTAAGTTCTATTGATTTTTCAAGAGATTGTTTTTCATTTTCTAAAGAACTTTTATACAAAATATTTTTTAGCTTCCTTTTTTTTAATTGTCCAACAATCATTCACTTTCTTTATATTACGCTTGACTATCGTACAAAGACAAGTTGTTACAACTATCTAAAATAACTAGAATCCAACTTGCATGAGAATTTCAAAAACTATCTCTATTCTGACCCTGTCATGCAAGAGGCTTTACTATGCGTACTAGAGTGCCGACAAGCATTTAAGGGGTTTTGATAGAAAGGTGCATCCGATGCTTCGCTGGTAGATATCTATATGGCAAAAATCGCTGTGAAATTTCTAAAACAGGTACAATCATTATGGAACTTTCTATAAATAAACACATTTCTCAGTCGGGTATCCACCGATTGTTAAAATGTCAAGGTATGTTTCTCCTGTAGATTTGTTGTACCTCAAGGGAACTGAGACTCTTTATTATAGAAAGGCTCCATGTTTTTTGTGCTTTTATTATAAGGTAGCTTATTAGTTTAATTTTATTTTAATATTGTTCTTCCCTCTTCTTGTTTTTTATTTCTTCTTTGGGTTTATTGTATCAAGAAAACTACTTTGGGATATAACTGATAAATTTAGATTTTTTACACGGGAGATGAGATCACAAATGCACAACTTTTTTAATATGCAAATTTGTTGAAAAAATCCTTTTAAATGACAATATTATTTTTTATGTTTTGCTTTAAAACTCCACTTTTTGTACAAATCAATCTAAGACTGAAACCTACATTCTTCCAAAGACAACCTTAACAGTGGCGTACACTAGCCCAACCTGCATTCATTACCATTAAGACTGTCAGGGTAAAGAAATAAAAACACAAAAATATACACCCGAGTTCGTTAGGTGCTGCCGAATTGCTCTGCCTTCTACAAAATAAATCACCGATAAGGGGCTCAAGGGTAGGTTCTACCAATATTGATCCTTTTGGCCAGTTCTGTGCTCGTTGATCGTCAAATATTCACACCAAATTACGAGAAGCATAAGAACCTAAAAAACAATAAGGATACTTTGTCCACCCCTCTGAAACCCAAAATCCACCATCAGTCAATCAGTCTTAAAAAGGTCAAATCAAAAAAAAATAAGCACAAGCAGATAATTATCTATTTTATAGATTCGAATGGTTAAATTGCAAAGTGGAAGGGTGAAGAAACTATTGTGACTGATGCTCTTTAATTATATGCAAAGGTTATAGTTACAAGATCGCAAGTGACGCTTTATTTAAAACGTGATGAGTTCTTTGGATTTTTAGCGTTCTAACAGGGCGTAAAATAATATTTATGCGTGTTTAACCTTTCTTTACCCCTCACCATAGATGGAAAAAGGGTATGTCTAAGTTTGCCATTCCGTTTGTAATTACTACAATATTCATTTTTAAACCCATAAAAAATATATATATTTTGAGTTCTTATGGAAAGTTATATGAAGGGTCATCCAAATGTGACGCCTAGATGACATAAGCCATTTTGTTTTATTAGAAGGTAGTACAGTTTTAACCATGGACAGGTACACATTGCAACAACGCGCTTACATCATTCAGTTAGATTCCTGAAAAACGAACAACAGATCCATTGTTTTCAAGCAAAATTTTGTTTCATTTCAGAATGGATGGATTCGTCAATAAGCAAAATTGTCGTATCTGGGGTGATGAAATTCCTCGTGTTATTCATGAAAAATCTCTACACCCACAAAAAGTTACTGTTTGGTGTGCATTTTGGGCAAATGGAATCATTGGGCCATTTTTCTTCGAAGATAATGCTGGAAATGCTGTTACTGTGAATGCTGAGCGATACTAAGTAATGTTGAGAGACTTTTTATGGACACAGTTGAATCATATTGATGTGTCTGACGTCTATTTCCAGCAAGATGGTGCTACATGTCACACAACTCGAGAAAACATTACGCTTTTGCGATCAAAATTTCCTTAACGTGTAATTTCACGAAATGCAGATTTCAATTGGCCCCCAAGGTCATGTGATCTAACGCCATTAGATTTTTTTTTTGGGGTTTTTTGAAAAGTCGAGTGTATGCTAACAAGCCACAAACAATTAATGATCTAAAGAACAACATTCAAGTTGCAATTCGTGAAATAACACCAGCAACATGTCAGAAAGTCATTGAAAATTTCAATATTCGGATTGATGTCTGCAGACGCAGTCATGGTGGACATTTGAATGATATTCTATTTCACTTATAATTGTAATGGATCATGCTTTTAATAAAAAAAAAACAGCTTGAAGAAATTGCAAATAGCTTGTGTTTTATTTCAAAGAAACATGTAGGCGTGTTTTTTGGATGACCCTTTACATTACTTATTTTTTTTTTTCTATTTGTCCTCTGTAATCCTAATAGTTATTTTATTGATTGGAAACTAGATTTCCATACATAAAAAAGAAAGAATGTAAAGGGCGTTTTCCACCCTATACAAAACTTAAGTTAATCAAAAATACATGTAAAGTGAATTTAAAAAATGTTTTGCAGCAAATAATTTCTTCTTTTAAAATTTAATTTGTTTTTAGTTTTGCCCGTATTTAAAAGAAACTTAGCTTATTGTGTTTGTTTATAATATATTGTGCTTAAGCATACCATATCCTTTTGGGATAGTTTCAAAACCGTCCAACTATGTTGCAATTTTTTTAGTTATAGCCATTTAATAGCTGATTAAATGCTAACAAAAACTTGTCTATAGTAAATGAATTATTGTTTAGCACAACTATAACTTTTTAACTGTAACAGTAATTTGTTACGCTGAACATAATTTGATTCGCTTAACTGTACCATAAGCATGTTTTTACTCTGCGTGTGGTAGGCTGTGTCGTTCCATTTGAATACATTAAGATTTATTTAAATGCAAAAACAAAAAATGAGTGCAGGTTAAAATAAAGAAAAATACAGATGGCAAATTTTTTGCGACTGTCGATTATAAATAATACGGCATTTACACTTTGCAATTTTTCGTGAACGAGCATGAAAGTTTTGTTTGTTGGTGAAGCAAGTAGGGTAAGCAATATGGTATTGCCTGAATTTTGAGGGGATGTTACTGTAACTTATGTTTATATTAAACAAATTATGTCTCCGCAACTTAAATAGAGAATTGAAAAGAAATGCCTCAAAAAATTACATAGTGTAAATCTGGACTAACTCTATTTCGTTAATCCATAGAAATAACGTAATTATTACAAACTAAATATTATTTGATGTAAAATTTATGGAAAAATCGGCTATAATCAAAATCCAAAAACCACCCATAGTTCCGGTACGACCCGAACTACTCGATATCTTGTTTAGCAAGCGAGTGCAATGACACTTCGAAACCATCCAAATTATAGCAGACTGTGGCTCTGGCAGACTTAAACGTTTCAAAGAACATTTAAATGGACTGCCACACATTGTTAAGTTGTTGTTTTTTTCGCTAACAAAAGTTTCTTCTTTTTGCTTCTATTATTTAAATATACATTCAACCACAATAATTTTTGGTAAATTCATACCTTCAATGGGGATTGAACTCACAATGTTCTGTTTTAGCAAACAAGAACACCACGATATTTGCATCCTTTTCCTTTTATTCTGTTCAAACAAAAGAATCGTTATTGGTAGGGGAGAAATAACACGCACAGTAACAACGTTTGTTCTTGTTGTTACAGCTATGTAAAGAGATGGTACATTTTACTATTAAATTTGTTAGTTTATTTGAAAATCTGTATGAAAGAAAAAAATTAGTAACCGTGATATTGAGGATAATTTATGATGAAAGCTTAATAAACGTAAGAAATGAATGGTTATGTCTGATTTCATTATATTCTTTTTAAGTAATAAAAATCTATTTCAATTTATAAAAACAATCTGAATAGCTTTTTTAAAAAAAATTTAGATATACTTTAGATAATGAACACATTGACTTATGCACATTTAATATGTTTAATGGCCTAAGTTCATACCCCAGCAGCTCCGGGTTAAACAAAATGCAATGTTTTCTGCTAATAGCCTTTTTTTGCTGGTATATAAAGTATTAAGTTGTTGTCAAAATGGATAATGTAATTAGACAACATAACACCAGGAAGTCTCTAGTACCAGTTTCAAACTTTTAATAATTTGAAGAACTAAAAAATTTCTCGCCAAAATTTAATCAATAACTAAAACTTTCGATAAATTTTTTTAATACTAAACATAATTAATTTTTCTCTTAAGCTATTGTTATAATTTAGCATGTTATATTAAATGTTTTACGCATTTTTTAAGCAATTATGTTAATTCTGCCCACTGTGCAATGTAATTTATATATTAATAGTTAAAAAAAAAACTTTAAGCTATAATTATAATTATAATTATTATTGCAAAAAGTGATATATATATTTTTTTATTTTTATTATTTATAACAAAATGCTAAAAGAAATCTACGCTAGTTAAATAGACACGATTTCCTAATTAAATTTATACTTTAACAGTCAATTACATGTTATACTACTTTGCCGCTTATTCACAATAAGATTCTCATTAAAAAGGAACTATGATCAAATTAGAAACATTTCTTAACACTTAATAAAACAAATAATTTTAGATGCAAATATTTTAATTTATTATTGTGATTATTAATTTTACACTGAAAAGGAGATTTCAAGTAAATATTATTTACAAATGGATGATGATTCAATTGTAAATAATAAATAACAGTTGTACCATGAAGGAATTTAAAGTTTGAATTACCACCCGTCAGTCTTAGAACTTGAAGCCAATTTGTTATTTACTGTCAGCGTAAATGATTCACGACAGTTGCAAAGTGGGATATTTATCTGAAATTTAAACAACTTTGACAATATTGACTTTTTAATATCATTTTTTTTGAAATGCTTATGTCACCATCTTTACATTTTTATATTCCAGTTTTTTTTATTTCCGTTTCTTGTTTAAAAATTGTTAAATAAATATTTTTATAGCTTTTTTTGTTTGAAATTTTACTACAGTGATTTTGTTTTTTTTTTTTTTGTTTTTTATTTAACAGAAAAATAGTTTTATTTTTGAAAGAACATTTCATGTTTTTTTAATTGTGTAAGATCTTAAAAGTAAAAATTTTTTTCAACAATCATTGATATGAAGCAAAATTAATTCTAAATTACTGCCACCAAAGCGAATACCAAGTATTTTGTTTCTAATTGATTTATTTTTTGTTTATTTTTCTTTTTAGCAGATTAAATGTAAAAACTATAAAAAAAATATTTAAAAAAAATTTTAAAATGCCTAAAAGGAAATCTAGAATAAACATTAAAAAACGTGTTTATAATTTTTTTTTAGCAACGCATTACAGTAATTTTAAAAAGCTGTATTTCTGTAAAAACAAATATGTGCAAAATTACTTTTTAAGTTTTAAAATTGTATTTTTTTTTAAATGTGCAACAATCTCATTTCAAAAGGATTAAAAAAATAACATTCAAACGTTTTATTTAAGAGAAACATTTAAAAGACGCTGCATAGGATTTTTAACCGAAATATATAAATTCAACAAATGTTATTTCGAGTAAAAACTAAATGAAATTATTTCCAAACTTTTTTATCCTAAATTGTATACATTGGCTATAATCTTATCCGTATATTGTTATTGCTAACGATACAATTTTTATATTATTTATTTATGATTTCAAGTTTTATATGTAAAAAAAATATATATTGAAGGAATGGAGACTGAAGATTAATAGCTACAATATACTCATTCATTTATAAATAATATCTCCATTCTCGAAAGGCAAGCATCTTAGTTTATATCTTGATAGGCTAATGACTTGATATTATTTTTAAATTTTGTTACATGCCTTCATTCATATACTTTTCAAAAGTGATATGAATATGCAAATTAGTTCTTGATAGAGTCACATTAAAAACAAGTTAGAGTGCTATATCCGGCTATGCCTAGTCTTATATACCCTCCAACATATATGTACAAACACATGCAAAATACGGCAGATTATCTATTGAATAGTTAATTTAAAAATTGACATAAGAAATTCTTTCCTACCATAAAGTTTTTCTGTTCCAAAAATCTTTTTTTCCGAATTGTAAGTCTTACTTAGGGTTGTTGTGTCAACTTTGTAAATAAAAAGGTTATCAATTCTAAACATAAACAACAACTACCTGAAGGAATTAAAACAAAAGATGCAAAAAAATTGAGGTTAAAGAGAATTAAAAAACATGAAAATTTAAGTAATTTATATAATTTAACTTTAAAAATGTCATCGGGTTTTAATGGGCTAGGCATTTTTAAAATTTTTTTCAGTATTTTCTAGAAGACCTCAAATCGAACTCATGTTGATATTTTTAAAATTATGTTCCACAATTGTACTTTTCTAGGAAAAGTTAGGAGGCCCACAACTCGAAAAATATAGGCGAGCGTCATTTCTTTTATTTTTAGATTCTCTATCGACCCATATAATTGTTTTTGGTTGTTTTTGTTTTTAAAAGTTATATTATTGTTTCAAATTATATGGAAAAGTTATAGGCAGGGTGGAGTCTTGTCCGCTGCCTCGAAGAACATGGATCGATCTTGATGATTTTCAATAGCAAAATTATTGAAACTATGTCTGATTGTTTGGCGTCTTTAAATTTTCTCTAGCTCATCTAGTGCCTCGGCAAAGTTGATTTCAACTCGACAAACAGACATCGTTCAATTGACTTCGGTAAGCATAAAAAATGAATATTATTGGAATGACAAACTTTTATATACCCTTTTTCCATCTGTGGTGAAGTGTATAAAATCCCTACACCCGTCATCAAGGTTCTTCGCATCTAACTACTTAAGGTTGTATACGTTGTGAACACCATCTGCTTAAATGTTTAACAAACTAATTTGATTAATTAAAAACAAAAGAAAATTTTCATTCATAATTAATCAATATTAATATACTTAGACGAAATCCACACACAACTTTACGCTTTTTTCGTTGTTCTCTTTACCAATCGTCACATATATTTGTTCTTAATTTCAGCTAACCATCATTTATGTATTTTTCATACTGTTGTTGTGAAGAAAGCATGAATGCTTAGAAAGTAACTTATGGATTGAATTAAAAAAATGTCAATTCTTGTATAAACTATGGAAATAGTATGAACTTAGATATTGGTTTAGGGACGAAAAGTGTACACCAGAAGCACGTTTATATTCCAAGCCAAACTTTAACAAATAAAAGATAATATTAGCAATGGTAATCCATTTAGTCTTCACTCACTTTGTATCATTTCTCTTTTATTATAATTTTTTGGTTCAAATTTGCAAAAAGAATCTTTATTTACGGTGCCAGATTAATATACATATATCCATTCACATTTGGGTTAATTCTTTATGGCCTCATTTATTTAACCCTAAGTAGCAGACATCAGATGTTCCGTTGGCCAATGTTTAAAAGGCCCTATATAACATTCACATGTGAAAATATATTGCAACGAAAAATTTGACAAATCACAAAAGGAGACACCTCATGTAATTTACAATAAAAAGCTCTATTTAATGTACCGTTATCTTTTAAAAATCAGTATTTTCAAACAAAATGTACAGTTCAAAGAATATACAGTAATAGTCACATATAAATATAAACACATATTACATATTTAATTACACTTTGAGCGAAAACATAATTTTAATACTTTTTAAGTATTTTGCATAACGTATAAGTATTTCCTATTTTCTATATTTTTTGAATATTTTTATTTTTATATGCTTTATTTTTTTTCAAAGCAAATTAAAATTTTATTTGCCTCAACCACTTGTTTTTGGCAGGTTCTCGAACAAAAAAGTTGCTTTGTTGTATCAATTCGCCGATAACCACACAAGTGTTGCCAGGGAAAGACAGGAAAAAGTTACGCTTAAATTTTTTCATTAAAAGTTACATTTTCAAAAATATTCCTTGAATAAATAGTAATTGCATGTAAAAAGTTTTATTTCATATTCCAGGGAAAATAACAAGGCAACAAATTAAGAAAAAAAAAAACAGAAAATAAAAATAAATAAAAATCATATTCATACTCAGCCGGATGATACTCACGAGTATTTAAATCAGGACGAAATACCATTCAATAAAATAAGTTAAAGTAGGATTTTTTTAATAAATCCGTTTGAACTTTTTCTCTGAAAGATTGAGCTTTGATAGAATTTACCATTTTAGTTATTTAAAAAATACCGTTATTAAAGATAAATTTGAGTCTTATTTGCTTAAAACATCAACATCAAATTAGTGAAAATTTTTCCGTAATATAATCCGACACTTGTTCAGGGAAATTAACGGCAAGTTCTCAAACTTGTCAAGCGGAATGATTAAAGTTGCTAATAATATTCGCAAGTTTGAAAATAATACTAAGTTTTTCGGCCGAAATGAAGCCCATATTATTTCGCAGCTAATAAAAATTATGTACAGAAAAATTTTGCTGTTTCTAAACATGAAGAAAAAACATTTTGTGATTTCTCACTAATAGAACAGAAACAAAAATTTAAGCAAGAAGGAAACAAATGCTACTTAAACTAACAATTTTCTAAATTTATATTCGTATTTAACAAAATTTGTATTTAAATATTGTAATAAAAAATTGTTAATAAATAAAACAATAAACTGCTATGTGTTTCATTATAAAGCAAGTTTATACTAGCCGACCATACTATAATTTTGTAAGTAATTTGAATTACATACATTTTTTTACTTTATTATGGTGAATCTATTTAACCATAAAGTGTTCCTATCTAACCATAATATATTAATTTTTATATAATGACGACATTATAATATGTTTGTACTTTAACCATAGCTATGGTTATTATTTACAATATTATTTTTATATTAGACAACAATATGTTCTAGTAACAACCATATTGTTATTGTTTTTAAAAATAATATAATTTTACAACAACCATATAATTTAACCATAATATGTTGCTCTTAGATTGTGGTTACGTCAACCATGTTTTTTCTTTGCGTGTAAGGAGTTTAAACTGACACATTGCCAAATACATCACAATTCATGTCATACCAACCCAATATTTGGTGTAAAATGTTTTTATCACCTTAAAAATTATCATTCTAAAGATTTATAATATTGGCGGTTAAAGTTTGGTAGAATGAGTCGACTGTCTGCCACTTCAGTTATAATGAAATTGTTTAAATAAATTTAAAAAATTAATAAATAAAAAAGTTCCTCGTGGGTTATTAATTTGTAAAAATTTTTATTCAACATATTCTTCGTAAATTAAAGTTTTCAAGAGAGAAGCTTTTCTGTTAATTTCCTTTTTTTAGTTATATTATTTCAATTTTTTATATGTTCATATGACTATAACTATATAAGTATGTTGAATGTATGTATTTTTCTATACCAACACTAAGTCACACTGTTCAAATGAAATTAATTAACCCAAAGACTTAAGCAACAAACATAAAAATTTAAATTCATTTTTTATGGAGCTGCACTAAAAATTATTTCTTAATAAAAATACAAAACAAATGCATCTTAGGATAATAAATAAAACAAAAAACAATTATTTTAAACAAAAAGTTGCTTGTTGTTTTTTTTTTTTTTTTTTGTCAATTGTTTTGATTTTGTAATGTACAGTGTTGTGTAAATAAAAGTTAGCGTCAGAAAAGTGTGACATTATGATTAACAATGTCAAAATAAAAACTAGATTGAATCATGTTGATAAAAAAATAATTTTTTTTAGCTTTTTGTAATTATAAGCACATATAATTAAAATCTGAAAGGAGTCTTTAAAAATTCGACATAAAATTAAAAAGAGTAAAACTTTTATGCTGATGAAAATTTCCAATACAAAACGAACAAGTTTCTACTCAATATTTTGACTTCTTTTTATTTTGGTTTTGTTTGTTGTCAATAGAAGTGACACTTGTTAACATTACAAATATTTATAAATTTAACAATTTTCTTCTTTTCTTTTTTCTTTAAAGTTTCCTACTAAAAATTTTTAGTAACCGACTTAGAAAAAAGGAAGACATTATCAATTCATTTGTGCCCGCAGAACTCAGTCACTTCTAAGCCGATTTTGATAATTTGTTATTTATTTTAAAGGTTACGCTTACGGATTGCTCCCGTTTTAAAATCAGTTTATAATTTTAATAATTAAAGGGTGCCCCCATAGAACATATATGTTCTGTACGTGTATTATGAACTGTAAAGGGCACAACTTTAAATTAAAAAAAAAACTCCTCCCAATGTCAAAAAGTAATACAAAAATAAATCAAACAATTTAAGGGTGCCCTACAGGTAACGTAAACCGACTTATATGGACCACTGTTTTGAATTTTTATGGACAAACGCTTGAAAATTAGACAGAATGTCCAACACTTTGTCTGGTATTTTATTTTATGTAAATGGCCAAGCTATCGAACCGTTGCGGACAGACGGTTGAGTTTACCAAAGAAACTTTATTTTTAAGTCTGCTATGACAAGTGAAAACTGCAGATTTTAAAATTAAAAGGTGTCTCAATAGTTAGTGTAATTTGATGTTTTTAGCCAAGCTTTTGTACAGGTGTAGACAGGCGATTGATATTCACAAAAAAAAATTGTATTGCAAGCAAGAAGTCGTTTTTAAGAATTGTTCGAAGCTAATCCACCTTTCTATGACGCCATTAGCAAAATTATTTACATATTGAAAAAATATACAAACTTTATTTAATTTAATTTTTAAAGAAATCAGGAACCGTGGATATTAAAAATATATTAAAACTGATATTCGGCTTTATTATGCATTTGTGGCCATGCCGAAGGTTAGGACAAAACAAAAAAAATATATATAAGTTGAGCTATACAGGGAGAACAACGAAGAAATGCTTTGGATTGTGTATGAACTTTGTCTAATCGAATTAATATTGATTAAATTAGTTTTCAAATAGATGCAAACAATGCTGATAAAGGATGTAGCAACCCAGAAAAAGCCGCATTACATTCTGCCGGTGTCGAATTAGTCTTGTTTTTTTTTTTTTTTTTGTTGCATTCGTAAATAATTTTTATTACAAAAAATTTTTAGAAATTTTATTAAAAAATTTACCTTAAGACGGAAATTAATTTAAATTCGTTCATACAATTTTCCTTTAAAATTAAAAGCTGTTTTGCTCTGTGAAAAGTTTCTACAAGTCTGCATCATTTTAAATTAGTTCAAACGTTAAAGTTATTTTTTAATTTAATTTTTTTTTGTGTTTACATACCCTAAAAATAAACATTATTTTAATAAAAAAACTACAATAATAGTTTGTTAAGGTTATTTTTAATTACATTTTTAAATTATTTTTTTCGTAAGCAAAAACTAAAGAAAATGTTCATAATGATTTTTATGTTTTTAAATAAAAACAATAAAAAAATATTTTTATTAACCTGTTTAACTTGAAACAAAGCGAATTTAAAGCCATTGATAATAGATCTCTTTACTGTCACCGACTTTTAATAACTTTACGCACAATAATAACGATCAGTGTTTCGAACAGAAAAAGAAACAAATTTAAATTATTCAGTCTTTCTAAGAATTGCTTTTATTATATTTAGAAGATCCTAAAAAAATCTAAAACTTAATATTATAAATTTTAGCCTTCGAATAAAAAACATCTTAAGTGATCATTTTTCTAAAAAAATGTATGGGCTTGTAAATTTTATCCAACAGAAAGAGATGTGTGTAGCATTCGTGTACTCAGACCTTTAATATTTGAAATCACATTGAAGCAGTTAAAGATTTCCTTGAAAAATATAATAAAAATTAATAAAGATTTATGGTTTTTTAAATAGCATTTACAAGTTAACATTTGAGCTGACTTTATTTTCTCTATAAAAATTAAATAAAATACGTACAGACATGTTCTGGAATTCATTTTTACGAAAGTTATTTTAAATCACAAAATCGGTGTTTTGCCTCCAAGAACGTGAGAAATAATGTAATTTTAAGCCAGTCGGTTAATAAGCTGCTGATTTCGAATCAGATGTTATTTTTGCAAAAACTTGTTCAAAAACTTTATATTAAATTTTTCTTACTATTTAAATATGTTTTGTTTTTTGTAGTAAAATTATTTATGTTTTTCAAAATTAAACGAGTATTAAAATATTTTAAAGGCTGAAGTTGCTTAACAACTTAGAAATAAATTACTTTTCTTTAATTTCAAATACTTAAACCCACATCGACTGATTTTCAGAACAGGAAAGAAGCATTTAAGTTTGTATTTTCATTAAATAATATTTTTTTATTTATTTTTAGTTTCCATCTTCGGTATTACGCCATTGTTTTATCAGGAAAACCATGACTGTTCACCATATACGTATGTTAAACTAGTTTAGTGAAGTAATTCCAATAAAAGAAAAACAAATATTGAGGTGAAAGAAAATTAAAAATTAATAAAATAAATCGTCGTCAGCGGCTCTTAATGGATAAAGCATTTTTAAAATTTTTACCATTTTCTAAAAGATCTCTTCCCAAAGATCTTTTCTATGAAAAGCTTAGAGGCCTATAACTCGGTAAATTTTGGGCGAGCATTAATTTTTTCATTTAAAATTTTATTTTGTTTTTTTGTTCCAAAAGATATGGAAAAATTAAGAGGTAGTACCGGTGTTTTGCCCGCTGCAAAATTAGAAGTAAAAATTGAAACAAAATATTCATGACTATGTTTAAAATGTTTTATTTCCCCTTTAAAAAGAATTCTTTTAAATAGTATCTGAATAAACTTTTATTTAAATGTATGTCAGTGCATCTTCCAAAAAAAAAAACATTCTTTTTACACAAACAAAACTAAAAATAAACTCTTCCTAAACTTTAACATATTTAAGATATAAAAAAATCACTTGAAAGCACACAAACAAACAAAAAATTAAATTAATGATAATAAAACTAAAATGAAAAAAAATTGTTGCAAAATAAAACATTTTTATACCAAAGAGCAATACAATACAATTGCAACTGGAGCACAATCTCATGAATAGTTTCTTAATACAAAAACAACTAAATGATACACGAAATGAATTATCAGCAGAGAAATAAAGGCTTTCACAAAATTACAAATTTGGGAGACTTTGATGGAACAAAGAAACAAGTAGGACAATTTTCATAAACAATCATTGAATTAAAAAAGCAAAAGAGAGAATAAAACCTCTGTTATATAATAAAAATATAAACATATTTTAGCAGCTTCTATTTCTACTAAAGAAAAATATAAAATTTATATGAAGATATAAAGTGAAGAAAAATTAAAAAAAAATCTCTCAGCATTTGGCTGTGGAAAAATAAAAAAGCAGCATGAGATTAAAACAAATTTTCAATAATCAGTATAAAAGTGTTAATGCCTGCTAAACATGTTTGGCAAAATTGATATTAAATAATTGCAAGCATAAAGAAAAAGTACAAATATAAATACTAAACTATTCGGTAACTATTTTGCAAGCGAACAAAGTACATTCTCCACAATTTAACAATTTGTGTGTCTCATTGTGTTCATGTCTTAAACAGCTGTTGTGCTAAGATTTGTAACACTTTTTGCTTTCAGCTTAATGCTAGAGATTTGCAGGAAAAATCAAGCGCCAAATTTAATACCACAAGAAAATATAAATGCATTAATAAAACAGCCATAAGATGTGTACAAAAGCAAATACAGAGTCTTAAGAGCAAAAGACTTAAAAAAAAATTTGTCATAAAATGGCTTTTTGTTGTCTTTAACAAAAATAAAAATGAATTAAAATTATTTTAAAGGGTCAGAAAGTAAGAAAGTGCACTACTTTAAACAAGTAAGAGTGCTATATTCGGCTATGCCAAATCTTAAATACCTTTCACCATTTATCTAAATCTAGTTTAGTGAAGTAGCTCCTATCAAAACAACAAATATTAAAGTGACAGAGAATTTAGATATAAAAAAACTTATAAAATTGTCATCGGCTCTTAATAGGTTAAGCATTTTTTTTTTAAATTTAGTATTTTCTAAAAGATCTCTTTAAAAGCTTTTGAATGATACCGATATTGGTATATTAAAAATTTTGAAAATTTCAGAGGCCCGTAACTCGGAAAATATGGGCGAGCGCGGATGTTTTCATTTGATATTTTTTTAATTTTTTAATTCTCTATCACCCCATATATTTGGTTTTTAAATTGCAGTTAGTTCATTTTTCCAAATTTTATGGAACAATTAGAGTCAGGCGTGATGTTTTGCCCGCTGCCTCGAAGGTCATAGACCGATCTTGCTGACTTTCAATAGCACCTCTTTCGACACTATGTCTGATCTATTGGCGTATTTGAAATTTCTCTACCTGATCTAGTACCTTGGGAAACTTGATTTCAACACTAATACGGAGAGGTAGACGGACATCGCTCAAACGACTTCGCTATGCATAAAAAGTCAGAATATATAACCTATGGGGTCGGAAATGTATATGGTATAAATTAAAAATGGTATGAAAAACTAAGATATACTTTTTATAGTTAAGGGTATAAAGAGTACTTTTAAAAATAATTTTGCGAGGTTATATTTTTTAGCAGTTATTGTTTCAAAAAGTACTTTTGTATAGGTCCCTTTAAAGGTGCTTTTTGTAAGGTACTTTGTTTCAAAAAGTTAAAGATACTTTTAAAAAATGCACGGTTTTAAAAAATATTTTTTAAGGTCTCTTTTAACCCTGGAACATCATACTTATTTTTTGTACAGTAATGTCATGCTTCATCATTTTGACTACGACACAATTTGAGCAAAAGTAGGTACCAAGATAGATTTTTTTTTATTTATTTTAGATCTTTTTTTATTAATATTAAAAAAAAAATAAATTATTTTTTAATTTTTAACGGAAAATTAACAAAATCTCGCGTCGTCATTTTGACGAAGGATGATGGTGCAGGCTTAAGGAGAACTTTTTAATATGAATTCGTTTATGTGTTGAATTAAAAAAATATGTGCTGTTATGTCTGCTCAAAGGACAAGTAAAAAAATTTAAAATAATATTAGATAAAAGGGTATCCTGATAGTAAAGCAATTTTCTTATGTATGGCTTTATTATTTTAAGTCGTAATAGACTGAGACTCTTAAATTATGCAGGTTATGTATTGCTACTTTTAAATTAACCAAAAAATTGTATCACTATATCCGCTGCAAAAAATTTAAAAATAACAGGGTCAACCATACATGCCAAAGAACTCTTCGTATGTGAGTCCAACACGCTCTTGCCGAATTTTTATTTCACATTGCATTAAATAATGTTGTAGGGTTATATTGATGTTTTGAAGAAAAAATTTTTTTTCTTTAAATATTTAAAATAAGAGAACTTAAGACATATTAAAATTGTGATTCAGTTATAATACTAAAATACTTTAATGATTAATTTTAAACAATATTAAAGGTACTTCCTCATTGTTCAAAGGTTTAAATAACGATAAATGTATTTTTCTCCTAAATGATTTTTAATTTTCCCATCAAAACAGTCCTTTACACAACTGTATTGATTTTACAAAAACGATACAAGAAATAATATTTATTTTTGTTGTTGTTGTGTGTATGAGCATGTTAAAATATTTAAAGGCAACTAATAATAGATGGTGATACTAAAGACATTAAATCAACAAAATTGAAAAGTGGGTTGGTAGGTAAACTACTCTTAGATTCACTTACACTAATACAACTGCATGCACATACTCTGCAAATGTATTAAAATTATCTTGTACCTGTAAATAATCAACTAAACACACGACCGGCGGCTGACTCAATCTGTAATTGAGATTCGGGTAATGTGAAAAACCTCAACAGCTACAGCCACAAATAAAACAAACACAAATAAACAAACTTGTCTGAGCAACGATAGGAGAGTTAGTATCGCTACTGCACCTGTTTGTGGCAACTGCTGCTGCAACAAGTATTTGCTTTTTTAGCCGCTTTAAAACTTGCACTTTTTGCAGGCAGATTCATTCAAATCAAGTAGTTACAAGCAAAAAAACTATCTGACTGGCCATCGTAACCTATGCCCAGTTTTCTTGTTAACATTTTTTACTTTTAATCTTTTGTTTTGCTTTTTTTTTGTTGATGATTTTGCGGTTTTTCTTTTAAATGTTAAGACTTTTCGTCATTAAACTATAAGCAGCTTGGTACTTAATATTTATTGTTTTTGTTTTTTTTTTTTTTGTAAATAATATTTTTATTTTTCTATTTATTATATTTTAAAAAGGAGGTGGTACCTTAGGTTTAATAAATTATGCTGTATGAGATGATGCATGAACAGTGACAATTGTCATACCAATAACACGACTGATTCACTTAATGACTTTTTACTAAAACTTTATTTTCTCTTATTTTGTTGCATTGCCTTTACTTATTTCACAAAAAAAAGAATTTATTAAAAATATAATGCTTAAAATAATTAAAATCAATAAACAGATTAAAAATGAATGTAATTTTGCAATCGAAATAACTCGATCAGCTGCAGCACAGTGGAATTTTATGTTGTCAATAATAATTAAAAGCATTTCAAAAATTGTTTTGTTGACGTTGCAAGCTAAATATTATAATTGTGATTGCTGCCTGGTGTACTGATCTTTCTAATATAAAAAAATATTTTTATGATACTGTTTTTAATTGTGGGTCACACATCGACAGGATAAGTTGAGTTGTGATAAAATTTTTAAAGAAATGATTTAATTTCAGGCTGGCTCTATTTTAAAGAATATTTTTTTTAAATATATAGAGCCATTTCCATAGCAAAAGTACTTCTGTATAGGCCCTTTACAGGTGCTTTTTGTAAGGTACTTTGTTTCAAAAAGTTAAAGATACTTTATGAAAATGCACGGTTTTTTAATATTTTTAAGGTCTGTTTTAACCCTAAAACATCAACCTTATTTTTTGTACAGTAACGTCATCCTTCGTCATTTTGACTACGACACACTTTTAGTTAATATAAAACATGTCATGAGCAATTATTTTTTTTTTAAATATATAGGGCCACTTCCATGGCACGGAACGTGACATTTTTACACCTATAGAGTGGTATAAATTTCTTATATATAATAATACGTGAAAAATGATAAGGACGCTATGTTCCATTAACACAACTTATTTTGAAAAGAGTTTCAATGGTTTTATTTTATCAGCTGTGGATGACATATTTATGGAATTAACCACATGCAATTTACTACAATGACTAAAAATGGTTAATATTTTCAATAGTAAAAATAAAACAGAGCAATTATTTAGGGCAGTAAGGAATCTAGTAGACATCTTAAATTATTAAAAGCTTACAACAAATAGCTTACTCTGCTATAGTTTCACTTTATAGACTGGCTAGTCAAAATCTTAAAAAAAATTAAGAATGTGAGACTTAAACCTTCAGTCACATACGCTACAGATAAAATATCACTAATGTTTTCTGATGCTTACAATAATTCTTCTATATCTCTTACGCTAAACAAGCAAACTTCTTTACCGTAATGGTCGTGCTGTTGACTTTTAACCTTTAAAAAAGTCATTAAAAATTGCCTTAAGAAGATTTATTCCTATAAACGTGATACAACTGATAGAAAGCATCAATCAATAAATTTAATTTTTAAGTTGACAATTAATCCCAAGTTCATATTTTTGTCTTCATTATGTGTGAAAAAATAATTTCAATAGAAAGAAAGCAAAACGATTTAAGAATTCTTTAAACTAAAAACGATGAAATATTTAAAAAAAGAATAAATAATTAAAGACACTGCGCTTATATCTATAAATAAAATCATACGTAATGTTAGCCGGATTAAAAAATCTTTTAGCTTAATTGGCTACGATTTCAAGAAATTTTTTTATAAATCTTTGAATGTATGAGACTTGATGTTAAAGTATTTTTTTCTTGACTTGAAAAACAGAAGAAGATTATTAAATCGTCTGAATGTTGCTTTTTTTAATGTTTGTGCCCGCAGAAATCAATCATTTCAGAACCAATTTTGAAAATTTTTTTTCTTTATTTGAAAGATGATGTTTTAAAACAGTTTATAATCTTAAAACTTAACGGGCTTCCACATGCAACATACATGTTTTTCACATAAATTATGAACCGTATTATGTACCACTTTAAAGTTAAAAACAAAACTGCGTATCAATAAAGCTACCAATAATGAAAAGTTATACTAAAACAAGTAAAAGCGCTATATTCGGCTATGCCAAATCTTATGTACCCTTCACCATGTATGTAAATTTAGTTTAGTGATAGAGAATTAAAAAAAAAATAAGGTACGATATAAAATTTTACATAAAAATGCCATCGGCTCTTAATGGGTTAAGCATTTTTTAATTTTATGATACCTATATTAAAAATTAAACTTTTTTATGAAAATTTCAGAGGCCTATAACTCGGAAAATATGGGCGACCGCCAATTATTTTACTTGCTGTTTTGTATTATTTTTTAATTTTTTATCGCTCCATATGTTTTTTAATTGGAGTTACTTCATTGTTCCAAATGATATTGAAAAACTAGAGGCAGGCGAATCTTGCTGATTTTCAATACACCTTTTTCGAAACAATGTCTGATCGTTTGGCGTATTTAAATTTTCTCTAGCTCATAAAGTGCCCAATCGATTTCGCTATGCATAAGACCTTGGAATATATGTACTTTATAGGGTCGGAAATGGATATATTTGAGAAATAACAAACGGAATGACAAAGTTAAATATACCCTTTACCACTTTATGTAGTGAAGGATATAAAAAGGGGCATCTAAAAACTATAAGCACACGTATTTTTGACGTTTGTTTATTTCAATTTGAATATAAACTAAAATATGTATGTAAATGAGTATATGTATTGACTTAATATTTATAATTTCAAATTGAAAAAATTTTTTGTTTTGCATTTAAAAACAAGAAATTTATAATCCAGTACCTTTTTCTGTTAACTTAAAAAATCTTTTGTTTAATTTAGCGCTTTTATCAAGAATTCTGCCGTGTTTTGGGTAGACATCATTGGTCCGATACATTATTATTTTCGAAGGCATTAAAATTTCGAGAGTAACTAAAAAAGAGATGAAACGTGAATTTGTGTATTTAAAACGACTTCATATTACAACCGTATCAAAAACTAAGTTTTATTTAAAGAATTTTAATATTTTTATTATAAATTTTAAAATTTTATTAGATATCTTTTTTAAAAAGTAAGTAAAAAATAATTAATGCACAAAATTTTCTGCATCGCTTAATCATATTTCAGAACTTGAAATTTTTACTAAAACATGCAACGGGTATATCGGAAGTGAGGCTCTAGATAGGCTAGAAAAAATTTAAATACGCCAGTTAATCAGATATAGTTTCGAAAGAGTTTCTATTAAAAATCAGTAAAATCGGCCCATGTGCTTAGAAACAGTGGGCTTAAACCACGCCTTCCTCTAATTTTTCTCTGTCATTATGAAAAATGAAGTGACTTCAATTAATAGTTTTAAAAAATATAACAAATAAAAAAAAAACATTAAGTTAAAAAAATGAGTGCTCGCACATATGTTCTGAGTTACGGGCCTCTGAAATTTTCCAAATTTTTAAAATAATAATATGGGTACTATTTTAAAGCCTTTGAAAAGATCTTTAAGAAAATACTAAATTTGTTTAAAAATGCTTAACCCATTAATAGTCGATGACATTTTAATGTATTTTTTTTAAATTGTTTAATTCTTTGTCACCTCAATATTTTTTTTTTATTAGAGTAACTTCACTAAAGTAGATTTACATATATGATAAAGGGTATATATGATTTGGCACAGCCGAATATAGCCTTCTTACTTGTCTTCATCTAAGTTTGTTTTAATTCTATTACACCTCCAACTTAAGAGTTTTATCATTTTAAATACACCTGAGTAGCTCCGCGTTTACATAAAGTTACAAACTATAGACTGACTAAAAAATATTTATTTTTTTTGTTAGGAGTTTTAAAATTATTATTTGTTATTTTTTCATTTTATTAAATTTTTTTATTATTAGCGATTTTAAAAAATCCTGTTACTTGTTTTTAGTTAAACGATTAAATGATTTTAAACCAGTCTGTGCCCCGTAAGGGAGGAATTATTGAAATTAATCAATTACAATAATTTTAAGAAAATTTAATTAAGATAAAAAAATATCAGTTCCCAATATTTATTTAGACTAAATATTGTAATTTTGTTACTGTAACTATTGAAAAGTTAAAAAAATAAATTGATTGATTTTCCTTGTGATCGATTATTTTTATGTGAGTAATATAGTTTCCATTAGTCTACTTAAGGGAAATTTTAAAATTTCAAAAGTATATTTATCACACTACAATAAGTACAAAGTGAAAAATTTATTTGCCAACAGTTATGAGTCACTTAATTTTTAATACATTACTTTTCGTCCCTAGTTATTTTATTTGATTTTTTTTTTTTAATTATTCAAATGGCCCAATAAAATTTTAAAAGTAATTTTGTTTATCCTTGTGCTTATTATATTATAAGTAAATAAATCAAAATTTAAATGTTTCAAAAATGAATACGATTTCATTTTAATTAATCAAATATTGTCAAGCAATCAATTATGTTTTATTATTGCTTTTTTTGTTTAATTTTTTTTTTTTTTTTTTTTGCAATAAATGCCTTAATAAAAGACAAATATGTAAAACTGTTTTGATTTGGTTGTTTAAAAATCTGCAACAACTTTATGATTATCACTATTAAACTGTTCCACAGTGCAAATCAACAAATTGAAGTAAAATGCTAGACGAAGTAAAAAACAAAAAGAAATCAACTAAAACTAATAACTGCAAGCAGTAAAAATGTTGCTGCAATTTTTCTTTTCTGTCTGTTGTTTACAATTTAACAAAAGCAACAACAAAAAAACAATTTGAAAAAGTTGAAATTTTTTTCACTCTCAGCAAAATCCATTAAAACGATATAATACAAAATAATATCATCTTGCACATAATGCTGGGGTATATAAAATCTTTTATATACAAAAATTATATTGGCTGTATACACGTTATATTTGCTCATTTCCAATTTCAAAGTAAAACTAAAGCTCTGGATGATAGTCGCTGCTTAATAAAAAAAAGCGTTGCAAAAAAAGTAGTGCGAAGGTCATTTCATCTTGTTTGTTATGATGCAACTTTTGCTGTTGATGCAGTTTTTTTGTTTTTTACTGAATTCTTGTTTTTGCTTCGTCTTTTTTAAGGTGATTTTTATCTTGTAGTTGTTTTGAGTGAAAAGTAGTTTTGCTGTTGCTTACTTGGAGAATTTTGTTAATTTAATGTGATAATTTTTTTTTTTTTTTGGTTTTTCTTGCATTTATTTTGATTTAAACTTTTAGCAACTTGTTACAGATACAGCTGTTTTATTTGGTATTTAATTTACTTGTATGTATAGATTTTTAGGAATTATTATGTTTTGTTAATCTAAAGTAATTTAATGTAAATATAAATACGCGTACACCACAACCTTTTTTATTTAAAATTTCAAAAACTGATAATGCAAGTAACTTCATTTTCATTAAATGAAAATGTAAAATTATTTTTAATAAAATTGTTTTTACTAATTATTTAAATAAATAATTGATATACATGCATCAGTTGCCTATTGAAAACACCCTTTAATTTCTAAGTTTGTTATTTTAAATTAATTTTTGTAAAGGACATTTGTAAATATTCTATGTAGGTTCCATATATCTGCCTTGTGCGATTAAAATTTTATTTTTTCTACTTGCCACTATAACGCCCATAATTTTACTAATATTGTACAAATCAGTCGTGTCTGCGTATCACAGTTCAATAAATAATAAAAAAACATTATTTTTATTAATATCACGTCACTTTCGGAACACCTTTTAATTTTTAGTCATCTTAATGTAGCGGCTATGAAAGTTTTAAATGTCAACTTATTGCGGTTGCTTAAATATAGGGCTGAAACATACGGTTACGTTTTTGCACTTTTAATACGGGAATCTAAAAACTAAAAAAAAAATCTTCAGAAAAGGAATTATAATTAAAAGTTAATCATGCTATTTTTCCTTGTAGTTCTAACTATTTTATTGTCTTGAATACAGGTCTCTCTTTTATTATTTAAAAAGGACTGTTTATTGTGTAAAAAGAAAAGGTTCCCAACCCTGACTTAAGATAATAATTGCTGACGTCTTAGAGGCGTTTTGATTAAAAATAATTTTCTTAATTCTTTTCGTTATAAATATTTTTATAAAAAAAAAATGAAGTTCCTTTTTATTTTTGATCGCATAAATTTTGTTGTAGTTCAAGCCACTTAAAATTTGTTAACTAAAAATTAAATTTAATTGTATTTTTTTTTTTAACTTTTTAAATTTTTGTGTTAGAAATATTTTCAATTTAATAAACTAAAGAAACGTTAATTTGCAACTTCTCCTTTTTATTTTGATTCAAAAAAATACACTTCTGTTTCTTTTTTATTGCCAAGTGCTGGTGCTTGTGGTTCTAGTTATTTTTAGGTGAAGATGCCGTTTGAAAACTATCATTATCTACGCCCACATGTTTTGCACCAATTTACCAATAAATAATTTTTTCAAAGATATTTGAACATACAAAAAAGATTCTATGAGCAAATTGGGAAATTCCAATAATAATATCGTTATTGGTATAAAATGAAATGGAAAAAGATTTAAAATTTTCATAATTATACAAGCGTTTTCATGCAGTTTCAAGCATTTGTGTTTAATCTTAAAGATTTTTACAAGAAACAACAACTTTTGTGAACTTTTTATTTCTTTAAAAGTTGCAAACGTACAACTATCTAAAATCCGTTGTGTAATTATTTTCATGTGGCAAGTATTTTTTATAAAAAAGAAACTGTGTTTATGTGCGTATGTTAAAATTTAAAATACTCGTTAAATAATTCTGCTTTTTAACGTTCCATGGTTGATTTGAGATTAAAAAACTAACAACAATTTTCAACATAATCAGTTTATTTTTAACGAAATTATTATTTCAATTGATTTTCTATTTAAAGTAGCTTGATCTGATAAAAAATTAAATAAAAAATTGATTTAGTTTCCAACTGACCAACATGGTGGTTTAAGAAGTTTTACACTTCAAATTTTGTAAATAATTTTTTCAAGAAACTTTCTTTCATACAAAAAAACAAATTTAATTTAGCCACATTTCCAGCAGAAATTCCATTAAGTCGCTTTCATCTTGAAAGATCGATTCTATGAGCAGTGAAAACCTCAACAGTTCAGCTGTTTAACATGTGTATAAATTTTTGTATCCAGTTGAATTTCGACTTTAAAAAAAAAAAGCAATTTAAATTTATAACGAACAATTTCATATACAATCTATTATAAAGAAAAATTTTTTTTAATAAATTTTTAAAACCTACAGGGGTTAGCAAAAGTCTTAACACAACAGATTTTTTTTTTCTCGAATTAAGCTTAAACACAAGAGACTAAAAGTTACTAATGATTAGTACGTAAAAAATGTCCTTTGTGTACATACTTTTTCCCACCCCTGTAGATTTGTTCTTAAATCGGTTTTAACAAAAAGAAATATCTTTTTCTACGGTTTTTTACTCGATTTTTCTAATATCCTATTTATTATTATTATTTTATTTTTTATTTTTAAAACTCTTATTCGTTTTGTTTTGATGTTTCTAATTATTTTTTATACCTTTTTTTATTGATTGTCTAAAATGTGTTAATATTTTATTTTAGGTTACGAGGCTTTGCTTTATTAATTACTAAGCAGTCAATGTCTTTGAAATCACCTGATTTTTTATTGCTTAAATATTGCAAACAATTTGCTTATTTTTGAAATATTTTAATAATTTTTTTAATTGATGCATGTCTTTTAAAGTGATTGAATTTATTCACATGAAACTGATAAGGTTAATTAAAGAAAACAGCAATCATAATTATGATTTCTATAAAAATAAAATTAAAAAAATTTTTTTGTAAAGTGGCGGCAATATGTCTAGTTTTTTTTTTAGTTAAGATTTTAACAACTCACAAATGTATTTAATGTGCTGATATTTTTTTGTTTGTTGCTTGCTAAAACCAACAAGCAACTTTAAGGTACGACAACAAAAAAATATTTTTTAATAATAAATGCGGACACTTAAAACTTGGGAGTGAGAAACTATTTTTATGAGTTTTAAATTTTAAATGCACCATCAATGACAATTGATGACCAACCATAAAAATATTGAAAGAAAAAACATAAAGCTGATTCTTATATTTAAGATTTAAATTTTAATTATTTTTATTTTAAGGGTACAGACTATGCCATTATCGACTCTAGGAAAATACAATTATAAATACACTTTAAGCTTACGTTTTTTATGTTTAAATGTTTGTTTTATGTTTAAACGGAGCTGCTGGGCTACGTGTCAGTCAAAATTGTGAAAGGTGCACTTAAAATAACAAACACTTTTTTAATTATTCCGCTTGTTAATAAAGAATTTAAATCTGGTCTATTTAATAGTGATCAAAGGATCAGGGTTTTTTCATAACCCTTTATATTTTTAAGTACCTTTTAAGTGACGATTCATAATTACGAAACACCTGGCTTCAATTATTTCTTTTTTTCTGGGCCGGTCTTCAAGTCCTTAGATTGGAATTGATAAGATTATTAACTCAAAAACCTTATTTATTCTATTAATTAAATTATCACTGTTAGTCGTTATTTATTAAATTCTTCAGTAAAGAATAAGAAAACAAATTTTTTGCTCAAGACGTTCTATCGGCCCAACTCCCCTTTACGTTGTAGTTTGAAGACAAAAGAAAAACGACAATGTAGTTATACAGTTGTCGTTATCGATATGTGTCGTTCTTCATTTTGAAACGAAGATTGTAACGACGAAAAAACATTCTTTTTCTGTCGCTATCATTATTAGTAAGAAAAATTTGAACAACGACAATAAAATAAATTCAAAATGAAAATAAGCACCTGAAAAAAATCCCACTTACGCTAAGGGTTGTTGTAAGAGCGTAAAACCCTTAAACTTTAATAGTTTAAAAAAAATTCCATTAGGAACTCCAGTTCTTGAAGGAGAATATTGATAATTTTATTGTTAGCGTTATTGCAGATTTTCGCATGTTGCATTTCAGTCCAGGTGAAATCTGTTTCAACACCTATTGAAAGGCAGTTTTACTACGTCTGAATATAAATAAAAATCTTACAAATAAAAATTTTGATATGTACATACATATTTATGTTTGTATGTATGTATGTGTGTAGATTTGCAAATCATTTTATAAATAAATCTGAAGTCGCAAAGATGTTAATGCTCTGTCGTAGCATCCTCTGATGTATATTAATATTCATTCTTACATCATCTTCACTTGAACTAAAAATTAAAATCTGTTCTCGATATTTTTTTATTACAAAATAAACATCAACCTTTTAAGAAATTTACAAAAATTTAAAAAAATAAACTAAAATTTTACTTTTTCGGCTTTGGTTCATTTTTAATTTAACACGCAAGGCACAGCGCATCAACATTCATACCTAACTCATCAACAGTTGATATGATACTGGAACAGCATATATAATGTTGTGAGAAAAACAAGTATGAATGATTAAAAATAAAATTTGCATTTCGTGACTATACCGACGGTGTAGTACAAAATTGCAACAAATGTACCAGACGTGTTGTAGAGAAGACAACAAAAAATGCTTTGAGTTGTGTGTGAATTTCGTCCAACCAAATTAATATTGATTAGTTGGTTAAATGGATGATATTTACAGTATACGCAAATCAAGGTGTTGGATGCAAAGAATGCTGAAGATGGATTTGGCGGTCCTGAAAATGCAGCATTACATTCTGCCAGCGTCTAATTTTTCTTGTTTTCTTTGGAAAACGTCCGCGTACATTTGAAAAATAATTTTTCTTAATAAAAGTTAAATTAAAAATGAACCAAAGCGAAAAAGTAAAATTTTAATTGATTTTTAATAATCACCAGTTCAACCCCTGGCTGGGACTAAAATTAAAAATAATTTAAAAAAAATAAACATCAAAAATTGTTGTGTTATCACAAAGTGTTTATTTCAAGGATGCAGGTGCGATGCAAGTTTCGCTGCTATAACACAATAATACTAAAAAGTTGAACTAGGCGTAGTTGTTTTTCCATAGCAGAACTATTTTAGTATAATAATCAAATAAAAAAATTAAAATTCGGCTTAAGTTCATAAATATTATAATTTCGAAAATTACTGAGAAATGCAAATTATTTTAAAATATTTGTAAGAATTTTTAAAATTAAAATTAGATACTAATAGAGTGCAATGCAGAATCGTTTTCTTTGCAATCAACATTCTTCGTATCTATCTACTTTAGGTTGTGTATGTTGTAAGCATCATCTATTTAACCAAATAATTTAAGAAACAAAAATACGAGAAATGTTCATAATTAATCAGTATAAATTTGGTTTGTTTTCTGTATTAGTCGTCACATTTATTCTTTTTCACTTGCTTTTTGCTAATCGCCGATTTAGCAACGATTGCAATTTTATTTTTATTTTTTTATACTATAAATATTTAGAATAAAAATAATTTATTTGATTATAAAATGTTTACTCCATTTGACGACTACCTTGCCTTTCCTTTTGAACGCTTGTAAGACTATAATTATTTTGTATGGCTTTAGCGCTTCTTAAGTATTTAACCAACCATTCTTTTATTTAATCTTTTTTCTTTGTTTTTATAAAAACAAAAATTAATTTTGTAGAATTTCTCTTTTATAATTTTATTTTTATGAGTTATTTGCAATTACTTTGTTGGGAAAAGTACTACGGTTCTTTTCAACTTATTTTCATAAATTTAATATCTCCTTCTAATTAACATTTTAATCATTTTTTTCCACCTGTCATTAATATCAAAATGTTCGTTTATACAATATTTCCCATTTCAGCATTTAGCAGTTACATTTTATTATTTACTTAAACGTGTCATTCAATTATTTAACCCTTTTATACATATTTTTTTTTATTGTTTTCATTTCTTAATTAAAAGAATAAAAAAGTAGACAACAACAAAAATGACCCTTAAGTAGACGTAATTATTATATTTAATTATTTTTAATCATTTAATTGGAAATAATATTTACAAAACAAATTGATTTAAAGCTTTTAATTCCTGTTAAAAAGAAAAATTATAAATAATTTGTTACGATTAAAATAAAATACGTTTAATATTTAATATTTGCGAATTTATAATTAATTTCGAAATGTTAGTCATTAGAAAAATATATCGTAAGTTTAAAAAGCAGGATTGCATAAATTGGGCTATAAGTAGAAAAGTGTGTCATTGCTGGAGATCGCATATCTTTTATAAACATGAAAAATGTAAATTTTTTGTGTCATCAGGTCACATCTGCAAAAAAAAAATTATGGTGCACAAAAAAAAATTTAATGAAACTATTTATTATGAATAAATTCCGAAAATATTTAATAAATTATTTAATCATGCAAAACATTTTACTTTTATTTAATTTTTTTTTTATTATTTGCTGTTTGCTATCTTTATAACACATTTATGTTACAATAATAAAAGGAATTTTTTAAGTTTTTTTTACAGGGTTTTATATCAAGTGTTAAGTATGGAATTAGCAAAATGAAATGAGTGCTATTGACAAAAAAACAAAAAAAAAAAAACAACTGCTGGAAAGTTAAAATCGAAATCGAAAAGGAAGTACAATAATCACTGAGTTCTAAATTAAATAATTGAACAGCTTATCAATGCTCTGCTAGTAAGTTAGCCGGTATTGATTTTTTTTCCGTCTTATTGAATAACAGTAATTGCAAGCTTTTGACTTCACCTTAAAATACACATTTAGTTTATTTAAATATAATTTTAGATTTTTTGTCTTTTATATTCTTTTTTATTTAATTATGGTAAAAATATGGCAACGTTAACTCAACAGCTGTTAATAGACAAACAAGAAATATTTTTGTTTAAAATATTTTAATTATATTAAAAATATGTCTGCGACACTGATGTTTTCATTATTTTTTTATACCTACTTAAATTTTTAACTTCCAAAGAAAACTATTAAAATTAACGAGTGTTTACAAAATATAAAATTGTGGTTAATTAATGGTTAAAAAAATTGCTAACTTTTATCGACTTCTAGAAAACAAACAAAACAATGCCAGTAACCGTGTGGTAAGTCTTTAATATTTAGATTCGCTTGAAAAGAGCAAGACTAGACATTTAAGTTTTATTTATCTGTAACATAAAACACTGAGTTTTATGCTTAAATAGAACTTAAAGATAAATGATACTTATGTTTATACAAAGATAAAAACCTGCTCTAAATTTAATTTCTTGCCAATGAAAAATTAAATAAAAAAATATTTAAGTAAAACAAAATTTTAATATGAAAATTTATTATTTGGAATATTTTTATTATAATTATTTCAGTTTAGTTATAAGTTCTTCTGGGCAAAAATATGTTGCTTTTAGATTATATGGTTACCTCAACCATATTTTGATTTAATTAATTAATTTTTTATTTTATATTTAAATGTAAAATCGTACAGATTTGATGATCCATATTTTTTACAACGAACTTAATTACGCTTTTTTGTAAGAAAAATGAAGAATGAAAAATAATGTAGAAATATTTTATTTTAATTAAAAAAACAGGAAAAATTAGATACTAGCAAAATATAATACTGTTCCTGGTAAATCCCTACATCTGTCATCAGCATTCCCTGCATTTAAATCCTTTAGGGTATTTACATTGCAAAGATCATCTATTTAACCAACTAATTTAAGACACAAGAATTCGAGAAAGCTTTTCTCGTTTTTCTCTTTAAAAATCTTTACATATATTTTTGTTCTTGCTGTCTACAAAACTTCGGCCTAGTCACGAATACACTTTAGCTTTATTCTTTTTTTTTTATTTATTTAGAAAAACCTTATATTTTATTTATATTTATTTCATTCTTTTTTATTAAAGAAAATGAAAGAACTTTCTTCTATAGAATTTTTTTGTTTCTATACAATTTTTTTAATTAATCGCAAAATGGCTAAAACGTTTTAAATAACACTTTATAATGTAAAACCTAAAATTTATTTTGGCATTTCTTTTTATGTTTGCTTTTGTTGTTGTTTTTTTTTTTCTTTTTTGTTTACTTTGACATTGACTTACATTTTTTTTGCACATTTACTTTCTTGATTAACAGCTTTTTGACAACTTTTTTCTTAAAGCAAAAAAATAATATAATAATATTTACACATGCATATGTATATACACATACATACATACACATATTTAATGTATTTTTTATAAAATGATAAAGAATAAGTATATAAAGAAAGGGAAATAAAAAGAAACCCCAACGAGTAATAAAACAATTAATAAGATTTTCAAGCTGTTGTTTGTACAAGCAAAAAGTCAATCATGTAAAAAATTGTACAAATATGCTTAAGCATAAATATCACTATAACAACAACAAAAGTATGAAAGAAGAAAAAAAAATGTTTATAATGATAAAATAACTTATTGAAATTTTCAAATATGTATGAAAGACTACAATTATTTATTTGATTAATATAAGGCGCGTTCCCGTGCTCAACTTTGGGATCCAGCGGGTTCCCAATATTACCAAAAACTGTTCCTGTACTTGAAGTTTGGGTAAAAGAGAGAGAGCTTTTGAGAAAATAAAATACTTCTTCTTTTTCTTTAGGAAGATTGTGTAAACTAAAAAACAATCAGCTGATTGAGATGTGAACATAAGCAAATACTAAAAATTCTAAGTTTCATGCTTGCAAATGTTTCAAAAGTGTTATTTATCAAATAGAAAAAAATATATTCAAATAAAAGTAAAAACATACAAAATCTTTCTGTTGTTATGATTACTATAAGCAACTACATATATATTTTGTTCGACAATTTGTTTTGGATAAAAATTTGTTTTTTTGTGTTTCCGTACTTTTGGGCATTTTTGTCGTTAATTGAGAATAATTTCTGTTAACTCTTATTTTACCGAAAGATGTACGGGAACGCAGCTATAATTTTCTAAATTTAAAATTTTACATTATGAAATTTCCAGTGAGATGTCAAATCTGATTTGAAATTAAAAGATTTAAGCAACAAACTTTTTATCTCCTCGTAGCATCAAATTTTAGTGAATTTTTTTTTTGATTCTTAGTAACTTAAATATTTAAATTTACCAATATTTTATTGCTACTAAAATTTGGTAATAATTTAGTTTCTTTAACTGTTTCTTAGCGAGAAGTTATTTATTATGCATTTTTAATTTTTGTTTAAATTTTTGTTTTAATTTTTATAATCTTATAATTATATTTATGCCTGCATTTTAATTTTGTTGTTTTTTTCTGTTATTATTATTAACCTTTACCTTTTCTTACTAAGTAGTTTTTATTTTACAAAGTTTGCAAAAGGTTAAAACTTTGATTTAGCTTTTAATTACAATATTTGTTACCAATTTTATAAGATTTTTGTTAAATACCTTTAAACGGTCTAATTAACAAGGTTTTTTAATATCTGTTGAATTGGGTTTTTAATAAATATTTAATAATAGTATAAGTGTTTTAAACTTTGTGAAAGACGTTAAATATATAATTATAGTGTAGGAAATAACAGTTTCGTTTTTTATTTTTGTTTTGATTTTTAGGCTGTTTCCCTGTCATAAGAAATAATTTTAACAGATATTTTTTATGCAGGCCTTCGAAAATTTAATGGTTAATAATTTAATTTAGTGATAATTGAATGGATTTTCAACATAATTAATTGTTTTTATAAGATTCACTTAATTCGTTTTTTTTCAAATCGACATATTTCTTTTTATTTATTTATTTTGTATTCTTTTGAAAAATTTGTTATTTTCTTATGAACTTTAATATTTTTGAATTGACATAATTAAGAGCCCCTGTTTGAATAATTTTATTTCGGAATATCTACAACTGGTTGCTAAGCGTGTGAGTTCCGTTTTTGACTATAAAACAAAAATTTAAACCTATTAAAAGAAAAAATTATATATTAAAACTTTTTCGGCTAAGCAAAGAAATAAATAAATCAAGCGTTTTAACTCTCCCGTGCATATCTCATGGAAGAAATGAAGTAAGAAAAGTTACGCATTGCACAGTTGGGTAGAATCAAAATATTTTGGGAATAATTCAGCCATTTGAAAGGATTAGGCCCATTCATTTAAAATTAGGCATAAGCAATGCAGAGCTTAAGTTTTGAAGCTGGGTACCATCCACTTTCCAGGGAGAGAGCTATGTGACTTCAAAATTGGGTACCTAGCACCACCTGAGAATGTTTCTTTTGCCTGGCATTTCTTTAATTTTTATCCCATTTTAAAATTTTTAAATTATACATGGTCCAAAAGGTTGTATCAATACCTACAGAATGGTGCTTTATTCTGCATCATTATGTTTAAAAACGATCGAGTTGTTAACATTTAAAAATTAAAATTTTTGATTTTTCGATACTCTGGCCCAGTTTTTTCAAAATACTGAATACAATTTTAGAAAATTTATTTTAATTTTTTTCTCCCGTAGTTAACAAGCAAAATTTAAAATATTCTGGAAAAAATTTGATGATTATATATTTTTTTTTTTTACTTTTTAGGTAATAGGTACCCAACCTTGAGATCAAATAGCGCCATCCCTGGAAAGTGGATGGTACCCAGCTTCAAGATTAAGCTCGAATATTACTTTTAGATAAATCGGCTTTGCTCTTTAAAAATAGCAAACTTATTTCTATAATATTTTGATTTTGCCCCATTTTGCATGCCTTAACACAAGCCCATCTAGAGAGTATCGTAAAATTATAACTTGAGAAGTGTACAAAAAATGTAAGAAACGTCAATACATTATTTTCTAGATTTTTTTATGCTAAAATGATTTTTTCCTTTAAGCAAAACTCTTTATTCTTCAACAAAACAACCTGCTAAAAATTGCTTTCTAAAATGCAACATTAATGACAACAATGCAGAAGAAGCAATTTGTAAGAAACATCATACAATGAAATAGATAAACATTTAAATGATTGTTAGTTTAGGTTTTTTCTCTTGTTTCTTTTGTTTTTCGTAAGTTACCTGTCGCAAAAGTTCAAATGTTAAGAAAACTTTTACTTAAAAAATATCGTCAACATCATGCATACAAAATTAATGAATTGACAAAGTGAACCATTATGAAAAGAAGTTAACAAATAATAGTCAAAACCAAATCAGCTAAATCAGGACAGACACTTGCGTGCTTTAATTATGTAAATTTTGTGAAACGAGAAAACTACACTGAAAAACTATTGCAAAAATATAAATGAAATCACTGCAAGTTTGCATATTTTATTTTTTGACGCCTGCAAATTTAATGTGGAAGCTTTAACTTTTTTTAAATCCGAAAGCTATAATTACTTGACGTTTAAAAAATTAGTATTATGAAAATTATTTAAAAGTGTGCAATAGATATTGCATCCAGCCGTGATCACAGACCTAAAAAAAGATCAATTTCAATTTATATTACAAAAATGATCCCAGCTTCTTTATACCAATCCAAGCAGAGCAGATTTTTTTTTTTTTTTTTTTTTTTTGTTAAAGTAGTTTCTGGGTCATATTAAATAGGTTTTTGGTAAAAGTGTAGCAACAAACTTGTTATTAAAAATTGTTTGCAAAAAATATGTAACAGTTCAATATTTTTAAATTCATTTAGTGGAAAATGTCTTATCAAAATACTCAAATAATAAAAAAAATAATCCATTAAAAGAAGAAACAAAAAAAAACATTTATAAAAACTACGTTCTTCAATCACTTTCAGTAAAGAAAAATATTGTAAAGGAGTAACGAATTTTAATTATTGGAACGAAGAATTTTACTATGACTAATTTTATTGAGATCTTAACCAGGGTTGTGTCTGACAAGCCGACAATGAAAAAGTTTTGGGTTAATGTTTTGCCTGCCCTTTAGCACCTTAAATGAAATGGATATTATTATTCAATGACGTCACAATTCAAACGAATCAAATATAAAGTAAAGTATCACTATTTGTATAAAGTATTTCTTTTCATTAAATTATCAGTTTTGTGACTTAATTAACGTCATTTTGTTTTTTTTTTTTTTTGAACAAAGCTTTTGCTTTTTACTTTTTATTGCAGATAGATTTTTCGCTAAAGCGAGAGAAACACGAGATAATCGCTTTGGAAGCTAAATGCCAGAAAGATTATATTTTTAAAAACTGTGACTTTTAAGTCACATCTTCTAGATTTTTTTTTGGAGAATGGCCTGAACTTGCTTTGTACACATGTAATAATGACCAAAAATAATAGCAAATAATTATCGTAAGAAAAAAATCTAACACATAAGAAGTTGAAAAAAATGAACAGTGGGTCAGAAAAAGTAGTATTTTGGAATTGACGTAACAATTTTAAAAACCAATTAAATAAATATTTCGCCTATTAGTAGTTGAGTATTTTACACTACAATCGTCTGCACTGAGGTGGCTTCATTAGAAAATTTTCTTTTTAAAGGGGGAAGTTTGATGGATGCAAAAAACATTACACATATTTTAATTTGGTTTACCAAAATGGGACAGATTTTTCTCTAACTAAATGCTATAAGTGCTTAGGACTATAAGTCACATCCTTGAAATCTTTTTAGTTAATAACCAACGTAAAGCCGCAATACGATTTATATGTAAATGGGTCTGTTTTTTTTTTTTAGCTGAACAATTTCCCTACTGTTCACGCGCATAATTTCTTGGAAAGAACGGTTGACATCTGTAATGATCAAAAAAGCAATAAAGCGTACATCAGGAAACCAAATGACCTAAACTTTTATTTTTAAATGTTCGATACTTCTCAAAGCTTAAAAAAATAAATCTTAAATAAATTAAATTTTTTATGTTTTCTTTTTGTTGTTGTTGTGTTTATTTGAGGCGGTAACCTCTAGCTGATCAACGGATCAGCTGAACATTTTAACATTTTTAATTTTTAAGTAGAATCCTTGCAATTTTGAAATGTTTTTTTTTTTATTCTAAATATTAAACTTAATTGTTTTTATGGACTCCAATCGTTTTTATTTTGACCCAAATATGTATTATCTTCTCAAACTTCTAAGCATTTTTAATTACAGAGTCGTTCTTTTTTTTGAATAATTTTTCAATATATTTTCTAATCTTAATTAAAAATATTTTAACTTTCGTATTTTCAGTGCTTTTCTTTAGATTGAAATTTTTATAAAACAAATTTAATGAATTTATTAATTAATTTAAACAATTGCCTCAACCCTACGTCTTTGTTTGTAAATAAATTATTTACTTATATTTTGACACACATGCACTCACACGCAAATATTAATTAAATGAAAATTTTATTTAACATTCAGACATTATTATTGCTGTATTTGAGTACAAATGTTAACAAACATATATGTAAATAATGATAAATTATTGCAAAATACAGATTTATTTTTATGCTAAATAAGCTAGTTATGGGCTTAATATCAGAAAAAAAACTAAAACAAACAATTGTGTATATTCTTCTTTCAAGAAAATTTTTTTGTTAATAAACTCTGTCTCATCAAGTTTATGAATTTAATTTTTTTTTTTTAATTCTGTTAACAAACCAAAAAAAGTCACATTTGACTTGAACATTTTTCAATTGCAATGTTTTTGTGAAAATAAATTTACTTTTAGTTGTGGGCAAATTAATGATAAAAAACTCTCTCGAAGCTTAACGTTTTTTTATATTTTGGCTTAAATATTATTTTATGAGTTTCAGAATTGTGAGAAAAATTAAACTTTAATTAGAATTATTTGAAAGCCCTTCACTTTTTGTAGTGATAATAAATTTATGCCACAAAGCAATTTAAAAAATTCATAATAAAATGTTTTTTAAGGAAGTTTTTTAATTAACAAAAGAACAAAATAATAAATTATTCCGATAGTGAATTGTTAAAGGTTTTCATTATTTGCAAATAACTTTTTTTATAATCTAAACAATATTTAAATTTTAATGAAAGTATTTGGAATTAATAATTAAACATTTCTTGGTTAATTAATTGCGAAATCCAAAAAGGAGGAAAATATTTTTATTCAAAATATCTTTTAAAAGAATATAAATTAAAGAAGATTAACTTATTAGTTTAGCCTGATGTTGAACAAAGAGGCGGCTAACTACTCAGCAAGCTAACAAAAAGTTAATGGCTTTTCTAAAGTACAAAATTGTCTATTGTAAACAAACAAAAAAAATTAAGACAAATTGTTAGAATTTATTTAAAAATTTTTTTTAATTAAAAAAAATAAGAACTATTGGAGGTTGTGTAAGAACATCAATGTAATAGCGAGCGCGGCTACCATTTTAGGAAACTGAACTGAGAGTTATAAATTTATTACAAATTTAAGTTGTTTTGTGGACTAGTGTTAAAGAATGGCATTTGCATTACTGCTACGTGATATTTACGAATAACAATAAAAAAGTTTCAGTTTACATAAAAATAATATGTGTGCACTTTTTAACAAAAGGTTTTTTTTTTATTTATTTATTATAAATCACTACAATTAGTTTAAAAATACGATGTAAATTTTTAGTTATGTGAAGAATATTGTTAAGTTTTGATAAACTTGTTGGGCTCTTAATGTAGCAGGAATTATTTTCTTTAATGTTAATTATTTTTCCAGGTTTGTATAATTATGTTAGCAACACTGTTGCAGAAAAATTGTATCTACTTTACACAAACAACTTCTGTGCGCAAGTCATACCCTTTGCAACTGCGGTTTCTAATTTTAGACGACTTAAACCACTATATTGTTCCACTATGAAAAGATCTGGCAACTTATTGTAGTTGTTGTTATTATAAAAAAAATTTATAAACATGTGGATATGAACCAGTCAAAATAAAGCTGCAACAACAACTTATTACGTTGTATGTTAAAGGTGTTTTCTTTTCTGTTGTTTTTTTTAGTGAATTTTATTAGAACTTTTACGTTTTTTTTTTTTAATTTAATTTTAATATTACAGTATTTATTATTGTTTTATATACAAACATAGATTTTTCGATGTTTAAAAACAACCACATTAAACAATAACAAGAAAAACAATTAAAATTATAATAAAACGAAAAATAAAATTCATACTTAAGAGGAGCAAAATATTAATTATTTCCACTCTATGGCATTCAATAAAGCTATTTAAAAACATTTGTAGAATCTAAAGATTTTAACACACAAACAATAAATTAAAAGTTTTATAATCAAGAAATTTTTAAATTATAAACTTTATATAAATAAAGAAGAACATTCATAAAGATAGTCATCATTTTAGAATGCAAAATATCAATTTTCAAAAATTGCCTCTCTGTTTCCGCAGCACATAAAAATTACTAAATAAATTTTAATCGAGTTCTGTGGTGAATTATTTATCATTTTATCCGAGTTTATATTATGATAATTCTTTTAGAGAAATATCTTAGTTCCGTGGAAAAAATGAGAAGAAGTCAAAGTACGCAATTTTATTAGGTTATTTGATACTACAAACTTGGCAGCACTTTTTATTTTTTATAGCCGATAATTTAGGAAGAAGAATCTCACAAAAACAGATTTTTTTTTGGCAAGATTTTTTCAATAATTTTACAGTAATTGAATGTTTTATTATTAAAATAAAAATACAATAAAATAATCAATTTAATTTTTTAATTATTTTGCAAATCAGCCAATTTTAAACTATAAAAAAATTTAAAAAATTCTCAGTTTAAAAAGAAGGTCGTGTTTGCAAGAATTCAAAAGTAGACAGTTGCAACTATGTTTTGCAGTTTTTAGTATTTATTTTGAAATTCCTAAATCCATTAATTTATTGTCATTATATTGTTTAACGTTTTATGGAAACCTTAACTATTTTATCGTTTACGGTAAAATGCACCAATAAAATAAATTATCCAGATTCTGTCAACTTTTTTCTATTATATTGCCATATAACGTTTTTTAATTTAATTATGCTCATTGAAAATGATGAATCAAGGCTTTAGAATAGTTTTAATGACGTTACAAAAAATTTTTTTCTATTTTTTACTATTTGTGGAAAAGAGAAGTCAGGGATGGCTAGTGGAAATAAAGTACCGAATATTTACACTTTTTTTCTAAATACTCCAAAGTTGTTACTTGGTACTTATAGAGTTGTATTTTTCAATCTTAGTAAAGCTCTGTAAGAAACACAACTCCACCGCCATGCAATCTTTAATTTTTTTGTCAAAATAAAATTCTCAATAAACCCAAAAAAAAAATTATTTTTAATTTTTGTATTAAATATAATTTTTTTTTTACTACCATATTCATAAAAAATAAAACATATTTGATATGTATTTTATGACAAAATTTCCATACAAATTTGTTATAAACTACATATCAAATCTAGTTTAAAATTTTATGAATACATTATTAATATTTAACACACTGTAAATATTATTCTATTTTAAATTTTAAAAACTTGTTAAAAGTTTCGAGTAGTAACGATTAGTTAAAATAAGATGCATTAACTAGTATCGAGTAATTAAAAGTAATCAATGTTGCCAGCACTATTAATAATAACAAAACATTTGAGTTGTCCAGGTGGTCAGAATTTTACACTTAAGGAACGCAAGGAGCCATACATTTTTTTTTTTTGAAAGTTACAAGTTACACAATAAGTTATTAAATGTCAGTTCTATTTGTAAGGCAAGCATTCTGTCTTTGAAACTATCTATCATTTTTGATTGCTTGAATTATTTTTTAACAAGTCTTTATGAGAGTTTTTAAAAAGCTGTTAAGAAATAAGGTAGGTCTATATGAGCTTCAGATACCATTTTCCTAATAATAAAATTCAACCGACTAATTTTAAAGACGACAAACAAAGCTTGTTAAAAACATAAATATTTTACTTAAAAAGTTGCTTTATGTGACACATGCCGCTTTACCGCAAGTAATTTACAATTATAAAATTTACGACATTTTAATAGATGTTATTTAACGGTCCCTTTAATATTTTTTTTCGTGAATGTACATTCAAGCATATACATATGAATACATCTTTGGCAATAAAATTTTTGGATGATACGCCTCAGCTAATGGCATGAATATGTGTTTTGAATCCATACAAAATTTAAAATTTTTTAAAATTATAATTTTTTCTACAATAAATTTCTTTCATTCTTTTTAATTTGAAAATTTTGGAAGTTTTTAGTAATTAACTGAATGGTTTCTTTTTGTTTGGGAAATAATGCAGTTAAAAGTATTGATATTGCAATTATATTTCTATTTGTCTTATGAAAAGTTGTAACACATGGTTTAACCAACAAAAAAAAAAAATTGAAAAAAAATTTACAAAAACAATGAAAAATATTTATTTTTTTATTAAAGTGTAAAATGAATTACAAAATCATAAAACGAGATTAAAAACAATGTAATTTTTTATTTATTTATTTTTCTGAAGATACGAAGGTCATAAGTATTTGTTGCATAAAACCTTAATTGAACGTTGCATACCCTTTTGGATGTCAGTTACTTTAAATGTAAGGGAGCAAGAATACTCCCAAGACGTTTCAAAAATTACTAGCATTTACAAAAGCGTTCAAGTGGCAACGTTGAACTCAGCTGGTCATTTTCAAAAATGGAAAAAAAAGTCTTAAGTGTAAAAATAAGAGAAAATATAAAAAACATAAAAAAACTTTGGTGTGAAACCGATTAGGAATATTTTACAGTTGAAGCTTTTTGCATACAGACCTTTTTTGTGTGATAATTTTTTTATAGAAAAAGGTACAATTAAAAATGAATTTATAGTAAAAAATAAAACAAAAAAAAAAAAAACAAAACAAAACGATAAACATAAATGTTGGCTCGAGGTGCGAAATCCTTCATGTAAAGGTTTAACTCAAGCTTGGCGAATTTATTTTTTATTATTTTACAAACGTAAAGAATTTTTTCAAATGAGAAACTTTTCGATTAGCAATCATACTCTTCAGCTTTAATAACAAGAACTGTTACTGTTATTACACACCCACGCTAGTGTCAGCTTAAAAACTCTTATATTAATTTATTTTTTATACTATAAAATTATTGAAATTTTATTAAATAGTGGCAATAACACGAATCTTTCAACGGCTAATCAAACATAATATTTTTTTTTTGGTATAAATAAAATTTTAAACTAGAAGTTTAAATAAAAAAAACTTTATAATAAGTACTTTTGATAATTGTATGTTTATTAAAAATGTTGACGTTTATTAAAAATAAAATTGTGAACATTTTTTATGAATGCACTTATGGAAAAAATTAATCATTGGCTTCCATATCAACAGTTTAACGTTATTAATATTTTTATTATATTGTGATTGTATTTTAATTGCTTTAAATTTGCTTAAAAAAATTTATTTTATATTAACTTTTATTTTTTAATAATGAGCAAACTGTCTTAGTTTTATCCTAGCAAAACCAGCTAAGTAAACAATAATTTAAAGAAAATAGTTAAAAATTTTAGTTTGTCAAAAATAAAATGTAAAAAATTTTTGCAAACTTTAGAACAGTTTTTCATACGAACATGATTTTAACAAAACATGCTTTTGTGTAAAATTACGTAGAAATTTTTGCTTTTCAAACAAATAAAACTGTAGAAAAAAATTTTGTTTTTAATTTTTAGAAAATAAATTAAAAATGAAACTTGACAAAAAAAAATTAATTCAGAAATAAATATTAAAAAAATATAACAAAATTTTTTACAGCTTAAAACTTTGTTTTAAAATTCACTCTTTCAAATTTTAAATTAAAGCGTGTGAAAAAAAACATCAATCTTGTAAACATTTAAATCATTACATTAATTCTTTATTCTACTTCATAAACTTGCCACTTTGAAAATTAAAACATTCTAAATTGTTACACAATTATATACTAAAGAAATAAAAAAAATGTCTGCTTTTTTGTTGGTTTTTTTAATTTAAAATTTTAATACTCTCCAAATTAAAAAAGAAACAAATTTTATATTAAAAAAAAACTGCAACTAGTTTTGCAAAGACAATTTTGCAATATATTACAAACAGATACGTTTAAAACTTGGTCAAAACTACTTTGAAAAGGCAATAAAATATTTTTTACTGCATTTGTTTGAACTAAATAAAACTTCATTAGAGGAATGATGAAAAATTAACAAATTTGCATTAATTAAAATATAAATTTTTACTAAACCATTTTAAACACAGAAATATCCTTTGTTGGTTTTTAAACTACTTACTTCTTTGGTTTCTTTTGTTTTTAATCCGAAAAAGATACAAATCAGGCTTAAGTACAATTCCAAAATTTTGTGTTTTTCTCTTCATAAAGTCTGGTTGTTTAGTTTTGTTTTAAATTAATATTTAAAGGTTTTTTTCCAGCAACAACACTTGCAATTAAATACACATGCATTGTTTTTAAAATTATTTTTATATATTTTTTAAATTAATAAAATTTTATATATTTTTCCTTGATTTTACAAACGTTAACATTTTTTTAAGAATTTATTTCCTTCTTATTAGAAATATATCTTTGTATCACTACAACTCTTAAAAACAAATTGTACGAATTGTACTCGATATTTTTAAATATTAATTTTTAATTTAATATTTCAACAAAAATTTATTTATTATGCATTATATTTTATTTCATTTTTAATATTTACATAATATTTCCATAGTTTTAAAATTATTCTTATTTTTGTTTTTAAATATTAAAAGTTTTTTTCTTTTATTTATTTTGAATATTAAATCTTTTTTGAAATAGTGGTGCAATTAAAATAATAAAAACTATTAAAATGACTGCAAAATTGTTAAACAAAAGATACGCGCGCGAGCGTGTGTTATTTTATAAAGTTATCACAATGAAATGAAAAGCTTGCTTGAATGAATCGCAACAGTTGCAAGACGTTTTTGTTTCAAATCCCAGTGTGCGCTTAAAATTTTTGAGCCAGGTAATCAACGAAACTAAACTTAAGTTAAGTCGTGTTAAAAGCAAAAAAAAAATAATAACAAAATGTTTAATCGTACAACAAACATGTTAACAGAAATAATAACATTAAACTGTTAATTTCAACACAATGTAAACGGTAAACACCTATACATAAACGTAAATACAATAAGAGAGTTTACATCAGTGCAAACAAAAACTCACCACTAGAGCTAACGAAAAGTATTATTTTGTACATGTGTGCGTGTGTTTATATGCAGTTTAACAAATAAAATCAACAAACAATTTCTTAATATAAAGTTAACTAAATAAAGTATTTACTATTTATTTACAAGTATGCAGTTTAAATTTTCAATTACATTTAATATTTAACTTTAAGTTAAATTCTCTCATTCTCTTTTAATAACAGAGATAACAACTAATGACTTAGAAAACGAACTTTGCTGTCTCAGAAATACTATGAAATTGTAACTTGAGATGGGTGGGTGATTAAAATGTCAGTTAGGATAATTTATTGCATTTAAAAATTTAAATTATCTGCAGTTGGTTACATGAACCTGGCCCAGGACGTATAGTTAAATAACTTAAATGCAGTGAAACCTTGATATATGAACTACCTTCTGTCACACAGTTTAGTGATTAAAAGTTTGTAAAAAAATATTGATAAATGAATTAAAATTGTTTTTTTTTTCGGCTTAGTTTCATTTTCTTTTTCCAAAGAAAACAAGAAAAATAAGACGTCAACAGAATGTAATGCAGCATTTTCTAGATCGCGTCATCCTTCATCAACATTCTTCGCATCTATCTGCCTTACGTTGTGGATATTGTAAACATCATCAATTTCACCAACTAATCAATATTAATTTGATTAGACAAAGTTCACACACAACCAAAAGCGTTTCTTCGTTATTTTCTATGTAACTTGTCTTGTAATTTTGTTTTCTTTTTTTTTTTTTTTTTTTTTTTTTTGCTTTGTACCAACTTTCGGTATGGAAATAAATGCAATTTTTGTTTTTAATCATTCACAGTATCATATATGTTGTTATGTATCATGTGATTGTTTTGAGATAAGAATGAATGTACATGCGCTGTACTTATGGACCGGCGTCTAATTTTTTGTTGTTTTCTTTGGAAAATGCCCGCATCTATTTGTAAACATTTTTTTTTTCTAAAAGTTTTTAGAAATTAAAATGAAAAAATTGACTTAAAGTGAAAAAAATCAACTTTTTATAATTTGATAAATATCCAGGGTTTAAATCCTAATTTCTTAAAAAATTAAATAATAGTAAATTATTTCCACATCCTTTTTTAATATATTACACAGATATTATACAGAATTTAATATGCTTAAGTAGTCCTAATTTTAATCTTTCGAATTTTACAAGTTGGGAAACTTAGTGATAAAAAAAAACTTTAAAAATTGTATATTTAAAAATTTGCTGCTCTAGTACCTTATTTGAAACATTAATAAACGTATATTCCGTTTGTAGATGAAGATTATATTATTTGCAATAAACGTTCTTGATCAGATGATTGGAACCAGAATGGCATTTTCTTAGAAAGAAAATATAAATTATATATTAATGCAAAAATTGGCCTCATTCCCGTTGGCGCTGTAGTTGTTAAAGTAGTTTTTATGTCGTTGAAGATAATGTGGGAATTAATATCAGTACATATGAGAAGGTACTACGACAGAGCAATTCCAGATTCTATATTATAAATAATTTATGAACTTATCAAAATTATCCTTAAAATTTGTGAACATACTCATGCGAAAGCATGTTTTATCGTCATTACTATCTTTGCCTCCAAATGAAAAGTACCGATATATTTATGAGAAGTGTCGATAACGACAACGGTGATGCAAGATTGTGGTTTTTATTTTATTTTCAAACTGAAACGCCTATAGGAATAGAGCTGAATACTATAAGGTCCTTTTCCAAAGAAAAAATTTTTCAATTCCTTTCCATTTATAGTATTACATTTTGGAATCCTTTACAAGTATTTACATTACACTATTAAGAATTATAAAAATAATATCAACAAAAAGGAAATTGATTTTAGTCCCACCGAACAAAGAATAATCTTAAGAATCACGTTAAGCTCTATTTTTGAAAACTATATCTAAAGCTGAAACGTAGGCAATAATCTCAGCGATAAAAGAACCATTGCAATCTATGGATACCTAAAATTAAAAAAAAAAAAAAAAAACGAACGTAGATGTATCGATTACAATTTTCTAGAGAACATATGATAAGAGATGTTTACATGATCGGCGTACTATGGTTTTTTAATGACGAAAAGAAATTTAATTTGCAGGGCCCGGATAGATACATTTATTATTTTTATTATGCGAGAAGAGTTATTTTTAAATCGCTTTTTCAGCAGCGAAGATAATAGTTTGGCTTATGATCCTATAACGTATTACAACACAAACATTCTAAAATTACAAAGTGTGTAAATGACTAAAAAAAATTGAAAAACCTGTTGTAATCAATGTTCCCTAAAGCGAATAAAATTTGTGCGAATATTCTTTGGAATCTGTAGCAAGATAATGCTCCTATACATAATTCAAGAATTTTTAAAGGTCTTATTTTAAGTCAAAATGTTTATCTTCCTTATTGGCCACCATATTCTCTCGACCTAAACGTATTTAAAATTGTTTGATATTGAGTTTCCTGCAAAGGGCAGACAAATCAATAATAAAGCCTTAATAATTCAAGTCTTTGAGAGAGAGTAGGTCATTTCTAACCTTAAAAAATAATAGTCGTTTTATTTTACACAAGGCGAGCAAGAGTTATTTATGATCTTTTTATTACTTTATGTAAAATTTTTTTAATAACTCTCACTTACCCTGTGTAAAAACGGTTAAGTAAGATATTTTCATGTGAAAAAATGTTCAATTTAGCTATAGAAAGGAGGAATATGAGTGAGCATTTCTTTTAATATCAAATTTGTATGTAAAATTATACGTAGACTTAAGCCGAATTAATCTAAATACAGCGCACAAGCTACATAATAGTAATAGTAACAATAATAATAATAATGGAAAGAATAATTAATATTTATAATAAGAATAATTAACAATTATTTAAAACCAATATTAAATAAAAGAGAAGTACGAAAAACTTTTGAAGTGAACTACTTTGAAGCATTTAAAGAGATTTGAAAATGTTGGGAAAAATTTTCTTCGCTAAAAGCTAGTCTTAGCCAAATAGTTATTATAAAATTTTATATTTTTTATACTTAGAACGTTGTTCTGCTATTTCAACATCAAACCAAACATACATCATTTAAAAATCAACTCTCATTTCAGTTAACGATACAAAGTTTATTTGAAATTGTTATTGTTTGCATTATGTGATGACTGTAATATTTTTCTCAGCAGTAAAAAAATTTTTTTCTTTCCGTGGTGAGTATTTCCTTTCCGGTGTTAAGTTTTAAAACTTTTTTCTAGAGTAAGTTTAACATGGCCAAAGATTGCTCTCAATAGCAAAAATATTCAAAGTAAATAAATGTACGTCATAAACATTATTTCACTCGCTGTATTTATGTTCTATTAGACTTTAAACACTTATTACTGTTTAAAGGGGATTTTTTTCTCAGCCCTAATTGTCAATAGATTGTTGTGACGTTTGTAATACAAACAAATTTGTAAACACAAAAACTTAAAATGTTAAAAGGAAATAAAAACATGTTCTACTTATTGCGACTAAATGTTGTAGCTGTTATTTCTGAGTATTTAGTTTCTAACTAATCAAGTGAGTGTTTAAGCTATAGGTTTTTTCCAACGAAGGAAGAGGAGATAATAATATTTTGTTTTGTTTTTAAATTATTTTATTAACAGCTGTTTACGTTTGTTGATATTTTTCCATAATTCTTAGAAAATTTAGAATAAATTAAACAAGTTAGTTTGTGCAAATCAGGCATTAAAAAGTAAACAATATCTGCCTGCAAATAAAATTTGTATGCAAATTAAAAGCTTTTATTTTGTTTGTTACCAATCTGACTAATCATTTATATTTATTTGTTTATGAAATACGAGAATTTATTCATGAATGGAAATATTTTGTGAAACTATTAAACCATAGAAATTACATTTTTATAGCGAAGTTTAATAGTAGGAAATATTTTTACCGTTAATGCTAATTAAAAAATATTACAAATTAACAAAAACAAATTATATTCTTTAATTAAAACATTAATATATTATCAAAGATCTAGAAAGGTGGATGCATTTTTTCCAACATACAAATTTCCATGCTTAAATAAGAACTTTAAACTAATAATTGAACTTGAATGTAGCAAGTTTGGTTTTGAACCAAATGAGTTTTTGTAATGCATTGAATTATATTTGTCAGAGAATATATATTTGTCGGAGAATAGCTTTAAAATTTCTGTAGAACAGAGTAATTTAATCCGAGAATATAATCAAATAATGTAAGAAAGAAGCAAGCATAATTTTAAAAGCTTAGCAGGATGTGGGGATATACTCGTATATAACATTATAATTAGTTGACTTATTTGTTTTTTTCATTTATTATTTCAATAAATTAAATTTGTTCTTTTAAACTAATGTTTTGTCAAATCTTTTAAAAAAAATATTTATTCGAATAATATGTAATTCGAATAATATTAATCGAATAATACTGTATTTTAAATTGAAACTTTCTAATTGAGGTAAAAAAATATCACAAAAATTTTGTTGAATAATTTTTTATACGAATGGCATTAATCGAAAAATATTTTACTTGAAATTGAAAAATGTTCATTATTCGATTAAAAAAAATTGTTATAATCGATTAGTCTAAAAAAATTTTATTCGAATAAAAAAATCTTATTTAATAACTCATTAAAAATACGTTAGTTTTATTTCAAATAATTTTAAGTGAGTAATAGCGCATTGATAATATTTTTCTAGAAAATTATAACTTAAAAGAAGCTAAAATTAAAATTGTTATATTGATATTTGTTCACTAAATAAAATAAACAAACACTTAATTTAAACTAGTGTTCTATTTAAAACCAAATAAATATTTTAATTCAGGCTTAAGTTAACGTATATATTAATTTTTTAATTTATTAAGAAAGAAAACTTATTCCTAAAATTTTGTGGTAAGTTTTAAAGAAACCAGAAAAAAATAGATAAGAAATTTTTTAGATCGCTACATCCGTCATCCGTGTACTTTGTAAACATCATCTGTTTAACGAACCAAAACGAGAAAATAGAATACGACCATAACGCACAATCAATCAATATTAAGTCGATTTATTTATAAATCGTCAAATACATTTGTTCTTACCGCCGGCTTATTTTATTTAATTAAAAATTAATACTCCAATTACCTAATCGTGTAACTCTAACTGTTAATATCAAAACTTCTAAGAACTTCAAATAATCTTTTTTTAAGACAAAGTTCTTTGAATATGTTGACTAGAACAGCTTCGGAAAGACATTAGCGTTCATTTAAATAAGTTATTCAATAAAATTCTAAAAAAAATAAAAAATTTTCTAAATAATTTTTAACTTATTTTGATTTGGCAGTTGAACACACGCAAAGAAAAAACATTGTTGCTGCAACCATAATCTACATATTATGGTTCAATTAATGGTGGTTGTAAAATTATATTTTTTTTAAACAACAAAAATATGGTTGTTATTGTAACATATTGTTGTCAAAAGTACTTACAAAATCATAATATGGTCCGTTAGTTTAAATTTACTTTACAATGAAAGACACAGCTATTCATTATTTTATTTATCAACAATTTTTTATTACAAAATTCGAATATAAAAATAAGATATATTTTATTTAATTATGAAAACTGTTAAATACGAATACGAGGGCTGCTCTATATAATTCTGGCCTAATAGTGAAAATGCGAATATTTATAATCAAAAATGGTTTTATTGTTTTTCAAAGTATTCTCCAGCATAATTTATACACTTTTGCATGTGCTCAAACCAGTTATCGAGGCACTTTTTCCACTCCGATTGAGACACCTCTAAAACATGGTTTTTGAACACTTCAACAGCTTCTTCTGGCGACGAAAATCGTTGACCACGCATTTTTTTCTTGATGTGCGGAAACAAGAAGAAGTCATTAGGTGCCAAGTCAGGGCTGTACGGCGGATGACCCATTAATTCGACGTTTTGGCCGGTCAAAAACGCTCTGGTTTAAGCCGATGTGTGAGAGCTCATATTGTCATGGTGAACAATGATTCGTCTTCTCTTGTTGGTTTTTCGAATTTCTCTGCTGACTTTAGGCAAACAAATTGTAGTGTACCACTCAGAAGTGACCGTCCTACGTTGCTCAAGCGGAGCAGTCGCCACATGACCAGTTTTGCTGAAGAAACAGGCGACCATTTGCTTCGAAGTGCTTCTTCTACGAGCAACTTTCGTTGGATTTTGCTCGTCTTTGAAGACCCACACGGTCGATTGTTGTTTCGTTTCGGGCTCATACGCATAGATCCATGATTCGTCACCTGTGACGATCTTATAAACGTCTTTTGAAGCACCGCAATCCTATTTTTGCAACATTTCTTTGCACCAATCGACATGAGCCTTTTTTTGAGCGACCTTCAAATTGTGCGGGATCCAACAAGAACAAACCTTTTTTTCATGCACTATCGAATGTATGCTGGTGGAAGAAATGTCCAAGGATGTCTCTATCTCTCGGTATGTCGCATGTCGATCTTGTATTATGAGTTCACGCACGGCAGCAATGTTCCCTGCACAACAGCCGTTTTTGGACGACATTCACGGAATTCGTCTTTGAGCGAGCTTCGGCCACGATTAAATTCATTATACCAATTTTTCACAGGGCTATAGGATGGTGCTTCATCGCCATACAAAGATTTAAGTTCATCAATGCACTCTTTTTGTAATAATCCACGTCGAAAGTTGTGAAAAATGATGGCACGAAAATGATCATGAGTTAATTCCATTTTTTTCTATATTAATTTTTTCAAGTCACTGTAAACAACACAAATAATGGTCGTACGTCAAAATGTTTTGAGTACGATTATAAATAAATAATAATAATAAATAACAAACTTTTCAATGGAAATGTCAGATTGCACTTGGCAGCACTCAGTGTTGCCAAGCCAGAAATATATATAGCAGCCCTCGTATAAATTCACACAATTTTTAGTTAAAATAGAATTTTTTATCTTCTGAAACACAAATATATCCGGTAAAATTAGATTCTGAAGCTTTAACGTTTGTAGAAAAATAAACTTTTTCGTACTCAATTTAAAAGATCAGTCAGTACATTCTGTTTTTAAAACTTTCATATAATGTTGGACTTTGCCATCACTATCAAAACTACTCTAATCTTGTGTACCTATGGGAAACCAAGATTACATTGAATGTACTTCCTTTTAGGAAAATTTTTTACAGTTATTTTTTTATTGTTTTTTTTTTTTTTTAGATTAAATCCGTCTTTGTATTACGCCTAAGCACTAAGTCACACTCTGGCATTGTTGTATGCATCATATAGCTTTTCCTTTGCCAGATGTCTTTGCAAATGGTAAATAATATGTTGCCGTTATCTCCGAAAGAAATATTTTAATTATTGAGTTTGATACTTCCAAATAAATGTACTTACTTCTCATAAAGGTTATTATTATACATAATTGGTTTTGTTATTTGTGTTCGTTGTTTGTTTTTTAACACACCAGATTTTAGGAGATTTTGAATAACAGGAATTTTTCTGATTTCCTGCAAAATAGTAAAGTAAACATATTATTTTTACACATTTATATTAATATAGTCACTTCTGTTGGTGGTATATCATTAAAAGAAATTTCTTTATTTAGAATTATATCCTTGGAAAAGTTTGAAAAAAAAACTGTGTATTGTTAGAGCAGGCTATTGTGCCAGCTGGTTGTTCCTCTACGCCAAATAAGTCATGAATATTATTCGTTACATTTATTCCTTTGAAATCATTGGTTTGGTCACTTACATCTGTCGTTATTGTTATTCCACAATTATTTTCAGCACGTGCTCCATAGTATTTTTGTATTTTTTATATAAATATACATATACATATACATATCGCTCATTTAATAGAACAACGTCATAACTCCAAAAAATTGATTTCGAGAAAAACGAGTTCAAAGTTTTTAATTCATATGTAGGTCCTATGCACGACATGGCAGTATTTTCGTTCGTATGTGGAGATTATAAAAGATATTATTCTGAATACAATATACATACATATACAGCAATATGAATCACTGTATAGCGAATAATTTTGCATGATTTTCTCAAAAATTGTATTTTTTGAGATATGACTATGTTGCAATAGAAGAGCGATATGTTGTTTACCTTTTTTTTTATTTTGAAATGTAATTTTTTGTAATAAATTTTGTTTTGTTCAATTTTTTGTTATTTAAAACTTTATTTATTTATTTATTCATTTATTAAAAAAATATTTCTTAATTCGACACGATATTTCTTTTAAATGTCGTAATACTTATTATGTTAATTTAACCGATAGCTTGCAAGCGAAACACAATACTGAACTGACGAAAATGCCTTGAAGCAAAAAAAAAAATTTTTTTTAAAACCAAAAAAATTATGTTTGTTGTTAATTATACTCTGTTTATATACAAACAAACTTAACTTTGTTTAAAAATAATATATTATTGTTATAATTAATATAAAATTAAAGAATACTTATAAAACTTTGATTGTTTTTAATATGGTTCAAATTAACCATGTTGCCTTTTTGTGCGTTAAGACCATTTAATGAATAAATGTTAACTAAAAATTTCTTATCGTAACCATATTATTGTTTAAAACAACACAAATTTTTTTACAGCCAACATATTTTGTTGCAGAAAACAAAGAATAATTGTTGCAACCATATAACAATCATGTTTTTTTTGCGTGCATAAATTTTGTTGTTAAGGTGGAACTTCCTTAGGTAATAGTAATGACTTTAATTAAAAAAATTAAAAAATTTATAAGTGGTGCTTTTCCTAAATTGTGATATATAGAAGAAGAAAATAGCGAACCAGCAATTAAAATAAATTTTGCCATTACTTGACTTTCTCTTTTTTAACGTATTGAAATAATTATTTACTTGTTTATATTTTTAAGACTCTTGAATTATCTATACAAAATTTTGGTACAATCCACTGACCAGTAGCAAAATGGTCCATATCGCCTAAGCTTTTTCCGTAGTAATACATTTCATTTTTTTAGTTTTGAAAAATAAATTTTTATGATAAAATCATGAAACATTTATGTATGAAGGAATCAAGCCCAATTAACGTAAGTTAACATAAAAAAGATTCCAAAAAAACATTTTTAATATTGACTTACATATTAGAATTATTCTTAAACTTTTGAAGGATAAGCCAAAAAATACACAAGTTAATTTTTCTAAGTCGTCGTTAACAAAGGTTTTTGTACTTTAAAGATTTGGCCGGATTGAGTTTTACAATATTTATATATTTAAATAAATTTAGGCACGTACATGGTCGGTCTCTTCTTTTTTTATATTTAATCATTTTTTTTTTAATTTTAATAAAGGTGTGTTGCAAGACTTAACATTGAGTTTTAATATTAAAATAAAAGTAAAATACATGAACTTGTTTAACGATGTTTGGTAATATGACTCAAGTAATTAACATTTTATTGCTTCTACCAAAAAGCAAAATTAAATATAATTTTATTTGGTTAAAGAAGTGTGAAACATTAAACTTGCTTTGTTTTCCATATGGTAAACATGCTATCCAATGAGGTGATGCTATCTGTTAGAGAATTATTCAAAATATAAATAATTAAAAACAAAAAAAACCTTGAAAAAAAATGTTTTACTATTTTTCTTTTCAAAGAAATTTAGTAATTAAGATGTTTTCCACTGAGCCTTGGAGCATGCTTTATTCGCTTAAAATAAGCTCCTAAAATTTAAAATCTCTTTTTTTTATGACGCGAAATTTATTTAAAATTTTGTTCTAAAAAGTAATTTATTTTCTTTTTTAAATATTTAAGGAACATTTTCATGGCAATAATTGAAATAAAAGTAATACAGTCTTATTCATTAACATAATTTAAGAGTTTATAAGCTTTTAATTAAGAAGCAAAAGTCGAAAAAGGAGTATTCATAAACGTGTAATAGCCTAATAAACCTTTTATAAATCTGTAATTAATATCAGTTTCTTATTGTAGCCTCTACCCCACTTCAAACCAAATGAAAATGAATTTTGTTATTAATATAATTTTTTGTTGATGAAAGTTTATCCTGGGGTAGAAAAAGTAAAGGGTCATCCAAAAAAGGCGCCTACATGTTTCTTTGAAATAAAACACAAACTATTTGCAATTTTTTCAAGCTGTTTTTTTATTAAAAGTATGATCCATTACAATTATAAGTGGAATAGAATATCATTCAAATGTTCACCATGACTGCGTCTGAAGACATCAATCCGAATATCGAAATTTTCAATGACTTTCCGATATGTTGCTGGTGTTATTTTACGAATTGCAACTTGAATGTTGTTCTTTGGATCATTGTTAGCATACACTCGACTTTTCAAAAAACCCCACAAAAAAAATCTAATGGCGTTAGATCACATGACCTTGGAGGCCAATTGAAATCTGCATTTCGTGAAATTACACGTTGATGAAATTTTGATCGCAAAAGCGTAATGTTTTCTCGAGTTGTGTGACATGTAGCACCGTCTTGCTGGAAATAGACGTCAGATACATCAATATGATTCAACTGTGTCCATAAAAAGTCTCTCAGCATTGATTGGTATCGCTCAGCATTCACAGTAACAGCATTTCCAGCATCATCTTCGAAGAAAAATGGCCCAATGATTCCATTTGCCCAAAATGCACACCAAACAGTAAGTTCTTGTGGGTGTAGAGATTTTTCATGAATAACACGAGGATTTTCATCAACCCAGATACGACAATTATGCTTATTGACGAATCCATCCATTCTGAAATGAGCTTCGTCACTAAACAAAATTTTGCTTGAAAACAATGGATCTGTTGTTCGTTGTTCAATAATCCAACTAGCGAAATTACCTGTCCATGGTTAAAACTGTACTACCTTCTAATAAAACAAAATGGCTTATGTCATTTGAAAAGATGTCACATGTAAAAATTTTATAGTGCTGACATCTTGGCGTCCCATTTGGATAACCCTTTAATTTTAAGAAGAAAATGTGAACTGACAAAATCTTCGGCAGCCCATATTTTCGAAATTACACATCGCTTAAGTGTTTATATATATTTTGAGATATCTTAAACACTTTGTTCCCAAATGGGACAATATGGGTATCATAGAAAATTTCTATTAAGCGCCATAAATATCGCAAACAAATTTCAACCAATTATGAACCAATAGGACTCTCAGGCAAAAAAATGAAAAACTGGCATTTAAATCTAATTTAACAAAATAAAAATATTAGCAACATTTATAATAAAAAGTTTATTAACATTCAAGTGGTTGCTAATGAGCTAACAATTTTCCATCATTATTTTGTAAGGATTCTGATAGTTTATTGAAAAAGCTTTCCTACGATACCCATATTGGTTCATTTCGTCATTGAAGATTTGTTATTTCACATATAATCTTTAGAGGTTAATAACTCTGAAAATATGGGGTTTCGCAGCATTTATCACATAACATTTTCTGCTTAAAATTGCTTTTTCTGAGCCCAGACACCTTTTTATTTCATTTTTAGTTACTGGCCTAAAGTATATTTGTTCTTTAAAATAAAAATAAAAATTAAAATTTTTTTTTGACAGTGAAGTATTGAATAATTTTTTTTATCTGTTTCCAAAATAAACAAAAGATATTTATAAATGAATTAAAATTTACTTTTTTGGCTTAGGTTCTTTTTTAATTAATTATTCCAATACTTCGGTTAACATCGCTAGCCATTCTCAAGGAAATATTATGCAAAATTAAAAAGTTTTTTATATAGTCTTTTCCCATATAAACAACCAGAGGTCAACTTAACATAAACACCCTATAAACAAATTTATATTTAAATCACTAATTTAAGGTATCCGGCCCACACAATACGTTCGTAATTAAGTGTATATTTTCAGGAGGAAGCAACTACATTTTTAAAGGATATGAAAAAATACGATTCGATCGTTATTAAGTAGATTATTTAAAATAAATAACTTAAAATTAAAAAAAAATTACTTCCAAATTTTGCAGTTCAAATTAATTTAATGTATTTTAATTTATTCGTACAATAAATAATCACCCCTATCGTATTTGGCGTAGGCGTATTTCGACTACGAAAATTTTGTAATAGATGAATGGTAACTGTTACGAGATTTCTTTAATCTATTACAAAACTTTTTGAAAATGACTTACTTTTGCCACAAAAACGCCAACCACGGTAAGGGTGAATATCTCTAGATTGAATAGACAATCGTAAATTTAAAAAATTTTTAATTTATTTATTACTACAGAGAATTAAAATTAAAGCTTCGTTAGTTAAGTGCCTGTGACAGTGAACTAGTAGGAACTTTAGAAACTAACAAAGAGTCATATGACTCTGAAGACAGTATTAAGTATGATGATACAGAAAGAAACAGTGAACTTCATGCTTAGGATGGTACCGTTTGGGAAATTCAATATTTCTTGAATCACAGACAATAAACAGAAACATTTTACGACAACGTTTTGGTGCAGCCTAAAAATGACAACTGGTTACTGCTAAACAAATATTCAGAACTATTTTGTTTGCTGAAGTGTGTGATCTAATTCTACGTGAAACTAACCCTAAAGTGCAAAAAATAGTCAGAGACTATAACACAAAAGCAGGCAAAACACAAAAAACCAAAGCATTTAAGCCATTCAGAGAAGAAAAATTGGATGCATTTTTTTTTTGTATTTTTATTTATGCTGGCGTTTACAGAATTTTGGAAACCAACTCATTTGCCATTGTCCAGGCAGCAATGCCCAACTGCAGATTAAAAATGCTCCTACTGAGTTTGTTACTACAATTGATGAACAAATGTATGGCTATCGCGGATGTACATGTTTTGCGTAGTATATGCCGTCAAAACCAAAAAAATATGGCATAAAAATATTTTGCGCTTGCTATGCGTATAACTCTTTTCCTCTGCATGCCAATTTATACACTGATATACGGTTTTTCACATAAAATGTATGAAGATGCCCAGATACCTTTTCATGCTGTTAAGTCTATCAAAAGAAAATATTTTTGTCTCGCTAACATTAAGTTATTTTTTTTTAGCTCAATGAAACTAATCATTTAAAGTCTATTAAAGAGTTTTTAATTTTTTTTTTAAGAATGTAAATCGTCGGCTTCTATGAAATAAATTTTATTAAAAATGCTAAAGGTACCCGGGTACCTTGCCATTCACATAAGGGTTAAAATCTATAATTGTTATTTTCATTTCTCCACAATAAACAAACAAAGAATTTCTAAAATGTCTTCTATTATTTTAAACTTGGCTGAATAGTGATACTGATTTGATAACAACTGCATTTTGCGGTACCAGCAAAATGACAGTAATAATACATTTTTCTTATAATGCATTTTTTTTCTTTTCAATTTTATTTTGTTTCAATTTATTGAATGTAAATCATGTGAAAATTTTAATGACACCTTGTTTGTTTGATAATGACAATTCTGCAATTAAATCGTTAATTTAAAGAACTTGAAATCAGTTTTAAAGGAATCGTAAACATAATTTTTTTTCTTTCTCCTTCGTTTTTTATCTATAAAACCATCATCTGTTTTACCCCAGGAAGTGTTGTAAGTTGAATGAAAATCATTTTCAAGAAGTTTTCCTCAGGGATAACCTAAAAAATTTAAAAGTAAGCAAACTTTCTTAAACTAAGATCCCGCTATAAGTGTAAGTAGTACATCTTCTAAAAGATATACATTATCCTCATACATTTTTAGAATAAAGGCAGCCCATGTCCAAGTCATGGATGTTAATAGCAGCACTTTATTAAAGTAAATATCTAAGCATACAATAAAACAGTAACGAAGTCATAAAATATTTTTTTAAAAATTTTTATGTTGGTGTAGATGGTAATCGATATGGAATACAAAACACCTTTTTATAGAATTTTAGTCTGTCTGTACTCCCATCATGTTAAAGCTGTTGGATGGATTTGAATAAAATTTTGTGAAGAACCTTTGTTCAAATATAGAATACTTTTTATTTCATAAAAATATGTCATTTCGTAGAGAAACTAGAGAAACAATTATGAAGCCACCCAATTTTATCAGTATAATGGTACTAAAACAGTTTTCAGCACATTTTATTTTTATAGTCGGAAAATTTTAAACACTTTTTACAAATCTCTACAAAAAATATTAAAAAACACATTTTCCTATATTTGAGTTTTAAGAAAATTATAAATGATACGCGTGCGAAGTCGTGGGCACTGCTAGTAGATCATATTTTTTGCCATGAAATAAGTGTAACGTATAGATCTACTTTAAGCGGTTTTTTTATATTTACTAAAGTTAAAAAAGTTAAAATTTTTATAGAAAAAATCTTATAAGCCACTGGCATAGTTTAGAGAATTAAAAAAAATTATGTAAAAATGTAATAAATATTTAATTTAATTGAAATTTTAACTCTTTTATTTACTAAAGTACACATTTTTAATATTTTATAAAATAGTTACCCTTATTAAAATAAATTAAAATAATTGTTTTGAAATAAGAAACTCACTGACGTTTATTTTCTAATTCAAGTATTACTCTCCCTACTTGATCAAAGCGGTTATAAAGAATCGCAATTAAAATTTTTGGTTATTTCTTTTACAAAATAAAAAAATATTTCTTATTTTTTTAATCTGATTTTAATTTTATTTAAATTAAATTTAAATAGATTTAAATTAAAAAAAAGTCTGAGTAGAAATTGGTTTTTAGTTTGGAAGACTTACAATATATTTTTTATAGATATTTTTCTTGGTACCTTCATACGTATCTCTACGAGCACTTATTATCAGTGGCATTAATTAAAAAAAACGATTAAAACAAATTCCCAAAACCTTAAGTGATTATTTAATAGTTTAGACCGTCAACAAGTTAAAATTTATCACACACTAAATGTCAACATTAAATAATAAAAGCTATTGCTTTAATAAAACAAAATTATTGTTAACTTAGTTAATTTTACACAGTTATTTTAGAGCTAAAAACCAACCAATCTTATAAGACATCTGAAATTTGTGAACGAAATAATAGGCCAGTGTTGGCCTGTAACGAATCTTATATACCCTTTAAATTTATTTTTTAGAATAAACAGTTCAGTAATACCTCGAGGAATACTGCTTCCATCAGTACAGTTTGTCTATAGTACGGTTTTGATATTTAAAAAAAAATGTTCTTAGAAAAATGTTTTCTAAAAATTATAATAAAATTAAATTTAAATGTTTTTTATGACCTTTATTCTTTTCTTTATTCTTTTCTTATTCATTAAGCAAAAATAAAATAAAATGAATTTATAATTTGTAATTGAAAACACATAATTTTAATAATATTTTTTCCTGTTTCCTGATGATGCCACCCATCGGAGTGGCGAAATATTGAAAAAATAAATAAAAAACAATATTTTCATTTTTAAAATCTGACCTAATGCTTAACGAATAGAAAAGAAAAGAATAAAGATTATAATAAAATTAAATTTTCATAATAAAAAATAACTCTTGCAAAAAAAACCGACTTCAAAACGGACAAACTTGAAATCATATTTCTTTAGGACGGTAAATACATTAATATTATTCTATTATATTCGAGAAAGATTTCGTCAAGATTTTTCATATGCCGTAGAACAAAATATAAATGCAGATTAAACAAAAAAACTTAGCAGTTATGTGTCACCCTTTATTTTTTACACTTTTTATTGCTGACACAATAAAACAAAATTTGTTTAATTTAAATTAAACCACGGGAATACTAAATTTAATTAATTAGTTTAAAAAAATCGTGCTATTTCTTATCACGATTAAATTAATAAATCACAGATATTGATTATTGAGGGAGAAAGCACGTCTCGATGGCCATTTCGCTACGGCTCACTTAGCTTATCAGGAAGCTAAGAAAGGAAGACAAAAATCAAAGTCTAAGCAAAAAACAACAATCAAATTTTTGCTTGAACTTTGGTTTTTGTCTCAATTTTATTTGTGAGAAGTTTCCTGATGAGCTAAGTGAGCGGTAGAGAAATGACCGTCGGAACGTGGCTTCAACCTCAACAGCACTTTTTTTAAAATTAAAATTTGTTTAAATTCAAAGCGTTTGTTTATAACTGTTCAAAAGATTGGTCATATATATCAAATTGCAACCACTAGGGCACCCTTTTATTTCTAATTTCAAGTTTGCTACTTGTTGTGGCGGACTTAGCAAAAATGTTCTGTGCAAATTTAGTTAAAGTAGAGGACATTCTGTTTAAATTTCAAGTGCTTTTATATAACGGTTCAAACGATTAGGCCATATAGGTCAATTTATATCATATATGGGAACACCCTTTAATCTCTAAATTCAAATTGGATACTTGTTATAGTGGACTTGGAAATAAAGGTTCTTTGTAAATTTCAACTATCTGGTCAAAACAGTTCAAAAGTTTGGCGACATACATCAAATTACATTTACTTTTGGGACACCCTTTAATGTATAATGTTAAATGTTTATACTTGTCATAGTAATCGACATCCTATGTATTTCCAAGCGTTTGTCTTTAACGGTTCAAAAGATAGGCGCATATAGTCAATTTACGTCACCTATGGGGACACCCTTTAATTTTTAGATTTATTTTTGCATTACTTTTTGCTATTGGGAGCTATAATAATACACATTTTTTTTTTTAATTTTAAAGAAGTGCACTTTATGGTTCATAATTACGGTGACCAGATTTTCCAACAAAAAATAAATGACATTTGGAAATTTTGCAAAAATTATAAATAGTATTTAGTTTATTGTACATATTAGATACTTATATATTACATAAAATAAAATATTAGTTACTAGAAATTCACAAAAAAAAAAAAACTGAGACAATTTCAATAAAAGGTTGCATTTTATGAAATATATTATTCCGTCCATTTCTAGCCGAACCTCCAAAGTTGCAATTAGTATTGTCACCACAAAATGCTACCATTTTACCAATTATTTTAAATTTCTCTAATGTGTCTTGAAGACTTTTGGATATTATATTGGAGTTTTCACCTTGAAGTTCATTTACAGCTAGAATTTTCACCATAATGCCTTTGTTTGGTAGAAAATATCGTACTAATACTGGGCATAGCTTAATAGATCCGTGGGTGGAACAGTCTAAATATATTGCAATGCAACTAGTTTCAGATAAGTCACTTTTTATTGAATTCAATAAACGTGTTTAAAAACATTTGTGATAATTGCTTCACATTTAGTTCGTGCACACGAATATTTTTTTCTCAAAGCATGACTTAATTAATTTTGAGGTACAATCATTTGATCGAAATGAATAATTGTGGTAAATTGAATGATAAGCCCAAGTACCTTCAACGATAGCTAACTCCTTTTCCTTATCATTAAAATGTACGTTTCTCACAACGTCTGTCAATGGCTGACTTAAACTGCTAGCGATAACTGCTTTTCTATGTTTTTTAGCTTCTAAATGTTGTTTTATTTTGAACCGCCACCATTTGCCACGGAAAAGTGGGCTTCACATTTTATACACTTTACATCGTGGTCACTAATCGTTTTATGTATGAATGGAAATTTTTCCTGTAGCTCGCTAGTAAAAGTACATTTTCGCTTTGCCGACACACTTATCTAAAGTAAATATGTATATATGTATTAGAATTAATAAACAATTCTTAAGAACTTACTTAAATAATAACAAATGTTTTATAAATCTTGCAGAAAAAGATCACTACCATTCATCTCCGGTTGTTACAAAGTTTCCTTTTTTTTTTTTGCACTACACCTGTTGCTTGCTTTAGTTATTTTCCAAAAATAACGTTATTTTGCAATAAGAAAATCATGGTCGGTACTAACGAAAAAACTTCTGATGAGCCGCCGCTAAATTAAAGTCTTTTGGCGACGATGTTGTTACATATTCGCCGTATTTTGATTGTGTTCACATGTGCTAATTTGAGTTATGCCAACAACATTGTATATTCTCTGATTTTTACGCTGCAGTATAAAATAAAAAAATATAATTTTCTAGCTCGAAGAAAGAAAATACGTGAAAAAAAAGGACAATTCAAGAAAAATAAGGACACATTTTTCTCTATATTTTCAAAGGACAGCGTGTCAAAACAAAAGGAAAAACCTTTAAAAAAAAGGACGAATGGTCACCGTATTCATAATACACTTAAAAAACATGTGTGTTTTATGGGATTACCCTTTAATTTTTTAAATTATAAACTATTTTTAAAACGGGACCAATCTGTAAGCGTAATCTATTAAATTACAAAAAAACTTTAAAAATCGGTTTAAACATAAAAAGGAACACTCAGTCGAATTGATAACCTTCTTCTTTTTTTGAAGTCGGTTAAAAATATAGATGTGTTGTATATATGTAAGAAATTAACGTTTTTTGACTTGATTATCATCATATGCCCCTTAACCTCCTTTAGAAATGTAGGGACAGTAAAAAGGTGCCTAGGGCCCGAGTGCCTCGATTAGTCCGGTTTCAAACAGTACGACAAAATGATGCAACCGATTATGCGAAATATACGAGGTATTCCTATTTTGTAAACTGGTGTTAAACATCTAAAATAAACATATATATACATCGATGCATATGTACATAAAAATATAAATATAATTTTATTGAAACGAATTTGTATTGTAAGTATGTTTCACAAATAATTAAATTTATTTACCGGCTTTTTTTCAACAGAGTTGTATTATTGACGTTTTTTTATGAACTGTGCAATGCAACTCTAAAATTCCATTCGGATATTAAGAACCGTGTAAAGTACTTGAGAACTTGAATAATTAATACTTTCACAACAGTATGGTCAAAAAATTCGATGTTCAATTATAACTTTCATAACCAGTTTCGTATTAAAGTTTCTCAACTGTGAGGAATTTGTCAAAGTACATTTATTTTACCAGGTGATAGCGGCTCTACAACAAATACAACATTTGCAAAAACAACATGGCATATTATTGCTGCTTTGTGCGTGAAAGTGTCAAAAATAGAAAGAAAAATAAGAGTGCTTGCTTTGTTTTGCTTATGCTTTATGATGGTGTTTTTTTGAAATTCGTAAACAAATGTAGTTAAATGTAAACAACTTTTGACATGTCAAACTACAAACTAGCTGGGCGGACGACACTTGAAATTTGTTTAATTTTTTCAAAATCATTTATGTTATGAGACTTAGTTTAAGTCAAAAATAAATGGCCTTCTAAAATGGGTATGAATATGAAAAAATAACCAAAAATATTACCTCAACACTCTGAAGGTAAATTCCTTGGGATATATGTATTTTGATAGGCCCTTGACTTTATTCAGAAACTCTACAAAACACTTAGATGGCAATCTTCTAAAAAATTCTAAGAAATCAATATAAAATTTTAGGAATAATCACTGCAGACCTTGGACAAGAAAAATATCGAACTTTTTTAAACACTAACACGTTTTACTTCTTAAAGTCGAAATCTTTAAAACATATTAAACATTCCACATCTAATTATGCGAAATATGTTTTTGTTTTTTTATTTTTTTTTATTTTTTTTTTTTTTTTCTAGAACTGGCTTGACTTTATTAAAAATAATTGTTAGACTACAAAATTAAGAACTTTTTTGTTAACTAAAAAAACTGCTCAGAGAAAATGCCAGCGTTGTGTTTTTAATATTTAAGTGCATTTCATGGTTTTAGATAACGATGTTGTTATTATAAATTTCTATGTTAACCTTGGGAAAAATTACAAACAACAAATGGGTATTGTAAACTACAATAAAAACACTACTGCTTTTACGCTTATAATGATAGCTGCCATAACAATTTTAATTAGCAAATATTAAAATTAATTAAATTAAATTATTTACTACTTCAAATACTATGTAGAGCAATTTTACAAAATAAATATGTTTTTATTGAAACAAGAAAGCATACAAATCAAGTACACTTCATACTGGGTACTTTATGCCAAAATACCTACTTGTGTACTTTTTGTTGTCATATGTATGTTTGTAAAACTATTGCATAATGTGCAACTAAAACATTTAATAAAACTGAATCATAAAAATGTTTAAATAACAAATTCATAACCCATTTAGAAAATGTCAAAATATTGTTGAATTTATAAACATTTTTACAATTTTGTAATTTAAAAATTTGTTAATTTAAAATTTTATGTTTTAATAAATTTACAAGGACAGATGATTTACTTACATACATATATTTTTATAACCTTGACCACAAAAAGTGAAGAAGGGTATATCTTAGTTTGTCATTCCGTTTGTAATTTCACACACTTCGACCCCATAAGCACTTATGCATAGCAAAGTCGATTGAGTGATGTCTGTCTCTTCTTCCGTGTAAGTGTTGAAATCAACTTTGCCAAGCCACTTGATGTGAAAGTTTAAGTACACCAATCGATCAGACATATTTTCGAAAATTTTGCTATTGAATATCAGCAAGATCTGACCATGTCAATTAAGGCAGCGGATAAAACACCACGCCTGCCTCCAATTTTTTTATATCATTTGGAACAATAAAGTAACTCCAATCCAAAAAAAATATATGAGGCGATAGCGAATTAAAAAATAACAACAAAAAAAAATACTAAAAGAACTGAACTTTTCATTGAAGAGTACGATTTTTTGTCATATTTTTTGAGAGATCAAAGCTTTTGAATCTTTTAGAAAATGACTACATTTTTATAAAATTTTTTATTTTTTAATTTTTAATTTTCTATCATCTCATTTTTTTTTTTTTTGGATTGGAGTTACTTTACTAAAATAAAAGCTTCTAGACTCTTCACCATGTATGTAGGTGAAGGGTATATAAGATTTGGCAAAGCCGAAACACTCGTCCTTGTTTATACTAATTTTAAGAAATATTTTAAATCATTATTTGGCACTTATCAAGTGTTAAGTTAACGAAATAAAATACAACAATAAGAGAAAACCATAAAACAAAAAAAGTTAAAGTTTATAAAAATTATTCGAATGGAAATAATTGGGTGCAGATATTTATGAAAAATTATTCAAAAACTTTTTTATTGTTTTAAAAAACTTAAGTTTGCATTTATATGGAAATGTAATTACAAAAGGCTCTTAATTTAAGATTATTAACTTTAATTTTATCTCATTCATTTTTAATAAGATTTTTTTAGCAATTTAAAAAATTTTTTTTTTACATTTTTAAAAACAAATTAACAAGATTTAATTGTGAAATATATATTATCTCCTAGTTGATCTTAATTGAGAATAATAATAAAAGGTTCTTTTTTATTATTTAAATAAAAAGCAACTTGTATCGCAAGTTTTAATCAAAAAGAGGCAAAAAGATTTCAGGTATAACGAAAGATGCGTAATTTTTTTAAATTTTTTTTTCCCTCAACTATATAAATCTTTTCATATCATAAAACTAAGTCAAATTGTGGTATTTTAAATCAAAAATTTAGCTCGTATTTGATTCAATTTATTTAGCATTTGTATCCACTTTATTTGGCTAAGAAAAATAATGTCAATCTTTTTAAGTTGGATGTCGCCAGAACATTTAATTTTTTTTAAATAACAGCTTATACGTACGTCTATTTTTGAAGCCGAGGCAGCATCCTATAATTGAATCCCGTAGTACTAAATTTGACTTGGTAGGTTTTTTCCAAAGAAAATGCTTGCCACGTATAAACGGTGACAGATTGTAGATATTAATCAAGTTAATTTAGAAGGACCAGCACTCAGAAAATGACCGCTATTCACGCAACGCATTGTACCAGAACTAGGAATTTAGGTTTTAGGAAGGAGGATAGAGGGAATAGTGCTTGAGAACATATGAATCCTTACATGCTGAAAGTTACAGGAAAGGCTTCCAAATTTTCTTTATAAACCGTAGTACTATTCACTGCCAATCGACAGCAAATTATTATTTTCAGAATTTCGTTAGAACACATTCCGTTGTATTAGTGATAAAATAATTAAATACATTCAACATTGCTTCGATGTTCCAGTGATTCAATAGAACTGGATACTCTACTACAACCGAAAAGCTTCTTCGTTTTCTTCTGCACGCGGTCGAATAATTTTAAAATATTCACTTAAGCACTGGCCCATACATGAGAGTTAATTCCATTTTCGGTCTGATCAAGGAGATAAAAATAGATAGTGAGATCAGATGGAATAAAGTATCTCTTGCAACATTTTACAAAACCAAGGCAGGATATTACATGCCATGTCTTACTCCGCAGAACAAATGTAAAGCGGACAAATTTTTGTTAATTTGCCTTTATAATGCATTTTGTTTTTTCAATTGAGTATCTAACAGTCGTTCCAACTGAAAAATGTTGGTGACATTATTTTATTTTATTTATTCTATTGTGCAATCAAAATATAACTGAATTGGCATTATTGTTTTCACTTGGTCTTCTAAAGCAATTGTCATTTTTTTTTTACGAAGTTTCTTTAACTTAAGAAAAATCTTTCTGGGCTGAGCAACTAGCTTTTCTAACTAACAAATAAATTTTGTTTTTATTATAAACTATTATGTATCATTAGCATAATATATTTATTTCAAAATTAGTGCAATTAATTTATTACTGATTTGATGCTCCTCTTGCAGGTTGAAAGTCGAACGTTGCCATTTCAGTTAGAGTTTTTCCCTCCCCTTGTAATCGTTGTAGAAATTTGCATTCTCGTGAAATGTAGAAAAACTCATTTTTAACTAAAGTAGTTCTACTAACAAAACTATAACGGCTTAACTAATTGAAAATCAGCCATATCGGTCAATGTCCTTTATGGCAGCGAGCAAAACATAACTCCTGCCTCTAATTTTTTCTTATCATTTGAAACAATTAAGTAACTTCAATCAAAAAACCAAATATATTAAGCGATAGAGAAATAAAAATAAGAAAACAAAACATCAATCAAAAAAATTGGTACTCGCCGAGTACCAAGTTACGATTTATGGGCCTCTGGCCTCTTTTTATAGAAAACTACGACATTGCACCAAATTTTTTAAGGCATCAATATGGGTATCGTTTAAAAGCTTTTGAAAATATCTTTCAGGAATGCTAAAATTTTTAAAAAATGCTTAACCCATTAAGAGCTGATGAAATTTTGATGAAAAATTTTTTAAAGTACTTAATTCTTTTCCCTATTTTTTAATTATCTTTCACCCCAATATTTTATTATTTTTTTTTAATTGGAATTACTTGGCTAAACTAAATTTACTAAATTTACATAAAAGGACATGGACCAATGGTTATGATTTTCAGCGAAAAAAATTTCCAAAACTATGTCTGATCGATTGACGTTATCAGGTTTTCTCTAGCTCATCTAATGCCTTAGAAAAGTTGATTTTAACCCGAACGCGGACAGGCAGACGGACAGTCGGACATCCCTCAGTCGACTTCGCTATGCGTAAGGACTCAGAATATTTACACTTTGTGGGGACTTGAATGGATATTGTATAAATTTTAAACGGAATAACAAATTTAGATAAACCCTTTTCCGCCTGTTGTGAAGGGTATAATAACAAGACATTTCTATATTTATACCTTCGAGTTTAAAAACTATGTTGAATATACTTTGTGAGTAAATTTAATTTATTTAGAAATAAGAAGAAGAAATAATATTATTGAAAAAACTCGAATATTTAACATATCTCCAACCTTGGGTAAGTTCACGTAAGTACAGTGTGGTCACAAAAATGGTTTTAGATTTTTTTTAGCATTTGAAAGGATTTTTGTTTTTATTGACGGTAGCTTAAGTTTACTATTACACATTGGGCCTTAAGGCAATTGTAAAAGTAAAAAAATAAGATTTTAAAAGTCAAAAAAAATTTCCTATTGCAATGATTTTTAAAAATTTTAGCTGTAGGAGTAGCCAAAAACTAAAAATTGTTAAATTGGCTTATAAGCAAATAAAACACTTAGTACATGTGCCTTATTTTTAAGAAATTAATTCGAACTTATTTTTTTTCTCTGTGACTTTTTATTTAACAAATACAATAGCAAAGAGTTATTAGTGAATATTTAACAAAACTAAATTACTTTTTACCCATAATTAAAAATGTGTGTATTTATCGTAACAAACAATTTTAATAACTAAACAATTTAACATTAAGTTAAAAAAAAAATCAATTACTTGATGTAATTAAAAAAATCTTTAATATAAAAAACTTAATACAATAAAAATAATTTGCTTAATAATTACATTTAATGTCAAGATGTCTTAAACCTTTAGCCATTTACTAATTATTGTTGATAACCAAAGAGTAAATTTATTTGCTTTTAGTTTTTTAATTTTCTACAAGAATCTAAATAACAATTTTTGCATTTAAGTTATTGTTTAGTGGAATCGATCTTAAGATTGACAACAGCTATTGTCGACAATTAAATAAACAATCAACAATTAAAATAGATTGAGATGTTAAAGTATTTTTTAAAATCATGTTATACTTCTAGTAACTATTTGTTGCAGGTATTTTGTCACATATTTCTTTTAACAAGTGCTGGTATAAAAATAATTTTTATAACTATATTTTTACTATTTAGGAATTTAATAGAAAATTATAAAATTTAAAAACAATAAATATTTGATTAATGGTCGTATTAATGTCATTAGAAATATAAACAATTTATAAATAAATAAATTATATTTCGTAACACACATATTAAGAATAAAAGTATAAATAAATCAATGTTGTTTAGAAGTCGAAGAATACAAAGCCAGGTATTACAAAAAAATTTTACACATGTTAACATGCCAGTAGGAAAAAAAGTGTTTACATATAATATTAGTTCCACTAACAAAATCAACACAAGATTTTTAATTTTCATTTTTAATCAGTAATCGATGTCTAGAGGTCATATCTAACGTCAGTTGTATCCGTTTTCTTGATATAAAAGTAGTTTAATTTAAATTTTGATGTGACTCTTTTCAGAGAAATCAGTGCGATATGTTGTTTGTGTAGAATCTTGTTGAGTTTAGTCTTCAAAATGTTTAGGAAATTAAATGTCCTAAATTAGCTTTTATTCGTTTATATGTTAAGCCATCATTACTTCGGCTCATACATTCAAGGCTAAAAGTAAAATACGGTATAATTTGCTTTCTCATTACCTAAAATATTATACTCGTATTCTACACGATTTTCAATAAAAAAAAACATTGATACTACCTTCATACCATAGCTATCGCCTTGAACATTCAAACAAGTAAGAGTGCTTCTTCATGTATATGAATCTAGTTTAGTAAAGTAGCTCCTATCAAAAAAAAAAATAAATATTGAGGTGACAGAGAATTAAAAAAATTAAATTTCATAAAAATGTTATCGGCTCTTAATGGGTTAAGTATTTTAAAAAATGTTTAGTATTTCCTGAAAGATCTCTTCAAAAGCTTTTCAATGATACCCATATTGACCACATTGACACTCTTAATTTTTTATGAAATATTTAAAGGTCCATAACTCGAAAAATATGGACGAGCGCCTGTTTTTTTTTTCTCATTTTTAAATTCTCTACCGCTCTATGATTTTGGTTTTTTGATTGGAGTCGCTTCATTGTTTCAAATGAAAAAATTAGAGGCAGGCGTGGACATGCACCGATATTGCTAATTTTAAATAGCACATCTTTGAATACAAGTGCCTTGGCAAAGTTTATTTCAACACTAACACAGAAGGACAGAAGGACAGAAGGACAGACTTCATACGTACATCGCTCAATCGACTTCGCTGTGCATGATTCAGAATATATAAATTTATGGGGTCAGAAATGGATACTGTAGAAATTACAAACGGAATGACAAACTTAGATATAATTTTTTCCACTTTTTGTGGTGAAGGGTATAATAATCTTAAATGCTTTTTCGGCATCATCTGTGATAAAGAAATTTAGTAGTGGTTATCCCTTTTAGTCAGCCGTCAAATGAAAAGAAGGTAGCATCTTGTAACAGTTTTGCAGTACAAAAAGGTGTAGACTCTACTAAGCTGATAGGCTTCCGAAAAACGTTTCCAATTTCTAGATTCCACATCATCCACTTAAATGAATTTATTACAAGCATTTTTATCTTAAACTTTGCAGCACCAGTGACATTATATTATAATTATACTTTAATTTACTCGTCATTAGCTGTGAATTTTTGGAATACTAAGTAAAATCACTAAATTTTGCAGAAACGATAATGTCAAACAGCATTTAAATAAAATTATAAATATGCATATTTTCAAATGGAGTTTGACGGAAACAAATGAATTCGCTATCGAAACCACCTGGTATTATTTTGCCATTCATTTTCACACACATTTTATTTTTATATTCCTATTTAACTCCTAATTAGGGTCGGGAAACAGGAATTCCCAAACGGGAGTCTATAATATTCCGTGACAATTTTTGCCAAATTTCCAGAAAGCGGGAAGTTTAAAATTATTAGGTTATGACATAAAAAAATTTTCAAATATCTCGTTTCATAAGAATTCTACTACATCGATGAGGTCTGTACATCAAATACTTTTTTTTTAATTGATGTGGAATACAAAACAGCTATTATTCGAATTTTTTACTGTCTGTCTGGCAGTGTTAGTATCACGTAAAACTTGCTGGATGGATTTGAATAAAATGTTGCAAGGAGGTCCCTTAGAACGTTGGTTCACACATAGAATATCTACTTTTTTCATCATTTCGTAGATAAACTAGAGATACAAATGTGAAAGCACCTAATTTTATCGGTATAATAGTACTAAAACAATTGTCAGTACATTTTATTTTTGTAGATGGAAAGTTTTTTAACACTATTTACAGAACTCTACTACATATATTTAAAAACAAATTTTTTTAAATTTTTATTTTAAGATAATTGGAAACGATACGCGGACGAAATCGTGGCCACTACTAGCAAGATATAAAACAGATCAAAATGTTACTAATTTTGAGTTATTCGAAGCCACTAACATTTGCAAAAAGGAACGTGGAACGGATTTTTGACAACAAAATCTACCTCAGTAGAAAGTGAAAGGATTTTTTCGATTGCTGGAAATTTTGCAACGAAAACAAGAAACAGAATGTCTAGTGAATTTCTAAATGCACTTACAGTTCTAAAATTTTACTTTCAAAAAATAATTAATTAAATACTTTTTCAGTATTTTTATCTTCGTTATCTCTCGTTTTTTAGTACAATTGTATATATGTTTGAGTTTTCATCTGAATTGTTTTAAAGTTTCATAACAAAACTATAAATTTGTCAATATTATTTCATTAAATAAACTTGTTTTCTTCAGGAAAATCTTTTTTCTCGGAAATACCGATTTTTCTTGTTTCCCGGGAAATAAGAAATTACGGGAAATCCCAAATTCTACTCCTAATTAATAAAAAATGATTCAAGCCCTTTAAATAAACTAATGAAATCTAAGGTTATTATTAATCTAAGGTTACGAGGGCGGTTGGGAATCTTTTTAGCCTATCAATAAAAGAGAATAGTTAGTTTTTTTTTAAATATTTTTATTTGTCAATACAATCTCCTGAAACTTCAATACACTTAGTCCAACACTTTTCTAGCAATTCTATCCCTTGATTAAAAAAGTTTTCCTCAAGGTCTTCAAAATAGTGGTTTACAACTGTAATTGCATCTTCATTTGAGGTAAAACGCTTGCCAGTAAGGATTTTTTTCAGATTTTGGAACAGGTAAAAGTCACTGGGATCTAAATCAGGAGAATAAGGTAGGTGGTCAAGCAATTCGTACTTTAATTCGTTGAGTTTAGCCACTGTTAAAACACTCTTGTGCGCTGGTGCGTTGTCTTGATGAATTTATTGTTTTGAATTCCCAAATTGATTGAATTGTTTTTGCCTTCTTTGCGGCACTTCCTCCACCTTCAATCCATTGTTTGGATTGTTCTTTTGTCTCTGGAGTATAGTGGTGGATCCATTATTTATCAACAGTTATGAAACGACGCCTAAAATCCATTTTATTTCACTTAAAACGATCCACACAAGCTTGAGAAATGTATATTCTTATGCGTTTTTGGTCGATTGTTAACAGAAAGCTTTTTCATCTGTAGTTCTTCATGCAAAATTTAATGGACTTGATCACTTGAGATGCCCATGATATTAGCAATTTCACGTACTTTTATTCGTCGATCATTTAATACCATATTATGCACTTTGGCTACAATTTCTGTTGTTGTTGCTGTTTTTGGACGTCCACTACGTGGTTCACCTTCAATTCTTGTACTACCACGTTTAAATTAATCAACCAAATTTTTTACTATTGCATATGAAGGAGCACTTTCACCTAACAAATTCATTATGAATTTCTTGTCCCGACACACCTTTTTTATGTAAATATTTAATGACAGCACGCATTTCTAATTTTCCCATTTTAAAAAAATCGCGGATGTGTCTTTTTTGTACACCTGTTTCTATATTAAGGAGCTTCCAGCTCGAAACAAAATTTAACACGTGTTCATAACAGAGATGGAAGGTTCCAAAACACTTATCACATTTCTGTTTATTCCGCGCTTTTTGTGCTAGGCTAAGAAGTTTCCGAACCGCCCTCGTATTAATAATAATTATAATTATATTTATTGATATCATTCTATTGGTATCTAAACTTTACTGTTCTGCTTACAATTTGTCATAACTAAAAAAAAAAAAAAATAATTTAAATTGTATTGAATTTAACTCTATAAATTTATACCGAATTGTTAAAAAAAACTTCCAACCGGACTCGATATATTTCTTTTAAAAGTTGTATTATTTAATTATTTTAAACTTATTTTTGCGTTAATAAATCAGGCTGAAACAAGGCATTTTACTAATGATCTTTATAATTTGTTTGTCAATAAAACTAAGATCGAAAATGTTAATTTCCAAATTGCCTTTATAATTACACATTCGTATTAATTATTGTTAAAAAGTAATTAAAAATTACTTAAGTTTATTTTATAAAATATTGATTGCTGTTAAATAAAAAAAGTTAGATTATAAAAACGTTATTAATAAGTGTGCAGCAGTTTTTTTTACAATACAAACAATAATTGTTTTCAAGACACCGCGAGATTTGTATAACTAATTTCAATTCATTCAAATGTTTTCATAACTCATCCAACCACAATAATTTATTTTCTATATTCATGCATCTAACGGGGGTTGAACTTATGATCGTCTCTCCGTTACACTTCCACCAAAACAAATGGTCCCAGAAAAATTTTATTCTACTACCACACAGCAAACTTTGTAAGCGTATAACAGAGCTTAACTAAGCTCTATTTTAAGACACCTAAAAGAACAAAATTTTTTTTTAATGAATATACGTTTATATCCTTAGCTACAAAAAGTGGCAAAAGGGTATATCAAAGTTTGTCATTCCGTTTGTAATTCCTACAATATATATTTCCGACCCCTGAAAGTTATATATATTCTGATTTCTTATGTATAGCGAACTCGATTGAGCAATGTCCGCCTGTCCGTCCATGTTAATGTTGAAATCAACTTTGCCAGGACATTAAGTGCCAGAGAAAATTTAAATACTCTAATCGATCAGATATAGCGTCAAAAAAAGAGCTATTGAAAATCAGCCAGGTCGATCCATGTCCTTCGAGGCAACGCCTGCCTCTAATTTTTCCATTATCATTTGGAACAATAAAAAAACTTCAATCAAAAAAAAACAAAAATATGGAGCGAAAGATAATTAAAAAATAAAAAAACTTCACGTGAAAAAATTGGCGCTCGCCCATATTTATTGAGTTATGGGCCTCTGAAATTTTCCGAAAAAATTTCGATTGTCAGTATTTAAAAGATTTAAAAGATTTTGAAGAGATCTTTCAGGAAATACTAAAATTTCTTAAAAATGCTTAACCCTTTATGAGCCGATGATATTTTTATGTATAATTATATATCATACATAACTTTTTTTCTTATTTTTTAATTATCTGAAACCGCAATAATTTTTTTTTAACTCTTACTCTTATTCTTACTCTTACTCTTACTCTTACTAAAATCATATTTGAACCAATTTTTAGTTATGTCAAAAAAATGAAAAATATCATAACGTACTGAATCTATTTTTTTGCACTTGCTTAACTGAATTATTTTTTTTTTTTTTCAAAGTATTATTATTTTTCAGTTCACCCAACCTTCCCGCACCCCAGGCACCGACAAGTGATTGTGTGCCCTCATTTTACAATGGGATAACGCACAAATATAAATTCATTTTCTGTAAAGTGAGGTGTCTTATGGCATTCACATTCAAAATGTTTATGCGCGTTGTCCACACTCTTATGACAATCAGTACTAAGCATTCGAACACGATTAGCGATGTTGTTTTAGCATCCTTAAGTTACAGCCTAAGTGGTTTTTAATCACCAATCGCGGCAAATTAACAGCTGGTTGAGATTATGTATTACGTGTCTGCCTTATTACACGGCCCCTCTGTGGCTACGCTGATTCTACGCATAAATATGCCACCGGATTTAGGTGTCGTTGTTCATCTACTTTGGTACCAGAAATACTTCATTCTATTATTCAATATTTGGAAAAATACTAAATGTTATTTTCCTTGAAACAGTAAATACATAAAATAATATATTATCTATTTCCTTATAGTTAATATGTTTTTAATAATTGTTTATAAATACAACAACATATTTTTATTGCTTAATTGTCTAAGTCATATTTTTTTATATTTACAACTGTATCTAGATATTTCAGTTGTAAACAAATGTTAATCACTATGACTACGGAAAGATTTTTTTATAATTAGTAGTTGATTGACGTTCATGGCAAATTAAATTCTCACTTGGGGTCAGAATTTATATATTTTATTTTCTAAGTAATCTGGTAAAACGTTTTAAAATGGCCTGACTGTATGCATTTAAGGGATAATGTTTTTATTACTCTAAATTGACCAAGTTTATCAACTGTCAGTTTGAAATAAAAAGTTATTTTATAACTCTCAAAATTATGTACATCTTTTTTTAGGAGAGTAAGATTTGGTAACCTTTTATATAACTGTAATAACAAAAGCTAATCTAATATTTCTCCTAGCCAATGTTTTACAGAACTGCATAAATTGCCACTATCCCACTAAACATTGTGTGCCGAACTCGGTAAGAATTCGTTCAGACAGTCTGCAAGAGACGTATCAAGAGGAGGTTGACAAGAAAGAGTATCTCAGTATTTTGTACGAATTCTAAAGGATTCTAAGACAATTGAGAACAAAATCTGCAATAACATTGCAGATTTTCTAAAACACTCTGACGTAAGAGAAACAAAAAAGGAAACATTTAATGAATTCCTATCAGATAAGCAAAGAAACGGCTGATCAGAAACAGTGATACTTGTTCTGTTAAATGTCTGGCGGAATTGTATCAAACTCTTATGTCATCGATGGTGGCTTTGGTAGAGGTGTTTGTTGAAACATAAAATTAATATTTTTGAATATCATTTGAAAAAGCGAGTCAATGAAAAACACCAGTTAACCTTTGAGGATCTTGTAGCCGCGGAAACAAGTTGGTGTCGGCGCCTACATGATAAAATCATGAAGAAGGTTTGTTAAGTGAGGGAAGTAACAACATACAAATATTACTGTGGCAGTCGTGCTTGAGTTGATTAAAAAGATTTAAATGTTAAGCAGGAGAAGGTGAGACTGTGTGTTCAAAGTATTCTGTGTGCTTGGCTAAACTAAAGAAGCCAGTTTACTAAATGCTGAGCGGTGTGCAGGTGAATATAGTTTTTCTTCTGTTATGGACTATTAGCGCGCAGAACGATATGGATACCGATGTTAAGTTGTAAAGGTTAATGTTACTGTTATAGGCAAATCTGTTATAGAGATGTCAGTTCTTACAAGAGCAAATGATCGAATGATCACTGTGGAAAAAAATGATCATGTGAAATGTTAAAAGTTAGTAACTGGCCATCGAAAACTCCAATTGATAAAAAAGTTCCTTCCACTGTGTTTCATTAATACCAAGTGCGCAATCATGGTCTATAAACCTTTTAAACACTTTTTAACGGCAGAAATATTTATTTAAGATACAGAGTGACAGCATTTTGTAATTTGACATTGAATTTAAAATTAGTATATATTTGTGTCATGGCGAGATCATGCATCAGTAGGTGGCAGTGGCGAATTCATTCATGTTTGCCGTTATTAGAAATGCTAAGCTTCATATATAAAAAATCAACGTCAATTTTTTTTATATGAAGTTTGACATTTCCAACCACGGCGAAAATGAACTAAGTTGCCACTGCCTCCACCTGTTACATAATATCATCATGATTTGTATGTACAAAACAGATAGAAAAATAAAACTATAAAAAGAGCCAAAACTTACGCCAAATATGTTTAATACCAACAGATATCTCGCCTCTCGTTATTTAAAAATTTTTCTCGCCAAAAAACTTATTTTACCGCCACGTTTGGCTTGAAATTGGCACAACAGATAACAATAATTATTATATTTGCTGTGAATGATCAAGGCATTTTTCTCAAGCTGATACAGGTGATTAGATTCATTGTGTCCAAAATTCCAGAAAAAAGTTTTGCATCACTTCTTAAAGTGTTTTTAATTTATCTCCTCTCTCGTTGCTAGGAAATAAATGAAGACATCAATTAGGGAGTTAATAGAAGATCATCAAAACAAAACCATAAACATTGTCTAAATAAAATGCCAATAATTAGAAGAAACAAAATAACGCTAAAGAAATTTTATTAATTTGGTGTATAAATAATAATAAAACAGCGAAGTGTACTTCGTACGTTAAACAAAGTTCTTCTCAAATGTGTACTGTCTACGGCTGAAAATCAAAGCTATTGATGTGCATTAACTTCAAAGCAGAATTTGGCCTCAATTTGAATTTTTTTAAAGGTTACTCTGCATCTACAATTCCTTAATTCCTTATTAACGAATTAATACCGTAAAACTTTTTGAAACTCATTTTAATAGATTTTCCTATTTTTATTCTTTAACACACGAACACAAATCTTGTTGTCAGTTCATTGGAAATTCTCCAATTCTTTTTTAAAGAAAACATAAACTGCTTCACAAAATCTGATTCATCAACAAAAAAAGCTAAAAACAAAACAGAAAGTAAAACTTTTAATATGTATTCAGAGAAAACCACTGATTCAGAGACGAAATATGGTTACGTGTTTTAACAAGAAATGTCATAATTTGCGGTATTAATCTAAGGATGGCAACTCAAGTATAAAGGTACAAATCAGTCTTTTTGTCTCTTTGCATTACTCACTTTCGTTTTCTTAAACAACTTTTAAATGCGATTTTATTTTTAAAAACATTCGTTTGTAACACTTTTGGAAATATCCCAGCAGTAACTCGTTGTGTGATAAAACCTTTATTGATTAAAATAATTAATCAAATACTTGAGGGCCGTTATGTAAAAACTGCATCAGAATGTACTTCTTCTATGAAGCAGTCGCTAGACCATAGCCAGCTGTCTCCATTTTTTTTTTTCATATAAACTTTCATCTTCTAAAAATTTACTGTTAGATACCGCACCATTTTGGGTCCACAAAGTAAATTTGTTTATTTCAATTCAATTTTTTAATGCAAAACTTGCTGACCCGCCAAACATTGTACTGCCCCTCTGAATGCAGTAAAAAAAAAAGCAAAATCCATATGTGTTCTGAGGTACGCAGATCTATCTTAGTTTAAAATTACATCAAAGTCGTTACGTTATTTAAGTCAGGCATAAATTTTAGGGTGAGTCACTGTTAATATTTAACAGTATGAAAAATAAATGTTGACCGATCCTCAAACGCAAATTTCTGCTTTGGTTGGACTATAAATTGCATGCAATTTGGAGAAAAAAGCTAATATTTATATCGATGCAGGTACATTATTAAAAAAATGGGGTTAAAAATTTATCCTATTAATCATAGCAGAGTCTTAGTTATATCATGTAAAAATATCAAGAAGATTGGTCTAGCAGTCTGGTTTAACTGAGGAGGGTGAGGAGGGTTAAAATGTATAGAAAAAAAGATGTTTAAGGATTCTTAGACCTACCCGTTATGCACACAAAATTAATGAAAATCAATCGAGCTATTTCAGAGGAGTTTAATAACAAACACCGCCACACGACAATGTAAATGAACTATAAATCTGCCGCATTGTTTATGATTAAAAACTACAATTTGCTCTATATCTAGACACACAGTTGGCTTTTAAATAATGTATAGATACGATTTAAGGTTGTTATTGCAAAATAAATTATTTCAATTGTCTTAAAAAATCACGTGTAAAATTAAGGAAAAATACTACACGTTTTTGTAAACAACAATTATTAAGATTTTAATTAATACAGATATTTAATACGTATTTAGTAATAATAATATTTTGTAACTAAGTTCACAGTTAATACAGTTTCCAACAATGCACCATAGACAGAATAATTAAAAACTATTCCAGTTAAGTTCCGTTTTATTAAATAGTTTATAATGAAATAATTATGATAAACATTTGAAATAAAATGTAAAATATATTTTATAAATAAATATAAAAAATATATAAGTTTTATAAAAAAAAAAAACTTGTTGCTCTTTTTTTATAAATCATAAATGTTTTGAGCATAAGTTTTGTTATTTTAGTATCCTTTCTCTCTCTCTCTCTCTCTCTCTCTCTCTCTCTCTTTGCTCGTAAAAAGAAATAAAAATGTACAAAGTCAGTCTCACGGACCGTATGCGTAAATAAAGGAAAACCTGCCGACTTTATCTATGGAAATGTTCATAAAAAAAATAACTGTTTTCAACGAATTAATAAAAAAATCTGAGCGGGAAATTTACCAGCTTCTGCCATGATTCATAAGTGTTGATACACAAAACATGCCATGTTGTATAAAAAGCCAACCGTAGATTTTTTTTCAAAAACAAGTAAGAGTGCTATATTTGGTTATACCGAGTCTTATATACCCTTCACCATATATGTAAATCAAATTTAGTGAAGTTACTCAAATCTAAATTAAAAGTAACAAATATTGGGGTGACAGAGAATTAAAACAAAAAATTAAATAAATATGTCATTGCTTTTTAATGGGTTAAACAGTTTTAAATAATTAAATATTTCTTAGAAGATCTCTTCAAAAGCTTTTAAATGACACCCATATTGATATTCTCAAAAATATGGTGCACAATAGTACTTTTCTATGAAAACTTCAGAGGCCCATACTTGGAACTTATGGGCGAACGAAAATTTTTCACCTGTTTTTTTTTTTTTTTGTTGCTGTTAGTTTTTAATTCTCTATCGCCTCATACATAAGTTTTTTTTTTTTCTTAATTGGAGTTACTTCACGAAACTAAATTCGTGCCAAATGCTATAGAAAAATAGAGGCAGGCGTGAAGTTTCTTGCGCCGGCTCAAAGAACATGGGCCAATCTCGCTGATTTTCAATAGCAAAATTTTTGAAACTATTTTTGATCGAATGGAGTATAAATGGCGGACAGACAAATGGTCATCGGTCAATCGCTATACATAAGGACTCAGAATAAACACCTTATGGGGTAAAAATGTATATTTAAGAAATTATAAACGGAATAACAAACTTAGATATGCCCTCTTTCTACCTGTGATGAAGGGTATAATAAGTGAAGATACTTAACTTTAGCAAAACCTTAAATATTTAAACTTCAGCAACAAAGTTGAATATTATGAATTTTTGCAAAACCACAATTAACAAGGCATAATGCATGAGAGTTATTTTATAATTAAAGAGTTAAAAAAAAAATCATAAATTTGGACACATTTATATTTTGTGGTTGGAAAAACCCCACGCAAAGAAGTCTTATAATAATTAAAGTGACACATCACTATCACTGCTGCAGGTAATCTACCTCAAACAAACTTAACAATCGCGAAAATTCACTTTAAAGAATTTTTATTACCACTTTACTTTATTGTTTAATTGTAAAATTATATTTCTTAATAAAAACTTCGATTTATTATTATTCCCTTTTCAAAAAAATCATTATTTGCACTTGAAAGTTAAACCATAAAAAATAGCAAAACAAAAAATAATTAACTGAGGTATCGATTCAGTATAAAGATTACATTGTTCTGTAAAAACAATTTTATGACATCCTTAAAAAATAAAATAAATCTGAAGGAAGGGTTTGATGCATTTGATAAAAAACTACTTTTAGTTTGATTCTGTCAAGTATAGATTTTCTTAAAGGAAGCGGCATAACTCTAAAACAAATTGTCTGACTCATATGAGTACAACACTAGAACAACTCAACTCAATAGCTTTTAAATTATACAAAAATTAGCTGGGAAAGAAACTTTTCCTAAAAAATTAAGAAATATTTGCTCATAAAGATATTATAGAAAATAAAGTGAAAATAATAAAAATTACCACATTATGTTATAGGTGATAAAGGTAGAATTATTACAAATAAAATAAGGTACATTCGATTAAAATCAATACGGTTATCTTATTTTTATTCGAAAATAGTAAAAACACATTATAATTGACAGAGCATCATAAAAAATAAATTAAATTTTTTGTAATTAATTACACTGCTTAACAGCGAAAATATTTAAGGTTTGCATGGCACCTTCTCAGATTAATGGTGGGTGGTGATCACGAAACTAGAAATATTTTTTTTTTACTTTTGGCCATCATCATTATCAATGAAGATTTATGTATTTGGATGTATAATTCTTTTAAAGCCATCATGCAGAGTCAAGGATTTGAGAAATATTTTTTTTTTTTGACAAATTTGTATGGAGTTATTTTTTTTTATATAAATATGGCAGTAATACTTTAAAACAGGGGTTCTCATCAAACTCCTGCTCGAGGACCCCTAGTAAGCTAATTTTTTTCGCGGCCCCTCTTAAAATCAAACTTTTATTATTTTTGAAAACACTGTTTTTTCGGCTCTTCATACGGACCCCTTGGATGGTTGCTACGGACCCCCATTTGAGAACCGTTGCTTTAAAAGGATATAAAATTATGCGTCGAATGAGTGCTTATCTATGACAATAAGATTAAAAAAATTAATTCTGGTGGACCGAATATAAATTTTTAAAGGTTTTTACCGAGTTTTGTAAATTCAGATGATAATTTTTAACGAATAAGTAAAAATTTACATTTTTTTTTTTTAAATAGAAGTAGCACTTTAGGCATTAAAACCTATTTAGTTATTTTTCGTAGCCGTGCTACATTCTTTAGGAAAGGGATAGATGAGAGATAAGACAGGTGGTGAAAGGAGAGAGAGAGAGAGTTATTTATTTTACTTCGCCGGCGAATTTGCTATGAGAAAGTACCGACAAAGGAGACTGCACGTTTTTTGTTCATTCTGAATATGTATTTATACCATTAAACAGAAAAAAACAATTTTTTGTATTTTGATTGCCACAGGATTTGAACCCTGAGACAACCAGGTTTGTAGTCAACGTGTTTACCACTTTGACTACAGCAGCCTCAGTTTTGTAATTTTTATAAATAGTCCAATTATCTACCGCTCTTAGATGAAAACTTAAGCCGTCCTAACATAAAAAATAAACAAGTCTGACATTTAAGTTTGCTATCATATCCTACATTTGAAATTTTTATTTTTATGCCCTTCACCACAAGAAGTGGAAAAGGGTGTATTTTAGTGCGTCATTCCGTTTGTAATTTCTACAATATCCATTTCCGGCTTCGTAAAATATATATGTTCTGACTTCTTATGCATAGTGCAGTCGATTGAGCGATGTTCGCCTGTCCGACCGTGTTAGTGTTGAAATAAACTTTTGCTACACACTAAATGACCTAGAGAAAATTTAAATACGCCAATCGATCAGACTTAATTTTGAAAATTTTGTTACTGAAAACCAGCAAGATCGGAACGTGTCCTTCAAGGCAGCGGGCAAACACCATGCCTGCCTCTAAATTTTTAATACCATTTGGAACAGTGAAGAAACTTCGATAAGAGAAATAAACAAAAAGATGAGGGGATAGAGAAATAAAAAATATGAAAACAAATCAAGCGGCAGGGGTAATAGGCTTTTCTCAAAAAATCGTCAAAATTACAAAAACAAAATCGTCAAAAACGTCATTGGAATTAAAAAAAATCGTTAAAAAAATGACCATGGATTAAATTCTATAAATTATGATTTAATTGCACTTATAACAAATTAATAAAACGTTTAAAATAAATTAAAAATTTCATAGATTAAATATATGTAAGTAAAATCATGTATATTTTTTACAAAACTAACGTTTGTACATATGCACATTGACTTTAATTTAGTGTAAAGATACGGTCAGATTAGTCAAATGTTTGTCTAAAAAGGCGTAAGCACTAAACTATGGAAAAAAATTTTTGTTCCTTTCAAATACTTATTAGGAAATATAAAATCATTTTCAATATAAAAGGTGAGACGTCACACTTATAATATTGTAAATTGTCATTTGTCAACAAAGATGCAATAAACATTTGTTAAAGTTTCTTTTTCTGATTTTTATTTGGCTAATCTAACCGTACCTTTAACTCATGAAAATATTATTTTATTTTATCTTATCTATATTTATAAACTATCCGCTTGATGTTTTTTAATTAAACTTTTGTTAATGTTTGCATTAAAACATAAGGGTCATCCAAATGTGACGCCTAGATGTCAGCACTATATAATTTTTACACGTGACATCTTTTCAAATGACATAAGCCATTTTGTTTTATTAGAAGGTAGTACAGTTTTAACCATGGACAGCTTATTTCGCTAGTTGGATTATTGAACAACGAACAACAGATCCATTGTTTTCAAGCAAAATTTTGTTTAGTGACGAAGCTCATTTCAGAATGGATGGATTCGTCAATAAGCAAAATTGTCGTATCTGGGGTGATGAAAATCCTCGTGTTATTCATGAAAAACCTCTACACCCACAAAAAGTTATTGTTTGGTGTGAATTTTGGGCAAATGGAATCATTGGGCCATTTTTCTTCAAAGATGATGCTGGAAATGCTGTTACTGTGAATGCTGAGCGATACCAATCAATTTTGAGAGACTTTTTATGGACACAGTTGAATCATATTGATGTGTCTGACATCCATTTCCAGCAAGACGATGCTACATGTTACACAACTCAAGAAAACATTACGCTTTTGCGATCAAAATTATCTCAACGTGTAATTTCACGAAATGCAGATTTCAATTGGCCTCCAAGGTCATGTGATCTAACACCATTACATTTTTTTGTGGGGTTTTTTTTAAAAGTCGAGTGTATGCTAACAAGCCACAAACAATTAATGATTTAAAGAACAACATTCAAGTTGCAATTCGTGAAATAACACCAGCAACATGTCGGAAAGTCATTAAAAATTTCGATATTCGGATTGATGTCTGCAGACGCAGTCATGGTGGACATTTGAATGATATCCTATTATAATTGTAATGGATCACACTTTTAATAAAAAAAAAACAGTTTTAAAAAATTGCAAATACCTAGTTTGTGTTTTATTTTAAAGAAACATGTAGACGCGTTTTTTGGATGACCCTTTATTTATATATCTTTGTAAAATTCTTTATATTTTAAAAGTTTTATAAAACGTTTGTAGCTTAGAAACTGAGTATTTCTTACCTTAAGATCTAAAGAGCTAAAGTCGATATTCCCTGATTTTACTTAATAATATAAAAATTAAAAACGCTGTTGAAAACTTCCAAAAACGAGTTAGCTGTTATTGTTTGTGGCCACGGATATAGTGAAGTGTTGAAAAGAATGTCAAGTTTAAATATAAAGTTGATATCATTATTATATTAAAACAATACTATTTTATAGCATATGTTAGGGCGTGACGAAAATTACTTATTGTTAGTTAAATTTTATTGAGTCTTCTTATTTTTTTTTTTTTCATATTACAAGATTAGCCAAAATACACTTTTGAGGAGAACTTAAAACTTTTAAGAATTATTTTAATTACATAACTATATATTTGCACATGCGCCTTGCTTATCTAGATTAAGATACATTAGTTATGAAAAATTAAAACATATCAGTGTTGTAATAAACCGTGCTTGCTCACGGCACTTACAATTGCTAGTAGAGTTAGATCTACTGTAAATAAACTTAAAACTAAATCCTAAAACTAAGAATTAATCTAAAACATAATAAAAAAATACAAAAATTAAAATAAACGAAAAAAAATAATGATAATAAAAATAAAAAAGTTTACCCCCTGTGGATGCCGGGAGTAGTACTTGAATAGAAGTTCTGACTCGGAAAATTATCAAATTGTTCCTGTAAAATTCCAATAGCTCTCTAGATAAAATATCCTGTATTTCATTGCCTTAAATATTTGACAACCTTTCAACAAAACTCCTCATTAAAATGAGAGCGTAAAAAGATATAGACGAAAGTTTTGCCTTATCGTGAATATATTCATATGAAAACCATCTGTCAAAAGATATGACGTTCAAAAATTTCAATTTTTTTCATAAATTTTTTTGTAACAGTGACCATATTGGAAATGCATAAAGAAGGATTGGACTTATATTTTCTTTATATAAAAGAAGTTTGGATTTCAATGGTAAGAATTTACTATTAAACAATTTGGAGAAAGCTCCTTTTACCTTGTTAGCCTTCTCCAAATTATAGGAAACGTGTTCATTGAATTTCAGTAGTTTATTAAAATTAACTCCGAGGTACTTGATACTGTCCTTAAATTTGATTTCATTACCATTTAGCAATAACTTCAAATTTTTTCTTTCCGGAACAACAGTATATTTACACTTTCCGGAAGCATTTCGTAAACATATCGTTTTACTCGTTGACAAGTTTATCTTTATCCCTCAATGTTCGTAGTATCTGCCGACAACATTAGGTTTGTCGAAACATGTTGGAGCGCAATCAGAGGGGACTCATCATGGGCATAAAGAAGTGAGTCATCAAAATAAAGAATACTTTTTGAATTAAAAACTTCATGAGGATAATCATGAATAAAAATATTATATAAGTGAGGTGCCAACACAGAGCCTTGTGGAACGCCGCAAGAAATCTTACCCTGACATGACAACATATTTTCGATTTGTACAAAAAATCGCCTATCATCAAAAAGCTTTTAAAAAGCTTTACAATTGACGAACTGAAACCAATCTTTATCATTTTAAACAAAATTATTATCATTATATGCTTTATTAAAAGCCTTCTCGATATCAATAGTTATTGCTACAGTGCAACGATGCTCTTTTAAATTAGTTATAACATAAGAGTGAAACCTCAAGAGAGCATGTACTGTAGATGTATCTTTTTTTTAAACCAAATTGTTTTTGAGGAATGTATGAATGCTGAAAGCCTATGTCCATTTTTTCTCTAATAATTCTTTCAAAAAGCTTTTCTACATTGGAAAGTAAGAAAATTAGTCCTGAAGTGTTAATATCACTATTACCCTTTTGTTTTTGGATGGGAACAATCTTAGCTATTTTCCACGCAGACGGATAATAAAAATTGTTTAGACAATTATTAAACAGAATAATAAGGAAGTTTTTTTATAATGTAATTCGATATATTGTCTAATCAGGTCGACTTCTTGTTAATTATAATTTAGAGATGTCTATCTATTTCCTGAATTATTTAACGATGTACTTTCATCATTTAAAATAAAACTACTTGAAACTTGACTTATTGTCTGATTAATTATTTCTTTTATCTCCGAAATATCTCGATTTGGAGGAAAAGCTTGAAACACAGATGAAAAATTATTCTTCAAGATTCTTAATTTTTTATCTAACTCACTTATTTTTACACCAACAACAGTGACATCCTTCATGAAAGAACGACTTTTATATCCGATGATCTTAAAAGTTTTCTTACATGCCCATCATGGGCCAGCTTTAATTTCTTTTAATCTATTAAAAAAAAATTTGCATGCTCCTGTTCAATTTGTTCTTTTATTAAAATCTTAATAAAATCAATTTGTTTGGAAATCAACAAATACTGAGGATGTCTTCTATTCCATGTTCTTGTAAATATTAACTTGAGTTGTTTTTGCCAGTGGTATTTTACTTCCAAGTAACTTTTTAAGTTTATCCGATGCTATAAATTTTCTATTCTTCAGTTCAACCTTTCTAGAGTGTAACTGCGTAATGAAATTAACACACGTTTTAAATTCTTCTAGAACAAATTCTATCTCTCTATTAGACAAATTTCTATTGACCGGGGGAGAATGATTTAAGAGGGTGTTTATTACATCAGTTTTAAATGTGTTCAAATTTGTATATTTATAAAAAGATAAATGTTGCTGTAAATAGGTTTATGTTAGCATGATAGTTATTAATAAATTTAAATACAAAACATTTTTAAGATCAGAATTTTTTCAATTTCTATTTCGTATTTCTCATTCTAGTTTTGTAAGTTCTTAAAATTTAATTTTTAACTTTCTAACTTTAAACCGTTTTATTATGTTAAAATTTGCATTTTCCGATACTGTTAAGACACCCTTTAAACACTTCTGACAGAAACATATTCGACACGATAAGAATACTTAATTTTAATCTCTTTTAGAGATGCTAAATAGTTTTCTATTAGTTGGATCACTGTGGTTGCACGTTCCTTCCCGGCTGGGATGTTATGAGCGACACATTTCAACGCTATGAAGTTACGAACGATGTAGTGACTTTCTTGATAGAAAATGCTTGCAGGGATCACTGGTAAAGGTAACTTTACTCACCTCTGTTTTTGTGTTACCACGCACACGCGGACAACACCAACACAACTGTTGATTACAGATATGTGGACGTTGCCAGACTATGGTTTTGTATTTCATTTCGAAAACAAAAATTTTAATGCATTTTTTATCCTTATGTTGACATATTTGTAGAAGTGTTTCTAAAATTTATTTACCTTGATTTTTTACTATTGATCTTTAAGGCAGAATTAGTCTCTACTTTCTGTTCCGTGATGAATCAGCTGATCAATTTCTGTTTAATGGAAAATATGTATTTGTAGTTTGTTATTACTTCGACGTTCTTTTCTGTTCCGTTCGAATCAGTAAAAAATAGAATTCAACGTTAAGTTACTTGGAAGTTGTTTGGTAGTGTGAGTGCAAAATTGTAAACAAACCATTTTTTTCATTGTATTCGTAGTTTATTTTTTCCTGTGTTGTGTGGTGTTTTGTGTTTTCTTTGTTTATTATAAACAGCTGATATGTTGTTACAGAAAAACTAATTATAATAATTTAAGAAGCAGAACGGCACGGAACAGAACAGCAACAAAAGGTAAAGACTAATGAGGCCTTTATTCAAAAAACAGCATACATATGTCAGAAAAACTTTAATTTTACATAAATAAATATTTTTAAATGCAGTCAAAATTCTTTGAATGTAATTCTTGAACCTAGTATTTTCTCTTAATATTTAAATAAAATATTATCTTGGAAAATAAAGTATTAATACAGTTTTTATTTTAAATAAATATTTGATTTTCCTGATGATGCTACAAAGTGAAGTAGATAAATATTGAAAATAAAAAAAACTCTTGCAAAAAAACCGACTTAAGAACATAAAAATTTCAAATCATTTTTCTTTAGGACGGTAATTATAGATTAATTATATTACATTATATTCGAGAAAGATTGCGTCAGAATTTTTTTATATGTCGTAGAACAAAATATGAATGCAGATTAAAAAAGAAAATGTAGTAGTTGTGTGATCACCCTTTATTATTTACTCTTTTTATTTTGACATAGTACTCGTAAAACAAAACTTGTTTAAATTCTAAGCATTAGTCTATACCTGTTTAAAAGACTTTCCACATACACCAAATTACATTAACTATCGGAACACCCTTTAATTTATAATTTTAAATGTTTATAACGGTCATAGTAATCGACATTCTGTTCAATTTTCAAGCGTAGTAATCGACATCCTGTCCAAGTTTTAGGCGTTTGTCTATAACGGCTCAAAAGATAGGCGCACATTAGTAAATTTACATCACCTATGGGGAAACCGTTTAATTTTTAGATTTATTTTTGTATTACTTTTGCTTTTTTGAGCTGCAGTTATTCGCATTTTTTTATTTTTAAGGTAGTTCGCTTTACGGTTCGTAATACACCTAAAAAACATGTACGTTATATGGGGACACCCGTTAATTTTTAAGATTATGAACTGTTTTTAACACGGGACCAATCTGTAAGCAAATTTCAAAAAAAAATTTCAAAATCGGTTTAGAAATGACTGAGTTCTGCAGGCACAAACATAAAAAGCAACATTCAGTCGAATCCTCCTTTTTTTTAAGTCGGTTAAAGAAAAAAAGACCTATTGCTTAAAAATTAAGTAAATAATGGAAAATAAAATATGTTAGCAAATTTTCATGAACGTAACAAATATTTTTTTACACACTTACGTGAAGGTGCATGAACATCAATCATAAAAATATGGCCGTGAAAGTGTGAACATGAAAAAAACAATTTTCTCTAAAGCATATTTAAACGTGAGAAGACACTCATGGTTCTATCTATAATATTGTTAGTGATTACTAAATTTTAACCTCTATATATGCAATCCAGAGAATTACTGATTTATGCACAGCCAATAACATTATTAAATCCTTTTGTCTCTAGTAGTTATTTGGATTTTAAATGAAAGTTATTATTTCATATCAAATTTATTACGCACATAATAAGCACATCTGTCATACAATGACCAGATTTTAAATTATTCAATAGCGACGACGGTTTACATTTTATGTAGGAGCATTGCACTTTATAAAGAAAAAATTAGGCTGACTGATTTATATTATTAACAGTTCAGAATGAGCTAATTCTATTTCTATTATATTTTTTTCGACGTTTCTCGCATTTTCCATTTAAAAAACACTAACGTCAGTTAAATTTTTATACTTACCGTTAGAAGCAAAAGTGGACTACATTATATTTATCGGGTTGTTTTCATTTATTATTAACTATTTCTTGTTGTTAGTCAGGAATAAACACAGTAATTGTTTAGCTTTAAACTAGATCAATTATAGCTTTTTTACTTGCTTTATTTCACTTGAAAATTCTTAACTGATAGATTTACGATAAAACTTGTAAATTAAATAGAAAAATAAGCGTGCAGGTAATATTTTATTTACTGAAATAAAATTTTTTTAATAATAACTAACAAAGTGTAATTAAGAATTATAATAGCATTTATTTGTATTTTTTTTTTTTTTGCAATTTAATTTGATTCCAATTGATTTTCTATCAGTTGTTCCACCACTGTTAAGTTGTATGTTTAGATGTGTGTCTTAAATGGTACTGAAATTAAAGTGAAAGAAAACCAAACCAGTGTTTAATTTGATATATGAGTATGACGTATATTGCGTAGGTCGGTAGGGAGGTAAGTTAAAAATTTCCCATTTTTTCAGGAAAAAAAAATTTTTTAAAATTCTAGCATAAGAATAATCGATATTGGGATCATATCTCACCAATGCTTTAAGGAGCAGAAATACAAGTGCAGTGTAGCTGCGGTAGATGAGTTGTTAAGTTCTAATGCCGCTCGAGCCTCAAACTCAAAGTATTGTGGGAAGTATAGCCGAGCTTATTTAAGCGTCTGTTTACCAAACATGAAGTCACCAATTTGAATTTAAGCGAAGAAAAATTATTTGAATCTTGGTGTTTCTGTGTTCGCAAATAAAAAAAGCTCTAAATTTGTTAAACCGTATTAATGGGTCAAAATTGCCCAAACAGTTTTATTTGCTCATTCGTTTTTTAATATTTAGCGAATTTTCTTGAAACTTTAGTACAATTATTTTTTCAGTGAAAACTATTTAAATTTAAAATATATTCAATACAACTAAATAAATATATGAATACTTTGAATGGGCAAATTTAACCCACTAATGTCATATGCTGCCACCTGGTTAATTGATTTGCCACTCCCATTACCACGGAATGAACTCTCTCTATCTAAGTTGTTTAACCAATTGTTTATGTATCGACATAAGGCGAAAATTCTTTATTTCCTAAAAGAAATTATTTAAACTACGCATCTGATTCTCAGCACAATATTAAATCATATTAATTGAACTTTTATGACCTTAATCGGAGCGATTCTTTCTTTTTCACAAATATGAACAAAAGTTCTTAATGTATGTATGCATGTACGTATGTATAAATGTATGAAACATACAATAAAAATCTTATATTTAAGCTGCAGAAGTCTTGAAGAAATTTCATATAAAGAAGAATGACCTCGGTCACACAGCATTAACGCTTCTCAACACATTTTCTTCACCCATTTGATTAGTCGCTTGAAAAAACTCAAAGAACCTGCATCATTATTAAGTGACAATTACTGTAATTAAATGAAAAGAGATAACTGTCAATATAGCATGTGTTTAATTTATTAGATCTAAATTTATTCACTTTTCGACTGCAATTGAAAATTTTTCAGATTGTTTAGAAATATTTTTTAGTATAAAATCTTTAAGTAGAAATAAAAAATTCTAATTTTTTTGCAAAACGAAAAAATTGAACAAGTAATAAATTAATTTCATATTGCATAATGGAACCGATTTAATAATTATAATAATTATTATAATAATAATTATATAAAAAACTATTAATTATTTTTGTTGGAAACGCAAAAGAGCCCAAATCGATTTAAGAATATTTTTGGGAAAGATGTGGCTATAAAGTATACTTCTGAAAATTTGTTTCTATTTTCGTGAATTATAAAAACAGTTTCCACTGTGTTTTTGGAGTAAAAATTTTTTTTCTAAATTTTCTATTTTGTTATATAAATCTACTTACATAAATTGTATAGATGATCACAGCTTTTGCTTATTTATTCTCTAGGACCCATAGTTGTCGAGTAGGAACTTAACAAAAAAGAAGTCAAATAAATCAACTTAAAATTATATATAAAAATTATTATTATTATATTGATTGTAATGCAAAATTGCTTTAAGAACATTCAATATAAAATTTAATAATAAAATATAAATGAAGTTTATGTATTTAGTTGTTAGAAGGGTTTCTTACTAAGGCCATCTAATAAAAAACGAGTAAAAGTGCTATAATCAACTATGCTAAATCTTATATACCCTTCACCATGTAAGAAAATCTAGTCTATTGAAGTAACTCCCATCAATAAAAAACGAGAATTAAAAATTTAAAAATAAATGTACATAAAAATGTCATCGGTTCTAAATGGATTAAACATTTTTTTTATTTAATATATTCAAAAAGACCTCTTCAAAAGCTTGTAAGTGATGTTATTAAAAATATGGTGCACAATCGTACTTTTCTATGAAAAGTTCAGAGGCCCATAACTCGGAAAATATAAGCGAGTGCAAATTTTTTTACTTTATTTTTTTCTTTTTTTTTAATTCTCTATCGCCCTATACACTTGTTTTTTTGATTGGAGTTACTTCATTGTTCCAAATGATATAGAAAAATTATTCGTGGGCGTGGTGTTTTGCCGCTGCCTCAAAGGACCGATCTTGCTGAATTTCAATAGCGAAATTTTCGAAATTATGTCTGATCGATTGGCGTATTTAAATTTTCACATCGCTCAATCAACAACGCTCAAAAGACTTCGCTATGCATAAGGAATCAGAATACGTGTATAAAGGGTCATCCCAAAAACACGTCTACATGTTTCTTTGAAATAAAACACAAACTTTTTGCTATTTTACAAGCTGTTTTTTTATTAAAAGTATGATCCATTACAGTTATAAGTGGAATAGAATATCATTCAAATGTTCACCATGACTGCGTCTACAGACATCAATCCGAATATCGAAATTTTCAATGACTTTCCGACATATTGCTGGTGTTATTTCACGAATTGCAACTTGAATGTTGTTCTTTAGATCATTAATTGTTTGTGGCTTGTAAGCATATACTCGACTTTTCAAAAAACCCCACAAAAAAAATCTAATGGTGTTAGATCACATGACCTTGGAGGCCAATTGAAATCTGCATTTCGTGAAATAACACGTTGAGGAAATTTTGATCGCAAAAGCGTAATGTTTTCTCGAGTTGTGTAACATGTAGCACCGTCTTGCTGGAAATAGACGTCAGATACATCAATATGATTCAACTGTGTCCATAAAAAGTCTCTCAACATTGATTGGTATCGCTCAGCATTTTCAGCATCAACTTCGAAGAAAAATGGCCCAATGATTCCATTTGCCCAAAATTCACACCAAAGAGTATCTCTTTGTGGGTGTAGAGATTTTTCATGAATAACACGAGGATTTTCATCACCCCAGATACGACAATTTTGCTTATTGACGAATACATCCATTCTGAAATGAGCTTTGTCACTAAACAAAATTTTGCTTGAAAACAATGGATCTGTTGTTCGTTGTTCAATAATCCAACTAGCGAAATTACGACGTTGTAAATGGTCTCTTTCTTTCAATTCCTGAGTTAATTGAATTTTATAAGCATGTAAATTCAAATCTTTATGCAAAATCCTCCATAAGGAGCGATAAGATATGCCCAATTCTTCCGAACGACGCGAAATTGATGTTGTCGGTTCATTTTCAACAATTTTACCAACAGCAGCAATATTTTCATTTGTGCGTACAGTTTTTGGTCTTCCACTTTTTGATTTATCAGTAACGCAACCAGTTTTTTCGAATTTTTTCACTAATCTTTGAATTGAAGGTTGATTTGGCCGATTATTTACACCAAAAAATCACGAATTTTGCGATGGGTATTTTTCAAAGAACGTCAATTTTCATAATGACTTTGAATGATGTAAACGCGTTGTTGCAATGTGTACCTGTCCATGGTTAAAACTGTACTACCTTCTAATAAAACAAAATGGCTTATGTCATTTGAAAAGATGACACGTTTAAAAATTATATAGTGCTGACATCTAGGCGTCACATTTGGATGACCCTTTGATGAAGGTTATAAATAAAAATGTAAAAAAACGTATGGTAACTTACCCAATAATTTTCGATCGTAAAAAGTACTTGTCACCACAAATGCCGCTGCTAGGCAGTTGATATAACCAATTTCTAAAAAAAAAATGTTAAAGCTCTCTAAAGCTGTTTAGCGGATTTTTTGTCCTATTATCAGAAATAAATTTTGGATCTATAGTCCAGCAGAATTAAATAAACACGCCTACTTCCTCATATGGAATCAGTGAAAGTCTTCCACCCCGACCAAGGGCAAAAGTAAGCTGGTTGAAGTTCAAGGTATCGTTTCGGTCATATGGTGTCGATAAATATTTATATAATCGAACTTTCTTTGGCTTCAAGAAAAACAATAAACAACTGCAGCAAAGTTTAAGCTATTCTTATGGATCAATAGGGGGAAAAAATCTTAAAAGCAGATACTTTAAACTGATAAGATTAAAGAAATAATAATAAAAGTATACCAATAAAAAGCTCTATAGAGAGTCGTTAATGTACACCACTATTCACATTTATTAAGACTTCGAAGTAATTTATTTAACCTGAAAAACAAAACTTGCAAAAAAACTTATTGCTGTGTTAAAATAAATTATTTTATTTTTACTTTATTTATTGGCTTAGCCCACTGACTCCAAAAGAATAAAAAAAGCTGTCCGGGGTTTAGAAAAAATATTTTTAAAATGTAACTGTATAACACAAAACCTCATATTTTAACCTTGGTTCAAATTTCGAAAACCTCCACACAAAATTTTATTCCAATCTATCCAGCAGTTTTTACGTGATACAAACAGAGCCAGACAGACAAACATTTCGAAAATAGTTGTATTGTATTCTGTTTTAATTACTATCTTCACCAACACGAAAATATTTCATGTAAAGAAATGACCGCGTTACTGTTTTAATTATTTGTATAGATATATGTTCCTGGGTACTTATAAAGACTTGAGTTAAGGGCACTTTTTTAAAATTTGTTTCCAAAGAAACTTCCTAGTGCATAATGGGTTAAGAATTTTTTTGTTAATATGTTTAATGCTTTATGCTATTGCATTCCGCTACAAAGTTTTTCAGGTATCAAAAAATGTTTATAAAAACGAATATAAAAGTAACAAACGGTATTTCTGTTAACATTTTCTCCTTAATTATTTTAGGTTTAATAACCTGTTTTAAGCCTTTATCAATTAGACCATTAATTAATTTAAAGTTTCAAAGCTAAAAATACGAATCTTAAATAATAAAAAGATTTTTAATACAAAATTTGTTACGTTCTGTTTACGCAAAAAAGAAACATGATTATGGTATTACTACATAAATTATATTATGTTCGCTGTAACAATATTTGGTTGCGGAAAACCAATTATATATATTTCACACAATATTTAATTCACTAAACATTTTTTTTCAATAATATTTATTAGTTAAATAGTTATTACACACAAACAAATTTAGCATGATTGGATTTAACAAAAGTTTTAATTACAACTAAATTTTTATAACTATTCCAAAATAATAATTCAAAATAAAACTTATTTTTATTATATATATATATATTTTTTTTTTTTTTTTTGTTAAATTAATGTTTATGTTCAAAACATTATTATGGTTGTATTAATTAATGTTATTGTTATTGGTATATTCTATAAAACTACAGTGCTATAATTCAAATATTTAATAATTATAATTACCAGACCGAAAATGAAATACAACTCTCATGCTTTAAAAACTATTTTTAATTTGCTTGACCACGCGCAGCAAAGTGCGAAGAAGTTTATCGGTAACTGAAAGGTAATCAGCTCTATTGATGGACTGCAGCATCGATGCAATGTTGGATTTGTTTCACTGTTTTTTCGATACAACAACGGAGTGAGCTCTGATGTAATCATGCATCTTTCTATATCTGGCACAATGGTTTGCATAAGTAGGACACATCCTCTGAGTGCTGGTGCTACTGAGAGAAAAAATAATAAAATTTTTTTAGCTACAAAAATATAATTTAATTATAATATGATACTCTTAAATTATGGTTACCTCAACCATATTTATTTTTCTTAAAATGTACGGGTATTTCATAACTTATATGCGTTAAAAACTACAAAAACAATCCCACTTTAAAACAATCATGCATGACATTAGATTAAATAATAAAAAGTGTTTTAATTATTATAAACTTTGCATTGCTTAAATAAATATAATTTTAACAGAAATAATTATTTAAAACTAAAAATTAAGTGTTTAGCAGTTTTTTTTCTAAGCACCAATATTACAAGGTACATAATTAAAAATTACATTTATAAAATAATTGTCAATCCTTCCCGCTCTCGTTATCGATTCAACTGCAATTTGTAGTTTTCTATCACCGATCTTTTTTGTTTCGTATTTGAAATACAACTTAAATTTAAACTAATTATTTTTATTGCAATCATAATGATCATCCTTGAGAAATTGTTCTTTACAAAAATATATCCTCAGCCGAATATTTAATCATTAGCGAAATAAAAAAAAAGGAAACAAAGAATTAAAGCACATGTTGTGACACATTTGAAATGCCAAAAAAAGGGGTTAACTAAAAATATAATAAATCTTTTAATTTGATTAATTTACAAGAAGTAATAAAACATGATGTAATGAAATATTTAACTAACAATTCATGTAATTTGGTCAAGGTAGTCATACAGAAAGAGAGAGAAAGAGAGAGAGGGTTGCAATATCCAATCTTACTGAAAAGAATAAAAGACAAGAAAAAGGTGCGATTTTAATGGACGAGTTCTAAGTGTAAACAGAAAAAATTTCTATTCCTGTGTTGTTTTGAAAGGATCAAGAAAACTACAACAATATAAAAAGGATAAGACAAATAGGATAACGAAAACAAAGCAGTTACAATACAAATGCTTGTGTATCTTGAGAAAAATTATCAAGGGGATGAGTAACACAATTTTATATTTCACACTCCAAGGTTTATCTACGTAAATAATTTTATACATTCACTTTAATATTTGCTGATTTTATATTAATGTTTTGTTACGACATTTGTTACAAGTTTAATTAATTTATCGTAATTTAAAAAAAAAATTGTGACAGTTATTTGTAGATAAAAGTGCAATAAGTCCAATTGTTAATATTGTTCTTCTCTGACATAATGAATGGTATTAAGTCAAGTGTAAACAATGTGTGTACAACAATTTAAAATGATCTTTAGACATAATTTTATGACTTATTGTTGTGGAGACATAAATTAAAAATACCTTAAAATATAAACTGGTACTGATATTTCAAAACAGTTTTCGTCACATCTTTCTTTTACTCACTTATTAGTGACTCTTTCGATTTTGAGAATTAAAGACTATAACTACAAGTAAATATTGTACTCTGTGAGTTGAGTAAAAATATATGAGTTTGTAATTGAGATGGCAGAAACCCCATCAAAATTTTTCAGATTTAAAAACAGAACTCTCTTGGGATGAATTCCAATTTCCTTATGATCGAGAATTATTGCTTATAAATTTATTGTCACATGAGATGAGAAATTCGCATTCTAAATTCGTGTTTTTTTTTTAATTAAGCAGACAGTTTAGACCTGCGTGTAACAAAACTTTTTTTGTGTTAGTAAAAGAAATTTAAGGGTTTTGAAAGAAGCGTCGTAAGAATTAATCGCGTAAGAGTGCGTGACCGTTTGTGATGACTTTTTTTGGGTAAAAGCGTGTTAGTGTGTAAGAACAAAAATTTTTTTTCGTAAGAGAGCTTACTAAAGTACGTGACTAACAAAAATTATACGTGAGGGCGCTTGACTAAAAATACTATCAACTAAGGAACCGATGATGCCGTTTGGCGATAATTAATGTAGGCTAAGAATATGGCTCGATTTACCGACATTCGATGTCCTAAGAAAATTAAAACTTTAACGTTTATTTAACAATAAAGCACTGTAAAGCACAATAAAGCATTTTCCTGATGATGCTAAATTGTGAAATTTTAAAAATATTATTAAGAGATAAAGAATTTAAGTTTTATTATCTTTATTATATTTTAAAACTATCTACAATAACATAATAATACCAATGAAATTCTCTTCTCCATTCACATACATAAGTACATTAAAAACTCTTTTAATGAGCAACACAAAATATTTTTATTAAATTGAATTCTGCTGAAGTATTCTCTTTATCAGCGTCGCCTATAAATAGAAAACGCGGTCGCGGTCTATATGGCATTGTGGAGGAAAACGTCAAGCTGTGGTTAAATATGTGGTTGATAGTACATTTAAATAATTACACAGAACAAAGTAAATTAAATGACATTAATAAAACAAATAAGAGGTCTATGCCAAATCCTATGTAACCTTCGCCAAAAGAATTTAAATATTATTTTTTTTCGGAATAAGTACATCTTTGATGAAATAAAGATAATATGATGAATATATTCATTTGTGACCTTGGATTATGTTCTTTACTCTTTTATATACCCCTCACCACGTATGTAAATCTATTTATATGAAGTAGCTCCTATTAAAAAACTAAATATTTCGGTGACAGACAGTGTTTCCAGATAAGGGGATTTCTCCCCAAATTGGGGTTTTCAACTTAAGTTTGGGCACAGAAATTTTTCATTTTTAGCTTCTTTCGGTTTCGGCACTTGTTTAATTAACAGGCATTACATTTTATATTTTGAATGTTTTTTACTACCTCGGGTCGAATCGTCACATCCGTGATCGTATCGGCAATCGTACGAAAATTACTTACGTCCTACGATAAACGTATGAACTGAATGGCATCACCACATACGATTGTATACGGATCGTAATTATTTGTTTAATTCACTGTAGTTCTTCAATGTGAATATTATTTTTTATGTATACATACCTGTCAAAAAAGGAAAACAAATTTAAATCAAAACAATAAAAGTAAGAAATAAATCCGTTTTTATATTTTTATTTAAATTCAAGTGATAGTGAAGAAAATGAGCGAATTGTACGGAGGCAGCTGAGAAAAAGAAGTGACCCACTGGCTTTATCACAGCGTATGTATTTTGAAATCATTTTTAAAAAATTTTATCCATACTTGTTGTCTGTGAAACGGTTTCGTCTGAGCAAGCAGGCATTTCTATATGTGCTAGAGAAATTAAATTTAAAGAACGTAGATGCTAAAGGGGTACCACCACTATTACAATTGGCAGTAACGCTTTCCATTTTGACAACGGGTGGTTACCAACATTCCATAGACAGTGACTACCTCCTTGAAATGTGCCAGAGCATCGTTTGTAAAATTTCAGGCTGGGGCTCAGTGCACGAAATTTCTGCATTTCCAAAAGTCGGTAACGATTTGTTGCCTTCAACAGCAGTTTCGAATCCGGCTGCCTCAATAAAAGCTCCTCATTAGGCGTCAAAAACTTTTTTTCATAAGGACCTCCCCCAGCCTGTTTTTTTTTTGGCATATTTATGAAAGGAAAGTTTTTTTCCTGATATTTTTGGTCAGCATATGCCTGTAACACAAAAGCACTAATAAATGTATTATTTTTTTAAGGAAAATAAATATAATTGTGATGTGAGTATAAAATTGAACAAAAATACATATTTAACTTTTTCTCCATCTTTAAATGGAGGTCCTACCAAGATAAGACGCTTCGCCAAATCATCCCACAGGCGGTTGGAGGTGGCTTTCCCTTGAATAGAATTTGGCAGCACGTTTTTTTGTTAGGTATTATGGTTCGCTCATGAGTTCTGCCATTACCTCCATTTGTTTTGGAATTAGCTTGTTTTAATTAGTCCTTAATTATTAACATCATTATAAAAATTATATTTTTTTTTTCAAAAAAGCAAAAGCAAATTACATTTTTATTCAAATTTCAAGATTTGTGTATGTATTCGAACGGTATTTTGCTAACGGATGAGAGTTCGTAAAATTCATACGTTCAGTCTTACGATAACGTATGTTATAATCTCAATTATTGTGAATTGCAATACGTTCACGTATGTTATATTTAAAAAAAACACACTTTTACGTGACAAGTTCTACGTTCACGGATGTAACGATTCGACCCCTGTTCTACTGTCTAGTCGAGTTTACATAAAGTATAACAATATAAGCTTATATGTGTAGATACTTAATAGTGGTTCAGAAATTTTTCTAGGCAAATTAAAATTAAACGAATCAGAGGTAACAGCAAAGGCATTATCAGTTTTTTTTATGAATATGGGTTTAGGTCTTAATAATTTATTAGCCATTGGAACAGACGTTGCAGTCAATATATATGGTGCAAAAAAACCTTTTAATGTTTTCTTTAAAATAAAAAATAGTTATATTAAAGTAGCTAAATGCGTTTGTTATTTACTAAACTTATACATATCGACAAAATCAATCCTCAACTCTGTCGAATTACTTGTAAAGGAATTGTATAACCACTTCTTGCACTCTCCATTAAATTGGATATTGAAAAAGCAAGCATAGATATGCCGAAAAAGATATCGACATAAAATGTTCTGAAGAATTGCAATTGTTACCAAATTATTTTAACGAAAATTGTTTAGAACACTTAATCGTAATAGCGAAAAAGCAGCTTAAAAGATTCCCCGAAAATATGACAAACTACAATATCTTAAAAAATTTACAACTTAAGAATATTTAAACCATTAATAAATAAATTTGTTTTCTTATATAGAATTTTAGAAATATCCAAAGCCTAAAACGTTTTTTACATACAAAAGCGAGTGGAAAAAATTGCACATGCTTATTCGCAGAAGCACACAAAAAACTCCATTCCAAAAATTTCTTTTGGCAAAAATTTAAGCATACGAAAAAAGCTGGAAAATGTTTCTTTCTTGAAATCGCTGCCTCTGTATTCAGCTTATTAATTAAGCCAATAAGTAATGCAGTTTTAGAAAGAATATATTATTGCGAGATCACTATGAAAACCAAACTGTGGAATAAGCTTTAGTCTAAAATGTTGGAATTACTGATAAAAATAAAATCTGCTATTATAAGTTTGAAGTTTCTGAAGCAATGATAACAAGTTTTAAATCTAAAAATATGTAAAAAAAGTTGAACAAAGGGTATGAATTTATTCATAAATATTTTTATAAAAAATATATTTTCTCAGCCTTAAATTCTTATTCAGAAAACTATTATGAAAAGCGAATTAAAAAAAAATATTCCCTAAAGTATTAAATTCTGCCTAACGAACTTGTCCGTTCATGTATTTAATTTTACTTTGCTACTAAAATTAATGTTTATAAACAATTTATTTGACAATTTAACCGACTTAACTTGTATTATATACACATGTGGTCAGCTTAGATGAATAATCATGTAATTAACAAAACATTCGAAACTTGTTTTTCTATTGAATTTCATGCTTTAAATGAAAATGTATATCCCTGATTTAAAAAAAAATATATTCTTGAGTTTTGGATGTACCACTTTTAATTTAAAGAAATTTAAAAATATATACCCTCTCTTATCATTCGGTTCAAAATAATAAATTTAGGGTTTTTTTTTAATTAAGATGCGTATTTTAAATTGTTTCTTTTTGGGGAGAAAATTGGGGATTTTCATTCAGAAATTGTGGATTTTTGGGAACATCATGTGTCAAATTGGGGATAAGAGCCAGAATTTCTCTGGCATCACTGGTGACAGTATTTTAAAAAATGACACCCATAGAGACAATCTAACTTTTTTTCAGAGGCTCTTAAATCGGAAGATATGGCCGAGCGCTAATATTTCACTGGATGTTTTTTTTTTTTCTTATTTTGTTAATTCTCTAACGCTGATTTTTAATAGCAACTTTTCTGACACTATGCCTAATCTAGCTGATCTAATGCCTTGGCAAATTTGGTTTCAACCTTAAAACGAACGGACAAAGGGACGTCGCTTTTAAAAAAAAATTTAATAGGTTAATAGTTTTTGGTTAATTTTTTTGCAGTCTTGATTTTATGAATTTTGAAATTTTTTTATTGCAAAAACAACTTTTTTATAAATATTAAAATTTTCGTGAAAATAACTACTTTTGTGAAATTTTAGTCATTTGGTAAAATTCCAATTTTTTACTTACTTTTTATTATGGTACCTTCTTTTTTTGAGAGGTTTCGGTTTTGAAAAAATAAGGCAAAAAACCACAATAACCACAAAAAGAAACTCTGTTGCTAAGTTTATATAGCGCCTTCTTCAAAGCTATGTCTGAAAGAGTGATGGTCATAAATTTCTGGAGCTCCTCTGGGAACGTGAATAAACTGATCTTAACCCGATTACGGACACACAGACGGACATCGCATAATCGACTCCCATATATACTTATATTGAATATTGTAAAAATTACAACGATCTGGTGAAGGTCATAAAAAGAAAATCTTCTGTAAAAATAATTCTAGGGAATAGCATTTTTTCCACGGTAAAGACACGAAACACAAACAAAAGATTCTTTCATCATTTATGTTTGCAGATAAAAATTATTTCTTTTGTTTGATTCTTTTAAACTAAACAAACAAACTTTTTTTAGCAAACAAAATATTATTTGTTTATGCAAAAAAATTACAATTAAAATAACACACAATTAGATGGGTGCACAATTTAAATGAAATGTCTATGTAAATATAACGAAATATCAAATGTTATACAATTATAAACAATTTTTTGAATACTCGTTACAAAAAATTATGCAACCCTTTTTTTCTGTCCATCCATCGAAAATCAATTTTTGATGCCCAAAACAACTGACAAAACAAAAAAATGTCAATCATATGCCAACTAACAGACAACCAACAACAACAACAACTGCCACAACAGCAATAAGAAATAAACCACAATAATAATATTTATGATTTAACAATAATTTAAAACGAAAAATGAATATAAAAATGTAAGAACAAAAATATTTTACATACAATTCATTACTCGTATAAAGTAATAAAGAGAAAAACATGAATTGATTAAAGCTAATTAAATTAAACTACCACCTTTTTTTTAAATATCAGTGTATGTGTTCATGTATGCACATATACTAACAGTAAAAGTAACAATAATTTTTTATTTCTTTATACTTTCCTGCAGATACTCGTATACACACTCGCATGTGTAAATGTTGGAAGGAAGCAAAATACCACACATCGAACTTGAATTTCGACATCATTCATCGACTGGTATTTTTTATTATTTTAAAAAAAATTGTTCTTAATTTAAAATGCCTTGCAGAGTAAATTACACTATCAAACATTCTGGTTACAACAAGAAAAGTTTTCCATTAAAGATATCAAAGAAGATAAACCATCTTCAGAAATCGGCTCTTAGGTTTTTTGATTATTACTTTAGCAGAATACAAATGTAATAGGTTGATTTCTAACTTGCAGATTAACATGACTGATTTGATAAATAATATAAGGCATATTTTGCTATATTTCTTGCTGCAGTTGCCATTTTGCTTACGTATTGGTAACTCTTAAGCAAATCAGGTTGTAAACTGTTTTAAGCCCTGAGCCTTTATCTTCATTTCAATTTGTTTGTAACTTATCTTTAAAATAGAAGTTCAAATCCAACAACAGTAAAACAGAAAAACTTCTAATTTAAATATCATTGTTGTACATTTTTTTTATTTAAAATTCATGACTTGGCATGCAGCTGCCAAAAGCAGTTATGAAAAGTTAAAGTTTAATTAAAAATATTGAACCTTTCAGGCTTTTCTTTCATTCACTCATTCACTCACTCAATTGCTCATTCACTTACTTATTTATTTGTTTAGATGTTTAATCCAAAATACTAAATGATTTATTCGTTCTTACATACGCCAGTAGTTCACATGATGAATTTGTAATATTTTCCCAATTAAATTGGAAATTTTATTATTTTGTAAAATTAATAAGAAGCAAAAATCAATCGAAGTATTAAGTAGGCAATGAAACAATACAACCTATTTAATACCCTTTACAAAAAATTAAAAGCTTTAGATTAAGCAAATATTTGAATAATGAATTATCATACATGGGAGTAGTTAATTAAATGGACTAATTAATTGACAATTTCATTAGCATTACTTTTAAAAATAATGCTATCAATTTTTTAGCATTATTCTATATTTCTACTAATCGTAATGGTTTTTTATGAAAAGGTTTCATTGATATTTAGTTAAAGAACAAAATCATTTCTTATCCTTTGTACACTCAATAAACATCTTGAAGTATACGAGGGCTGTTCTATATATTTCTGGCCTAATAGTGAAAATGCGAATATTTATAATCAAAAATGGTTTTATTGTTTTTCAAAGTATTCCCAGCATGATTTATACACTTTTGCATGCGCTCAAACCAGTTGTCGAAGCACTTTTTCCACTCCGATTAAAACACCTCTAAAACATGGTTTTTGAACACTTCAACAGCTTCTTCCGGCGACGAAAATCGTTGACCATGCATTTTTTCCTTGATGTGCAGAAACAAGAAGAAGTCATTAGGTGCCAAGTCAGGGCTGTACGGCGGATGACCCATTAATTCGACGTTTTGGCCGGTCAAAAACGCTCTGGATTGAGCCGATGTGTGAGAGCTCGCATTGTCATGGTGAACAATGATTCGTCTTCTCTTGTTGATTTTTCGAATTTCTCCGATGACTTCAGGCAAACAAACTGTAGTGTACTGCATAGAAGTGACCGTCCTATGTTGCTCAAGCGGAACAGTCGCCACATGATCAGTTTTGCCGAAGAAACAGGCGACCATTTGCTTCGAAGTGCTTCTTCCACGAACAACCTTCGTTGGATTTTGCTCGTCTTTGAAGACCCACACGGTCGTTTGTTGTTTCGTTTCGGGCTCATACGCATAGATCCATGATTCGTCACCTGTGACGATCTTATAAACGTCTTTTGAAGCACCGCAATCGTATTTTTGCAACATTTCTTTGCACCAATCGACACGAGCTTTTTTTTGAGCGACTTTCAAATTATGCGGGATCCAACGAGAGCAAACCTTTTTTACGGCCAGGTGTTCATGCAGTATCGAATGTATGCTGGTGGAAGAAATGTCCAAGGATGTCTTTATCTCTCGGTGTGTCGCATGTCGATCTTGCATTATGAGTTCACGCACGGCATCAATGTTCTCTGGTACGACAGCCATTTATGGACGACCTTCACGGAATTCGTCTTTGAGCGAGCTTCGGCCACAATTAAATACATTATTCCAATTTTTCACAGTGCTATAGAATGATGCTTCATACAAAGATTTAAGTTCATCAATGCACTCTTGTCGTGATAATCCACGTCAAAAGTTGTGAAAAATGATGGCACGGAAATGTTCACGAGTTAATTCCATTTTTTTCTATATTAATTTTTTAAAGTCACTGTAAACAACACAAATAATGGTCGTACGTCAAAACGTTTTGAGTACGATTATGCTTAAAAATTACAAACTTTCCAATGGAAATGACAGATTGCACTTGGCAGCACTCAGTGTTCAGGCCAGAAATATATATAGCAGCCCTCGTAAAATACTATTATTTTAAAATGATATTTTGATCACAAAAACTTGGTGGAATTTATATATTTTAACTTTCTCAGGAAAAATGAGACATTATGGAAATATACTTTTGTGTTTGTATAAGTAATAAAACCTGCCAGCTGGGTTGTCAGGTGACTTTAGATCTCAGACGTAACGTAACTCACTTAAAATTCATAAATTATCAAAATTTTCAAATATAGATCTCTCTACAAGAGTGTTATTTGTTTTATGCATAGTTTTTCTAAGTTGATGCGATTAAAGATTTGTGTTCTATAAAAACATTTATTTATGATTCATTAAACGATTTCATTGAAATTTTATTACGACAAGTAAAAACAATTACAATTAAAATAAAATAATTAGCATTTAATGTTTGTTAAATATGTTTCATTGTCATTATTTTAAACAATGCCAATGAAATTTCAATGGTAATGAAAAAATCCCAATTATGTCAAAAATAAAAAGCAATTTTGTAATACACTTTGTTGTTAATATTTTAAAGATAAAAATTCTCCTCTTAGTAATTAGTAATAATACGTTGTGTATTACCAACAGCTGAACCTATCTGAGCAGATTGGTAGATAGTTACAAATGCTAAAAAGTCTCCTTATAAAGTCCGCATACCACTTAAAGCTCTTATATGCATTACCTTAGAAAAAAGCGGTACAGAGTTTTGCAAAAATATTTTTAAAATACAAATTTTTAAACGACGGTAAAGAGAGAGTTTAAAGAAAATCATATGCAGGGATTGCAATGGACAATTTGTTTTTTTAGCTATAAAGCTGCTGATGAAAATGCGAACTTGATCTTAATCCATCGTAATTTTTACCTCAATCTTTTGGAAGTCCATTAAACAGGCAAGTTTGAACAAATGATCACATCATAACTTTAAAAATCCATACTTATCTTAAAAAAATTCTCTTTTTTCCCTACGCTCAAATTTTTTCCCTAATAACAAATTTTTTCTCCTACGCTATTAATTCAATAATATTAATAAAACAGCACAAAAACAAACAAAAATAACTTTATTTACCTGTTAAAAATGTTTTACTTAAATGCTTTCCGACAAGCAAACAAACATACATATTTTGTGCTTTCTATAAAATGTAAAAAATAACAAAAATTTTTTATTTTATCAATAATTTAAAAAAAAGTAAAAAAGTATTTCACAAAAAATATCAACAAAATTAAATAAAAACTAAAAGTTAAAATTATTAAAAAATTATCAAAAACCGCCTTTCAGTGTTCGGTTTTGTTACTACACATTCTTCTTTTATGATAACAGATTGCTAAAAATTTGATCGTAGGCAAGGCGAATTCACATAAGGTGGCAGCGCGGCTACAACAATACAGCAATAAAAAGAAAAACAGGCACTTAAGTGTATGATAAACTTTAGAACACAAATAATTAATACACTTTTTTCTTACCCTTTTCAATAACGTTTTTACTAAGATTCGTTTTTTAAATTGATTTAAAACTCTGCTTACAATTCTTTTTTAAAGAATAATAAAAAAAGAAATTTTGTGATATAAAATGATTCTCTTTTGACAGCTATTTTACACATTACAAAATTAAACAAAAAATTATCAGCTGCCGCAACGATGCCACCTGGTAAAATTAATTCGCCTTGATTGTAGGGGTTCAATATGTTGGGAATGCTAAATGTTTTAAATTTCAACTAATTTTTAAATAAACTATGCGGCATTTAAACAAAAAACAGAAATTTTAAAAAAATTCCCTATATTTTGCTTGAAATGGTAAATCTGTTTTTTTTTTCCCACGCTTTAAAATTTAAAAAAAAAGTTCCTACAAAAAGGGAAAATTTCTTACTTCTGGCAGCCCCGTATAGATGTTAGCAAAAAGCTTACTTTAAAGTTGCTCTAATAAAGTATTTGTAGTTTTATAGCAACTCAATTCAATTGTTTTTTAAAACTAAACTACAAATAACTTGTGTTCAATTTTAAAGGCTTGTAAATACGTATCCTCTTCCTTATTCGATGGACAATTTTGTGCTGATTTTTTACTTGAATACCCTTGATTTAATATTTCCTTCATTTTATGGCTTAGCGATCAAAACTCGACTCAATAACATTCTCAATATCTAGACTTTAGAAAGTTGCAATTCGATTATTTAAGTTTTTAAAATACAATTGATCCATTTTATCAAATAATCGATTAAAAATAAAAAATTATTAAATTAATTAATAACTTAATTTATACCATTTAAACATACAGTGATGAGAGAGAGAGTAGACAGTTTTAAAAAACCTCTAACGCTGCATCACAGGCTTTAAGTTCGCATGAATAAAATACCTGTCATCTTACTGCCATTAAAAGTTTATGTAATTGAAGTGCGAAAACCTTTTAATTTTAAAAGTTATTGCTAACTAAAGCCAGATATCTCTTTAAAAGTTTTATTTAGAAAAATTTTTAACATTTAAGTACAAAGGGCCTGGTTGGTTTGCAATTAAAAAACATATTAGTAAAGACGTTATAAAGACATTACCGCTTTATTACCGAAAAAGGTCAGAGAGAATAAAAAGTATTACACTAGCAATTTCTAAGTATATCATGGAAGCTCTAATATACACTTCTTTGTGGTCAGTAACAAATTACTATTATATAAAACAGCATTAAAACCCGTACTGACTAATGGTGTCTTATTATAGGGAACTGCTTTCTACCCAACTCCGATATTATTCAAAGTATCAGTACTAAACTCTAAGTACTCTATTGTGTTTAAGAAATAATAGAATTCATAATGATCTCGAAATTCTAAGTATATTAAGAAATCAAAAAATATGACATTCACGAAATCATACAAGGTGTACTAAAAGTTTTTTGCAAACTTTTAGGAAAACCTGTCGTTCCGTTTTTTTACTTCTGTTAAAACACAACGCCAAAAAATAATAAGTTTCTTCTTGACACCACAAACCCAGGCTTATCCGCTGTGAACCTGATGAATTTTTCCGCCCATGTGAACCTCTTAAGAAGACAAAAATTCACAATTTTAAACAGACCATATTAAAGGCAATTTCAAAGGCAAGAAAAAAAATAGTTAAATTAGGTTATGAGAATTTTATCTTTTTTTTATCTTCAGCAGTCTTTCGACGGGAAATGAAAAACCAATCAACGAGAAATTGGTCATTTCTGTAGCATTAAAGCGTAGCATTTTAAAACAAACGATTCAATCCATGCAAAAATTTGCCACTGGAGCTTTAATTTGTGGGCACATTTTCTATATTTTGCAGGTTCAACTTCCGTGTTTTTAGAAAAACACGTAAAATTACCGCAAAAATTAAACTCTAAAATTTGCAGTTGAAAACCTGAATTGCATATAAAAATCGATTGACTTAGCTTGAAAAATGAAAGACAAGAATCATTTATTATGCGCGACCACTCACAATTAACAATACAATATTTTCACATTTTCAAAGTTAAATGGCGCAATAAGTACATTGGCTTCTTAAAACTCTTCTATTCACATTAGTTTTCATTGAAAAATTCTCTTAAATTAATTAACCAAACTCATTTAGAATGGTCTCGTGGGTTTGGTTTTAATACTAAGTGTACGATCACATAATTGTCGCAAAGCACCAATTTAAGAAATTTTTTTTGTGCCAAAATTTTTCACAATAAATATACTGTCCCAATCAATTTCTCTGCGGTCACATGCCACATTTTATATATATTTGATTGTCGCAAATTGGCGCAAAACGATAAAGTGGCAATAATTGTCGCACTGCCGTCACACGATTGGGCTATTAAAAAACAGCTGTTAAGGAAGATGTTAATTCAAGAATGATTTGTTGTTAAAAAAAATAAAAATTGCATCAGCTTTAATTACCGTGTATGAACTTCAAGATATAAACACTAAAAAAAAATAAAAGAAGTACATGGGTCAAAGAGTGGCTCACAAAAAGAAGCACTGATGGCGCATATGAAAAAATATTGGTGGAGTTTATTCAAATATTTTTTTGGGACGAGTGGTGAAATATTTAAGAAATTCTTGCAACCAGTGTGGCCACATATTATGAAACAAGACACACATTTGCGGAAGGCTATTACAAAACAAGAAGGCTTGGTTGTGAAAATTCGATTTCTTATGTGGTTAACTATCAACCGTTCACGTGATTACCTCACCAGAGTTGCATTTGATTGCGGTAAATCAGCACAATTTTGCTCTCGATTGTCGTATGGGACAATAAGTTTTAAAATCACATGATTGGTATATAAAATAAACTAATAATTTGTGCTGTGCGACAGCCTTAACGAAACGGTAACGTCTCTATCCAAAATTCGATCAAAAAGCGAAATATCCTACTGTGTGAAAATGTCCCACTTTGATAAGGATAGCAGTTTATTTTACATAGTTTTTCTTAATACTCTAAGCAATACAAACACGTTACCATTACGAGAACAGAGTTTTACGCACTTATTTCACACTTTTATTCAAAAATTGCTTGAAAAACTGTAAATTTTGGGTGAAATTTATTTACGACTTTGGAGTACTGTGATAAAATTGAATTTACAACTGAGAGACTTGAACAACCTTTTTTGCTTTAAAAAAAAATTATTTCTATTTTTTTCAATTTTAAAAAATTTTCGAACATTTCATTTTAATTAAATCGACACAAACAGTCGGTCTCACCTCACACTTGCCACTGAAAGAATTTTTGGTTTTTTTATTAAATTAAAAACAACTCATTTTTTAAAACAATTTTTCAGTTGAATTATTTTGCTACATCATGCATAAATCAGAACAATTTTGTGCCAGTATGAGAAAATCAACAAAACGAAACAAAAAAGAATCGGCCAAAAGTCAATAACAGAATAAAATAAAGTAAAATGCAAGTACGTGAAACAAATCTTTTTTTAAACCGAATTATAACAAATTGACTAATGTACTCAATTTTTTTTTTTAATTTAAAATATTAAAGGACCAAAAAACAAACGTCAAATATGAAATGCATATTTCGTAACTAAAAACCTTTTCTGGCGCAGAAATAACATTTTTTAATGCTTAGCGCTGAAAACAAAAATATGAAAAAGTGACTAAAAAATAGACTTGTGTAGTTCATAAACGAACTAGTTTATTTAAACGATTCCATCGATTGAACTAAGTAAACTAGTTCATACTTTTAAGTACACCTAGTTCATTTTTGAACTATACTTTGTATTTGAACTACCAGACAAGATAAACTAGAATCCATGTCTTTTTTTTTCTTTTTGACTATTTCCGACATGAAATTAGTGCTGCCGCGCATTTAATTTAACATTCGTTATGGCAATGCTACAGTATTGTTGCCATCATATTTTAAAAAGAACATTTGATCTAAAAGAGCTTTGAACTAAAGAAAACGTTTGAACTAGAAGTTGAAAGTTGAACTAAGAGAGATTTACATCATCTCTATTAACGCATGTGATTTAAAAATCTATTACATTTTAAGGCGTCAATTACAAAATAACGTTAATTTAGATTTCGCTGTTACAAGAAAACTCTTTTCCAGCAAAAAGTTTTTCGTCTTTTCTATTAAAACAACAAATAGTACATTTTAGCCCCCGTCGAACTTTTCTTTCCATGCCAGAGCTTAGAGTATCATTGAAGTATGTAGGGCTGTGTTGAAAGACCTTAGCCACACCTCGGAACTTTTTTTCTTTATAAAGAATCTAATAAATAACCAGGCAGAAAAAGTCTGTTGTTATGTTTATTCAGATCACTGTAACTTAATTGAGTATAAACAGATTGCAATGGTTATAGTGATCGATATGAGCACCAAAAACGATTTAGTAATGAAATTGCAGTCCTAAATGGATTCAAAAATTTTTGTGAACCAACAGAAAGATAATTACAAAAAGAATTTTTAATAATTTTTTTTTCCAATTGAACTAATTATATTTATTGATTGGTTAGATTGGTTCCGTTTTCAAAAAAAGTTCATAATATTAAAAATTAAAGGGTGTCCCCATACAACATACATGATTTTTAAGTGTATTCTGAACCGTAGAGCGCACTTCTTTAAAAAAAAATGCATACTAGTACAGCTCACAATATAAAAATTGTACAAAAATAAATCTTAAATTTAAAGGGTGTTCCCATAGGTGACGTAAATTGACTTATATGCGCCTATCTTTTGAATTGTTATAGACAAAAGCTTGAAAATTAGACAGAATGTCGATTACTATGACAGTTATAATAAAAAACATTTAAAACTATATGTTAAAGGGTGTCCCAATAGTTAATGTAGTTTGATGTATGTGGAGAAACTTTTAAAATTAAATTTTACTTTTATTGCTTAGACCGCTATAATAACACCAATAAAAATTTGTATTTGGAAATTAAAGGGTGTCCCGATAATTAATGTAATTTGATGTATGTGGCCAAACTTTTGAACCGTTATAGACAGATAGTTGAAATTTACTAAGAACCTGTATTGCTAAGTCCGCTAAAACAGCAAGTATAAAATTTGTATTTGGAAATTAAAAGGTGTTCCATATTTAAAGTAATTGAACTTATATGGCCCTACTGTTTGAACCGTTATATACAAACACTAAAATTCAAACAGAATGTCCACTACTTTTTATGTTATATTAAGAAGTTTATATATTTAATATTATAAATTAAAGTGTGTTACAATAGTTGCTGTTATTTGATGTATATGACCAAACTATTAAACAGTTGTAGTTAGTTGATTGATTTGCACAGAACTTTTATTGCTAAGTCCGCTATAGCAAGTAGCAAACTTGATATTATAAATTAAAGGGTGTCCCTATAAGTGATGTAATTTTACCTATACGACTCTACCTTTAAAACCGTTACAGACAAACTCTTAAAAATTATACAGAATGTCCATTTCTATATCAAGTTTAATAACAAGTATATAAATATTTACAATTAGAAATTAAAGGGTGTCCTAATGGTTGTAATTTAATGTATATGGCCAATCTTTTGAACAGTTATAGATTAACGCTTAGAATTTATATAAATTATATTTTACTGTGTCAGCAATAAAAAGTGTAAAATATAAAGGGTGACCACATAACTGCTGAATTTTCTTGTTTAATCTGCATTCATATTTTGTTCTATGACATATAAAAATTCCTGACGCAATCTTTATCGAATTTATTATATAATAATAAATGTATATTCAGCGTCCTAAAGAAAAATAATTTTAAGTTTGTCTGCTTTGAAGTCAACTTTTTTTTGTTATTGCAAGAATTCTTGTTTAATTCTTTGAATGAGTCTGACAAAGGATTCTCATTTATTCGACAGAATTTGAAGACGTTAATACATACATTAACAGCTTCATGATACTTGTTCCTCATAATATGGAAAAAATATAATTTTTTTAAGTAAAATTATTAATATTAAAAACCAAATAATATGATGCAAAAAGTAAAAAATCTGGATAGGTATGACTTGCAATTTCGACTTTTCAAGATACACACATACATACGTAGAAAATATTATTGTCATAGATATTTTTAAACGAAGAATTATAAAATTTTCAAAATTTTCTTAGGAATTGTGGGTTCTACATTCGTTAATCTAAATATTTAATTTATATACATTTTTTTCTATTTCCAAAAGAAAAGATTAATTAATGTGGCTTAGGTTCACTTTATTTCGATTTCTTAAATATATATTGTTACCAGAAAAATTAAATGTAGAATTTTTGGCATCGCTACATCCGTCATTAGCACTTTTCGTATATATTTGCTGTACATTTTCTATTCTGTAAAATTAATTATTTATACCTTTCAAAAGAAGACAAAAATTCAAGTTAAAATGTACTAACATTGTACTACATTTTCAAAGAAAAGTGTACAATAGCAAAAAAGAAATTAAGAATAGAAACCATTTTTTGCATAAATAAAACAAGAGTAGCATTTTTGGAAGTTAAATGTCAGTTCTACGTCATAAATTCAAATACTACAAAACTCTTGAACACTGTGAAAACACTTCGAAGTTTTTTCACTAAAACCAAGGCGAATTAAATGATAGGTGCATTTGTAATTTTGTTGTTGCAGAGCATCACGTTGTTGCCAAAAAAGCAAGCCGAATTAAGTGTATTCTTTTATTATTATTTGGTACTTTAAACTTATACCAGTTGATTTCTTTTTTCTGCATATGCAAAGATACCTCACACTTCATTTTTGATTTTGAAATTTAATTCGTGTAACCAGATTAGTGTTAAAAAGTTAGTTGGTTAAATAGATGATGTTTACACTGTACACAAATTAAGGTAAATAGATGCGAAGAATGCTGATGAAGGTTGTAATGATCCAGCAAATGCAGCATTTCATTCTGCTAGTTTTTACTTTTTCTTGTTTTCTTTGGAAAACGTCGTAAATAATTTTTCTTTTCAAAAATTTTTAAGAAATTAAATAATTAAATGAACCTTAGTCGAAAATAAAAAAATTTTAATTCATTTATAATATCCACGGTTCAAATCATGATTAGAAAAAAAATATTTTTTTTTTACTTTTTAAAAATATTTTACAATTTTTTATTTTAAATCTATTCGAAAGTTTTGGCAACAACGTTGAACAAAAAGTTAAATCGCCTTGATTAAAACTAGTCAGACTGATTTGTAACATATTAAATAAAGTACTTTAAAAAGAGTCTACTCAAAAGTTTAGCTTTTTTTGTCCTGATAAGTTTGATATTTATACATAATAGTTGTCTAATTAATAATATTATTTCAATCAATTACATACCACAATTACAATAAACCAATAAAATATTTCTGAAAAAAAAGTAAATAAATAATGCATTTAATTAACATAAATTAAATTAATAAACACATTTTTATTAAAAAACAAAATATACGTCTATAGAGTTTAAAAATAAACAAATATCTGTGGTGAACAACCAAGTTTTTACTCGCGTAAAAATTTGAGTGCCCATTAATACAAAGACTTCCACACTCATATATTTTTCAATTTCTAAAACCTGCACCTGTTAGACTAATAACTAGCTTTCTGAATTCTTTGACAACGTAACAATACTATAGTGTTTAAAAAGAAATTCTTTTCCTTACCTGTGTTAAAAGATTCTTTATTCGAATTTTGTTCGTCCCCTTAATAAAATAATTTCCCAGTTCTACGTTTTAACTCTATTCATATGTACATATGTATGTATGTATGTATGACAAAATACGAGTTCATTAATCAATAATTAATAAATTTTAATATGTAATAAAAAATAACAAAAAAAACCCTTGTGAAAAAAATTTCAACAAGAGCGAAAAACACGCTGCATGTTAATTTGGTTAATAATGAGGTAATGAAGTGTTAATAAAATTAATTATGTTGTTAAAACGAAATTTTTTTTATTGAAAATTGAGTGAAAAAAAGGAATGAAAATTTGTACAGACTTTAAAGATATTTAATAGCATAAATTATACATAATAATTAGTTACTGTGAAAAATCAAAATATTTAAAATTGGTTATTTTAAACGTCGTTAAAAAACAAAAAAAAAACGAATTCAAATTAACTTTAGTTTATGTTAGTATCAATATGGTTTTTTATTTCCGATGTAATTAATGAGTTGATTTCACTTTAATACTGCTTCCCTTAGGTTTATCACAGATTTCGTAAATATAAAAATAAAAATAATTAGTAATGTGTGCCGTCATTGCTTACACCCGACGATTGCATGGACAAAGAGGGGACCACAACACAATTGCGTCTTTAAGCTGCCACGAGCGAATATCCTTTTTTATCTTATACAATTTTCGCACTTATGTATCGTCTTCCGCGAACATTAAGTATTATGCGACATTTTAAGGCCGCCAGATTAAACGGTACATTTGTTTAACAAAGGAGTATTAAAAAATAAATAAATGTTATATAAAAAATTTAGAATAAATAACACCGGTCAATACAATTTTGTAACAAGAAAGTTGCTTACTAATTTTGAATTACCTACCCTGATATATAAACAATGTTTACTTTGATTCTATCAGGTCTTGTTTTTGTGTTACAGCTACTACCCACAAAATTTAAGATCAAGCATGGTTTAGTTTTATTTTCACACGGAGTATTTACTATTTCAAGAGCGTTGTTTTGTTTACTGTTTTTTGACTTAGGTGATTCTTATTTAATGTCAAGAAAGTGTATAAATGATCCTGACAAGTTTTGTTATATATGTGGAGACATTACTTTTAAGACTCAGCGAAGAAATTTTACACCCTTAGTAACCAAGTTATATGAACAGTATTTTGGCTTTGCTATCGGACAACAAGGCAAAGCGTGGGTTCCACATATCTGTTGTGTTACATGTGTGGGTCATCTTACTGGATGGGCAAAACGATCTCGATCTATGCCATTTGCAATTCCGATGATTTGAACGGAACCAACGAACCACTCATCTGATTGTTATTTCTGTTTAACTGATATAAAAGTTATTACAATTAAAAAAAGTAAAATTAAGTATCCTAACCTGTCATCTGCAAAAAGACCAGTCCCTCACAGTGAGGAACTACCCATACCAGAACCACCTTAAGGTTCCGATCTACCCGCTACACCGAAAACAATCGAATCCAAAATTTTAGATACTGACTTCCAAGAAGCTTCCTCATCGAATGAGCCATATCTACTATCTTAAGAAGACCTTAATGATTTGTGAAGATTTGAAGGTAGTTGCCCTAATATTAGGATTACAACTAGGATACACAAAAAACTGTTATTTTATTTGTGAGTGGGACAGCAGAGACCGAAAAATTCATTACAATAAAAAGGACTGGCTTAAACGGGATTCCCTTACGCCAGGACAAAAAAAATATTAAAAATCCCCCTTAAGTGCAGCTTAATAATAATATTTCTACCAGCTTTACACAATTAACTTGGGCTCAGAAAAGTTTTGTTAAACCTATGGATAAAAATTGTGATGCTTATTTATATTTGAAAGAAAAGTTCCCTTAACTGAGCGAAGCAAAAATTAAAGAAGGCGTATTTATTGGTCCTTAAATCAGGCAATTAATGAAAGATAACAAACTTAAAGAAAAATTTAGTAATTTCAAAAAACCAGCTTGGGAATCCTTCATGAAAGTGATTCAAAATTTTCTCGGAAGCGACCGATCGAATGAATATGAAAGTATTGTCGAAGAGCTTTTATCTGCATATGAGGCTTTAGGGTGTAATATGTCGTTGAAAACACATTTTCTACATTCACATTTAGACTTTTTTCCTGAAAATCCGGGCGCCGTTAGCGATGAACACGGTGAAAGGTTCCACCAAGATATTTCTACTATACAAAAAAGATATCAAGGCAAGTGGAGTCCACGTATGCTGGCGGATTATTGTTGAAAAAGACCGAAAATTTCAGCAAAATCCAGGCAACAAAACACAATTCCTATAAATGAATCAACGTCAGTATCTTTTTTTCCTTTTCGTTAAATATTCCAAAGCAAAACAAAGCAATCAATTTCTTTAAAATATATTCAGGGGTGCCAGAATGCACTTTATCGGCAATTTAATTTAAAAAACTGGCAAAAGTACCAAATTCTGCCAAAACTCTTTCATATTCCTTAGAAAGTATGACGTTTTCTGAAATATCTCTATAAAAACTTTTCAATGATACCCATATTGACCATAGAACTTTTTATAAAAATTTCAGAGCCCATAGCTCGGAATATATATATATATATATATATATATATATATTATTTTTTTTTACTTGATGTTTTTTCTTTCTTCTTTTTTTAGTTCTCTAGCGCACCATTTATTTTCTTTTTTGTTTTATTGCAGTTACTTCATTGTTCCACATGATATGGACAAGTTAGAGGCAGGCGTGGTGTTTTGCCCGCTGCTTCAAAGATTCTGGTCCGACCTTGCTTATTTTCAAAAGGAAATATTTTGAAACTATGTCTGATCGATTTTTTCTAGCTTATTTAGTGCCTTGGCAAAGTTAATTTTAATACTGATACGGACGGACATCGCTCAATCTACTTTGCTATGCATAAGGACTCAGAATATATATAATTTAAGGGGTTGGAAATGGATATTATAGAAATTACAAATGCAATGACAAACTAAGATAGACCATTTTCTAACTGAGGTAAAGAATATAAGAAAAAACAAATTAAGGTTATATGTTTTCAGAGTTTATTGAAAAAATTGGCATTTTTGGGGCAAAAATTGCCAAATCAGCACTTTGATAATTTTGTGGAAAAAATCGGCAAAATGACGACAAAGTTGCAAATATAGCAAAAAGCCGAGTCTTAAATTAAGACGAAACAAAATAACATTTTTAAAATGAAAAAGATTTTTTTGCTAGTTAAATACTGTAAAAAAAGGTTTATGTTCCAGTTCGGCTTAACCATTTTAATATGACACGCAGAAAGAGTTCCACTTCATACATAGTGAGTAACAATCCTAACTAACTTCCATTGATTAAAGAGCTGTGTTTCTAAAAAGGATCGGTAAAATTTAAACTATAAACCCCGTTTTCTACCTTATACTTTAAAAGATTATGGATTTAACGGCTTTATGTAATTGATTTTTATATTCTTTCACACTTTCATCTCCATCATTTGTTTCCCATTTTTCTTATAATTTACGTGTCTCCATCGAATGTTTATAAACTCAACTGTGTGAAAAGCTCACAAAGTGTGAATATAAATGAATAAAAAATTCATAACATTCTAATTACTTCCTTAGTGCCACCCATTGAGTATAATGAAAATAATTTGACTTACTTTGACCAAATTATTTCTAACACTTAAACTTATCTTGCAATTTGAAAAGAAGAAATTACAATGTCTTACGGAAAAGCAAATTTGAATGAAGTATTGCTTTAGTTTTATTATTTTGTAGCTGCACAAGAGTAACATGTATGTATGCGTGTATGTATGTTTGTATATATTTTTAACATTTAACCATTCGTATATTCATCTATAAAACAATTATTTCGTAATAAAGATGAAATTTTTATTAAAAGATGTCTAAAACAGATGTTGTCGTCGTAGTCGATTCGTTGTCGTTGTTGTATTCTGAGACTAAATCATGCCATGACTAAATAAAAGAATGTTACCCACCAAATGATTTTGTAGCTTGTTGTCGTTAATCTTATTATTGTTTTTGTTGTTGCAATATTTATTCGCTTGAATTACTTTTTTATAATCTTTTATCACAGTTTTTATATGAAATAATACACACAGCGTGATAAACAGGAAAAGCAAACGAGAAAAAAAAAGAGAGGAAGAGAGAGAAAGAGAGCAATTTTACAGACATACATATTTACCCAAATATAAGTATATTAATACTTTTGATTTGGTTCAGTTTATGTTAGAATAATCTTTTATAGAGCCACGTATTTTTTTTAAAAGGACCATAATTTGTAATTTTATTTTCATCTTGAACTAACTGATGCTTATAAAATCAAAACACCAAAATCCAACAGCTTACAGGCACACACACTCTCACTTTATATATTCTTTAGTAGTCTCTCACCACCAACCCACCCACTTAAATTTATACTTTAACCATTTGTAAATGTCCTTTATGCTATTTTTATACGAATTGCTACGAATAAAAAAAAATCAATAGGAAACAGATATTTTTTCACCGTTTATGTTCGGTGATATTATTATAGTCATGCTTGTCGTCGGCGTCATCATCATCAGCAACATAATCATCATTTGCGACAACTGCATATTTCGTACGTTCTGCTACCCATTATTTGACGAAGTATGTTGTCACTTATTGAGCACACGTGGCTTTGATATGTTCGTCTAATCCACCTTATGTTCTGCCGAATAGTTTTCTAATGAATGAATTGATATCAGTAGAAAATCTTATCTGTTAAAGCACATAAAATGTCCTTAAAGAGCTTATCAAGCTTGTGGTTCCTAAAAAAATCACCTGAAAATGTTTTAATCCAATTAGGCTACACACACACTCTACACAAATTTTTTTCGTTGATCCGTCTATGGCAGATGCTGCCACCTGTAAAACTTACACAGATTAGAAGTTCTTACGTCGTGCAGGCACAAGAGTGAAGATGCTTCAGAAGGCTTTTCGAAATTATTCATAACATTGCGCCAACATATTTTTTTATTTAAATTATAGTATTTAGTGACTTAGTTTAATTTAAGGATGGCGAAAAGCGTCTTATTACAATTTTCATTATTTAATACTCTCTTCCGATAGCTGTCACTATTAACATTAGAGCGATACATGTAGAGCAACACAATAAGCGTACAATAGATCTTTTTAGAGCAAGAAATTTAAAACATATCGCTGTTTAAAAAACACCTTTTAATGCTGTTGACAAATTAATCCAGAAAAGATAAAGGATCGAATTCGCAGCCTATTTTTTACAAACCAAAAGTCGTGAAGTGATCTGTTACACAAGGACTTTATTATAACGTTTGTCTGCTGACTTATGGCGTTACCGGGATTTCTATATTTACAAACTCCATATTGGAAGCTTTAACCAATTGAATCAATAGATTTAGTAATTAAATTAAATTAAAACAGGACCTATCAAAAAAGTAGCTAATTTAAATAGACAAATTTGTAAATATTTAATTGAAAAGAATAATTCTTATAGTGAAATAAAAATAAAATAAAAAAATTTAACGACAATATTTAAACAATAATAGAAGTTATAGTTTAGTTCAAACAAATGTTTGTTGAAATTATAATTGTACATAATTTTTATATATCCTTCTCTGCAGGTGGGAAAAGGGTGTATCTAGTTTTGTCATTCCGTTTGTCATTTTTACAGTATCCATTCCCGACCCCAGCAAGTGTATATTACTCTGAGTTCTTATGCATAGCGAAGTTGATGAAACGATGTTCGCCTGCCTCGTCGTGATCGTGTTAAAATCAACTTTTTCAGGTCACTAGATGAGCTAGAGAAAATTTGAATACGCCAATCGATTAGACATAATTTTTCTATTGCAAGTCCACAAGATCGGTCCATGTTCCTCGAGGCAGCAAACAAAACACCACGCTGTACTCTATGAAAAAAAAAATTAATTAAATTAAGTTTGAAGAACAACTCTAAGGAAACTTTAAAATTTTTAGAAAAAAAAATTTTACGGAAGGAAGGAATTTCTTATGCAAATTTCTGTTAAAACTATTTAAAAGGAAGTCTGGAGTATGGCGTTCACGTTTATATTGGATTTTTAAACAAAAATTTGTTTCCTAAAACGAAATAAAACACAAAAGAAAGTCAAAGATGATTCGAGTTTTTTTTTTATATTATGAAGAGAAAAGTTCGGCAATTATGAATGGAAAATGATATTCCACCACTACCACGCTGACAGATGTCGATTCTTTTAATAAAGTTTTTAATTACTTCTTGGCAACTTTGAAAAAACGGTCCAATCACGCCTCCAGACCACATAGCGTACCTTAAAATGAAACGTTGAGCATGCAGAGGCTTTTTAATTATCGCTCTAGAATTTTCGGCAATTTCGCTTGTTGATACACCCTGACAAGTGAAATGATTTTAAAAAAACAACAGACTGTTGTTCCTGAATAAATTTTCTGATTGGATGTTTATTATTTTAATGCGATTTTCGAGCAAAATTGAATTCATTGTACCAGGTGCATCTACTACAGCACTCTTATTTTTTAAGATTTTAAATAATAACATTAAAAAACAATTTTATTTTAATATTAATATTTAATTTGAAAATCGTTTGATTTTATAACAATTAACTACTCAAACTCCCATTTAAAACTTGAACTTAAATTTTAACAACTTGCTCCTTAAATGTACTAAAGACAATATAAATCTCAATGACATCAAAAATCTTCAAAACTACTCATTTACAATTTTCCAAAATTAAATAAAAAATCTGTACAAATAAAGATTTTCAACTGCATAAACTAATAACTCTGATAAATATTATCAAAATACAAAAACATCTACATAAATAATTTTAATTTTTGTGATATTTTTATATAAAAGTCAATATGTTGTTGGATCATAAAATTTATAAGAATTTATTTTATGATTGCAACTTTTGCTATTTAACTCTCGCAATTAAATGTTAAGCATGATTGCATGCAAAAACTACCCGTAAATATTGATATAATATAATTGTATTCATCATGTAAGAATCTTTACTGTAACGACAATTTGAAAGGAAATTTATATTCTATCACAAATATGTACTTTCACAGTCACAAATACGTTATTATGTATATCATTATGATTAACTGTCAAATGCACGTTTGTTTTATTGATAATCTGACAAAGCGATTGGATTTTCGGGTAAAATAACAAAATTTATGATCTCCTTAACTCAAATGCATATAAATGGAAAAGGTTAATATAATATTATTTTTGAAATCAAAAAATTTCTAAAGTATAAAAAATTATAATAATATGTCTGTGACTTCGGTTATTGTGATTCTTTTTCTTCGAATTGACTTTTTTGTGGTTTGTAATGTTTGTAAACGAGGGTGGCCACAAATGGTTAAAGTCAATCTTTGTTTATTTTTATTTTTTTTAACACTTTTGTTAGATGAGGTCTAAAAATCCTTTTTAAAATGCTTGCTAATAATAAGAAATTTATGGAAAAATCTCAAATTTTATGTTTATTTATTATACTACAAGTATTTGAATGTAAAGGACGGGGCACATAGACTATACGTTGTACTTTGACAAATTCAACTAAAGTCAAAGTAACAACGGATGAGGTTGGCACAATGAATACTTTGCTGAATGATGTTAAATCAAAGTTTCCACCCTATTTTTATTCACTTTTAAATTTAATTTGTATTTTATTCACTTGTTAATTTAATTAAATTTGTATTTTATTGATTGATATCAAAATTGTTTTATAAAAATCACAAAACACAATTGAAACACAGCAAGAATTAAAAGAAAACAGAGAAGAAGAAGCAGTTGATAGTTGTCAAAGTATTCAACATACGTCAAAAGTTTAAAGTCGATCAACTTTCGTACTTTGCGTTAACGGACACGTATTGATTGTGACAACGCTCATAAGAAAACATGTATTTTAACTGACTTGTCAGTTGAATTTGTCAAAGTTTAATGTATGACGGATTCCATGTGCCCCGACCTTAACGACTACCAAAATTTGTAACAGGGTTGTAAGTATTGCTTCTAGTTTTTGTTTACAAATGTAGATGTAAGGTTGAATAGAAATTTTAAGTCATTTTTGAGACTCTTATCTTATCTCACATAATAGACAAAATAATTATATTTAAACTCTTACCTAAAAAGATATACAATTATTCTATATCACAGGGATACAAAGAAAACATATCTTGAGACGAGGTCGATTTGCACAAATATTTTACCATAAAAGCGTAACCTCTATTTTTACAAATCTTTATTCAATCTTTCCTGATACGTATCATTACGAATGACGATTTATAATATAATAAATTTAAAATCTTGCTTTTTACACTGAGTAGGTTTTTATATTTCCTGATAAGTATTTGTGAAGAACAAACAGTACTTTAGTGGTTATGTCTTTTTGGTCAAATATTTGACTAATCTGACCGTACCTTAAGCTTTGCAATACTAACCTTTGGCATAGAAGAAAGATACCTGGTCTGGAAACAATCTCCAAAGTGCGTTATTACAAGTTACTAATAAATGAATTTAGGATTTTATGGGGCTTCAGCGGCCACATATCTTTTAGAATAAAGTCTAACTAAAAACTTAACTTTAGCTCTTTGTAATTTATAATAATGGAATTAACTCATTTAATATGTTTTGACGAAGAAAATATACAAATTTTGTAATAAAATCATTAATTTTTCTGATTGCCAACAACAATCGATACATCGTGCATGACGAAAATGTTACACTTAAAAAAATACCAAATCACTGTTGCCAAATTTGCCGAATTATTGGAATACTTTTTTGTTCTAGGGATAAAATTAAATTTAAGATTTGATAATTTTTAGACCCAAAATGAAGATTTCAGCAGAAGTCGATGAAAAAAATATTAAAAAAAAAAACAAAAAGATCTATAAAAAAAACGGAGCTCTCGAATGAATTCTTTACAGCGAAGAATTTCCACATTAATGTTCGATATCATATGTGATTAACTGGGTGCCATGATCATGTGTCAATTACAATTAATTTTGAACCATAATATTTATATTGGACTTTGTTAAAAAATGTTTCAAAACTAAATACATCATTATGAAAATTCTAAAATTTATCATTCATATTTCATTTTTCCTAAGAAATAATTTAAATAAAACAAGTAAGAGTGCTATGTTCTGCTAAGCCGAATCTTATTAAACCTTCATCATCTATGTAAATCTAGTTTAGTGAAGTAGCTTCAATCAAAATGCAAATACTCGTATTAAGGTGACAAAGAATTAAAAAATAACACTACATAACACTACATAAAAATGCCATCGGCTCTTAATGGGTTAAGCATTTTTTTTAAAATTGTAGTTTTTCCTTAAAGATCTCTTCGAAAGCTTCAAATTGATACCCATATTGATATTTAAAAAAATTTTAAAAGTTCAGAGGCTCGTAACTCGGAAAATATGGGAGAGCGGAAATTTTTTCACGTCATGTTTTTATCTTATTTTCAAATTATCTATCGTTCAACACTAACATGGACGGACAGATAAACAGACGGTGTCGGAAATGGATATTGTAGAAATTACAAACGGAAAAACAAACTAAGATGCACCCTTTTTCTACTCTTTGTGGTGAAGGGTATAAAAAGCGCATTAAAATTTCATGTTTATTAAATTTTTGTTCAAAGAAAGAATTATCCGAGGGACAGTGTAATTTAAATACAATTTTTATCTTCAAAAACTTGTCCTTATAATTTTAGTTTCTTTTACTACTCCATAATCTTAAATGAAAACATGAATGTTGTACAAAAACACAAGAAATAAGACTTGAATAAGAAACATGTTGAAAATAATTGTCGTAATTAAGTGGGTGGTTAAAATGTTATTCATAATCGTCACATATTTGTATGATTACATGAAAATGTTTTATTTACTCACAATGTAATTATCACAATCATATATTTTGTGCTCATTTTCCTTTTTATTATTATTCTTTTTTTTTCTGCTGTAGTTATTTTCCCTATTTCATATTTTGTGTTTTAACTTCTCAAATAAAAAAGACCAGTGTAAAAAGCAGGATATAAAAAGGATTTAAGCAAGTGACTGTGTTTTGTATAGTTTAAGAACCCGCATTGTTAATAGATAATGTGTACTCAACATAAATAAAATAAAACAAAATACGTACTCGTAAAAGTATATTAAGCCAACAACTAAAATAAAGTCAACAAAAAGCCACAAACGACAGAGTTAAAATGTCGTTTTTCTTACCCATTCACACACACACCCACACACACTTTGTTTCAAGCACACGCATAGACTGAATCCATACAAATAAATATTTTTTTAACATCAAAAATTAAGAGGGCAATCCCTAAAGGTTTTGTATATCAAGTCATCTATTATATGTTCAGGCTTTTCGAAAACAGTTTTATTCCTTTAAAATTAGAAAAGGCGGTTGGTTATTCATTATTTTAAATCATTCTGTCAAATGGTAGATTAAAATAAAAGTTCCAGTCATTAGCTAAAAGGTAGTTGATTCTCATACTGCTAAAAATGTCACAGTGTATTCCTCTCGTTAGCTAGGAAATGCAGTTCACCAGTACAGTACTGACCAAATAATTTGGCCAACAGAATATGGTTCACTATTTTATGCATTTTAGATACCAGTCTGCCACCAACTAGAGTAAGAAATTTTATGAATTACGTACAGCTTTACAAGCAATTTTACCGTTTTTATTACATTAATGGTGGACGCTTCGTTTTCTTACTGTTTATCTTAATAAATCAACTCTATCCAAGATGGACTCCTACTTTATATTTTTGATATTTTAAGTTTCCGCCTATCATGGTTCAAAACACAAGACAATTTACTTACGCTTAAATCAGAGCTTCGAAATGGACACCATTTTAGTTTGAATTTAATTTTTTATGCTCGTTATAATAGCGAGCGCCTTATAATTTTTAATATTACCTTTTAACACTTTCGCACCAATTTTAAGTGGCTGCCTACAACCCCATATTTGTTAAAAATCACATCTCTGTAGGGATGCCCTTTCATTACTAACTTCATTTTATTATTATTTTTTTTCATAGATAAAGGCCTGTCGCAGCCTTATAGACATTGTCAGCCTTTGTCTACGGATCATTAAAAAATTGTTTTTTTTTCAGTGTAGAAAATTTCTTAACTTGTTGTTTAAATTAAAAATAATAAATAAGCAGATTTAGGTCACTCGTTGCGTTAGCTCTATAGTATGGAAAAAGCTATCCAAAATTTCCCGGGAATATTTTGCCTAAATTCCCGTGAAGCTTAAAATCCTAACTTTTTTAAAAAATACACTTATTGTTCTTCAAGTATTTTTGCTGTAATATTTAAAAATTTTCAAATATATCGTTTCAAGAGAATTCTTCTACGAAATATATAAAACAAAAACTTACTGTTTAGTTTGAAAAGGAATTTGAGGTATTCGAAGCCACTAGCATTCGAACAACGAACATGGATAATCTTTATAACGCATTGTTGACAACAAAACCTGCGTCAGTAGACAGTAGACAGTAAAGGTTTTTTTTTTTTGATTGCTGGAAATTTTGCAACGAAGACTAACAGTTGTAAAATCATACTTTCAAAAAACTAATTACGAGTAATAAACTACATTTTCAGTATTTTTAATACTTTTTATTTCTCTTTATGTGGTAAAAATGTACATACGTATGTTTTATCACCTGCATTGTTTTTAAGTTTAATAAAGTTTTAACACTTTTATTTAGCAATTATTTTTATTTTTTGAATTTTTTAATATTATTTCATTTATTAAACTTGTTTTCTGGGAATATAATATTTTTTCCGTTTCCGTTTCGTATTTGTAAAACTACGCAGTTAAAATCATTTTCATGTGGGTAAATATTCAACACATACCATCATCATTGTACTTCCTCGTCTTCGACATACTTATCTTAAAGTGCAAGATCGTGTGCCTTCATCTGCCAATCATTTTAAGAGCGGCTCATGAAATTTTCCATTCATTTTAAGACTGGCACATGAAATGTGTCTAAGCAAGTTGAACATGCACATGAAATATGCCTAAGCAAGTTGAACTTGCACATGTACGTTTAGTAGGCACACAAAAATTAGCTCTTATTCATGTGCATGTTACAAATTTTGGCACGTGTGCTGCACATTCATGAAGAAATTCTACTTTGCAAACTACAATCGATTTTCAGGTTAATTAAAAACAGGTGCAAAATGGGTATATCAAAGTTTATCATTCCGTTTGTAATTTCTACTATATCTGTTTCTGATCCCATAAATTAAATAAAGTTTGAGTCCTTATGCATAGCGAAATCGATTGAGCGATGTCGATCCTGCCGTCTGTCCGTTCCTGTTCGTTTTAAAATGAATTTTGCCAAGGCACTAGATAAGCCAACGAAAATTTAAATACACCAATTGAAAATCAGTAAGACCGGTCTATGTTCTTCCAGGCATCGGGCGAAACACCACGAATGCCTCAAGTTTTTCCATATGTGTGGCAAATTTAGTTTAAAGAAGTAACTCCAATAACAATAAAAACAAATATATGGAGCGATACACATTAAAAAAGTAGAATAAAAACGCTAAGTAAAAAAATTGCCCGTGGACCATATTTTTCGAGCTATGGGCCTCTGAACTTTTCTTAGAAAAGTACGATTGTGCACCAAATTTTTTTAAATATCAATATGGGTATCATATAAAAGCTTTTGGAGAGATCTTTAGGAAAATACTATAATTTCATCAAAAATGCTTAACCCATTAAGAGCCGATGACATTTTTATGTAAAATTTTACGTAGTATTTTATTTTTCAATATTCTCTGTTACCCCAATATTGCTTTTTTTTACTGGAGTTACTTTAATAAACTAGATTTACTTATACAGTGAAGGCTATATGAGATTCGGGTATATGTACTTGTTTTCTATTTGTCTTTATCATACCGTGATAAGTTCCAAATATATTTTTAATAAAACCTTTAAAAAATAATTTCATATAAATAAGCAAATCTCGTCTCTATGCCAACACCCTTTAATTTTCTTTTTTTACTTGTTCTTATAATAGTTATAGCAATAACTGCTCTAAGCAAATTCCAAGCATCTGTTTAGAACAGTTTGGAAAATAAGGCCGTTTTCATAACAATGGTTAACTCTATTAAAACACCTTTGATATTTTTAATTTATTTGTCCACACCGGTTTAATTCTAAATGTCTGACTGTTTGGTTGAAAACCTTAACTCATAGACGTTAAAATTAAGTCACTATAGGTTCACTCTTTATATTTTAGTTTTATTTTTAATTTTTTTTTCTTTTTTGCTTTTTTTAGTGGATGTAAAGTTACTTTAACTAAAATATCCTAACTATTGCGGCTTAAGAACAAGGCCTCGTAACAAACAATAACGGCACTACTGGTCAACCTGTTAATTTGCATTTTTTATTTTTTTTTTTTTTTGTGTACTTGGTGCTACAGCGGACATGGTTTTGTCTATAATGTGTAAATTGGACTTGGCAATATTTTGCAAATAAATACCTGTTCGATTCATTTAAATGACTTTTCAACCTGCTCCAAATAATACAAAACATGCGTAAGTAATTATGAATATATGTGATCATCTTACACAAGAAGCAATAATAATCATGAATAGAGTCAATTTGAACCACTCTTTGTGTAGTCTTTTTTTTATCTTTATTTTTTGTGATTAGTATTGGATTATAGTTATAGTTATGTTGTTGAAAGTTATTATTCTTCCTTATTCTTACAAGTACCAATAATAATAGCAATGGCATTATACTCGTCCTTTTTTTGCTCATAAGCCACGCCTTTTCAGCCAACAATATTTCCCAAAAAAAACAAACAATAAAAAAGCTTCAACCACTTGTTCTTTAACGAAATGTTCTTTCACTTACTCACAAGGGTTGTTACTTTAATAAATAAATTGATGGTATATGTACACATACCAATACTATCAAGGACAATATGTGTAAGTATGTTGTGTGTGCATGTGTTAGTAAATTCTTTGTAAACTCAAGTGTTTATGGTTAGCACACTGTTATAAAACGAACAAAATTACTTAAATAGTTAAACATTCCCATGAATTGCGTTCAACATTCACTTACACACATACATACACGTCTTAAGAACATTTTGGGTCATAAATATTAGCAGAAATGTCACAAGGACATGCCTTTATATGAAAAGTATTTCTCTTTCTCGGGCCTTATATGGGCCTACGATACGAATAATAGATTTTCTTTGTGTTCCATTTTTTATATTTTTTCCACTTTTATGGTTCTTCGTTGCATTCACTATTGTTTAGTTGACTTTTTATAAACTTTACCATTAAATCATTGGTTTTTATTACATACAACCTTGTAATTCAATAGTTACGTGAATGCGACTTTAACAGAGTCTTTAAGGAATGTATATATTTTGTTCAATTATTTTAATAAAGAATAAATAGAGAAAGTGAATAAATATAATTAAAAAAGACATTTAATAGATTTTTAACTGCCTTCAATAAGAGGAAGGTTATCAATTCTGAGCCGATATTTAATCTTAAAGGTATTGCTGACAGATTGGTTTAATATTAAAAATTAGACCTGCCCATAGGAGACGTAAATTGTAGGGTTAGGGAAACAGGAAATCCCTGGAAAAGCTACCCATAATTTCCCGGGAAAATGTTTGATAAATTTTTTGGGAAACGGGAAGTTAAAAAACATTTGCACTTTCAAAAAATACACTGATTGTTTTTCAATTATTTTGGTTGTGACATTTAAAAGTTTACAAATATTTCATTTCGTGTGAATTTTACCACATCTGTGGATGAAATATTTTTTGAAAATTGTTAATGTTGTTGCATATAGTAATCGATATGGAATACAAGACACCTATTTTTAGAATTCTTGTCTATCTGTTTGTGCGTCTGTCTGTTTGTGTTCGCATCAAGTAACAACGTCTGGATGGATTTGAATAAAATTTTGTGAGGGGGTCCCTTGGAATCTTGATTCAATTATAGGCCACTATTTTTTTAATAAAAATGTGTTATTTTGTAAAGAAACTAGAGATACCAATGTAAATTCACCCAATTTTACCGGTATAATGGTACGAGAACAGTTGTCAGTACATTTTATTTTTGTAGATGGAAAGTTTTTAACACTGTTTACAGAGCTCTACAACAAATGTTTGAAAACACATTTTTCTAAATTTGAATTTTAAGATAATAAGAACTGATACGCGGAAGAAGTCATGAGCACTGCCAGTAAGATATAAAACAGAACAAAATGTTACTCATTTGTTTAAAAATAATTTTGAGTTATTCGAAGCCACTAACATTTGAAACACGCACATGGATAATCTTTACAACAAAACCTACCTCAGTAGAAAATGAGAGCGTTTTTTCTATTGTTGGAAATTTTGCTACGAAAACAAGCAACAGTATGTCTAGTGTATCGTTAAATGCAGTTCTAAAATTCTCGTTATGTAGTACTATTGTACATATGTATCTCTAGTCACCTGAATTGTTTTTAAGTTTTATAAAACTTTCAATTTTTTTAATATTATTTCATTAAAAAAAACTTGTTTTCTTCAAGAATTGCTTTTTTCCCGGAAATACCGAGAAATCCCAGGAATGCGATAATTTTTTCCCTTTTCCCGGAAAACAAAAAAAACTTCGGGAAACCCCAAACCCTAATTACTTGACTAGATGGCCCTCTCCTTGGAACTCTTGAAGTCAAATACTTAATGATCGCTAAAACAAGAATTTTATTCATTTATAAAAATAAGAAATTAAAGGGTGTGCCCTCTGGCTAACGTAATTCGATGCGTATGAACTTCTCTTTTTAACCGTTTTTGCTGAAAAATTGAAATTTAACAAAGTGTGCATTTCAACTCAAGCTGAAAACCCTTTGCCTTTTCTGTTTATTTTAAAGTCGGTTATTGGAAATAACTATTATCCATTAGTTATTGCATAAAATAACACATTTAAGCTTCTGAATTGTAGAAATCTATACAAATATATACACATACACTTACAAACTGTACACTTTTTTAATAATAAAATATATTATTTGCTTGTGCTCTTGTAAATGAATTTATTAAAATATAAATGAAATTTAGTAATAATGACAACAACAACTTATTTGTGGACACAATAAAAATAATACTGTTACTTCTCTTGGCTCATCGGTGTATAAGAATTTATCTTTACAATTTTACAGTGGAGCATGTGATTAAATGCATTGCGTGTAAGGTACGTTACTTTTGGGAAAAATCTTTACAGTTCATCAGTTTATTTAAAAGAATATAAAATAAGACAAAAGGTTAAGATTCAATTTAATTTTTTTTTTAAGTAAAGTGAAATAGATTTTTATTGTCTAACAGCACTTTGCCTTTAAAAATATCACGTAAATTCCCTATTGCGAGATGAGTCACTGCAAGCTAGAGATTAAGAAAATTCCAAAACAGTCCAAATAATTTTTACTTTGGAATATTGACAATTAACTTAAATCTATATGAATATTATTTGATAACGTTAGAACATTTTCACACAATTAATGGCAAAAGTTAATATTTCAGCTCAATGTATATCGTACAGACTGAGTTTAATATTTCATGAGGAATTTTTTATGTAAAGTATTTGGCTTAAAAAATAATCCTTGCGAAAAAGCCAACTCTTAAAGGGTCATACTGAAAAAATCCAAAATAACAAAGTTTAAGAATGTAAATAGGCCTGTCTGCAGAGGTCTAAAACATACTGGAACCAAATTTTGATACCAGATTTTTTTCTTCGTTAATAGGCTACATACAGTCTTTCAGAAAAATATTTTGGCTACCCATATTAGCATAAATTTAAATTTATGGCGGCCACGGTATTACAAGCTTTATGTATATTTTAAAAATCTTCTTCTTATTAACGTAAAGAGAGGAGCAGTAAATTTAAATACTTGGAACTTTTTAGACTCTGTGTAAATTTCAATTACCTGTCTTTAATGGCTCACAAGCAAATATGTGCAATATACGTCAATATCACATCTTGAATGGAGCTGCCTTTAATTTTTTTTTTTTTTTTTTTTTGCTGTAACTGCCCGCACTTATACGCCCTCTATTTAAGTATTATTAGGCACATGTTTTTGCTCAAAATTGATTAGCAAAGTTCAAAATATAGCTTATTAAAAGTTTTGTAATTAAATATGTTTAAAAAATCAAGCAAAATTTTCATTATATTTCTTGTAAAAAAAGTCGCTGATAAGGCTGTTTGCTACAGACATCACCGTACACAAATGTTTACATCATGTTTTTCATTTTCCTTTTAAGAATGTGATAAAAACTTTGTTCTACGCAGTGATGGATATTTCCATCATCAGTGATTGTCATTTAATGGATCAAATGATGGTCACTGTTCTTGTAGGGATGTCATATATGTCAACAACACAACTTGATGGTAACACCCTTTAATTTTTCAGCTTATTTTTATTTTGGATTTGATTAAAATTTTAATAAAACTTAAATTAATTTAATATTTTTTTAATTAACAAACTATTTTCTCCATTTTCAATTAAATATATATTTGATTCAATTAATTATTTGTTTTGTATATATTCTTCAAATTATAAAAAAGAAATAATTATAATTGAGTGATAATAAAAATTTAATTTAATGGTAATTTTAAAACAAACAAAACTAATAAAAGGGGGAAAACTTTTTTCTATATGTAATGAATACGCCAGTAAATTAATAGAGCAAAGTTTCAAAAATAATTCATATTTTTTTAACGACTTTTCTGATAGTGATGTAGACTTTTATACTTCTTAGTCAAGTGGTAAAAGCATCTCAAAAAATTAAGTTATTCAACTAATTTCCAGTTTTTTTTTATTTTAGACTTCTGCTCCGTAATGGTATTGAAGCTTTCCTAAAATAATGAAATAAAAAATAACTTAAACTCTCATATATATTGATTTCACATATATATTTTCATTACAAGTTTTATTTCAATTCAAAAGAAAAATATTTTATAACTAAAAAATACACAAAACGTATCACTGTATAAATTCTACTTTTATCCAATAAGAAAATCCATTCCTTCAATAAAATGCATTCCACTTAGTTAAATAAACTAAAAAACAAAGAAAGTTAAATGAGAGAAATTTTCATCAGCAATATTAACATGAATTTTATACATAAATGAACACAGGAACTTAATTTTTCATCATACATTAATACGCACATAAATACATACAAACATCCATGCGAATTTTATTTACTCCCTAAAACAAAAACCGTCTGTGTTCAACAAACAAGAAAATTAATATTTTATTGTTTTCACACACAAAAAACAAAAAAAAACAAAATGAAAAAAAATTAAATGAAAATTATAAAAAATATAAAAATATGTTAATAAAATCAAATAAAATAATTGCAAAACACAAACATGGCAGGGAATACTAATAAAAAGGATACTTACTTACACCCATACACAAGTACACTTACCAAAACAAAAGCCAGTCTTTAAAAAAAAATAGAATAAAGATGTCAAAGAAACTGTTGAAAAAAAAAACATGATGAAATAAAACTGAGAAAAATGAGTGATAACGGAAATAATAGAAAACAATGAATGCATTACCAACTCGTGGACTCCATGAATGGAGATAAAGGCGACTTGCTTTTTTTTCACATCCAATATGCCACACAATTGTATATAAAGATTATCACGTGCCACACACATACACACACACACACTCATTTTTTATGCTAACAGCAATGGTTGGAGTTAAACGCTAACAACAACAAAAAAACCTGGGCAGGAGTAATAGACCAACCACCGCTTAGCAACCCTTATTCTACAGCAATACATGTATGTGTGTGTGTGTACATGTATAAGTGTGCAAGAATGTATGAGTAGTTTAACAAATGCGCAGCCTTCTAATGCAATGCACGCATCAAATGGCAACAAATAATCAACTACAGAAACATAACAACTCAACTAGAATTATATTAATGCACAAGTTCAGTTCGATTTTTGAACAAAACGCGTGTTCATGTAGCGCAAGGACGAAACAGGAATAAATGAAATGTATTTAAAGTGATAAAAAAAATATCAAAACAAAATATAAAACGGATATAAAAGTGTTTAATAATAAGTGCTTGATTTATTAGAAAAACTTAAAACCCAAAGAGCGACTGTGATTTATTTCCTATTTGTGCAAAAACAAATCCTTTAAAAAAATTACAGTTTAAAAAAAAAATTAATGTCTTCATTATGTTATTGAGTCGCAATTCAGCGGTAGCTTCACATGAAGATACAGTAAGCGGTGCTTTTGCCACCACAAAAAATCCCAATATTGACAACGATTCTCAACACGATCATATCATGTCCTATGACCCACACAATCGCCAAAACCATCATCATCATCATCAGCATCATCACCAGCGTTTGGCCTTCAGCAGCCGTGTTGGTGATCACGCTAAACTTTGTTGTAATTTGTGTGGCAATTTTGTGCAAATAGTGAATTCAAAAAAATTAACTAAAGAAGAATTAAAACGAAAAGAAAACAATTTTAAATGTGATAAATGTAAAAAGTTAAAAAAGAATCGTACAAAGAAATTAAACAGTGATCGGTTAAATGTTAATAGTGATGAAGAACAGGAACTAAGTGATGATATTGATCATATCGATGATGACGATAATAATGACGTAGATGATGGTGAAGTCACAGAAAGAACGAGTGAAAACACTGTTGATCGTTCTCAGCAAAATATTGAAGAAGAGGATGATGGTGGTGATGATGATGCTGATATTGGCATCGATGACGATATGGAGTACGATGATATTGATAATGAGGATGTGGATTTAGTACGTGAACATGATGATGAGGATATTGATAATGATAGTATTTCTTCTCGTTTACCGAAAGTAGAGAAAGTTTCATCAGCCTCAGCTACTACTACTCTGCTTAAGGATAACAATACGAAGCCCATTTTAAAATTCAGCGTGTCTGCCATATTGGGCGATACACGAGAGGGAGTTCGCGTTCGTAATGGTAAATAAAATAATTAGATTAAAATTAAATCACAGGAATATTAAATTAAATTAATTAAACTTTAAAAATAACAAAAGTATGGATATCAACGGTTTTTACTGAAGGTGAAAGTACTTTTCAATGGCCATTTCGCAACCGCTCACTAAGCTCTTTAGGAAACTTCTCATTACCATTTTAAATAAAACAAAGAATTTTATCTAAACAATAAAGACAAAAATCAAAGTTAAAGCATAAACAACATTAACTAACACCGTTTTTATGTACGCTGCCATCGAAACGTGCTTAAACCCTTAATAAATATCGGCGATTTAAATAATTTTGTTGGGATACTTAGTGCGATATTTTTAGAGTCTAAAATAATTTTGGCAATTCCGTTAAAGTATAATAAATACTATATACATATTTCTTATTTAACTATTTGCAAACTGGTTAATTATATAAATTAGAGAAATAAATCTTTTTAATTCTAATGAATTCGGGTTTATGTAAGCGATAACATACTGTGGCTTAATTACAGCTGTGAGAGACACAGCATTTACAGAATCAAATGTTAACTTTGCTGTATAAAGTAGTGTAACATACAATTAAGTTACTTTAATTAATGTTAGTTAAATATTAAATATTGGACAAAATTCTCTAGTTTATAAAAAATTTGCTGTATTACTCAGGCGTCTATTCATGAATTCATAATGAACCTCAACCTCCACATTTTCTATAATTTTACGGTTGTTGCAGCAAACAATTAATTCGAATTATCTGACTTTTCTATTGTTTGAATTAAAACTTTACATGAGATTTCAAGTAAGGCCAATTGTGAGTAACATAAGTTAAGCTGGCAACAGGTATTGCTTTTGAAAGATTAAAAAATAGTGTTTATTTAAAGGTCCCATAAACGGGCTATCAATTACATTACTATATGACTTTCATTATTATTTTTCAAAAAAAGATACTTCAGTATTTGTATTAAAAAATATGTGAAGGTAAACGCTATTGAATATACATATCTATATACAAAGCACAAAATGTTTGTTTGTTTGTCTGTTTGTCGGAAGGCTATAGCTGCTTACACCACTCGACGATCTTCATGGAATTTTCACCATTTCGATATGCAGTAAATAAAATAGGATACGAGTACTTATTTTTTGATACTTCATGTAAGCGTGGCACTTACCATATAAAGTAATTTTAACAGGAAGCACCTAGAGATTTTGTTTAAATAACTCTCTTTTAATATGCATAATTTAGCGAAAAGTGACTACGTTAGAAAAATGAGTCTGTTACCTCCAACACAAAGTGAAAAACAATTACTAAGAAGCTAGATAACTAGAATAGGCAGACTCTTGAAATTTTAACCATTGACCCCAATTTTAATATACATAGTTTAGCGAAACACAGACTGGATTGGAATAATAGGCGTGGTACCTCTCATACAAAGTGAAAAATTATTACTTTGCAGCTAGAGAATTACAACAGGAAGACTTTGACCGAAAGTTTGCACAAGTAACTCAGTTATTAGTTTTTATGGTCTGGCGAAACCCAGTCAAGTAGACTCTTGAAATTTAGCACAATTAATTTTAAAGTTAATTATAAAAAAACTGGCCGTGGCACAATTGTTCCTATTGTGGTAGCGACGCATACTGGAAGTATTTAGTATTAAATAACGCAATAATATTATTATATGTGATAAATCATTTTGAATGCAATTGCACTTACACAACCAAACGATTTAAAACTTGGACTTTTGGGACACCCACTTGCTCTATCGAACAATACAAAGCTTTTTTATTTAAAATAATTTAATAAATTCGACTAGATATTGATTAGTAAACGATTTAACGAAATTAGTTTATTGACCTAAATGTATCATTATCGCATATAAAACTCTTGTACAAATTTCGCATTTTTTCATTTAATAATTAGTGACTATAAAAATAGGTTGTTGCGATTATTCCCAACTAACTATTGTATTTTTCTAGGCCAACAAATGATTTTTTATATATAAATTACAAACTAAATATATTTAATTTCTTTAAATTTTAAGTCCAACTACTTTAGTATTCTAATTATCTAAATGCTAAAAAAACGTCGAAGTATAAATTATTCTGAAAAAGAAAATGGGGTAACGAAATATTATTTTAAGTTTAAAAATGTATTTAATATAAAAAATTATATTTTTAATCTTACTTTTTGTGAAAAATTATAAACATTGTCAGCTTGTCTAAACAGCTTTAGATTATTATTTTTTATACCGACCCCGGTCCACCAGTACGGTACATAAATGGCGGAAACACGGTCGAAAGAGGCAATTGCTGTCTAATTTTATTACATTTTTCAGATGTTGCCGTATTTTTATAACCTTCACCTCAAAAAGTGTAAAGAGGTTAGGTTTAAGTTTGTCATCTCATTTGTAATTTCTACAACATCCATTTTCCACCCCATAAAGTATATATATTCTTACATCTTATGCATAGCGAAAAAAGCAAGTATATGGGGCGATAGAGAATTAAAAAGTAAGAAAAGAACATCAAGTGAAAAAATTTGTGCTCGCCCATATTTTCCGAGTTACGGTCCTTTGAAATTTAAACAATTTTTAAAATATCAATATGGGTATTGTCAGATGTCAGTTTTATGTAAATTATATAAATTAGTACTTAAAATTTTTTTCACCCTAATATTTGCTTTTTTGATTGGAGTTACTTCTCTTAACTTGATTTACATAGTTGGTGAAGGGTATATAAGACTCGGCATAGCCGAATACAGCACTCTTACTTGTTGCATGTAATTTTCTTTTGTGATAAGAGCCGAATATTTAGGAAAAACGTCTTGATTGCGTTTTACAAAAAAAGAAGAAAAAATTGATTTTTTATTAAAAACCAAAAATACAGAAAAACGCTATGTAAGATTCAGCACACCTGAAAACGTTATTTTCCAGTGATGTGTTTTTTTAAAAAGACAAAAAAAACTCTGCTAAAAGGATGTAATGCATTATTTACACTACAATAATTATATATTTAATTTAAATTTTTTAAATGCAAAAGAACTCTCTTTCTTTGCACAAGATGGTTACCGCCTTGTCTTACATATGCAATATGCACGAATTTGTGTGACATTTTCTTAACCGCGAACACCAAAACCAAACTCTATTCAAAACAGTGGGTTTTTTGGGGTAAATCAGCACCACCGAAGGCTAGCAGCCTGTTTAGAGAACACGTCACGAACAAAACGAAACCGAATGGCATATGGACACATACGTAATAATTAGCGTCCATGTAACACGTTTCGGTTTTTTCGTTTAACTTACGTTGTTTTTCGTGTAAATAAATGTTGTGTCAAATCATAGTATTGCCAATGTATTAATTAATATTTTTTATTTACTTTTTTTCATATACATTTTTTATTTTAGCCTTAAATTATGGTAACCCTACTTCGGCGCTTAAAAAGAAACAGCTGAGTTAAATAAACAAAACTAAATTATCAAACAATCAATTTGTTAAAAAACTTTGTGCAAACAAAAAGTTTAAAGAATTAATAAATAAAAAAGTTTAAAATAGTAAATAATAATTGTTAAAGTGTGAGTGTAGAAATTATATGAATATACATATAATATTTTAAAGTAGATGCCTATGTAGATGTTTTATTAGTGAAAGTGTTACATACATATGTAAAATTTTTAAAACGAATGGTATTTTTCCTTCGCTCAGCCTTGACGTTTCTGACACTACAATGCGCGATACATAAACCAGAAAAAATTGTCATTTGTTACGTTTTTTTACAAAAAAATGACATTCGTGTTTTAAAGACCCAAAGATCTAAACGGCAGATTGTGTTCTGTAAACTGGCTGTAAGGTTGGTTTTAGGCAACAAATCCGTGGCGATACTTAGCCAAGAAATAAGTAACGTTGGACAATGTGCACAAAGCTCAAAGAAGTCTACGTTAAAAAATAAAATGATTTCTATTCAAAAATCCTTGTTTTATTCATAAAGTCACTAACTTTTTGTTCCGGCTTCGTATATAAACAGGAGAGGTATTACTGAAAAGTTTCATACAATCAACAAACTTGAAAATACCACTGTTGACACAGATGATTGAAAAACTTCAAAAAAAGGAAATTTAAACGAACACAACGGAACAACGACCCAGCAAAATTTTTACTCAAAACTTCAATGGGAAGATCTTCCGCAATGCATTATTTTGTAGTTTTATGCGGCACTCAATGCATTACTTAGTAGCTGTAAGATGTAAGCAAACTTTTTAAACATACGGGTAGATTATGCCAACATATCACTGTAATGAATAATTTAAAATTAAAAACTTTTTAATTTAAATGAAGCGTTAATGAAAATCGCTACTCAAATATGCGATAAGAGCTGTAAGCTCATAAGTTTAAAAATAAGTATTAAAAGAATGGCTTATTTTTTTTTTTTTTTTTTTTTTTTTGTTATGATTATTTAATTTGTAAAGGATTCTTTTAGCGACATCAAGAGCAAAAAGAATTAGTTCTTTCATTCAAATTGCAAGCAGTTGCGACAACTATTTCTCAGTACGAAATAGCTTCTTAATAAATAAAGCTTTTGCAGGGGATGTAAGCAGTGGTTCTTGAGCAAACAAGACTTTTTCGGTTAAAATTGGCTTAAAAAAGTCATGCAATTAACTTTTTACTGGTTAACTGCAAATCGAATGTATTACACCCAATTTTATTTTAAGATCTTTTACCATATCCTTATGCAGTTGCTTAACGTCCGTCTTTTGTAAACACGGTTTGCACATCAGATAACAGATTCTTAGTTTGCTTTGAACAAAATAAGGACAACAGCTATTGGTCTAAATTTATTGTGATTTATTATTCCTATGCTTAAGAATTTCCTTCTACACGGCAGGAAACAGAATTTTGTTAAAGTTTTGTTAAATACTACTGCTACTATAAGCCTCTGCATAAATATGAATAGGAAATCAAATATTGGCTCGACTAGAAGTCAAGACATGGACCTCACACAAAAGGTGAAAATATTTTTGTGTGCCCAGGGCATTTTATTGAAACGGTGAATTCATAATGATGTAACTTGAAAACTATACAAAAAAATTTTCGACCATTAACGCTGGTATTATTGTTCATAGTCGAAAAAAAACTTGGAACAAGAGACAAGGAAGATTAAAAAACTTTGCCATGTACTTAAAGAAGTAACACAGCCAGAGTATTGATAATTTCTGTACCTACTTCCTCATCAACTAGCATTATGGAGCAAAAGTTGTAAATTTTATGATGCATTTTGTACCAAAAATCCGCAAAAAAAACCAATGGACGTATCGCCTCCCACAGAGACATAACAAATTTAAAGCAAATGTAAATAGAGGCTTCAAAATTAAATTAAACCAAATAAAAATAATAACAATAATTTTTCTTTGCACCACTATCTAAGATTAGGCCATCACAAAACTAGAATTTTAAAAATCATGCTAATAAATCCTAATTTCATCTAAGCCTTCAGCACTATCGCGCTTATACCTACAGTTGCCAGACCAATAATTGCAAGACTTATTAACGAGACAACAAATATTACTATACCCTTTATTTCAGGTGGGAATAATATATAAAAGATAGTCAATTCGTTTGTAATTTTCAAAATATGAATTTTTAATTCTGAGTATATAATCTTGATCCTTAAACGTAGGGGTGTCCGTCCGTCTATCCGTTACTTGGTGAAATCAATTTTGGCACAATCTCAGATAAGCTGCAGAAAATTAATGTCCACCATTCTCTCAGATATTTTTTCGAAGGAAGCGCTATTGAAATTTCTCAACAATGGTATATAGAGAGCGGAGATATGTATCCTTATGTTTTTCAGATTAAATTGTGCTTTTTGTGTTTTTTTTTTTTTTTGTTTTTTGCACCAAAAAAATTGAACTTAAAAGTTTCTAAAAAAAAGCGAAAGCTCAGCTAAAAAAAATTTTAGATTAACAATAAATTGGAATTTAACTAAGCAAAATAAATTTTACCAAAATAATTATTTTTATACAAATTGCAAAAAAAAAAATTTTAATTTTTTATAAAAATTCAACTTGCAATAAAAAACTTGAAATTTAATTCAAAACCGAAAATAAACAAAAAACTATCAACGGTTTAGATGTTTTCTAAAAAATCTTACATTTTAAGAAAATAAATGCACAGTGCCACTGGCGAAGGTTATATAAAATTCAGCACAGCCGAATATAGCATTCATACTTGTTTGATTTCTTTATAAACCTTTGAGGTATAACATATGTGCGTTAGGAAGTTAACACTGCACTACGGGCATTGATATCATTTAAAATCTACAAAATTGTGTTCCTTAACTTATTTTTTTTTTCTGTTTGGATAACTCCTGTGTTGCAAAAATTATTAAATGTAATTTTGAGGTATTTTCAAAAAACATAAATAAAATAATATCCATTTCCCACAAGAATATATTGCATTTTGTCTAAAAAACAACGAATTAGAATTCAATGAAACTTCAGGAATTTCAAAATTTGTCATAAAGCTTTCTGCCATCCCTTTATTATTTATACTTTTTCATCTCCATATTTTAATTCATTTAAAATTTAAGTTTAAAAAACTTTGAGACGATTTCGTTTTGATTACGCAAGAAAAAAATTGCACGATTCCTTAAATGAATTTGTTCTCTATTGAACAAAAAAAATTAATTGTTATTATTGTGAGCGCAAAACAAATTTCTTAACCAAAAAAAGCGATATCAAATACCAACTTTTGCCTTTAAAGATTGAGTCTAAGTAGGCTTAAGTTCTTTATTAGATTATTTGCCTCTCCTGTTATTTAAATTTTATTTGATTTATTATTTGGCTGCAAAATAATTTCAGCAAAAAGAACATTCATATTTTCATTTTATTGGCCGTTTAATAAGCTAAACTAATTGCGAAACAGCTTAAATACGTAAAATAAATATTCTTAAAAAAACTCCTCATTAAAAAACAAACTGCAATCAAATAAGCATTTTGCCCTTTAGGGTTTATTAATATTCCATGAATAGCAAAAAGACAATAAAAAGTGAATAATTGTAACAATAAATTGTTACTTCCGAAGCGCATCTTTTACATGAACCATCACATTGTCTTGCTTTAATTTCACTTTAGTTTTGGTAGCAGGATCAGCCAATGATTTAGTTCATTTCTCATTCATTCGCATTGTTCTCATACGATACGCAGCAAAGTATTAACGCTTTTGTTGTAAAGTTATTGTTGTTTTTATATTTTTTATTGAGGATTTAAGCCTTAAGGCTGGAAGGCTGTAAAAACACAACGAGAGATTTTTTTCATAGTTTCTAATCATGTTTAAATTATTGCATGCGGTATGTTTTTAAAAGATCCTTTAAATCCTTTTTATAGCACCAAAAACTAAAATCAAAACACAAAATCTAAAATTGAAAGGGAATAAAAAAAAGTAAAATTAACCAAAGTAAATGAGCATAACTAGTTTTTGTAACGTGGCAATACTTCATTGAGGGTTAATTCACTAACAAAAACGAAAGCGAACTTGATCACAACATTTGTCCAAACAATAGAACCGATGAATGACGAGTGGATATTTGTGATCTCACATTTATACCAGGCCATCCATGCACACACAAAAGAAGGCGTTACAAATTATCTATCAGTCATTGTACGTTGTCTTTAATGTTGTTTTTATTGTTGTTTTTATTGTTTGTTACTGTTTTCGTTTTTTGTCTGTTAGTGTTTTTTACGTGAAGTTTAGATTTTTTCTCTTACAGATTTTTTTGTAGGTTGGTTTTTACCATTAGATTAATTGTTATTAATTTTTTTTCTAACTATTATTTGGGTATTTAATAATCTAATTTTGGGCAATTTTATGGATAATTTTTTACTAAATTTTGCACATTTTGTTTCTGCAGTGTAAGGCCAGCCGGTCACGTGCTGAAATTTTCTACAACGTCAGTTTTTTACGACTAAAATATTTAAGGTGTTTCCAAAATCGTATAAATCATCCAGTTGGTTACAATTTGTAATTATTTTTATGACACAAATAATCAGTATTTAATTAAACTCCAATGTGAGTAAAAATGCAAGGAATATAACCAAACCAAATTCTAGATATTTATATTTTCGGTCACAGGTTGAAAACAAAATAAAAAACATTATTACTTCGTTGCTAAACCGTGTTAGAAGTAAATAAAAAAAACTAAATTAGTAATAGATATTTATTGTGGGATGATGTAAACAAAACAAAGCTATTGAATTTATTTTTCATAAAAAAAAATTAAAATAAATAATAACCCGATTGGATTTTTTTATGAGTAAATAGTTGTCAGTCTGTGACCGACGATATGGTTTGGTAGCTACAAAAGGATAATTTAAAGTTATGGAAATGGATGTCTTTAACTCCGCTAAAAATTAGTATCAAGATTTTTTAGTGGTTCTTGTCTTTCTTTTAAATTAAAAATTTTTACAGTTGGCTTTCTCAAGCTGGTTTATGGGTGTAAAAAATTAATTTTCTAAAAAAACACATTTAGTTAGAACGTTACATCCAAGGTAACAAGATATTGTCAACTGCCCCCTCTAATGACAGTTCAATGTTAAAATAATAATTCAACTTCATTTAAACTGAGAATTTACAACTTTTACCCATAAACTGGTCATATGATACATTAATTGTCAGCTTTCTGTCTTTATCAAAAAGGGATCCATTTGGGACAATATTTTTGATCTGTGTCATGTAAATAGAGGCCGCTTCTTTCTGACTTCATGATTAAATAAGCATTAATAAGCTTTTATTTCTATTTAGATTGCATTTAAAAAACAGTTTAAGTTCTTCTGTTATAAACGTTCTAATTATTTAAATAAAAATATGGCAGCATCATGAAAAAAATATCTGTAGATTTCCATAAAAAATGTCTTTAGTTAGATTTACACAATTCTCAATTAAGGTGTTGCTAAAGTAGAATCTTGCATTTCTTCCTCATCCCACTAATCTCTGCGTTCCTACCATTAACATTATGCCTTGGTCAACATCAAATAGAAAAATATGCGCAGCTAGTAAAGGTTTTATTTATTTTCACATTAGACTTTAATTAAATTTTTAATTGAATTAATTATTTTTTTGTTAAATATTTAATTGATTTTATTAAAATTTAATCGTAAAACTTTTTATATTTTTTTCAATTAATTGAATCACTTAAAAATTAAGTCAATATCAATCCATCAATAACAGATAAAACCTTCAACAAGTGCAAAATATTTTTCTGCGTGAAGGTGTCCCTTAATAATGTACTTTTCTGTGCCCGTAGCTGCAATAATTGTTTACATAGTGTTAATTATTGTTTCTAGATCCTTCCCATGTTGACTTAAAAACCTAAATTAAACAAACGCATTAAAGTGATTAGTGCCATTTGAATCTGATTAGAAAAACAACAGATTAAATGTTGCAAAATAATTTGTAACCTGCGTTTTGTTCAAATGTGCAAATATTAAAAAAAAACAATACAAATACAGGTTCCTATGTGAGTGTATAGAATTAAATATATGCAAACAATAACAACTATTTAAAATCATTATAACTAAAGAGGCGTTAATTTGTTAATTGTTTTTGTCTAATCGAATTAAAATCACAAGTTGGAGGCAACCAACAAAACACACTTTCAAAATGAACACACGCCATTTAAATATGACTTCAAATACACACGCATACATATACATACATTCATACATATATATATGTACATCCTTACTAACAAATTTGCAGGGCAAACAAAGCAAGCAAAATTTTAAACAAAACTTACACAAACAAAAATAATTCTAACCATTCACAACTCATACATACAAGCATACAAAGTTAAACAAATTAATTTAATATGAAAGTCTGCATTTGAGTGTAAACTGTGGTTTTTGTAGTCGGTTTTGTATGTGTTTAGGTGTGTTCACGTATTTAAAAGGATCTTTATGCCTGAGCTTTTTGTTAAGATAAATTTTAATAAAATTGTTTTGAAAACTTTACTTTTTTGTTGATTTTAATTAGAAATTCAAAAATCTACCTTGTAAAGAACACCCACATACAGATGTGAGTACTAATGAAATGTACGTATAAAATAATATTTAGGTTTCCTACACACAAACACATGTGTGTCTTTTACATTGTTTTCACTAAAGTTTTTACTTAAATAAACAAAAGGTGCTGCTTATATCCGCCGGAAGCTTAATTTCTAACTTCAAAGAATTTTAATAATTAAAATTTGCTGCTAATATGTTTTAATAAGCGTAGGTACGTTTGCATGCCTGTTCGAAAATGTATTAGTGTAGGTGTATTTACTGTATGTGCTGTCACTGTGTAGTATAACTTGAAAACTTTCATTTTATGCTGACAAGTGTTTAGTGTTAATATGTTCGTTTGTTGTTTGAATTGTTTTAAGAAATTTTCATAATTATGCATATGATTGTGAATCTTTGACACTTCAAAGTGTTGAAAATTCCACTTTGTGTGTTTGCACTCATTTAAGAAAAATATAAATGGTAAAATTTATGCTTCAAGAAATTTCTGTTTTTGAAGATGTTAAGTTTTTAAGCCAATGATGTTAGAAGTGTAACATGAAGACTTATAAAATTTGATTATGTTTGCATGTCAAATTGGTTGGGGGATGCCATACTTTACATAAAAAAATGTTAGCAGAAAAACAAGAAAAATTTTGGGTGTTCGAGAGATTTTATATATTTTTTATATCAAAACGCCGTTAAGCAGTTCGGCGTGATTTTCAGGTTCTTATAAAAAGTACATGCAAAAAATTAAATTGAAATAAAATATTAATAAAAAAGTTTGATAATATGCAATTCAAGAGATGTTTTAAAAACAATTGAAGATTTTTTTCGTTACATAAAAAAATTAATTTTTAAACAATTGCTTTGTTATGGAATTATCAAGATCTCATAATTTAATGTGAAACTACTTTGATTTTTACTTATTTTTTAAAAAAGTTCATTAAATTTTTATTTATCTTTTTTTTCTAAATTTTTCAACATACTCGTAATCATTTTTGCGTTAAGAGTGCATGATTTTAAAATCGAAATTGGAGAAGTACTGTAAACCGATCTTCAACCCCTATACAAATCCTCAATCTAAAAATTAGCTATTTTATTTCTCTACGCAAAATTGTTTTCTTAGCTGTTGTGTAGAGCAAACTAATATCCCTCTAGTCTAGTTAGTGGAGTTGCTACCTCTTGAAGCTTTGATAAACAAGATAAATTTAAGCGCACGTACTTTACTACCATACACAAACAACTTGTTCATTTGACGTTTTGTTTAACACTTAACAGACCATTAGCGCGGTACAGGCGACATTTTACTCACTGTGTCCAATCACGAATACATAGCACCAAAAGCTATTTTATTATTTTTATTAAAATTACTGTTGCTATATTTACAAGTGATACGCTAAGTATTGTGACATGACCTTTGTTTAGCTATACCCTTCACCACAATAAGTGGAAAAAGGGAATAATCTACAATATTCATTTCCGACCCCATAAAGTATAAATATTCTGACTTCTTATGTATAGCGAAATCGACTGAGAGATGTCCGTCTGTGCATCGCGTTAGTGTTTCATCAAGTTTGCCGAGGCACTAGATCAGCTAGAAAAAAATTAAATACGTCAATCGATCAGAAATAGTGTTGAAAGTGATGCTATTGGAAATCAGCAAGATTGATCCATGTGCTTCGATGCAGCGGGCAAAACACCACGCCTACCACTAATTTTTAAAATAATAAAATAAAAAATAAATATATGGGGCGAGAGAGAATTTGAAAATAAAAAAGCACGTGAAAAAATTGGCGGGCGTGAAAAAATTACGGACTCCCGAAATTTTCTCAATTTTTAAAATATCAATATGGTTACCATTTTAAAGCTTTTGAAGAGATATTTAAGCAAGTACTTAAATTTTTGAAAATGCTTAACCCATTAAGAGTTGATGGCATTTTTACCTATTTTTTTTTTTTAATAGAGGTGACACCACTATATTTGTTTTGTTGATTATTGGAGTTACTTTACTTAACTAGATTTAGATAAATTTTGAAGTTTTTATGAGATTTGGCATAGCCGTATATAGCACTCTTACTAGTTTTTTACCATTACCATTCTCTTTAATATTATTAAATTTTCACAAAAGAAAATGCTGAACTAAATAGTTTTTTCCCATATAAATAACCAAAGATCAACTAAACAAAAATAAAAAAAAATATTTTTCTTTTCTTGATTTATGTTTTTGACATATCCCAACGCAAGGTAGATCTCAATAAAAAACAATAAACTTTCAAAATGATTAAAAAGTGTTGTGGCTTCTCCTTGCTGGACCAGGTCAAAAGTAAACTTAAAGTGTTTTGAACTTTAAAAAGTTAAAACTTCCATACAGGCCTCAACTGTGATCTAAATTTATAGGCGAGTAAAATCATTTATATTATTATTGTATCGAAAGATCTGGCATTCTTTTCTTGGTGTTTCTTTTTTCAAATAATTTTGAACGTGTGGTTGTATTTTTATATATTTACGGTTGTAAATGTTAATTTCAAAACTTAAATATTTGAGTTAAATATCCTTTGGTAACAATACAAGCTCTTTACCTCATGCCACTTACTGTTTCTTTAAAAAGAGCAGCTAAAATCTTGGTATTTTCTCGGTTGGTATGGGACATAAACTTGCACTGAAATAAGTCACGAATATATTATTACTTAAGGAACTTAAGAAAAATCAAAACTTTATTAGCTACTGTCGCGGCTTAAATAATTTTTAAAGGACTCTATAGGGTGTCACATTTTTGTCTCTATCAAATAAGAAAAAATGGCCTGAATAAAAGTTTTCTAAAGCAAATGAGTTTCAAAAAAGCATTATAGCAAATTGTCTTTCCATCAACATACAATAAAATTAATTGATTTTTAAATTAAACAGAAAAAATAACAATAAATTGTCAAATTCAAACATCTCTAGTAAAAACATTTATTTAATATTTTACAGAATTTATGCAACCACAACATATCTGGCCTTATTTACAACAAAACTTTATACACCATCCGCACTTTCCGCACCCAGCATTTCTAGCGCAACATCACAATGGCAATAGTTGTCAACCGCAAACCACATCATCGTCGTCACCTGGCAGTACGATTAGTGATAGCGACAATCACTCTACCTGCACCGCAAACAGTATCGGTACGAATACGAGTTGTAATAATAACAACAACAACCACAATAACAATTACAACAACCATTCCAACAGAAACAACAATTCACATACAAATAACAATAATGATAAGGATAACAATGAAGAGGATAACAATCGAAGACATACAATGCCAACGGGTCAAGAAAAAGCAACAATTCCTTTACAACATCCTGGTAGTGGAGGTGGCGGAGGTGGCAGCGGAGGAGGTGGCTGTGGTCCACATATGCACATACCACAGCCACAACATCCACAGGCTGTTATTGCAAAACCCCTGCCCAGTCGACCAACACCATTCCTGCCTCACAGTCTCCAGCATCCCCATTTGCATTCACTGTTGGCACATTGTAGAAATCCCTACATGAGTGGTAAGTTTGTGCGTACATTTTATGCAATTAGACCTTCTAACACATAAACACTAATACTGGTAGTGATTTTTAACTATATTTCAATGTAAAGGGAAATACAGGCATGTTTTAATTGTTGTCAACACCAAATTAAATGTGCATCTACTCGTAGATGCAACAATTAAATGCAACTGTTATAAAAGCTTAAATGCATTTCCCTCTCTTTAATGTATTTACATACGACGACAAATATACTATTGCAAATAAATGAAAATTTTCCCACATTTTATTATTATTATTCAACAGTTGGTGCACAAGTGTTTCCCCTGCCACCCGGCCAAGGCTTTCCTTGGGCGCATTCAACACGTGGTAAACCACGTAGGGGTATGATGCGTCGTGCAGTCTTTTCTGGTAAGTATGAAATATGAGTAAACAATTTTCTTAATTTATGATATGGTTTACATTTTTAACATTTTCTAATAACTAACACTGCATTGGAAATTCTTGAAATTACTTTTAATAAAGAGCTGGGGATGTATAAAACTTATTAATTTTTCTTTTGTTCATTATTGCGTGTTTTCTAGATTCACAGCGCAAAGGTTTGGAGAAACGTTTTCAACAGCAAAAATACATAAGTAAACCGGATCGCAAGAAATTAGCAGAACGTTTAGGTCTTAAAGATTCCCAGGTAAGCAGAAAAAATTATTTTAAATTCAATAAAATATTTGTGTTGACGGAGAATACGTCCAAGCCCTTGGCATCCACTGATATTGTTAGCACAGAGTCAATGTTGTAAAAAAGAAAACTTTATTTAATTTTTTGTCTAATTTTAACTTTAATGTTAAAATTCTTTTTAGTGCGGGCTATTTATGAGATCTAAAAAACCCTCTTTTTTCGGAATAAACAATTAAGTATAATGAAATATTAATTCTACCAAGACATATGTATATGTGGATAAGCATAGTGGCGTATCGAGAGATGTGTTTAGTTCTTTTTACGGCGTGAAGCTTACAACCATTATAACCCATTAGTAGCGGTAACAATTTGAATTTTAAAATGTTGATACGTTTTACTCTATTAAAATATTAAATACGTAAATCGCTTTTATTCTGAACAATCGACTTTTTAATGCACTTTCGTATGGGAACTATGTTTTAGACAACGTGTCGGTTATAAGTGAAATATTTGAGGCGGCGGCTAAGCAAATACACGCGGCTATCGGTCGGCTATGTAAACACTAACAGTAACATATTGAAAAATTCAAAGTGAAATTTGCGGTTTTCTAACTCCAGAAACTTCACTTTTTAAATTTATTTTTTTTTTAATACTTTTAGCCAATCGGGTTTGCTCTTTGCAAGTGACATTCAAGTTTCATATCTTTCACTTTATAATTAAGTTTAAATCACTTGTCTTATAAACATTAATTTTATGCTAAAAAACAACATTCATGTTTTTCTTTGTTACTGCATTTAAGTACTCGTACAAGTGGGCAAAAATCATTTTTAATTATCACCGTTTTTAAAATTGTGTTACACATTTGAAAGCAAATTCCAGTGAATCTCAGCAGCCAAAAAAATTACAGCTCTACTCCAATTTTATCGCAGTGAACAGACTCATTCACAATGTACTTTCTCAGTATTTTGGCAATATTAAAAATTTATTAGTAAATTTTATTCAAAAAATTTTATAATGACTTTTTTAAAGCAAAAAAAATTTAGCATAATTACGTAACGCACAAGCTATTTAATTTGAATAAATAATGTCTTTGTTTCTTTTAAATTTTTTATTAAATTGCATCATTGCATTGATAAATTTTCTCATTAATAATTAGCTAACGAAGGGCTTAATTGTATTAATAAAGAATGTTTCTTATACATAATCAAATGTTTTTAATGTTTCGAAATCCTGCCTTGTATGATAATCTATTCAAACTATATTTGATAAGATGTCTGAATTAAAGAAGTGGGCGTGAAAATCGAAAAAGTTCGAGTTAATGTCAAAAAAAGAATCTAAGACGTTTAAATCTTAAATTTTCTCTAAAAAATATGGAAGAAATTGTGTTGTACAAAAACAAATGGAAAAGAAACAAATACAGATTATATTTATAAAATTGAAGTACTAGTTGTGTATTCCAAACGAAGAACTCCTTTACCACATTTGTATGAAAAGAATTTCTTCTATAAGCGATCTGTTCGTCTGAAAAGAAAACAAACTTCATTTTTATTTAACGTAATATGAATATACTTTTAGGTAACGAAAAATTTTTCTTACAAAACTGGCAATATTTCTATTTGTAGTTTTAAATATTCTTTTGCTTGACATTGAATAGAACAGAAACCTGCAAATAATTTAATACCGATGAAGGAGAACACAGGCATATACCAAGAGAAATATTTTAATATGTTTTAATATTAAAAAGTTTTTCGAATTTTATGTTTAAAAACGAATTTTAACAGGCAAAAGTGATTTTTTTATACCCTTCGCCATTTATCTAAATTTAGCTTAGTAAAGTAGCTCAAACCAAAAAAACAAATATTGCGGTAATAGAAAATTAAAAAATTTAGAAAATGCCATCGGCTTTCAACGGGTTAAGCATTTTAAAAAACATTTAGTACTTCCTTAAAAACCTCTTTAAAAGCTTTAAAATGATATCCATATTGATATTCTAAAAATCTTTAAAATTTTAGAGGCCCGTCAGTTTTTTCACTTGAGGTTTTTTTCTTATTTTTTAAATCTCTATCGCCCCATATATCTGTTTTTTTTTTTTTATTACAGTTACTTCATTGTTCCAAATGATATTGAAAATTAGAGGTAGTGAAATGTTTTGTCCCCTGCATCGAAGGACATGCAGCGATATTACTGATTTTGAAACGAACCTCTGTCGGGACTATGTTTAATTAATTGGCGTATTTAAATTTTTTTTATCTAGCGCCTCGGCAAACTTGATTTCAACACTAACACGGGCGGACATTGCTCAATCTTTGCTATGCATAAGAAGTCGAAAATTAATATTTTAGAAATTACAAACGGAATGACGAAATTAGTTATACCCTTTTTTCAACTTTTGTGGTGAAGGGTATAAAACTTTGAAAGAAAAGTGAGCTCATACTACCAAAACCTTGGAAAATGACTGCACAATGGACTTTTACAAATTTACTAAACTATTTAACGTTTTTTATGTTGTTCCAAAGAAATACCCTTGATCTTTCTTCTTCAAGTCTTTTTTATTGTTTCACGAAAGACTCTATTTACACAAAAATAAATTTGTTACGTCGTATGATTGCTTGTTTAATGTCAACTGAATTTATTCTAAGACTATGTTCAAAGTTTTAAGTCGCCAGTGCAAATATCGCTTTAAAAGCTTTCCTTTTTTTCATAATATTTGTAGACTTTTTTTAATTATAGTCAATTTGTTTTTTTTTTTTTTCATAACAACCCCGCCCATAGTGCTTTCATTATGAAAGCAACAATAACCCAAAAGAATAAAAGTATAAAATAATAAAAAACAATATTTTAACAAAAGTAAAAAAACTATTCAAAAAGAATACCGACGGTAACTAAACTTGAAGTACTCAATCATACAAAACCCCACTCTTGTGGGTACAAAAGCTAAAGAAATAAACTCATTGTCTTGTATACCATAGAAATTAGGAGCTTAAGAAATATGGCTACCCTACTCGTTTACAAAGAAAATGAAACAGAAAATGTACAGCGGTTACTAACACACCTTTACAGGCATTTAAAAATAAAGGAATTTTTTTATTGTTAACACCCCAGACGTAAGTGCGCAGTCTCTATATAAAAAGAATTTTTTTATTTAAAAAAATATATAAAGTAAATTTTATTTGCGCGTATTTATTTAATTGATTTCATACAATTTTTACCATTTGCTTTTTAAATTCTCTCTCTTACAAACACACTTATTTACTTATTCAAAACAACAACATATTTTGCATATTTTATTAGATCAGATTATGCATAAAGAAATTGTTTTAAAAATTAAATGTTAAAATAAAACATTACCTTCAATAACTCAATTACAGGCATTTTATTTTAAAAAGGATATTAAAGAAAGGATACACGTCTTTGAAGGCAAAAGAAGTACACATTTTTTACTTTAAATTTTCCTTAAGACTAAACTCTGTTTTCCTTCAATATAAAACACGGAGCTTAAAAATTTGGGTAAAAAAATTCCACAATTGCAAATATGTCATTTCATTTGCATGGGAAAATTCGCTCACTTCTTATTAAAAATATTTTTTTTAAGAGATGACTTATTCATTTCAAAAACTATGTCCTGAATTTTAGTGCTTTAATATTGATTTTAATCTAAAAAATTGCTTAAAATTAATAAACAAAAAAAAAAAAAAAAAAACAAATAACAGTGCTATATTCGGCTATGCCGAATCCTTTATATCCCTTTATATCCTTCACCATGTATGTTAATCTAGTTTAGTGAAGTAGCTGCTATAAAAAAAAATATTGCGGTGACAGATAATTAAAAAATAAGAAAAAAAATAATTACGATATGATGATTTTATATAAAAATGTCATCGGCTCTTAATGGGTTAATAATTTTTAAAAAATTTTAGTATTTCCTGAATGATCTCTTTAAAATCTTTTTAATGATACCCATGTTGACAATTGAACTTTTTTATGAAAATATCAGAGGTCCATAACCCGAAAAATATGGGTGCGCACCAATTTTTTACTTGATGTTTTTTTCTTATTTTTTAATTCTCTATCGCTCCATATTTTTCTTTTGTTCATTGGGGTTACTTCATTGTTTCAAATGATATGAAAAATTAGATGCAGGCGTGCCTCGAGGGGCGTGGAACGATCTTGCTGATTTTCATATATTTTAAATTGTGTCCACAATTTTTTTTTTGTTTTTGTTTTTATAGATTTACCGAAGAAAATGCGATTTAAGACGAATCAATTATCAGGTGGCAGAGTGGGCGAATTCATTTATTATCGCCGTAAAAAGTATTTACAGATTTTTAATGTATGGAGAAAGGCGAATCTATTACCAGGTGGTAGCGTAAGCGATTCAGTATTTTTTGCTGGTATACACGACTGTCAAATTCCATAAAAAAAATGTACACATAAGCTGCCACCTGGTAATTGATTCACCTTGGTATTGAATTTGAAAGTAATGTTTTCCAGGAAAAAATTAAATTGATACCATTCTTTCTCCTTAAGAAATACAATGTGGCTGCACTGTTCATTTTATCGGCCAACAGTGTTGTTTTCCATTTAGTTAAAATATCTTTTACGACAGGGAATTCTGTTTGTGATAATAAATTTTAATATTTTGCAATGGAAAAAATATTTGAGAACTTAAAAACCGATCATACTTCATTTTTTTAATTTCTTTAAAAGCATCCTTTGATATGAAAAAAATCCCTTGTAAGAATTCATTGTTTTCGTAATTAATTTCAACTTATTTTAGTTTCAAATCTTGACCCATATTCAAGGTCACTTTGTGGAAGAAATGTGTTTAACGTATTATGGTTATGGTTATACATTCCTTTTAAATTGTTCTTTATTAGTTGTTTCATTTACGATGGCATAAAAATCGTTTAAAATAAAATTAAAATAGAATTAAATTTATAATGCACATTGCCTGCGCTAATATTATCTGACTGAAATTTAATTTATAAATCTTAAAAACAAAAAAGCTTTATTTTTTTCTTCACTTAATTTCACGAGTATTTTTTGTCGTTTTCCGCTGTTGACATTATGTAAAACATGATTTTTGCTTGACCTATTGCTTTATTACGTGTCTAGGAGCTGCTACACGAGACAGAAATTTTTACAAGCTTTCCGAAACGTTAATGGTATTGATCAAATCGAAAATACCGTTAGCAAAAGTTTCTTTAGTGTGCTGCGGTGGCCAAACTAATTCTAAATCTTTTTTATCAACAAACTAGCAACACCCATTGCGATTCGCTACCCCAATGGAAATAATCCTAACACGAACACTCTTCCAATCCTGCCAGGTTTTTATTTGATTGTGCACGCTATTATGGACGACTCTTCCCCTGACAGTTTTATTGGTAAACGACAAAAATTTTTTACTTTTTATGACAGGTACCGCGTCCATTTTCCCAATTTATCTAGATTAATAAGAAAGTTTGTAGTACAAAAAATCAGGACTCTACGTGTTATAATTCTACAGATACGCGATGATAATTTTTCACGCTGCTTGCTAGGTACCACGCCTACTATTTAAATTAAAACAATATTTTCTATAGCAATGCACATTAACAGAGTTACTTGTACTTGTACTGATTGTAATACCCAAGGTAAACAATAATATCTATTCTCTTTGTATAGGGTGTACCACGCGTTCTCGTACCGACATTGGTTAAAATCGCCATATTTGACATCCCTGCAAACAAAAAAAAAAAAACAAAACAAAGCATAAAATTAACTAAATTTTTTTTTTTCTCAGAGAAGTGTAAAAACATAAAATGATTCCAAATTCGTTCATAGGACTAATTAATTGATAATTTCATTAGCATTGAATTATAAATAATGGTACTGACTTTTTTAGGATTAAGATTATTTTTAATAATGGTAATGCTTTTTAATGAAAAGATTTCATTGATAATTAATTAAAATGAACGTCATTATCATTGACTAAGGATTAAATGGTTTTTAAGCATAACCATTTATGAGCGTTTTTTGTTTATCAATTGTCTTTGTACACTAAATAAACACTTAAAAATATAGCGGACCATTATGTTAAAATTAGGGATACCGATACTCAAAATTAATATCGCCAATACCGATTTCGATACCAATTCGCATATTGAAATTGAAGTCAAGTAGAGTAATTCTTTTATTATACAAAATAACAGTGTTTATTAATGAGCCATTTAAATCATCAAAATTTTCAATACATTTCAGTTCTAAAATTAAAATTTTCTAACTACAAAATGAATGTAATATTTCCGATTTTACAAAATAAACGATGGCATTTAGTTTAGATTGGCTCTAGATTTAAAATTGATATTAATAAGATTTAAAAGATAAGGAATTAATTTTGAGATCATGTTAAAATTAAATTAAAAATATAATAACAACATTGCAAAATTTTAATATTTAAAACAGATATTTATAAGATTTTTGTTTAAAAAACAAAGTGTTCTTAAACTTTGCGGAGATAGGCGATTTCTCAAATCCGTTTGAAGCAGACCTGTGGTGGAGAATACTCGTAGTCTATCAGATGCGACAGAACTCATTTGAAAACTTAAGTATTTCTGTGCCATTTTTTTAAGTTTGGGTAGGATATGTCATTGCGCCAGTAAGCAAGAGGGTCTGCGTCTCCACACATATTAGGAGATCTGAGGTATCTCTCGACCTCTTCGTTAGCAGAAACACAGATTAGGATGGATAGAGGCTCATTCTCCTCGGATTCTTCGATAATTTATCACATACGTTCCAAAGGCGAGTACTTCTCGTAGAATTATCAGAACTTTTGCGAGGCTTAGAGAGGACTGTGTCTTCAACACTTTCAGAATGTAGAGTCATGTTAAGCAGCTCAATAAAAAATGAAATATTCGAGCTTTGTATCTAGGGTCAAGAATTGAAGATAAATAATAGGATTCATTAATCTCTAAACCCTCAAATCTTTCATTCAGAGCTGATGCTAAGTTAGTCGAAAATTTTTGAGACTCCGAACTACTCTCCATCTCCGTTGATTCATGTATTATGTTTTCTAATAATGTTCAAAGACTGTTAACTAGCTGAATAGTGTCAGACAATGTTGCAGTAACTTTGCTTATGGATTTTGTAGCCTCTTCAAAGTAAGCAAAAATTTTTTTATTTATTTTTTAATTTTAGTCTCAGCCAGGGGTTGAACCAGTGATCTTCATAAATCATTTAAAATTTTACTTTTTCGGCTTTGGTTCATTTTTAATTTAACTTTTATTAAGAAAAGTTATTTTTCAAATGTAAGCGGACGTTTATCAAAGAAAACAAAAAAAATTAGACGCTAGCAAAATGTAATGCTACATTTTCAGGAGCGCCAAATCCATCTTCAGCATTCTTTGCATCCAACATCTTGATTTGCGTATACTCTAAACATCATCCATTTAACCAACTAATCAATATTAATTTGGTTGGACGAAATTCACACACAACTCAAAGCATTTTTTTGTTGTCTTCTCTACAATACGTCTTAAACATTTGTTGCAATTTTGTACTACACCGTCGGTATAGTCAGAAAAATGCAAATTTTTTTTATATTTTATTTCTCATAGTTTTCATGCATAGTTAAAAATTGAATATTCTGTTCAAAAAACTTTAAAGAAAAATATAAAAAGTAACGGCATATCGACAGTAAAATATCGACGATATCGATATATCGGAAATCCAGAAATAAATGTGTTTTATTTTTTTTCAGGAATAAACTTTTTGTTTTCGTGTAAGTAATAAAATCTGCTATTAGGTGGCTTCGGATCTCAGACATCAAGTTTTACACTTATATCGCTTATTATTATAAGAAAAGTTTTTTTGAATGCACAAACAGAACTACATAGTTTTTGGCAAATTTATTTTTCTAAAAACAATTATAAAATTTGGTTTATTACTATTTAAGATACAAGTAACTTTGGATTGTGGGACATGTGCAACCGTTTTATTGAAACTATAGCTCCTTTAAATTATGGTTTAATGATAGCTTAGTGTGATTCTGCAGTCTTATAGACACCACCTCTCCGACCTTATACAGATGTGTGTCAGAAATTGATAGAGCCCTAATATATGAGTTAGAGTTCCTAAAATGTGCTAGAAAAAATTAGCAAACTGTGTTCGTTATTATACCCTCAATCATAAAAAGTGGAAAACGGGTACATTTTTATTTCTCATTCTATTTGTAATTTTTACAATATCCATTTCCAACCCCATAAAGTCTAAATATTCTTAGTCTTTATGCATAGCGAAGTCGATTGAGCGATGTCCGTCGGTCCGTCCGTATTTAGTGTTGAAATAAGCTAGAAAAAATAAAAATACGCCAATGGATTAGACACAGTTTCGAAAATTTGGCTATTAAAAATCAGCTAGATCGGTCTATTTTCTCCAGGGCAGCGACCGAGAAACCACGCTTGCCTCTAATTTCTTCATATCATTTTGAACATTAAAGCAACTCCAATCTAAAAAAAAACAAATATGTGGTCCGATAGAGAACAAAAAATAAGAAAAAAACATCATGTGAGAATATTGACACTTGCCCATATTTTCCGAGTTACGGGCCTCTGAAATTTTTAAATTTTTTTAAATATCCTTATGGGTATCATTTTAAAGCTTTTGAAGAGATCTTTAAGGAAATACTAAAATTTTTTAAAAATAGTTAACCCATTTGTAGTACCTAAATTTTTTTTTGTTTTAATTTCTAATTTCCTGTCACCCCAATATGTTTTTTTTTCTGATTGGAGTTACTTCACAAAACTAGATTTACATACATATTGAAGGGTTAATAAGATTCGGCATAGCCAAATTCACAAAATAAAATAATCACCAGAATCTTTCGAATTCAAATAAAGAAATACATTTTGAAGAAAATCTAAATTAAAAAAATTTTTAAACTCTCAAATAATCAATGTAGCGAAAGATAGAAATTTTAAAGTATTTAACCGAAAAATCAAGACAAATCTTAAATTCACAAAAAAAAAATTAAATTAGATTTTTTATATAAATTGTTTTTTATTAGTTTCAATTTTCATTAAGCAATTTTTCAGATTATAATTATACAAATGAAATTAGACAAGATGATGATGGGTATAAGAGTAATTGACACGGTTAAATTATTAACTGTTACTACACAATTTACTTTTGGAAACATAAAATTTTCTAAATTTTTTTTAACATCAGCTGTTAAAAATCTTTATGTGTTCGCTTTTGTTTTGAAATTTTACACAAAATTATAACTTCATTAGTCAAAAATGTTTAAATGTCTGAAAAAATCATGCCCTGAATATGAAAAGAAATATAAATTTGATCGATTGCTGTCAAAAACTAATTAGTAACACTTTTTATTCTGCAGCACAAAATATGCAAAAGAAAGAATGTAATTATGGCTTAGATTTCAACTGTTCAAAGAAAACAACAACAAAAAAAAAAATGCACTAATTTGGCGTAACATGTGACATCATAGAGGAAGACAACAATGAAACAAAATTATTCATACATACAAACATACATACATATGTACATAAGTTGAAAATGTTTCATGACAAACAATTACAAATGTGAATGATTGTATTGCTGCGTTTGTGTGTGTGTATGTGCCAACTGCTTTTTGTCTCTAATTTACTTCAGTTCGGTTACATTGTCCTTATGTGATAATGATGCTGCTAATATTATTGTTTTATGGATAAATTCTTGTAGTTGTTATTTTTCTTTTGGCAGTTTTAAAATAATTGAGTTGTGATCGATTACATTTTGACTTCTGTTAATTCGTTACAGAAATTTGCAATTCTAAATTCATTGCATTGCGTCTTTAATTTTGCGTTTAAATTGTTATTAAACCATTTAATGTTTTTCCTTTTTTTCCTTGTTCAGCTATTAATTTGAAATATTTGTGGCTAATGACATTCTGTCATCATATTCTTCTACAGGAATACACTTACACAAAAATATAAAATTACAATTACACAAAAATATAAAAAATGTTTCCTTAAATTTATTTTTTTTAATAGTGATGATCCTTTTAATGCTAAAATACAAAAAAAATCAATAATTTTTAATTGTTTTTAATTAAAACAATAAACTTAAAAAACTTTTAAGTCAAAAAAGTTGTAAATGCACAGAGATTCCTATTTTCTCTAGTTGTGTGCCTCAATGAGTAATACAATTTGGAAATAGGGTCATAGCTTGTTAGCTATTTTTACAATAAGAATTCATGATATACCAGGAGGCCATCAAGTTTCACAATTTCAATTCAAATAGGCCAACTCTTTGAATTTTTTGTAAAATAAAAACGAAGGCATTGGCCTATAACTGATATTTAGAAATGTATTTTTAATGGTTATTTGTTTTTCGAAAAGGTCCAGTTGCCTACGCCGCCGAACCGATTTTCCTAGAATTTTCATAGTTTTTATTTTTTTAATTTCATGTGGGCCTGTCACTTCCCGTACAAAGTAAATATTCATCATCGTATAACAATGGCTTCTTGTAATAGTTTGAGTCTTCAAATCTTGTTCAAATAACTCTCTTATTAATGTGCACAATCTAACGAAAAACTTTCTGGATTTGTAAAATGGTCGTAGTACGTTCCATACAAAGTAAAAAATTAATTCCGCGTAGCAAGAGAAAAATAATAGACAGACTCTTGAAATGAGAAGAAAATGACTGAATTGAAAAAGAAAGCGTGGTACCTTCCATACAAGGTAAAAAATTTCTCTTCGTGTAACTAAAAAATTATAAAACGTCGAGTCCTGAGCCTGGAGGATTAGAAAGAGTGGATGCCGTCCCTCCAGCACAAAGAAACAGCTGCTGTATCCAAGGTAGTAAGCACGTAATCAGGTTGGCCACGGTTCAATTCCTGCGGTAACAAAAAATAAATAAAATAAAATGTTTTTTTCTGTTTAACGGTATAAATACATACTCAAAACAATACAGCATGCAACCTCCTTCGGCAGTACTTCTACATAGCACATTCGCCAGCGAAGTAAAATCACTAATAAAATGGTTATACTTTCACCACCCGTTCTTTTCTCTCTTATAGTCTAATTTCTGTTTTAAAATTATTTTAGAACCTAATGCATGGAACGCATATGGTAACAAATATATATAAATTTCCCTTTTTTAATCTTTTCCTAAAATTTATTTCATTATTAGTTTTTTAAGCGATTATTTTTCTACAATAAATAGATTTAAAAGGACCTTTAAAAATCGATTTATTTAATAAAATGTTCAAATATAAAATTGTTCTATAAAAATGTACTGACATACCACTTAATCATAAAACTATAAAACAATTGAGTAGAAGAAAAAATCATACTGTTATTTATCATTTGTCAAAAGCATTTATTTGATTGACCAGTTTCTTTTTTGTACTAGAAAATCAAAATACTATAACACGATATATTTATGTATGTATTGAAACACACATACGAATTAATAAAATGTTATTGAAAAAGGACATTTAAAAGTTCTAAAGCATAAAACAAAAAGAAATAAAAAATCTGTTGGTTCTTTTTGACTTTAACTTGCACAAAATGAAGCTTAAATTGAAAACAGCAAAAAAAAAAAGAAATATATAAAAAAATAAAAATAAAATGTCAAAAAACTACTGAATATCACTGATGGCGTTTTCCTTTTTGGTCATATGTGACCACAGCTGGAGACAGTTTTTTGTTAAAAAATATTTTTTATATGACTGGCTTCTGGCGTCTGGATGTATGGGTTGATGTCAAAGCCGGAAGGTTTATTAACAACAAGGAGTGTAAAAATTTACACTTGTGTTGATGGCCATTGAAGTTTTTTTTTTTTTTTGTGATTTTGCTGGGTAGGTAAATGTAAAAACAGAAGGCAGGAGTAAGATATTGGCGAGAGTAAGAGAGAGAGAGGAAAAAGGGTTGGATACATATGGAAAATTTATGAAAAAAGTTCATACAAAGAATAATTTTTCAGCTTGTATTTGCATACACACGCCGGGCCCTAAAACAATGACATTCAAAATAAAAATTATAAAAAGAAAGTAACAACAACTACAATGCAATTTCATATATGCATTCTATTTTAAAAGAAAATGAAGGAAAAAATCTGTAATTTCAGCAATTTTATTTGCGAAATATTTCGTTTTTTTAATATTTGAACCAGAGCATGCAACAGAAGCTCATAAATTTTGTTGCGCATTCAACACACATCTATAAAAATTTTATTAATGGACACATTCACTTGTATCTTGTATACGTTTCTTTTGAAGAGATGTTTTTGTATGCATCCCTATACATTTTCACTGCATTGTGGTCAGTTTATGACTGTTTGCCATAAATATGCATTCGTTTGGTTGACAACGTTAAAATGGCATTCATTCATTCATTCATTCATTTCTCAGTCTTTGCACAAAAACAAATTTTAATGTTGTTCCTATGTTTGTTTGTTGTATGCCCAGAAATGACAAACGGTGCAATTCAGGTGCAATTCATCATTTCAAGTATTATTGCAACCATTATTGTCGCGTTAAATGACATTTTTAACAAACACACTTTAAAACTTTGAACATCAATTCAAAATTTCTGTGATAAAATGAACATAACAAACAAAAAATAAACAAATTCATTTTTAGTGAGGGTCCCAAAAATACTATAAATTGTGTTTGGGTTCGGCTTACAAGTAATTTTTTTCTTAATAAAAAAATGAATGCCGAAATAATTAAATTATAAAATTTATTTATTTTTTTTAAATTTGATTTGACTCTTGGCACATTGAAAGAGGCAGGAAAGACCTCTACAGGAAGTTTACTCCACATACAAACGAATTTTCTCTTTAATGCGTAGTGCGAATCACTGGCCAATCGACCGCAAAGGAACCTTTCGGTACCCCTGAATTTACCTTCAACTCTTATATTGCGATCCCTGAGAAAGCTCGATATAAGTCGAGTGAAGCTATTGCCGACACCAAAAGCAATAAGCTTTGATATGAGTGCACCATGCCACACTTTGTCAAACGCCTTAGAAATATCTAAAGCCACCACCTTACTTTCGTCGAAATGGTGAATGGATTGACACTATTTTTCCGAAAGGAAGGCCAATAACTCACCCGTAAAGCGTTCCCTACGAAAGCCGTACTGCCGGTCACTAAGTAAACTGTTGTCCTCCAGATATTTCAAGAGATGAAAATTTATCATACTTTCCATTACTTTGGAAAGTAAAAAGCAAATTGCGATTGGGCGGTGATTCTCAGGGTTGCTAGTCTCTCCCTTTTTGGGGATTGGTGTTACATTAGCAACCTTCTAACATGATGGGAACTCACCAACACGGTACAACATTTTGAAAAGTTTTGCTAATGGAAGCACTAATGCCGAAGAGCAGTGCTTCAAGTCCAGCGCTGGAATTCCATCCGAACCAGGGGACTTGTATGTGTTGAGATCCGCTAAAATCTTTTTAACTGCACGTGCTCGAAGGAATATATCTGGCATAGTTACTGATACTCTTTTCAGTACGGGTAGTGGTTGATTGCTTTTCGGCAAGTAGTAGTAGTAATTTGATCATCCTTTAAAAGAGGCGGAATCGAGGAACTAGCATTATCCTTCACTCTTTTAACGAATGACTAAAAGCTCTTGCTACCCCGAGGAGTAGTAAGAACTTTAGCATGAAGGCGCTGATCGTATGAAGCTTTTTCGCGCCTAAGTACTTTGGCACACGAAGATCTCGCCTTTTTGCGTAGCAAATCAGTACCGTCGTTTTTATTACACCGCCATGTACTCAATGCTTTCTCTCTGGAAAAATTCGTTCAGCTCAGCCCAACGAACCTTTTCGTACATATATTTTAGCAGCGACCGAAAAGAAGGCGGGAATGGTGCAGTGATCCGAGTTACCGAAAGACGCAAGAATATTGTGTTGCTGTCCTTTAACACACGAAATATATGTTGGCTCATTAATTAAGTGCGTGAGGTGGTTTTGCACGACGAAGAGCTCAACATATTGACCCTCTTGAGTTTTACGGTTCGAAAGGCGAATCCAAGACGAGTTGATAACATTGAAATCACCAGCAACAACAATTTTACTGATCGGACAACTTTCTAGGATTCTCGATATGGAATCGGAAAGGGCATCGAAGCCGGAAATAGATTTAACCCCTCCCGCTTTTGGGCTTCTGTATAAATTCGAAATGTAAAAAGTTTGACCAGATTTTGAATTTAACCCAAAGACAGTTAAATTCAGGATCATTCGTGTCTACTGATTGCCGGCACTGGTACACGACTTCATTACGAATGTACAACGCAAGGCCCCGATGTAGACTAAAAAAAAGATAGAAGAGAGTGCCCAGACAAATAAAAATCCTGTGGATCAGCATCCTCAGAGAAATGTTGAATAAACAAGTTTTAAAATTAATTTTTTTTCTTCTTTTATGCACATAGTTGAAGGATACAATACAAATACAAAACTTAATTCAACACATGAATTTTATATACCTTTTACCATCTATGTAAATCTAGTTTAGTGAAGTAATTTCAATCAAAAAAGCAAATATTGGGGTGACAGAGAATTAAAAAATAAGAAAAAAATTTAAGTACTACATACATACATATAATTTTACATAAAAATACTAAAGGCCCTTAAGGGGTTAAGCATTTTTTTTTTCCTTAAACATCTCTGCAAACGCTTTAAAATGATACCCATATTAATATTTTAAAAATTTTTAAAAATTCCGAGGGCCGTAAATCAGATAATATGGGCGAGCACCATATTTTCCATTTTATGTTTTTTTTTTCTTATTTTTTATTCTCTATCGCGGCATATATTTGTTTTTTTAATTGAAGTTACTTCATTATTACAAATAATGTTGAAAAATTAGAGGTAGGCGAAATGTTTTGCCCGCTGCGTCGCACGTTTTTCGACGCTATGTCTGATCGATTGGCGTATTTAAATATTTTCTAGCTGATCTTGATTTCAACAAACAATCGTCTTCGCTATGCACAAAAAGTCAGAATATAAAGGGTCATCCAAATGTGACGCCTAGATGTCAGCACTATATAATTTTTACACGTGACATCTTTTCAAATGACAAAAACCATTTTGTTTTATTAGAAGGTAGTACAGTTTTAACCATGGACAGGTAATTTCTCTAGTTGGATTATTGAACAACGAACAACAGATCCATTGTTTTCAAGCAAAATTTTGTTTAGTGACGAAGCTCATTTCAGAATGGATGGATTCGTCATAAGCGAAATTGTCGTACCTGGGGTGATGAAAATCCTCGTGTTATTCATGAAAAATCTCTACACCCACAAAAAGTTACTGTTTGGTGTGCATTTTGGGCAAATGGAATCATTGGGCCATTTTTCTTCAAAGATGATGCTGGAAATGCTGTTACTGTGAATGCTGATCGATACCAACCAATGTTGAGAGACTTTTTATGGACACAGTTGAATCATATTGTTGTGTCTGACGTCTATTTCCTGCAAGACGGTGCTACATGTCACACAACTCGAGAAAACATTACGCTTTTGCGATCAAAATTTCCTCAACGTGTAATTTCACGAAATGCAGATTTCAATTGGCCTCCAAGGTCATGTGATCTAACACCATTAGATTTTTTTGTGGGTTTTTTTAAAAGTCGAGTGTATGCTAACAAGCCACAAACAATTATTGATTTAAAGAACAACATTCAAGTTGCAATTCGTGAAATAACACCAGCAACATGTCGGAAAGTCATTGAAAATTTCGATATTCGGATTGATGTCTGCAGACGCAGTCATGGTGGACATTTGAATGATATTCTATTATAATTGTAATGGATCATACTTTTAATAAAAAAAAGAGCTTGAAAAAATTGCAAATAGGCGCGTTTTTTGGATGACCCTTTATTTACTTTATGCGGTCGGATATGGATATTGTAGAAATTACAAACGGAATGACAAAATTAGTTATACCTTTTTTTCTACTTTTGTGGTCAAGAGTATAATAATAACACTTTATTCTTATTTTTTTCTTTGAAATGTTGAAATAGCAATAGTTGCCAAAAAAAAACAAATTAAGCAAAAGCAAGATCGCTTATCGCCATTTTTTTATTTAATAAACAAGTTAATAATTAATTAATTGTGTTGAAAAATATAATCCAGAAAATAAACTCATTACAACCTGTTAATAACGTAATCCTAAATAAGCTGCTACAAAGAAAGACTTAAGCATTTATTTTTCATCCTGTCGGCGGGCGTCCAAGGTTTACTGTAATAACAGTTCTAATAATTTTAAATTGTATTATTTTTTTCATCATAAAAATTTAGTTACAATCATAACAAATTTAGATTAATTTTTTTAATAAAAACAACGCTTAAGTGTAATAAATAAATCATATCATTAACTTGTCAATTTAACCCTTGTAATTATATTTATAATTAATGTCATTATTAAAAGTATTTTAATTCGTGTAATACGTGCATATCGAATACATATTCACATGTTGTGAATAAAACACACAAACTGCGCTGTCACTTTATATTAACGTTAAAAGTTTTGTTATTGAACAGCGAGAATATGAAATTAACCGGATCTTGTTAGTTGAATGATTAATTAATACATTTTTTTTATTTAAAATATACAATTTGTTTATAAATAAATATTAAAATAATAAGAGAATTTTTAAATAAAAAGATTAGTTATGATTTTGCGTCACTTAAATTAGTCTTAAATAAAATTAGCATGCCGACGTCTTCGTATGCGTGTCGTTTCTAATTTTCTTAATATACAAATTTAGAAAAATGTGTGTGTGTTTTTTTTTTTTAATTTATCCTAGAGTTCTATAGACAGAGCTTAAGGTTTTAAATTTACAAAAATTTGCTGACAATAGTTTTAGTACTATTATACCGGTAAAATTGTGTTCTTTCTTATTTGAACTTTTCGTTTCTTTACGAAATGACATATTTGTATTTGAAAAAATCGTCTTCTATATTTGAACCGGGGTTCTAAAGGACGTCCTTACATAACTTTATTTAAATCCATCCAACAGTTTCTACGTGATTCGTACACAAACACACAAACAAACAGATATTCTTAAAATAAGTGCTTTGTATTCCATATCGATTCAAAAACATAATTTCTTCTTAAACATTGGTGGAAAAGTATTAATTTTCTTATTATAATTTTTGCTAGATAAATATTTACTACATATTTCCGCTTAGAAACACATTTTATAAATGGTACTTTTTTGAATAATACCTTTCGCATTTAAAGGCACACTTTAAATAGATTTTCTTTAATTTCTTTTAAATTAAAGTTGGTAAAATTTTTTTTTTTAAAATAGATTTTTAACAAAATCTTGTGTCATACAACTTTTCCACAAATGTTTTTTAGTCTACCTTTTGAATATTTTTTACTCTTCATTACAAGTATATAGATCATTCCATTTGTAATTTCTATAATATGAATTTCCAACCAAAAAAACATACTGTTCTTGATTCTTTTACATAGGAAAGTATACTTAGGGTTGTCCGTCTTTCCCGGCAGTACTAAATAGACGTCGGTTTTGCCACTTTCCCGAATGAGCTACAGAAAATGTATTTCCACTCTTCTCTCAGGCATAGTTTCGAAATTAATTTACATCGGTCTATAAGTAGTGGAGATATGTTCAAAAAAGGCGATTTTTATTATAGCGGAACAAATCAGGTCGCCACAGCAAGAAAGTAAGCAAAGGGAGAATATGTGATGGCATCGACTTGTTAAAAACACATGTAGACTACTTTAAGGCAAAAAGAACTCTATTACAATTCGACCAGAAAAATTTGCCAGCCTCATTTACAAGAAACATAGTCCAATACTACTAAAAGCTGGGGCATATAGAATATGTCACGACGAATGAAGTTGACACAACGAGTACTTTGTTGACGGTGAAAAAAATCATTAAAACACTGCTTGAGGAGGAAAAAAAGAAGCAGAAGCAAATTATAGCAGTCAGAGTTCTCAACGTACGTCAAAAGTTAAAAGTTGCCCAACTTTTGTACTTAACGTTGGCGGAGACGTACTGATTGTGACAACACCCATAAAAAACACGTATTTTAACTTAGTTGTCAGTGGAAAAAGCCAAAGTATACTGAATGACGAACTTTATGTGTCCCGGCCTTAAAAATGAACGCATTTATTTTTTTCGACAATTTCATGACTTTAATGATAAATAAGCCCATCCATTTAAAAATATTAAGAACAAACAAAAACACACAATTAACTACAAAAAATACAAATACAAATTTTTCTTAATACTGCCATACCGCTCGTAAAAGTGATTTTTACTAATAGGCGTTTAAAAAGCAGTAGATTGTTCTACTATGGTAAGATCTGGCAACGTGCTAATAAGTTTTGGTGTAAATTATTATTTTGCTTGTGCAAAATACTAAACTTTAAAACTTAAGATTTTAACTTAAGAAAAAGTCCAATGAATGTAAAATACTTTAGAAACTTTTAGAAACTAAAGATTTATCAACACCATTGTTTTCGCTACAATGAATGTCCGCCCGTCCGACTGTCTTTCTGTCTGTCTGTTTATCTGACGTAACCTCTGGTAATAGGCAGCCTCTGGGAATTTACACAGAAGGTGTATTACTGTAGCTGCTATACGAACAAATACTAAAAATTATAAGCTTTTTCGAAAATGAAGTATTACTCGGGAAGTATTAACAATTCGTGAAGTGAGACATCAAATTTGCACGTTGTATCTAAAACCATGTACGCTATACATAGCTAGAAGTATAAAATAAATAAAACTTTAAATTAAAGGGTGTTCTAATAGTGACGTGATTTTCATATACGTGGCTTTTCAACCGTAAGAAGCTAAATGCAAAAAAATATATCGTTTATAAAAATAAGTGTGACCAATGAATTTAAAAACTAATGGATGTCTCCAGAAGTCGTGATTTTAACGAATGTGGTCTCATCCGTTAAAGGCAAGCGCTAGAAGTTCGCATAGAGTATGTATTGCTGTGTCTTCTAGTAATACAAAAAATTAAAATAAAACTAAATGTATATTTTCCCAAAAATAACGAGATTTTCATATATATTGCCTTATCTTCTGAAATGTAAAAGGCAGACTTCTTAAACTTTTAGCAACAAATAACGCAAAATTCATAATTAAAAGATATCTTTTCGAGTGTGAGATCAATATGAACTTGACTGAATGGTTGTGGGTATGATTACACTCTTTAAAATATTAAAGATTAATATTGCTAATTTACGATTACGGTTCTTATAAACAAAATTGGTGCATCCAGGAAGCATTGTCCAAAAATGTGATCTGTAGCAAGAACTACTATCTGAGTATTTGAGATAGTGCTTAAGGAAATATTTTATTTTTTGTTTGAGTCTTTCTTTCATTGACTTATTAATTAAATTTAAATTTATTTTTTATTAAATCACCATTTTTTTACAAGTTTTTTTTACAAGTTTTTTTTACAAGTTTTTTTTTTGTGTACAGCCTTGGCTGTCCTGATCTTCTTATTAAAATTACAAATATTCAAATATTCTGTCAAAAACACCTTTCATGCCAAATGTACTTATTTCAATTTAAAAACAATTGAATCGCCTGCTGTCCTTTTCTAAGATGATAGAAGAAGCGCTTGAACAAGTTGATTACTTCTGAGGGCCTTTACCTTGAAAAGATTTACAAATTAAAATGCGTTTGTAGTTATTGGTTCATTATTTGCTAATAAGGTAAATGACACTTTTACTTCTGTTTCCCATATTAAAAAAAATGCAAATTTTCTTGCCTGCTTTCCATTGAAAATATTTGCCAATTTCCTTTTTGAACAACGAACAGAAACAAAACCATCTAAAACTTTGCCCACGATAAACAATCGTTAAAGATGCGATTAAAAATTGATAAGGAATTAATTTAAGTACATGACAATTGCACGAAAATTTTCGCATTAAAAGTACTTAAGGCACAATTGCAAAGCAACGGAAATCGATTTAAAAATAAAAAACAAAAAATACCAAAAGAAAACTCAAAGCAATAAACTTAATGGGTGGTTTATTTGAATATTTAAACGCAACTCAAAAATTTATTTAAAAGCAAACTTATTGATGCCTTAACTCAACAACGTTGGCAAATGCTAAATTGAAACACGCGCCACTAATCGTGTCATTTCAGAGCAAAGGACAACTGAAACGAAGCAGCGAAAATCTTCCCCAGTTCACACACTGCTGCTACAAATTCCAATATATTTTTTTTGTACTTTTTTAATGTATTTTTATTTTATTTGAAATTTTATTTGCTTTTAATATTGTTGTTGTTTTTTACATACTCATGTTTATATTTTTTTTTTTTTGATTCGTGTTTGTGTGTGTAAAGCATTTTTAGCCACCCACCAAAAGTGTTTATGTCAAAACCACACATTTATCTGTTTTTGATTTGCTTAAAGAATTAAATGAATAAAAATACTCCATTACAAATATTTACAGATCACAACAAAAGAAAAAAAAATCCATATAAAATTGAAAAGTTGCACATTCGAAAATATTTCGAGGTTACAAAAAACAAGGACTTGGTACATAAGGGACACTATGAATAACATGGTTATTTGCTTGAGTAAATCTTGATGGGATTTAGTTTGATTTTTTATCTTGTTCATTTTTTCTTTTTTTATCAAATTTGTTGTTGTTGTGTAAATTGCCGTGATGAGTTTTAAGAACGTCTGTTAAAATAAAAATTTGTTTGACAAATAAAGGGATTTGTTTATTTATTAATAAAAAACATAAACTAAAACACATTTTATATAATAAAGCATCCATTGCAAAGTATCTTAAGTACTTTTGTAAATAGTACTTTTAACTTATATGCATTTCTCTAAAGGTTCTTTTATAAATAAATCTTTTAATACTGGACTTTTTATACCTCTCACCACAAAAAGTGGAAAAAGGGTTTATCTAAATTTGTCATTCCGTTTGTAATTTCTACAATATCTATTTCCGACCCCAGAAAGTCTATATATTCTGACTTCTTATGTGACCTATGTGTCCTTCGACGTATTGGGCACAACACCATGCCTAAGTCCTAGTTTTTCTATATTATTTGGAACAATGAAGTAACTCCAATCAAAAAACAAAAATATGGGGCAATTGAAAATTAAAAAATAAGAAAAAACATCAAGTAAATAAATTAGCGTTCGCCCATATTTTCCGAGTTACAGGCCTTTGACATTTTATTATTTATTTTACTTCGCCGGCGAATTTGCTGTATTTTGAAATTCTGAGTATGTATTTATACCATTAAACAGAAAAAAACATCTTTTAATTTTTTGGTTGCAGCAGGGGTTGAACCCTGGCCAGCCTGATATGTAGTCAAAGTGCTTACTACCTTGACAACAACAAGTTAATTTTAGCGATTCCTTTCACAGTACCTTTTAAAAGCCGGATTGATTAATCTTTGGTACTTTTTTAACTCACCAATTTATTTAATGAATCAATTTTATGAATGACATTTTCACTAAAAATAATTTTTCAACTAATTTATTCTTAAAAATGCTATTTCTGTTGCATATGATTTTTTAATTTAGTTGATAATAAAAATAATATGGACTCACGATTAGAATCACTTATATTTCTATTTTAAGAAGGAAATTTATTTTTAACTGCAACCGAAAAGAAAATAATTTCAAGAACTACGTCAAACTATGCACTAAAATAATATCTCAAACTGCTCTCAAGGCAGGTATCTAAACATTAAAAAAGGCATTACAAACTCTGAACATCTTTAATTCAAAAAGTTGAAAAAAATCATTCTTAAATAATGTCGTATGTGGGTGTTTCCTACTACTGTACATGACATTTGTACGCCTACAGAGTGGAATAATTATTTTAATGCAAAAAAAAGCAAAATAGCAATATATCGCACTATATGCAAATTTAAAAAAATGCCATATTTCTCTAAACTACTGGCGATATGGCAGCACCTTCGAAATTTTAAATTTACTGTCCAGAATTAGTAGTATAACAGACATATTTATACATACTTTGTGTTAATTCTAAGTGTCTGCCTACTATGATCGAAATTAAAAATACTTTAACTTAATATCTGCCTATTGCCGTTTAAAAAACAAGACAGCTTACTTGAAAATTATGTTACTATTTAAACACCCTTTTTAAAACTATATTCTTTGTACTTGTTGCTAGAAGTAACATAATTTAACATACACTGCGCAAATTTGGGAGCACCCTTTTATTTTTAGTTTTTGTTTTGTTGTTGTTATAGCGGCTATATTAATACACCTTCTGTGAAAATCTCTAACTGTTACGATTCCAGAACTTGAAGGCTGTAAGAGACGGACAGACATTGTAGAAAAAATAATAGGGCTACGTTTTTACCCCTTGGGTACGGAAACCTTAGAACAACCGCTTAATAGCCTGTTCAGACATTACTCAATATTCAGCTTTTCTCAATAAAAGCCATTATTGAGCTCAATATTCCACACAAAATCCATGGTGAAATCATGTCAAACTTTATATATAAAAAAATTTTCGCTGATTTTTTTATACGCAGTTTGACATTTTCAGCAACAGCGAACTCAATAAAAGTGTATGTATGAACATACTACAAGTCAATTTGTAGAAATTGTTAAATATAAAGTTAAAGATATTATTTTTAATAAAAAAAATCGAAAACATTATTTATTTACCTTTAATTTCGTAGTCAATTTGGCCTTTTAAGCCAATAACCCGAATTCTTCATGCTGGTGCGTTAAATGCCAATTTGTTCGGATCCATGATTTGCCGGCGCTCTGTAACTGAGGTGCTGCACACTTTTGGCCATAGCAGCTATATTCTTGTGGGTACGCACCATATGAGAGAAAATACTACGAGTGTTGTCCACTATCAAGAAAGTTTTGCGCAAACTGGCAGTAGATAAAGCTGCCTTTTATTGAAGCATATATCGAACCATTTTCATAAAAAAAAAAAATCTTATTGTCAAAACAACTTTATTAATTTAACTAATATTTCTTTTTTAATAAAAAAAATTGAAATGAGCTTGAATTGATTTATTTAATTTATTCGTTATAACGAAATAAATTTAAAGAAAAAACTCATTCAATTGTAACCTAAAGCTGCTAAAGATTAAAAACATTTCTGCTTTTCTAACACTTACTTTAGCAAATATATTTGCTTTAAATAACCAGCATTTTAAGAAAAAACAATTTGCACAGAAATATTTAACAAATTTATTAAATATTTACACACAATCTGTAAAAATTCATGAAATTTTATCCAAAGTGCTTAATAACAGCACTTAACAAACAATTTCTATGAAATAGACATAAGATCGACCACACATCTACCATTCACCCACACGCATATAAACATTTTATTCTCCAGACACTATTTAATTTTCTATTATGCATAATATCGAATAACATTAAACACATCTTTATCTACTCACCCCTATAAAATATCAACGAACAGAGTTATTTAGAACTGCCAGGAAGTCAGTCAGTTAGTCCGTCATCTAGCCAGTAACCCCTAAAGCAAGTGCGTTACAAACATAAATAAAATCTCAGTGTATTTAGAGACTCATTAGTAAAACATATGTTACAAAGCGTTGCAAATATTTAACTTGCTGTTTCTTTTTTGTGTTTTTTATTTTTCATGCTTTCAAACACTTTTCCTTACACGCATCCATTCACACAAAGTCACAAATATTAGTTTTTAAACATTTCAACTCCTGAAAGTATACTATACTTTTGTTTACTTTACTTAAACATTTCGTTAGTTTGTCAGTTGGTCTCAAATAATAGGGGTTGGGTTGGCAGTTAAAGCATTTCGTATCTAAATGGGGGTGTTTGTCGTTTAAAACGTTTAGGGCAATAATATGTCAGTTAAATATGTTACCGGTGAAGTAACTTTTAATAATTTAATTGTTTTTATTGTGAATAATATTTTATTTAGACCTTTTTTTTTTTTTTGTTCATAAAAGTCTTCTTAGCTGCATCATTTTCTATTGTTGTTCCTTTTACTTCTGACTTTTAAATTATGATTATTATTTCCTTTATTCATTTCTATTCTTTTGGTAACATTTGCTGTTTTGGTAACATATTGTTATAATTTTTAATCCCATTACACTTGCATTTTTATTATTATTTTGACTGTGATTTATTTATAGCATTTTAATAAGATATTTCAAATAAGCAAGCGAATGCAATCAACATGTAGGTAATGAAAAATCATGCGTTAACAATAATAATTCAATTTAATTAAAAAGCCAAATTTTTATAATTGGAAGACCCGCCTGAATTTAGAATAAAATATCTTTCCAAGACCAGCTTTAAAATATTTATTTTCATACTCTAAAGTAGCATATAATTAGCATTACTCCATTTTTTGTACTCTTTGGATCTGGCTTAAGGAAATATGTAATATTAACTTGCCCAGCCGTACATTTAGAATATCCTGCTCATTTTAAACAAAATTACTAACGACAAAACAATAGTCACACACTAGTGTCTGAGACAGACACTATTTCAAAGTTGTTACTTTTTTCACAAACTATTGTTCGATTATGTTTTGACTACGATATTTTTCCATAAATGTGACGTAGCCATCTTAATAGTTCCATTTTCTTACATCTTTCCTTTACAATACTACGGACTTTTAACTTTAAAACTACTGTTCTTTCCAATTGCAGGCTTCCTAATTATCATATCCGTTACTCTAATATACAGGCACCTTAAAAACTTATTTGCCCCTGCTACATGTAATGACTATCTTTCTTTTCATATATAAGCTCTAGGAGGTTGATACTGCTATATTTTATTTTCCTTTAAACAACTTATCTGCCACTAGTACAAAAACAGCAATTTTTCTTTATAAATATGTCGTTGGCGGGAGTTGAACTCCTGATCTTCTATTAAAAAAAAACACGTTGATAAACTGTTAACTAAAGGCATAAATGTGCAGTAGTAAAAGTAAAGCTACAGTAAAAATTACATAAAAATCCTGTCAAATGTTTTAAAAAAACTGAGAAGATCTTTTGTTGACCATATTTTCATATACTCTAAGCAATAAATATAAAAATCTATTGTTAATTTTTTCATTTCAAGAAAAATTTTAAATCATAATTGCTAATTTTTCTTCTACTTGGATAATTGTTGAAGAAAGCGTGTATTATCGAATTATTAAGAATGTGCTTGCGAGTAAAGTTGGAAAACAAGTAATTTGTTTTCTATTTTTCTTCAATATTTTTGATAAATTTCTAGTTTTTTAGTTTTGCATTTTACTTAAGCCAATGATATTTAACGAAAAGTTTTGTTAAGTACATTATAGTTTCTTGCATATGTTTTACATGCTATACACAGTTTCTTAAGTTAGCCAATGTACTTTATACTTGGATTTAAGGGACCAAGTATAATATGCATAAGCAAACTTTAATCCCAACTATAAAGTGTTTAAAATAACTTAAGCGAACTTCAACAATTGTGCAAATATGTTTAATTATATGGTGCAAACTATAATGTACCTAAGAAAACCTTTTGTCAAGTTTCGTCAAATGTCGTTTCTTTAAGCAAAGTACGAAACTGATTTCACTTTTCGTACGGAAGCAGCCGATTGTGCTTTGTGTTATTTATTCACAAAGAAGACCTACACTGTCAAATTTTAAATTTCTATTTAATAAAAATGTAGAATAAAGAAAATTATTACTTTTGTTAAAATTAAATTTTAAGTTGTTTATAATTTAAGTGATGCACACCGTTGCATTTTTTTTTTTTTGTATTGTACTTTTCTTAAAACATTAGCTGCGTGCGCGTACCCAAAAGTTTTTACTATTTTTACTGAATTTTACTAAATCGTGTTCTTTTACCCAAAGTCCAGTAAATGAGAACACAAATTGAGAGAGTAAGCTGACAGTTGTTGACTGAATATTTACGACTTTTTACTAAACAAATTTTTGCCAGTAATGTTCAGTAAAAAGTTTAAACATATGATTCAAAAAGTAAACAAACAAAAATAAGTGAACAAAATGTATAAAATTTTTGATAAAATTACTTAAAAGAATAAGCAATAAATTATAAGAAAAAAAATTCCAAGTGAAAAAAATGGCGCTCGTCCATATTTTCCGAGTTATAGACCTCTGAACTTTTCATAGAGAAGTTTGATTGTGCAGTGTATTTTTGAAGAAATCGATATGGGTATCATTTAAAAACTTTTCGAGAAATCTTTCAGGAAATGCAAAATTCTTAAAAAAAATGCTTAGTCCATTAAGAGCTGGTGACATTAGTTGTACGATTTTGCAACATATTTTTTCAGAACTCAATATGAATATCATTTTAAAGCTTTTTAAAGAGATCTTGAAGGAAATGCTAAAATTTTTTTAAACTACTTCACCCACTTAGAGCCGGTTACATTTTTAAGTAGAAGTTTATAGAGTACTTAATTTTTTCGAATTTTTAATTCTCTGTCACCCCAATATTTGTTTATATTTTTCTTTGGATTGGAGTTACTTCACTAAAGGGCAGTTTAGACGGTACGACTATACGTTCGTAAAATCCAAGAGAAAATAATATGACAATCCATCCGTATTTTAAAAAATGAGAGTAAAAATCTTACGACAGATTTTTTCGCGTTTACACTATTGGTATACACAGGTTTTTGTGCGATTTGCAGATAAATGCATTCCTGATCTAATGATTTGTGTTTTGAAATTTTAAAAAAAAAAAATTGCTCTCAATTTGTGCAGATTCATTACATATTTGGTTTAGACGATCCCACTGGTAATATTCTGTACAAAAATTTGACAAATCCTAAGACTTCTGTGACAAGATTTACATATATGATGAAGGGTATATAAGATTCGGCATAGACGAATATAGCACTCTTACTTGCTTAGTTTGTGTCTTCTTATGATTCCTAAATAAAGAAAATTTATTTTAATTTTTATTAAACTATTTTTTTAACTGTTATTATAACAAATGATTCAAATTAATTCTGACTTAGGTTTAGTTTTATTTAACTTTCTAAAAATTTTTTAAGGAAGAAAAATGTTTTACCTTTTAGATTTTAGTTAATCCCTTTTTAAATATAATATGGAGTTTTTGGAGAAATCTATATTTAAAACGTATATTTTACCAAAAAAAATTTCTTGAAACTTTTTACAATAATAAATTTTTTCTGGGAAAGTCCAAAAATTGAAAAATTGCTTAATCAAATGTACCTAGCTCAGTAGAAAACAATTTTTAAAAGTAACAATATTGGGCTTGGGACCTTTTCAAGCAACATCAAAAATTTTTTTCTATACCCAAAATCCCATATCAGTTACCTTGCGGTTAAAGTGGCGGTTAAAGGGTTATAAACAAAAATATAAATCTAGTGCAATAGAAAAATACCAAGGTATTTATTAAAAAGCAATAAAGTATGAAATTGAATTAACTGGTAAATCTTGTAAATGTTTCGCTGATTTGCTTTTGAATAATCACACGTGTTATGGGTTGGTATTTGCTTTAAGGCTTTTGTGCTTAATTCTCTTGTTTATTCTTAGCGCTTTTCTATGAATGCTTGATGTTTCTTCCGGTCATTGAAGTTTTGTGTTTTTCCCAGAATACATACACACAAATACACACAAAGTACTTTATTTTCTAGCACTTAAATTAAGCCAACCAACAAACTCTCACTCTTATGTTTGTTTTTGTTGCTTTATCTGTAGCTGTAGAGTGGTGTTGCCACCCTTCCTATTAAATCTAAAAGAAACTTTTGCTTACAAACGCTTTTAATTCAATTTTTATACATTTCGGTACCGTTTGCTAACGACAATTTATAAATTGAAATAATAAGCCAAGGCGGCGATAAGATTAATGATTATGGGTTTTACTTTTTCATTCACTCGTTTCCTTTATATTCATTGAATGTTTGTGTAGTTGTAAATGTTATATTCTTCTAAGTTTCTGCTGTTGCTAGCAATTCAAGTAGAAAGTTGTGGGTTGTGGATTGCAGAGTATGAGGGTTCCTGATGATGTCTGTTTTTGATTGAAATTAATTATAAAGCGTGCAATTTAGTGTAATTTTATTGTACATTATTAGACTTGTTTATTTTTATATTGAAGCTGTAGTTTTTTTTTCTTCTTGTTTCTTTTTATTATTATTGTTTAAATATTCCCTTGAGTGTCCTTCCTTAAATAGGAATATTTAATAAGAATTTATTATATATTTGTATAATTGTGTAAAATTACTCGCTAATCGAACTAAAAACAGGATATTAAATAATAAATATTCACTTATTAATAAAATTCTAAATCTATCCGTTTGTAATCTTTATTCAAACAGAGAATTAAGACGGTTTTTATGATTTCTTTGCTCGGCTTTTCTTAGAGTTGTTAAATGCAGAAAGTTAACATGACCCTGTTACTTTCTAGCTTAAGGTAAAATTTTATCGGAAAGATTAGTTCTTTTTGCTTATTGAAGGCACAAGTTAAAGTTAACGGTCCTATCAAGCTATCGGAAAGACAATCTAGTCTTTCACTTTTAACATAAGATTCGTTTGATTGAAAATGTTGTCAGTTTTATAAAGAAAAATAAATTTTATTAATTCAAATGTAAAATGCAAAGCACACAACTTGTTCTTTTACATAAATGTCTATTTTTAAAATTCTTCATGTATTCTGCTTTTTAAGGAGACCACTGCTTTTGGAGTTAACTGTTTTGCTATAGATTTTGGATATATAAATTTCAATTTAATTTTACAGGAAGATTTTAAAAACGAAAAATAGATAAATTTCACTTTATAGTTCAATTTAACTAAGAAAGTGCAGGAAGCTTACAGAAGTGTTTTAAAAATAGCCCCAACTGATAGAGCACATAAGACAGGTGGTAAAGTAGAGGCATAGAAAAGCCAAATTTCTTAAGCAACTCAGAAAGTACACTTTACAGAAATATTTAGAGTAGTTCTGCAGCGCCTCTAGTACTGAGTAGACATATTAATTAAAAGGCTCATATAGCGACTTGAGGAATATTTTAGCCCGCCGACGATTATTTGGTATTCAAATAATAAGAAGATCATTGCTTTCAGTACTTTAAATGAGTTAAGGAGGCCAGTTCTCCCTTTTTGACGGTAAAATAAAAAGCTTTTTTTGCATGCTCCTAGTACCTCTCTCAATGGTAAAATTATTAATTTATTGTCACAATTTTTCGATTCTTGATTTAATTCTAAAAAAATAACAATCATAAGCAATAGAAGGTTTTTAATGAAAAGGTTTCCTTTATTGTTCATACTCATAAGCCGATCTGACAGATACAGCCTCTAAAAATTTCGTTTCAAAATTTCACAACTCAAAATCAGAGAGGCAGAGGCATTTTAAAGTTGTATTTTTTAAATCAAAAACATGCAAAAAATAAATTTATATATGTAACAAATTATCGAATATGTGTACATTTATAAAATAAATACATTTTCAAAATAATTTACTTTAATCGTGCTTGTTTTCTTCAAGAATAGATGGGAATACCGGCAAATCCCGGTAATGCGATAATTTTTTCCCGTTTCTCGGAAAATAAAAAATTCGCGGAAATCCCAAACCCTAATACTTACAGATATCTAGGATTCATTTCAAGATTATGATAGCAATAGTAGGGATGGACAAGAAACATCGATGTTTTAAAAACACTCGATATATTGTGTGGAAACATCGATATAATCCGATGTTTTTTTTTTTGTTGCTCCTAAACGATCGGAAAACATCGATGTTTTCTTTCGATGCATCAAAATGACAAATTGTATACAGAACGTGCAGATTGATATACAAACGTGTTTATAGAAATTGGAAAAGCAATAAGAGTGCAGATATATTGTCTGATGAACTTTCAGTTTATTTGAGAACTCCTGTTGGAAGACTGAACGAAAATCCGTTGGATATTTGGAAAGATTATAAATCGCAGTTTCCTAAGCTTTACAAGATCGCTTTTAAATATCTTACAACGGTGGGAACAGCGGTTCCGTCTAAAAGACTATTTTCACAAGCGGCGCAGGTAATAAAGCAACAAAGAAACAGATTGAGAGGTGAAAGACTTGGTAAACTTTTATTTCTAAACAGTATTGAAAAAAAGTGTTGGGAGATGTAAAATAAACTTAAGATTTTTTGAAAATATAATAATAGTAAATAAAAAAACATCAAAACTTTAACAATAAATAATAAAAAAAAAATCGATGTATTTTATGCAATATCGATGCAACATCAAAATATGTTTGCGATACATTGAATCCGTGTCTATCCCTAAGCAATAGTGATGATTTCGAATATGATTTTCTCTTCATATTTATTTTACGCGAAAAAAAAAAAAACATCGTTAGTAAACAAAAAAAAATGAACTTAAGCCAAAAATAAATAAAGTTTAATTGTTTTATGTCCACAGTTCAACTCCTAATTTCATAAAAAAATATATATATTATGGTTACTGCAATATACACAATAGAAAATGTAATAAGCAAACTTTAAAAATAAATAATAAGTTTTTTTTTTATTTTGGTCAAAAATGAAATAAAAAGTAATCGAATAACGAATTCTTTAACGAGCTGTTATGTTTTACATACTTACATACATAAAGTTTTTATATAAAATATGCAACATTTAAAATATTCTTTGACAAATGGGCCAAAATTTATTGAATAAAATATCAAAATCCTTACAAAAATATTTTGAAAAAATGTTAGTCCATTCAAAACCAGTTAAATGTTTCTTTTTATTTTTTAATTAATTTTGCGGATATTTTCATCTTTTTTAAAAAATTTTGCTTTTTTGTAATAAAAAAAATTTGCTATGTGTACGTAGGTATGAATTTATACCGGGGTACTTGCTAAAACTAGTTTTAAATGATAATTTTTTTAATGTGATGTATATGGCGCTTGATAACAATTTTATAAGATTTTCTATGAAACCCATATTCCGGTACAAAGTGTTTAAGATATCACAAAATATTTATTTATAAACACTTAAGCGATACGTAACATTAAAAATTAAGGTAAAGGTACATGACATGTTTTTTACATCTGACATGTCAAATTTGTCACTATAAAACACAAACATGTCGTGTAGGGCTGTTAAAACATTGCTTCTGTAAAATACATGTGAAAAGTCATCTGACAAAATTTCATTTATAGTATCTTTCCACGGCAAAATGAAGCACTTGCTTCGCTCTTCGAATCATGATTGCGAAGCACGCTGTTTACACGACACATGCTACATGCTTCGATTGGACATCTGCACAAAAACTGAAATAACTCTCAAATAATTTGTTCAAAAACTTTATTTTTCTTTTTAATTTTGTTTGTTTGTAATATATTACATTTAAAATTTTAATGAAATTAATTGTGTTTTATATTACACATATCCACACACCACTTTAAACATTGTTTTTCTATTTTTGTTTACATTTTATACAGCTAGTTCAGATAAACTTTCGATAAAAATTAGAGAAGACATGAATTTTTCATGCTTCGTAAGTAGATTCAAAATGAATCTACCAGCTTCGCTCTCATAATTTTGTATGGCGAATCAAGTAGATTCATGATTGGAGTGTGAAGGAAGAATAGAGAGCGAAGCAGGTGCCGTGGAAACATACTATTAGAACGTGTCCTATTTTGATCTGGCAAACCATCGGACATCAGCTGTTTTTATGAATCTATGCCATATAAAAACAATCAACGGCGGTTGAGCAGTGGCGGTAGCATTAGCCGACTAAAGATAATATTTTATATGACTAAAATTTAAAATTGCTTTTAACTATTTAGCAACAATTATGTAAATATTGTATCATTATTCAATGCAAACTGATCTTCTTCATATTTTTTTAGTAAAAAAATAATTAAAATTGACAAGTCTTCAGTAAGACGACTACAAGCCATTTGAAAACCGGACGGCTTGGATATATTTACAGTAAAAAAAAAGTGAATTAATTAAAAAAGGAAATTCTTTTATTTTTGATTATAATTTAATTGCTGTTACAATTAAAATAACACTACACAATTAAATTGTTTTAGTTTCTAAATCCATTTTTTAATAATCACTTTTAACAAAAAACAATTTCAATAAAATTTGCAGATCAGCTGTTGTAAACAAATAATAATTAGGTCAGACGCAATTATACATGTACGTTTGTGACCAAATATTAAAATTCTTCTGTAAAATACCAATTTTGACCACATGCAGAATTACATATGACTTACACAGATAAAAAGTCAGATGTAAAAAACATGATTTTGTCATTAAACATTTTCCTCTTAAAATTACTTTTTCTACTGCTGGACAAAATTTTATTTTCAAACAAAATCATTTAATAGCAATTTATTTCATTTTTGGTTTAAAGCTAAAAAAAAACAACTAGGACGAACGACGAATTTTACACAGAACTACGAATTTGTCATTAAACCATCTTTGCGTAAGTCAAATGAAACTTAAATAGGATGACGAAATTATTTATAAATTTATTTAAAATAAAAACTTCGTTATCAGCCAACATTTACAATAAATAAAAAGTCTGTAGAGAAATGAATATTTCTAAAGAACAATATAAAAGTTTTAAAATTTTTAATATTTTATATCTTGTAAATAGTAGTTTCAGTTGATCACTATCTTGAGTATAATTATGAAGAATGCTGATAAAAGTCGCCGAGAACCTGAAATCGCATTTGATTCTGCTACTATCTAAATGTTACTGTTACTCTTGAAATTTATCACAATTAAGAACGAACTTAACCCAAAAAAAGAAATAATAATTTATTTAAAAACAAATGAATGAATAATTTACAGTTCACGAAACCTCTATTTTTGAAGTTTTTATCCGTCTATTTGTGTTCGTATCACGCACAAAATGCGAAATGGATTTCACTTAAATTTTGTAAGGAGATCTGTTAGAACCTTGGTTCAAATATAGAATACTTTTCTTTCGTAAAAATAAGTCATTTTGTAGAGAAACTAGATATACAAATGTGAAAGCACCTAATTTTGCCAACATAATGGTACTTAAATAGTTGTCAGCAAATTTTATTTTTGTAAATGGAAAGCTTTTAACACTGTTTACAGAACTCTAATACAAATATTTAAAAACACATTTTTATTTTATTTTTAAGAAATTTAAAAATGACACATTGTGAAATCATAAGCACTGTGAGTTTTTTATATATTTATGTGCTGTTAATAGCAAAGAACAAAAATTTTAGTTAACCAGAAATAAAACTATGTAAAATAAACAGAAAAACGTTGCCTCTACACAAACATATTCGTCGTTCGTCGACATAAAAAATAAAAATTATTAATATTAATTGTGCCCATTTTCATATACACAAATGTATTTTATTTTTTTCGACGAATATTCACAACGAAAAATTCTTCGCTTGTTCCACAAGTTTTCACTGCATTAAGTAGAATAAAGGCTGCAATAACAAACTGATATATATTAAAAGTTTGTAAAAGCTTTAATTAGTTATTACTATTATTCTTATTTACTCTTAAATGACAATAATGAATTACACTGAAAATATGTTATTTTTATTTTATTTTATGTTTTCCGGAAATTTGACGTACATATAGCAATTTCGTTAAATGCCGCAACTTATTAACAATTCTGGCAACACTGCAGAAACGATAACAATTTTGTTAAGCACTTGCCTTTTTAAACGACTTCAAAAAAGTAAGGACGTTATCAATTCGTATGAGTGTTGCCTTTTTATGTTTGTGACCGAAGAGCTAAGTCATTTCTAAGCCTAAATTGGTAATTTTTTTTGTTTATTTAAAAGCATTAACAGATTAGTTTCGTTTTAAAAACAGTTTATAATTTTTAAAGAAACATGATTTGAAGTTTGTCTGTTTTAAAGTCGGATTATTTTTTAACTATTAAAATTAACTGGCAGTCCCACGATATCGCAATCGTTCGTTCGTTCGCATAATTACATTCAAAACAAAAACAATTTTTAAGAATTTGTTTTTGTTTTAAATGTAATTTTGCGAACGAACGATTGCGACATCGTGGGACTGGCAGTAAAAATAGTGAAATTTTCATGTTAAAAGTTTTTGTTTAATTTCGTTTGCAACTGAGCAATACTATTAGTCAGTGTCAAAGTTTTTTCTAATGCAAGCGAAATAAACCGTAGTAAATTAAAAATACGGAAATATTTTTATTTCATTGATAAAAACGACGCAACTTTGCACACATATGCATTGTTTTCACTACCTATCGCGAGCACCCTTCCTTTTTTAAAATGTTAAGAATTTATCAGTTGAAAATATAGTTTATTATGTTGTTGTTAAAAAAAATGCAACTCTGGTACAGAGCTAGTGCAAGCATGTACCTAAGCAATTAAATAGATAAAATTTATTGAAGCTTATTTTTATCAAAGTTAGTTAAATTTAATGTCAGAGAATAAAACTGCAATTTCTAAAATGAGTAACAACATTTTTAATGTTAAAAAAAAATTCGTCATTTAAAAGCATTTTAAAGGTGGACAACAAATTTGTTATGTTATTTGTTATTATGAAATAATAAATGAAGAAAATTAAAAAAAAATCTTTCATAATCTTTTTATAGACTTAATGTGTTAAAATTCCTGCTGTTTTCTAATAAACAACATCTTCATCTAAACCGATTTTGAAAGAGACAAACAGAAAAAATTATTGTACATTATTGTACCAGCAACTCTACTGAAAAGTTAAAATGAATAGCTCAACATTTTGAACCCCTACCCCCCCCCCCCCAAAAAAAAAATTTTTTATCTTAATTTTAAACACACTCACATACACAAATGCTGCCTGTAATAATTCAAAAACAGTTTCTATTAAAAGTTACCGCCTTTTTTTGTAGCTGTCAGTCACATATACTTCTCAAACTTTTCGCCACCACCACTCACAGAAGCCAACAAGCAAACCAGCAACATACTGGGCGTCTAAATGTCCTCTGACTCTTTGTGTATTCTGTCCTTATTCTACGGAAACACTAAACGAATTTTTAAATGTTTATGAAACTGTTTGTGTGTGTGTGTGTGCAAGACGATATTTATAGTAGAACCAGTATCAAATAATAATTTGTATCTGTTTTGTAATCAATTCGATTCAAATTTGACTTAGCGGTTGCTTCAACTGCAACTGTAGTCATTACACACATACAAGCACCACACAGATTTGTTTACAGAAAGAACAAGTATTTCGTTTATGTTTTTAAAGGAAACAAAATTTGCATTTATTTAAGGATTTCTTTGGTTCGCATGTTGTTAACAGGCAAATTAAAATTGAAGATAAATAAAATATAAATTTGAAATTTATTTAAACTCATGCTTTATTGTTTAAATTATATAAATTTATTTAATTCAATTTTTATATTCTTTACTTTTAGGTTAAAATATGGTTTCAAAATCGTCGCATGAAATGGCGCAATTCCAAAGAACGTGAATTATTAGCCAGTGGCGGTTCAAGAGATCAAACATTACCCAATAAAAACAATCCCAATCCGGATTTATCTGATGCCAAAGGAGATCGTCCCTTAACACCGCTCTCGCCTCTGCCCATTTCCCCACAACGACGCAGTGTCTCTCCCCCTAATTCTCCCAGTTTAAAAGAAGACTTAACCAACTCTGCTAATAGTACTCCTAAGCCCTTGATCTCTCCTAAATCTTCAAATTTACTGCAGTCACCGCCTATTATGAGTCATATACCACAACCAGTTACGAGCATTGGTTCCTCATTTGGTAGTTCACAACAAATGCAGATTTCTTCACCTCCTCCACTGCTTACGGTAGCAAAATTGCCATCACAACATGATCAGTCGTCTGCCTCATCTACAGCTTCATCGCCGCCCAACAACGGTTGTGGTGGTGGTGTTGGCGTCGGTATAACGCCCCTGACAAGTGCTGAGTTTCAAGCGAAAATTAATGCTGAAATGCATAAACATTTGGTGGCAGCTGATTTAAAATTTAAACTGGAAACAACCCTCAATGAAGCAAAACAACGACGCATAAACATGTTGAATATCAGTGCTGGTGGGATGGGACCAGTAGATTCCTTACATTCCATTTCTTTACATCCAGGACATCCAGCTAATAATATTTTTATAACAAATGCTATGCAACATCACTTACAGCAGCAGCAGCAACAACAACAAGCGGCTATTGCTCAACACCAACAGCAACAACAACAACAACAAGCATCATCTCTTCAACACCCGCTTAACGGTCCACAGCATAATAATCAACAATTCCAAAATACTGATTTCATTAAAATGTACTACGATGACTATGAAGAATCAAATTCTGATAGTGATGAAGAAATTAGTGTAACGTGACCGCCTTAATTGGACTAATATTGATTTTAAAACATCTTTTTAAATTTAAAGCAAATTGTATATATTTCATTAATGGAATTAATTTAAGTTTATTTAATAAGAAAATATTTATTTAGTAACTAATAACACCTTAACTCGTCTTAACTAATAAAATTAATAAAGATTTTTTTCGAATTTAAATTCAATATTTAAAGTTGGTTTTATTATTAGAATAATTTGTTTATTTTATCTAAATAATTTTTTAATCTGGCATCTCTATTAGCTAATTCAACACATAACGAAGTGAATGTCTTTGCTAAATGTTATACCCAAGAGCAAAACCGAGGTGAATTAAGATGTTTTCATTTTTTTGATATTTTTCAATAGGGCATTCAGTAAAATTAAGACTCTCTATAATTAAAACTTGCATTTAATCAAATCCATTCTTTATTTTCAATTAATTCACATTTTAAAATAATTTTGTTAGTAATTAAATAAAAATGTTATCGAAAATTAATAATTTTAATCAACTGCGTCCCAAAACTCAAACTAAAGCATTTCATGAGTGGACAACGCGTTTTCGTTTTTGAACATTTGAGAATTCTTTAAATATAAGCGGTTGTTTTTTCGCACGTAATTATCTACTTAACCGTGAAAATTTCCTGTTTTTGGCACTAGAAGCTTCACAGAAGATTATAAAGATTAAAGTGTTTTTGAAGACACATTGTATTAATAGTTTCTTATTTAATAGAAGGATATCCCATCAATCAGACATAGGGTCGAAAGAGGTACTATTGGAAATCAGTAAGATCCTTCGACGCTGCGAGCAAAATACCGCGCCTACCTCTAATTTTTCTATATCATTTGAAACAATGAAGAAACTGCCATAAAAAAAACAAATATATGGGCCGGTAGAGAAGTGAAAAACTTGACTGTAGCCCATATTTTCCGAGTTACGGGCCTCTGAAATATTCAAAATTCTTAAAATATCAATATGGGTATCATGTTAAAAATTTCGAAAAGATCTTTAAGGAAATGCTAAAATTTAAAAAAAATGCTTAACCCATTAAAAGACGATGGCATTTTTATGTACATTTTTTTTTTAATTTTTCAATTTTCTCTCACCTTAATATTTTATTTTTTAATTTTTTTTATTTTTTTTATTGGGGTTACTTCACTAAACGAGATTTAGATAAATGGTGAAGGGTATATTAGATTTGGCATAGCCGAATACTGCGCTCTTAATTGTTTTTTTTTTTTTTTTGTGGATTGCCAAAATATGTATCCGAAGTCCTAAAAATGAATTTTTTTTGCCCTAAAATTTATAAAGTAAAGATAACTGATTTCCTCTTAATGAAGACTTGTTTGGAAATATTCTCAATATTATGTGATTTAATTATAGGTAATAACTTATGTTCTACGTTAAGTTTTACTCAAAATTAAAAAAATTAAATTTGTATTATTTTAAAAACACAAAATTGTCTGTGATTAGTATGGAAGTATCCGGCTAAGTGCTTGTAAAGGTGTCGTAAATGTGAGAAGTGATGAATGTAGTAGTGTGTGGTAGCATTAAAATTTTATCGTAGGTGGGGCGGGTTTCTAGTGGGAGAATGTCAACTTCCGTCTTCGTTTTATGACCATTTAATAATTGTGCTGTCGGTGTCCGATTGTTGTCAACGCTAACTATTTTATGTATATTGAGCTTTTTATTCATAAATAAATTTTATTGTCCGACCTTACGCCGGAAGTTGCAGGATAAATAGCTGCATTCGCTGCCGTTCAAAATTAAACATGGTGAGTGGCAATAAATGGTGAGTAAGCCGGTCCTCCCGGTATATTTTGTTACCTTCAGATTGAAGTTTACAATTCGGTTTTAAAAATTTTTCATTAAGTAATATCAATTTTTTGTCATAAAAAACTACTTCGAGCTGTAAAGCTGCTGAATCTGTCATCATGCATTGTGCATTCCAGTGCTTAGCATGAACATTTTGGGTACCTTTTTAATTATATGGCATGTTTAAGCATCATACCCAATACTATTAATTTGTCAAACTTGCTTTGACATTTCTAAAGCGTATCAACATCATCGAAGAATATTTCTAGTAGCCTGTCGTTGTAAATATCATCGTCGTTGTTAACAAGGCATTTGCTTTGCGCAACTTCAGAGTAAAATATATTGTTGCAAAAGCTTGAATCATGGATATTACCTTGATGTTCATAACTTGATAACTGAGAAAAGTCTGCATCATTAAAGTTAAAACTTATGTAACCTGGTCGTTTATTAGGCGTTCCAATTTTGGCCATTACACGCTGTTGTATTTCTAAATACTCTTTGCGACAGCGGCACTTTGGGTCATCAGTCTTGTGGTGAAAGTTTCTCAGAGTGTTTTTAATGCAGTTATAACATTTGTACACTACGCTTCAATTTTGAGCGCTTTTATTTAACGTGCAAGAAGGGAAATCGTGAATAACTCGGTTACAATTTTAGCACCGTGAGAATACATTGAACATTGAGTAGGACCTTTATTTCCCGAAATGGTATTTTCCATTTAACAGATATATTAAAAAAATATCGAATTTTTATTATATCACGTTTTGACACAAGTTGTCTGTCGAACTAGAAGAAACACAACGCATCATTTTCGTTTGGGTGTAATTTTCTTTAACACTTACCAACTTTTTAATGTGGCTTTTAATAAATTCATCAACAATTATTTCAGTTGTCAATTCTGCCGTTCTTTATTTTTAGTTTTAAATTCTGCCGTCCTTTATCTCGTAAGTGTAAAAGCAGAATTTTTGGTCCTAAAGAATCTTAATCGCTTATTCGTAGTGAGACCGCGAGTTGAAAATTATTTTTGTTCCAATGGACATTCTTCTGAACAATAAATTTCTTACCAATTAATTCAAATTTATTTACAATTTTCTACAAAAAATTGATCGATTTCAAAAAGGTCCAAGTATTAGTTTAAATATGAAGCAATCATCATCAATGATATCATGTGATGGACGGCCATCAACAGTGCAGCAGTTACAGAGCGGTAACCAAGATTTCTGTGCAGGTGCCAACCAATGTACGGACCATGGATCAGGGCCTCATGTTGCGAACTATTGAAAGTATGTCATGAAAGGTAATGTTTCCAGAATGTTAAATGTTTTTTTTTGCTTTTTCCTATCCCGTAGGGGATCTTCTATTGCCTTGATGAGGCAAAGAAGCATCCGATAGAATCACTGATATGGAGGCTTGTCTGTTTTGGATATTGAAGAAGTCTGTGATGTTCGTCAATTTTTTCGGCGACAAGCCCAATGTACCGATTTTTTGAGCCATAGAAAAGATAGCAACGTCAACACAGCGCAAATATACGAATTTAACTTTAATAGGATTTAACTTTGGCGGCATTGTGTCAACCTAAGAATTTACTTAACTTAAGAAAAATCGAAAACAAGACTCATAAGAGTAACATGCTTAAAGGAGGTTCCATATTGTTCGCTGCTATCTATTTTAAATTTGTTACAGCAAACAAAGCAAAATATATTTCAGGTTAATTCAAAATGAGGCCCTATGAAAATAAGACACTTTTAAATTTTTTATGCTGGCTTTAAGAACGACTGAGCAATACATACTTTGCGTAGATTTATAGTCTCAGTTCAAAAAAGATATGTGTGGGTTGGTAGTAAGCAAAAACAAAAGTACAAAACGCGTTGTAAAGAGAACAACGAAGAACTTCTTTTAATTTTGTGTGGACTGTATCTAACTCTTAATATTGATTATTTGGTTAAAAAGATGATGTTGACACTGTACACAACTTAAAGTAGATAGATGAGAAGAATGCTGATAAAGGTTGTAGCGGTCCAGAAAATGCTGCATTTTAATCTGCCAAAGTCAAATTTTTCTTGTTTTCTTTGGAAAGCGTCCGCATACATTTGTAAATAATTTTTTATTCTAAAAATTTTTAGAAATTAAGTTAAAAAATGAACCTAAGCTAAAAAAGTAAATTTTAAATCATTTATAATATTTTACGGTTCAAGTCCTGATTGGGAAAAAATTAAAAAAAAAAATAATAAAATATATTTCCTTTTTTTAGCCGTAAATATCACGTAACTATACGAATACCCTTTATTTAGCTTTAATTTTTTTTACTTCTTCTTATAGCAGAAATGGCAATTTATTCTCTTTAAAAATTTCAAGCACCTGCCTTTAACGGTTTTTGGAAACACCCTTTAATTTCAAAATTTATGGTTTTATTTCTATAGCGGACTTATTGTCAGTGCCAGGTTGATAACTCTTAACTCGCAAAAAAATTAAGTCAGATTAAATATTTATTTTAATTTTTTTAATGAAAAATAATTTCAATAGCTTTGTTTTTTTTAAATCATCTCACAATAAATATCTCCTAATAATTTTTTTATTCACCTCTTACACGGTTTAGCGCTGGAGTAATACGGTTTTAATTAATTTTTTTTTTTTGTCTTTTGAAAACTACAAAAAACATGTTAAATGTTGTCAACCTGTGACCGACGGAATATTGTTTAAACTCTATGTGAATCCTTAATGTCTGCCTGCTACTGTTCAAAAACTAAAGCCATATAAGTGAAAATAACGTCAATATTGGAGCACTCTTTATTTAAAAGTTTTTTTTTTTAACTTCATGCTGCAGCGCACATAATTTAACTGGCACTGCAGTTTAATAAGTAATAATATTTTTATTAATATAACGTCATTTTCGGAACACACTTTAGCGGCTACAGTAACACATCTTCTGTAGAAATCTCAAAAGTTTTCCTATCACTGTTTCAGAGATAGAGAGCTGTGACAGACGAACAGATGGATAGATATTTTGACGAAAAAAATAGGGTTAAGTTTGTACAACTTTAAGACGAAACCCTAATAATTTGTGAAATATATCTTTATCCCTTCATTTCCCATTATATCTTATACAGTATTGTTCGAAACCTAAGCAACTTTTTCCTACTAAGTAATAATAGACTCATATCTTTTCTTTAAGTAAATTTATAGAAAATATTTTTTTTTTTATTTACTGCTACATAATGTGTCTATAACCTAAAAATAACAACAAAAATTAAATTCCATTTCTTTGGAAGTTATAAGAAAATAAAAACAAAATTAACTTAAAAATTTGCTGTTCAAAACCTAAGCAACTTTTAATATTTGGTATAATATCCTTTGTTTCTTACGACCTCAGCGCATCTTTTAGGCATAAATTCAATAAGATTCGATAGAATAGATGTTGGTATAGCTTCCCACTCTGATTTTAGACAGTTCATCAACTCCTGTTTATTTTTAAAGCGTCGAGTGTCAACTGTCCGTTTTAAAATTCCAAAGAGGTTCTCTAAGGGATTCAAGTCTGGCGATTGAGGTGGCCTATCCAAAACTTGAACCCCATTAGCTGATAACCAATCCTTGAAAAACTTTGATGAGTGTTTTGGGTCATTGTCATGTTGAAACACCCATCGAAGTGGCATTTCCCACTCAGCATAGTTAAGCATGTGAGTTGCTAAAATGTCTCTGTAAACAAAACCGTTCATTTTTGTTTGAATTTCTACAAAGGGACCAACACCACTGGCCAAAAAAGAAGTCCAAACCATCACATTTCCACCCCCATGCTTTATTGTGGCTTTTGAGTACCGGGGATGTAGCCGCTTTCCTTTTGGTCTTCTCACGTGGCAAACTCCATCTGAATTTAGTAAGTTAAATTTAGACTCATCACTAAACAAAACAGTTATCCATTTAGATATAGTCCAATCCAGATGTGCTCTAGCAAAATCCAACCTAAAAGAATCAAAAAGCTGAGAAAATCAGAGACTACGTGACAATCAATCAAGCAAACCTCTTTTTTAAATGCTTTTTAGTCAGCATAGGCTTCTTACATGGTATGAAGCTCCTTAAGTTTTGTTCCAATAAACGTTTTCTTACTGTGGAAGAACTAATCTGAAATTCAGGCTCATTCACTCGCTCCTTCGACTAAATGGATTTTTTTTAAGTAGACGGAAAATTTTCTAGTCTTTTCGCTCAGAAGTTTTTCGAGGTCGCCCACCGCTATTGGCTTCCTCTACTTTCCCAGTAGCTTTATACTTTTTTATAAGTCGGGAAACTATTGATTTATTAATATTCAATTGGTTTGCTATAGAAATTTGGAATTTACCGTTATTAAAAAGTTCAATAATCTTTTGCGTAAAAGCTGATCCATAACGAGATCGCGTCATGTTTGCACTTTTAAAGAATTGGTACCACTTAAATGCATTAAATCAACCAAAATTAATTTTTTCAATAGCAATCATAACGGGACTAAAATTCTTGTTAAAAATGTTTGTTGTTTTAGTTAATATTTCGCAACAAATGCAACAATGTAAAAGTTGCTTAGGTTTTGAACGGCGAATTTTTAGTTAATTTTGTTTTTGTTTTTTAATTTCTTCCAAAGACATAAAATGTATTTTTTGTTGTTATTATTAGTATGTAGACTATATGTTTAATAATAAATAAATTGGAAATTTTTCATTAAGCTATTTAAAGAGAACTTATACTACCATGAGTATTTACTGGGGAAAAGTTGCTTAAGTTTCGAACAGTACTGTATATTTCTGTTCTGAATTTCACTCGAAATTAAAACGTTCGGAGTTTTTATTTATAACGACTATGTCTTAGAAATTCCAATGTTTTGATTTCGAGTGAAATGTGAACAGTTACAATTTCTTTTTTAATATTTTCTGTTTTGACTGAAAAGTAAATTTTTTTTATTTTAAATATTTTTTTAATATAATTTAAATAAGATAAACGCTTTTCGTTTTTCGTTAAATATTTTTATTCGTTTATATTTTTGCATGCATATAATATACATATATGTGTATGTATTTTATTTTATTTTTTTTTTAATACTTTTTTATTCTTCTTAAAATTTAAATTTAATAAAAATTGTTTTACAAAATCGTTAACACATTGAAAAAGGGACAATTATGACAGAGTTAAATACTGGTGAATTAGCCGACTTAAAACTAAATTAAGTTTCGGTGCATCACTGGTGATAAATAGTCGTCAACACACTAAATAAAAAAATTTTGTCTAATAACTAAAGTTTTGAGTGCAATGACTAAATACTAAGAGGTAATTTGTACATTTAAAGGTTTTAAAAAAATAAATATCAAAGAATTTATATCTTCTAAATCTGTGACTCTAAAATATAGAGCGTCAGATGGGTTAATTTATTCATCATCTAAATGTTTGACATGATTTGCCGCTTTCGGTGGGTTTGGTTTATACAAAATAACTTGAGAAATTTTCTTTAAAGTCACAAGTTTCTTTTAGGATTTTAACTTTAAAATTAAATTTTTAGAATTTTGAACTAAATTACTTTTACAGACTCGAGTCGGTGTAATTCTAAGACTTTACCTATACTGTGGATGATAGTAATAGGGTTATTAAATACTTCAAATACAAGTTGTGACTTATTTTATTCATCATCTAAACGTATAGCATGATTGATATGACCACCATCTGCAGGAGTTTTTAAGTGTTCCGAAACTGAGGCACCACCCAAATAAATCGCACTGTCAGTTTTTGTTTTTGCTTCCGACTTCATATGAAGATTATTGGAACTTTGTAAAGAAGTTATTTTCAAGACACGACGTTTTTGCACAGTGTTGAAAATGACCGATATTAAAAGGCCCAAAAATATAGTTAGCAGACAACCAATCATGGAGTACCACATGTAGCTGAGTTTGAAAATGAAGAAAGAACTGTAAAAATAAATAATAAATTTAAAGTTATCACCAGAAAAATATTTAAAAATAATAACAAAGTCTTACGTGAATCCATGTGTTTCCTCTTTTATAATCGATTTAACAACAACAGCACCTAAGGTCTGATTGGAACTAATCAAACAATCACAATTTTCCACAGAAACTGGCAAAGAGACAGGTTCCACATTTGCTATTTGAGCCACGACACCAATAAAAATGACAACAAACAAAGATATAATGCCGCCATAAAAAGCTCCCTTGGTATTTGCATTTTTAAAAGCGATGCCCAACACAAACAAGCCCAAAGTAACTCCACCAATTAGGCCATTCAAGGTGAGAGTGGCCTGTAAGACACCACCCAAACGCTCAACAATAAAAACTAAACCGAATGATAAAACACCAAAACCCAAAGACATCCACTTGGCATAGAGGGCACCTTTATCTGGAGTGATTTTAATATTCATGCCATTAACCAATAAATCTTCACATGTAACAGCCGACAAGGAGTTTAAAGCAGAGGCGACCGTTCTAAAAAATTAAAAAAAAAATTATTTTTATAATTTAAATTTAAAAGCAAAAAAAAACAAGAATTGATAAACCTTAACTTACCCCAGACTGGCCGCAAATATACCAGCCACAAAAATGCCAGCCGTAGTATAAATATGCTCATAAGTGTGTATTATATAAAATGGCAACATCTGATCGCTGGCTGTTATACGTCCAGCTGTTAAAGGATCACAATCGGAGTAGTGATTGAATACCATTAAGCCGGTATAGAAGTTGAGTAGGAAGACCACCACCAAACCCAATATGGCGAAACCTAAAGCAATTTTCGCCAACTTTAAAGATTTCAAAGACATACATTTCTGTACGGAAGCTTGATTCGTACAGAACAGGGAGGTCCAGTAAAAGAAACCACCAATAACCACCGACCACACTGTATGACGTATAGTAGGATCCACATTAAAACTTCAATAAAAAACATAAATAATATTTTTAATTTATTTTTAACGAATTTTAAATTTTATTTAAAGTGATTAAAACTTACTTGAAAAATTCCAAACGGCCCCTTTCAGCAGCATTTTCAAATATTTCAATTGAAGTGCCACTATAAAAATATCCCAAAATCACAACCAGTACCAAAGAGATGGCTAAAACAGCAGCCTTAAAGTGCGGAGAAAAAATATAATCAAATATAAAAAATCTTTAAAAGCCGTTAATGTTATTGTTTTTGTTGCTTTTTAAAAAAGTATTCGTCTAGTTTCGTTATTTGAAATATATTAAATTTTATTTGCCCAAATTTTGAATATTTTTCCCAATCAGGGATTGAACCTTGGAATATTGTAAATGATTTGAAATTAACTTTTTTGGCTTAGGTTCATTTTCTAATTAATTTTTTCGAAAGAAAAATAATTTTTCAAGTGCATGCAGACGTTTCTGTCACTCAGACTCTTTCTCCTTTTTAAGAATGTGTGTTTTTCTTTTTAAATTCAAGTGCGATGTCGTGGAACAGACAGCATATTTTCTCCTGTAATAAGTGGAATTTCTCTACCGAAACCTCAAAAATTCTATGAAATCATTGTGAGGAACGTCGGAAGTTACTCAGGGACAAATTAGACCCTGTAATAAACAAACTCGTGAACGGCCAAAGCACCGCTGAGATCCTGAAGAAGAGGCAGAGGATTCAAATCCCTCAATTCAAAGGAAACAGTCTGGGACATTTCCTCTTTGAAGAAGTTGCAGCTATTAGACACATGATGATTAAAAGGACATCACTTACGGATTATATAGGATACAAAAAATTAACAAGATCCTTAACAACTGCAGAACAAGAAACCAGGTGACAAGTTGACGCCTTGAAATAACGCCAGCAGATATCAGAAGAAGCCGCCAGAAAAAACAATTTTGGAAGGGATAATGTTGCGCTGTGCTTGAGAAAATCGGAAATATACAGAGCATATCGGCAAGGCAAAGGCAAGGAAAAAGTATTTCTTAAAATCTTGATTGGACACTGCCGGAAAATTTGACACCAAATAAAATTACAAATAAACGAAGCAACAAACGCCAAAGGAAGATCATTAGAAAGACAATATGATTGCGGCTGTCAAGGCTGCTCAAACTGGACGCCCAGCACCAGATAACTGATTCTCCTGGCTCAGATTGCCATGAATTCTTCTTTCCTTAAAGGAACATATTGATGTACCATCCAACTTAGCACAGATATAATGACCTTGGGATAAGCAACTTATATGCAATACAAACAAGGCCTGCAGAAAAATATAAATAATGTAAATGACTGCACAGGGGTCAATTTTAGGCCCACACCTTTGGAACTGCAGCTATAAGAAATTATTTGGCATCGAAATTAGAGCCAGAAATTTAGAGAAGACCAAGCGAAAACTAAGGCAAATTTTGGACAAGAGTTGAAATAGACATGCATATTAAAGATCTCATAATGAGCACTAAAACCCGTTAACAATGTGGGATTAAGGTTTGATCCGAAATTAATGTTTTAGGCTGAAAATAGTTACGATGCGAACAAGACATTTAAGAGAAATATACAACTGATCAGATTGATGGCAAATGAGGGTTCATCACTGTAAAACAAGGGCGAACTTTTGATGGCAGCAATCAGTAGTGTCCTTCTTTACGAAAAACTATGGTAGGAAATACGTGATCAAGATTAACGTCAGTACCTAACCGTGAGGCCCTAACCTGACGGTGGTGATACCAATGAGTGAAATACAAAGCGTCGACTAGCGCGACTAGGACACTTGTTCAGCACCACACCTCCCTGCCGGCACCGAACTTTACTAGCAGCCACCACGTGTACCCCGAAGAGACCTCACCAATAACCGGCTATAGAGATGGGCGGCTCTCTTTATGGGCTACCGGTTCCCGTGGCTCCAGTCTCTTTAAAGGCACTGGTCAGCCCTTTGATAAGTTCCCAGTTTGCCTTTCCAGATTTGATGCCTGCACATCGGGAGACTGGTTCCCCCTATAACCCGAAAGTACTGTCCGTGCCTAGGTTTGATCTCAGCCAGATTTCTTTTAGGAAAATGAAATTCTGAAAACATGTGAATACCATGTTGGATTTTAAAACAACCAACGACAAATGATCTAAGAGAGAGAATCAAATAAGACAGAAAATTCTACAAAATAGATCCTACAGAACACTGATGCAAGCGACAGAAGCAGGCTGTTGGAAATGTGTGTAAGTAGAGATGGGAATACAAGCTGGCCACTGGGAGAGCAACCCGAAATGCTTAGTGGTTTTAAGTCGATATAACATATTGCTCAGACCAAAAATAAGAAAAGGTGGCAACTCCTTCCCTAAATAAAATACTATTTTTGTAAATGTTGGTTCATTTTTCGAATTAAAATATTTTGTGGGATTTTTCTTTACAAATTTTTAATTTTTTCCTCAATCAAGGATTGAACCGTGGAATATATTTTTCAAATGTATGCAGACGTTTTCCAAAGAATTTTAATAATAAAATAAATTTTCTTGTTTTCTTTGGAAAACGTCCGCATACATTTGAAAAATTATTTTTCTTTCTAAAAATTAAATTAGAAAATGAACCTAAGCCAAAAAAAGAAAATTTTAATTTATTTAATTTTTCTTTGTTTTATTCCCTCTAAGGAAATGTTTAAGTCGAAAAGTTTAACACTTAATTTTTTTGCTCTGATTTTATTGATTTATTTTTACCTGAAAAGTATCAGCAATAACAACAGCTTTCATTCCTCCTTGAGATGAATAGAAAACACAAACAAAATAAATTAAAATCACAGCTATTTTTGTATTCAATCCCGTAGCCTTTGAAAGAGCAATAGCGGGTGCTAAAACAGCTACAGCTGTATAGAAACACATCTGGAAAGTAAATAAATGTCAAAAATAAAAAATAATAAACAATCAAATATTTGATAGAAACTCACCTGAATAACATATAAAACAGCACCAAGGATACGAATTTCTTTGCCAAAACGTATTCCCAAATATTCATAACAGCTGGTTAATTCCATTTTGAAATAAATGGGATAAAATATTTTAATAGCAACAGGTATCACAAGGACCATAGGTATAACTTTTAAAATGGTAAAAAAGGTTAAAAAATATAAGTTGTTTTTCAGTTTAACACTACTTCTCAACTTACCGATTAAAACAAATTGTGTCCCTTGAAAATACATTTCCGAAGGATTGCCCAATAACTCAATGGCCGTTATAAAACTGGTAGTCAAACTAAGAGTCACCGGAAATATGGACATTTCCGAACCAAGTAAAAATTCACTCGAAGAGCCACCCGAGTTATTAAAGTAACCATAAAATACGCCAATACCCAATGAGATGACTAACATGCCTAAAAGCACAGCATAGTCGTAGGGTGAAAAGACCGCCTTATGCGATGGATTACTGCATTCTTCTAAAGGCTGTTCTGTCGTAGAATGCTGATATGATTTCAACAATATCGAGGCAGCCGCTTTAAAATCAGAATTTTCAGCAGAATCCTTTTCACCACGTACTATTAAATACTTGGGGCTGTTTCGCAAAGGATCGGTGGTAGTTTCATAATTTATGGGCACACTAGTGTCGCGTAGAGCTAAACAGCTGGCACTATGAGCCAAAGCGCATAAAAATAATAGCTTCAATATGGCGACCATGACTGCAGACATTTTGTAGAGTTTTAAAGTTTTTCTTAACTTTTCGTAAATTATTTAATATTTCCTTTTAATTTTTATTTAAAATCTTTTATGTATAATTTTCTTAGTAAATTTTTCAACGTTTACGTTTTTATCCCTTTTTTACATGAAATTTGAGTGGGGCGAGTAATTTACATTTCCGTTTAAGCTTTCTTTTGAAAGTTCCAGTTATAACCACAAGTTCAATAAGCTGTAATGATAAAGAAAAAATAAATTATTTTATTAAGTTTTTATTTATCTTTCATAAAATGATTGTGTCTTGTTGTTGTTTTTTATTTTTTTTTAATTTTTTTCTTAAGAATTAAGAGCACAATTATCTGTTTTTTAAGATGTTTTTATTATTTTAATTGATGTTTTATTAATTAATTAAACTATGGGTGTTTATTGTCATTTGTTGTTAAATAAAATATTAAAACAAAAAATTTTTTTAATGCGAGTAGGAACTGTAAACAGTTTGAGTTTCAAGTTCAATAATATTTCCTTAGTTTTGTTTTTTATGTAAGTCAATGATCTTCAATTAATTAATTGCCATTGAGAAATAAAAATTTAGCAATGAGTTCATAATAAACAAAACTACAAATAAAAATATATTTGAAATAAGCGAAAATGATCTTATCAAAGCAAGAAACCTTTACATCGTTTTTGTAATAGAAGACTTATATGGTGTTGCAAAATCTTTTGCCACTTTAGAGTCCACTAAAGAAATTTTATATACAAAACAAATCTAAGGCGATCACGAAACGATCAACATTATTAATTTTACGGCATGAATGTATTTTGAACCATCATATCAGCTTCAGAATTCGCAGTTTTAGTCAAGAACATGGGTTAGTAAATGTGTGAGGAAGAACCTTTGAGCAAAAAATGATATTGTTATGAACTTTTCATTGACGTTTCCCAAGAAATTGACAAGGAAAGTGTACTGCCTCTGCATTAAATTTAAAAGGAAGTCAAAGGCCGATCACTGGGTATAAATAATTTGAACGTTCATAAAGATTTCAAAGTGCCATTGTTTAAAGCAGAGATCTTGAGGCGTGTGAAAAAGCATTTAAGGAAGCTTAAAACACATCAAGGCGAGTAGGAACTTAAACGTCTTTAACGATCGTTGTGACAAAAGACAAACAAGGAGAATTTGTTTCTCTGTCGAACATAAAAGAGATGACTTTTGAATTACAGCAGCAAGTATAAAAAATGTGTTTTTTGTGTCTAGCACCGCTTTCATTAAAAAACTTTATGTGTTAGATTAACAAAAAAAAAAAAAAAAACTAAAAGAAAACTAGAAAAAACAAAGTTTTTAAATAAAATTTCAAAATATGTTAAAAATCTTAAAGTAATAAAATTTTTTAAACGTTGGGATCTAACCTTCCGAATTAACAGGGCTCATGGTATTCGTTTTGTTACTAAAATTTTTTTACTACCGTAAGTAATGGCTGCGTTCCAAAAATTTTTGGATAAAGTTCTTAAAATTAGAGTAAATAAAAATTATTCTCAAATAAAGACAAAAATGTCGAAAAGTACGGAAACACGAACAACCAAACTTCTTCATAAAACAAGATGTAAAACCAAATGTACATGCAGCTGTTCACACAAATGATCTTATATGATCTTGAAATTATTTTGTTATTATTTAAATATATTTGTTTTTGGTTTTTTATTGTTTTTTTTTATTTTTTTTTTATTTCTATTTTTTTATTTTGTTATAAAACTTTTAAATTACACATTCATGAATATAAAACTTTTTAAAATTATTTTTAATTTTAGTCCCAGCCAGGGGTTGAACCGGTGATCATCATAAATCAATTAAAATTTATTTTTTCGGCATTGGTTCATTTTTAATTTAACTTTTATTAAGAAAAATTATTTTTCAAATGTACGCGGACGTTTTCCAAAGAAAACAAGAAAAATTAGACGCTGGCGCTTTCCAAACGTACCAAATAAAAAGCCAGCGACGACGGTCTACACCGAAAGGTATGACAATTGTATTATATTTCCTGGCGGAATAAACCCGACTAACTTAATACCAATTTTGTTCGTCTCGGTTTCTACTTTTAAAATCTATAGGCATTTTGGGCGAGAGTACCATAGTTTCCATTGGAAAATTCAAAATTTTTTTGTAATCAGTAAACGCGTTTCTTCATAATTATTTTCTTAATACACAAATGTTTTTTTATTTATTTCTAATTTACATGAATTTTCCTATTTCTAGATTTCAAACTTAATGCTTAATTAATTTTTTACTTCCCGGTTTTCCTTCGATTTTTGAAGTCCCAAAATCGTTGCTATTTCTTTGACGCTGTCTTAGCGCATGTCCACAATCTATCCAAAGAAAAAGTCTGAGCTGTTTGGATCAGGAAGAATAAGAAGATTTTTATTCTCTTTAAAGCTCTCTCTTTTACCCAAACTTGTAGTACGGGAATAATTTTCGATGACATTAGTATCCCACGGGACCCCAAAGTTGAGTACAGAAACGCACCTAATATTGACATTTTAAAAAGCTTTTAAGCTTCTTTTAATTAAGGTAGGATTCTGCTGGTGTTAATTATGTAATATTTAAAAAAATAAATCCTAATTTAACCTAAAATCAAAAAAATCAAGAACATATTAAATTGCAATATATAATTTCATAAATTTAAAAGGAAATTATAAGCTTAAAATAAATAATAAATTGAAATTAGATCTGTTTATTTTTAATAACAAATAAAAATGTTATGAATAGCTTGTTAGAAAGAAAAATACTTTAAATATGGCGTTCGAAATTTCGAAGATCAGATTTTATACATCACATATCAGGACTAAAGAAGGTTTGTCAGTGTTTTTTCGTACTAAAATCTCTTTTTAAATAAGTGTTTGTCAAACCAAGTTGGATTCAACTTCTTATAAAGAACAAACATCAATTGAACTGAAGCGAGTTTTAATTCAGTAATTTCTCACAGTCTAAATAGCAGCCAATTTCATCATTAAACAAATTATTTCTTTATTATTTTTTTTATTAAAGTGTTGGACATTTCTTTACTTTATTAGTTACAATAATCATAAAATATAAGAGTGGAGATATTTTAACTTTTAAAATTTTAAATTATTAAACACTTTAAACTGACGTTACAAATATTTTATACTCACCAGACAATTGTTTACAAGATGCTGATCAGCCTCTTGCAAACAACAAATTTGTATTACGTTAAAAACATTTTTACACTGATGTCAATGTGGCTGTATTTTAAAAGTATTTAAAGAAAATACAAAAAATCTTTAATAAAAAGTACGAGGGAAAAATTTAAAATAATAAAGAAGACTCTTAAATGCTTTCGAAAATTCTAGAAAAAATATATATAAATAAAATGACTTTAAATAAAATGAACAAAAAAAAAAAAATACATGGCTTGAGTTAATTACTGATTTTATTAAGAAAGATAATTGTTTCCAAAGGATGTATTAGCTTTTAAGACTAAAAAAACTTTAAATTTGGCAGAATGTAATTCATTTTCAGGATGTGTTAACACCTCTTTCGACAGTATGTCTGATTGATTGAAGTATTTTTTTTTTTTTTTTTTTTTTTTTGTGAAATCAAGTTTGCCGAGACAACAGACGGATATCGCTCAATCAACTACGCTATGCATAAGGATTCAAAATATATATACTTTATGGGGTCGGAAATGGATATTGTAGAAATTACACACGGAATTACAAACTTATATAAACCCTTTTTCCACTTTTTGTGGTGAAGGGTATAATGAATAAAGGTGCCTATCATGAGCGACTTTCAAACTTCGACGTAGTCAAAAGAGCTCAATGAAAAAATTTTCATGCACACATTTGCTATTGTGAATTTTACCCATTGGGATAATTCACAATAGTACATACATATCAGCCTTCACTATAAATAAATATGTATTAAAACTGGTTAAAAGCTTTTTAGAAATGGATTCCACTATGTAATTAGACGAGATTTTAACCAGGGTATTATTAAGAAAGTTAACAGTTTTATGGATAGTTTTCAACTGTGCAAGAAGGTGTTTATGGAATTGCTGTCTACTACAGATAAGCTGCCGTCTGAATTTTTATGGATTTTCATTTTACCAAATAAAAGTTTTGTTTCGTTACAGCCTAACATAAATTAGCACGTAAAGCACAACGTGATCTGGACTGTAGCTTTTGCACTGAAATTTCATGTCTAAATAAGAGCGCCTACTTTTTAAAATAAAAAAGGTATAAAAATGCTACCTTGCTCCCAAAATAGCTAAATTCTCATTACTTTTAAACAAAAAAAAACTAAGAAGCAGCCAACTTTACTTCCTAGCGCACTGTTAAAATCGGCTTGCTTCATACATTTTTATATACATGAAAATTTTTGACAGATAGAATCTGCCTTACGCGCCAATTTAGGTTTAACTTTTAGAGATAAAAAATTTTAAAATTTTGGAATTAAACAAACCATACCCAATGTTCGACAGCCAAAGAAGATTAGAAGATTAGAAGAAGAACATTAAATGCAACTCATAATAAGGGACGTATACTAATAATTAAATTATCAAGAAAAACAATCATTTTGTCAAAAAAAATTAACAAAACTATTCGTTAAATAATAATTAAAAAACAAATTCAAACTATCGTTGACATAAAAAAAAACATTAGGTGCGTTCCCGTACTCAACTTTGGGACCCCGCGGGGTCCCGTAAGCCGTACTACAGATTCGGCTAGAAGAGAGAGCTTTTGAGAGAATTAAATTCTCTTCTTTCTGCACAAAATAGCCCAGACTTTTCCTTTAGGTAGATTATGTAAACTAAAATAACAAAAAATAACACGAAAATGTCTTTCAAAAGTATTAGAGCTATTTTACACCACGGCATTTTTAATGAAATTTTTGTTTGTTGGCAAGAGGTGTAGAGACGCAAGCGGGGTATACAAAATGGCATGGTTTGAATTTTGAGAGGATTTTTTTACACTTGCTATGTTTACGTTCGAAGCATTCGTTTTTTTGTATGTGTATTATTTGAAATAACAGAAACAACTACAGTAACGAATATCAAATTAAAAGCGAAATATAAAAATGCCGATGCCATGAAAAATTTTATAGTTTATGGTTTTTATACTCGCTGAAACTTTTAAACAAATTTGCAAAAAAAAAATGGGATAAAATAAACGTACGTAAATCTGGACTTATTTACAAATCTTATCCAAAGAAAAATATTAAAATAAATGTAAAAACAACCGCATGTTTATTTTGGTTGACATCTTGTTTTGGGATAAAAGTTTAGTTTTGGATGTTCCCATACTTTTTAGTATTTTTGTCTTTAAATGAGAATAATTTATTTTTACTGTCATTTTATCGAACTTTACCCAAAAGTACAGGAACAGATCTATTAATATTCAATATATTTAATAGTTCCTAAATTCTATTTAAAGTATTATACCTTTTTATTAAAACAAAAATGAATACGAATTTTGAAATTAAATATGGCCCCTTACAATATCAAAATGTTTGACAATTAATCTCATCTATGTTTTTAGACTTGGTATCATAACCAAAGCTTGTGAAATGGCACAATTGCCTAATTCACAAAACCCCTTGTATCCGTTTATACTGTGTACTGTTCAATTAAAATACAATAGTGTATGCTTGTTGTAGGAAATTTTCATGTAAAATTTTAATACACCAATACACTTTTATTTTGCATGTTTTTGAAAAGTTGTATTGGTAATCGTGTTATCAACTACATGTGAATTCCATATCACATTGAGAAGAAGAAAATAAACAAAAGACATTTGTATTGTTGATGTTAAAAATTTGTTAACAAAAAAAAAAAAAAAGAATGAATAGATAGCATATCAAAAGTATACCTTTCGCATAAAAAATTTTAAATTTTGCTTTTTTCAGCGCTATTGTCCATTTTACTTCCTGAAAACCTTTATCTGAATACTTAAGGCCGGGACACATAGAATCCGTTATACTTTGTACTTTGACAAATTCAACTAAAGTCAAAGTAACGACGGATAAGGTTGGCACAATGAATACTTTGCTGACGAATGTTAAATCAAAGTTTGCTCTCTATTTTTATTCACTTTTAAATTTAATTTGTATTTTATTCACTTGTTAATTTAATTAAATTTGTATTTTATTGTTTGCCACCAAAATTGTTTTATTAGAATCACAAAACACAATTGAAACACAGCAAGAGTTAAAAGAAAACAGAGAAGAAGAAGCAGTTGATAGTTGTCAAAATATTCAACATACGTCAAATGTTAAAAGTTGACCAACTTTCGTACTTTGCGTTGACGGACACGTATTGATTGTGACAACGCTCATAAGAAAACATGTATTTTAACTGACTTGTCAGTTGAATTTGTTAAAGTTTAACGTATGACGGATTCTATGTGCCCCGGCCTTTATTTTCTTCTTTTTATTTGCTTTTTGACGCAAACAAATTGATACAATAATACACTGCGTGTTCACAAGCATATAAACAGAAAGTGTACGAGGGCTGCTATATATATTTCTGGCCTGGCAACACTGAGCGCTGCCAAGTGCAATCTGACATTTCCATTGGAAAGTTTGTCATTTTTAAGCATAATCGTACTCAAAACGTTTTGACGTACGACAATTATTTGCGTTGTTTACAGTGACTTGAAAAAATTAATATAGAAAAAAATGGAATTAACTCGTGAACATTTTCGTGCCATCATTTTTCACAACTTTCGACGTGGATTATCACTACAAGAGTGCATTGATGAACTTAAATCTTTGTATGGTGATGAAGCACCATCCTATAGCACTGTGAAAAATTGGTGTAATGAATTTAATCGTGGCCGAAGCTTGCTCAAAGACGAATTCCGTGAAGGTCGTCCAAAAACGGCTGTTGTGCCAGAGAACATTGATGCCGTGCGTGAACTCATAATGCAAGATCGACATGCGATATTCCGAGAGATAGAGACATCCTTGGACATTTCTTCCACCAGCATACATTCGATACTGCATGAACACCTGACCGTAAAAAAGGTTTGTTCTCGTTGGATCCCGCACAATTTGAAAGTCGCTCAAAAAAAGGATTGTGTCGATTGGTGCAAAGAAATGTTGCAAAAATACGATTGCGGTGCTTCAAAAGACGTTTATAAGATCATCACAGGTGACGAATCATGGATCTATGCGTATGAGCCCGAAACGAAACAACAGTCGACCGTGTGGGTCTTCAAAGACGAGCAAAATCCAACGAAAGTTGTTCGTGGAAGAAGCACTCCGAAGCAATTGGTCGCCAGTTTCTTCGGCAAAACTGGTCATGTGGCGACTGTTCCGCTTGAGCAACGTAGGACGGTCACTTCTGAGTGGTACACTACAATTTGTTTGCCTGAAGTCATCGGAGAAATTCGAAAACCCAACAAGAGAAGACGAATCATTCTTCACCACGACAATGCGAGCTCTCACACATCGGCTCAAACCAGAGCGTTTTTGACTTGGCACCTAATGACTTCTTCTTGTTTCCGCACATCAAGAAAAAAATTCGTGGTCAACGACTTTCGTCGCCAGCAGAAGCTGTTGAAGTGTTCAAAACCATGTTTTAGAGGTGTCTCAATCGGAGTGGAAAAAGTGCTTCGACAACTGGTTTGAGCGCATGCAAAAGTGTATAAATCATGCTGGATAATACTTTGAAAAACAATAAAACCATTTTTGATTATAAATATTCGCATTTTCACTATTAGGCCAGAAATTTATAGAGCAGCCCTCGTATTCGATACAAAATACACTATACAAGATTTTGTGAAGTAAGCAAATAAGTTTCTGGGAATGCTTTTTTCGGCTTGCATGCAACGAATTGAGTTTACTAGTGACAGATGTTTACAATCCCAACTAAATCAATCTTTTAGTAAGATTCTTGTAAGATTTCAATGAAAGCAATTATGAAAAATCATCGCTATTAGGACACTGTTACAGTGGTCACAATAAGAAATTTAATTGAATGTTTTTACATTTGCCATTAATTTTTGCAATTCATGGGCCAACTATAAAAATACCTAATATGTTTTCCCCTTAAGAGATCTACGGCAGTAATTGATAATTTTATCTTCTTTATGAGGATTGACAAGTATTGATTTCTAATAAAAAATTCAAACAGAGGAAATATTGCGGCTACATAGTTCTTCAGTTCTGTCTCTCACGCATTAACAATAGCCGGAATATTAAATTGTCTTAAAAAAAAAGAAAGGTGCATTAAATAAGTACAATTGAACGTACGTTACCATGCCTGGCCTAGGCAGCTTTGCTCTAAGAAATTTTGAAAAAAATATCCAGCACGAGGTAAGCAGAACTTAGGTGAGCCCCTTCACACAATTTGACAAAAAAAATAAACATAAAATATAATTATGGGTCACATCTACATTCTAAAATTACCTTAAGCGTCAAACAGTGCGAAAAAATATGCTAAGAGCCGTCTCTAATGCAAAGCTTTTATTACGCGACTGCTAAAGTCTTAAAATTGTAGAAGAAGGTTCCAATTAGCCGATTTCAACAATTGTGTATGTGTAGTTATTGGTTACTAATGAACAATGTTTGTCTCTGGCCTTAAGACCTAACTTAATAACCTGTTGTGCTACAACAAATATACGTTTCGAAAAGGTTTAAATTGTAATATTTAAGTGGCCAAATTGTACGTTACTTTTACAAATATCTATCAGTTAGTAATTTGCAATCAAACAAACATATTTATTCATTTAACAGCTAGCCACGCCGGTATACAGTGTCCCAATAGAAAAGAAATAAAAAGCAAAAAACTTCCATTAAAATAAAGAAAAAAAAACAAGTTACAAAAAGCAAATTTATCCGGTTAATAGCAGAATGTGCCAGACATACTGGCACGAGTCAGTATAAAAGCAGAAAAATACACCAAAGAGATACAAGCCTACATTTGAAAGTCTTACGTTTTACAACACGAAACAAATTCTTATACTTTACTTAAAGCAAAAACAACAAATACACGTTCAAATAAATTTCATTAAATGCTTAGCGGCTGTAAACAAATACGAACAAACACTTGACGATATCAGTACATTTGATGCAAAAAAACGTAACAAATACTTGGAAAATTAAAATATTGTCATCTTCATTTTGTTTTTATTGAATTCATATTGGAATCTTGTATTCATAATTAATATTTAACTCGCACAAATATTTAATAAAAATTAACTGAATAACTGACTGTGTATGCGGTTGATTGGTTTCACACGTCTTGGGCAGTTAAAATGCATAACGCGCTTTGATTATTGTGGCGCTACTATTGAGTTTAGTTTTAAACATTTTTATTCTGACTCTTCGACAGAGTTAATAGTCATAGCGACTTAAATAACAAAGTAGGCGAAATGCGTTTAAGCAACAATTCATTAATTAAATAAATGTTTTGCGGATCGAAATGAATTGTTGATTTAGTATCAAACAACAACAACAATAGTTTTAAAAAAATATGCTTTTGAAACTCGATTTTCAGCAGGTTTTCTCTTAACAAAATTATTATACTTTAAAATGTACACATCGAATGGTCAAATTGACTGACTTAAATAAAACAATAAGAATTTAAAAAAAATATATCAAGTTCCTAAAACGACATAGCAGGAATCTTTAATGAATCTTTAATTCTGTTCTTTACTATATGTTTTAAAGTTTGTGATTAACTCTAGCCAACCCTGTCTAAAACAAGATGACTTTAATATTTTCATGCAACGAATTTCTTATTTTGAGATGGGTAACGCTCAACAGTTGATGGCATAAAACAATATTTGTTGGCTCCTGTAAAAACAAATCGTTAAAGTTCGTGAAAAGCAAAGAACACGATGAAGTCAAAAAGGTATCAGCGAGGCTCAAATGGTAAATAATAAGCTTTAGGAGGCACTATAGGGAAAATAAGAGCGGCTTATAGAACTCATGAAAGATGTAAGATAATGAGTGGGCGCGGGCAGGCTAAAAGGCCGCATATTTATATTAGAGGGGAAAATTGTGCTCGTAGGCAATCGCAAGGATTACAGAAAAGTGAGGGTTAGGGGTGGTGTAAAAACTCCATAAGTTGTGGCAAAAGAACGTAAAGGATGCAGCCAATGACTCCCACAAGACCGCAATAAGCGTTTACTGAAGACCCAAGAGATCCATCATTATCCCAATGTACTTTTCGTACACAGAATGGAACTTTTAAGATAACAAAGCACTTACTAATGACTGTTTAAAGAATTTAAAATGTGCGATAAACGTGTGATAACCGAAATTCTATAAAAAGGAATATTGGAAATGTTATAAAATTTATGCCACGTAGCACCGTCCTGTTGAAATCAAATGTTGCCAATATCCTCCTCTTTAATTTTTATGAACAAAAATTCGTTCAGCATGGCCTGATAACGATCGCCATTGATTGTAACGGATTTTTTTGTGGCAAAATCGGCATCTTCTGTAAGTCGATCGCAGGCCCACTTAGCGAAGCGAAAACGCATTGGATGGTCAGTTGGCTTCAACTCCTGAACCACTTGGACTTTGTATGGCGTCATAAAAAGGTCTTTATTCAAAATTCGTCTCAATAATGTCTCCGAAATGTTCAATTGTTGAGAACGACGGTCAATTGATGTTGATGGCGCTTAACGCACTCTTTCTGCACAGCAGCAATGTTCTTGGGTGTACGCACTGTTTTTAGCTTTTCACGCTTTGGTTTATCGATGAGGATGCTAGTTTCTTTTACTTATTTTCACAAAATAACAAACATACGGAGCTGACGGTGCTTCTCTTCTTTCGCAATTTTCGCACATTTCCAGCATTGTTCAAGGGTATATACAACCATATTTGTTTAGCGGAAGGATAAAATTAATTATCTGTCAAATCAGACATGAGCTAAGTGTTACCATTCACGAAATAAGCACTAGTTGAAAAAAAAACGTTAGTTGGCGGACCCTGTGTAATTAAAAGCTTAAATCACAAATCTCGTTGTGTTTGTTTTCGTTTTTAATATTTGAACATAAAATATGTAGAGGCTAAAAATAAAAATCAGAATAATAAGGAGAAACAGGTTGTAACTCATGCTAAATTTTAAGTCTTACAAGTGTAACTTATTTAAAAAAAATATATATAATTGGGAACAGCTATCTACAATACGACACTTAAGCTACTGCGTATTAAAGAAGAAACCTTAACGTACTCGGAAACTTATAGAAGAATCCTTAACGTACTCGGAAACTTATAATCTTCACTTTAACTGGTAGACGGCTTATAGGCTGCTTCTTATAAAGTTTGAAAGAAGAGTCGTTTTTATTTAGTAAGATTTCTGACTAAATATGCAGAATTTTTGGAATTACAAAATGTTTATTAAAATATAAATTTAATTAAATATTTTTATAAGTTTGTCATTCCATTTTTACTTTAACCGAAAAAATTAAATTTTATTTAAAAATTGTTTTGCAGTAAAAAATTGAATTTTTTAAAAACAGAAAATCCAGAAAAAAAACTGTAGTTATTAAAGAAAATCACAAACGATTGAGATGTCATATAATTTTCACCAAAACTAAATAATTTTTTTTTTAAAGTTCTGTTGTAATGAAATTTGTATATTAAAACAGAATATTTAAAAAAAAAAAAACTAAAAGCTACCGATTATCTAAAGTTAGCTAAAAAAAAACTCTCGTTTCGCAAAAAACAGCAATAAATCGACTATGTCTTGCTTCGTTACACCCTTCACCACAAAAAGTGGAAAAAGGATATATCTTAGTTTGTCATTCCGTTTGTAATTTCTATAATATGCATAGCGAAATCAATTGAGCGATGTCCGTATGTCCGTCCTTGTTAGTGTTAAAATCAACTTTGCCAAGGCTCTAGATGAGCTAGAGAAAATTTACATACGCCAATCGATCAGACATAGTTTGAAAATTTTGCTATTAAAAATCAGCAAGAGTGGTTCATGTCCTTCGAGGCACCGGGCAAAACACCACGCCTGCCTTTAATTTTTTCATGTCATTTGGAACAATGAAGTAGCTCCCATCAAAAAAAAAACAAATATATAGAGCGATAGGAAATTAAAAAATAAGAAAATATCATCAAGTGAAAAATTTGCGCTTGCCCATACTTTCCAAGTTATAGGCCTTTGAACGGTGGCATGTCATAGTGTCCAAGGACATAATTCAATGGACTTTATGTCGCACTCATATGTGTCCTTGGACGTGGTGCGTCATATTTTTAAAGATATCAATATGAGTATCACTTAAAAGCATTTGAAGAGATCTTTCAGAAAATACTAAAGTTTCTTAAAATTTCTTAACCTTTTAAGAGCCGATGACCTTTTTATTTAAAAATATTTTTTTAATTTTTATATTTTTTAATTCTCTGTCACCTCAATATTTCTTATTTTAAATGGAGTTACTTCACTTAACTAAATTTGCATGTATGGTGAAGGGTATATAAGATTAAGCATAGCCGAATCTAGCCCTCTTGTTTCAACTTTCGTTTGTATTTCTGCAGGTGCTTATTTTTTATGATAAAAGGTATTAAAAGAAACTTGGTAGCACTTACTAAGCTGATGTCAACTTTCTTTTTTATTCCTGCAGCTGCAGTTGTTTTTAATGAAAAAAAATTTATGAAATTAAGTTGAGACAGCAACCCTATGTAAAACTTACAATTTTTTGAAAAAAAAATTTACAAAAAAACTTTATGGTGGGAAAAAATTCTTATGCCGTTTTTTATTAAAACTAATTAATAGGAAATCTGCATGTATGGTACATATGGTTATACATATATGGTGAAGGGGATATAAGATATAATATAGCACTATTCCTTGTATTTTTTTAATTAAAAAAAAATCCAGCTTTCAGCTGCAATAATTAAATTTTTTTTTTTTCTAAAAAATATTTACAATCTTAAAATTAATTTAAAAATTAATATGGTGCTACATTTATTCGGACTGTGTTTTCTGAAAACATGTCTTAAAAAAATTATAGTTTGCCAATAGTCTGTTACGCAGTCGCTTAGATTGTAATTAGTCTAACTACTTAACTGTAAAAGGTGTTATCTGGCTTCGTTAACAATAAATCGGAAGTAACTTTTACTAAGAATAAGACCAAATATTAATATATTATTCAAGTTGTTAACGTTTTGTTTACTAATTACTTGTAAAATATTACTAGAAAACAAGAGAAGTTCAACCACAGTTTAAAATTATATGTAACACATTTTTACTTTTTAAAATTTATTTATTTTTTTTTTTTATTTATTTCTTTATTTTTTTTTTGTTTTTTTTTTTTTTTTTTTTGCAAAGCAAAAGGTCTAGGCTTAATAACTAAACAATTTGTTTATAAAAACATTTAATTTGTTGTTTTTGCGCCTAAATCAACACATTCCTACATAAGTGATCTTTTTTACTCAACTTTTTCTACAAAAAACAATTACAATTAATTGTAACAACAATTGAGCTCTGTTCGCTCGTCTTCGTTGTCTACTTTACGACGCCAATTTGTTTTATTTACATTAATTTACATTGATTAAATTTTTTATTACAGTTGATTGTTTTGTATGGACACATTATTGTTTGCAAGACTTGTTGCTTGTAATTGTAAAATGTAAAGATGTTTTTGATACAATGACGAGTTCAAAGAGAAGATTTTTAGGAGTGTGCCAATCAGGATACATAATTGTTTATTAGAATAAATAAAAAAAGGCCAATTAACACTTAAGGAATATGATTTGTATTTTGAATTCTTTAAAAACTTGTGGTGCGGTCAGAATAGTCAAATATTTGAACAAAAAAAGAGGTAACCCCTATTTTTACAAATATTAATTCAATATTTCCACATACTTATCATTATGAATGACGATTTAAAATATAATAAATGTGATATCTTAACTTTTACATTTGGAAGGTTCGTACATTTCTTAATAAGTATTTGAAATGGAGAGAAAATTGTTTTCCATAATTTAGTGGTTACGTCTTTTTGGTCAAATATTTGACTAATCTGACCATACCATTAACATACGAATCTGTTAGACAAAGTCCTTAAAAATTTGCTATTTAAAATTAGCAAATTTATTGTTAAATAAGGAAGATATGGAGAAAACGTCGAATGCTTCTATTTTTCTCAAATGTTTGCAATTTTGTAGTTACAATTTTATGAAAACTTTAATATTAATTGAATTAGAAAAAACGTCAATAGTAAAAAACAATGTTAAAAATGCAAAGGTTTAGAGTAAAAATTGCAGGTTTAAATTGTCCAATAGTAAGTATCAATAAACGAAAATCCAATAAAATTAAATTACACCAAAAAATTAAATATCGTCTCTAATTTGTGTAATTTTCAAACAAAAAACAAAAAAAAACTAAAATTTATGGTAACCAACAAGTTTTAATTTAATTGTCAATATTTTACTAAAAAATAAATCGCACTCACCGTTTAACCAAAACAGAAAAAAATAAATAAATAAAACGACCATTTCATTAAAATATCGAACATTTCTTTCAAAACTACAACTTCAGCTTCAGCTTCAACTTCACAAAAACTGAGAACACACAAAACAAAACAAATTTACCAGTAAATTGATTTACTGGACTTATTTTACTAATTTATGTGCTGCTAAAAATGAAACTAAGTAGAAGCTCACTGTTTACAATAAATTGAACGGAGCATAATTTTTGTTATCATGCACAAGGTTGTTAATTATTTTTTTTTGTTCATAACAAAAACTGGTTCAATTAAAAATCAATTAATTGAAAGTAATCAGTTATACAGCATCTGTATTTACCACAAGACAGGCTTCCGAATTTCAAAACTAAAAACCTTGAATTTTGGAAAGTTTTAGAATACATTTTCTTAAAGTTTACTTTCCTATATTATTAAAAAACAAGTAAGAGTGCTATATTCGGCTGTGACGAATCTTATATACCCTTCACTATCTATGTAAATCTAGTTTAATGAAGTAACTCCAATCAAAGAAGCAAATAATGGGGTGACAGAGAATTAATATATATAAAAATGTTAATCGGCCCTTAATGGGTTAAGCAATTTTTATAAAATTTATTATTTTCTAAAAGATCTTTTAAAAAGTTTTTAAATGATAGCCATATTGATATTTAAAAAATTTTTCATCTTCAGAGGCTCATAACTCGGAAGTATGGGCGAGCGCCATTTTCTTCACTCAATATTTTAATTTTTTATTTTTTAATTCTCTATCGCTCTATATACAAAATTGTTTTTTTTATTGGAGTTACTTCACTAAACTAGATTTGTTCCAAATGAACGTGGTGTTTTGCCCGCTGCTCAAAGGACTTGGTCCAATGCTCTGGCACACAGAAATTTATACTTTATGAGCGTACTTTTTAAAAATATATTGCATTTTTGCAAAAAAACACTTTATTTGTTTTAAAAATCCGACAACTAACCAAAAAACAAAAATAATATACAAAACATATAAAAACATTAAATTTTTATTTCCTATTTAACAATGCCTAGAGGCAGCGTGAAAGAAAAAATTTTAAATTTTTTGATAAATAAAGCCCTAAGTTCTCGTGAATTTGCAGGTCATTAAGGTACAAACAAAAATAGAACGAAATAAACTAACGTTGTGATTTTTTAGATTTGGAGAAAGGGTCTATGGCCAAATAGTTCGATGAGGAAATAGAAACGATTCTAGTAGCCTTTGTCGCCGTGGTGTTTTAAATTTCCAAAATGTTCTAACCGTACTGCCGGACAGAATTTGATAACAACTTGCATTCACCAAAACAGTTTCCAGTTCCTTATCAATTGGCTATAGTCCCTTATAAATTTGGGTCTTTGAAAGAAGCTGTATCGTTAAAGAAGATTGGATCACTGTTTGGAGTTGGGGACGGAGGGACGATAGACAAACTAACTTGACGTGTGTTTAAGGCATTTTTAAAACTAAAATCGCGTTATATATTCTGGCCAAATGAATGTGAAAGGTCAGCTATTGTTGCAGCTTCATATGACTACAGCCGTAAGTAGTTTGCAACTTTATGCTGGGACTTCCTTGAAGTCATCAATATGCAAATTTACCATAGTGAATACCCTTATTAATTGTATTTTCACTTTTTAATTATATTTTCTTGCTGCATATAGTGTTAACTTCAATAGTTTCAAATTAGGTAATTGCAGTGCAACGCTAATGTAGAAACATGTATCAAATTAACCGTGTGTTTGTTTTTAGATTTTGTAGTCTTTTTACTTTTATAATTGATTGTAACTCCTATTGAATTGAATCAATCACTATTTCAATTTTTAAAAATATCCGAATAAAATTTGTGTGACAACCGCTGATGAGCAGTAGCAAGGACAAAGGGACCCCAGATAATTCATGGTTCCTTTTTTCTGATGTATCTTTTGTAAGAATATCACAAAATTGTTTGTTATTAGAAAATAAAAATTTTGTAGGATTTAAGCATAATCATCTTTTAAAATTATTATAATAATTTTATTATAATTTTGATAGATTTAATTGCAAGTCATGTCAAATAACCATATTTTCAATTATTTTTAAGGAAGTGAAAAAATATTATTAAAAAATGACTTGTCATATTAATTCCAAGGCAAAATAAATAAATAGCAACCAAATAGTAAAATCAGATTGCTCCAATATTCTGTAATGACTGAATAGAACTCAGTAGTACCAAATCGTTCTATTTAATAATGTTAAAAATAAGAAATACTTAAAATATTTTATTAACATCATTAAGAATTAATTGTTCCAAATCCCTTCATGAATCCGGTTTGTGAAATAAAAATATAAATTTTTTATTCTCACTATTGAGTTTTTAAGGTCTTCACAGAACTTTAACTGTTAACTGAAAATTTCATCTTAAAGAAGAATTTAATTTAAATAAATCAAGGAATTATTTGCAAGACTTTTGTTAACAAAAGCAAGCATTCGCTACTAAAAGTTTTAATGGAACTAATTTTCAAAAGTGAAATTTAAAATCAAGATAATTTATTTATGAATAAATAAAACTCATTGGGGTCAACGGCATACAAAATAAAAACAAGTTTTAGCTCTATTCATGCATTTTAGAACAATAAAGCTGTGGCTAAAGTACAGATTTTTTAAGTTTTGCTTTTAATCGCGAGCAAGTTAAACATTTAAAGTATGCAATTTCAATTTTATTTACAGGCACATTCCACTTTTCACGATATTTTGTTTTTACTATAAAAAGATTTTATTATAAAAAAAATTAAAAATGAGCACTCATTACGATTCCAACGCAAAAAAATAAGGCCCATTGTTGTTTAACGCAGTTATTAGCTGATTTAAAAGCAAAAATAAGAAAGAGTGCTTCTTTTTTTTTTTTTTTGTTATGGCGAATTTTATACACTAGAGCCCTGAATTGTGTCGTCCCGATTTGTGCCGTTTCCATTTGCGTCGCTTTTTAAAAACTGGAAATATTCCTTTTGTGTCGTTTCAATTGCAAGTTGCGTCGTTTCTACCCCGATTTGCATCCTTTTGATTTCGGTTTAAGACGCTAAAAGCAGTAAAATATTTTACTGCAGCATTGTGGATTACCATTGTTCGCATTTCTAGTGCTTGATTTAGCGTCTTTTCTGTCTTATAGAATTTATACAACTTCTAGCAACACTAATCGACACTTGGGCATTAAAAAATTTTTAACTTGCGTAAAATAAGGGGAAGTCCCTATGATGTTTTCTTAATTTATTATTTTGTTATTTCTTTATAATAATTTAAACATTTGTTTTAGTAAATGAAATAAATAAAAATCGATTTACACTTGTTTTTTATCAAATATAAAAAGTTGTTTGCTTTGAATATTTTGCCCAATAAATTCAATATCAGTGCATTTATATAGAAAAAAGTGATTCGATTTGCGTTTCTCCGTTCTCCATTAACGACGCAAGTCGGGACTCTAGTGCAACGGTTCTCAAATGGGGGTCCGTGGACCCCTGGGGGTCCGTAGCAACCATCCAAGGGGTCCTCATGCAGAACCAAAAAGCAGTGTTTTTAAAAATAATAAAAAAAAATTAGTTTACTTGGGGTCTGTGAGCAGGAATTTGATGAGAACCCCTGCTCTAGTGTATACCCTTCACTGTTTATACAAATCTAGCTTAGTGAAGTAGCTCCCATAAAAAAAGCAAATATTGGAGTTACAGAGAAATCAAAAATAAGAGAGAAAGTACTATATATTAGATAAAACTGTCATCGGTTCGTTATGGGTTAAGCTTTCTTAATTTTTTTGTATTTCCTGAATGATACCCATCGAACTTTTTTTATGAAAACTTCAGAGGCCTATGACTCGGAAAATATGGGCGAGCGCCAATTTTTTCACTTCATGTTTTATTCTTAATTTTTAATTCTCTATCACGTCGTATATTTGTTTTTTTTTTTTTTTAATTCTTTGTTAAAAATGGTATAGAGGCAGGTGTGGTGTTTTTATGTTTGTGCCTACAGTACGCAGTACGATTTGAAAATGTTTCCTTTATTTTTAAGGGTTATGCTTACAGATATGTCCCGTTTTAAGAACAGTTCATTATTTTAAAAAACAAACACGTGTATTATGAACCGTAAAGTGCACTTCTCAAAATAAAAAAAAAATTATATATATCACTATAGCTCCCAGTAGCAAAAAATTATAAAAAAATAAAAAGGAAAAGGTGTTTCCATAGGTGAGGTTAATTGACCTTGAGGGGCCGATTTTTCGAGCCGTTATAGGGAAATGCTTAAAAATTAGACAGAATATCGATTACTATGACTATAAAAGTAACAAGTTTAAGTATTCAACAATTAAAGGGTGTCCCAATAGTTAATGTTAATTAATATATATGAACAATCTTTTGAACTGAAATATACAAACACTTGAAAATAAGACAGAATGTCTACTACTTTGTCTGTTATAATAAGAAGTATAAATATTTAAAGTTATGAATTAAAAGGTGTTAGAATAGTTGATGAAATTTGGTGTATATGGCCAATCTGTTAAACAGTTAAAGCCAGGTAGTAGAAATTAACAAAAGACCGTTATTGATAAATCCCCCATAACAAATTTGATATCAGAAATTAAAGTGTCGCTATAACTGATGTTATTTGAAACCGTTATCGACAAACACATGAAAATTAGACAGAATGTCTATTCCCATATTCTAAAATTAATAATTAATGGCTGCGTTAATAGTTGATTTAATTTAATAAATTGGGCCAATCACCGTCTTAAAGGCGTTTTTGTTTCGGTTTTTTTTGTAATTTTCGACTTGAATAATCATAAGGTGAATATTTTAAAGTTATGTATCGGGTGATTTTTTAAGCTTTAAACTATAAAAAATAACACTAAAAATTTAATTTTGATGAAAAATTTTTTCTGATTATTTTCATTAAACTCTAGCAAAACATTATGAATAGACACACGCTTGAACAACGCTATCAAGGCTTCCAAGTTTTCTTTAAAAACCAGTCATCAATTCGAGCAACTTATAGACGACTTCGTGATTTTATGATGCACATAATCGTCCGTCTGATCAAACCATCCGTTAAACTGAGGATAAATTTCGTACCACATACTCTCTAAAGGATGCAATAGCATCAGAACGGTAATGGATTGTTCGTACTGAAGAGAATATCATCGGATCTTATTTTTTTTTTTTCAAAAAAGAGGCCGGATCTAACGTTACGGTCAATAGAAATCGTTATCGCACTATGATTAATGATGACATTGATTCGGAAGAAATGTGATTACAACAAGATGGCGCTACGTGCCATACGACGAGTTATTAAAATCAAAATTTAACGATAAGTTCATTTCGAGAAATGGACCTGTCAATTGGCCTCGAAGATCGTGCGATTTGACACCTCTCGACTATTTTCTGTGAAGCCATTGGAAGTTACTTGTTCATGCTGATAAACTAGCAACAATTGACGCTTGGAAGGCCAACATTGTTCGTGTTATTCGTGACATACGGCCAACAGTACTTGAAAAAGTAACCCACAATAGGACGTCCAGATTGCGCTTCGTCATGAGCAGCTGCGGTGACCAAATGCCCGAAATTATTTTTAAATATTAATACCATTTTTTTGTGTTATTTTTTTACAAAAATTTAAGTTTTATCCGGCTTAAAAAAACACCCTTAACTTCGTTGAACTAGAAACTCAACAAAACCTCTTTGTAGCATTAAAAAATGCTGCCAATTTTAATTAGAAACAATTAAACATTTAAGTTTCTACTCACATTTGCCTAATCAACAAATAAGTTTAACAAAAAAAAAAAAAACATCTCCATAAAAAATTAGAATTTCATTCATTTCGTGTTCTTTTAATAATTTGTGAAAAATTTATTTAATTAATTTAAAAATGTGGGAAAAACGTCACTTTTTAAATTTATTTAAAATCTTAGTATTAATTTGCATTTGAATGTTAACAGGTAAATTTACCGCTTTCATTAAAATCAGGTGAGAAATTTGACAATATTATAAAAAATAAAAACAAAATAAAAAAATTAACTTGGCAAATAATTAATTTTATTGTGGGAGCAATAAAATTATTGTTATACTTGTTTAATTTTCACATTTTGTGTTTGATAAAAATTATAATCTACTATCTCTATGTCTGGTATAAATTGTTAGCATTAATAAAAATAATAAGGAAAATAAATAAATGACGTTTTAATTTTGTGATAATTAAATTTGCTAATAAAATACTTTTTTAATAAGACTTGACAAAAATATTTTGTGAAAAAATATTTTGTTTTAATATAAATAAATTTTTGAAGAAAACAAGAAATGTTTATTTGATACTGGCATAATTAGACGTTTGTTAACTTATCAGTTAACAGCTGTAAGCGTCATTAATTTAGCGAACCAAATAAGTTTAAATGAAAAGGAGAATTATTCTTATGTTAAATTTAAGTTTAAAGTAAAAAATTCTCGTACTCATTTTTACCTAATTTTTTGCTTAGATATAAAAAGTTTTAACTTTAAACTTATATAAATACAAAGAATGCTGAAAAAGGATGTAACAATTCAGAAAACTATTTAAACTAAAATTTACATACAACGCCTTAAAGACATGCTTCGATTGAAATTTTGTTTATTTTAGCCCCTTTCTAGTTTCAAATTAGAGAAAAAAATTAAGTACTATTAAGTACATAATTTTAAGTAAAAATATCAACGGCTCCTAATGGATTGAGCAATTTAAGTATTTAAAATTAAAGTTTTTAGTAAAAGATCTCTTTAAAAAATTTAAAATTATGCCAATATTGATATCTTGAAAAATAAAATATATCGTACTCTTCTATATAACTCGGCGCCAAAGTCGCAGTGCACTTTCCTGACGATTTCGCCGCATGAAAAATATGAGTGATTATAAGGGTTGTGGGAAAAATTTTGGCTAAATTCCCGGGAAACGAGAAGTTTAAAGTCATTAGCACTTAAAAAATTACACTGATTGTTTTTCAAATATTATGGTTGTGACATTTAAAAATTTTCAAATATCTGGTTTCGTGTAAATTTTAATAAATCTAAACATTTGTAAATGAAAAATGTTGATGTTAGTGTAGATAATAATTTATATCGAATACAAAATACTTATTTTTAGAATTTTTGTTTTTCTGTCTGTCTGTGTTCGCATCACGTAAAAACTGCTGGATGGATTTGAATAAAATTTTGGAAGGAGGTCCTTTAGAATCTTGGTTCAAATACAGAATTCTTTTTATTTCATAAAAATATCCCATTTCGCAGAGAAACTATAGATACCAACGTGAAGTAACCCATTTTCATCGGTATAATAATAATAAAACAGTGGTCAGTACATTTTACTTTTGTAGATGGAAAGTTTTTAACAGAACTCTACAAAAAATGTTTAAAAGCACATTTTTTTAAATTTAAATTTTAAGAAAATGATACGCGGACGAATTCGTGGGCACTGCTAGTAAGATCTAAGAGAGAACTTAAGGTTACTAATTTGTTTTAAAAGGAATTTGAGTTATTCGAAGACAAGAACATGGATAATTCTTATAACGCATTGTAAAAAATGAAAAGGTTTTTTATTGTTGAAAGTTTTTCAACAAAAACAAGCAACAGTATGTCTAGTAAATTGTTAAATGAAGTTATAAAATCATATATTTAAAAAAATAATTAAAAAAATTTTTTTAGTATTTTTATCTTTGTTATCACTCGTTATTTATTACAAACGTAGATATGTATTGCTTGAACAAAATTATGAAATTTTTAATATTTTTTTTACTAAATCAACTTGTTTTCCTGAAGAATAATTTTTTTCCCGGGGAAATCCAACTCTAGTGATAATCCAAGTTTATTACTCCAAATTTACTTCTGAAGTAAAAACTAAGTAAAAAAATTATAAATTGGTATTGGGTTAAAAACTTTTAATAACTTTACTAACGACATTCATATTTTTTGTAAAATTAATAGAAAAAAAGAAATTTTTTAGCAACTAATTTTTTTTTGTAATTTTCCAAAAATTATTTGATATTATACGGCATTTAGACTATGCAATTTTTCATGAAATTAGCGTAAAATTTTTGTTTGTTGATAAAGCAATAGAGGTAAGTATTGCTTGGATTTTAAGGGGATGTTTTTTTTAAATAGCGCATATCGCTGGAACTTAAATAGGGAATTGAAAAAAAATTATCTAAAAAATTGCATAATATAAATCTGAACTTATTGTGATTTAAATTTAATTAAAGTAAATAACATATTTCATGAAAAAATTTCTGAAGCTAAACTCACATATGAAAGGTTTGGTACAATTTATAAGTCAACTTTTAATTTTTCATTTTATAATGCTATTGTCTTTTGTAAAAAATTTAAATTATTCTCCTATCAGGGTTCAAAAGCTGATATGTAGGCATGTGAAAAGAGGACGGACGGTAACACAGACGTTGTTGTAAAAAAAATAATAGAATTACGCTTATTCCCAATTTTTATTTATGTTGCTTCTTTCTTTTAAAAACAATAATTTACAAAAAAAAAATTTTTTTAAATGTAAAAAGTTACTCAATTTCACTAGGAAATCAAAATTTCATTGAAAAAAATTTAATGAATTTTATATAGATTCTGAAATTTTTTTAAGAGCATAAAATCGACCGCTTACCTGAATGCTGTTTATTTTGTTTTCTTTTTTTCAACCCAAATTACGAAATAAAAAATATAAATTTACTAACAAATCGAAAACTAACTCAAAAAAGGAACTGAACTTTGACTAAAAACAACAACTTAAAATTTTTTTTTTAAATAATAATTTACTAAACTGTCGGAAAACTTGTAAAAACACAAAAAAACAAACTGTTAAAATTTTAATGAAACAAAAAAAAATACTAACAACCAAAACAGAAAACTACTGCGGAAACGAAAATTGTTAATAAAAATCGAAATATCATTGAAAAACCTATTTTTTATAAAAAACCTAAATTCTACTTTAAATGTTTATAAGTTTTTTTATTAATGATAATGATCCTAAAATCGTTTTCATCATGAGAGAAAAAGTTCGTTGTAAAAATATTTTTAAAAGCTTTAAATTTCTTAAAATTAGTTATTAAAAATTTGTTCAACACATTATTATCCTTGTGTACTATTTTATTTTCTTATTTTATTTATTAAATAAAAAGTGACATCTTGCAACAACTTGTAAGAATATTCTCTAACTTACCGTGTTGAAAACACCTTTTTCTATGCCAATATTGTTTTTTAGCCAAAAATGTTCTAAATTGTATTTGCAGAATTGTGCCGCGATTATTCCGGTATTTCATTAACGTGAAATTTAAATTAAAACTTACAAATTAAATTCTTTTAAAGAAATTATAAAATTAACAATTATTTGTTTAATTATTTTTAATTTTTTTAAGTCCTTTTTACAAACCAAAGGCCATTTTTGTTCATTTAAACTTAAAAAATTGTAAATTATAAAAAACACACTCAAAATTTATTCCAGGCTTAAAGAATCCTTTTAGAAACTTTTTTTTACAGTCAAAGCAAATATTTAAAATATTTTCATTCCTTTTCCATTCACTTTATGCACATTTGTTCTCGATTATTTATTAAACATTTTTAAAATTAATTAACTTATAAATTGTATTTATTAAAGATCAACAATATTTTGTTCACGTTTCGTTCGTATTGACAATATGCGAATAAATGTTTCTGTTTTTTGTAGACGTTCGCTATTTATATTAAGTTACGCTTGTATAAATTTGTTTTCTTTTAATTCGTATCTCTTGGATGCATAAGATTGTGGGCAAATTAGAGAAATACGATTTTCTACATTAAAAAAAAAAATATATATTCACGAAGCTGTTTTACGATAAACGAGAAAATTTATTTTAAAATCACGATCATTGCTGGTGTTGTTAGAGATACTTACACATTTAAAGCATCTCTTGGCTTTTTCTTTGAGGATTATGTCATCAAGGCTAATAGAGACTTTTATTATTTACTTCAACCAAGTTGTATTTGTTTAAATAATAAAGTATTCACGCATAAAGTATAACTTATTTGTTAAAGCCATAAACACATTTCAGTGTGAAAATTTGTTAGTTAAAATTATACATATTGTGTGATCAAAATGTTTAAGTGTTTTTGATATGCGTTTGAATCAATAAATTGTTTTTAATTTTCTTTGACCTTTGAATTTGAATAATAATAATTGAGCTTGAGGTTAATTCTCTTTATTTATTAATTCGTTTGAATGTTGTTTTTTATGTTTTTGCCCGTAGAACTCAGTCATATCTGAACCGATTTTGAATTTTTTATTTTCGGCAGAATGTAATACTGTAATTTCTTGACCGCATCATCCTCAATCAGCGTTCTTTGCATTTATCTAACTTAATTTGTGTACAGTTCCAACATCATCTAACTAACTTTGTAAATAAGAATACGAAGAGTATTCATAATCAATCAGTATGCTAAAATATTAAGTTTAAATTGAAGTGTTTTGTATGCACAGAGCAAGAACTGTGCAGAGTTTTGTAGAGCTTTTTTTTTGCATAAAACTTATTTTTTAAATGTAAGTATAGAAATAAATATTTAATAAGAAGGAGTCGCAAGCTATTGTTGAAAATATCCAAAAATTCATTACCCAAAAAATGTCTGTACTTCTGTTTTTATTCGGTGTTGCGGTAAAAATATCTCAGCAAGATGTGATTACGGGAATAGTGTTTCTTGATACGAAAAAAATAATTTTGCATGATTAAAAGAATATAATAATAATAAAGATCTCTTCAAAAGCTTTTAAATGATACCCATATTATTATCTTAAAAAAGAAGGTGCGCATTCTTAATGTTTTATGTAAAGTTCTGAGGCCCATATCTCGGAAATATAAGAGAGCGCCAATTTTTTTACTAAATGTTTTGTTTTTCTTATTTTTTTAATTCTCTATCACCCCACCATTTTCTTTTTTTTTTTTTTTTTTTGAATTGGAGTTATTTCCCTAAAATAGATTTGTTCCAAACGATATGGAAAAATTAAAGACAGGCATGGTGTTTTGCCCGCTGCTTTGAGAGACATGGACCGATCTTGCTGATTTTTAAAAGCAAAATTTTTAAAACCATGTCTGACTGGCGTATTTAAATTTTCTCATTATCTAGTGTCTTGGCAAAGTTGATTTAAGCGCGAACACAGACGTACAGACGTACAGACGGACTAGAGTGCTAGATGAGCCATCCTTAAATTTTCAATTTTATTCAAACTTTTTACCGTGGACATAGTAACATTTACTTTGGGTAAATTTAAAATAATATCCTTAGAAAATTTCGCAACATATGGGACAACTTAAAATTCTTTATACATGTTTTTATATCGAACTAGCAATACATTCTATGCGTAAATTTATAGTCTCAGCCTTTTACGGTTAATCGCATTACTTTCAAGACATCAATTATTTGATTTGATTTTAATACTTTTGCACTTGTCGATATAGCAATCACAGCAAGTATTTTTCAAGTATTTGTCTATAACGATTCAAAAAAACAAGGCCATATTCGTCAAAATCACGCTTTATAGAAACACCCTTTTATACATACTTTGAGTAAATTCTACATCTCTGTCTATCACGGTTAAAAATTAAAATCACGTCAGTATAAAATGCCGTTTGTATTTCAGTCTTATTTTTAATTTTTTTTTTATTTCATAACGGACATATAAATACTTTGCTAATGGCGCTTCAAAAACAAGGCCAAATAATTATAAATTATGTCGCTGTTAGCACTCTTTTTAATTTAAAGTTTTATTTTTGTCCTTATTGCTATTGCAGACATAGTTTTACATTTAATGTTCAAATTTTAAGTGCCTGCCAATCACAGTTCAAAAACTGCTGTTGTAGTCGAAGTGGTAAGCACATTGACTACAAAACTGGTTGCCCAGGGTTCAACTGTTTTTTTCTTTTTAATGGTATAAATACGTATTCAGAATTAACATGAAAACTTGCAGTCTCCTTCGTCGGTACTTCATATAGCATATTCGTCGGCGAAGTAAAATAACCAACTCTCTACCACTCTCATTTCACCACCTGTCTTATCTCTCATCTATCCCTTTCATAAAAGGAATGTAGCACGGTTACCAAAATAACTAAATAGGTAATAATGCCTGAAGTGCTACTTCTCTTTCAAAAAAAAAAAAAAAAAAAAAAACAATACTATTATGAATTTCACGTCTCTTTCGAACCACCCTTTAGTTTTTAATATTTGTATATAGTGTATAATAGCGGCTATAGTAATGCACCTTCTACGAAGGAACCGAAAAGCTTACCTTTTACGGTTCCAGATAAAGAAACCTGTTACAGACGGACATTGGAGCAAAATCTATAGGGCTACGTTTTTATACTTTCTATACGGAAACCTAAAAAATAATGTTGTGCATTTAAAAATTTTGGTGTTGTTTTCCATGTTACAAGTATAACCGAATAGACACCAATAACTTTGTTTTTAATATTTATATACTAATACTTCTTTAAGGACTTTAATGTTTATGAAGCATTTTTGGATCTTCTAAAAATGTGAGTAAATGTTTCTGACGATCTGTCCGCGTAAATGTAAAAGCGATTGCTTTTCGCAAATCCTGCTTTATTTTCGATCGTTTTGCGTAAGAAAAACACAGCTGTGTAGTGTTTTTTACATCATTCATACACCCTTAGCTTAGCGCTACCAATAACCCAAACTAGAATCGTTTCTGAAGAAGCAAATAACACATTTTATTTGTGAGTGTTTTTGTTTTTAATATCATCAAACTTCTCATTCTGTTGTTTAAAGATTTTTGGGATTTTTTATAAATATTTTCCCGTTGATCTACCTTGAGCAACCAGTGAAACTCGTATAGATGTCAACTAAGTTGCCAGTAATTAAAATGCATTTCCTGATGCCCTTCGACACCCCAAAGGCAATAATCGTACCACGACTACTCTTTCAATCCAGCCAGTTTTTTGTTACATTACTCTAATATGAAAGTTTTTTATACGACATTTTCACAGTTCTGTATGCAAACGACAACAACATTTCACTTTCTATAGGAGTTACTATGCCTACTGTCCAAATTCATCTATCACTTGAAACTTTGTAGTACAAAATTTCAAGGCGCTATAATTCTGTTATAATTATCTAGATTTTTACCTTGTACGAGGGCTGCTCTATATATTTCTGACCTAATAGTGAAAATGCGAATATTTATAATCAAAAATGGTTTTATTGTTTTTCAAAGTATTCTCCAGCATGATTTATACACTTTTGCATGCGCTCAAACCAGTTGTCGAAGCACTTTTTCCACTTCGATTGAGACACCTCTAAAACATGGTTTTTGAACACTTCAACAGCTTCTGCTGGCGACGAAAGTCGTTGACCACGCATTTTTTTCTTGATGTGCGGAAACAAGAAGAAGTCATTAGGTGCCAAGTCAAAAACGCTCTAGTTTGAGCCGATGTGTGAGAGCTCGCATTGTCATGGTGAAGAATGATTCGTCTTCTCTTGTTGGGTTTTCGAATTTCTCTGCTGACTTTAGGCAAACAAATTGTAGTGTACCACTCAGAAGTGACCGTCCTACGTTGCTCAAGCGAAACAGTCGCTACATGACCAGTTTTGCCGAAGAAACTGGCGACCAATTGCTTCGGAGTGCTTCTTCCACGAACAACTTTCGTTGGATTTTGATCGTCTTTGAAGACCCACATGGTCGACTGTTGTTTCCTTTCGGGCTCATACGCATAGATCCATGATTCGTCACCTGTGATGATCTTATAAACGTCTTTTGAAGCACCGCAATCGTATTTTTGCAACATTTCTTTGCACCAATCGACACAAGCCTTTTTTTGAGCGACTTTCAAATTGTGCGAGAACCAACGAGAACAAACCTTTTTTACGGCCAGGTGTTCATGCAGTATCGAATGTATGCTGGTGGAAAAAATGTCCAAGGATGTCTCTATCTCTCGGTATGTCGCATGTCGATCTTGCATTATGAGTTCACGCACGGCATCAATGTTCTCTGGCACAATAGCCGTTTTTGGACGACCTTCTCAGAATACGTTTTTGAGCGAACTTCGGCCACGATTAAATTCATTATACCAATTTTTCACAGTGCTATAGGATGGTGCTTCATCGCCATACAAGGATTTAAGTTCATCAATGCACTCTTGTCGTGATAATCCACGTCGAAAGTTGTGAAAAATTATGGCACGAAAATGTTCACGAGTTAATTCCATTTTTTTCTATATTAATTTTTTCAAGTCACTGTAAACAACACAAATATTGGTCGTACGTCAAAATGTTTTGAGTACGATTATGATTAAAAATGACAAACTTTTCAATGGAAATGTCAGATTGCACTTGGCAGCACTCAGTGTTGCCAGGCCAGAAATATATATAGCAGCCCTCGTATAAGAAGTACCACGCCTACTGTTTCAATTCAAAAATTTTTTCTCCAGCTACACACTTACAGAGGAGTAACCTATGCAAAATTCCAAAAGTATCTATTATCTTTATACAATGTTTTGCAATTTGAACTGGAATGAGCGTTATTTCATATATAGAAGAAGTTAATAGCAGAAAACTCTCTCGTACTTTTTATTATGTAAAGGACAAGGCTTTTGAAAATGTGCATAGAAAATAGTAAATAAATAAAACAATTTGTATTCCTTTTTCATGTAAAATGTAACAACTCTGTGAAATATTGCAGTTTTTACCGAAATAGTTCTATACAGTCTTATGTACACAATATGGATCTTTAGGCTTTCTTTCCTCTTAATCTCTGAAATTAAATTAGTAAAAAAAATTATTGAATATTGCGAAATGTATAACGAATGAAATCTTAAAATGACATATGAAGGAGAAGAAAACCGAAAAAATCATATTTGTACGATGTGCCCATTTCAGGACTTTGGTGTCAGTGGACGTTTTTCGAATGTTTTTATTTTTTTAAAATTAAGTCTGCTTTCTTTTAAGCATCATTCTAAGCAAATACCATTCCTTTAATGGTTCTTTTCAATATTAAAAAAGCAACAAGCTACAATAAGCCATATTCGATAAATACAAAAGGTCATAATAGTGTATGTTTACCAATTCCTTTTATTTTTTTATTTTTATTTACTTTTTTTATTTTTTTATTTTTTTTTTTATTTTTATTTTTTTTTTTTTTCTTATTTATTTTTTTTTTTTTTTTTTACTTGCATGGCACAACTTCAAGATCATACAATAGGGGCATGTCAACAATGAATATTATATTCCTATTCTGCGAAATATCAAGCCCTACGAAATTCCAGAGTTTTCATGGACTACACAGAGTAAACGCAATATTTTTTATTTTTTTGGTTTTATTTTTATTTACCTGTAAAATTTAAAATTAATGCAGAAAAATTTCTAGAAATCCTCTTTGTGACAAAAAAATGTTTGACTATTATTTTTTTTATTTTTTATTTATTTATTTTTTTATTTTTTTGTTCGTTAAGCTTTTGCATATTAGAAGAAATTACAAATAATTAACGAATCCTAATCAATCTTAATATTCTTTAATTAAGCACTAAAGGTGCCGCAACACTCTTTTAAAGAAACACGCAATTGTAGGCTTGTTTAAAATTAACATTCTCTTTGTATGAAAACTTCAGAAACTTTTTTCCCTTCTCTTTTTCTTTTGAAAGATAAAAACATAATTAACATAACATATATATTTTTTTTATTGGAGTTATTTCATTGTTCCAAAATTGTTGTGTGGCCGCGGTAGGTGAGTTGGTAAATTCGCTTGTATATTAGATCAAGAGATTAAAGAAAAATTAGTGACAAAAGAGCCAATATAATAACACACAGTGGCATAATTCGGTATCTCATGAACCACTGCACATATCTTAATAAAAGTTCACAGAGGCAAGGCAGAAGGATCTGTAAATCTGCGAACAGTTGGCCTCCCATCATGACGGGGGGGGGCTTCTGGGAAAGGTTAGGTACCTTAGGGATATAATATATAAAAAGTTTATTTATAACTTTAATTTTAAGATTTTTTAAATTAATTAGATCCTAAAAATATCTATAAAAAATGAGCTTACGCTTGTAGGTAATCTCTTATAGTTTGAGAGAAAAATAGGAAAAAAATTTTTTTCTTAATTTTGGCGTATTTAGTAAGACATTTCTATATTCTTAATAAAATTTTGAAAATATCAGTACAAAGTTTTATTTTGATAGCGCTTTCAGTTTAAAAGTTACAATTCTCTAAATTAAAAAAATGTAAAAAATACTGTTTTTTAAGAATTTTTCCCAAAATGTTTGTATTCTTCTCTTTGTAATGTAATTAAAATTTACTTTGTAACTATGAAATTTTTTTAAACCGTTTTTAAGTCAACTAATGCAAATGCGAAAAAATGAAAAATTAGGTCAAATATCGTAACGGTGTTCCATCCAACCCTATCCAAACACAGCCAATTTTGAAACAAAATTTTTAAATGATTGTAAAACTTTTCGCAGTGCAAAACAAAGATTACAAAAAAAGTAAGCGGACTTTCAAGTCCCCAATTGTTGAGCACATACTCTATAACGGATTTATCTGCGCTGTAATTAAGAAAGGGAAGAAGGACTCGTTTGGCAATTTTTTTCGCCATTCCGGAAATTTAAATGTTAAAATAATTAAAACTAAAATTTTATTTCACTATTTGATGAAAAGCTCCTTTATTTATATAAATTCAAAATTTTTTATAAATATGTCGATACACTTTGATTTTGTGCCAATTCAAATTCCATATTTAACTTCTCAAAAAATCACCTCAATGTTATTTTTCATTTTTTAAGAAAATCAAGATGACGTTCTTAGAACAACCACAAGTACCTTTTTTTCCTGAGCTGTTAGGAACCAGGAAAAAAGTCGCTGGGGGCTTATTCCAGATAGTTTGTAAGGCAAGTTTTCGCTGGCAACTGTTTAAAGCTTAAAACACCATTTTTTGCAACTGAACCGTCTGGGCGTTATCTCCATTAGTGATGAATTTTATTATCGTTTATTATTGGCCGTTTTTCAAGAGGTTAATAAATAGTGGTCATTTATAGCATTACCCTCTTATGTCTCATTTACATTGTTTAATTCATTATATTAACTGCTCGTTCATATCTTGTATACCTCACCGAAGAAACTCATCAGTACCGCCAAAAAAGCTTTAAAGAAGGTGCTAAAAACTAATTTGAAAAATTTAGTGATATAAAGTAAATCTAAACGAGCCTTATCATTGGTAGGTTTACATTTCAATTTTTTACTTGCAGATTATTCAGGTGATTTGTTTTTAAAATACTCGTCATTATTTCAAAACCGATGTTGTTTTTATTACTTCTCTTATGATTTCATAAATTCTAAGTATTGACTTATTTTCTGTATGTCTTTTGGAATTCTAGCCATTTGAAGATATTTTACATACTTTTCTATTATAAATCTTTATTGTCCCAAAGTTGACATCACTTGATCACTAAATAAACTATTATAATTCACTCTCCCATTTATTTGCGAAATTAAAGAGTAATTAAGAAAGCTCGAAAAAAAATAGTTAATTGTTTTGTTACATACAAAAAGTCTATTTACACAATGGAACAAAAATTTAAAAAAATATCTTAAACAAATACTGCCATATTCATAAAAAATAAATTTAGTTTGAAATGTGTGTTATGACAAATTTTCCATACAAATTTGATTTAAATTTAATTTAAACAACCTTCTTACTGTGTAAACATTATTTTACGCTTCACCACAGGCAGGAAAGGTATACATAAATTTGTCATTCCATTTGTAATTTCCGAAACCATAAAGTATAGTTATTTTTGAACTTTTTACGTAAATTTAGCGATGTCCGTCTGTCTGCCCCTAATCGGTTTAAATTGTTTTAATATTCTCCTGGACATAGTTTCGAAAGATTGCTATTTAAATTTAGCAACATCAAAAAGGTCGAGCGTCTCTATTTTCCTTAGGTTTTTCGGATTTAATTGTGACTTCTTATACCCGTCACCATAAAAAGGGGAAACCCATTTTTAATTTCTCAATATCCATTTCCGACCCCATAGAATATATATATATATATACTAAACGTTCTTATGCATGGCGAAGACGATTGAGCGATGTCCGCCTGTCCATCCGTGTTGATGTTGAAATTAACTTTGCCAAAGCAGCAGATGAGGTAGAAAAAATTTAAATACGTCAATCGATCAGACATAGTTTCGAAAATTTTGCTATTAAGTATCAGCAAGATCGGTCCGTGACCTTCGGGGCAGAGGGCAAAACACCACGGCTGCCTTTAGTTTTTCAATACACATCAGTTTAAACAATGAAGTTCCTCTAATTAAAAAAGCAAATATACGAGGTGATACAGAATTAAAAAATTAGAAAAAAAACAGAATTAAATGCTTTTAAAGAGATGTTTTAGAAAATGCTAAAAAAATTTTTAAATGTTTAACCCATTAAGTTTAGGTCACACATTTATATAAAATTATATGTCGTTATTTTTTTTTTTTTTTTTGTTTGTTTCTTATTTTTTAATTCTCTGCACCGCAACATTTTTTTATTGGAATTTCTTCATTAAACTAGATTTGCGTCATGGTGAAGGGTATATAAGATTCGGCATTGCCGAATATAGCACTCTTACTTATTAAGCTTAATGTTGTTTTTTGCTTTATTTTCTTAAATGGTTAAATTTTAGAAAGACTATAAATTACTATATAATTGGAATATCACTAAACCATCTAAATTTACCAACATTTCATAAAAAATTTTAAACTTTGATAAAAATTGGTTTTGCAATAACAAAATTTGAAATTTTATTAAATCCCTAAAATTCAAAAATAACATGAAATTTTACCAAACGATTACAAATCCACCTAAATATTTATTTAAGTTTTTCTTATTCCGGAGAGAAGAAACTATATTTTAAGAAAGTAAATCCACAATTCTTAAAGTGAAGAGTATATAATATTCGACCCAGCCGAATATAGCACTATTATTCCACATGTAAAATGTTTTCGATCACATACAAAAATCGAATATAGTGGAATTTAATCTACTCATTCATATTTTCATGTTGCATGGTGTTACATTTCAAAGCAACAACAGGAAATTCTTTTCAAAAATCGTTAATCAATTGTTGAAATTAGTTATATCTACGTCTTTCAATAATTTGTTGTATTTTTTTTTACAATGAGTCCATTTATAAAAACTTTTTAATGTCATATTTTTGGTCATTTAGAAAATTTTCAAAGAATTTCTCTTAATGTACCGCCCAAAATGGTGCCATAAATTGTGTTTTTCAATTGAAAATAATTAATTATTAACAGAAAAATTGTTTTTTAATTAAAAGCAGCGAAAAAAATTTCACAATAAAAAGTCAGCTTGTTGAGTTATTGACTAATTTGTGATTAAAGATATGAAATGAATAAATCCTATTAAATGTTTATACAATCTTAAATTTCTTTATAAATCGAATTTTTTTATCTTTTGGGAGCTTCTTGATGATAAGGAAAGCTTGATTTTAACAGAGTTGTAGTTTTTAAAACTAGATTTATTCACACAGAGCAGGAAATGTAATTTTTAATTAGAGGATGGAACTAAAAAGTAAATAATGTTTTTCGGGAGCCTTCGCCGGATAGTGATCGATTTTCTTCTAATTTCCGCTGTTTACCACCAAAATCGACTCGTTGTATAAAAAAATGCAATGAAAAATTATTCATGATTAATTCAATAAAAAAAAGGTGGGACTATAAATAAAAATTTTTTTAAAAGTGACTAATACTTAGACTGCTAAGGTCCAATGCATCTCAGAGTAAGAACAAAACCGGAATACAGTAAAATCTTGATAATGCAGTTAAAAACCATATTAAAAAAATATAAAGTGACGGGGGTTTCTAGAACAAAAATCAAAGCAAATAACAAAATATCATTTTCTTTGACTTAGTCGAATTCAGTTTTTGTTTATTTATTTAAATTTTGCTTTGCTTTAAAAATTATAAGAACTTATTTACACGATGCAATTTTTCATTCAATTATTACGTATTTTTTTTTTTTTTTTTTTTGTATTACGGTAAAAAAAAAACTTATACAAATTCTCAGGGACTTTTTCATTTATTAAACTCTGTGTCAGAGTTTTTATTTTTGATTTGAAATTACGTACAAGCAAAATAACGTATTTTAAAACTAAGTAAAAATATATAAATATTATCATCCCATTGCATTGAAAATTGTTTAAAATTTGTGGAAACTTTAAAAAAGAATCAAAAAAATTCTAGAAAAAATTGCATCGTGTAAGCCTGGTTCAAAAAATATTTGCAACAAATAGCGATTTAAAAGATATTAAAAGGATATTGCATTAGAAAAATATTATGAATTATCGGCTGAATTAAAATTTGTGAAATGTTTATTATTTAAAATTAAATTTGTATGATTCATTTTTGTTTTATTAGAATAAGAATTCTCGCGACTTTAGCTGGTTAAACATTTATGGCTGAAGGAGATAATTTGTGTTTCCCTCAATCGATTTTAATTGCGGTTCCTCAGATACTGCGCCTAGATTCTTTACTATACAATAGATATACACATCGTACATGCCAAAGACATTGACATTTCCTAAAGAAACAGATTTGCGGTCATTCCTATTGCATACATATCGTTTGTAGTGTAGTCATCTAGTCTTCGGCTTAACATTCCCGGTAAAGGTAAATCTGAAAGATTCTGGTTTTATAAATTTGAGTCCAGCTTAAAGGTCAACCTACTCATTGCCAACTGGTGTCCTTGGTTTCCTTTATTATGTATAAACCTTCATTTCGATAAGCACATAATTCGCTTAGCAATATTCCAATTTAAATCAACTTTTTTATCAATATATTGGCGACTACGCATCATAAGCTTGCAACGTTTATATCAGTTTTCGGTGCTTTTGTGCATTGAGTTCCATTTGTACAGACGCCTAATGTGTTTAGCTGTCAGGACTATATGACGCATCTCCATCTTTTTGCATTTTTTACTGTTGTGAAGGTAAGGAAAATGATTTTCTGTGGGTGAAACCATTTTACTATTGATTACTTAACGTAACCACTATTCTTAAAAATTTGTCATATTTCTAAGTTTGTAAAAAAAACAAGTTCAAGACAATGTCTACTTGGCGGACTGTTTCCCGATAACTTTCAGAGTCCTTACTTTGTCCCAAAGATTATTTGTCTTGTTTAAAACCTACCACATTTAGCAGATGCCCTGTATCTTGTTGTTATATGTACATGCTGTCACTTAGTTTACTATTCTTAGCAGGGTTATACCGATCAAGGCGAAAGTCTTCTTTTTTTGTTTTTTTAATAATGAAATTTATCCAGAAATAAGCATCTGAAAATCAAAAATAAAAAAATTTATTTGAAAGGACACAGTGACGATTCATTAAGTCCATTTCATGATTATTATTATTTCTCTTAACAGCCATTTAATTACCCCAAATATACAAATAAATCATTAAAAAGTACCTCGAAATGATTTTGTTTTGTAAAATATCCCACAGTAAACATTTTAATAGTATTTTTTTTAATAATTGCGAAATTTAGGCAATTTATTTTAAAAAAAATGACGCGAGTGAAAATCCAAATCTAATTTACATTTATTTTCGAAACTATCAAATTTTTGTATTGTTCTGCTTAAGAACAAGATATGGATATTTATTATTTCTAGGAATGAGATGGTTTAAAATTTATCAAAACAGTCACAAATGCAAATTAATTCAAAATTGATCGTCACTAGGTTTTAGCCAAGTTTATAATTGCGCAATCAAGTAAATATATTTTATGGAAATTATTTTTATTTAATAGAAACACTAATAGATGGTAGATTGTTATGCAGGTTGCCTCAGCGTTTCTTAATCAGTAGCACTTAATGTTTAAAGTAGAGTACTTTTATTGATTTTTTTTTCTCTTAAAGACAAGAAGCATCTAAGGCAACAATGCCTGCTTAATTAGCAACTGTGCTACATTATTTAGTAAAGGTATACAGAAGAGAAAAGACAGGTGATAAAAGTATGTTCAGCCATTTTATTAATTATTTTACTTCGTCGGCGAATGTGCTATGTAGATGTAACGACGAAGGATGCTGCGTACTGTATTGGTAAATTCTGAATATGTTTTTATACAGTAGGGGTTAAACCCTGGCCAATCTGTTTTGTAATCAAAGTGTTTACTACCATGACTACAGCAGCCTGATTCATGTTATTTAAACTTAAAAAATAAAGAATTTTCTTAAGTGTATCTTTATTATTATTATACATTTAAAAACAAAAATGAAATTAAAAGAAAAATTTGGGAGGAAATACATTTTTTTTTTAAAAAAATTTTTTGGAAATTCTTATAAACACCAAAGTAAAAATGCAACCAAATTAAAAATATTAAAAAATTGACATTTCACAAAATCGACAAATAAGCTCGAAAATGCGGGATAAAAAATAAAAATAAAAAATTATACAAATTGTTAATCCTCTTCTTTTTGAACACAGTTAAAAATAATATCTAAAATCATTGTTGATTTGTAAATTATTTAGCTTCACACCGGAAGTTGAAGTGAGTTAAAAACTAACCTCAAAAATTATTATTAATACTTTTTTCATAGCCAAGATTCGAATTATACTTATATGTAGTAAGAACTATTTCAGCCAAAATTTTGAAAAAGCACCTGACGACGTAATCAAGTTTAATTAATTTCAACGATAATAGAAACACTTAATAAACGTAACTTAGCTTAAGTGCACCATTTAAGAAACACTGAGAAAGGCAGTTAGTGCCCTTTGCAATCCGTACGAATACACAATCGTATTTACTACAACACAGCTACATATTTATGGATCGCAAATAGTTAACTGGTTTTTTTGCATTTAACCGCTTTAAACTGCTTTCCGTTAGTTTTAAGATTTACAGTCAAGTATTTTTCATACACGCGTCTAGTGAACTTTATTTAATAAAATCTAGATAAATTTATTTGAAGCAAAACTAGTTTAATCATTAAATGAGTATTTTAACAGGTAAATCCCCTCAAAAAAATAGAAAATAATAATTTTAAATTTGAATTAAAATTTTTTTTTTAATTTTTGTTTTTTATTCTTCTATGGGCACAAATTCGGACAGAATAATGAAAACACTTCTTTTTATACGTTTATGAAGTTACATATTCGTGATAGATTTTTTGATGAGATGCATTTAAAGAAGTATCTTACATTTGGTGTTCGCGCCATTTATTATTATTTTGTTTTTTTATTTTTTGTTTTTTTGTTTAAGGGGCTTCGCTCTAGGTTAACTTGAATTGCCAGATTTTTCTTTTGCAACTCTTATTACCTGCAGTTTATTATAATTTTAAAACTTTAATTTATTCTCTTTGCATTTATTCCCAAAATGATGTACATATATATGTCTTTGTATATATCAAGAATTTGCTGCAAAGTCGAAATTAGATAACTGCGTTTAAAATTTTAAATAATGTTGCAACACTTTAGAGGCCACAAGTATCTTTCTAACTATAATAGTTACAGGTTTAAAGACAGGGGTTTGTCAGTGAATAACACTTCTGCACACCCAACTCAGAAATCGAAAATTTAGAGTTATGACTCTCTAAAGCAAAGGCTCAATATTTATTTTGATTTGACATTTTGCAAAAATGCTTTTAACATGAACTATTGTAAATATTTAATGCCTGAAAAGATCAATTCTATTGACCGACTTCAAAAAAATAAGGAGGTTATCAATTCGACTGAGTGTGACTTTTTTTATGTTTGTGACTGCAAAACTCAGTCATTTCTAAGCCGATTTCAAAATTTTTTTGTAATTTGATAAATTATGCTAACAGAATGGTCCCGTTTCAAAAACAGTTCTTAATCTTAGAAATTAAAGGGTGTCCTCATACAACATTCATGTTTTTTTAAAGTATTACGAAACGTACAGCGCACTTCTATAAAATTTTAAAAATGGGTAAAACTATAGCTCCGAATAGCAAACAGTTATACAAAAATAAATCTAAAAATTAAAGGGTGTTCCCATAGATGACGTAAATTGACATATATGCGCGTATCTTTTAAACCGTTACAGACAAACGCTTGAAAATTGAATAGGATGTCGATTACTATGACTATTATGATGACAAGTATAAAATTTGTATTTAGAAATTAAATGGTGTCCCAATAGTTGATGTAACTTTGTAAAATTTTGAACCGTTATAGACAGACAGCTGAAATTTACAAAGAACCTGTGTTGTTTAGTCCGCTATATCAACAAGTGTAAAATTTTAATTTTGATTTTTGGAATTAAAGGGTGTTGCCATATTTGAAGTAGAGAATAGAATATCCACTACTTTGTCTGACATATTAAGAAGTATAAATATCTAAAATTATAAATTATAGGGTGTTGATTTAAATGACTAAACTGTTGAACAGTTGTAGATAGTTAATTGAAATTTGCACAGAACCTTTATTGCTGAGAGTTAAAGGGTGTCCCTATGATTGATGTAATTTGACCTATATGGTCCTATCTTTGAAACCGTTGCCGACAAACTCTTAACAATTAAACAAAATGTCCATTACTATATAAAGTATTATAACAAGTATAAATATTAAGACTAGAAATTTGAGGGTACCCTAATGGTTATAATTTGATGTATATGGCTAATCTTTTGAACAGTTGTATACTAACGTTTAGAATTAAAACAAATTTCGTTTTACTGTGTCAGCAATAAAAAGTGTAAAAAATAAAGATTGACCACATAACTTACAAAATATAAAAAAACCTGACGCAATCTTTCTCGAATATAATATAATTAATGTATAATAACCGTCTTAAAAAATTTGGATTTTATGTTTGTCAAGAGTAGAGTCTTTCCTTTGGCTGTAGGTATTATATTGACTCTGAGGACACGCTTAGGATACACTACAAGAAAAAATTAAAAAAAACGGTGGTTGGAATGTCAACTATGACATCAGCTAATCTACACATTAGGTGCGTTCTTTTACCCAACTCTAAAAACTTGTCTGCTTCCAATGTTACCGAAAACTTTTGTTGTTCTGCTAGTTTAGGTTAAAGAGAAAGCTTTTGAAAAATTAAGATTTTACTTCCTCTTGCACAAAACAATCCAGAATTTCTTTTTGGGCAGATTGTGTAAACTACAAAATACCAGGCGTTTGAAAAGTAAGTAATAGCAAATAAAAAAATTATATGTTTCATGCAGGCAAATGTCAGTCTAAAAATTTTATCCCAAAAATAATAATTAAATAAATATAAGAAAAAACAAAATGTTTAGGTTTTTTATTTTACCCTGAAAAATTACATCAATAATTTGTTTGACATCTTGATTTGGAATAGAAAGTTGGTTTTTAGTGTTCCCGTACTTCTTGGCATTTTGCCTTTAATTGAATATCATTTTTGCTTGTTCCCATTTTACCGAACTTTACACAAAATGTTAGGGAACGCACCTATTAACGTGCATTTTTTAATATTATTTAGCGCAGTGCTTATTCTTAAAGAAATATAAACGAATAAGGTTCGAGAATTTGCGCGTTTAGTGCAAACTATCTGTTTAAAATTCTCATGTATGTACATACAAAATGTATGAATAAAACCAAAAAACGTAGAATCAGTGCTAAGAGCCAGTTTACATGAAGCGGTTTGTGTCAGCCACAAAAGTCATGATGCAGATGTTTGTAGGCGAAAGGTTCAGAAAAGCTTACGGAGAAGCACTAAATGAACATTAATGACTCGTTTTAGTTTTTTCTCTCATTCACCTTTCTCTCTTTCGTTTTTTGCCATTATGTGAATGAGCAGTGCTGCTAAAATGGCTGTTTGTTTTTTATATTGTTCAAAAATTTAAAAAAATTAAATTAGTTCGGTTTATGGCAACACTTGTTACGTGTAGCCGAATATAGCACTCTTACTTGTTCTTTTTCTTATTTTTTTAATTTTCTATCGCCCCGTATGTTTGTTTTTTTATTAATTTAAAGTTACTTCACTAAACTAAATTTGTTTCAAAATTTATAAAAAATTAGCAGCCTTTTTCCATCTGTGGTGGAGGGTATAAAAACTAAGCTTTTGGCATCTACATACATGTGTAACATTTTATTATTATTTTGAGCTGGAGTTTATTTTAGTCGAATCCCCAAATATAAAATTATAAAACCCAAAAAAATCGCCAGAAAATAGTTTTTATACGATTGAAGGTATGGTCAGGCTAATCAAATATTTACCAAATTTATGGAAACAAAAATTTGTTCTTTTGAAAAATATTAAGTGATATAAGATCCTACTCGATATAAAAGTCAATATATTACATTTATTATATTTTAAGTCGTCATTCGTTATAATAATTGTCAGGAAAGATTGAATAAACATTTGTAAAACTAGTGGTTATGTTTTTTTGGTCAAATATTTGACTAATCTGACCATACCCTTATAGATTAAATTAAATAACAGAATCAACAATTTCGCAGTGATTATTTTCTATATATTTCTAGAATTAAAAAGTTTTGCCTTTTCTGAAAAGGCGACAAGCGTTTGCCAAGAATTTGTAACTAATTATTCTTTCTTAATATATTTAGAAGGTTTTTTGTACCCAAAGTAGAGTTTACAAAGATTTTGAAGGATTTTCATCTTTTTACAAAAGTTTGCAAAGTTTGTTCTGACAAAAAATAAAATAGGACCAATATTGAGGGCTTTACGTTTTTGATCATAAGTAGATTAATTTCGGGGAGCGCAGTTTCTTTCATATCTCAAAAATGTCTAGATTTTACAGAAAATAATTGCAAAAAACATTCCATTCTTTTAAAAAAATGCTTAAATTATTTTGTTCTAAAACTATTACTTAAAATAAATCTGCAAAGTGCGGATTGAACTCACACATCAAGGGTTTCATATCATTTATGTGACACCTTTTAATTTTATGTTTTTATTATCTTTTTTTTTTTTTCTATTTTTTTACTTAAAGCCAGACCACTTGACTATTTAATAAAGTTTGTAGTATTTTCTTTTGTCGATTATAACATTTTTTTATTTTCACTGACGTTTTTTAATACGCCATTTACTGTTTCACTAAACCAAAGTGATGTTAACTTCTAAACTAAACCAAGTTAAGGCTGCCTGTACTAAAACAACTAGAATTCTCTAAACAATTTACAATGATTTGCAACTTAATTTCCTATTAAACCTAAACACATTTCACATATTAGCTGAATGCATGTTTCTAAGCCTTTTAATAATTATAATTCACTGTTGTCGCTACTACTATAAAGTAATTAATAATGCATTTTAAAATATTTAATATTTTATTTGTAATTATATGTCACGTTACGAAAGCAAGAATTTCGTTATAAAAACAACTAAAGTTTTTTGACTTTAAAAGAATAAAAATTTCTTATTTACTTCGTTTTTCAAGAAGTACAAACTTTGCAGTGGAAAATTTGCTAAAAATTTTTAATGGAATCAAATGAGTGCATTGTGTTGCAGGCAGAAATATGGCCTCAAATTTGGTGTCAGAACACGTGACTGAAGGGGAAGAAAAGGCACTCTGTAAATCACTGCTTACCTGCGCCCGAAACTTTACAGTTACATAGTGTCAAAGGTGGTAAGCGCATATGCAGTGTGCTGATGGACAAACATAGACTCTGCTTCAGATTAGTAATTTTTATAGGATACCTATGGGCATCTGAAATTTTCATAAAAATGTTGTATTGTCGATATGGTCAATGTGCGTATTATTTATAAGCTTTTAAAGAATTCTTTCAGGAAGTCCTAAAATTGATTAACCCATTAAAAGCCGATGACATTTTTATGTAAAATAGTATGAAGTCTAAAAGTCTAACGGGGTCAAGTCACTATCTACATGTGGCATGAACTGTGTGGTATCTAAAAGATATGAGCCGTTAATGCTTTCAGTTTGAAGTCCACAACAAACAGTGCTTTTTTCTAAACGCATCGGACGCTCTTCGGCATCGCTCCAAATTCGATAGTTTTAGTAATAGTGATTCGGTAATTTCCATATACGGGGCTTTAGCAATATGGCAGCTATCAACTGCTAAATTTGAAAAGAAGGCAGACTCTTCATGACAATAGTAAAGGATATTTTATAGGAATCAAGCAAAACTGATGTAAATAATTTGTTGTTTTATTGTTTAATTAAGCTTATTGCTATAAAAACAATCAAAGGCTACCGACCATCAACTACCGACTACAAAAGTAGCTGGCTACAAAAATAGCCAAGTCGCCAGCTACTTAATTCTTTTAACGACTACCGACCACTATCTACAAAAAATAAACATCTGTTTTGACATATGTATTAAAGTTACAGTCCACCCTAAATACGAGCGTAAGACGTTATTTAACTGTCAAAAATTCTCATGCCCATACAAAATGTATGAGACCAACCCAAATAGCGCGACGCTAACGTTGAACAATTGAAAAATCCAATTTTGACGCGCGTAAAAAGTGAAGTTGGCTGCAAAAGAAGTGTTGTTATTGTTTTTTGTTTTTGTGGTATATACAAAAGTATTTCCAACAGTGATGACATTACAGCTACTTTAAGGTCAATTTCGCGATTTTATCTCTCTTAATTATTTAAATTTTGTGGTTTTTAGCAAATAAGATAAGTAAACAATACTGTTCGTTTCACAACGTTGGCGCTCGTATTTAAGTTACTCATTACAGCGTAAAAACTAGAAGCTAAATTACGTCGTGCCTAACGCCCGTATTTAGGGTGGACTGTTAAGCAAAACAACCAAACAATGCGCCAAATAAAAAGTAAATAAAAAATGTAAACAAATGAACAGATGATTATTATTTTTCAATGGTGCCACTATAATAGTTTTTCGCGTTTTTAATAGCGATATTTAATGTATTGCGTTTTTAAAACCACCATTTCATGCATTTATTGTATTGGCAGCACTAATCTGTTTTTTGTAGTCAAGAAAAATATAAATTAGCCTAAGTTGGCTACGGGCTACAAAAGTAGCTTGTAGTCGGCAGTTGTGAAGCGGCTAAAAGAATTATTCTTACAAGCATGCATGTATTCTATTTTTGACATCCTGTAGTCGATGGTCGGTGGACTTGATTGTGTTTATAGCATATTGGGCCTAATGAGGATAAATGTAAGAAAATGTATTAAATGATGTAAATAATGTTTAATGAAGAAAGATCAATATCGTAAGTAATAAATCCTCATCTACACTTTGCAACTTTTGTTGTGCAACTCTTGAGTTAATGGGTGAGAGAAAAAAGACATGTAGAAACGGGTACACTCTTTCATGTTTCTAAAATTCTCTTTTGTTTTCTCATTCGTCTAAACAATCAAGACCGATAAAGCAGAAACAAAATTTGAATGTGTGGACAAGAATGCAATTTTATAAGAAAATTTAAAAAAATTGCAAGAAACAAAAATGGCATGTCTGACCGGGGACTAAAGTGATAGATTTAAATTTAACTACGATATTTAAAACAGCGCGATGTTGTATTTCCTAATATGTGCATATTTATGTATGTATATATTTTTATAATAAGTTGACAGATAGCAACGAAATATTTAAAAACACTTGATATAAAGCCCACTTGACTCTTTTTTCTTTTTGTTCAAATTTTCTTGTTATATTAAATTACATTTTCATTGAAATACATCCATGCATTAGGTTAGGCATCACGAACTAAGAAAAAAAGTAAATAATTATAACACTTCTCTTTTAGAAACAAGTTTGTGTAAAAGTGACTGAACACGACACCAAATTTCTATAAATTCACATTATGGTCCAAAGAATATCCAAAGAAGAGATTATTAACTATAAAGACGAAATTTATAAAATTAGAGAAGTAAATACTTACCTTAAATACGAACCCACTATCAACTGAAATCTTCATTGTTTGTGGAAATGTAAGGTTTTGCATTGTAGAAAAGGCTGCCATTTAGTTTGCACATTGTAAAAACTTGCAGATGGAATAAAATATGTGCAAAAAAGTTTACCTCAAAATATGCATGACGAATTCAAAAAATTTTTATTAATTTTAAATAGCTTCATCAAAACGGTAGTCGCGCCACAGTTCAATATTTCAATAAAAATATAAAAATAACTACATATGTATTACGCTTAAAAAACTTGCTAGCAGAGAGGGCTAAATTCGCAAAGAGAACTTTACTCGAATTTAATTTATTTGTGTTTATTTGTTTTAAAAATTGCATCTTCATCTAATCGTACACCTTTACAACCCAGCTTTATCATGCAATAACAAATAAACAATGAGTATTTTAATATCATTACTACCATCAATTACAACAACACATTTCATATAGTCAACGAAGATCTTAATTAACGGGAATTTTAAAATTACTCTATTATTATCTCCGGCAGAGAAATAAAGGCCCAACTATAATGTGCATAAGCTAGCTTGAGCTTATGTCAAAAACCCAACGAAAAGCCTGTCAAATGCTTAGGTAATTCATTAAAGATTTTTATGTGGCTACAATGTACTTACATAAATTTAAAAAACAATTTGCCACAGTTGCACATTTATGTTTAAATCGTACTTTCCCAAAAATATATATATTTTTAAATAAATAAAACTTGTAAAGAAAAAGCCATCGAAAAAATATATTATATATATTTAATAACATTGATTTAAATAAATGTACTTTCTTTCACTAGTTTTCAATAAAATTCGATAAAAATGGCATGTTTTTTTATGTATTTTTGGCTAAAAGTACCAAAAGATGCAACGGTGTCACTGATTTAATTTGAAAGCAATTGAAAAAAAAATTACAGCGAATTGTTATAATAAAAACGCATCATTTTCTCTCATATAAACCCTTCTTTTTTCTACATTTTCTATTAAATAAAAAACAAATCGTTTTCAATGTCGCTCTCCACTGCAATTTTTTCTTTATTGATTTATGTATACACGAAGCGCAATCAGCTGTTTCTGTACGTAAGGTACGATCAGCTTCGTACATTGCTTAAGCAAATGACATTTGACGAAACTTGACGAAAAGTTCTCTCAAGTACATTATAGTTTACTACATTTGATTTATATGTATTTGCACAGTTGTATAAGTTGTCATAAGCTTGTATATGCACATTATAGTTGGGCCTTAAGTCATCAGAATTTCAACTCTTTTCGCATTAGAAAACATGTTAACAACATAAGCCAGCCTTCTCTTGATCCCGAACAAATCACTCGTATCCAGTGGTGCCAGAAATTTTTATAGAAAAATCTTTATTTGTCGAAAAAAATAAGAAAAAAAGGTTTTTAATATCTTTTGTTCTTTATAACGTTTTTTTACTTTTAATAAGGTTTCTATAAATACATAAAACAGAAATATACAAACAGATGTAAATAAAATTCAAAAAGTAAACATAACAAGAAAGAGTGCTACATTCGGCTATGCCAAATGCCATACTGCAAATTTCCTATTAAATAATTTAAATAAATATCGGCATAAGAAATCCTTTCCTACCGTAATTTTTTTCTGTTCAAAAAAAGCTTTTTTCAAATATTATAAGTTTATAACTACACCCTTCAGCACAAAAAAAAGGAATAGGGTATATTTAAGTTTAACATTTCGTTTGTAATTTTTATAACATCCATTTCCAACTCCATAAAGTATATAAATTCTTACTTCTTATGGAGCTATGTCTGTCTGTCCATCCGTGTTAGTGTTGAAATCAACTTTGCCAAAGTACTAGAAAAAATTTAAATACGTCAATTGATCAGACAGAGTTTCGAAAGTGTTGCTACTGAAAATCACAAAAATCTGTCCATGTCCCTCGAGGCAGTGGGCTTAACACTTGCCTCTAATTTTTCCATATCTTTTGAAACAATAAAATAACTCCAATCAAAAAAAAAATAATGAAGCATTAGAGAAATAAAAAAAAAATATATAAAAACATCAAGGGAAGAAATTGGCTGGCGCCCTTATTTTCCGAGCTATGGTCCTCTTAAATTTGCATAAAAAGGTTCGAGTGTCAATACAGTCAATATGGGTATAATTTAAAAGCTTTTGAAGAGATCTTTAAGGTAATTCTAAAATTTTTTAAAAGTGCTTAACCCATAAAGAGCCGACGGCATTTCTATATAAAATTTTATATAGAACATTTCACCAAAAATTTTAACTTTTTTAAAAAAATTTGTTTTTGAATAAAAATTGGAATCTTCACTAAGAACTGAAAACTCAACAAAAAAAAGCTCTAGGTTTAAAAAAAAATTTGAATATCACTAAACGAGTAAAATTTTACCAAAATATTTACTTTTATAATATTTTTCTATACTTGCAATAAAAAATTTGAAATTTAATTTAAAACCGAAAAAGCACAAAAAATAACTGACCACAATCAACAAATTTAAAGTTTTATTAAAAAAAACCCCATGTTCGCAAAAAAAAAAACAAATTTACACTATTGAGTCATTTTTTATATTATAATTGTACAAGCGAAGCTGAAAACCAAATATCTGAAATCTTCAGAATATTCCTTTCAGCGAACGTTCAGCTTACTAAAATAGTGACTATGCTTTTTCGGTCAAATATTTGATTAGTCTGACCGCACCCTTGCTAGTGAAAAAACTTCATTATTAATAACGTTTTGAGTGTCTATATAAGAACCCTTTCTTAAGGTTGCATCGTTAAAGTGAAATGATTTTGTTATTTGCGTAGAGAACTCAATTTAAAAGGCAATAAATAAATTCAAATAATTCAGTAGCATTAAACTTTGTAACAGAAATTTTAGTTTTTACAAAAGTACCGATGGTGGTAGTGAAAAAATTTTTTGTTTTAGAATATTAATTTACAATAAAGTTATTTTACTTAAGTGAATATATTTAATACATTTAAAAAAGAAGTTGCAATAACAGATTTCAAGCGACTAAATAAAAAGAAATCTTAATTTTGGAAAAAAGATCTTTGAACCTTTTTTAATTAAAAACTCTTTAAAATTAAATTAAAATAGTCATTCTGGCATTGCTGTTTCTAACTTTTCATTTACAACATTTTCTCTCTGTTTACTTCATTCTTTCATAAAAATGTTTTTAAAAAATGCTTAACTACAAATTTGGTTTCTCTTTCTCAATATTTTATATTGAACAGCGTTGTCGTTGTAGAGTTTTAACTATTAAATTGCTCAAAAAAAGTTAAATTTGTATAATTATTCTTGGGTTTAAAAAAAAATTTTATGTCGAAAGGGGACCCCATCAAGGTAGTGGACCGCTTGGATATCCACCTGCAATATAAAGAAATTTTGTATTTGTGAAGAAAACTGTACTACGAAAAACTGGTATTTTGGTCAACAGAGACATTCGAATAACCGTAGTTTTTTGATAATAAACTTAATTACCCTTTTCAATTGATCAATAGTAGAAGAGTGTTCCACTTTGTCCAATAAGCTTAGAACGCTGAGTGGCCTATAACTGGTTAGCATTTTAGAATTTTTTTCAACATTATGGACTAGAATTGCTGCTGCCTTTTTTAAGCTTTGAGGTGACTTGTGTAGTTCATAAACGAACTAGTTTATTTAAACGATTCCATCGATTGAACTAAGTAAACTACTTCATACTTTTAAGTACACCTTGCTCATTTTTGAACTATACTTTATATTTGAACTACCAGATATGATCCATGTCTTTTATTTTTTTTTTTCTTATTGACTATTTCCGACATGAAATTAGTGCTGCCACGCATTTAATTTAACATTCGTTATGGCAATGCTAGTATTGTTGCCATCATATTTTAAAAAGAACTAAAAGAGCTTTGAACGAAAGAAAGCGTTTGAACTAGAAGTTGAAAGTTAAACTATGAGAGATTTTGAACTAAAGAGAGCCTTTGAACTAAATTTTGATCTATGTAGTTCATTTTCAAACTTTGAACTAAAAAGAGCGAACACTAAATTGAACTATATGGCATAAGTATACTTTGAGGGAAAAAATAATCAGGCATGTTTTTTAGAACAATGCCATTAATTTCATCTAAACCTGGGACTTTGTTTCAATGGCATCAGTTAATACAATATTATTACCACTGTGCAGGGACTCATTAATAAGACATTCTACGTACGTAGCCATAGTTGATGGATTACTTATAGTTATAGTGTAAGAATTAGCAAATGCATCAGTTGCACCAGTTCTTAGTATGACCTACCTACATGCAGATTAGAAAGAGGTAAATTTTTGTCTTAAGTGTCTAAGTAAGCCTTAAAAACTTTTTGAAGCCAGGAGGCGACTTAGAAATTAATTTTGACCAAGACTTATTTCTATCCCTTTTAATGTGCAAATTAATAAATCTGTTCAACTGGGTTCTAATGTTTGGATCTCCACATCTCTGTAATTTATGCCTGAAGTTATTTCTTTGCAGTATTAACATTTTTAATGAGATTTCTCTCTGCCATGGATTTTTTGGGCAACTGGAATCAAAGGAATAAAACTACAAAGGAATAAAAAATGAGATTGGAACATGGTCTGAATTCAAAATATTTGGATGGGATTTCAATTCCGAAAAGGATATACAGTAATTCATTATCAAAATATCTATTGTAAAAAGTTGAACAGTTAAAAATGTTTAACTAAACATGAAACATAAGCTGGGTAATATAAATAAAAGTTAAATAGAAGACAATGTTCATAAAGTACTTTACCAGAAGAGTTGTTGAGTTGTTGAGTTTGAAATACAATTTCAATGGTTATGATAGTAAAGTCATTTAAGGTATTAGTCAGTAAATTTTTGTCAGATTTAAAATAAGCTTATCGTCTATTTATTAATCTTTTATAGAAATATTCTCAATATTATGTGTTTTAATTTTTGGTCGTAACTTATGTTCCATATCTTTTCGATATATTTTGTAGCCTTCAAGTGGAAGACTATGATGTGGTTTTAAAATAGTCTCATTTAGTAGAAGAATATCATTCTTTTTGTTGGTGGAGAACTATTTCGAGTTCTGAAGCTACTGTATCTGTGCACTAAGCATACCAGTGCGTAACATTAACATTTATATTTATATGTCAAACTTGTTTTGCCATTTTTGAAATGCATCAGCATCATCGAAGAATATTTCCAGTAGCCTTTCGTTAAAAATATTAACAAGGGGTTTGTTTTTTAAAGTTCAGGGTACAGTTGAAAAATTATTGGTGGAATCCACTGTTATCGGTGGAACTTCACCTTTATTGAAGTTTCTTCTTTATCTTCCTCGGCTAACAAATGAAACTTGTTGTTGCTAGTGTTAGGCCCATCAAATACTTTAGATAACTCATATTTAGAGCTTATACCCGTGTACTTCTTCCTTTGTTGACTAATCATAGCCAAAAAAAAATTAAAAGATTTAAAACAGTAGTTTTTGCATGAAATAAGATTAATTTTATTTTTCGCACTAAAAAAATTCACACGTAGTTGTTGTTTTAATATTGATACATTGATTTTCTCTTAATATTTATAACTTATTAAAACGTTAAAGAAACGTTTTCCACAAAAAAAAATTTCATGAGACATAACGGAACGTCGGCAAAGCATGTGTCATTTTTTTATTTATATCAGTGTACAAGGAAAGACGCAATTTATTTAATATCAATAAAAGTCATTAAATTTAAGTTAATTTTTGCCATGGTGAGTTTTTCTCTCTTTATGTTATAAATATTGATTTTTTTGGCGCAAATTGCTTGTTTAACCAAAAAAAAACCTAAACAAAAGATTTTGACAGATCAACTTACAGTAGCATAACAAATGCTGTTTTTGATATGTTGTACTTGTTATATCACTAACGTTACGTTTGCGTTATTTGAGTTTTTATGGAACACTGGCAACTCCATTAACGAAAACAGCTGTCAACAAATTGTACTAAATGCTCAAAATAACAAGTTAAAAGCCATTGTAAATATAAAAGCAGACATTTATTTTGTGATAAAAGATTTGTTAAAATCTTATTAATTGATAATATTTTAATAACAAAAAATTAAATCAAAATGAGTAATCCGACTGTTTTAATGGGTATACAAAGTACAGCTGGAGCGGTTCCTGTGCGAAATGAAAAAGGTTTATTAATTTGTAAATAATGACTGACGATTTAAAACATTATATATATATATTTAGGTCAAATTTCTATGCAAAAGGTAAAAGTGCAGCGGTACATATCAGGTAAAAGACCTGACTATGCAAAATATGGTTCTAGTTCCGAGGACAGTGACATGGAAGATTTTATTGACCACCGACGCAAACAGTTGGCAGCAGCACAAGTTGAGAGGCGTCAACGCAGAGAAAACAAAGATGATGATCGCAGGCGGCAAGACGAAGCGCCCGAAGACCAGGAAGAGCACGAAGAAGTAGATGATCCCCGTCTAAGACGTTTAAGAGCACGGCCCGTTGAGCCTGATGAATTAGAAAGAGAACGCATGGAACGCCATCGCCATATACATGAGCCAGAATTATTAGACGAAAGCGATTCCGATGATAACGAAAAGGAACAAGAACGTAGCGTGGAAAAAGCAACAAATAAAATTACTTTAGCTTCTGAATCAGATTCTGATTCCGATATTAGCGAAACTGAATTGGAAAAGAGACGCATAAAATTGAGGCAACGTATGTTGCAACAACAAAAGGAAGAGGAAATCCTTCAAAAAGAGGAGGAAAGGCAGTCGGAATCATCGGACACGGAAAGCTCGGAATACGAAGAAGAAACGGAAAGCGAAGAAGATAACGAGCCAAGATTAAAGCCTTTGTTTGTGCGCAAAAAAGATCGTGCCACAATACAGGAAAAGGAACGTGAAATTCAAAAGCAAAAACAAATTGAAATTGAAGCTAAACGTTCTGCCAAAGAAAGACGCCGTCATACTCTTCGCATGGTTGAAGAGAGTGTTAAAAAAGATTTAGAAAAAACGAAGGTAACTATTTTACTATTTAATTATCTATTTGCTCATGATGTTTAAATAAATCTCAGAATGATACTGCAGAGCCACACATTGAAGATGTATGCACAGACGATGAAAATGATGAAGTCGAGTATGAGGCTTGGAAGCTGAGAGAACTCAAACGAATGAAACGTGATCGTGAGGAAAGAGAGAAGTAAGTTGATTTTAATATGTGAACACTAGTTTTTTTCTCTTTAAACAATAAATATTTAAATTGAACTGGAAATTTATCCAAATTAAAAAAAAAAAAAAAAAAGTAGTAAGTAGACCTATTATTTTAATTATTTAATGATTTATTTTTAATAGTGCCGAACGTGAAAAGGCCGAAATTGAACGTATGCGTAATCTTACTGATGAGGAACGACGTCAAGAACTGCGCCAAAATCCCAAACTTGTAACTAACAAAGCGGTTAAGGGAAAATACAAATTTCTTCAGAAATACTATCATCGTGGTGCTTTCTATTTGGATGAAGAAAACGATGTATTAAAACGAGATTTCGCTCAGGCTACATTAGAAGATCACTTCGACAAAACTATTTTACCTAAAGTTATGCAAGTTAAAAATTTTGGTCGTTGTGGTCGTACGAAATATACGCATTTAGTTGATCAAGATACTACAAAATTTGATTCACCCTGGTATGCTGAAACCTCTAACAACATTAAGTTTCATAATGAACGTGCAGGTGGAATGAAACAAGTATTTGACAAACCTTCATCGTCAAAACGTAAAAAGATGGAGTAAATTAAGTTGGTGCGTAATCTTAGCATAATATTTCTGTATGAATTAGTTTCTCTAAAATAATTATAAGGTTAATTAACTTTTTAATAAATAGATTTATACATACAAGTTTTTCATTACTAATTTGTTTCTTAATTCAATGCAATCCCGCAACAAACTGTAACAAATTTCAATTACTACTATACTATCCGAAAATTAAATTTACTTAAGTTTGCTTACGACTGTTTAATTATGAGTAGATTGCTAAAAGGTTTTTATATTCACTAAAATCTATTCCTCAGTACATTCTAGATGAGGGTCTAACTATAAAATAAATTTCATCAATACCGATTCAGCAGCACGTTTCTGTTTTTCAGTCCTCGAGTTTAATTTAATATAAAACTGCAGGCGTTTTCTTCTTACCCTTTCTTTGTTTTTTTTTTTTTTTTAATTTAAATTTTTTATTTATTTCATAATAATTATAAAGAAAAAATAAAACGGTTTAAAAAGCCAAGCCCAAATACTCACGGCATACAGGATTTTCCAAATAGTACTGTTTAAATTTGCATGCGTATTTATTACGTTCCGCTATAAAACCAAATGCGTTAAACGTTTTAGAGATATAAGCAAACACATCCAAAACTTTTGCATGTGCTTCCAGTTTTCGCAGCGATTCAACAGCTCTGTCTAATATTGGCAGGGATTTAATTAAACGCTTATGCTTTTGGTCCTGATCTTTACCAGCCGCTACTAGGCACCGTACAAATATAAAATCTGTTTTAGCACGATCATATATACCACCGTTTATATATATTTTGTCCATGGAATTGCGTAAAGCTTGTAATGCTTTTTGTGGTAGTCCCATTTGTAGTAATACCTGCGCGATAATAGTATCGATCAAAGCATGTTCGTATTGCATATACGCTGATTCGGAGAGCACTGAAGCTTGCATTAACAGTTCAAGGGTTTCGGCAGAAACATTATTTTCGGACAAGCTGTTGTAAGCCAGCAAAATAAGCACTCGTATTTGTCGTAGAACGTCCAATTCCTTATCTTCTAGCAAACTTTGTAATATTCTTCTGGCTGTATTATTGTATCCTTTTGCAATATAAACAGAAGCCCTTTGCATTTTACCATAACATGGGTCCAACAGATACAGCTGACAGCACCAATGTAAAGCCTCCTGCCAACGACCACGATATATGGCCTGCTGTATAGAAATATGACATTCACTAGTCATCCAATCGCCAGCAAACGGATGACGCGGAAATCTTGTACGAGCATGATGTATTATAACAGCACTCAATTGATATTCTCCTTGACTGTTAAACCATAGAGCCAGATTAGATAAAACTTTGCTAACACTTTCCGAATTGCTGACATCACCAAATACCCAAGTTTTTTTCAAATTTAGTAAAAGTTGTGAATATAGAGCCGACATTTCGTAACGACCATAAAGTACCCATAGGGCAGTGCGTAGAGCCAAGGAATCCGATACATGTTCCAGTAAGGAGTTTTTATTATTTATTTCGTCACTTTTCAATAGCAACTCAAAAAGGTCTAAGGGTAAATAGCCGCATTTAGCACCAAATGCTACTACGAACTCAATAGCCAATGACAGACTTTGTATAAGTCCAGGATCTTGTATGTCCGGCAGACTTTTCTCAAACGGTCCAATGCGACTGCTATTCAAGAGGCAATACCAAGAGTTGGCCAAGTCTAGACAACGTTTGTCACCACATTCTTGGGCCAGCATAATGCATTCTTTTAAGGCACTCAAAGCTTCCTTTTTGTGATTAAAACTGGCATGTAAAATAGCCAAATTAACACTGAAGTATTGAAAACCCTTTTGCTCATTTTGGCCCATCATATGCATTGGACTGCGATCAAAGGAACGATGTAAAGCATCAAGTGATCCAAAGACATCACGCAAACGTAACTGATTCATATAATTCAAAAAGTAGGCTTTTGAATTCAGAGGATTGTCTTGTATTATTTCATTAAGTTTTATATCCATTTCTATTGGTGGTAAAGCACGCAGCTCATTTTTTTCCAGCAGATTACATTGTTGTTTTACAAAAAGTTGCGCCTGTTTAGGAGACCATTTGCTGTGAGGGTTTCGATCCTGATAGACTGTTTCGGTATCTAAAACTGATTCTTCGATGGTATTATCACCACCGGAAATATTTAAGGTAGCATGGCTGTCTAGTGTATTGCCTTGATTCAATTTACGTGGCCCAATGGTAAGGGAACGAACACCTATAAAAGAATGTTTATAATTATTAAAGCTCTTAAGTCAATAAATTATTAAGTAAATATTTTGATATCGGAAAAAAATCAATTTTCTTTTTCTTACGAAACTAACTTTATTTCAGTGCAAACGATGTTCGAAACCAAAAAATCAAATGGAAACGTGAACAGACTCATACTCTCAACTGGTTGTTGGCAAAAAAAATTTTTTTTTTGAATTCGTTTGCTAAAGAAAATTATGCTCAGACAGAACATTAACATGCAAGAACATGGACAAATGAATAACATTATTCTACCGGCTTTATGTGCATGTCTTGTTCAATTTAATAGCTAGTGGAGATGTAGGGTTAAGAATGCTTATAGCGAAGAATTATTTTGCTTACCTTTCTCATAATATAAGCATATATTTTTATGCAATGCCATCATTTGTGGAAACGACAAACGTTCCAATATAACACCAACTCGACGTATATATAATCCTACCAAACTAAATTGACTAACACCTAATTGTTCAGCTAACATTTTCTCAATGTTTTCCATTTCGGCAAAATCAAACAATGTCTCAATGCCAAGGGAAAAGAGATCTGACATGACCTTTTCAAAGCCTTCCAAATGTAAAGGATCTATTTTGTATTTGGTAGAACACAATAGCTGATATAAATCATTGTAGGTCATGTCTGGATACTGTATCAATTTTAAAAGCAGCATGCAGAAATTACGCCGACATTGGGCTGGATAAGGAATACCGGCATCAGCCGCAGCTTTTTTTGTCTGAAATTACAAATTTGAATTTAAATAGGAATGCTTGTAAATCTGTAACCAAGTACCTTAATGTATTGTTGAACCAATATTAGCACAGATACTTTATGAGGCGTTGGAGTTTCAATACGTGTTAACGTTGGGCTGCGAGGATCTAAAGCTTCCAGTTCTTCAAAATGCATTTTTAAGCTTTTTTTTAACGTATTACAATTAAAAATTATCAGCAAGCAGCAAAACAAAACAATATTTTCCCAAACAGGAATGTTTGGTATGAAACACAGATAGTGTGGAACACTGCTATTACATTAAAAGTGTTGCCACAATGTTTTCACAACAGGTGACTGTATTAGACAAGGCCAAGGTAAATTGAATACTAGGTAAAATTAATAGCTCATGTGATCGAATTCGCTTTACATATTTTTCTTAACCAACGTCAAAATTTGTTTACATTTTGTTGACGCGCTATTTAAAATAGTGAAAATATGTTCAATTTTAAAATTGAAAAAATATATTCAAATAATTAATTTATAGATAAAAAAGTGAATGTGCGGATAAACCGTTATGTAAAAAGTGAAGAGCGGGCGTGTGCCCAGAAAGCAACATTTATTAAAAAGAAAACGTTTTTTTTGAAAAACATGTTTGAAATTTTTTTATTTTTTTAGAAAAAAGTACGAGTACGGGAGTGGAATTGTGTTCGATATTCCGAAGGACACTAAAGCAAAAATGAATTGAATTAGAATTTGTTCAATAAATTTCTTTTTCTTCTCTCTTTTTTATATTATTCGTCACTGTTTTCTGACGCGTACAAGTAAATTTACACAAACAAAATACACGCGTTTGTTGTTTTTGTCCTCATGCGATTACTTAGTATTCAATTGGTCTTGGACAAGGCGAATCAGTTTAAATTGGTATCAAGGCAAATCAATTACCAGGTGGCAGCGTAGGCGAATTCAGTAATTTCTGCTGCTATACACGACTGTCAAACTCCATATATAAAAAATGTACACAAATATTTTATATATGGAGTCTGACAGTCGTGTACACCAGCAAAAAATACTGAATTCGCCTACGCCGCCACCTTGTAAATTAACAAAAGTTTTTTATCTAGGATAATGCCTAAATATTTAATATTTTCACTAATAGAAATGATATTTTCTTGGAAGTTGAAGTTTTGTGAAGGAATTTGTTTTGGAGATTTGTTGTATGAAAATGACTTTAATTGCGTTAGATACCTTGTCACAACATATAAAAACACTATTTCAAAGCTGCTTCTTGATTTCTGCGAATATTGATATTCGGGGTATATAACGAATATAGTATGGGGGAGAGAACAGACACTTGTTGATCTACTGGTAGGATATTTCCTATCGATGCAGGCGACATATTATTAGCTATTTTATAAATAGAAAAATTAAAATAATACACCCTCATGCCAGATAGAATCAAAAATCCTTTCAATAGCTAGGAAGATAGCTCCAGTGCTTTTGCGTTGACTTTTATCAATGGAAGAGTACTTTTTACGGAATCCAAAATGATTGTCAATAATAATGGATTCAATTTGAAAAATCTATTGGTTAGTGAATTTAAGTCACATTTAAGGTTTGTTGTGTAAACTCACACAAGTGAAAATATCTGGTAGTCTATTTATGAAAACTCGTATAGAGATATTCTCAATGCTATGTACATATGCACCTTCTCCGTTAGTTGGTCGGTCTTCTCGGTATATTTTTAGCCTCTAAGATGAAGTATGATACGGTTTTAAAAAAGTTTTAGCAAAAGACTTTTAACCTTTTTGTAGTGGAGAAATAGTTCGATCTGGTAAGCTGCCAGTAGCACTTCATTGGAAATATCCTCCTTGTTGTTAACAAGGGGTTTGCTTTTAGATGCTGAAATCGCAATTATTACTTTGATGTTCATAATTTTATAACCGCAGGAAAACTACGTTAAAATTTGTATAATTAGGTCTTCTTTTAGTCGTTATAATTTTGGCTATAATACCTTGGTGCTTTTCTAAATACTTTTGCGACAACGGCACAGACAGTGAAATTATGATTATCTGCACACGTCGAATATACTTCTACTCGGTTACAGTTCTTAATAATGTTATCATACATTAAACATTTGGTACATTTCTTTTTTCCGTTTCGAATCCTTTTGTCTGTTAAAATCTATTAAAAACATTGCAAAATCACGTTAGATCGATTGGTTGCAATTTCTATAATACTTACTGGCGTATTGTCAAATTCATACTCTTTTATTTCAATTGTCAATTCAAGACCAAATAAAACTATCTTATAAATTTTACCGCATCGCGAGTGAAAAAACAGAACTTATTTTTGTAATAATTTTGAGACCTTTTCAATAAGACAGCGAGTTGGAAATTATTTTTGTTTCAATGGAAATTCTTTTAAACATATTATTCTCACCCAGATACAGTTGAAAAGCTATGGATGTAATCCACAATTATCGGTGGGACTTTCCCTTTTGTTGAACAACAAATGAAATTTGTTGTTACTTGTGGCAGGCCCTTCAAGTAATTTAGTAAATTTAAGTTTGGTGCTATTGCCCAATACTTGTTTTGTGTGGATAGGTTAAGATAATTTTTTTACACTAATAAAAATGATTTTCAACTTTTCAAAACTGTTTGAATTGAGTCAAGGTACATTTATTTTACTAGGTGTCTTCCGCCCAGCCGGTTTGTAGTTGGACGTGTCAAAACTTGTTTATATTTTACAACTTTTGTTTACGAATTTTAGAAAACACCAACAACAAGCATATGCAGAATAAAGAGAGCGTTTGTTTTTAGAGCAATTATCTTCCATCTTCTCTTTCTATTTTTGAAAGTTCCACTCACAAAGCAACAAATGCCATGTTGTAGAGCCGGTAGTACCTAGTAAAATAAATGCAACGTGAATTGAGTTTTGAACTAGATCGAATTTTTATACCCTTCAAAAAATAGATAGACTACAATTACATACATATCTGAAAATTATGTATTTCTATGGATTTTTCCTTTACTAATATAAAAACAAACTGAATTCAAACTTTGCCAAGCAATATAAAAACATCGATTGTATTAAAAATCTAGAAATATTAAAAGATAAATGGTTGCAATGAATCCCAGTTGATAAATGAAATTTCGTCTCAGCAGCCTTTAACATGAAATTTATGCAGGTGGTTTGGTTACGATAAGGACAGCCGAGGGCACCAATCCTAAAACACTTAAGGGCTTTTCGTAATCATCAAATTCAAAAACTTTACGAGGAAAATTCGTCATTAGACCAAAAGGCAAATCGCTGCCAGTTTTTACTTGAATGAACACACGTACGGCAGACAGATTTTCGTTAACACTAAATGTTTCTGTTAGCGCAGTACCATCTTGTAAACGAATTTGTAAGCGAGTGTTTTTATATTCCTTAGGTGGAGATTTAATGATTGTTGCAGTGGGCAGATTAGTAGTAGAAGTAACGGTGGCAGAAACTGATGGACCCACGGATGTAGGTGATTGCTGCTGGGACAACCTGCGACGTTCCTTGTCAGCTTCAATTTGCAAGCGAACCCTATCACGGGCAGCCTTTTCCTCAGCTTTTTCTCTCTTGCGTTGTTCTACAATTTTTTTCATTTCCATATCCTCCAACCGCTTTCGAGCCTCCGTCATATCTTTCCCAGACTTAATTCGATTACGTTCCCTTTCTAAAGCTTCTTGTTTTTCCCTTTCTTCGCGCTCCAAACGTTTCTGTTTAAGTTTTTCTTCAATAAGAGCCAACTGCTGCTTTTTCTCTTCTTCCGTCAATGGTTTTTTCTCTTCGGTTGATTCCGAAAAGTTACTATGACCAGTCTTCGCAGCATGAAACTCAACTTCCGCTTGATCTTTACACACCTTTCCACAGTCGTCGCATTTTAAGGACTTTGCAACGGCACCCTCTGCTGCATTTGATGTTGAAGGTGCCTCACTGGCTACAGGAGAAGATTGTGCTGCCGCAGTACTACCTAATTGCTCTTTTGGAATTTCTTCATCCGCATGGGCAAGTAACCATTCCATAGCCGGTTCAACTCCCTTATAGTTTGTAACTTTCATAGCGTAATTGCTAGATATAAATTTATTAGATAGAGATTATAGCCGGCATTCTGTAAGTTTTACTTACGCTCTTTCTTGAGAAAACCCCATTTCGATCAACATTTGTACATCACCCATGATATTAATAAGTTTATCTTTTTATAAGATTTTGTATTTTTCTTAGCCGATTAGCACTTTACTCTGTGATTTGCACAGCACACTATTGAAGAACAAACAAAAATAGTAATAAAAGTGATGGTAATGTAGAGATTTCTTCAAGACGAATTCACAGTAGGCAACGCAAATTGAATATTAAGTAGTCGCATGAGGACAAAAACAACACTCGCTGTATTTTCTTTGTGTAAATTTACGTGTAACCGCTAGTAAACAGTAACGAACAGTGTTGCCACTTTTATCTGAGCTTTCTCGGCAATTAGCTTGTGGAATATCGCCAAAATAAAAAATAGGTATTATTTGCTATAAAAACTGTTTCATATTATAATACTATAAACTTCTTGTACTGCATTAAAATAAAAATTAAAAAAATAAACTTCCAAAATAGTCATCTTTTCTGGAAGTAAATCAAGCATTTCGTCGAGAAACTTTTTTTAAATATAGAAAACAATTTTGCTGTAAAATTGACGTATTCACATTTAAAACAGTATTGTTCAATTCAGTTTAAAATTATATTCAAAAACTAATTTTGTAAATCTTTTAGTTTTTTTTCTAAATCATTTCTATTTATTAAACATTTTTTATATTGTATATGCCATTTTTCATTTAGTTTTTATGATTTTTCTTTCACTGCTACTTGTTCTTTAAACACTTTTACCATTATTTCTTAAGATTATTAAGATAAGATTATTTCTTAAGATAATATATAGGTCTGTTCGAGATGCATAACAAAACAGTCCGAAAGCGTTCCAGATAACAATTTTTGTACAATTTTGAGAGAAAATGAGAGAGTAAAATTTTTCAATTCCTGTACAAAGTTGTACGAACATTTTCTTTGGGTAAGTTCGGACTGGAATTAAATTATCAGCTGTTTTTTGTTTACATTTAAACATCAAATAATTTTTAAATAAATACATAAAATTGTTACTTGAAAGCAAAATGGAAGAGTTTTCAAATAAACTTGAAGTTGTAAGTACTTGTGCGTATATTTGTAGATATATATGACTTTCTTTAATAAAATATGCTTTTATAGATCACTGAAGAAGTCATGGACACATCAAGTGAGTCTGATCAAGACGACATTTTGGACTTAGTTGCTGTAGATTCTGATGGGGAAAAAAGTGTTGTTGAAATTCTTGCTGCTTTCGAAGAAGAAAAAGGAAAAAGCATTAATAAATATTTAGAAGATGTGGTGTCTCAATACACAGAGGACGAATTTAGAAAACATTATTCAAATACTTTTTACAGCTATTGGCAATGCTGCAAATGCTTTGCTTTTAAAATATTTTTCATTTTAAGCATCTAAAATCACTAAAATAAAATTTATTTAATTAAGTCAGCACCACTAGCATTATGGGATGTTCAATTGCGGCTTTTTGCGTTCCAGTAATTTCGAACTACTTTGTCACATTTAGAGAGTAATATCCCTTTTACCCACAAAAGTCCGGACTATTTTGCTATGCATCTGGAACAGACCTTATATTTGTACATATAAAAGCCGAGGCACATACGATTAATTTACAAAACCCCTTGTATCCGTGTATACTGTGTATTGTTCAATTAAAATACAATAGTGTATGCTTGTTTTTAGAAATTTTCATATAAAATTTCAATACACCAATACACTTTATTTGATTTCATTTTACTTACTCAGTTTGAGTTTCTTGATTTTTTCTAAGATCTTCAACTGGATTTTCTTGCTCCGCAGATATAAAAGAGACATCCACTGGACAAGACATATTCATTAAGTTGACCTTTTCTGCACTGCTAGTCAAAAAAAAAAACATTGTTTTAATGGACAATTGGCCTTTTTTACCATCAAACATATAATTGTTTATATAAGAATCTACTTACTCTGAATTTGAAGTCTCACTAATTTCATTTATAGAAACTTCCATCTCTTGTACTTGCCTAACCATAGGTTCAGTATAGGGCAAGAGAGATACTCTGTTTCCAACACGTACAACGCTAGTTGGCGCAAAGTGGTTGGAACATACCAAAGAATTTGGTTTAAACTTCTTGCCACAAACTATACTCCACTTTGTTCTGGTGTTTTCATCTTTGGGAACGGTAAATAAATTTCCTTCTCCCTTCGAATATCCCTTATGACACACAGAACACCAACGCATTTTATTTTATTTTAAATAAAGTTTATAATAAAAACACAAGTTTCTTTATTTTAAATAAAGTTTTCAATATCAACACAAGTATTTTTTTGATTTTTGTCAAGCACACTTTAATTTTGTTAAGCACAAATCAGTTCTAAAAATTTTTTGACCGTTTTTTTTGGCACAACCACATACAATAAGAAAAAAAAGCAACAATTTTTACAACTCGAAAAATAAAACAGAAAACATATGTTGACCGTATGGCACGATGCAGTCACCTGTTTCAATTCGCCTTGAAATTTAACAAACTTTGACGTTGGTACTGAAAAACTTGTAAAGCGAATTCGATCATATGAGCCATTAATTTTATCTAGTATTCAATTGGCTTTGATACTATGTAGTCGCATCAGGACAAAAACAAAAAACTCATGTATTTTGTTTGTGTAAATTTACTTTTACGTGTCAGTAAACGGTGACGGATGAAAAAAACCGATAAGAAAAAGAAATTTACTGAATAAATGCCACTCATTTTATTTTTCCATTGGTGTCAAGGCGAATATATTACCAGGTGGCAGCGTAGGCGAATTTGGTATTTTTTGCTGGTATACACGACTGTCAAACTCCATATACAAAAAAATGTACCCAGTTTGACAGTCGTGTATACCAGCAAAAAATATTGAATTCGCCTACGCTGCCACCTGGTAATTTGATCGCCTTGATTGGTGTCTTTCGGTATATCAAAGTTCCACTCCCGTACTCTTACTTTTTTTGCATATCGTACAAATATTTCTTCTTAAATGTTCAAATATTTTTTATAAATAAATATTTTGTTAACAAAAGTAAAAAATAATTTACTTTAATCGTGCTTGATTCCTTCAAATATAAATATTTCATGATATTTTCATGAAATATTTATTATTTAAAACCGCTAAATGAAATGTATTACTGCGGGAAAAGCATATCCATATGGCCATTTCATGAAATATTTATATTTGAAGGAATCCTTTTTTTAACACGCCGTCTTGACGAGACATTGATTTGTTCAACCATTGAACAATTTTATATGCGCACATTAAAATGGCTTGTGTAGACTATCGTTGTCGATTTAATGTTCCTGTTCAAACAGCGTTGTCAGAACATTTGTTCAAACAACGATGTCTGCCATCAAACGTCAATTTTTAAAAATATTAAATTTAGACAATATTTAAACCGAAAAGACTGTAAATTTTTCTATTCATATGATTAAACAAAAAAACAATATAAAATAAATATATTAAAACCTGCGAACAAACAATACATGAACATCGCTACGTTTTCTCCACATAGAAAAAACATGAACAAATTTTTGCTCGCTACTCTGCCGACGTTTTGTTCATATGCAAACAAATTAATGGCTTGTCAAGACGTAGTGTAAAGGCGCGTCAAAAATATGTAAACGAATTTCGACTTTAGTTCTAAAAAGTTTGTAAAGCTAATTCGATCACCTGGGCTATAAATACAATAAATTTCCAAAACGAATTCCTTCACAAAATTTGAACTCTCAAGAAAATATATCTATTAATGGAAGCAGTGCTACCGTGGATGATAATTTATTGCCTAAATTAGTTTTTTCCTTTGTTTACAATTTCTTAGTGTCACAATAATTTGGTTTTACCTAGTGTGTTGAATTAATTATATAAAAGATATATATATATATATATATATATATATATTTTTTTTTTTTTGCTGGCGTACACCACTGTCAAACTCCATATATAAAAAATTTGTGTACATTTTTTATATATGGAGTTTGGCAGTCGTGTATACCAGCAAAAAATACTGAATTCGCCTACGCTGCCACCTGGTAAATTATTTCGCCATGGTGGGAGCGATGGCGAACTCATCGATTTCCGCCGGTAGCCTAACTGTCAAACTCCATATATAAAAAAATGTGTATACCAAGGCGAATCAATACCAGGTGGTCGCAATGGCGAATTCATTAATTTTGCTCAAAACCTGAAATGTCAAACTCCATATATAAAAAATTTAGTATAATTTTTTTTATATGGTGTCTGACACTTAACGTTTCGGCGAAAATCAATGAATTCACTATCAAGACCACCTGGTATTATTTCGCCATGGTGTATACTATTTTTCATGGCGAAATAATTTACCAGGTGGCAGCATAGGCGAATTCAGTATTTTTTGCTGGCGTACACCACTGTCAAACTCCATATATAAAAAATTTGTGTACATTTTTTATATATGGAGTTTGACAGTCGTGTATACCAGCAAAAAATACTGAATTCGCCTACGCTGCCACCTGGTAATTTATTCGCCTTGCTATTTTTTATTTATATGTCGTTTGACATTCAGGCTTAAGGCGAAAATTAACGTATTCGCCATCGCTTCCACCGTATATTATTGCGCTATGATATATGCTATAAGCACAATGAAGTTCACCGACCATCGACTACAAGATTTCAAAAATAGAATACATGCGTGCTTATGAGAATAATTCTTTTAGCTGCTACACGACTACCGACTACACGGCTACTTTTGTAGCCCGTAGCCAACTTAGGCTTATTTCTATTCTTCTTGGCTACAAAAACAGATTAGTGCTCCGAATACAATAAATTCATGAAATGGTGGTTTTAAAAATGCAATACAATAAATATCGCTATTAAAAACGCGAAAAACTATTATAGAGGCACCATTGAAAAATAATAATTATCTGCTCATTTGTTTACATTTTTCATGTACTTTTTATTTGTCAAATTTTCCGTTTAGTTCCTTTTTCATCAATTCCTAATTTGTTTAATTTATATTTAATTTTTGTTATTTTTTATTTATATTGGTAAGTCATTTTTACTGTTTATATGTATTTATTATATTGTTTAATGTAAATTTTAAGTACAATTTACATGCAAATATGGACATATTTTTTGTTGATGTTTATTTTTTGTTGTTAGTGGTCGCTAGTCGTTAAAAGAATTAAGTAGCTGGCGACTTGGCTATTTTTGTAGCCAGCTACTTTTGTAGTCGGTAGTCGATGGTCGGTAAACTTTGATTGTGTTTATAGCAATATACGGTGGGAGCGATGGCGAATTAGTTAATTTTCGCCGTTAGCCCGAATGTCAAACTACTCATTGACAACGGCAAGGCAAATCAATACCAGGTGGTCGCAATGGCGAATTCATTAATTATGCTCAAAACCAGAAAAGTCAAACTCTATATAAAAAAATTGAGTCTTTTTTTTTATATGGTGTCTGACACTTAACGTTTCGGCGAAAATCAATGAATTCGGTATCGAGACCAACTATTATTATTTCGCCATGGGTATACAGATTTTTTAAGGCGAATAACAGAATTCGCCATTGCGTTGGTATCAATTTGCCTTGGATTTTTTTAATAAAGTTTGACAGTCAGGCTACAGGCGAAAATCAATGAACTCGCCATCGCTCCCACAGTATATTTATTAGCCTTAACTGCTACCTGGTAGCTTATTCGCCTTGCATAGCAGAAAACTACTAGAAGTTTTTATTTATTTTCAAATCGCTAATTCAACTGAAAATCGTTCTATTATCACTACTGGTAACACCTTTGACATTTAATTTTTTTAATAGAAAATTTAAAGCACAATAAACAAAACAATCTACAAGCGTCCATTTTTTTCATAAAGTAACTTTCTCGCAAACACGTTTAAAATTATAATGACCGAATCTCCTAAATTAAAAAATATTTCGGTCAGAGTTAAACGGACACGTCGCAACATGGAATCCTTGGATGAAGCACGCGAACAAATATCAATGAAGCGTTGCACTGTAAGGCTGCAACGTTATAACGCTGAGGAACTTAGAAAATTAGGTAAGTTAATACTAATTGGTCTGTACCAAGGAAATAATACTGAACTTACAGCTATTGTACCATCAACCCCTTTAGCAGATGAAACAAATAAACCGAAAAATATCCGAAACATGGTGGTACGCGTTCGACGTCTTTTCAATTCTGATGGCCCATTTTTGCAATAAACTGCTGCTGAGGGTTAATTAAGTAAACAATTTATTTTCTAAATACCACATTTTGCTTAAGAGTTTTATTTTAAATGTTTCTTTCCTCTGTATATGTATGTATTTTAACTTCTGAATTATTGGAAATTTTTATTTGCTTGATAATTAAATAAAATATTGGAAATGTTTAAAAAATCAAATAAATAAACCCGAAATATAAATAATAGTAAAAAACCAAGTTGTTTTTTTTCTTAGCGTTAAGCAGATTTACAGTTTTTTAAGAAAAACAAAGAATACCGAAAGTGCTTTTTGTACTAAAAGGCTTTGTGCAAGTTTTGATAAAACTATACCATATTATTAATAATGATAATAGGATAAATGAAAAAACCCCAAAAAATTCATGCTTTGGGGTACAAAGATAAATCCTAGCAAATATTGTGGCTATATGCTCGAGAAATCTCTCATGAAAGTGTACATATTTGTATCTTGCAAAAACTTGACACCGTCTTGAATGGGACAAAGATTCCACGGTGTGGTAAAATTTAACAATCACGCGCGATTGTTTTAAAATATTGCACTATGTTATGATGCCTTCCATTTTGTGTTGTATGTTGTAGAGCATTAATATTATTTTTAATTCTGATTATTTTAATTATCTGCTTTAAACAAGAACCTTACTTGATCATGAATTCGTCATAAGCAACATTTAGAAATTCATTGTGTATCAAAAATGCAATAAAAAAAATTATCATAATAATTATGGAGAATATTTCGGTAGTAGTCATGTCAAATCCAATAAAGGCTATGAATCAAAATCTGAACTACTAAAACCCGTTCTACATTATTAAGAGATTATCACTTTCTGGTTCGCTACAGACTATCAAAAAAAAAACACTTGAAACTACTTAACGCGGTATAAAACAGGCATATGACATATCGAGAAGTAGTTTAATAACAGGATATTTTTAAAATAATATACTACCAAAATATAACAGTTCCTTAGCCATTTTTAATTTACTGATACTTTTTAAATTTGATATAATTTTTTGTGTTCGTATTCCAGACGAACAATTGTATTATCGTCTGATAAACTATAGAAATAATAATAAACTGAGTGCTTTTTGTACAAAATTTTGAGACGAGTTGATTGCTTGTGTTACAGAAGCAGCATATAAATCTTGTTTTAGGAGTTTTTTTTTTTTTTTTAATTTTTACATTAAATCTGTTAGATCTTGTTGGTACTTTAAGCGCTTCTGTTGAGTTTGTAAATAAATTCATGTTACAAATGAAATGAAATAAATTTGTTTTAATTTTATTCGATAAGTTAACAAATTATAAACTGTATATAAGATCTAACAAATCCTGTTTTGTTTTATTTTTAGAAGCTTTTTTGTTGAAATGTTCATTTAAAATTTGAATTAATTGATCTTTGGTACAAGAATTTAGGTTCTTGCTTCTAATCATTTGCAGTACACAATCTTTATTATCAACATCTACAGTCGTTTTAGCTTTTTTTCTGGTATTTGTTACAGAAGAATTACTATCTAAGCAGCGTTTCTGAACATCATCAACTTCTTCTCCGAATACTTCCTTAAAAGTTGTTATTATAGTTTTAATGCGTAAATCTTGCTTCTCAAGATCAGGAAAATATTGGCTACCCAAAGTCTCATAATTAACATTAAAAGCCAAATTTAGAAGTGCTGACTGCAATTGATCTAAGTTAGGATCACACAAAATATCAGGTTTATAATCTAATCTTAACTTTTTCATTAGTTTCTCACAAACCAAGAGTTGCTGTTCATCTGCTTGGTGCTCAACCGAATTCCAATCGCTTAAGTTAAAATCGCGGATATAAGAAGAGCATGATAGATACACAATTTTAAAGCCATTGTTCGCGATAAAAAATTTACTTTTACACGAACCGGTATCATCCTCAATAGGTATTAATGCCACATAACGGGGCATTGATTTTCTTTTACACAGGAACAAGCAAACTGCAATTTTTTGCCTCTCTATGCATTTTTCCCAAAGAGCTCGAAATAGACGTTTAGATCCTTCGATAGATAAATCATCAGGATACATGAAGTTAGCAGTTTTTGAGAATAAAGTATTCTTCAAAAAAGATATTGGCTTAAATCCCAACAAGACCATTCCCGGCGGATGAGTGTTACGTACTCGATTAACTTGCTCATAAGATAAACGCATTTTATTAGATCCCAAATTAATTTCGTACCAAGCGTTTTTAATGTTTATGTCTCTTATTTCATTACTTTCTAAATCATTCTTACATACTTGAGTTATGCGATGTTTCTGAACTATAGCGCTATCGGTTCGTTGTAACAACACCTTGAGTGGTTTCTTTTTCTTTTGGTAGTAGTTAAAGTATTGAGCAGAAAGCTCTAAGCTAGGACCTAATGAAAAAGTAAAATGTCCCAACGATCTCCGTACATAATGTTGCTTAAATTTTCGATTAGCCAGCAACTCCCTTATTCTTTTTGGATCAGACGGCTGAAAGCACTCGATATCTATATCCTGTATTAGACAAATAAACTCTTTGTAAAAAACCTCGTAGTTGAAATCATCCGTCATAGGAATCAGATGAAATTCTACATCTTTTCCTTTTAGATCGGCAGCCTTTTGTAAAACTTGTCTATAACATTCAGAATTGTAAGGATGTGGCATCTCATTGTCCGTTAAAAGAACAATTGTAGTATTATCTATTAAATAGTTGCAATGTTGAACTAAGTCCATGCAGAGTCGGAGAACATGTGAAAAATTGCAGCCATCATCAGTTCCATATATTTCTCCAAATTGCGCCGGCGCTGTTTCTACCAATCTCAAGAAACTTTTAACAATAGCAGTGTTTAGTTGAAGTGGCGGCAAAAACACAGCGCATTTTTCTGGAAGAAAAATATTTTCCAAACAACTTGACGCATGCGGCTCTGGCGAATACTTCGTGTTTGAAAATATCAAACCTATTAAATCTTTGTCGTTTGCCAAAAGACCCGTCAAAAATGCGCTTCGCAAAATTATTAGTGCGTTTTCAAAAAGTTCAGCGTTTTTGTACAGACCTGCATCGACAACAAATATTATACATTCCCGACCTCTTACATTTTTTAATAAGATCTCGTTCTCATCTTCTGAATCTGAAACTGTAATTTCAAATTCTGGACTCCAAGTACTCATTTTATTACAATGAAGAAGAATATGACAAAATCTATTCTTAAGAAAGTAATATGCAATAGTGATGAAATTATATTAGTAAACATACTCGATAGTTTTATTGCGATACCAAGTATATTTGGTATCGATATTTTCAAATAGTGAATTAAATACAGCCAGAAATAAATATTAATACACAAGTTACGAATCGGTATTGTTCGTTAATTTATATTATTGGTTTAAGTTTGTGTGTTTTTACGCACAAAAAATATACAATGAAATAATAATATAACTGTAACGTGATCATTTCTGTATTTTTAAATTTTGTTTTTTGGTGTAGATAGATATGCAATACAAAATACCTACTTGTTTTTGGAACTATTGTCTGTTTACATAAAAACTGCTGGATAGATTTAAATAGAATTGTGGGGAGGTCCCATCGTCGTTCTCATCTTCTGAATCTGAAACTGTAATTTCAAATTCTGGACTCCAGGTACTCATTTTATTACAATGAAGAAGAATATGACAAAATCTATTCTTAAGAAAGTAATATGCAATAGTGATGAAATTATATTAGTAAACATACTCGATAGTTTTATTGCGATACCAAGTATATTTGGTATCGATATTTTCAAATAGAGAACTAAATACAGTCAGAAAGAAAAATTAATACACAAGTTACGAATCGGTATTGTTCGGTCATTTATATTATTGGTTTAAGTTTGTGTGTTTTTACGCACAAAAAAATTACAGTGAAATAATAATATAACTGTAACGTGATCATTTCTGTATTTTTAAATTTTGTTTTTTGGTGTAGATAGATATGCAATACAAAATACCTACTTGTTTTTGGAACTTTTGTCTGTTTACATAAAAACTGCTGGATAGATTCAAATAGAATTGTGGGGAGGTCCCAAAAAGAAAAATGATATTTTTTTTACGTAAAAACATGTCTGTTCGTAGAGAAAATAGAGATATAAATGTGAAAGCACCCAATTTTACAGGAATAATGTTAATTAGTTGCCAGCACATTTTATTTTTGTAGGTGGAAAATTTTTAACACTGTTTTCAGAACTCTACCATAAATATTAAAAAAAATTTAGTCTTTTAATAAAATTTTAAGAAACTCAATTAGGACGACTAAATTATTTATATATATATTTTTTGAAAATAAATTTTTGTTTACATGTGCCGCTTGCTAGAGTGACCATATTACAAAAAAAAGAAACAAATGTTATATTCACCCTTATTCTGTTTGGTGTCGTCAACATCGTTGTCAATTTTAAGACAACATCAATTTGCTTTTTCAATATCGCCGTACGCTTTCTTTTTTTTTTTGTAAGTTTTCTTTAGCACACGACACAACACAACACCAAAAATGGCGACGACAAAATAAACGGCAACATCAACATCAATTGTTCTTAGGGAATACCAAACATGTGTCGACAGTCATCGATTAATGACAATATTGACAACGCGAATGCCGATTTACAACTAACGAAGAAAAACGACGTCGTCTTGTGTTGACGACGCCGAAGAGAATAAGGGTGAATCACGCTTTTATTTGAATTTTTTTATTGAGTGAATTATTATTACTTTTTTATAAAAATTTGGCATAACTAATAGTAGTAGGTAAATAATCCTTATAGTCAACCAACGTTTATAATAAATAACAACTCTGTAGGGATATAAATGTTTCTAAAAATTTCAGTATTTTCCGAAAGCTTTGAAATGTTAAGAAATATTGTGCACAATCGTACTTTTCTATGAAAAGTACAGAGGCCACAGCTCGGAAAATATAGGCTATCGCCGATTTTTTCACTTTATATTTTTTTCTTATTTTTAATTCCTTATCGTTTTATATATTTGTGTTTTGATTGGAGTTACTTATTGTTCCAAATTATATGGAAAAATTAGAAGCAGACGTAGTGTTTAGTCCACTACCTCGAGGGACATAGACCGATCTTGCTGAATTTCAATAGCAAGATTTTTTAAACTATGTCTGACCGAATTGGCGTATTTGAACACTTATTTTTGGAATTTTGTCTGCCTGTCCATCTGTGTCCATATCATGTAAAAACTGCTGGATGGATTTGATGAAAATTTTATAAAAATAGGTCATTTCGTAGAGAAAATATAGATACAAATGTTAATGCACTTAGTTTTAACGATATAATGATATTAAAACACGCTGTAAATACAAAGAAATAATATTTGAAATTTAAAACAATTAAAACTCTTTAAAAAATAAGGGAAAAACGGACCCTCTTCAAAAAAAAAATCGTCGTTCGTAGACATAAAAAATAGAAATAAACCATCGCAGAGTTCGTTACGCACGACGAATTTCGTCAACGCATTGATTGTGCGCATTTTAATGTACACAAATGTATTTTATTTATTTCGCCGAATATTCGCAACAAATAATTCGTCGTTCTTTCAAATGTGTTTACTACATTAAGCACATTTTTCAAAATAACGTTTTTTTATTTTTATATCCTATGCCAAAGGGTTTATCTAAGTTTGTCATTTCGTTTGTAATTTCCACAACATATTTTTTCGAACCCATAAATTATACATATTCGAAGTTCTTATGCAAAGCGAAATTGCTTGACCGATGTCTGTCCGTGTTTGAGTTGAAATCAACTTTGCCAAGGCACTAGATGGGCTAGAAAAAGCTTAAATACGACATATTTTCAAAAATCAGCAAGATCGGGCTATGTCCTTCGAGGCAGCGATCAAGACACCATGCCTGCCTCTTATTTTTTCATATTATTTAAAACAAATATAGTTTAGTTAAGTAATTACAATTAAAAAAGCAAATATATGAGGCGATATAGAATTAAAAAAAACATCAAATGAAGAAATTGGCGCTCGCCCATTTTTTCCGAGATATAGGCATCTGTACTTTTCATAGAAAAGGACGATTGTGCAGAATATTTTTTTAAGATATTATATTGGGTATTATTGAAAAGCTTTTGAAGAGATTTTACTTCAAAATTCTTTAAAAATGCTTAACTCGTTAAGTGCCAGGGACATTTTTATGTAAACAATATTTTCTTATTTTTTAATTCTCTCTCATTCTAATATTAGTTTTTTTTTTTTTTTTTTTTTGATAGGAGTCACTTCACTAAACTAGATTTAACACATGGTGAAGGGTATATAAGATTCAGCATGGCCGAATATAATACTCTTACTTGTAACAAATAAAATTTATTAATATCGGAGAAATTAGACACCAAGAAAATGTAATGCAGCATCTTTTGGGATCGCCGAATCTAGCATTCTTACTTGATTTGTATTCATTATACCTTTCACCGAAAGAAAAACGGTATATATAAGTTTGTATAGTTTCTATAATATTTATTTTCGATCCCATCGAGGTTTTTTTGAAATTTAGCAACAGCAGTGCAATAGTAGTGGAGATATGTATGTTAAAAAAAGGCGGGTGCCTCCATCTTCCATACGTCTTTTCAGATTTAATTGTGTTTTTGTTGTTGTTGGTTATTGTTGTTTTTTGCTTTGTTGTCTTGAAAACACAAATTTGAGAAAAAAAAACTATAATTTACCGCTTAATTGAAATAAAAGCAAACCATCTAGATTTAAAAAAAAATATTTAATTTTTAACCAGCAGCAATGTTTTGCAATAAAAATTTGGAAGTTTCATTGAAACCTAAATTCAGCAAAAATACTCTAAATTAGCAAAAAATTGGATTTTTACTTAACGAATAAAACTTCACAAGAAAATTTAATTTCAGGACCAAAAATTTAAATTTTTCCAAAAAAATTGTAATTGCAATAAAAAACGTTAAATTTAGTCAAAACCGAAAATACACAAAAAAACAAATAAAAAATCTTTTGGTAAAGGGTATATAAGATTCGGCACATCCGAATATAGAACTCTTATTATTGTTGCTTTACCCTTCTGAAACCGAAAATTCACTACTAAGAAATCGATATTTTTTAACAAGAAATTTCACCTTTATATCAGATTTTCATCAAAAATTAAAAAAAAAAAAAAATAATTTTCATTAAAAATCGAAAATGCACAAAGCATATAAAAACTTCAATGATTCTAAATTTCTCTTAAAAACATATTTTCGCACAGAAATTACCAAACATTTATCAAGTGTAGATTTTTCAGCTAAGGGTGCGTACAGAGTGGGTGCTGAAGCCGAGCCGAGATTGTCAGTGCGATAAAAGATTGTCAGTGCGATAAAACTGATTACACACAAGTCAATACAAATAAGCTTGTGTATAACACAGTGAACGCCGACAAAAGCAGAGAGCAAAGCCGATGAGTGCGAGAAAACAGTTTGAAAGCGTTTTGTGCGCTTTTTTGCATTGTTTATGTTTACTTTTTAGCGTGCAGTCGTGTTTTTTGATGGTTTAAAAATAAAAAAAATTGATATCGATCAAATAATAAGTGAAATTTTTTCCCGGGTATATTGTTGAAATTTTTCCGGATATTTTCTTAAATCATTATATAAATGATGAAATTCACCAAATTCATTCCTTTTTAGTGTAACTGGATGTGTTCCAAATACTTTTTTGTTAAAAATTGCTTTAATCACACTAGTAGAAGCAAAATACTCTTCATCAGAAGAATCCATTTCTGTGTAGAGCTATTTTATAAACACAAATGAAAAACAATGCTAAAGGAGATAAAAGCAAAACACATGGAATAAAGAGAATTTCAGCGCTGATTTTCGCATTCACTGTGTTATATACAAATTGTCTTCTCGCATGAAAATAAGCATCAATAAGCTCGGCTCGGCTCCGCTCGGCTTCAGCGCCCACTCTGTACGCACCCTAAGGGTTTGATTTCTCGCTACGTAAAATGGATTTAATTTTTTTTAAGTAGGCGGAGAACAGACCCCAATGCGACAAATAAACAATCTACTAGTACTACGACGTCACAAAAAAACATCTTCAAAAATATATATTTCGGCAACAATTATATTAAAACAAACAATTCCTTTGGTGAATATAACACTCTTCCTTGATTTTAACTTCAACGTGGCTTACAAGTTGAAAAAAATTAAATAATTGTGACAACATACACATTCTGATAATAGTATAATGAGAAGTGTATTTACTTAAACCGGCTAGTTTAAAATTACATGAAATAACACATTCTGTCTAATAAATTCAAGCTTATCTCAGCAAAAAGACTTAAATAAATACGACCGACCTCTTTTGCTTTTTTGTTTTTTTTTTAGGAACAATTTTGTTTTCAAGGCTTATCAAAAGAAGTAAAGAAAAAATACAAATCAAATAGATGATGTGTCCAAATGCAGTTTATGATAAGAGAAGCGTTAAACAAATGCCCGTCGGCTATAAAAAAGAATGAAAAACAATTAAATTCCACATATGTTGCTTTAGCATACATATGAAACATAATACAAATGTATTTGCCTATAAAAATATATTTTTACGATGGTTTATTTAAAAATAGTTTGAGTTTTTCTCATCGTTTAAAATTAAATGCAGTAGTAGTAGTAAAATTAACAAGTGTGAATTTGGATTAATTTTAAATTCATAGAAAAATTACTTATAATTAGTACACAACAATTTTTTTTTAATAACGAAATTATTTCATATTTGGTATAAAACAATATATTTTTGGAATTTTACACATGGCATGGAATGTGCATTCATTGACACTCCGAATTTTGTAATATTATGTAGGAGCAATGCATACATATTACAATTTTATTTGAATGGATAAAGAGAATAACTTAAATTTTAAATATGTAGTTATACATGATTCTTTTGTATTGTTTACCTATTCGGAATCAATAATTATTCTAAGTTTAAATTAATAAAACTAACGTTTAAATTTAAGTAAAGCAAAGTAGAGTATTAAAAAATATTACATATAAGCTTTGTTGGCAAAGCGATTTACGTAGGTATTTGAGTTAAATTTAGAATTCGTCATGACGACCCAGAGCCTCACCAAAATCAGTAGCTTTGGAACCTATAAAGACATCATATTTATCAAGAACCTCAGCTTTTGTTAATTGTTCATCGCCGTCGTTATCAGCTTCATAGACTAAGTGCTTGGCTTCACTTTCGGCATGATCGAAGTCGTTCGGTACAATCCATGCTCTAACTTCTTCACGATTTAAGAAACCGTCACCGTCTACATCGCGAAACTTGGAAAAGGTTTCGCGTTCACTGATAATCCATTCGGGTTCTTCTTCGCCCTCACCAAGAGCGGTGTACATGTCACCGATATATTCTTCAATTGAAATTTTACCGTCCTTATTCTTGTCAATGTCTTCTATGGTTTCAGTGAGTACCACATCACTCATAGTAGGATGATCAACGGGATGAAGAAAGGCAGTAAATTCTTCCTTGGTTAAAGCATCATCTAAGTCTTGATCGGCAACACCCCAACGACGGCGGTCGCGATTTAGCATGTTTTGATAAGAAATTCCGTTTTCTTCATGCTCTTTTTCATCCTTGCTTAAGCCATCCATAAAACCATACACATCACGTCTATACGATTCCCAGGAAATAGTAGCATTACCTTCTGGATTGTGTTGTCTCCATTGGCGATCAACATCTTCGTCGATGTAACGTCTTTGGGTGTACTCAATCCACTTTTTTAATTCTGATATGGTTATGAAGCCATTTTTGTCTTCATCAATTTTGTCCACAATTAAGCCCAGACGTCTCTTACTCTCCTCGGGAGGTAGTTGATCGAAGGTCTTAGCTTCATCCTGTCCCAAAAATTGCTCATGGTCGTACTGGGCGTTATGCTGGCCTTGAGTAAAATGAGCGGCATGCAAGGAATCATGTTCTAAGGGATTGTGAACAGGCACTTCATCAGGTTTTGGCACAGCAGTTACAACCACAAATAACACACAAAAAAATAAACTTTTCAACACCATGTCCTACTTTTTAAAAGAACACAAAATATATTTATTTGTTTATGCAAATTTTTCTTTCTAATAAATAAATTCTACTAAATTATCTACACAGTTATGCGTGTTCTTTACTCTAAGAACGTTCTCACTTAATTGAATATGATGATGAAGCTCCACTGATTTTTTTCAACACAGTTTTTCAATTGAATTTATCAATGAAGTAGTGTTGCAATCAAGCGAGTTTTTTGTCCCATTAGTGATTTTTAGAAGAATAAAAATTCGTAAAAATTGTTTTCAATATGTTTAGCTTTTATCATTTTTTTTTTAAATTTTATAGTGTTGATATATATTTCATAAGAAATATTAGCATATTATATGATTAAATTCCTTATTAATAAATGAAATACTATCTGATAAACTTCAGACTGGTTTCTTGAAACCGTTTTTCGACGTTTTTTTCTTATTTTTAGCATCAAATAAATAATGTCTAGTCAGAAAAGAAATTGTTTTTAATCTAATATTTTTATTATTTTTTCAAAACAGACTACTTTTTTATTGTTTAATTTGATTGCGTTTGCAATTGCCGATTTTTTCCCACTACGGAGTTGCCACATTGACGTGTTTTTAAAATGTTTTGTTATAAAACGAAACACTGTTTAAAGACAATTAAAAGCAACGCTGAATTAAAACTAGTACGAATTCATTCCTGTTGGATCCTTTTTTGATTTATTGACAGCTTCTTTGTTTTCATTTCAATTTTTGATTTCGTTGTCCTGTGCTATTTCTGAATAAATATAATTTAATTCGTATGATTGCATAATTGCGAGACAAAGTAACACGACAGAATTATGAAAATTTCAACGTTACATACAGTGGGGACCGAAGTATTGACCCGCCTACCGGTACCCGAGATACGAGAAGAAAATTTCCAGCATTCCTATAAACAGGTTATTATTATAAATGTTAGATAAAGTATAATAAAATTGCTTCATAAAAATTATTTGTTTTCTATTACAGTCACATAGACGTGAAGATATAAGTTGTTTAAAGCCCCCAAAGTTTAAGCCACGCTATGATTCGAATTCAAATCGCGACAACACTGCGCACGTTATTTCATTTCGTTCAGAAGAAGATTGTACGCCTGAAAATTTGTTAAGTTCTTGTTACGATTGTTCATTAAATCAGACATATTTTGAACAGTGTTTTACACGTTTGGCGAAAATCGGTGAAGGTTCCTTTGGTGAAGTATATAAAGTGCGTTCCAAAGAGGATGGCCTGTTGTATGCCGTAAAGATGTCGAAGCAGCTGTTTCGAAGTGAGCTGTACAGACAAGAACGGTTGGAAGAAGTGCGCAGATATGAACAATTTTCTGGACATAACAATTGCCTTAAATTCTATCGTGCCTGGGAACAAAATGATAGGCTGTATATGCAAATGGAATTGTGTCGCGAGAGTTTAGATTGCTACTTAGAACGTAAACGTACAATTCCCGAAGAGAAAATCTGGTCAATTTTATTAGATTTATTGTTGGCCTTGAAAAGTCTTCACGATCGAAACCTCATTCATTTGGATATAAAATTAGATAATGTTTTGATTGGTGACGATGGCAGCTGCAAATTAGCTGATTTTGGTCTCGTCATTGATGTTGACCGTGCCAATCGTCATCAAGCCACTGAAGGTGATTCTCGTTATGTAGCACCAGAAATAATGCAGGGCAATTTTTCAAAAGCGGCAGATATATTTAGTTTGGGTATTGCAATGTTAGAATTATCTTGCTATTTGGAGTTACCATCCAATGGTCCACTATGGCAACAGTTAAGAAACGCCGTGCTACCCGAGGATTTTATCAAAACGATTTCACTTGATTTGCAAAATATTATAAAAGATATGATGACACCTGATCCTAAAGAAAGGCCAACAGTCGATCAGCTACTGAGCCATAAGAAATTGGTTGCAATGTTAGATAGAAGACATCACTGGGAGTTGGTGCATAATGTGGCAAGTTGTATAATAAAACCTATTTTTAAAGACATAAAAGCAAATTCTTTATAGCTTCTTCTTTGAGAAACAATTGTTTCTAAAATTATATAATTATAATTATCATTGTTATTTGCAGAAGCAACGAATTCGCAAATCTCGTCGCTTGGTCTGGTCAAAACTGTGCAATCTTAAAAATGTAGTTCTTAAATTTTTAACATCTTTATTCACAATTTTCGGTGTAATAGAATCTCAAACGGATGCTCCCTTAGAGATGAATGTGTTAAGGTCGGTAGACGTATGTTCGTTCTCATCTGCTATCGTCAACACCAACGACTGCTGTTTCAAAGGCTAAGGCCCGTATAGACTTTCAATTTAATACAAATTGCCTAGAGTTGGCTCAACAACATTCCACTCCGTACCAATCGAAAAATAACAAAATTGTCAACTCCACACCGTTAAATCACAATCATGGCAGTAGCTTTCGCTCAAGGAAAGACTTAACGAAGACCAGTTTTATGTAAGTTTCCTACTCTTATCACAAATTTTATAAAATATGCTCTAATTTTTAATGTGTACATCTATTTAGTGACAACACTGACAGTTCTCTAACTGATAAATCAACATTTGCTTATATGGATGACTGTGATTCCGATTTTCAACCAAGTCTGCGTAAATCTTTAGATATATCTTCTTTAAGAGGGAAGAAACTTTTTAGCAAAGCTGATGATGATACTGACTGAAATATCAAAAATATTCTGAATTCGTTAATAGATGTATGATAACTATAATTTCTGATTTGCTAATTTAATTGTTTAAAATACTAAGAATAAGAAAAATTAAGTTGTTTTTTATTTTCATTTATTATTATTTCTACGTATAATAATAATATTTTATTTATTTTTTAAATTTATACTATAAGTAAATCATGTTCATTTTTTTGAGTTTGATTAAAAAAACGTATTTTTTTTTGACAATTTAGCTTTAATGAAAAAAAAACAAAATTGTTTTTAAAAGTCACTAATTATTAGGTTAATCCTATGTACATATATACATCTACCAATAGAAAGAAAAGTGGTTGATAATATAATTGTTTTTTATATAAAATATTATTTTTTATGAATATACTATATATCAGCTAAGAATGTGATATGTTATCAAAATTAAATATAATTAAAAGGAATTTAACAGGATAACTTTATATAATGTTACATAAATTAATTATATACACATTCTATGGCTTTTTGCTGTAGGATATTATTTAATTTTGTTTTAATTAGTTCCAAAGTTGTGTTATTGATTTGGTGAATCAAAAATTTTAGTTTTATTATTTTTTTTTTTTTGAATATAAATATTAAATAAAATGAAATTGTATATAACTATGAAATTGCTTGATTTTTTTACTTTATTAATTAAGAATGTGTTAAAGTTTGTAGTTTGGGTTATATTTTGTCGCCCAAATCATGTTACATGCCTATAAAACGCCAGCGGGGTTCCTGTAATTTTTTCTTATATAAATAAAATATGTTCATATGTGCGTTGTTTACAAAGTGTTTAATGTTTTATTTTTTAATTATTCTCTTAGTTATGTATGTATCATGCAAGTTCCTCTTCCTTTCAGAGGCATCACTGTTACTTTTCCTCCGATAATATTTAAGCAATATCGTGTAATAACGGTACAATAATAGTCTATCTATAATCATGTGTGTCGGTATTTTATTAAATAAATAGCTCTTGTAGCAGACTAAATAACTATAATATTAATTATATTAAATTACTTTTTATTAAGCTTATTGTACCCGGCGTTACATGGGTATTATTTTAGGGCATTTCTAGGCACTGCTTAGTATATTATAGCCTTGTTTATTATGGGGCTCCACTCCGAACACATGAGAAACAATGCTTCATAATCGAAAGAGTAATTTCGTAGAGAACATATTGAAACTTTCAGAAAAGGCGTCATCTATCAAGTTCAATCTATGAAGTTTGTTACTAAAGTTACGCAACTACAAAACTTTATTGGGAATGGACTAACATGTTCCAAAATAGCATCACGCTTTCAAAACCCTTTACCAAAGATGAAACAAGGGTATATCAAACTTTATCATTCCATTTGTAATTTCCACATTATCCATTTCCGACCCCATAAAATATATATATTCTAGGTCCTTATGTATAGCGAAGTCGATTGAGCAATGTTCTTCTATCCGTCCTTGTTGTGGTTGAAATCAGCTTTGCCAAGGCACTAGATGAGCTAGAGAAATTTTAATTTCCCAATCGATCAGTCCATATCCTTTGAGGCAGCAGGCAAAATACCACGCCTGTCTCAAATTTTTTTTTTTTCATTGGGAACAGATGGAGAATATTAATAAATGGTTAAAAATGAACAAGCTTAAGCTAAATGAAAACAAAACTAAGTTAATGGAAATAAATATGAATACTACTAGAATATTTTCAATAAATAACGTGATAATAGAAAAAGTTAACAATATAAAATATCTAGGTTTCCTTATTGATAGATAACTGAAATTAAAAGAACACGTTGAATACATTTGTAAAAAAATTGGTAAAAAAAAATAGGATTTTTCAAACGGTTAAGAAATAAAATCTCAATAATAACATCAATAAACATATACAACACTATGTCCAGATTTACACTATGCAATTTTTTGAGGCATTTTTTTCTCAATTCCTTATTTAAGTTGCAGCGATATGCGTTATTTAAAAATAAACATAAGCAAAAATAATATCCTCTCAAAATCCCAGTAATACCATATTGGTTACTCCTCTTGCTTCACCAACAAGCAAAAATTTCATGCAAGTTTCATGAAAAATTGCCTAGTCTAAATGCGGTATATCATAAAACAACATTTTGAATATGGATCTACTATTTTATACACATGCTGTTCTGAACAACAAATATCAAGACTGCAAAAATTACAAAATAAAGCAATGCGCGCTATACTGAAATGCAACAGATTTGTCCCAATTACATTAATGCTGAATACATCTTAATGTGCGACAAAGATTAATGTTTAATACACTAAATTTTATTCGAAAATTGAAAATGGGAGATGTACCCGAATATTTAACTGAACAGCTGATATATGTTTGAGAAACTCAGCCATATAATTTGAGGAATGTATTGGATTTTAGGCTGCTGCGAGCAAACACTAGTGCAATGCAAAGATCATTGTTTTACAAGGGGCTGAATGTATATAATAAAATGCCGAACTATTAAAAGACTGAAAATAAAACTAATGCTTTTAGAAGAAATATTGTAAATTTTGTTAGAAATAATAATAACGAGCTTAGCTCAAATATATAGGGATATAATTTATTGTTTTATGTTTTTGTAAAAGTATTTTAAATACTACTAAATAAATAAATAAAAAAAAATAATCTATTCATATGTGTCCATATTTTAATTAATAAATAGCTCTTAATTTGCATACCAAACCACTGTATTAATTTGCAAAACGTTAGATGAAAAATTGTGAAACAAATTACACTTAAATCTTTCTTCACCAAAATAGGCAACCTTTTTTTTAAGTAATTTTGCAGGACTGGGTCTATTGTTTTTAAATTATGTAGAAAAAAGTGAAAAATATTTCTATGTTTTTAAATTAAATTACTAATGTAATTTATTGTTTATTTCTATAATTAACAATAACAAGCATATTGTTCATGTAAGATGTTAGTGTATTATTGAAAAACTAGCCAAATAATTCCATAATTTTTGCAAAAAAAAAACCCGAGTTCAAAACAGAGATCATCTGTCTGTCTACAACAATTCAAGAATATGGCCACATACTTATATCAAATTACATTAACATTAATAAACCCTTATAACCCATCTCTAAACTTTACTTGTTCCACTGTTCAAAAGTTTGGCAAGATAAATAAAATTATATCAAATATAGGGGAATCTTTTAATTTATTAATTCAAATTTATACTTGCTGTTGTAGCAGATTTAGCAATCATGTCTTTGTAAATATCAACCGTCTTTATATAACGGTTTACCAGTTTGGTTATATATGTTCATTAGATTAAATCAACTATTGTAAAACCCTTTAATTTATAATTTAAGATATTTATACTTCTTATTATACCAAACAAAGTAGAGGACATTCTGTCTTATTTTCAAGTATTTGTATAAAACGGTTCAAAAGATAGAGCTATACATGTCAAATTACAATATCTTTTAAACAAATTCCGTTTATTTTTTTGTTTTTTATAAAGGATTAAGAAAAAGTTAATTTTTTATTATTTAAAATTAATTTATTTTGAATCAATAAGTAAGGTAAAGAATAGACTTACCTATAAAAATTTTTTTTGAATGGTTTTTTTGTTAACAAAATGCTCAAAATGACAATTTAACATAGCAAACTGAAAGTGGTTTCATTCCGAAAATTTTTTTTTATTTTACGTTTTCTATAGAAGCAAAATACGGAATCAATTCCACTTTCGAACGGAATTTTGTTCTGTGACATGGCTGATAATTTATAATTTTCAATATTTATACTTCTAAATATACTAAACAAAGTAGTGAACATTCTGTTTAAATTTCAAGTGTTTGTGTATAACGGTTAAAAAGGTAGGGTCATATTGGTAAATTTACTTCAAATATGGGAACACCGTTTAATTTCTAAATTAAAATTTAATACTTATTGTTATAGCGGACTTAGAAGTACAGGTTCTTTGTAGACTTAAGCTGTCTGATTTTAACGGTTCAAAGCTTGGCAACATACATCGAGTTACGTTAACTATTGGGACACCCTTTAATTTATAATTTTAAATTTGTATACTTGTGATTATAACGGTCACAGTAATCGACATCCTATCCAATTTTCAAGCGTTTGTCTATAACTGTTCAAAAGATAGGCGCATATATGTCAATTTACTTCATCTATGGGGACACCCTTTAATTTTTGGATTTATTTTTGTATTACTGTTTGTTATTGGAAGCTATAGTAAAATGCATTTTTTTTATTTCAAAGAAGTGTGCTGTACGGTTCATAATACACCTAAAAACATGTATGATGTATTTGTAAGAATATAAACAAATTTTAAAAAGGAACCAATCTGCAAGCATAATCTTTCAAATTACAATTTTTTAAATTCAGAAATGTCTGAGTTTTGCAGACAAAAATATAAAAAAAGCAACCTTTAGTCGGATTGGTAACGCCTTCTTTTTTTTGAAGTCGGTTAAAAATGTATCTAATTCGAATTAGTTGGTGCTAGTAATAACAAAACTTTTAATTCTTTTCTTTGTAAAATATTTTATTTTATCCATGTATCTTAATTATTTTAACAATTTTTAATTTCATTTAATAAAAATGTGGCAACATCTTTTATTCGAAAATATGCCAAAAATTCCACTTTTTGAATTTTTAATTGGGACTTGGAAAAATATACATATTTATTAAATGCAGAGTTATTTGTATTTCACCAGTAATTATATTCCTTTATTGTCTACATCTACATACAGAATTGTTCGAAACCTAAGCAACTTTTCTCCAGTAAATACTCATGATCGTATATGTTCTCTTTAAATAGATTAATGAAAATTTTCCCATTTATTTAGTCTCGTTATGATTGCTATTGAAAAATATAATTTTGGTTGATTTTTACATTTAAGTAGTACCAATTCTTTAGAAGTGCAACCATGACGCGAACACGTTATGGATCAGCTTTTAAGCTAAAGATCTGAACTTTTTAATAACGGTAAATCCCATATTGCTATAGCAAACCAATTGAATATTAATAAATCAATAGTTTCTCGACTTATAAAAAAGTATAAAGCTACTGGGAAAGTAGAGGAAGCTAATAGCGGTGGGCGACCTCGAAAAACTTCTGAGCGAATAGAACAGAAAATTTTCCGACTAGTTAAAAAAAATCTATTTATTTCGTCGAAAGACATAGTGAATGAGCTTGAACTTTAGATTAGTTCTTCCATAGTACGAAAACGTTTATTGGAACAAAACTTAAGGAGCTTCATGCCATGTAAGAAGCCTATGCTGACTAAAAAGCATTTAAAAAAGAGGTTTGCTTGATTGATTGTCACGCAGTCTCTGATTTTCTCAGCTTTTTGATTGTTTTAGGTTGGATTTTGCTAGAGCACATATGGATTGGACTATATCTAAATGGAGAACTGTTTTGTTTAGTGATGAGTCTAAATTTAACTTACTAAATTCAGATGGAGTTTGCCACGTGAGAAGGCCAAAAGGAAAGCGGCTACATCCCCGGTACTCAAAAGCCACAATAAAGCATGGGGGTGGAAATGTGATGGTTTGGACTTCTTTTTTGGCCAGTGGCGTTGGTTCCTTTGTAGAAATTCAAACAAAAATGAACGGTTTTGTTTACAGACATTTTAGCTACTCACATGCTTAACTATGCTTAGTGGGAAATGCCACTTCGATTAGTGTTTCAACATGACAATGAACCAAAACACTCATCAAAGTTTGTCAAGGATTGGTTATCAGCTAATGGGGCTTAAGTTTTGGATTGGCCACCTCAATCTCCAGACTTGAATCCCATAGAGAACCTCTTTGGAATTTTAAAACGGCGAGTTGGAACTCGACGCTTTAAAATAAACAGGGGTTGATGAACTGTCTAAAATCAGAGTGGGAGGCTATACCAATATCTATTATATCGAATCTTATTTAATCTATGCTCGGAAGATGCGCTACGGTTGTAAGAAACAATGGATATCATACCAAATATTAAAGGTTGCTTAGGTTTTGAATAGTGAATTTTTAAGTTAATTTTTTTTATTTTATTATAACTTCCAAAGAAACGGAATTTAAATTTTGTTGTTATTTTTAAGTTATAAACACATTGTGTAGTAGTAAATTAAAAAAAAATATTTTCTATAAATTTATTTAAAGAAAAGATATGAGTCTATTATAACTAAGTGGGAAAAAGTTGCTTAGGTTTCGAACAATACTGTATATGTATCTAATAGAGCAGTACCGGGGTCATTTCTGTACATGAAATATTTTTTCAAAATTTTGTTTACAGGTCTTAAAATAATATTTAAAAACACATTTTTCTAAATTTGAATTTTAAGAAAATTAAAAATTATAGGCGGACTAAGTCGTGGCCACTGCTAGTTATTAATATTATTATGCCAAATAGACGTAGGTCATTAAATAACTAAATATTAGATAAATGTTCTAAGTAATTTTTATTGTTGTAGAAATAGTTGTCCTATATTTTTGTCCAGCAAAATAATGATTTTTTTTATGTTTTATTTTTTGCAAAAAATATGTACATACATATATAATTTTCATAATTATGATTTTAATGTACATATAAGTTTTATACCTACAATTAAAAAAATAAATATTTCGTATTGGTTTATAATTTGTTTTCAATATGTATAGCGCTTGATAGGATCTTCTAAGAACCCATATAGACCCATGCTGAAATACAGCGGTTGAGATATCAAAAAATATTTATAAACACTTTAGCGATACGCAATTTGAAAATATGGGCTACCAACGATTTTTTCATTTTACATTTTCTTCTTCAAATTAGTTTTTCTACCCCTGGATAAACCTTTATAAAAAAAATATATATTAATAACGAAATTTGTTTCATTTTTGGTTTAAAGTGGGATAGATAGAGGCTAAAGTAAAAAACTGATATTTATTTAAGGTTTATAAGAGGTTTTTATCCGATAACTTTTTTTTTCAAAATTTTGTTGATGGTATAGACAGTAATCGATATGAAAAAACAAAACACATATTTATTAAATTTTTTGTCTGTCTAGAGTACAAATGTAAAAGCACTAAATTTTCTTGGTATAATTGTATAAAAAGAGTCGAAGCACATTTTATTTTTGCAGAGGGAAGATTTTTAACGCTGATGACAGAACTCTGAAGTAAATATTTAATTTCTAAATTTGAATTAAAAAGAAAAATTAAGAGTAGCCAGATTTCTTCCCAAAATGGAGATCAAATATAACTAACCAGATTACTCACTTGTGACGTTTAAGACTTTGTGGTATCATATTTTCTTCCAGCTTTCGTTTAAGCGAATAAAAAAATATTCAAAAACGCTGAAAGCAATGTGTTAGAAGAAACCGCTACACATAACCACTGCAAACGTATATTTTCATAAAAAATATAAATAAGATTTGCCAGCAATTGCCTAAATACTTTTCTTTTAATAAATTAATACCATGAAGCATATAACGAAATATTGCAATAATCTGAGTGCCTTGTTGCCCTGCAATGATGTTTCAGTAATGGAAAGTGCCGCCCGGATTCTAGTGAAGTTAGCCAATTTGCCAGGCTCCAAAGGAGCATAATCATTTGAATTCGAAATAAAAAGAGCTTTTGAGAGGCTCTTTATCTCTTAAGTACCGACGTCATGCCGCTGTGTTTATATTGGGTGAATTTGCCTTGGCAATGCCACAACAAATATCAAGAGTTATTGATCATATTTTTAATGCCATCTGTGATTCTAAACCGGCTATTGGTGAGTCGGCTGGTGAAGCTTTACGTGCTGCACTAATAGTCACATCGCAACGTGAAAATACCAGTGCCAATTGGGAAACGTTATAATAAACTTAAATCTTTATTACCAGATGTTCTGTCCTGTAAACTGGGAGATGGCTGAGGTGTTTTAAATGTTATAGGTGGTAGCGGCAATAGCGGCAGCTCTCATCATTGACCACAATTGTGCCAAACTAAAAGCCCCTTTTGTTAGGAAACTATGTTTTCATATACAAAAAATGGTTTTTATTGAAATTCTCATTTTCATTTGGATATTTCTGAATATTAAATTCAAATTCTCATTTGGAATTTTCTCAATTTCAAATGAAAATGGTGTAGTAAATGAGCGATATGTAGTTCCTCTAATATACAAAACCCGCCGGTAAACATTTCACTGCTTAATAAAATATTCATATATATACTTACTTGGCCTGATTCTTCGGGAACTGGTGTAGCTTCTCTGCTGAGAACAACCCATTATACAGCGGCGACTCCTAAAAAAACAAAATAGTATTATTATAAACTAATTTAAATTAAAAACAATTTTGTTTAACTTACGTCTTTTTCTGTTAGATTTCTGTTTTGTTGTTGTTTAACCATTATTTTTCCACACAATTACAATTCTATTTTAATGAATTTATTGAAGATAAATTGATACATCGCCTTGATTCTATTTTAATTAATGTCACTTAATTTAGTGCAAAAATAATTACTATTTTTTATCTGCGCTAAATTTTCTACCTAAACTTTTCCATACATTTTTGTCAATAATTAAAATTCAAATTCCAGCTATAACCAGGAAGAGGTAGTAATATAAAAAACGAAAGTACTATTACTATCCCTCTCTAACGGAATCTGGCCACAGTGAATTTTTCGTGTCTGATCTGGTTAGTTATATGTGATGGAGATTTCAACATAAGTTTGGGACAGAAATTCGTGGGGAGGGATTCGGGGATTTTTAATTCTCAGGTTTCTTATTATTGGCATATTGTTAGTTTATTCGCATTAAATCTTATATTTTGAATGCGGAATAAGATACAGTAGAAATGATAGAAGCACTGATTAGAATAAAATCCCATTTAAATATTTATAACATCTTTTGTTGTAAGTTTGAAGTTCCTGAAGCAGTGATAAAAAATTTTTAATCGGAAAATATGTATGTACAAAAAAATTTAAGAATGTCACGACGAAGTTTACGCATTTGAAGTCTTGAATATATGACTTATGTATACATATATGTACATATGACAATAAATATATTTTCTTAATGTTAATTCTATTTTAGAAAAACAATAATGATTATAAAATTCTGCGTATTTATTTTAACTTGATACTAAATATAAAAAAATATTTGTATGTTATTCGAAAAGATGTGTGTGTTCTTGTGTATATAAATTTGTATTATACATACACTATTATTGTACCCGGGGTTGCCTAGGTCTAATATATTATAGCCTTGTTAGCTATGGCGCTCTACTCCGAACACGTGAGAAATCTATTAAATCGGTTTGGATATTCTAGATCAGGAGATATCTATTTTTCAAAAATTTTAGAATGTAATGTTTTTTAAGATCGGTTAAGATTCATAAAATTGCGAAATTTTTCTCTCAAATATTGACAAAGAATTAAAAGAACAAAAATTATGTACTGTATATAATTTTACATAAAAATTCAACTGACTCTCAAAGGGTTAAGCATTTTTTAAAAAATTTAGTATTTTCTGAAAGCATGGATCATATTGATAATTGAATTTTTTTATAAACATATATCAGAGACCCATAACTCGGAAGATATGGGCGAGGGCCAATTCTTTCATTTTTTAGTCTCTATCGCCCCATATATTTGTTTTTTTTTTTTTTTTTTTGTTTGGAAAAATTAGAGGCAGGCGTGGTGTTTTGTCGGCTGCCTCTTATGACATGGACCAATCTTGTTGATTTTCAATAGCAAAATTTTCGAAACAATGTCTGATCGATTGATGTATTTGAATTTTCTCTCGCTCATTTTATGCTTTGGCAAAGTTAATTTCAGTCGGACAGACGGACATCGCTATGCATAAGAAGTGAAGTGAAATGAATATTGTAGAAAAACAAATAGAATGACAAACTAAGATATACCCTTTTTTACTTTTTGTGGTGAAGGGTATAAAAACATCAAGTGAAAAAAAGTGCCGCTCGCTCATATATTTAGAATTATGGGAATCTGAACTTTTGGAAATAGTCATATTGATATCCTTTCCCGGCAGTAATACATTTTATTTTTTTGTTTTAAATAAATAAAATATCATGAAATATATTTCAAGTAATCGAACATAAATTAAGTAAATGAAAGAATTACTTATGTCGATTTTTATTTAAACTATTCAATAAAACATCTGCAGTACGGTACATATTGAAGTACAATATGGATTTTAAATTTAAATTTTTGTTTAATAAAAATGACATTATTAATGTTTGTACATCATTTTCTTTTGCTTATAGGTATACGTATATTTTAATTTGATGCAGAAGTTTTTTTTTACTGATTGTACATATTTACAAACATGTCTTTTAAATATACAATGTTTATAAAAACGCATTTTTTGTTAAATCTTTCGTTTACTCTATTTACAAAAACGCACACAAATACCGTTAAAAATATGTTAAACAAAAAATATAATATCTGTCATAATCATAAATAATAATCGCCTACATCACAAACACATCACTCTCGTTATTTCTATGTGACATTCTTTTTTTTCGCAGCAACACAAAAACAAAAAACGACTTTCGCTATCATTGACATAAAAAATTTGATTTACATAAAGTTTAAGAAAACATACATATGTGTGTATACTGCTGGCTAGATAAATGGCAAAACGACTGGCTAATTGACACTCCTTTTAGGAACATGAGTAAGCAATTTACATACACAAATATGTATCATTTTAAATGACACAAATTGATTACACAAATTTTCATTAAAATACCATCTTAATTGATTGCAAAATATGTGTGATGGTGTAGGTATTTGTGTTTGATACATATGCATACATATTTACTTAAATACTATCACAACTTGTTATACCCTTCACCACAAAAAGTGGAAAACAGGTAAACCTAAGTTTGTCATTCCGAATGTAATTTCTACAATATCAATTTCTGACCTCATTAAGTATATATGTATGTACGTGGGCTGCTATATATATTTCTGGCCTGGGAACACTGAGTGCTGCTAAGTGCAATCTGACATTTCCATTAGAAAGCTTGTCATTTTTAAGCATAATCGTACTCAAAACGTTTTGACGTACGACCATTATTTGTGTTGTTTACAGTGACCTGAAAAAATTAATATAGAAAAAAAATGGAATTAACTCGTGAACATTTTCGTGCCATAATTTTTCACAACTTTCGACGTGGATTATGACGACAAGAGTGCATTGATAAACTTAAATCTTTGTATGGCGATGAAGCACCATCCTATAGCAATGTGAAAAATTGGTATAATGAATTTAATCGTGGCCGAAGCTCGCTCAAAGACACATTCCGTGAAGATCGTCCATAAACGGCTGTTGTGCCAGAGAACATTGATGCCGTGCGTGAACTCATAATGCAAGATCGACATACGACATATCGAAGATAGAGACATCCCTGGACATTTCTTCCGCCAGCATACATTCGATACTGCATGAACACCTGGCCATAAAAAAGGTTTGTTCTCGTTGGATCCCGCACAATTTAAAAGTCGTTAAAAAAAGGCTCGTGTCAATTGGTGCAAAGAAATGTTGCAAAAATACGATTGCGGTGCTTTAAAAGACGTTTATAAGATCTTCACAGGTGACGAATCATGGATCTATGCGTAGGAGCCCGAAACGAAACAACAATCGACGAGAAAAATCCAACGAAAGTTGTTCGTGGAAAAAGCACTTCGAAGCAATTGGTCGCCAGTTTCTTCGGCAAAACTGGTCATATGGCGACTGTTCCGCTTGAGCAACGTAGGACGGTCACTTCTGAGTGGTATACTACAATTTGTTTGCCTGAAGTCATCGGAGAAATTCGAAAAACCAACAAGAGAAGACGAATCATTGTTCACCATGACAATGCGAGCTCTCACACATCGGCTCAAACCAGAGCGTTTTTGACCTGCCAAAACGTCGAATTAATGGGTCATACGCCGAACAGCCCTGACTTGGCACCTAATGACTTCTTCTTGTTTCCGCACATCAAGAAAAAAATGCGTGGTCAACGATTTTCGTCGCCAGAAGAAGCTGTTGAAGTGTTCAAAAACCATGTTTTAGAGGTGTCTCAATCGGAGTGGAAAAAGTGCTTCGACAACTGGTTTGAGCGCATGCAAAAGTGTATAAATTATGCTGGAGAATACTTTGAAAAACAATAAAACCATTTTTGATTATAAATATTCGCATTTTCACTATTAGGCCAGAAATATATGGAGCAGCCCTCGTATGTATATTCCGAGTCCTTATGCATAGTGAAGTCGATTAAGCGACATCCGTATGTCCGTCCGTGTTAGTGTTAAAATTACTTTGCCGAGGCACTAGATGATCTGATCAGATATAGTTTTGCTTATTTTTCTATCGAAAATTAGCAAAATCGGTCCATGTCCTTCGAGGCAGAGGGCAAAACACCAAGCCTGTCTCATATTTTTCTATATCATTTGGAACAATGAAAATAACTTTAAAAAATTAAATGGGCGATAGAGAGTTACTAAATAAGAAAAAAACATTAAGTGAAACAATTGGCGCTCGCCCATATTCCGAGTTACGTACCTCTGAAATTTTCATAAAAAAGTTCGACTGTAATTATGGTCAATATGGATATCATTTAAAAGATTTTAAAGAGATCTTTTAGGAAATACTAAAATTTCTTGAAAATGTTTAACCCATTAAGAGCCGATGACATTTTGATGTAAAATTTTTTATTGCACTTAATTTTTTTTCTTCTATGTATCAAAAATATTTGTTTTTTTTTATAGGAGTTACTTCACTATACTAGATTTACATACATGGTGAAGAGTATATAAGATTCGGCATAGCCGAATATAGCACTCTTACTTGTTTTTATTTACTGTTGAAAATGCTATTTGTGTTAAATTTTTTGTTTTAAATTAAAAAAAAAACAAATAAGGGCAGACAAAGATAATTGTCAACTTATAGTTACTATTCAATAGTAGGCGACCATCATTATTGTTGTTACTATTGGTTGATAAAAAACTGCCACAATGTGCTATTGTCTATAATAGGTATTACTCAATAATCATAACAATTTACCTTAACTTAGGATTATATTAATATATGTATGTATATACGAATATTTATTTATGTTCGGATGTATTTATGTATGTAAGTATGTATATATGTATATATGCATGTATGTATGTATGTATGTAATTAGTATTCTTTGAAAATCGTAAAAGTAATGAACACGATGAGGGAGCACTGTGCTTATGTTTGCTGTTTTAAGCGCCGAGTTATCTTTTATTTCGTTTTTATAATTTATGTTGGTACCAAATTATTATTGTTAACTCTGTACAGTGGAACCGAATCAAAGTAAAATTTAACGCTTCAAAGTTTTATTTTTCAGTTATTTTACCGGAATTCTTTATGGTCTGGGTATTTATCGATTATTTAACAACAAAGCCTTAAATAATGCACTAAAATATATGGTATCGGATTAAAAGAAAGAGGTTATGGAGAGTGTTTTATGAATTCATCAAACAGAGATTTAACGCTGCTTATTAAGCACTTGGTTAATTCATTTCACTGATTAAACGTTTGAATGTCATTATAAATTCATGTAGAAAAATTCGCTGAACAATCATCAAACCAAAGCGATGAACATGGCGAACGTTTTCATAAAAAAGTTTGTTTTGTTAGATGTTCATGCATGTTCATCAATTTTATACAGTCGGGCTTCGATTATTTGTGATGGTTGAGACCAGAAGCATTACGGATAATCGATTTTCACGGTTTATCGAATATTCAAATCGAATATCTCAACTTGGTATTTTTAAGCTACATAGCATTTTAACACTCACATTATTTTTTGAATGCTAGTTAATTATTTTAACTTTATCTTAAATATTTAAAACGTTTCTTCGCCTTTTTACCATGGGTAACCAAGCCATACTAAATATATTTAGATCTAACCACCCGCACTTCTTAAACTTTAAAATTAAAATACCCACTCGTAGATGCTTCTGACTCATCGTATGCAAACAAGAGGATTCCCTGTTTTCATGTTTATTATATTTATTGAATATTTGAATATAAAGTTAATAAAAAAATTCTGCCATCACGGTTAACAGAGGTAATCATGGTTAATCGAAGCAAACAATTTGAAAACATTGCAAACAAAAAGCAGTAGACTGATTTATGGTTACCGGTTATCCGGATTACGGATAATCGAGGCCTGACTGTATATTTTTTTCTATCGATAAACATCGAAATAAAAAAAATTAATATTTTAACCATTAATTTTCAATCTCAATTATTTTTCAGCAAAACGGTTAGTTTTATTGGATTTAATGCAGCCAGGTGCTCTTTAAAATTTTTTAACTGATTAAAAATGTGTTGCTCTTAATTTTAATTTTCCAATTTTATTTTTTGTGGACAATTATTATTTATAAAAAATTATTTCTCTATTATTTTTAGATTTTATCATGTTTCTTTCATTGTCGGCTACAATTAAAGACATTATAACCTAAAGTTATTCAGGTTGTATGTTTATGTCCAACAAGTAAGAGTGCTATATTCGGCTATGCTATGCCTTTAGGTAGTTTCTTTTAATTGCCTTTAAGTTAATTGTCGTGTTAGTTGTTTAATACAAAATGTAATATTACTTTAATTGTCCCGCACTTTTTTAGTTTACCCCACTGTCTGTAGCATTCACTTAAAGAGGGAATTAAAAATACAAAAGAAGTTGAATCACCTTTAAGTGAAAGTGAATTTTGTGCAGAAATATACGTACAGATACTCCAAACGTTTTTCTACAATTGAATGACTTGCTTAGTTTGTACTACCGCCGTTTCTTTGGTTAAAATTTATACCAGTTGTTTTGTTCATCTAGATTTGCTGGCTTATACGTAGGTATGTTAGTTTATGCGTTTACATACAGACACACATGGTCTTTTGTAGGAATTATTGCAAAATTAAAAAAGAAATGCTTTATATTTTTTGTTAACTTAATCACCTTTTTTAATATGGGTGCGGTTTGTTTTGTTTTAAATTTTTTTTGTCTGTGTTAATAAAATCTGTATTTTATGTCTTCTGTTTTTTGAATTTACGTAATCTTTCGTTTTAAGGATCACTTTTGCTTTTAGCAAAATCCGGTTTTAGTTTTCAGGAACGTTTACTTTTTTAAGTAAATTGTTTTGAAAGAAATTTTATTGGTATTTAAAATTAAAGTCACAAAAACAATTTTAATTAACCAAGTGAATTCGATAAAATAATGATTTCGTAAATAAGTGAAAAGTTTAGAGAGCGAAAACTTACCAAAAGTTTTATGAAAAAATTGCAAATTCATTAAAAGAAATGATGCATTATATTCTTTTAGGGTCTAATTTTTTCTGTTTTTTTTTAATTACCACAAAAGATTGTATATAATTTTCTTCCTTAATAAATTTAGAATTTTGTCTAAAAAGGAGTGTAAACTAAAATGTCCACATTTCAAGACGAAATTCACTTAAAAAGAGACTTAAGTAAACCAATTCAAAAGTAAGATTTTTCCTACAATTTTAATTTAAAATGAGTCTGGCAACATTTTATTAAAGAAATGAAATGATTCAAATGGATATGGTTGCATATACCGAGTTCAATTCAATTCTGAATTTTGTGAATGAGAAAACAAGAAATAAAATAAAATCAAATTCAGAATTGCTGCAAGAAAAATTGAGATGTGTGAGGCTGATAACTCTTTAATTACGTGTTCTTGGTGTTAAGAAAGTTCAAACATCAACAATCTGAAAAATATGAAGCCAACATTGAGTTAATTTTTGTGATCAACTAAAAAACCAGAGATATGAATCTTACATCCTCCATTGATATTTTATCTTTGTAGAAGTAATTAAAACATACCAAACATGATAAATTGAATACCCACTGACCTAAGAACTTGAAAAATATGGCAAACATAGAATGAGGAAAAGTTCAAGTCGGTTCGGCGATTTATGTTTCGTTTCTGTTAGTTTTTAATAGCAACTATTATGACAGGTTGATTGGCCTAAGACTTTGATAGTGATTTAGGGGCTGTACAATATCAATACGACAACAGACGATAGCCGTAAAGGTGCATTGAATATTGTAAATATTATATACGGAATGACAAACTTAATTATACCCCTTTTCTAGCAAATAACTTTTAAAGAAGCAGACAATTTATTTTAGTTAAAAACCCTTTTTATAAATACCCTAAATTGGCGCTCGTTCATAATTTTCGTGTTATGGGCCTTGAACTTTTCATAGAAGGGTACGGCTTTGCACCATACATCGTTAGGGGTATTATTTAAAAGCTTTTGAAAATATCTTTCAGTAAATACTATTTGCAGACTAAATATGCAAAAACGAAGATGAAAAACAATGCCAGACCCAATTAATGCACGACAATTTGGGTTGTCATCTGCCTTTTTTTTACATTTTTGCGTGATGAAAGTGCAGTTATAACAGGTAATGAATTCGTTAAATAAGATTTAGATTTGGGCAACTAATTTCATGTAAAAGACATTCTTTTTTAGATGATACACATGTTGAAGAAGTTTCTGAATTTAGGGCTCTTCATTTTACGTGAAACTGTGTAGATAATACACCTGTTAAACATTTTTCTGTACTTGGTAGTTGTTCTTAGTCTTCGATTGATACATATTCAAAAATAATATTTCTTCGGTCACACAAGTTTTCGACTTTAGCAATTTTTTAGTTGAAAGTTTAGATAAAGATTTAGTATTATGCGTTTCTTCAGTTGAAGCATCTTCTTCGGCTGAAGAAGATTCACAAGTAGGATATTCATCAACCCAGTTAAAGAAGGTTCGGAATTTTCAGTTCATTTAAAGGTTTAGTCAAAGGGTATGGATTACAAGATTCTTCAGTGGATGAATGTTCAAAAACACGCGGTATTTCTATTGCAGAAGATTCTGTCCATCTGTTCTAGCCGATATAATTACACACATTTCTGTATGTCTGTATGTTTGTTTATAATGGATGAAAACATAAAGCCATGCACTTTAAAATCAAGTATTTAGGACCAATCTGTAAGCATTATCTTCTTAATTAGTAAAAGAACAAAATATAATTTTGGGAAAATAAATGTGTTCAATTTTTTTTTCTTCCTGATAAAAATTGCAGCATATCTAAGTCAATCCAATTTTTCACTTGATGTATTCTTTTTCTTTTTTTTTAATTCTCTATCGCCCCATATATTAGATTTGTTTAAAATAATATGGAAAAACTAGAGGCGAGCGTGGTATTTTGCCCGCTGATTCGAAAGACATAGATCGATCTTGCTGATTTTGAATAGCAAAATTTTGAAAACTATGTCTAATCGATTGCCGTACTAGAATGAAGATTTTTCCTTAGTTTTAAAGATTTTTTAATTAAAATAAGATTTGAAGACTCTAATATTAACTATCTGTTAACAAACATATTTACCTATGTGAAACAATTTTACTTTAAATTAATACTGTAAAACAAAGAATTGTATCAGTGCCGCTAATGGGTAAATATGTAAATAATGATGACGTTTACCAGGTACATATATTTGTAAAAACCAATATTTCCGATAAAAAGCTTAATGCTACTGAATTAAATGAATTCATTTTTAATTGTATTGCCTTTTACATTGAGGTGTGTAATCAAATAAGAAAACAATTTGACTTTAACCACGCAACCTAAGAAAAGCTTTCTTATATTGGCCCTCAAAACGTTATTAATTAAAACGTTCCTTCACTAGCGAGTCTTATAAAACTTTTTTCAAATTTAAATAAAGACATTGAGATACAAAATTAGATGACGAATTTAAGGCATTCCGCCACATGAATTTAATAAAAATTTTAAGAATTTAAAAAATGTCGTAGTGGAAGAGTTTTGGCACACAATGTTATATATTTCTAGAGTGGATAGTGAGTTAATGTTTCCAACTTTGTCGAAGTTTGCAATAAATTTGATATGTCTCCCTTGTTCATCTGCAAACGTACATATTTTTAAGAATAAAGGATTTTAAGATTTTTTTCGATAAATGAAGATTTTTATATGAAAATTCTGGCACCACTGGCCTTGACAATGTTGATTTCAATACTAACACGGAAGGACAAACGGACATCGCTCAATTAACTTCGCTATACATAAGGACTCAGAAAATATATATTTGATGGGATCGGAAATGGATATTTTCGAAATTACAAACGGAATGAAAAACTCAGATACACCCTTTTTACACCTGTGGTGAAGGGTACAAAAAGCAGCTGACCCTTTTGGTATATTTAAATTATTTTTTAATTAGATAAACAATTTTGTTATTCAGTATTCATAATTTCCTAAAAACATTTATATTATCGCTTAATTTTAATTGATTTCTTTGTGTTCAAATTGATATTATGGTTAAATATGGCCTCATAAAGTATTAATAGACAACATCATTTCAAAATAATAGTTAAATGTTTTGTATTGAGGAAAAATGCACACATTTTTAAAAACAAAAACTTTAATAATAATAATAACAATTAATTAATTAACGCAACCGTTTTGTGTCAAAAAGTTATTTGTTTTTGTTTATTATCTTATTTAAATTATAAAAAAGAAAAACACAATACAAATTCATTTATATAAAACAATAATAATTAAACTAAAATTTAAGTATTTTGTAATTTTTAAAAGTTTCCAATGCTCTTGAGATTAATATGAGTAATAACTAAATTAAATTTTAGATGTTGTGTTTAACTGCTTTATATGAAATTAAAAATATATAAATTACGGCATTTACACTATGCAATTTTTTATGAAGCTAGAATGAAATTTGTGTCTGTTGGTAAAGCAAAAGGGGTTAGCAATATTGTATTGCTTGAGGGGATCTTACTGTTGCATAGTCTATATAAAAATATAATTATTTAAAAGTAAAGACGATTTACGATATGTTCAACTATTTTGTGAGTCTTTCAGTTGACTAATACCTGGGTTTTTATGGGGGTAAACAGATCAATCTTTTAGGTCGAACGAGCATATCCCATATGTGCTAGAGGCACATATGAATTGTTGCGAGCCAGAGTCTCAAAATAGTTGGATTTCAAAAATCTAAAGAATACAGAGAGGCAATTAAGTAAGACTGTAATTAGTTAGTGAGATGGCAGCATACATCGTTAGCGATGTGAGAAGCTTCTCTTTACTAAAACGCAAACGAACTGCATTTTGTGAAAAGCAAATAATAAAAATTAAATCATTTTCAACATCTGTATACCTAAGCTGTCTAAAAAGTAGCAGCTTATCACAAAAAAACTCTGTTGTTAGAATGGCCAAGATGATTTCAAAATAAATATGTAAGAGAGTTGTATCCGGCTATACCGAATCTTATATACCCTTCACTAAAAAATCTAGTTTAGTGACCGAATGCCGAATCTTATATATCCTTCACCATGTATATAAATGCCTACGACTTCGTCTGCGTTTTATTTTTAAATTTCCTAAAATTCAAATTAAGAAAAATGTTTTGCTATATATTTACTCCAGAACCCCGTAGACAGGGTTAATTATTTTAAGTTTACAAGAGTAAAAATTGCTAAAAACTGTTTTAGTATTATTATACCGTAAAATTGGATGATTTCACATTTGTATCTCTATTTTTTTACGAGAATACTTATTTTTACAAAAATAAAATATTCTATATTTAAATCGAGATTCTAAGAATCTCCTCACGAAGTTTTATTAAAATTCATCCAGCAGTGATGCGAACACAGACAGGCAGACAAAAGTTCCAAAAATAGGTGTTTCGTATGCCATATCAATTACTATCTACACCAACATCAAAATTTTGAAAAAAATATTTCGTGTACAGATATGACCCGTTGCTGGTTTATTATACGTAAAGACAGACAGACACAGACAAAAATTCCATAAATAGTTGTTTTGTATTCCTTATCGATTATTAGTTTCACCAATACCAACATATTCAAAAAAACAGAAGCAAAAGTCCGAACCGTTTCTTTCAGGGAATCGTTCAACGAAAGTAGGTCGTTCCGGAACGATGCAAGAATAGTAATTTTTTTTAAAATTAAGCATTGATGTTTTAATAATATTTTTTTAATATTAATTGTCTTTTGTGTACTAAACTTATAAAAGCTTCATGTTATTAATTGATCTGGTTACACTGCTTGCACATAATACAACAACAGACATGATATTTATTAACACAAATATTATTGAGGTACGAAAATATGTAAAGATTGTATAAACTGGACCATAATAACACTTTCACTTGCTTTGTTGTTGTTATTTTTTATTTTTAGTTGATTTCATTGGCTTCGATCAAGGTAAATATTTGTTGTTTGTCATTTGACTTTAGCTTATTTTACTTCTTTTTGTTAATCTTAAATAAACACATATACATACAAAAAAAAAAGAAATAAGAAGAAAACAAAATTCACAAATATCTTTACTTGTTTTTTTATTGCTGGCTGTGATAATGATTTAAGGAGGGCAGAATGTCTTAAATATACTAAAACTATTTTAATAATCATTATTCAAAACATATTTTTATTTCGACACTGCGATTTTGGTATTTCCAATATCTTAAATGAAGAAATATCCATGAATAATAAAACTGTTTTTATATACTATTTTCTAATACATGTATGTGTGTATGTATGACCAGTGCATTAATATTTTGCAGTATCAATGAAACTCAATTTACATGCTATTAACACTCGCTATTATTATTATTATTATTATTATTATTATTATTATTATTATTATTATTATTATTATTATTATTATTATTATTATTATCATTATTATTATTACTATTAAGTAGTAATGTTTGTTGTTCCGTTTGCAATTTTTACAGAGTTTTCTTCCCAGCTAATATAATTTTGTCGATTAAGCGATGTCGTTCTGTCCATAATCGGGTTGTAATAAAGTTTTCCAAGTCGCTAGAGGAGCTACAGAAAATTAATGAACACCATTCCTTTAGACATAGTTTCGAAAGAGGTGCTATTAGAATTTAGCAATATCGGTCTATAAAAGATGGACGACTATAATTTCCTTATGTTTTTCAGATTGAATTATTTAAGCTTGGAAGGTCGCAGAGAAATAGATAGTTAATGATACCAATGTTGACTTTCTTACTTACTGGAGCGCTCATTCTGCGTCGGAGTGGCAAGGAAATTTAATAACTTGCCGAAATCGGTAGATTTTTTTAACTGTTCTGTTAGCACTTAAAAAACTTTCTGAAAAAAATTATTTTTGCACAATTTTGACCCTTGGCTCGGATTTTGGTTTATGGCCTTCTTGGATTTTTATAGCCATTATCAAAATTTTTTACATTTTAAACTATTACATATCAATTCAAATGAATTGGAAATAAATTGCAATTCATTTTGACAAATTTATTTGATTTTAGAAAGGAATTGCAACTTTTTTTTAACAAATTCACCTGAATTGACTATAATTTCATTTAATTCATTTTTAATATGAAAAAATTTAATAAAAAATTATTCCGAAAATGAATGATTCACCAACAGCTCTGTTATTTGTTATGTTGTAATAATGATTTTTTTATTACTCATTATATTACGCAAAATCCTATAACATTTTGAATTAAAAACGCAAAGTATTTCGCCGGTTGCTGAAGCCAGCACATCAGGAAACCTTTATCCAAATTTTTAGAAGAGTCAAAAACATTTTTCTTTGTTCAAGAAAAAACAACACAGTTATTTTTTAATTAAATTTTATTGATGTTACTACAATAGTAGTATTTGTTATAAGACCGCTTAAGGCCTTAAGGATATAAATAAATAATTGTGTTTGTTGGTTATTGTTTTTTTTTTTTTTTTGATTTGTTTTATTGAAAAACGAAATATTAGAAAAATAACTATTAATTCCACATATTTGGAGTTTTACCAAACCATCCAAATTTTACCATAATATTACATTAGTCACCAACATTTCACAAAAAATATTGAAGTTAAAAAAAATTGTTGTTGCAATAAAAGATTAGAGATTTTATTCAAAACCGAGGATTCAGCAACAAAAACATAAAAATTTATTAACAAAACTTCGAAATTTTATAAAGAGATTAAAATTTTATAAAAAATTCATTTTCACCATAATTTTACAAGAAAATTAATTTTTTTTTTTCAAAAAATGATGCTTGCAATAACAAATTTTAAATTTCACAAGAAATAACTGAATGCTATCAACGATTAAAAACTTTTTTTAAAAACCCGACTTTTCTAAAAAAATATACATTTACACTATTGGGTCATGTTAATACCCTTCACATCAAGTATTTTTATTAAAGGTTTATTATATTTTGGTGTGTCAAACACATGTCCACAATAGGGTTTGGGAAACGGGAATTCCCGGGAAAAGCTATCCACAATTTTTGCTAAAATCTTTAGCACTTTAAAAAAATACACTGATTGTTTTTCAAATATGTTGGTTGTGTCATTTAAAATTTTTCAAAAATCTCGTTTCGTGTGAATTCTACTACATCTGTAATCGATATGCAATACAAAACATAAATCTTTAGAATTTTTGACTGTCTATCTGTCTGTCTATGTTCGCATCACTTAAAAACTACTGGATAAATTTGAATAAAATTTTGTGAGGAGGACCCTTAGAACTTTAGTTTAAATATAGAACGCTTTTATATCATTTCGTAGAGAAACTAGAGATACCAACGTGAAGTCACCCAATTTTACCGGCATAATAGTGCCATTATACCGGTAAAATTGGAACAATTGTCAGTACATTTTATTTTTGTAGATGGAACGTTTTTAACACTGTTTACTCTACACCAAATGTTTAAAAACACATTCTTCTAAATTTTAATTTTAAGAAAATTAGAAGTGATACGATGACGAAGTCGTTAGCACTGCTAGTAAGATATGAAACAAGACAAAAGGTTATTAATATGTTTGAAGAGGAATTTGAGTTATTCGAAGTCACTAGCATTTGAAACACGAACATGGATAATCTTTATAACGCATTGTTGACAACAAAACCTACCTCCGTAGAAAATGAAAGGGTTTCTTCTATTGTTGTGTAAGTATATCTAGTGACTTTTAAATGCAGTTCTAAAATGATATATTTGAAAAAATAATTAATAAAATTGTTTTCAGTATTTTAATCTCTTTTATCTCACGTCATATAGTACAAATATACACATGTATGTCTTGTCACCTGAATTGTTTTTAAGTTTTATAAACTGTTAAAACTATTATTTAACAATTATTTTTATTGTTTGTTTATGTTTTAATAAAACTATAAATTTTTTAATATTATTTCATTAATAAACTTGTTTTCTTCAAAAATTGCTTTCTCCCGAGAATACCGGGAAATCCAGGGAATCCAATAATTTTTTTACCGTTTCCCGGGAAATGAAAACTCCGAATACCCAAACCCTAGTCCACATTCATTAGTTAAAGTTACCAGATTTTAAATTTAGGATTTTGTGTGGCAAATAATCCGTTATCGAGTATACTTTAAACTAAATTTTAAATACAATTCAAAGAATTGTTAATCCGGACCTTAGCGTGTCTTATTCAAAAGCTTAATTTATTGGCAACTCGTAATAGCGGCCTTACAGTCTTAAATTAATGAACAGCACATACATATAAAGTTCAAATTATGTTTAAAATAATTTAAGTAACTTATGATTTCCTTATAATTTTGATTGCATGATGGTAGACATTTTTCACGAGCACTCAGCTGCGTCATAATAAAACAATTTTGTTTTTTGTAAAATTGTTTGCCTTTTTAAGAGTGTTACGTAAAAAATGGGAAAAAAAGAAAGGCGAAAAAAAGAGGTAAGACCTACAACACGAAATTTAACTGAAAATAAAAGTGACAATTGAATGTTTATGGTTTATTGTTAACAATACATTTTTGGCTTATTTTTGTTTATACTTATGAACAGTGATTACCATCCAGAGAGTGTGTTTTAAATAGATATGTATTTGTAATTTTACATATGATGTTTTTTCTCTCTTTTTTGAGAGTTTTTCTGTGGTTGCATTGTGTACGTGAGACTGCGCGGGCTTGTTTGTTAATTATTGCTTATGAACTTGTGTAAACAGTCTATTAGAAAAGTTTGAAGACAAAAACTTTTCTTAATAAAGGAGGTATCTTAATCACTTAAAAAATTTGGCGGTTTACAAGTTCATAGAACCATAGATAACTATGTGTATAAATTGATGAATTACATAATTTAATAAAAACTATGAAAATTGATTTAGAGTAATCTTGTGTTTGAACCATTTTGTAAACTACTAATTCAGTTATTTGCTGCTATCTACCCCACTGTTTGTAGATATTTATTGGTATCACTGTATCTAACCGTACCTTTGGTTAGATAATTTAAATATTTGACCACGAAGACGTGACCACAACATTTTGGAGAAAAAAATTATGTCCTTATTAAAAAAAGTAAGATATCACATTTTTTATTGTAAAAATAGTTATTTATATTGCAAATCACATTTGTAAAAATAGTAGTTATTTGGTTAATTATTTGATTAATCAGACCGCATCTTAAGTCTCTTTTAAAATTTGATGTAACTCCATCTAGCTTTTTAGAGTTTTATACTTTTAAAATTAAAATAGAAAAAATATTAAAATTTTATATTTTCTTTTTGTTGCAGCCATGAATCTGTTTAAAGTAAGGCGTGTAAAAAATATCATTCAAGATAGGCATTTGCCATTTTTTGTGCCTTTTTCTTATTGATCAAAATCGATTAAAAGAAAATGCCTGCGGAGAAAATGACCAATTTAACACTAGGAGTTATATACACTTCCGAAAAAAAAGGGCAGCGACAAAAATGGTGACGGCTTTGAATTAACGCCTTACAAAACGACTTTGCCGCTACTCGCGACACCGTAAGCACTGCTGCCTGTCGTTTTACGCCGGTCTTACATCCCACCTTTTGTCCGGCCTACGCCCCAACACTGCCGGTGACTGTTCGCCGTCGCTAGACTATCCTAGCCAACCATGGGATCCGATGCAGCTATCCCAGAAACCGGAGTAGAACGCATCGCTACATTTTCATTTTATCAGGTTTGCTAAGCCTTAAAACAGCCGCGTTGGGTGTTCAGAACACATTCATCTACAACATGTCATTATTCGGCGCAAATTTTTGAAATCTGATATTCATGCGAATAGAACAATTATATAACTAAATGATATATTTCTTCTTTATGTAATTTCTCGTTAGTGTTAATATAAATGGTACCCTTCAAATGTTTTATTTATCAACACTAAATTTATTTCTGAAGTATAAAAAACAAGCGAAAAACCACAGGCGAATTGAAATAAAATAACTATTGCGTTGTAAAAATTTTCTTTGAACATACTGTAGAAATTTATGGTAAAAATATAAATTTATGTGTATGTGATAACAATCTATTTTTAAATATTTGCTTATTAAACTCAGAGATGGAAGAGTTAATAAATACACAATTTTAATGAAAAAAAATAAAAATACCAATTCAATCAGCATCATCATACGCAACATTTTTGTTTATTATTACGCTAAAAACACAATCAAAGGCTATCGGCCATCGACTACCGACTACAAAAGTAGCTGGCTACAAAAATAGCCAAGTCGCCAGCTACTTAATTCTTTTAACGACTACCGACCACTAACTACAAAAAATAAACAACTGTTTTGACATGTGTATTAAAGTTAAGCAAAACAACTAAAAAAATTCCCTAATAAAAAGTAAATGAAAAATGTAAACAAATGAACCGATGATTATTAATTTTTAATGGTGCCACTATAATAGTTTTTCGCGTTTCTAATAGCGATATTTAATGTATTGCGTTTTTAAAACCACCATTTCATGCATTTATTGTATTGGCAGCACTAATCTGTTTTTTGTAGTCAAGAAAAATAGAAATTAGCCTGAGTTGGCTACGGGCTACAAAAGTAGCTGTGTATTCGGTTGTCGTATAGCGGGTAAAATAATTATTCTCATAAGCACGCATGTATTCTATTTTTGACATCTTGTAGTCGATGGTCGGTGAACTTGATTGTGTTTATAGCATTAGAATTAATGCATGTGAACAATATAAAATCATTTTTATTTTCCTTATACCCTTGACCACAAAAAGTTGAAAAAGGGTATATCTAAGTTTGTCAATCCGTTTGTGATTTCTACAATATCCATTTTCGACCCCATAAAGTATATATTCTGAGTCTTTATGCAAAGCGAAGTCGATTGAACGATGTCCGTCCGTGTTAGTAAGACCCGATGAAATTTTTGTGTAAAAAATGTTTTATTTAATTTGCTTATTCTATCACAAAATATTTATTTGTGTTTTCATTGGAGTTACTTCACTACACTAGATTTATATAGATAGTGAAGGGTATATAAGATTTGGCATAACCGAATTTAACACTCTTACTTTTTGTTAAGTGTTACTCTTGTGCTTATGTTTTTAATTAATAAATAGATTTAAGGTACGTTATTATATTATATTATATTTGACCAAAAAGACGTAACCACTAAATTATTTAAAAAAAAATTTTGTTCTTCTCAAATACTTTTTAGGAAATATAAGATCGTACTTAATATAGAAGATAAGATATCACATTTATTATATTATAAATCTTCATTTGTGATGATACGTTCCCGGAAAGGTTAACTAAACATTAGTAAAAATAGTGGTTACGTTTTTCTGGTAAAATATTTGAATAATCTGACCCCAGCTTTAGATAGTTAAATACATGAGGTTGACTGGTAAGCACTAACACATAATAGATACAAAGAATGTTAAATATAGCGAACTATATCTTCTTAGTAAACCATACACTCAGTCAAATTAAAATTATCCTTTAAATATATTTTGTATTTTAAAAATTTTCCAAATTTGTTTTTCAATTAAATTTTTCGAAAAAAAGTTTAAAACTCTGCAAATGTAATTTGGTTTTAATGCTATGATATGACTTGACTCTTGTACGCTACTCACGCTAGTTTTTTATTCTTACTCTCACGCATGTTCATGTTGAGCTTCCCTAGTAAAAATATTGTGTAATAATAAAAACAATATAAAAAAGTGATAAAGAAATTTAAATAAAAAAAAAACGCTTACTCATCTAATTAAAGCATTAACATTTAATTAAATACTACTCATCATTACCAGTAACAACAACAACAAAAACAATAGAAAAAAGCAAATAATGCGTAATTGGTGTCAATAAGTTAAGAGCTTTTTAAAGGTGCGCTGTAGTTGCAGTTAAAAATAATGTTATTTTAAATTAATTAATTAAGGGCATTGAGTATTAATGATCCAAAAAAAAAATAATTTAAATATTTTATAAAAAAGATTTAACAGCTTTCGCTTTCAAATTCTTTTTATTGTTTAATTTCATAATTTTTTTTTTTTTTGGTGTGTTTGTTTTTCTGGTTCGCCAAGTGTTTTGTTGAAAAAACAAAAGACTTAAGCAACAAAAATGTGTGCTACTAACTCACGTTGCATAATACCTAAAGAGAATGTGACATACATAACAAAATTAATAATTCCTAAATTGTATATAAAAACTTATTAAGATACAAAATATTTCTATTGTTTTAAAATTATGTAACTTACTTGAATCAATACTAATTAGTCTGATTAGTGTAGTTTGTGGTAATTTTACTCAAGTTCGATTTTAATCTTACTAACTTGTTTTTCAATAAAAGGCTTTAGTAAAGCAGATGCTACGCAATCTAGTCTTTTCTTTTTTCTTTGTAACAATTTTTTATGAAAAATTATGGTAGTGAATTTTCAGACAATTGTCCAATCACTTAATAGTTCATAAACTACTCTTGACTAGTAGCCACATATTTAATATGTAACATCTTTTGTCATATTCGATAAATAATATTACTCATTAGGGTATTAATTCTTGTTTTATCATGCTTAATAATTAAAATAGGTCAGTTTTTATAAATATTATATTCATGGATATTTTGAGGATCCTTATAGAAAGAAGAGTCTATTCGACAAAATCCTTTTATATATCAGTGTGAAGTTTCGGTTTAAAAATCTGAGAAATAATTTATAAATGGTTGAGATATGACTGTTTCTAATTTTTTTAACATTTTTTTTCGAATATAAATTATAATTAATGTATTGTACGTTATACAAAAAAAATCTTTTAAGTCTGGTTATCTATTCAGCTTTTTATGCGGAATGCTGTCAAACTACATAAATAAAAAAATTTTTATGAAAAAGTTATGAAAAAATGTTGCAGAAGTAATACTCTGCATGTAAAATGTTTCTGGCAACATTTTTTAAAAGCTGTGAAACAAAGCAAATAGACATTATTTTATGCGAAAATTTTTAAACAACAGCTGATCAAATGTCTTTTCTTAAATTTTTAAAACAATGTAGTACACGTCAAAACAATATTCTTTCAAATCGCGAGATAAACACCACATTTTAAATGTCAAATTTTCTACATGAATTAATCAAAGTTGCACAACATTTTCTACAAATTCGAACAGAGTAATTAGCTTTAAGGGCAAAGTTTTATATTTAGGCATGTCATAGAACCCAATTCCGATCGAAAGTGGTTTCAATTCTGTAAATTGCTTCTTCAGAACTCTAAAAACGAAATTTTTTTTCGAAATGAAACCACTTTCAAATTTCAAAGTGGAATTTAGTTTCCTCGAAACTTTGTTATTTGCGGTTCTTAAATTTAATTTAATGATGTGTCCTACTTAGACTAGCCTTGTTGTTTTTTTTTTTTTGGTGTGCAAAATATTGCCACATTCAAATTAAAAGCGAATGTTATATACTTTTCAAGAATAAACAAAATCGATCGGAATCTAAAGAAGGTAAAACAAAATCGATCGGAACTGTTAATACGGAATTAAAACCATTCCGATCGGAATGTGTGACATGCCTGATTATAAAATTTAAAATTAAAAAAAAATGAAAAATGAAAAATATGCAAAACAACAAATTGCATTGCAACAGAAAATATAAGTTATATAAAAAATTGAAATGTTATCATCATAATGTTCACACTTCACATAGAACTAAAAAAAATTACATTGGAAAAAAATTTAATTATTACCAAAAAATCAAAAGAAAAATTTAAATTTTACTTCCAATTGAAAATTTTCATAAAATAAAAAAAACTAACATACAAATTTATAACAAAAATTCAAAATTCCACCATAAAATCAAAACTAAGCAAAACCCAAAATAAAAAATATAAAGAACCTTGTTTTACACTTGCGTAATATGCAGGCTTAGCTCAGTCTGCCAAGGTCTTTGTAAAATAAAATAGAACAGCATGAAAAGGGTACATTTAAGTTTGTCACTTCGTTTTTGAAATTTTTTAAAATAACTTGAATGCTTTTTGAGCTTTAATAATTTAGGAAAAAAGTATCCATAATATAATAAAATAAAATAAATGAATTCATTATCTTTTGGTTTTTTGAATTTTTTGAGTTTGTTTGACGGATTTTTTAATTTACTTGTACGTTTGAAAAAAAAAAGAATTATTAATATTTTTTATTTTATGTTTTCTATGGATGCCACCTAACGGTGTGGCGAAATAAAGAAAGTATAAAGATAAAAAAATATTCTTAGTTAATAAAACTAACCTTGTTCTTAATGTATTAAAAAATAAGATTACTATGAACGTTATAATAACAAGTATAAACATTTAAAATTATAAATTATAGGGTGTCTTTATAGCTAATGTAAGGTGATGTATGTTGCCAAACTTTTAAACTGTTATAGACAGACAGCTGCAATATAGAAGGAACCTGTATTGATCAGTCCACTATAACAATAACTATAAAATTTGAATTTAAAAATTAAAGGTTGTTCCCGTTATTAATATAATTTGATTTACATAGCACTATTTTTTTAACCGTTATATCAAACACTTGAAAACCAGACGGAATGCTTACTATTAGCGCATAAAACGCAATCTATCTGTCAGAAATTCTCATGTACATACAAAACGTATGAGGCAAACCATAATTGCGCGACTTCAACACTGAGCAATTGGAAAATCTGATTTTGGCAGGTAGTGAATTTGTTTACGTATTTTTTCTAATTTGTTTACTTTACATTGTAAAACAGTAATGACATTTTAACTTTTTTCAGCTCTATCTAGCGTTTTTATCACTGTTTTGCATTTCATTTTATAGGGTTTTATTAAACATGACAAGTTAACATTACTGTTCATAACATAACGGGCGCTTTTATTTAGTTATGACATTTCAGCGTAAAAGCCATGCGCTAAATTGCATCGCGTCTTACGCGTTAATTTAGGTTTGTCAGTAAGAATGAAAATAAAGAAAATTTTAAATTAAAGAGTATTACAATAGTGGATGTAATTTGATGTATGTTGAACCTTTGTAGACGTACGGTTGAAATTTATTAAGAGCCTCTATTGCTAGGTGTGCTACAACAAGTCGACAATTTGTATTTGGAAGTTAAAGGGTGTTCCTATAGTTTATTTAATTTAATGTATGTAGCCAAACTTTTGAACTGTTATAGCCAGATAATTTAAATTCAACAAGAACCTTTATTGCTTAGTCCACTTAAACAAGTAGCAAATTTGAAATTAAAGGGTGTCCTTATAACTGATATAATTTCAACTATATGGCCCTATCTTTGAAACCGTTATAGACAGTTAATTAAAAGTTAGACAGAATGTCCATTACTATATTAAAAAACAACAAATATAAATATTTAAAATTAGAAAATAAAGTGTGATTTAATATTTAATGCAATATGATGTAAATGTCCAATCTTTTAAACAGTTAAAGATTATCGCTTAGAATTTAAACAAATTTCGTTTAACTGTGTCAGCATGATTTTAAGTTTGTCTGTTTTAAAGTCGTTTTTTTTTTTGCAAGAATTATTTTAGGAAATGTATGCACTGAAGAGACTAAATTATGATTAAATAACATTACACAACACTTTCAACCACATTATGAGATTTTAGTTCAACTATTTAATGTTTATAATTTGACATGATATATTTACATTTAATTATAACATTTTTTACATTTTAGACATAATTATGCTTATTCTTTATCATGTTATTTTTATGCTAGAAAACAGTAAGGTTTCCAGACCTCCTATGATTATTAAATCTAACAATACTATGGGAAGGTTGCAGTCAAAGGTCTATGTTAAGTATCTTCTACAAGCTTTACGCTTAGCAAGAAAACTCATTGTTGCATCAAAGATATACAAACACATTTATACAAAATTCTTGTGGATACTGCTTGCATTCCAACAAAATTATTTGTATATATTTCTCTACATATAACTTGCCTATATTTAAATTAAAGTTTCATAATATTTTTTATTAGGATAAAATATCAGAAATTATTTCATGTTTTACAAAACATTAGAGAGTTGTTTTTAATAAATTTGAAAAAAATATTTTAAGGATTAAAATAATGAAAGTTACCTATTATTTAAATTTATTTTTTAAAGCTATTGATGTGAAAAAAGCAAACAAATTGTACGTTTTTACATAATTAATATATTCATTGTGAGACAAAATAAAAGTATAAATTTGATGAACGAAATTTAAAAAAATTAACATGAAGTTTGTTTCCTAAGTCTTTTGTTTACTAACAATTCGAGCAGCTAAAACAATTATGTAAAATCAAATTAAATCGGATTGCACAAAATACCGTTAAATTGGATGACTAATTTAAAACGAATGTAGGTTTTGTCACAAATTTTGGAAATCATTACAGAAGCTGAAAACAAACAAAAGCTCGAAACATACGTCACAAGTTACCTTGACACATTCAACTAACTAACAAACATTAAATTAAAATGAAGCGCTTTTGCATATAGCCATTAAAATAAAAAAGTGGATGAATAAACGCCTAAATTTTCCAAGTACTTAATATTTAAAGTTGTATATAAAAATTCCTCGTCAACAGCAATAAAACGTAAATAAAAAATAATAATAAACTAAAACATGAATAAAATGCTAAATATCATCCAACAAAAAGAAATATATATGTATGTACGAGTATATGGGTTTTATCGTTATCTTGTTAATCCAAAAATTTAGTGTATGTTAGTTTTTCATATGGCAACAGGTACCATTAAGAAAATAATGAAGCTTTAAAAAGATGACACTGTGTGGTTGGTAGCAAATGTAAAAAAAAAAGACTAATGCTTAAAACTCACTCTTACTATCAATGAGGAAACCTGCATAGTACCAGTTGTAACATATCATTTTTTTTCTTTTCTTTCTGCTTTTTTATTATTAAAACGCACATACACATATTTATATGTGTACGAGTATAATGCCATTGTGAAATCAAGAAATTCTCTTTTTATAAAAATAGAGAGACATATGAGAAAAAGATCTTTGTGCGTATTATCAAAGAGATATTTTCATACGTAAATATTTAAAGAAAAATTAATACAACTTCACTCAACGTGATATGAACTTTTGTGCTGCCATTAACAGGGGAAAAACATTGAATATGGGAAGCGTAACACTTTTAGCCATAAAATACAATTTTTACTTTCATTGTTTTTTTCAAATAAAAAACGAAATTTACAAAATTTAAATTATTTTTTATTTGTTTTTATAAGTCCATTGGTATTGAAAAATAATAGATGACGTGATTTAACTGATGTGCTGTTCATGTTTTCAAAGCAAGCATTTCGTCTAGAAAGCAACTAAAAAAACTGGGAGCTTTTTATAGAAATATAATGAATGAGTTTTTCACTTACACAAGGAGCCATTAGTTTTCAATTCTTCAATTGATTCGACACAGGCAAGCGACGTCACGCGCCACTTACCTTAAAATCATTTTTACATTTGTTTTACTCGCTGGGTTATAGATTATTTCATATTTATGTTATATCTCTGTTGTTAATAAATTTTTGATATCACTTAATTAGCTCAGTTCTGTTTAATATTTTTTATAACACTGTTAAGCAATGCACATCTAGTTTGTGCACAAATAACTTTTCTATTTTGCTTAATATTGTCATAATGTTCGCGACTGGGACTTATTTCAAAGGTGAGTTAAATCGTTAAGATTTATTAAATATAAAAAGGTCTGGCAGCTTGTATTTATGTACATTACGTAGAAAAGGTTATTGCATTTCTGTTAAATGTGTTGTAGAGTATTTTTGTTTCAGTTGCGAATTTGCATTAAATTTAATTTCATTTCCAATTGTATGATCTAAATAACGGTAAACACAAATATACGTTAAAAATTAAAAAAATAATTTTTAAGTTTTCTTAGGACCCACTTACTTAACATTTATTGCTGTAACTTAAATATTCTACAGAATGGTACATAGATACAGATATGGCATCTGTTAGCGGGTTAGGCGGCTTCCGCTGCCACATTACTCCTGCATGCGTTCTGCACATATGCATTTGGTGCTATCTTCTGGACCACACACTCTTTGATTGTATTTAAAGACTTCACCAGACAAATGTGAGTGTTTCTGTGTAACTTGAAGCCCGAACCGTTCGATTTTAGGCCTTATTTATTGCACATATTTCCCTTCGGAACACAGTGATGATGTTAGAATATAAAAAAGTTTTATGGATTTTTTTAAAACGTGTAGGAATATTTATTTTTTTATCTGGCCACATATTGATGACAAGTTTGCTTTAGCTTAAAGTTTAAACAAAAGAAAACGAAGAGTGAGAGAGAGAGTGAGAGAGAAAGAAATGTGTGTGTGTGCGCTCTAACAAAGAGTATGAAACTTTTGGTCTTTTTGATAACGTTGAGCAGAGAAAGAGGTCACAACTTTCACGGGATATAAAAATCATGATATCAAAACGGCAAAGCCGCATTTCCAAAATAACTGTTCGTCCGAAGAGAGGTGCTGCTCTTAGCGCATTAACAGTGAACTAATTTTAAAAGCGTTAAAATAAAATTAATCCTGTTTAAAAGCGGATCTTAAACAATTAAAAAATTTTAATACTTTATTTAAATATTTGTGGTAATTGTTTTTATTTCCAGAAATAAAGAGGAAAGAATACCATTTTAAATAAAAGTGAAGAGTGTCTTGTTTAAAAATATTATAATTTTTAAAGTTTAACTTAAATAATTGTAAAAAATAAATATAAAATTAAACAGTAAACAAATTTAAATATAACATTTAATAATTTTTGTAAATTTATACAATTGTACAAATAAACCAAAAAACACAAATACCAGTGGTTGTTTGAAAAAACTAATTCACGTGCCATTAAAAGTAACGGATTTTTTAAAATTTAAATATTTACCGGATTAAATTTTTTTTAAATAAAAAATAAAAGGAATAAAAATCAGGTATGGAAAATATATGAAAATCTCTAAAAGAAAATTAAAGAAAAAAAAGAAGTTTTTTAACAACTGGGTTTCACTAAAATAAATATTGAAATATTAAACAAAAATAATAAGTGTTTGCTTGTATCATGTTGCCTTGTTGCCAGATCTAAATGAACTTCAAAAAACTGAAATAAAGAAAAGTAAAAATTTATTTGCTTATTCATATAGAAATAGACTTGAATGTGTTTGTAATGCTTCAACATTTTCAGTGAATATTTTTCAAAAGCATCGATGTATTTGAATAAATGAAAAACTCTCATACACGAAACAAAATCATACTTTTGTTGCCACTATATTTCATTATTAAGATCATAATGATGATAAATTTTTCGTCTTTGAATTTCTGTTATTTTTTTATTTTTTTTTATATTCGCTGTTAGTGTGTGTTTTTCTAAACTATTTGTGATGTGAGAGATGTTGATGTTTCAGTTATTTACACTTGAATAAATCGGTGAAATCGTTCAAGATGACGTTTCTTCTTAAACTGCTGCAAAACAAACTGGTACACTTCTTAAGTGTTGGACTCTTTTTAGTTTCGTGCAAACGAAAGTGTGATTCAAATCAATTGAATACGTTAACAAATTTATATCTTGCGTCTGTATGATGAAAATCCATTCTGCTGAAAACCTTTCGCTCGGAGTAGTTAAAACAGGCGCCATATTAAATGTCTATAAATTTTCCTCAACTTGTTTTAATTATTTTATTTTATTTTAATTTTATTACTTGTTTCACCTCTTTTTTTTTCTCTATGAAGAGCTAAAAACTAGCTTAGTTTGGTAGCTTACCACAGTTATAGTTATGCTCATACGAAGATAAATATTTTGCTCTACTTTAAAACACAACTTTATATTAGTAACTTGATTAAGCCAGCCAACCTGTTGCTTGTATTAAATAGAAAACTTAAAAACTGTTTCTTTTGGGCTTCACTTAAAATTGTTTTTTTTTTTTTTTGTTCGAGATATAAATAAAATGAAAGTAAATTTGAAAATTTTTTTCAACCAGTCTGTTAGTATAAATTTAAAATTAAAAAAAAATATTTAAGCCTTAGAAAATTGTTAGACTTGTGAAGCATCTTTAATAACATTTATGAAACTTGTGTTGTCTAACATCAATAGTGTTCGGCAAATATAAAAACTATTAAAAATCTAAAACGCTACAAGTTTTTTTTCTTAACATTTCCAAAGCGCATTGCTTTTTCCGATATTTAGGTAGAACTCCTCATGTCGGTGGAACAAGTTTTATATTAAATTAGGATGCGAGATAGCTATTTGCTAAAAAGAATTGCTAAAGGAAAATTTAATTTTAAGCAAATATTCTTGTAAATTTTCATTTTGACAAACAATGACTAACAAAGGGGGGCGGGGGTAAATATTCTTAAAGCCATTAAAAAATTAAAACATTAATTTGCTAACGTCTATATGGATTTGGATCTAGAAGGATTAATATCGACAGATAATTTTGAATAAATACTTATTTAGAAGCTGCCAAAGGCTTTTTTCTTTTTTAAAACTTTAAACCGGAGACAAGTCAAGGAGTTCCCTAGTAATTTTTTTACGGTTTAATCGATTTTAATGCATCATTAATCCTAATATGTCTTTATAAAAATGCACTAGGCTTTTTCTTTTTTTTTAACTTAGATCTATAGGGGAGATAATTTGTGTATCAAAATCACATGTCACTATATTCGCAAATGTTATGCAATGCAAGTGCCAAGCTAATTTTAAGTTTTTTTTCGTTTGCTCAAAGACTAGATTAAATATAAGGCACTGTTCTTGAGATCTTAAATTTTCTATCTTCTGAAATGATTGCCTGTTTATTAAGATTGTACGTAGCAGCTTTTATAAAATACTTGCGATTTTTTCATTGCCATTAAAAGTTCATTGGCATTGTTCAAAATAATTGCAATGAAAAAGTTAAATTACCATTTAATGCTAATGATTTTATTTTAATTAAATTTGTTTTTACAAATAGTAATCCAAAATAAAATGACCCGTTTAGTTACTAATTACTAAAGGAAAAAAAGTAATTGTTTTTATGAAAAACCCTTAAAAAAATTATGCATAAAACAACGATTAAACCTTAACCCTTTTGTAACAACACAATACATTTTATGTTAAAAAAAAACAGTTAATTTATTAGCGGACAAGCTGGTATTCAAAAGTGTCTTTGACCAAAATTTTGTTTTAAAAATACGTAAATATTCATTGAGTCAGAAAGAGAATTGTATTTAATTTTGGTCAGTAATATAAAATTCGGTAACAGAAAATATTTTTTTTTCTACATGGGTATGTATGTGTTAAGTTTGGAAAAAGGAATAAGTGTTATCAATAAGAAGAATCAAGAAAAAGCTACATAGCAATAAAGCCGCTCTGACACAAGAAGGAATGAAAGGGTCAAAAGTATAAATATTTTTCTGCACAAAGTGAAATGAAATTTAAGTTTTTATTTGTGCAAATGTAGAAGAACGTTATTTCGCAAAACTGTTACTTGATAAGCTCAGTCACTGTAGTGACCAGTGATTTTTTAATCATTGTGATTAGTTCACAGGTATTAAAATATCGCTCAACTCTAAAAAGAAGTCTCTTTTAAAGTCCAGCACAAAATTTTAATGACTTAAAAAAACAGTTTGCACATATTTTCATTTAAATTTTTCTTAATTTTTTTTATTTGTGTTGAATTTCTTCTGCTTTTAACTCTTTCTGGAGTATAAGTAATTAAGATTGCTATATTCGGCTATGCCCAAACTTATATACTCTTCACAATGTTTGTAAGTCTAGTTTAATGAAGTAACTCCAGTCACAAAAATCAAATATTGGGGTGACATAAAAATGTCATCGGCTCTTAATAGGTAAAGCGTTTTTGAAAAAAATGTAGTAATTTTTGAGAGATTTTTTTAAAAGCTCTTTAATGATACTCATTTTGATATCATAAGAAATATGGTGCACAATCGTACTTTTCTAAAAAGTTCAGAGGTGGGCCAGCGCCACCTATTTCTATGCCCCGTAAATTTGTTTTTTGATTGGAGCTACTTCACTAAACTAGATTTTTTTCAAATGATATGCTAAATTTAGAGGCAGGCGTGGTGTTTTGCCCACTGCCTTAAAAGACATAGATTGATCTTGCTGATTTTCAAAATCAAAATCTTTTAATGTCTGATCGATTGGCGCATTTAAATATTCTCTAGCTAATCTAGTGCCTTGGCACAGTTAATTCAACACTAACACGAATGGACGAACGGACATTGCTTCATTTACTTTGCTATGTATGCATATATACTATCAGAAAATGACAAACGGAATGACAAACTAAGATATACCCTTTTTCCACGTTCTGTGGTGAGGGGTATAAGTACAGTAAGTGTATAAATATAGGGAAAGCATTTAATTGCTTAAATGAGAATTACGCGGCATTTAAATATTCTTTCATAATTCTACATTAGGGTTGCCGTTGAAGACCGTCATAATGCATTTTAATAAAAGATTTTAATAAACATCTCAAGTCAAAATGATTAAATGAGAACTATATTCAGTCAACAAAGGAAGGTAATAATAAAAACTCAAAAAACTGTTATACAAAAGTACAATTACCATTGAGAAATCGTTTTATTTTTAACGTAACTGGGTTTTTATATGAAAGGCTTTGCAGTTTTTGTTGTCTTTTTGTTTTGTCGGTCAATATAGTTTTCATATCAATAATTTTAAAGTTAAATCAGGGTAATGTTGAATTTACGTTGGTGAAAGCAAGATGTATATTGGGTTTAATGTCTACGCTTTGATGTCAATATTAATTGAATTGCTTTTCAAACTATAATTCTCATTTGGTCAATGACTTTTTAAAAGTTAATAACACTGCTCTGCAAAAAATACGTTTTGGCTCTTCTTTAAATAATACTATTTGGACTATATGGTTTTTGATGTGCTGAACTCACAGAAGTTTTTGGTTTTTTTTGGTAGGTTTTTTTTGGATGGGCGTGGCAAAATTTTCCCTTAGAAATTAGTCAGGTATGCAGACATATTTCAGCCTAACTCGAGAATGACTTATCCGATATTAATAAAAAAGAATAACAAAATCATTAGATGCGTAACAAAATTATATTGAAATAAATTCTTCATAATTTTTTGCTATATTTTATAGTTTTTGAATTATTCAAAAATATAAGAGAGGAAAAGTTTTTTTTTTTTACAAAATTCCTTTATTTTTTCATTTAAAAAATGCAATAAAAAACGAAAAAGCAAATATTTGTTATTTTAGACATTTTTTTGAGAGCTAAATATCTCAAGAATAAATGAGGTTAAAATATGAAAATCGATTAACAAATGGGGATCTTATTTTCAATTAACTGCAGCTACCCAACATTAAAAAATACGTATGAAGTCAAGCTTACATATGGCAATAGAATTGCGTTGGCTTAGCAGATAGATAATGGAAATTCATAATTTTGGAATAAAGAATTTCTTTGAAATTTATGAAATTTTGCAGCTGCTTACGATGAAAAAATTCAATTTTTTACAGCCAATGTAATTTTTCTGTTTAAAATAACACAAATTTTTTGTTACTAATTTATAATTTTTATTTCAGAAACATTGTTTAAATAAAATGTAGCTTAGTTTTATTTAAATAACATCTCCTATTTTATTTTTTTTATATTGCCAGTTGAAGTTTCTCGTCAAATCGAGTAACAAAAATCGGCAAGCATTTCTTCTGATAATTTGCCACTATAACGCTTTTCAATATGTAACATATCTTAGTGAGACCTTTCACCATGTTCATCTGATACAGCACCAAGGTTTTCCGGAAAAAATCTAGATGCGAATCCAAAAAATAATTTTTAAGAGACATATTACATTTTAGAGCTTTGTAGCCTTTTAAACTGTTAAAGAAGGGTTCCTTATAAGTTGAGTTCAACATTTATAGGATCTAAAATTTTCTTTCAATATTGAATTTTTTTAAAAAAATAATTTAGGTTATTATTTTGCATGCATAAATGTGAATTAATATAATAAAATATTATTTTCAAAAGTTTTTAATTTTAATAATTGTCACCTTTTTTAAAACTCCAACATGTTGTGTTTAGCTTTTATAGTTTAACAATATTGAAACTGGCTTGTCTTTTTAAATTTTAATGTCTCATATAAAATGCAAAAGCAAATAGTTTCTTTCAAATACAGTGCGTCTTAAATGTAAAGCACATTTTTTTCCTCCACAATTAAAAAAAGAAAACAAAAACAACATTAAATGATGCTGATAAACACAATAACAATAATTGTTTGTTGGCTGTGCTGTTTTAGTGTTTTTGTAATTTTTTATTTTTATTTTCTGTTTAATGTGGCAAAGAGAAAACCAGACATGTTGTAAAATGAAACAAGCCAATTACAGTAAATTTTTTATTTTCATTTTTAATTCACTGTTGTAACTACAGCTGCTGTTGTTGTTGTTATTATTGTTTTTGGAGTTGAAATAGTTGATTTTCTTTCATTTTGTCATTTTGTTGCAGTTCGCTTTAGTTCGCTTTAGTTTGGTTAGTTTTACGTTTTGTGAAAATCAATGATTGATCATCTGAAGCACATATGGGGGAGATATTTTTTACTGTTGTCCTGACAAGTTTACAATCACTAGTGTTCGGTTGTTGGTATGATTTTTTTTAGTTTTAAAAGTGAAGTCTAATATTATTTGCGTTTTTTTTTTCTTTTTTTTCTGTTTTGTCTTTAGCGGTCATTTGATCTTTGTCATTGATTTATAGTTTAGATTAAGATTTATATTAACAACTATGTCCGATCTAAAAAGACAATTAAATATACATATAAAAATTAAATAAATTTTATGTTTCCAGGAAATTGATTTCACTTTCTGTAATGACATCAAAACACATTGTGCATTTAAATAAATGCAATTAAAATAAAATCGATTTAAACTGTGCTGGATATATTTTCGTTGGTTTGCTTCGGAAACGATTTATTTAAAATACTAACGAAAAATACAGCACATAAGCGAATAAATGAATTTAACACAGCTGCATGTGAAAGGAATAAAAAAATAAGGACGCTCCCTTTTCTTATATAATATCTCCACCATTTATGAACCGCTAAATTGAAACAAGGTCTGACAAGGTAGATGGATTAAATTATATATTTATATAAGTCTAGCTTAGTGAAGTAACTCCAATCAAAAAGACAAATATAAAGGTGACAGAGATTAAAAATTAAGAAATTTTTTTTACACAAAATGTCATTTGATCTTATTGGGTTAAGTATTAAAAAAAATTATTTTCTATTTCATTAAAGATATCTTCAAAAGTTTTTAAATGATACCCATTTGATATCTTAAAAATTATGGTGCACAATCGTACTTTTCTATGAAAAGTTCAGATGCCTATAACTCGGAAAATATGCGCGAGTGTGAATATTTTTACTTAATGCTTTTTTCTTGATATTTTTAATTCTCTATTAAAGGCCATGTAAATAATACAGTTTTACTATATCGTTATGGCTTTTTTTTGTTGTTTCGTAAAACTAAACAAAAGTAAACAAACATTTCTAGCAGTTGATAGAACAAAATTTTATGTTTTACATACATTTGTTAATTCAAAAAGTTTGTGATAATTAAAAAGTTAAATAAATAAAAAAATACGTTTTGCTGTTTGTTTTCAGCTTTTTACTGCCAGCTGTTCAGACCTAAATTTTTTATGTTATAAATAAAAAAACTTTAATTAACAATTTTTCCCGACGTTTCGTAGATATTTTGTCTTTTTTATCATGGGATCGTAACATTTAACATTTAAACAAAATTAAAATTAAGTGACAACAGTATTTATTTAAAAACAACAATTTCATCTTTAAATTTAATATCACAGTTTATTTAGAATAATTGTGTAAAAGCACTCTAAGTTTAGATTGTGAAGACATAAGTATCGCAATCATTTTTTTTTATATTTCAATTATTCTTAACAAAACTTGCATTTCATTGTGATTGTTAGCAACTGTTTTTCATAAACAATTAATATCCTCTTTTTTAATATTTTATAGTGCTGCCATATTTTTTTCATACAAAAGAACGAACATAAAAACTGAAACTGTTTTTAAACACAAATTCAATTTTAATGCAAATAAACTAAATGCTGTGAGAACAACTCTGTAAAAAGAAATTATCCTATTTTTTAAAATAAATTTTTGAAAGCTTCATGTTCAGTTTTTAATCGGGTTTAATCAGCTTTCTTTGCTTTCCCTATTAATTGTCACATTTCTATTAAAAAATTAGTTATTAATCAAATTGTTGATAAGAATCAAATTTGAAAAATTAACCAAATTTATTTATATATTTTTTTGTTCTATTTCTATATTAAACAAATTTTTTATACGGAATAGGTTTCAAGCAACTGATAATTATCATAAATTCTAAAGACTTAAGGCACACATATTTATGTATTAAAGACTTAAGACACAAGCTTTATAAGAGAATTTTGACAACTGCTTAAATTTAATAAAATTTGGTCACTCAAAAATGTTAAAAAATCATAGTTGTCCAAAACATTTACATACGAATATATTTTATTTAATTATTTTCTTTTCTTAAACGTTTCATTCCCTTTCAATAAAATGAATAAAATCAAAAGAAAAAAAAACTCTTACAACCGTTAAAGGCCATTTACAACAAAAGTGTAAATAAATTTAAAAATAACTTTAAGTTCCCCCTTTTTGTTAACTTTTACTTTTTATTACCGTTAATCGAACTCACAGCAACAATAATCTACAATATCCGCCGAAAAACATCGATGCCAAAAACATGGACAAGGAAAATAAAAAGTAAATTACACAAAAAAAAAACAACAACAACACATTGTAAGCAAAGAAAGAAAAAGGTAAAAAAAGAAACAACACTCTCTTATTAACAAATGCTTTTGTATTCATACAATATCAAAAGGAAAAAATATTCAATAGCAACGAACTTTTGCAAACTGGAGCACAAAGAAATGAAAGTAAAAACTCAAGGGCTCGTTCACACTTTTCATTCTTCAGCTCCTCAACATTTGCAGACAATTGTACGTCAGTTAAGCAAACAACCAGTCAGTTTGCTTGTGAGCCAGTCACTCAGTCAGTCAGTTACTTTCTTTGTTGTTTATGGCCGATAATGATATGAAAAATAATACCGTTAAGGAAAGGAGTTATAAAGCCATTGTGGGGTTTTTCATTTGCACACAATTTCAATTGCTCAGCAAGAAATGCATGAATAAACAAGCCTTGATAACCGGTTGCAAAATAAAAACGTGGTAGTTGGTTTCTTTTCTTTTCCTTTGCATTTATGTTAAAATATTTACAATATGTACAAAAATAAAAAGCTGGATTATTTTTTTAAGACTTGAAGACACACTATTGAATTGTTTTAGTTTTTTTTGTTGCTGTTGTTGTTGTTGTTATTTGTTATTTATTTTTTTTTTTCAAGAAAAAAAATACGATACAAACAACGGCATTTTAAAATGTGGTATTTTTCGTTTTCGTTAAAATATTTACTCTACGAAACTAATAACAAAAAAAAAAAAAACAACAACTGAATAAGACGTGTAAGATACCGATGTCTTACTACTGCTGCAACATGCTACTAATTGTTGACCTAATTTCGTTTATTCAAGTGACTGAGTTTTATGAGAATGTGTTAGTAAATATGAACATAATACGAGATTAATAATACACCTGACACTTGATTATTAATTGAAACAAAGACAATTGCATTATTCATTGTAAAACTATAGTTTTGTAAAGGATGACTAAAAAAATAATTAGTTCAGTTTGGAATTGATAATTTTTTTAAAGAACTGAACGAATAATCTAATTTTCCATTGAATCAAATAATTGAATATATTAATTTAGGCTTATATAGATCTACTTTCGATAACATATAGTTTTTTTTTTTTTTTTTTTTTTTTTTTTTTTTTAAAGAGAAGTAGCACTTCAGGCATTAAAACCTATTTAGTTATTATTTCGTAACCGTGCTACATTCTTTAGGAAAGGGATAGATAAGAGATAAGACAGGTGGTGAAAGGAGAAAGATAGATAGTTATTTTACTTCGCCGGCGAATCTGCTATGAGAAAGTACCGACGAAGGAGACTGCACGTTTTTTGTTCATTCTGAATATGTATTTATACCATTAAACAGAAAAAAACATTTTTTGTGTTTTGGTTGCCGCAGGATTCGAACCCTGAACAACCAGGTTTGTAGTCAACGTGTTTACCACTTTGACTACAGCAGCCTCATAGTGGCAGAAGAGAACGTATATTCGTGTTTCGCCGCATTGAAGGTCTGAAGAAAATTCATATAGTGTATCAGCCTACAAAACGTGTGGCACTCGCAATCTTAAAAACTTCAATATCATTTTCAGATACGACAAAATAATTTTAGAACACTTTAATCCGTTATAACCCTGATTCACGCGGTTTTGCCGCCTATTTAAGAAAAAGGACAGAAACGGTTAGTACATTGAAAAGTAAAAGAGTTAAAAAATTTTATAAATAGCATAACCATCCCATAGTTGTCTATAAGAACACCCTCTAAAATGAAACTCAGACGTAAACTTTCAAAATGCCCATAAAATTTTATGATTTTTTACTCTCTGTCAGATCAATTCTTCACCTGGATTAACAAGCACTCCTGGGCGCGACATGAAGTCCATGGATATTGTTTCCGAAGACACTATGTAATGCCACGGCTGATTTAGTTGTAAAATTCTGATTTTTATTTTTTAATGACAACAAACAAGAAATCAAACAAACAAATATTTTTATGAGCCATTTTGCATAATACATTTTTAATTTAATTTACATAATACAAGTACAATTTTAATTTTCATTTTTGTCATTTTTAATTTTCTTCAAATTAAAATTTAGAAAAAATATTTTAAAATATTTCTGCAAAGTTCTGTAAACAGTTCCTAAATTTTTCATTTACAAAATGAAATTGAGGGACCAACTGTGTTAGTACCATTATACCGACAAAATTAGGCGCTTTCATGTATCTCTATTCTTTCTATGAAATGGAATAATTTTCCAAAAAAAAAGAGAATTCTATTTTTTTAACCAATGTTCTAAGGAACCTCCACATAAAATTTTGTTGAAATCCATCTAGCGGTTTTTATGTTGCGAATACAGACACACAGATAAAAATTATAAAAATAAGTGTTTTGTGTTCCATATCGATTACTATCTACACCAACATCAACATTTTCAAGAAATATTCCATGTACAAAAATGACCTAATTAGAATTTTATTATATGTAAGGATTGAAAAAAATTAACTTTAACATCATGTTAACTTTAAGTCTAGGTTAATCATGTTATTGTTTTGTTTATGTTTTAACATGGCTGTTAAAACACATGTTAATCCTTTATAACATGAATTGACATTTGCCTGTGTTTTGCTGTTATTGTTTTTCCGTAAACCAAATGCTTTATAACGTTATTTTTAAAGAATTGTTAAGTAAACAATTTTTGTTTAATTTTAAAATACATTTCTATTAGTAAACAAATAAGAATGCTATATTCGGCTATGCCAAATATAAATATACCCTTCACAATGTATGTAAATCTAGTTTAATGAAGTAACTTTAATCAAAAAACAGGTGACAGAGAATTAAAAAATTAAAAAAAAAAAAATTAAATAAAAATGACATCGGCTCTTACGCCAAATCTGACTAACACGGACGGACAGACGAACATCGCTTAATCGCCTTGGCTATGCATAAGAACTTAAAATACATTTATATACTTTACGGGGTCGTAAATGGATATTGTAGAAATTACAAACGGAATGACAAACTAAGATATACCCTTTTTCCTGTTTTTGTGGTGAAGAGTAGAAAAATAGGTAATGGATAGGAAGATAGAGAGAATAATGCTAGCGGGCTTTCCATTTAAACCTGTTCGGTTAAAAAGGAATTCTCTCTTCAATGTAATATGCAATTTACTGGCCAATGAACCCCAAAAAGATAGGCTCCTAATAAAGAATGTGTCATGTGCAAAAAAATGTGCTTAAGTGAGTCAATAAGGCTAGATACTTTACTGTCACCAACCACCTTCTTTGCGCGTACGCGATCAGGCAACTCCTTAATTGTGTTTAAAGCGCCAGACCGTACAAAAAGTTGTATTCGATTTTGGGCCTATTAAAGTTAGTGTAAAAAACAACTGAAAACTGAATACTTTTTTTGGAATGTGCTTATTCTAGCAAATATTTAAATGAGTTTTTATGTCTAAAACATCAAAAGGTTTCATTTAATACAAATATTAGCCGTAATTACAGATAAAGTAGCATGCCCCAGCAAGCAGTACTAGAATTCCATCCAGACGAGAAGTATTAATGTTAAGACCCGCCAAAACCTTTTTAGGTTCAAAAGTTTCAAATGACATCTTTGCCATAGTTTCTAATACTTTTCAGTACGTAAGTAGCTGAATCATATCCGGCAAACATTTCACCCAGGAGGTGCATTTATCAACCAAGTCTAGTTATTTTGGCGTCTGTTTTTTTCGTTTTTTTGTAAATAAAAAATGGGTTTCTAGGTTTGAGAGTCGTCTATATAATCGTTGAAAAAAAAGAAATAATTAGTAATGTAACACTGTCAAACTTGTGTAAAGTGTAACTGTTGTTTTTACTCGTATTAAATGTTTTTGTGTGTGAGTGTGTTAACAGTAGCAAAGTGTAAAAATAATAAAATCCTGAACATGTGTGTATATATGCGTGTATGCAATTATTTACACATGTGTGTGTGCGTATTTATGCATATATTTTTACATATTAACGCTACTATAGTAACTGGTATTTAATTTAATTTTTATATTATTTAAGATGTGTTGCATTGTGTTGTATTGTATTTAGGCATGATATCGAAGTGTTGGCATTTTTATATGTTTTATGCACCAGATGTGCAAGCTGAATGAAGTTTTTCAAATGCTCTCTTAGTCGTCAGGTATTTTTTTTTTTTTTTTTGCAAAGAAAGTGGTTTTCATTTTCCTTATTAAATTTCAAGTTTACGATTGAATTTAAATCAACCACAAGTAACACTCATGATATTTCTTGTGTAGACTTGTTTCTTTAATAGTTGTTGGTTGCTATTTTGTTTGTTTTTTGATTGTTAAAGTCTTGACAGTCATCTCAACAGTTTTTTTTTCGTTTTTTTGGTTGATTTTTTAGGTAAAGTTTTTTAATGTTTGATTAATTTTTACAGATATTCATTTGTTAAATTGAAAGATTTAACTAAAACTAATAATAATTTACAACAAATATTGCAAAAACTCTATAAAATAACATTTGTAGAAATCTGAATAAAGAAAATAAATGCTTAATGCTTTCTAAAGAAAGTGTTAAATATAAAAATTTGCTTAAAATCTTACAAATGGGTTAAACATTAAAAGTTGGTTCTTAAGTTCAAGATTTATTAAAAGCTCTAATTTAATCGTGAACAATAAGATAGACAAAGTTTATATTTTATCATTATTAAAAAATTGAAAGTTAGTTAACACCTTTACACGGATTTTTGTTTATTTTTCTTCAGTATCTATAAAGAGATTAAATAAAGAAAGTAATTGGTAAGTGAGATTTTTAGTTTTAAATTAAATATTCTTTGTGTAAGCAAAATATTTATTATTTTTCTTTTTTTTTTTTTTTTAAGAAACACTTTGCATTAAAATTTCTTTAATGAGTTTGTTTGTTTGTACTCATTAAAATATTTTTTTTTTTTTCGTTTTTAGCTTTTATATGAACATTTCTGTGTTATTATAAATAAAATTTAAGTATTTTTTAGAAGCATAAACATATTTAACCTCCTGAAAAAATTAAAAAAAAAGTTAAAGTATAAATCAAGATAAAAGAATAAAAATGAATAAAAAGGTAAATCTCATTTTTATTATAATTAAAGTAAAGATTTTGTTGAGCGCTAAATCAGCTCTTGTGAGATTTAAATAAAAAGAATGCCGAAAAGCTAAAGGTCGAGAAAAAGTGTTGATAAGAAAACTATCAGAAAACAAAACCTAGAAAATTTTAGTGTCTCTTAAACCAAAAATTTAAAAAATTCTAGAAAGAAAAAATCTGGCGTAGTCGAGTCTCAGAAATGAAGATAAAAAATTGGTTCCATGTACGCCTTTGGTTACACTGAGATGGTCTAAGCAAGTTGAGTAGTTTAATCTATTTAGGTTTTTGTTTTTAAGATATAAATGTTCGAAAAACTTTTAAATTAATTGGTTTCAAACCTTTCAGCCGGCTTTTTTATTAAAAAGGCAAAAGCAAATATTGCTGTTAAAAATTTTGAATATATTTGAAAAAAAAGAGCTAAATAAGTTGTTGTTTCCCACCACTTACAAGAGTGGTGCACTTACCACAGGAAAAAGAAAAGTTTAGTTATTTTGTTGAAGTGTTTTTTTTTTTGTTTGTTAAGCAGAAGATCATGATGTTGTTTTTTTTCGGGAAAATGGGTTTTAAAAAACAATACAAATGTTGAAACAAATCTTATTTTTATAAGAAAGTGATTTTATGATGGCAGCAAAGAAAAAATATTTAAAAAGTTATGGCCACTCTTCAAGCAAGCTGAAGTTATAATCCATAAAAAATTCTAGTTAGATGGGTATAAAGGTTTATGTCTGAGACTTGAGGTCAACTACCAGCCCAGCTAGAAGATCTTATTACTTACACGAAAACTAAAAATATGTTTTCATAGGGTCTCAATATTCCTGAGAAATTTAAAGCATAAAAATTTCACCAAAGTTTTGTAATCAAAATGCCGTTTTAAAATATTGCTCTACTATACTTTAAGATGTTTATTTAGTGTACAAAGACATATTTGAAACCATTTAATCATTAGTCATTGGTAATAATTATTAATGAATCCCTTACCATTAGTATTGCTAAAAAATAACCATTATTTATCACTCAATGCTAACGAAATCGTCAATAAATTAGTCCATCTTATTTGCTACTTTCATGTGTTTTTTTATTAAAAAATATTTCTTTGAAATTTTTTTAGCAAACATACGTGTGGACCTTTTAACAGCTGGTGCTATTTAAAAAATGTGGATTTTAAAAGCTGCTTAAAAACCTAAAACATCTTAAAATGAAATAAGTAATATATTTTTTATTTCATATAAAAACAGTTGCGAAAAAATATTTATTTTTGTGAATTATAAAAAGCTTAAGCTGCTTTCACACGACAAACATTTTACATGTGACTTGTCAGTTTGAAATGACATTAACAATTTCGCATGTCTGTCAGAAGTGTTAATTTATCATTTTATCATTCAAACCGGCATTCACAACAGCTGATATCAGATGGCTTTTACACAAGCAATGTTTTATTTTGTTCACACGGGTTGCATTTGTTTTGCACTGTGTCATTTGACAAGTCAAACGTAAAAAATATTTTGTGCAGAAACCGCTTAAAAACAGTAACAATAAAGGGAATTATATAAATGCATATCACACATTCTGATCGAATTTGTTTTACTTTCTTTCAGACTCCGATAGATCTTGCATATTTTATTTTTAGTGTTTATATGGCAACATTGGTCACACCAATCTAAAGAAGGATAAAAATTAAAAGTAAATTAAAAACCGCAAAAATTTAATTTTTAAGGAAATCAATTCGATCTTGAATTTTATTATTTGCTTCATTCTGAAAAAATTGTCCGTTTTTGCTTTTCTGAAAAACCAATTTGCATGATTAAACCCACTTCGATCGGAATGGAATTGTGCGACGTGCCTGATAATTCAATATGAATTTTTTTGTTATTAATTTCTCTTTTTGATTTTGATAGAAAATGAAATTCCTATTTAATCAATGAATTTGTAGGCTAAAAGAATAATATTCTTTTTTTAATTTAAAGCTTATTTAAAAAAAATATTTATTAAAATAAAAACTACTTAAAAATTTTTTGTTATATTATATATTATAACAATTATATTGTTTATATGTGAAATGAGCCAACTCATTTAAGTTATATATGTGACACGTGAATTGGTTATCAATTTGTAGCAGCTTTTATATGATTTGTTCACCTTCGAAAATGAATCATTTATTAAGGATGAAAGAAGTCCGAGCTCAGATTATTCACTAAATAATATCTATAAGAGTAAAACTACTTATTAAAAAATACTTCTTGGAGTGATAAAAAAAAAATACTTGTTTCTTTTAGTGTAGGTAAGGCTGTCTGCGGGAAAAAATCTAGTCGCCTTTAATAAACATAATCCCTTCTTATGGAATTTCTAATTCATGCCGTAATTATTCTCATCGTTAAAAATTCCCTAGATTCGCTTGTGCTTGTTCTAGTAAGAATGACTGTAAATGTTACCTTAGATCAATTAAATATTTGATAATTGAGGTGCTATAGTAGTGAACCGCCTTTTATATCTAACGGTTAAAATAAGCCAAGACGAAGTAAAAAACTTTTTAATAAGTTTTTCCTTAATTTGAAAGTTTGATCTTTGGATCGTCTACGATTTGTATATTGAGGATCTGAGAAACAAAAATTCAGATCATAAGTCGTGATGATTAAAGTTCAGCTTAAAGATCTCTGGTATTCGGGAGTTATAGCTTTGATGACTTTTGTTTTTTGTTTGTTTTTTGACCTAAATTAACTAGTCATTATAAAATAATTATGAATTATGACCCATATATTCTAACAGGATTCTCCATGCGCTTTTAAAACTGTACCCCCTTAATGATATCCATCGAAAACTGTATTGACTTTAATCCGAAAATCAGCGGTGCATTTGTTCTTTTCGTTTTAAGTGAAAACAAAAGAATTATAGATATTCTACACGTAGAACATGGAACGCTGGTTCCTTAAATGTTCCAGCCGCTTCAGCTTAGCAAATTATGAAATCCAGTCATCCTTATGGGGGGGATAGATATTAAATGCAAGCACACATAGACTTTGACTTTATTTCGTGAGAATTCAGGGTGTTAAGAGCAACTAGATTTGCTACATAAATGCCGACGGTCATTGACTGCGTCTTTTAAATCCTTATTTTTGATATGAAACTACCGTGAAGCCAGCAGATCCAAGACCAACAAGGACTGAGAAATCGAGAAAATACAATCTTGTATATTTTGATATTTGCTCTTTACTTATGCCTTCCTGGTATTTTAACAACATATGTTTTTCCTATTAACAAAATTGCATAGTCTGTTGGCTTTACCAAGATTTTTAGCCTCTAACTACTCGAGACCAGGATTGTATAACAATATTTGACCTGTTTCAATAATCATACCAAATGTTTCTTCACCAGTGTTGCTCATAAGCGATTTTTTTTAAATTTATTATAAGTAAATTTTTTGGTTTCACTAAAAATATTTTTTGTCTATTGTAGATGCAAACTAAGTTCAACATCAAGCTTTGATTTTTTTTTCATCAAGCATGACGTTGTTTATAAATCAGTTTAAAAGTATCGGCTGATTGCAAGCATTTGAGAACTAGGTGTATGCAACATAACTTGGGTAAAACAATATAAGCTTTTTTACTAATTTAATTTAGTGTTTTCATTAAAAATAAATAAAATTTTTCAAATTAATTTTGTTAATTTATTTTTTATTCCATAATAAAGCCATAAATAAATATCATGCTGTGAATGCTTGGTTTTTTAGTGATTTTTTTTAAATATAAAATATTTAACGATTATATCAATTTAAATTCCAATTTCACTTTTACATACTGTACATGTCTTAATTAAGCTTTGTTTCTTTTTCTATAGTATTGATAATTTTTTCGCTACATTTTGGTTAAAACACTCCTTTCCACTTCAAAATTACTTTAGAGTAGCGTAGTTAAACCGTTTAAGTAAAGGAGTACGTACACACAATATTGTAAGAATACGTATAAAAAACGAAGTATTTAATCGCGTCCGTACGGAGTATGGTAATAAAAACAAAGTGAAGCATTTAAAAGAGTAAAACAACAAAAACATCTAGACTAAATTGCCCCCCAATTTCTCCTTCTCTCTTTGAAACTAAAAGTTATAAAAAAATAAACAAAATGTTTAATTAACATTAAAATCCTTATGGTGGTTTCAAAAGCTGCCAGCGGCAAGTTATGGGTTTTAGGCAAAATACAATAATAACAGCAACGACATTCATAAAATCACAACAAAAATAACAATCAAACCAGCAAACTAGTTGGCAGCTAATTAAAATATAAAACTATCATTAAATTTTTTGCCACTTAAATAAAGGAGAAAATTCTTCGAAAATTACAGTAGCAGACTTTTTCTAGTTTTATTTATTTGTTACTTTTTTTCCTAATTAAAATAGCGATTATATTAAAACACAAGATGGAAACATGTGTACAAACATTGCGGGCAATTTAATAATTCCAATTATATTTTTTTAACACACCTTGCGTAAAATGTTACAAATTGAAAATTTGTTTTTTATGGAGAAACGTATGATTTTTTTGCCTTTTATACGAATATCGATGGATGGCCGTATCGTAAAAAAGTTCGTAGATATCAACTTCCAATTGCAAGGGAATATAAATATGTTTCTTCGTCTTCACAGCTCAACATAGAATAAAATAAGGTTTGACTACATCCATGAACATCCTCCTTCTATTGCCCTTCTTAGATTCAAAAGTTTTTTTTATAAAAAATTAAGTTGTTTTCACACAACTGTTTTACAAAATCAAAAGTAATTTAAATTAGTTAATTTATTTTTGCTTTTGGGGTCTTCTGCACATCTTAAGAATTTTTTAAAGTTATTTTATCTAGTCAGTCTACTTGTTTTGGCAACCTTCAGCTTTTTATGTTTTTTTTCCCAACATCAGCTTTAAGGTAGGACACGCAAGAAATGGATAAAATCTAGAGAAGAAAAGCTTTGCTGTACTCCAAAGTTAAAAAAATTAAAAAAAACCTACAATAGTCAATTTTAGATCTAAATTTAAGGAGCGGAAAAATTATTAAGTCTATATAAAGCATTTTGCTATCTACTTGCATATAGAAAAACAATTATCAACTACTTTATAAAAATTAAAACAAATCTATATTATATTTTTGTAAATGAACCTGGTCCGCTGTTTAAAAATATAAATCTATTTTAGCACGAGAACAAATATCTACCCGTGGCTACATTTGACGCATCAACAAACAAACTTACGAAGAGATTTATAACATATTTCCAGAGCCCACGACTTTATCCGCGTATCATATCTGTAAACAATATTTAAAATTCCTAAAAAATAAATTATGCTTTCACGTTTGAACCTCTACGGTCTCTACGAAATGATTTACATATTTAAAAAAAAAAGTATTCTAAATTTGAACCAAGGTTCTACAGGACCTCCTCACTAAGTTTTATTTAAATCCATGAAACAGTTTTTATGTGATGCGAACACAAACAGACAGACAAAAATTCCAAAAATAAGTCTTTTTTTTTTTTTAAAGAGAAGTAGCATTTCAGGCATTAAAACCTATTTAGTTTTTTGGTAACCGTGCTACATTCTTTAGGAAAGGGATAGATAAGAGATAAGACAGGTGGTGAAAGGAGAAAGATAGATAGTTATTTTACTTCGCCGGCGAATCTGCTATGAGAAAGTACCGACGAAAGAGACTGCACGTTTTTTTTTTTTTGTTCATTCTGAATATGTATTTATACCATTAAACAGAAAAAAAACATTTTTTGTATTTTGATTGCCGCAGGATTCGAACCCTGAACAACCAGGTTTGTAGTCAACGTGTTTACCACTTTAACTACAGCAGCCTCAGTTTTGTATTCCATATCGATTAGTATCTAAAGAAACACAAAAATTTTCAAAAATTATTTCATGTATAAAAACGACGCCATAACTGTTTTATTATATGTAGATAGATACAAGATGTGGCATTTTCCAATGGAGAAACATCCAAAGTAATAATTTTAAGATTGACTTACAAGAATGTGGCTACAAACTGGCCAAAATTTAAATCTAATGAATCTGTTCTTTTAAATACATTAAATAATAATAAGAAAGTAAGAGTGCTATATTCTGCTATGCCAAATCTGAGATACCCTTCATCATGTATGCAAGTTCAGTTTAGTGAAGAAACTCCATTAAAAAAATAAATATTGAGGTAACAAAAATTATAAAATTAAAAAAAAAATGAAATAGAAATGTCATCGACTCTTAATGGGTTAAGAATTTTTAAAAGTTTTAGTATTTTCTGAATGATCTTATTAAAGGCTTTTAAACGATATCCATGTTAATATCTTAAAAAATATGGTGCATAATCGTACTTTTCTATGAAAAGTTTAGAGGACTATAATTTGGAAAATATAGGCTAGCACTAATTTTTTCACTAATGTTTTAATTTTAATTCTTTATCGCTCCATGTACTTGTTTTTTTTTTTGGCTTGAATTGGAAAAATTTGAGGCAGGCGTGGTATTTTGTCCGCTTCTGAAAGGACATGGACCGATCTTGTCGATTTTCCATAGCAAAATTTCCGAAACTATGTGTGATCGATTGGTGATTTAAATTTTCTCTACCTCATCGAAAAGACGGACATCGTTCAATCGACTTCTATGCTAAGCATAAGAACTCAGAATATATATATTTTATGGGGTCGGAAATGGATATTGTAGAAATTACAAATGAAATGACAAACTTAGATATGCCCTTTTTCCACTTTTTGTGGTGAAGGGTTTAAAACGAAACTTGAAAACAGTTGCAACACCAGACAAGTAATTAACAATTTTCCGTTCGCACAATGGGGCTGTTCACAAAGTTATTAACTTGTAATCTGTAAAGTTAAGTAAATAGTCATAAATTTGTTCTTTTGTCAGTTGCTTTGAATTTCGAATTTATTTTTGACACTAAAAAAATGTTGAAAATGATTTTATGTGTTCGGTAGACAACATTGCGCTACAATTAATGATATGAAAACTTAATCTGAAACTAGGAATATAAAATTGATATTGAATTGATATTTTAGCAAAACTTGAGAAACGAAATCCTAATTTTATTCTACTTAAGTAATTTCTAAAGGGCACATTTTTAACATAAGGGGTGATAATTAATAAATAAAAAATAAAAAAACCATACAGTCAAGAAATTGGTGCTCGTCCATTTTTTCCCAGCTATGGGCCATTGGATTTTCATAGAAAAAACGATTGTGCATTATATTTTTTAAGATATCAATATGGATATAATTTTAAAGCTTTTGAAGAGATCTTTCAGTATATGTTAAAATTTTTTTAAGTGATTAACCCATTAAGAACCGGTAACGCTTTTAAGTAAAATTATAAAAAGTACATAATTTGTTTTTCTTAATTTTTATTCTCTCTAACCCCAATTTTTATTTTATTTGTTGGAATTATTTCACCAAACTGGACCTAAATATATGGTAAAGGGTATATAAGATTCGTCATAGCCAAATATAACGCTTTTACTTAGTTGCTTATGTAAAAGTAAAAATATATGTTTTAGGTTTTAATTTTTTTTCTTTTGGAACCAAAAATGCACTTTTTATTTAAACTCAAGTTGATTTTTTTTTTTATTTTTATTATTCATTTATTTTTTGTAAAAGTTTTATATGACATAAGTTTTATATGACATATCGAATCAATAAATTATGGACCGATTTTGCGTGTGTTAAATGTCATTTTAAGTTGAATGTAGAAGAAGTAATTGTTGTTTAATAAAATTAAATTTTCGGGTTTTAAAATAAAGAAGTTTTTTTTAATAAAAACTGTTTTCCTTTTTGCTCCGCTTGTGATCAAATATTTTAATTCATTTATTGAACGCAATGATATTAAGTGACAAAACTTTTTTTTTAATACGTTATTTCAAATCAATAGCACAAAAGAAAGATAAGAAACGTACAAAAATCAAACTCATTACAAAATATACAAAAATTAATGTGAAAGGTTAGTTAGGACAAAAAAAAAAAAAAATAAAAAAACATGAATTTAAACTGCAATGACATTATGGTAAAAAGAAACAAAAAAGAAAAAGGAGAGAAAATAAAATAAAACAAAATAAAATAAAAAGCTTATAACATTAAGAGACAGACATTCATACAACATACAATATTTTCACTTTTGTTTTTTTACTTTGTGCACAGTCTCTTAAGTAGATGACAAGTCATTTTATACAATCGACCTTTACGTAATCAGTTTTGTTTGTGAACCACAAAAATTCGTTTGAATTATTTATTTTGTACCATTTACTTTTTATTATTAACAAATTTTAGATAGTTGCTATTTATAGCGAAAAACTCAACCTCCCTCAAATCTCGAAAACGAGAAAAATAATAAAAACTTTTATATATAATATTTTTTATATTTCGTTAAAAAACGAATATAAACTTGGCTGAGTAGACCGTTGAAACAAACAAGCAGCAGATTTTTGATTTCATTTACATATTTGCCATTGTGATCACTCAGCGCTTTCAAATTATTTTTTGTTTTTACTTTTTTATTTTCAAGATTTAAGTTGAATGGAGTTTTATTTGCTTTGTTTATCTTTATTGTTTAAACAACACATACTTTTTTCTTCTTAAGCTAAAGTGAAAGTTTGTTTTCAACTTGTTTTGTTTTTATAGTTCACGAAATGAGAATTACCTACGAACCATGCGACTCAAAGGGATTCTATGAATGTTTTTGTTTCGTAAAATATTTTACACTTTTGAGTTTTTAATGAAATATACATAATTTATGCATGAATGAGATTTAATTATTTTTTTGTTGTTGAAATATTTTTATTTGTTTTCTTTTTTCTTTTTGCATTTATGACTTTGGGTTAACAAGGTTTTTACGCTTTTATTGTAGTTAAAAGAACAAAAATACTTTGAGTTTTAATATTTAAAAAATGTTAGAAAAATGTAAATAAGTTAATATGTATTAAAAATAAGAATTTAGTGTTTTTCTCCTTTTAATTTATAATGAGAGTGAAGTTAAAGTGCCCTTAAAACATTCAAAACCACGGCCTAAACAATAATTTTCCATCCAGCAAAAACTGCTCATTTATTTATTATAAATCTTAAGATAAATCTATATGCTTAAACATTAAAGTTAAAGAGACGACTATGAATTTGAAGCCAATTTTTTTTTCGTTACATGATTCCGACATAGAGTGACATTATCATCCATTTTGAATTTTTTTTAACTGTTGCAAATGGTAAACGTGTATTTTTCGTGGTAGCCAATTTAGCCATTTTTTAGTTAGATCTAGCGATATGAACCTATTTAGGAAATAATGTTCGTATCCGTGAAACTGTTAAAATTTTTCGGGATATTTCCGAAACTCTAACTTTTATCGTTTTCTTAGTTATAAGAAACGTATAACACATTGCATCTTCATATTTAAAAAAGTATTTATTTGAGAAGATTTTGCTTCTGATGTCTGATTCCGTTGTAGTTACTTTTTGTAATAAAAATGCCATTTTAAAATAACTATACATTCCCGGGATTTTCCGGTGTTCCCAGGAAAAAGACAAGAAAGAAAAAATTTTTCGGTTTTAGTATTCTAAAGAAGCAATTTGCGGAATTGAAATCACTTATGATAGGAATTGAGTTCTGTAACATGCCTGACAATTTTAATTTTTAATTAATTATTAGTTGAACTGTTTGATTTTTTAACAAATGAGTTAAATTAATTTCGAATGTGTAGACTTCGTTGGTTAAATAGATGATGTTAATAATGTAAACAAACTAAGGAAGATGGAGGTTATAAATAAATGATGACGGTCATAGCGATCCAGAAAATTCTTCATTACATTTTGCTGGTCTAGTATTCTTGATTTCCTTGGAAAATGTTTGCATACATTTGTAAAGAATTTTTTTTCTTAAAAATTAAATATATAAATTTAAGGAAACACCTTTTGAAAGGCTAAATTTAATATTTTTAAATTTTAAAACAGATTTCGTATATTAAGAGAGTATGTTTCTTTCTTAAGTCTTTTGTATTAAAACGCATTTTTAAATATTTATCAGCTAACATGTTCGTTTTCTAAGTCTTTTAATTTCAAGTTAATTTTTTTAACTAATTAAATTTATATAAATAATAAATATAAATATTTTTTACAATATACTTATGGTAATATTAATTAATAACTTTTGAACTAAATTATCATAATTAAAACATGTTACGAAAAAAGGTAAACATTTTCTGCAACAAAATAATCACTTCCTTTCACACACTTGGTAGAATTTTATAAATTCCATTCATAAAAAATATTCCAAACAGCTGTTAGAAAAAAGAAATTAAAAAGTAAAAGAGAATCCCAACAATAAAAACACTTGCCTTTTCTACCTTAATAGTTCCAGAATTATTTCTGTGAATAAAGAATGTATGAATGAATGAAATAATTCAAACAACAAACAGTATGACTTGACAATTATTTTAATTGTGTTGGAAGTAAAAGCTTTACACAAACTCTTAACAAGGCCATCGTAAAATTTAGCAACAACAACATAACTGTAATAAAGTTCTTTCACAACAGACTGTCTGCCTCGTTCTTAACAAGAAATTGTATTTAAACTGTTCAATCCAAATACAACTACATACAAATAAAGGGGAAACAATTCAAACACGTGAGCTGGCTAAAAGCAGGAGTAGCAAAATAAACAAGAAAGCAACATTCAAGTTTAAAGATAAATAGAATAGAAATAGTTGTAGTAGTTTTCAGTTGTTGTTGTTTTTCTTTGAGTTGTTCTTTGGGTTAATAGAACACTTGTCTTGTTCAATAACACTTGCACATGGTAAAGATGTTGTGTTGCCATAAAACTTAAAACCAAATAAATAAAAAACTCTTGTAAGAGAACTTCTTGCTTGTCGAAATTTAAGAGTAACATTTGATTCTACATGAGAGAGAGAGAGAGAGAGAGAGAGAGAGTGAAATAGTGATGATATTGGGAAGAGTGTGTGCAAAAAATAAAATTTTTTTTTTATAATGGAGTTGCCAGTAAATAAATTAAGACTTGAAAAAAATATTTAGGAACATTTAATATTACGACTCTTTAATGATTTTTTTTTTCTTTCAAAATGATTTTTTTTAAATTGCAAAATGAAACAATTGAGTATAAACAACAAACATTTGCTATGGTCAATTTTTTTAATTAGAGTGCTTTTCTTGATTTCTTCGTTTACTTCAACAAACAGCCTTTACAACCTTTAGATAATCCCATGCACATGCCAAAGAATCATTGCTGTAAACTTGCAAGCCGATTTCAATAGGTTAGCTTCCTTTGTGCTTCAATTACCTGAAAAAATAATTTCTTTTACTTTTGTTTTATCTACGTTCTAAAGTGGTAAATCCATGTTGCATTGATGCATTGCTCACTTAAAGCTTTGTGGTAGATTTGATGACTACTTTAAAATAATTAAGACAGCTGAATATTTTCTTAATCGATGGCACAGATGCATTCATGACTTGAAAAGAAAACAATTTTTGAAATTATACGTAAATAATTAAAAATTTTTTTCTCAAATCAGATTTTGAAACATGGATATTAAAAAAGACTTCAAATTTTTATTTTCGTGGATATTATAAATGACTTTTTTGCATTCTGTGGCCATACTGAAGGTTGGTACGACGCAAAAACAAATGTACAAGAGAACAATGAGTTGTGTTTGGACTTCGTCTAACCAAATTTATATTGTTTAGTTGGTTTAATAGATTATGTTTACAATGTACACAACCTAAGGTAGATGCGAAGGATTCTAATGAAGGATGTAGCGATCCAGAAAATGCGGTATTACATTCTGCTAGTGTCTAATTTTTTTGTTGTTTTTTTTAGAAAATGTCCTCATATATTTGTAAATATTTTTTTTTTCTAAAAAGTTTTTAAAAATTAAATTAATAAATAAACTTAAGCCGAAAATTACAATTTTAATTTTTAATCGTAATTTAAAAATTCGTCGAAATTTGAATTTAATTTATTAACTAATTATACGAACTTGCGGAGACGATTTTTCTTTTTATAATGAAGATATAACATTTTTTATTTTATAAAAAAATACATTAAAATTAAAAAAATAGTAAATTAATTAAAACTTGTACTCAAAGACCTCTTCATTTCATTATTTATTTAATTAATTAATTAAAAAAATATTAATTAAAAAATATATTTCTCAATTTTCCATATTGCAATGAAGATTGTGAAGGAAGAAAAACAAACAAAGATAGAATGTTATTTATTATTTTTGGAGTTATCCAGTGAAGAAAAAAATCTAGTTATTTATCAAAATAATGCTCGTTAAACCTTTACATCTGCAGCTTGAAAATTTAGTTCTAGGTTACTTTCACTTCTACCGTATTCTTTAGATTTGTTTTCTAGCAATTTACGCCTGTTCCCAAATTCAATGAAATATATAGACGAAAAGGGTTCTCCTGTAATAAGGAGGCCATGTCTGCCACAGAAGTCTATTTTGAAAATCTATGTAAATCTTACTTTGCGCAGTACTTAAAAACGCTGCGCTATATCAAAATTTTTTAGCTTAATTAATAATACAAATATTCCAAAAAAACTTAGCTAGAAAATGGTTTTCTATAATTTTGTTGACTTTCTCTCGTGCGAATAAATTTTTAATTTTTGGTGATTTAAAAAATTCAATTAATGTGGCAACCTTTGTGCGTTTAAATTTTGTGAGAGATTTTTAGAAGAATATCAATTGATCTGCTTTCTTTTAGCCACCACACCACCAATAAACAAACTAACAACATTCACTCGTAACCAAGACTTGTTTCAAGTCTAAACATTAAGTAAAAAACATCGCTTGGAACAAGAAAAGAAAAACGAAAGATTTGATTTAAAAATAAAAAAACCGCAACAATAACAGTAACTACAATAATAATCAAAAGAAAAAGCCAGCAGTGAAACTTTTAACACAGTCGTTTAAATAATTAAAAAAAATACAACCAAAACTTATTAAGAAAAAATAATAACGCTTTGAAAAATGTTATTTAAATTGATTTTATAAAAAAGGTGAAAAGTAATAAAATACAAAATATAAATAAATTTTATCTGAAATAGTTAATTTAAAATTTATTATTTTTAATTTCAGTTAAAAATTGTGCGTGTTTTTATTTATGTACATCCTGAACTTCGGACGTTGCAGTTTAAATTAAGGATCTACAAACTATCTTCTTCTTACTCTCTTACTTAATACCTCTCTATATCACACAAACATAATGGGGCGACAACACAGGCGATTAAATTGGCTGGCGATATTATGTTTATTGTTGACTTTAAAAGTGAGTATTTATAAAAGAAATAATTTCATTAATTCATTTCGTTTTTAGTTTGCTTTTATTTATTGAATAAGAATTCACACTATTTAGTAATTCTTTTTGGAATTCTATTGGAAAAGAGTTTAAAAAAGAATAAGAAAAATGCTAATTTTAGTCATTTTAATAAAGTTCTCATTCATTCAAAAATTTAATGCACAAAGAGTTGTTGACTGTTTGATGTTATAAACAATAAAAATTATAAATTAAAGGGAGTCCCGATAGTTAATGGAGTATGATGTACTTTTGAACTGTTTTAGCCAGGTAGTTGAAATTTACAAAGAACCATTATTGCTAAGTCTGTTAAATTTATTTATGGAAATTAAAGGGTGTCTCGATAGTTGATGTAAGTTTTTGAACTGTTATAAACAGACAGCTGAAATTTACAAAAAACCTGTATTGCTAAGTCCGCTATAAAAACAAGTATAAAATTTGAATTTAGAAATTAAAGGGTGTTCCCACATTTGAAAAAATTGACCTTTATGGTCATATCGTTTGAACCATTATATACAAGCACTTGAAAATAAAACAGAATTGTCTGGTATATTAAGAAGTATAAATATTAAAAATTCTAAATTAAAGAGTGTTACAATAATTGCTGTTATTTGATTTATATGACCAAACTGTAGAACAGTTGATTGAAATTTGCACAGAACCTTTATTGCTAAGTCCGCTATAATAAGTAGCAAACTTAAAATTAAAAGTTAAAGGCTGTACCTATAACTGATGTATTTTGACCTATATGGCACTATCTTTGAAAGCTTTATAGACAAAATTAGATAGAATCTTCATTATTATATCAAAAATAATAACAAGTAAAAATATTTAAAATTAGAAATTAAAGTGTGCCCTTATGGTTGTAATTTGACGAATATGGCCAATTTTTTTTGAACAGTAATAGGCTAATGCATGGAATTTAAACAAATTTTTGTTTTATTGTGTCAGTAATAAGAAGTGTAAAAAATAAAGGGTGACCAACCTAATAAATGTTCTTGTTTAATCTACATTCATATTTTGTGTTACGACATGTAAAAAATATAATTATAGACCTAAAGAAATATGAATGTAAGTTTGTCAGTTTAGAAGTCGGTTTTTTTTTTTGCAAGAATTATTTTTATAATTTTTAGTAAATCTGACATAACATAGTTTGAAGGTATTTGGAACCGCGGGTATTTAAAATAGTTTATAGATATTTTAGATTTTTAAAGAGGCTGCGGTTTTGTCGTAACTGTATAATAATATGTTCTATTTTCACACATAACTGATTCATTGTTCCGAATTGAGACACCTATAGGTCATTCAATCATTATATTTGGATACCTTCAAAAGTATTGAACAATATAAATATTACCTTTATAAAGTCAAGCCTTAGTTTTTCAGTTCTACAAATTAAGGAAATCATACTCCTCCTCGTAAAAAATACAAATCAATCCGATTGCCAGTGAGACTATGTAATGTAAGCTGCTTTAAAATTGTAAACATAAAATTCAATTACATGTAAAATTATGTAAAATAAAGCTATCAACTTCCTCTGATCTATCTCTGCAAGGAATGCAGTTACTTCTCTTTACTTTAATCACAGCCCGTGTTACCATATGTAAAGGTTTATATTATTTTTGAAGTTTTTGAAAGTATTAAAAAGATTTTCAAGCTAAAACGAACTAAACTTTTAATCTATTGCTCGAAGTTGGTTTTATTTTAAAAAAAAAAAAACTTAAATTTTATTTACTTCTTTCAAAGTATGAAAAGAATTTGAAAACTACGCACTATTTATTTCCTTCCCGTTTACTCCCTTATTAATAATGTTTATCAGAAAAATAAATAAATAAATAAAAGAATAAAAGTGAAAAAAGCTAACGTGCAATAACTACAAAATTGATTCCTTCTATTGTGTTTCAAGAAATATTTCGTTTAAATTGTGTAAATTCGTTTTTGTGATACAATTTTGAAAAAAAAAATATATTTCCATCATTAAGTAATATTAGATTACAAAAGATTTTTTCAAGGACCAGATTTATACAATGTAATTTTTTAATTTTCTCTTAAAAATGCAACGAAATTCAGCCTGCTTTTTAACTATTGATTTGCTATTCGTTATTATAGTTATTTGTTTGTCTGTATCATCAATATGCTAGGAACTTCTATTAAAAGTTGTAAGCAACAAAATCTATACAAAGCAACTTTCAAAATAATCTCCTCAAAATTCAAGCTATTTTATTTTGCTTGCCCTGCTTCCTTCTCTATACCTTTTGCCAGCAAACAAAAATTTAATAAAAAAAATGTATCGTGTAAATTGGATAAAGATCTAGTTACGAAGTTAGGGTATGTACATAAATGTTTAAAAAATAATTTGAATTTAATTTCATTTCAATGATAAAACTTTATGAAAAAAATATATTTTTATTATTCTATATGAATAATTACGAGAAACACTGATCGCACAAAGAGAGATTCAAATAGCTACACAAATTTTTAGACCCAACATTATTATGTTAATGGGGTTTGTACCGCCCGTAAATATTATACTGTTGCCATACTTTCGGCGAAGACCGTCGTCACTGGCTATTTATTTGGTACGTTTAACGAAACGTACGTGGAAAGTGTTTATAATTGAAGGTTCTCTAGATATTGTTTAAACCCTGCTAAGAATAATTAAAATTTTAGCAACACATTTAAAAGGCTTAATCATGTATGTATATATATTTTTCAAGTTTATTTAAAAGTAAAATTTTTTCTCTAAGTGCAAATAACAATCATTTATTTTACATACATACATAAATACATACATATGTGTATTTGTAACATTGTATCATCATTGTGCAAAACGGCATTTACAACTTTGGATATAAATTATAAAACATTGAATAATTAAAGTATTAGAAACTGATATAAAACCTAATCTATAAATATCTATAATAAAACTAAAATATAATGTGAATGTAAAGATTAAGAAGAGATGATTATGTTACGAAAATGAGAAAGACACAAAACACAATAGATGCAACCACTGATCGATATTAAACATTGACCGTTATGCATGCGTTTGTTTGCAACTCTTTCAAATGTTGAAGTGCACGTTGGCATTCATAACAGTTTTATGCTGTTGTTGGAATCAAAAAAAAGAATAAAATAAAATAAAAAAACAAAGTTGTTGTATTGATGATGGAATATAAATTGTTATACCAAAGATGAAATATATTGGAAATCTGTGTTTATTTTCAGTTGAAAAAATATTTTATATTTTACCATTCTTGATAAAAATTGAAATGTGGTACAATATTTAAATGTTAATAATTTTCAATGTGAAATTTTGCAGAAATATTATAACAATTCATTTTAAATCTCTTTGTGGTGAAATATATTTTTTTATTTCTTTTTTCACCACCTCCAAAATTTTAATTTTTGTTTAAAAAATAAACCCAAGCAAAGACACTAAAGATACGAACCCATAAAATCAGTTATGCTTGAAAACATCATTTTAAATTTCAAAGTTTAATTTTGTATAAACAATCGTAACAAAATACGCAATTAACGTTTCAAAGCGCCTCATTATTTTAATATCATTTTTGTTGACTGTCAGTCATGAATTAAACTACTTCTGTTTATATTTTCAAAATAATGTTTTTTAGTTAATTAAAATTCATTAGTTGTGCTTGATTCCTTCAAAAATAAACATTTCATGAGGGTATCTAACTAGAAATAATAAAAGACTATATTACTGCAGGGAAAGCATATCCATACGGCCATTTTGTAAAAGTATCAAGTATTTATGTAAGTACTGAGTACTCAATACTGAGTATTTTTCCGGGTTTATGAAGGGCAAAGAAACAGAAAACAATAATGTTAACCACTTTTTCGATAAGAAGAAGAAAAGCATTTGTAGAGTATCCGCGATAAATAAGTGAATATATGAACATTTTTCAGCACCATATTAACTTGATAAGAAGCCTGTAGCTAGAGATCGACAGCAGAGATGGTACAGTCGCCGGTACAATAAAGCAAGAAAATTATAAAAGAAAATCAATTATTTTGCAGTCGACATTAATCAGTTAGTGACGTCATTTGTGCAATTAAAACTACACTGTATAATAAGGAGACTGTATAGCAAAACTGTGTTCAAATAACTTAAAGATAATCAGTCATATTAAACTTTTAATATGGAAATAAAACCGTTCAGATCAAAATTTTATAAACCTGATGTTTTTTCTTACTTTTTAATTCGCTATCACCGCATTTAGTTTATTTTTTTTATTGGAATGAAGCACATTGTTCCAAATTAGAAGAAAAATTAGAGACAGGCGTATTGTTTTGCCTGCTGCCTCGAAGGGCATGGACCATCTTGCTGATTTTATTTTCAATAGCAAAATTTTCAAAACTAAGTCTGATCTATTGGCGTGTTTAAATTTTCTCTAGATCATCTAGTGCCTTGGAAAAGTTGATTTCAACCCGAACACGGACTGACAGAGGGACAGAAGGACATCGTTCAATGGGCTTCGCTATGCATTAGGACTCAGAATATTTGCACTTTATAGGGTCGGAAATAGATATTGTAAAAATTACAAACGGTATATAAACCACAAAAAAGAAAAGAAATTGAAAGGAAATAAATCCCATTTTCACGTTTAACAGTGGTTACATTCGAGGAAATGTTTCGTTTTTCATTTTCTGAAAAACCAATTTGCGGAATTGAAATGAATTTTGAATTTAATTCCATACCTTTTGGTATTTTATGGAACGAACTACTGTGATCTTTTTATTAAGGGAATCCTATTTGCCTTGTGCTGTAAAAAAATCTCCTTTTGATGGAAAAAACTAAAACCAGTTTCTTAAGTTTTTTTCCTTTTATAGAGAAAATTCTTATTGTGGAAATAAGACTGCCTCGAATCTACCATGTGTTTGTATATAAATATATTTAGTTTTAGTGGATCTAAAGGTTTCTTCTGAATTTTTTCCTCAGCTACTGCTTTACAATAATGAAACATTGGCAATTTAAACACTTTCCATTTTTCCATAAAAAGATGTTTTAAAAATTACTCTTTGTGAGAGTAATTTATTCTTTATTAGTTTTAAATATGTCAAATTAAAGCGTTAAAAATAAAATAAAATCAAGGTGTATTAAGAGCAATGCTACATGGTGTTAAATATTAATACCTTCCCACTTTTGTCTGAGCCTTATTTTGGTAAAAAAAAAAGTCAGGGGTATTTTGAACAATTATAATAAATCAAGCTCACTACAATTAAGTAGAAAATAAAATTAATTTATTTGAAATAAAAAAAAGCATCTTTTTAACACTACACTTTTCTCTTTTGAATTCATACGTATTAAAGACAAACCCATTTAAAATTTGCAGTGAAAACTAAGTAACCAACCATGCAAGAACCACATTTACTTTTTTCGTTACAATTGAAGACAAAATTATTGAACCAAATTCTATAATTAACTGCTTGTGTTTCGCTCACATGTTAACCATCCAAATTAAACAAATTGAACAAGAAATATTGGCAAAAGTGGAGTCAACTTGCAACAATTAATAAAAATAAATATCAAATAAATATTCGAATAACTTTATTTCTTCCAAAATTTTCTCAAATATTGCTTTAATGCACGGAGGAGTTTTAAGTTTTTGCACAATTTATTTGCTGGCCACACATTGTTGCAAGCTGTTTTCTTTATTTATTTATGAATTTTATACTTGAAAAATACGACTGTGTATATGGATGTTTGCATCTTTATTTATAAGACGTTACATTTGTATTTGCAGTTTAATTCAATAATCTTCATATTCATGTACATTGTCATGCTTTAACGCACAGCTCTTATAATGTAATTTTTATTTTCTTTTATATTTTAGTGTTTCGTTTTATAAAGTATTATTATTTTTATTAATATTATTGTTGTTTTTGTCGTTAATACTAGTATGAGTTTAGCGAAAATGCAGTTATGCTCTGGTTTGTGCCAGTTTTAACTTTCTTTCATTTGCTATAAACAAATCATTTCATTTTTTCTTTTCTTTTCTTTACGCAGTTTTTTCTTCATTATTTTTCCTTTTCTCTGATTTAAATTACAATTTTAAGTTTTGATTTAAATTTAATGTGCAACAATATTTATAAATAACTTTTACCAGAATACACCTAAATGTATAATGAATTGAAATTAAAGTTTTAAACAATCAAAATCTGTAACGATTGTAAGATGTTATTATCATATATCCAAACTATATTTTGCTTAACATTGGGCATCTAGGATAGTCTAGGATATCACAACTGATCTACGTTTTATTAAGTACAACAAGTTGACGAAATTTCGCATTTAAAATAATTATACCAGCCATAGCCAGCGGTGTCTCCCTTATATCAAACTAAAATTATAATTTTTAATTTAATTTTTTACACTGGCAGCTCTTATTTCTTTAGCTTTTTCTCCTTACAAAATTTTAAGACCCAGTTTTGAAGTTCTTTAGATATACAAAAACTAAAAAACCATTCTAACCCTGCAATAACACCAAACCTAAATCATATTTAAAGAGTCTATTTATTAACTCAGAACTGCTTGTTAATGTCCTTTTTAATACTATTTGTTGTTAATCCAGCGATTTTTTTCTAAAACCTAAGTGAGAAATTTTTTACATGGAAGTAATGAGTTTTTCAACAAAAACTTCGTTTTCTAAGCCCAAATAAAAGAAAAAAATGTCTTACGAAGAAAATAATTCGGCAATTCTAATAGAGAAATGATATCTGGCAACTGTCCACCACCAAAACGCTACAGATGTTGATTCCTTCATCACTTTAATCATGTTACCGCATTTGCAGCCTTACTGCCATCCCTAAATTAGCGCGTAAAGCGCAAGATATCTGTCAAAATTTCTCATGTACATAGAAAATGTATGAAGCATCCCTAAATAGCACGGCGTCAACGCTTAGCAATTGGAAAATTCTATTTTGACAGCGCGTAAGACAATGCAGTTGCCTGCAAGCTACTGTTGTTTACATATTTTTTTTTGTAGTACATATTTAGAGAACGTTATAAAACAGTAATGACACTTTAGCTTTTTTCGGGTTTATCTAGCGTTTCTATCACTGTTTTGCATTCCATTTTATGGGGTTTTATTAAAAATTATAAATTGACATTACTGTTCACAACAAAACGTTGCGCTTTTATTTAGGTATGTCATTTTAGCGTAAAAGCCATGCGTTATTTTGCGTCGCGTCTTACGCGCTAATTTAGGTATGACTGTTGTAAAAATAAAAAAATAAAAAAAATGGAAATATCACGCATACAGACCACACTATCACGTGAGCATAGAAAGGCATTTTAACAATCACTCTAGGATTTTCAGATGCCCAAATGAATTTTTTTAAACAAACCTAAATAAATTTTCATAGTGGATTTAATATTATTTTAATGCGATTTTCAAGCAAAATTTACTTCATTGTAACAATTGTAAGTCCAAATAAAAGAAAAAAATGTCTTACGAAGAAAATAGTTCGGCAATTGTAATAGAGAAGTGATATCTGGCAACTGTCCTCATCACAGCGCTACAGATGTTGATTCCTTCATCACTTTAATCACGTTACCGTATTTGCAGACTTATAAAAAAAAAATGGAAATATCACGCATACAGACCACACTATCACGTGAGCATAGAAAGGCAAATGAATTTTTTTAGACGAACCAGCAGGTTGCTCCTAAATAAGTTTTCATAGTGGATTTAATATTATTTTAATGCGGTTTTCGAGCAAAATTTACTTCATTGTAATAATTGTAAGAATTCCCAATGCATCTACTACAAATACGTCAAAACTATCATGTTGTGGGTGTTGCCACAATTTTAAAACAAAATTCTTGTTGAAAAACCTAACATTAAAAACGTTACCTTGAAAAGTACTTGCCATATGACTTACTTTTTTGAATGCCAAATTTTGCTCCTTGTTTACAAATCACATTACATTAGTCCGCAAATAAAGAAAGTAGTAATTAAACTAGTTCTTTAAGTTAAAATAGAATACCTTAAAATACGTACATACGTATTTTTTCAAGCCTCTCAAACAGTCTATTCCGTAAAACCAAAAATTGTTATTATGAAAAAAAATAAGTCTTAAAAAAAAAAAAAAAAAATTTAAGAACTTATATTCTTGTTGTTTGTCATACAAACAAACATGTTTTCCTGATTTTGATTGTATTTTGGGTTTTATTTCAAAAATGTCGATCAAATCAGCCGAATCATTCCACCGTAAGTCAGGCTTTTTACCTACTATTTTAAAAAATTAGTTTAAAAGCCCAAGCATAAATTTTTTAATTTAATTTCGGGTGCTTTATAAAACGATATAACACGTTTTTCTTTAGCAAGATAACCGACTGCATATATGAATTAACCATTTAAAATGTTGCGTATATTGTGTGCAAATGACAATTCAAATTAAAAGCTTTTAGAAAGTTATGAAGTTATGTATTTTGTTGAAGTTTAACAAGCATGACTTTTCGTTACGAAATATCAAATTAAGTATATTTTTTGAAAATTGAAACAAAATACAATTTTTCGTTTAGACTGTTATAGTTTAAAAAAAATTTATGTTAACAATTTTCAAAAGCAACGAAAGGTGTGTGTCGTAAGGCTTTGACATTTTTAAAGACACAACAAATAAAAAAATTTTCGATTACCTGCATATGTATGTATGTAATACCAGTGAGTGATTAATGAAATGGTTGGTTTACTTGTTATGTAATATCGTTCATGTGTATTTTATGTGTTTTTTTTTTAATTTTCATTTTGTTACACATTAACAGGGCTTGGTATTACAAGATTTAAGATTAAAAAAAAAGAATTATGACAAGCATTACTGCTCCATAAAAAATATGGAGTTATAAGCGCCATTATGCAACTAAAAAAGGTTTAAAAAAGTACAAAAAAAAATAAATAATATTTTTACTTCACAAGCTCTTGATGTATTGTGTATCGTCTATTTAAATAAACTGTTTTTGTAAGTGGTTTTAAATAGTCAATTTTATATTATTAGTTGCCAGAAAATATTAAGTTGAATCAGGCATAACATACTGAAAACATACAATTTTACTTAAAACTGGGTAAATTCGTAGAATAATCGCAAGGAAATTACACATAATTATGAATAAAGCGAAATTTTTATGCTGCTAATATTCAAGTCGTTTTGCATGTTAAACTTATAATTTAGTCCAACGGTTCTCAAATGGGGGTCCGTAGCAACCATACAAGGGGTCCGCATGATGAACCGAAAAAACAGTGTTTTCAAAAATAATAAAAGTTTTATTTTGAACTTGGGCTTCAGAGGGGTCCGCGAAAAAAAATAGTTTACTAGGGGTCCGTCAGCAGGAATTTGATGAGAACCCCTGATTTAGTCAGATAAATGAAGTAACTATTCCCAGGTACATATGAAGTAAATTTTTCACAACAAATAATAACTATTTTAAAGGAAGTTTTCAATAAGTTATTCATTCCGTTTTTAATTTATACATTATTTACTTGCGACCCCATAAAGAATATAAATAATCTTGCGATTTTAATTCTTTATCGACCTTTTGTTGATTTATTTAATAATTGTTCTCTATAGTTTCCTATAGTTAGGCTTTCAAGGTCAAGCTTAAATAAAAGGACAATTTATTAAACAAACTTTTTTCCGACATTTCGTTGGCGGTTTTTTCCAACATCATCAGAAAAATTTTTTTATTAAATCTGGCAACATTATAAATACAAAAGAAAAGCTTAGTAAATAACAACAATAATCTAAATGCTAAAATTACTAAAATAATGTTAATTTGACGAGAAAAGATACATATATTCTTAAATTAGAGAACAATTATTAAAAAAATAGTCTTGATTTTTATACTCAGGGGAGTCCATTCAGCGACGCCCGTCTGTCCGTAGTCGAGTTAAAATCAGTTTTGCTACCTTAGACGAGCTATAAGCCTAAAACATTCTCTTAGGCACAGTTTAGAACTTTAGCTACATCGGTACATAAATAATGAAGTTATGTTTAAAAAAAAGACGTTCGCCTTTTTTTTTTTGTATAAATTACAAGGTAAGTGAAATATCACTAAACCATCTTAATTTCACCTCAATATTATATTTTCACCAACATTTCGCCAAAAATATTGAACTTTGCTTAAAAAATTGTTCTTCCAATATAAAATTTAAAATTCTTTTAAAAACTACAAATTCCATTAAAAAAAATTGGAATTTCACTAAATAATTATAATTTCACCAAAAATATTTATTTTCACAAAAATTTCACCAATAATTTTTACTTTTCCCAAAATTTGTAATTTTAAAAAAATGTAATTAAAAACCGAAAATGTGCAAAAATAAAATTTTTTTAAAAACTACATTTTAATTAAATTAATACACAATTCATATGGTGAAGGGTATATAAGATTCGTCATATTCCTACCTTTGTATATACGATTTAATTATTGTTAAAAAACGATGGATACTTTTTAGCTATTTATAGTTGAGTAAAATCCAAGACCTTTTTTATAAAAAAAATCAGCAAAAATATTTTGCTCATAATTATTTTTCGTATTGCTGAAAATCCTTTTAATTTTAATCAAATAGCGTCACAACAACAAATGGTTTGATTTGTGTTATGTGTGTGAAAAGAATAAAAGGGAAAGTTAACTAACACATGTTAAACAATCGTGGTGGGTGCGTTGTCTTGCTATCTGTTAAATAGAAAGAGAAATAATTGTTGCTGAGTAGCAGGGGTAAATAAAGTCTTTAAAAGGTAAATAAATTGAAAGGAGTAGTCCAACATCCCGTAGTCGCTACTAAAAAAATTCATGTTTAGCCGCAGCGAATGAGTTGGTGGATGGCAACTGTACCCATAACACAATGTTGTGGCGCATGTAAAGTAAACAAGAAATCGTGAGTTCAAATCTGCACAGAGTCAAAGAGTGAAAAACAAAAAACAATAAACAGAAGTAGAAACCTAAAATTGACTACTTAAAAAAAAGGAAAAACACACTGATATTAATAAAACGCCAATAAATACAAATAAATATTTTATTGAATGAAATTAACATAAAACCTTTTTCAAACTGCTTTGACCTAAATATCGTTAGCTCCTGATCAATTAGAATGCCTTAAAATAATAACATCAGTGTATGTTTTTAACTTATATCCAAATATTTGCCAAATATTTATCCTTCTCAGTTGTTTATATAACTTATAATAAAGACAATTGTGGCTTTTTATAAATATCTGTAGTTGTTTTATTTTCGTATTTATCAAGCGCTGTATTCCACTTTTAATTCAATGTATCCAAGAAAGAATAATGTAGATTATCTTATCAATAGCTTTCAAAAACCTGTGCGTTAGATTTTGAAACGCAAAATATGGCGTTTTTAAAATTTTTCATCAGAGTTTTATTTTCATCAGAGTGTTATTTTCATCTTTTCCACTTTAGGTATGCGATATTTTTCTTAGCCGATTTGTGTAAAATACTGGCAGGAACATTTCAGCGCAACATCTTATCCCTCTTAAAAAAAAAAATAAATAATAATAGATAATAATAATAATAATAAATGAAAATAAACCCGAACACTGAACAGGTCAAAAATAAAATTATACTCGTAAATTGTATGGTTGTAAAAGCCCTACACAAAATGCACTTGTAAAAAAGCAAAGTGTAAAAAGTAGGAGGCTGACAGCAGCGGGCTTGTAAATTCTCTTTCTTTAAAAAAAATTCAATAAATGATAACTTAGACAGCCGACATCATTCATAGGACAAGGTTTATATGGAATAGCATAAATTTTTTACAAACTGACACTATGAAAGGTGGTGAGGTATTTCTAATGCTGAGTTATTGCAGACAGGTCTAATTGTCACGGCGAGAGTTTTTATTCGCCCTGATATAGAAAAGCTTATACAAAACGCCGAATTTGAACAAATTATATTACCCATCATGATACGGTCATGACCGACTGTCTTACACAATCGCACGATACATGCATCAGATGGATTTTTGTTCTAAATGGAAAATTCGCATGCAAATTTTTGCTAAGGTTTCACACAAAAATACAAAACAAAATATGCAACTCAAATCGCAAAAAAAACTGTTATTTTTTTTAAATTAAAAAAAAGATTATTAAATCAGACACATGCCATTTCTGATAAATCTAACGTCTTAAACTTATAGAAGGCATGTCCTAAAAAAATCATTCCCCTACTCCTCGATTACATATTGACACCATGTCAAGTGCTTTTGAAAAACTAAGTATCCAATACGCCTGCTAAAATTAATTAAGCATCAGTTTACAATAAAAGCTCTTAAACGTGATGAAAAATTATATCTGAGATATTTACCAATTGAAGAAAACTAAACAAAAAGGAGCGTCGCAGAATTAATTTTAAATCAACTATATCAGGTGCTTAAAAAAATAATATGACACTATAAATGTTAAATAACTTTTAAAAACACATGTTTATTGATTTTAGTATGTACAGACTTACACTATGCAATTTTTTGAGTCTTTTTTTTTTTAATTCTCTATTTAATCTGCAACATCCCCTCAAAATTCAAGCTTCCCCAACAAACAAAAATTTCATGCTAGCTTCATGAAAAATCGCATAGTGTAAATGGCGCATATGTCTATATCCAGAGTTTTAAATGTACGAGGGCTGCTATATATATTTCTGGCCTGGCAACACTGAGTGCTGCCAAGAGCAATCTGATATTTCCATTGGAAAGTTTGTCATTTTTAAGCATAATCGTACTCAAAACGTTTTAACGTACGACCATTATTTGTGCTGTTTACAGTGACTTGAAAAAATTAATATAGAAAAAAATGGAATTAACTCGTGAACATTTTCGTGCCATCATTTTTCACAACTTTCGACGTGGATTATCACGACAAGAGTGCATTGATGAACTTAAATCTTTGTATGGCGATGAAGCGCCATCCTATAACACTTTAAAAAATTTAATCGTGGCTGAAGCTCGCTCAAAGACAAATTCCGTGAAGGTCGTCCAAAAACGGCTGTTGTGCCAGAGAACATTGATGCCGTGCGTGAACTCATAATACAAGATCGACATGCGCCATACCGAGAGATAGAGACATCCTTGGACATTTCTTCCACAAGCATACATCGATACTGCATGAACACCTGGCCGTAAAAAAGGTTTGTTCTCGTTGGATCCCGCACAATTTAAAAGTCGCTCAAAAAAAAGCTCGTGTCGATTTGGGCAAAGAAATGTTGCAAAAATACCATTGTGTGCTTCAAAAGACGTTTATAAGATCGTCACAGGTGACGAATCATGGATCTATTCGTGTGAGCCCGAAACGAAACAACAATCGACCGTGTGGGTCTTCAAAGACGAGCAAAATCCAACGAAAGTTGTTCGTGGAAGAAGCACTTCGAAGCAAATGGTCGCCTGTTTCTTCGGCAAAACTGGTCATGTGGCGACTATTCTGCTTGAGCAACGTAGGACGGTCACTTCTGAGTGGTACACTACAATTTGTTTGCCTGAAGTCATCGGAGAAATTCGAAAAACCAACAAGAGAAGATGAATCATTGTTCACCATGACAATGCGAGCTCTCACACATCGGCTCAAACCAGAGCGTTTTTGATTGGCCAAAACGTCGAATTAATGGGTCATCCGCCGTACAGCCCTGACTTGGCACCTAATGACTTCTTCTTGTTTCTGCACATCAAGAAAAAAATGCGTGGTCAACGATTTTCGTCGCCAGAAGAAGCTGTTGAAGTGTTCACCATGTTTTAGAGGTGTCTCAATCGGAGTGGAAAAAGTGCTTCGACAACTGGTTTGAGCGCATGCAAATCGTGCTGGAGAATACTTTGAAAAACAATAACACCATTTTGATTATAAATATTCGCATTTTCACTATTAGGCCAGAAATATATAGAGCAGCCCTCGTACTATACGCATCTGCAAGTTTTGTGTTTGAATATTTCTAAAACTTTTTTGTTCCAAGTGTGGAACCTAATAACCGTTAAACTATCTTTGAATCGTATATATGTATGAAAATAAACTTTATTACATGAAATAATTAATCATAATCTATCCATTTTGTTTTTCTTCTAGAATGCCTACAGCGAGGGACCACATATTGACTCAGCTTCTCTGCCTCTAGAACACAGATCAGCTTATGGACCGCCTGCACAATCACCAGTATATGGCTCACCACAAACGGCTTTAGCGGCTGGGTCCAGCAATGATATTTCAGAAGAAGCTTGGCCCTTGGCTTCAACAAACGACAGTCCCCAAATTAAGCACTTACAAGTACAGTGCGAAAAAACACATATGCGAGTGAATATTGAATTTGATCGTCCCTTCTATGGTATGATATTCTCGAAAGGCTTTTACAGTGACCCCCATTGTGTGCATTTGAAACCCGGGACCGGTCACTTAAGTGCCACCTTCGAAATATTTCTCAACAGTTGTGGCATGACCAGTTCGGCGAATCATAATGCTGCTGCCTATGGTGCACCTACACCTTCGGGTAGTTATGTGGAAAATACCATTATTATACAATACGATCCTTATGTTCAAGAAGTTTGGGATCAGGCTCGTAAGCTGCGCTGTACGTGGTATGATTTTTATGAAAAGGCTGTGACTTTCCGTCCCTTCCAAGTCGATATGTTACATGCTGTAACCGCAAATTTCTTGGGTGACAATTTACAATGTTGGATGCAAATTCAAGTTGGCAAAGGTCCTTGGGCCTCTGAAGTTTCGGGTATTGTAAAGATAGGTCAAACTATGACCATGGTGTTGGCCATTAAGGATGATGAGAACAAATTCGATATGTTGGTGCGCAACTGTGTAGCTCATGATGGCAAGCGTGCTCCCATACAATTGGTCGATCAAAATGGATGCGTAGTAAGACCAAAGATTATGAGCAAATTCCAAAAGATTAAAAACTTTGGACCTTCTGCTTCTGTGGTTAGTTTTGCCTACTTCCAAGCCTTTAAATTCCCCGACTCCATGAATGTTCACTTCCAATGTGTAATTCAAGTGTGTCGCTACAATTGTCCAGAACCTAAATGTGGTCTCAATCTAGGCGGTGCTGACTACGGTGTTCCTCAAATTGGAGGCAATGCACTATCATCGGAATATGGTCCCCCAGAACCTTATGAACGTGGAGATTTTGGTTTAGGTGGCTTACCACCAGCAGCTTATCCGGACCCTAGACATCCTGCTGCTGATGCTACTGGAGCTTTCTCTGAAAATCAGCCGGATATAGTTCCTTCACCACAAGCACAAACTGCTAGTGCCGAATCTGGTCCTTCCAGTTCACAAGCTCCCGCTCAAAATATCAATGAGTTACACATGCCTCCGCCACCTCTACCCGGCCAGCCTGGTCAATACAATACCGTTAAGCGTAAAGATGATATGGAAGGTGGAAACTTAGTTGCTCTAGGTGGGCGTCCTCGTTCCGTTGAAGGGTTAGATGATTTACGAGGCGCGCGCAGACGCCGTGATATCATTGACATTGCGGTAAGACCTCGTATCTATAAACGTGATGCCCAAGAGATGACTGATGTTAATACCAGTCGCATTATACAAGTCGTTGCTCCCGGAGACGTCAACTTTGCCCTCAACAGCAATGCCAACAATGAAACAGTGGTCATACAATCAGCCCGCAATGCTGATCCCGAAACGATCTGTATGTCTGTGCCTAGTTTTGTAGGCGGCCTTGTTATGCTTTTACTTGTTTTGGCTGTTGCTTCCCTAGTCGCCGCTTTCTTGTTTGTACGTGTACGGCATTTCGATCGTAAAGGAGCTCCTATGGGTTATCATAACTAACAGGCCTCTTGAAAGTTATATTTTCGCCTCATCCTACTCATCTTTACTTTAACTTTACAAAAACTAAATAACAACGTCCTACGAAAGTATTTGTCAATAGAAATTACACTCTTTTTATTATAAATTTGATTTCTGAGAGTCAATGTTAATACTTTACTCTTCCTTATCAAGAAAAATTTGTTGTTAATATTTGGTTTTATTTTATTTCGTGGTTTGAAATCTATTTCTTATTTAGTTTATCTTTAATCAAAAGAACTAAGAAAGTATGTCTATTTCTTATTTTTCAATTTTCAAATCAGGATATCTTTTATAATATATGAATGTGTATGTAGATGTGAGTTATTTATTAATTATTTATTATTTTTGTATTATTTATTTCCGTTCTGATTTTTTATTTACTTAAGTAAGTTTCGAAAAATTTAACGAATAACATAAATAAACAAAACGAACTTATATAAAATGAGGAAATAAAAGTTGTATTTTTGTTATAGATAAACTTTCAATTGCCGATTTATCATTTATTTTATGTAATTACTTTTTAATTAATTATTTTTAAGAAGGTTAAAAAGCATGGTTTTTAAAACTGCCTTTGCAAGCATGTCAACCTTCCTGACATGTATACAAATGAATATATAAACGCCCACAAACAGGAATAACTTAAAATGAAGCCGAAAAACCAAAAGGCATTCAAAGAACTTATTGTTGGTAGTACCGTCTACATTAACTTTACATTAACATGTTACTGAGGCATTGCCTCATTTTGTACTGCATTGCCATACGAAAAATGTGTCTCATTTATTTGCAATGCATCTACTGTAGGTAAGTACATTTTAAAAATTTAATAATTACAATTATTGCTAAACTTCTGTAAGAACAACAAAATAAAACTTGCGCTTTCTTAAATATTACCTAATGTTGCCTTACCAAAATTAAGAATTACCAAAGCATTAAACATTTTAGAAAAATTTTGAACTTCATTGGTAATATCCACCAATGTTATTGCAAATAAATGCTAACTTAATCATTGGTACAGATAAGTTATTACTTTTAGCCTTCTTTAATGTAGGCAATATTAAAGCCTTCAATATTAGAATTGCTGGATGTTCTTTACAGTTGTATACCGTAAGTCCAAACTCTTTTCTAAATTGGTATATTTTATTGTACAACACTGAGTTTCGATTTTGGACCTAGTAACCATAAAAGAAATGGTACTATACAAAATTAATTTTAGATAATATTGCAACCCTTGAATTAGATAATTATTCGAGCTTGATTTATTATTTTCATTTACCTTATTTCGCTACGTATTTGAAAGCTCGAAGAATACTTATATTGTAATTTGTAAATAGAAATAATGCCAATGAAGCGTATAATTTAAAATTTCTTGTCGGTAACACCGTGTACATAAACGTGTCACTTAATTACTGCATTTAATCAAATAACCTGCATTATCACGTGCTTTCCAGCATTACCTTAAATTTGATAGAGAATATATTATTACAAGAATTACAATTTTTGATTAAATAGTTATTCGAACTTGTTTTTGTTATACCATTTACTGCAAGTGGAAAAAGGGTATATCTAAATGTGTTATTCTGCTTGTAATTTTTACAATATCTATTTTCGACCCCATATATATATTTGAAGTTCTTATGCATAGCAAAGACGATTTAGCAATATCCCTCTATTTGTCTGTCCTTCCGTGTTGAAATCAACTTTGCCGAAGCACTAGATGAGCTAGAAAGCTATTGAGCTATTGAAGCCAAGATCGTTAATGTCCTTTGAAGCAGCGGGCAAAACATCACCTGCCTTAATTTTTAGTACTTAGTTAGTCGGTGTCTTTACTAAGTGATAAATAATACATTGCATGTAGTAAAAACCACTACCAGCAGGAATACAAACAAAAGTTTATGGGACAACAACCCTAAGCACAACTTAAATTTTTTGCCGCTTGTCTTGAACAGAAAAACTTAATGGTAGGAAAGAATTTCTTATGCCGATTTATTTATACATGTGGTTATACATTTGTGGTGCAGGGTATTAAAGATTCGGCATAGTCGAATATAGCACTTTGACTTGGTACATTTATGTTCGATATTTCGCTATCACATTTGATAGCTTCATTAAGAAACAAAACAATATAAAATTGAAAAATTTACATATCAACTAGAATTAAAACAAGTAAGAGTGTTATATTCGGCTATGCCGAATCTTATATACCCTTCACCATGTATGTATATCTAGCTTAGTGAAGTTACTCCAATCGAAAAAACAAATATTGGGGTGACAGAAATAAAAAATAAGAAAATAAAATTAAGTACTTTATATAATTTTAGGTCTGTTTCTTTACTCTACTTTGGGAGTAATGGCAAATGAAGACTAATGTTGTTGCAGATTTGGTAGAGATTTCAAGTGAATTCCAAATTATTTGGAATTGTTCCATCATATAGGGACAATGAATTCAAACAACACTTCCGCATATCGAGAGAATTTTATATTTATTTATCTGCAAAATTTGCAAAAAGGCTCACATATTTTTCTTTGCGAGTTGATAAACGCTACAAGTTTGTAACGACTTGTTTTTTTTATAATTTTTATTGAAACAGTAAAAACACTTTCGACTTTTTATTTTGTGTTCCCGTACTTTTGAACAATTTTGTTTCCTTATGAGAGAAATTTAAACTTGCTCTCATTTTCACGAATTTTACCTAAAAAGTAAAGAAACAGACCTTTTATAAAAAAATGTCATCGGCTCTTATTATGTTAAGCATTTTTTTTTAATTGTGGTATTTCCTAAGATATCTCTTTGAAAGCTTTTAAATGATACCAATATTATCTTCAAATAAAAAAATTATAATTTTATACTTACATGCAGTTTCTCTAAGTTTTCCGAGTCGAGTTTTGTAGTGTGAAGGAATATCTTAAATTAAAAAAAATGTTGAACCAATACAAATGTTATAATTAAAATAACCTTAATTCTTCAATTACTTTTAGACGATGACAATGTTAGAAATACATCTTAAAAATTTTCAACCAAGGTCTCATCGAAAAAACTGTTGTTGATATTGCTACCGTTTGATGTTAAGGACTTCATAAGTATTTTCAATACAAAGTAGTTTTTATAAAGGATGTGTCGGTTTTAAACTGCCTGCTACATTCAAAAGTACAACAGCTTAAACAATTTTGCTTGTCGTCTTTTATATAAAAAGTTATTTTTAATAGTCTATACGACTATTATATCACCCCTATCGTTGGGGTTTGCAAGACGCATTTAACCCATTGGAGTTAACTAAAACATTGCAACTGACCCATTTCAATAAAATTTGCTTTTGCAGCAGATAATTTTTTTTTAATAAAAAAAAGCTGCACTGTTGAGTTCTTTCATACACTCTGCTTTAACGCCTCCACAAATCTTTAGAATTTTACAGGCAATAGATCCCTTTGTTCTGCATGTTGTCGAACATAATGTCACTGCACTGTGGTAACTGATCTAAAATTAAAAATAAAATTTGTGAATTTTAATATTCTAATTAAAATACAGCAAAAGTAAAGTGAACAATACAAAAGGGAGAAGTAAAAAATTTATTTATGTAAAGGAAAATTTTTTGTTTACGTTAAAAATTGCTCACGTAAATTTTTAACGATTTTAAATTGGGGAAAAAGAAAAAAATTTTCAGGGAAAAGGTATTCATGATAGGGGTGTATACCAATTTGGTATTTGCAAATGTATATTCCTATTTGATAATTAGCTTTTTAATACTCAACTGCATTTTGTTTACTTATTGATAATGAATTTAAAAAACTGTGGAAATAACAAATGTGCGATACGAACACGTTTAAAATGATAAGAGTAGAAAATTTCGTCTCCATATTATTGACTTATCATATTACATAAAATTAAGACAATTTGGTAATTAAATTTTGAATTAGAAATAATTAATCAATGTTTTTTTTTTTAAATATACCAGTGAGTTTAAATTATTTTATTTAAATTTTATAAGATCACATAAAAGGTGACTATATAGCACTATGCCGTTCACACTTATGTGTTTAAAACGTGTTTAAGCGAGATGTTTAATAAACTAAAAGCAAGCATTCACACTATAATTATAGCGTTTTATTTTGGCATTTGATCAGCTGTTTGAACTGATAGTACACATTAAATTAAAGCATCTTATTTTCAGAAAAGTGATAAATTATATAAACAATGCAGTGATAAATATTAAAAAGTTATTTAAGTAAGAAAAAAATATCTTTATTTTTGTAGACGTTGTGCCTTAAATAAAACTGTAATGGATTAGAGAATGAAGAAATTAAAATTGGTAATATCTGTGATATTAACTATTATTAGAAAAATTCTTTTTGTTATTCTTAGGACCGCAAAAACTTATTTTGGGAATTCGATTGCCAAATGCTAAGTGAGGAAGAGATTAAAAACTGTTTTCGGGCAAATCGACAAACATTTTACGTACTTTGCAACAAATTGAGATATTTGCAAAAATCACAAACGCTATTTCAGACGGCAATATAACTGGAAAAGAAGAGTTGGTATAAAATAAAAGGTCTGTTCCAGATACATAACAAAATAGTCCGGACTTTTGAGAGTAAAAAGGAAATTACTCTCTGAACGTGAAAAAGTAGTCCAAAATTGCTGGAACGCAAAAAACTATTACAATTACAAACACAGTTTTACATTTTAAATATTACATTACGATACAGTGTATATTACAACGAATATGTGTTGATTATTTATTTAAGCCATACAGCATATAAGTTTGTTATTCCATTTGTGATTTCTACAATATTCATTTCAGACCTAATAAAGTATAAAAATATATTTGAAATCAGTTTTGACAAGAACACAAGAAAGCTGCAAAAAACTTAAATCCAAAATTTTACAAACAATAATGTAACTAACAAAAAATTGTTTTTGCAATTAAATGTTTGAAATTTCATTAAAAACTGGTAAAGAAAAAAGAGAATTTCGCAAAAAAAAAATTACATTTTCACCAAAATTTCACAAAAATTTATTAGAAATCAATAGTTTTGAAAGAAAACTCTAAATATATAGAATTATACTATGCGACCGAATTTTTACCAAATTATTTATTTTTATCAAAATAACAACAACAGCAAAAATAAATTCCTCAAAAAACTTAAACTTGCAAGTACAAAATTTTATATTCAATAAAATCTAAAAAAGCTCAAATGCTAGTTATTACCAATTGCCAAAAATTAAAAAGTTCTTGAAAAAATTCTCAATCAAAAAAATTGCTAAAAAGAAATCCTGGTTTCGGCTTTTGCGGTATTTTTTTTCTATAATAAAGTTTACAAGTGAAGCTAAAAGCAATTGACAAATAGTACTTAAAATATGTTTTTCGTTCAAAATTTGTTCATTACGCATTTCTAACCCCATTAATTTTGTATAATCTGGATCCTCATTTCTATGTAAGTCCATCTAGCGGTGTCCGTCTATTCGTCTTTTATCGGTTGTCGATTGGTTGGAGAAAAAACTAACACACATGAAATGGTATACGGACCCTTCGTGGACTAATGTTAAATTTATTTTTCCAAATATTTATGTTTTCCTTGCTTGGAGGCAGTGGACCTTGATGGCCATCTAGTAGACCATGGGTGTGGCCAATTTGAATTCGTTATTGCCATTTTTGTTTCAATAATAAACAGATTACAGAGAATGGAAAGTATTTTAGTGGGCATTTGGAAGACCACACAATAAACAAGCATAAAAGAAAATAGCCAAAGAACCTCAAATGAGTATAAAAACGCCTTTTTACATAAATTTTTACTTAAAATGTCATTGGCTCTTAACGGGTTAAGGATTTTTTTTTTTTTAATTTAAATATTTTCTCAAAGATCTCTGCAAAAGCTCTTAAATGATACCCATATTGATATCTAAAAAATATAGTGCACATTCGTTTTTTTTTATGAAAAGTTCAGAGGCCCATAACTCGAAAATATGGGCGTGAGCCAATTTTTTCACTTGATGTTTTTGTCCTTATTTTTGGATTTTCTATCGCAGTAACCTTACTAAACTAGATTTGTTCCAAATGATATGGAAAAATTAGAGGCAGCTGCGTTGTTTTACCTGCTGCCTGGAAGGACATGAACCGATTTGGCTGTTTGACCAATGATGCTGATCAACAGCAAAATTTTTGAAACTATGTCTTATCGATAGGCGTATTTAAATTTTCTCTAGATCATGAAATGGCTTAGCAAAGTTGATTTTAAAGTTAACGCGGACGGACAGATGGACATTGCTCAATCGGCTTCACTATGCAGAATATATTTACTTTATGGAATCAAAAATGTATATTGTAGAAATTACAAACGTAATTATAACTTGTGTATGCCCTTTTTCCATATGTGGTTATGGGTATAAAAACAGGTCTATAACGGACGTAAAACATACTGCAGATATATTACGGTAAACGGTATAACTATTTTACGTAATAAAATTTTAGCTTACAAAAACGAAATATGTTTACGTTTTTATATTCAAAGAATTTTAGCTATTTTCATAACTATCCGCAAAAGAGCTATAAAAGACAATACAAATAATTCTTGAGTGAAGTGAGAAATCATAAAAGGAAAAATGTTGCTTTTATAGTATTAAAACTTACAAACAACCGCGATGGCACAAGGCCACTTATTAAAAATTCAAAAGCAAAGTTAAAAATTGCAACAATCTTAACAGGTCTTCGAAAAGCTTTTTCATAAATATATGTTGTTTTATCACAATATTGAGCTCTTTACACACAGAAAATTTTTCTATCCAAAATATACTTTTTTTCGTGTCTTTTTTAACACGAAATTATTATTTTATCCACAAAATATTTAACAAATTGAGCTTTATAAAGAACCGGAAAAACTTAAAAAACTAAAGAAACAAGCAATTTATTGTTTGGCCTACGTTCAAGCCTTAACTGCGGAAAGTGGCAAGTATAATACTGTAAAGCAATATCTAATATAATTATGGTAAAGGGCATATAATATTCGATACAACCGAATACAAAACATTTATTTGTTCATATACATATATATTTGAATTGTATGAGAATATAAACAAATATCTGATTTTAAGATTGTATTTTGTTTGAAATATTTTTATAAATAAATTGTTATTATTACGTTTATTATTAATTGTGATTAATTGTGAATACTGGCAGAATGAAATGCACTTTTTGTTTCGCAACACGTATCTATCCACAAGGTAGTTAGTTATCAATTTGAATTATTTTTTTATACAAAACTATTTAGAAGAATACTGTGAGCGTAAAAAAAAAGTAAACAGTTGGTTTATCTGCATTAAAGCTTTTATTGCAGGAAAGATTTAAGTAGAAATTAAAATGTTTATTAACAGTTTTAGAGGCTTATAAAATAAGAGTTTAATTCAGTATTAACCAAAATAAAAAACTAAACAAAAACAAAAATAATTCGCTTCATCTTAAAATACTGCTTTTTTTATGCGTCAAAAAAAAGTAAACAGAATCTATTAAATAAGCAAGTTAGGTACAGAAAGTAAAAATAGCTTTACTTTTAGTATTTGGTTTGTTTTCCATTTGTATCTAGCACCGCTTTTAATCTTCTTGGCATTGATTCCAAATGGTTTCTCGTAATGTCTGGAGATATTTTGTTCCACTCTTCAGTTAAAGCCTTTTTCAAATCGTCCTTGTTGGAAATGGATCTTTGTCTGATTTTTCTATCAAGGTGCTCCCATAAATGTTCGATAGGGTTATGGTTTGGAGATTGAGGTGGGTGATCTAAGGTCTTAGACGTTCGGTATAACAACCATTCCTTAACAATCATCGATGTATGTTTTGGGTCGTTGTCTTGTTGAAAGACCCAGTTGTTAGGAAGTTCTAATTTTCAACGCTGGGGGCAACGTTTTCTATCAAAATGTTTAAGTAATCCATTTTATTCATTGTCGACTCAATAAACACTAGATTGCCGACACCAGATGCCGCCATACTGCCGCAGACTATAACCGAACCTCCACTATGTTTGACGGTAGTTGTAATACACTTTTCATGAAAAGCTTAATTCTTCGAACGCCATATTTTTGGAGGCTTCTTCATTCCAATTACTTCGATTTAGCTCTCATCGGTATGTTTTATGTTTTTCCAGAAATCAACACCCTCGTTTTTGTGTTTTTTTTTTTGTGAATTCTACGCGCTTCTGTTGATTTACTTTAGAAATCTATGGCTTTTTTCGAGGAACTCTGCCATGTAGTCCATTTTTGTGGAGTTCCCTTCTAACTGTACTGGCACTGACTGATTTTCCAGATGTCTCTGTTATATTTTTTGCTATTTGAACAGCACTTGACACAGGATTTGTCTTAACTTCTCGAAGTACTGCTCGTACTTCTGTGCCAGTAAGTCGTTTTGGTCGCCCCGGCCGGGGTAAATCTTCTACTGTATTATGCTTAACATATTTATCTATAATTTTTTTTATAGTGCAATGATTCCTTCCGACAACTTCTCCAATTTCACACAAGAATTTATTTTTTTTTATGCAAATCTAATAAGATTTTTCTCGTTTCATTTGTAGTTTGCTTAGGCATTTTTTAAAACTTGTAATGTTTGCAATATTTTCTGACAAAATTATTAGAAAACTTCAAAAATATATTTACTACACTGGTTTACTAGATTAATAACTGCTTATAAAAGAATTGACGGTTTTTCCCCGAAATATTAAAAAAAGAACCAAACAATATCGCCACTGTTTACTTTTTTTGACGCATAAAAATAATAATAAGATGAAGTGAATTGTGTTTGTTTAGTTTTTTATTTTGGTTAATACTGAATTAAACTCTTATTTTACAAGCCTCTTAAACTGTTATTAAACATTTTAATTTCTACTTAAATCATTCCTGTTATAAAAGCTTTAATGCAGATAAGCCAACTGTTTACTTTTTTTTGACGCTCACAGTAGAATTATTATTTGTTTTAACCATTGATCGACAACGATCCATATACGTACATACACAACCAAGTAAAAAAATTTACAATTGATATCTAACTCGTAGATAGATACGAAGAATTCTGTGCATTTCATTCTGTTACCTAAGTTATACCTTTCTCCTTACAGCTAATCACTATTAATAACGAATTTTGCAATGCCAAATCTTATATACCCTTCACCATATATGTAAATCTAGTTTCATGAAGTAATTTCAATAAAAAAATGAAAAAAATATTTGTTACTACCTATATGGACTTTTATATAAAAATATCACCAACTCTTAATGGATTAGGCTTTTTTAAAAAAATTTGCATTTCCTGACAGATCTCTTTAAACATCTTAAAAATTATGGTGCACACTCGTACTTTTCTATGAAAAGTTCAGAGGTCCATAAACTACATTTGGTTCAAATAATATGGAAAAATTAGATGTAGGTGTGATGTTTTGCCCGCTGCCTCGAATGACATAGACCGATCTCACTGATTTTCAAAAGCTCATTCGACTTCGCTCTATATATAAAAACTCAGGATACATATATTTTATGGGATCGGAAATGGATATTGTAGAAATTACAAACTTAGATATATCCTTTTTCCACCTGTGGCTAAAGGTGCAAAATGTAATTTATAAAAAAAAATCTTAAAAGCAATAAAATATACTGAACGAATCTTTTGATAAAAGAATATTAATAATGTTTTTTTCTATTTCTGCTATAATTCGAAACGGAAGTTCAAGCGAACTAATCGGGTGCTACGTAATGTGCATATTATGTACTTAAAATAAAAATTTCATTAATATGTAAATAAAAATTTATTTATTTTATAACTTTAACCTACACAAATGAATTATGTTTCATATAAAATGCCCTAAAAATCTTTTATATTTTATTTACATAAGCTGCACCAACAAATTTATTTTACGTTTATCGGCATTTAGTATCCGAGGTTTGTATTTTTCTCTTTGAGAACATTACGCACTACGTGCATCATTAATAGTAGCAGGTACATGCACTTCCAACCCATCCATATCTTTCGTTAGGTTAATTTGGCAACCCAAACGAGAAGTATCTGTTAATTCATAAGCTAAGTCCAGCATATCTAACTCTTCATCGCTGGGCTTATCGGGTAATTTACTGTAATCGTTTGGCTTAAATATTAAATGACAAGTTGAACAAGTTAGTGTCCCTTCACAAGCACCAAAGCCATCTAAATCTATATTATTGTTGACAACAACGTCTAGCAAGGAGTCTCCCTCTTTGCCTTTTGTTTTAATTTTATCACCATTTGCTTTCAGAAAAGTAACATTAATACTAAAACATAGAATGAGATAAAAATTATAAATTTACAAACATTTAAGTAAACAAAAACTTACTCTTGTTTTAAAGACAATCCCACTGTAAAATATCGAACAGTTTTTTCATGCAATTGGGGCCATCCCTCCACTGAACGCCGTAAAAAACTTGTGCCTTTTTGTAAACTTATTCTAAGAGCCATTATTTCTTTTAGTTCGTTATCGTTTTAAAACTATGGAAATGAAATAGGTTCTATTACCTAATAACGTATACAACTTCCTTATTCGCAACTGATTTCAAACTACCTTAGTATTATTTCCGTGACATCCAGAATAATGAAATAATCAAACTATGAAGATACTAGCCAGTTAGAAGGTCTCCCAAATTAATATTTTAATTTTCTCTCATACGTCAATTAAAATGAATCAGGGATAGGAAAAGCTGGTACTTTTTTGGTACAATTGGAGCCTGTTTTAAAAAATTTAAGTAAGATTTAAGCACCCTTGAAGTGTACCAATTGAATATGTTTTGTTACGTGCAATTAAATGTTTGAAATATTCCGTATAAACAGTAAATTAAATAAATTTTTGTTTACAAAGCATTCGTATAAGTGTAGTGTATATTAGCACATTCTCAAAATCAAGTGAAATTAATACAGGATTGAAAGTTTTTCTGCTGTTTTTTATATATGGAGTTTGACAGTGGTGTATACCAGCAAAAAATACTGAATTCGCCTTGTGTAGGAAATTCACTATTATTTGCTGGTAATCATTAGTGTTGTATTTTGTTTTAATCTCCTACTCCATACATACAAAAAAAAAAATATACGCAGATTCTTTTATATGGAGTTTGACAACAATCAAGGCAAATTGAATACTAGGTAACCGCATCAGAACAAAAACAAAAAACGCGTGTATTTTTTTGTGTAATGAGTGATATAAAAAACAGAGAAGAAAATGAAATTTAGTGAACAAATTCTACTTAATTTCATTTTTCCTTTGATGTCTTTCGGCAATTTGAACAAAGTTCCACTCCCGCACTTCTTGTTTGCAAGTCACTAAAATATTTCTTCAAATATTTTTATATATGTACATAAATACACACATACATATGTTTTGATGAAAAAAAAATAACAATTTTTTGAAATGTTTCTCAAAGAAACAATTTCTTTTCATTAAATGTTGTTTTTTGCTTGCGATTGGGCACACACACTCTTGTTACTTATCACACAATGGTTTATTTGCACATTCACTTTTTAAAAAAAATTAACAAATATTACCCGATTTTAAAATTGAACATTTTTTCGTGTTTTTAAATGGCGCGTCAACAAAATGTAAACAATTTTTGACTTTGGTTAGAAAAATTTGTAAAGCGAATTTGAATTTGCCTTGACAGTAATATATAGTGAATTCGCCTTGACCTGGAACTAAAATGAAATACAGTTCTAAATGACCAAAGAATTTCACTACGCAGATGAACGGCTCTGCAAATAAAACAGATCACTTCGTTCAGTTGTGTTTTTTATTCTGCGAAATTTGTTTGTTGATCAATGATAGTTCTTTAGGAAAACCCCTGTGGTTTCGATCATGGAAAACATATGGAATAACTTTGAATTAAAAAAGCCACCATTTGTAACATTACCAGCGAAACATAGTCAATTTGGTAAGTTGACTTTTCAAAATAGAATACCTAAGCATTAAATAATCACATGATTAATTGCAGTGTTAGAGATACACGCAGTAATTGATAACTATTTTTGTAAACATGGCCAACATGAACAGGATTATAATGAGGCAGCAGCTTTGTTATCCAGGCTAATAGCTAGACGCAAAAATTCTTTTAATAAAATGAAAGGCTTTAAAGATATTTGTAAATTGAATGCAGCATTATGTCGGCTATTGCGTGTGGATTTTAACCGCGACTTGGAGCATTTTCGGAGTGCACTGCCTGACGTGGAGTACGACGAGGGTACAAGTATACAATTGCCATCCAGAGACAGTTTAGATTTTGTGCTTGTAAGACTAATAACCATCTACGAGTTGTACCTACGTATCAAGGATTGCTGCTTGTCAGCAGCTGAATATTTGACATGCCAGATGCGTTTGTATTTCTTTTTTGAAATAAATACTTTGTTACTGGCTGTATTGGCAAAAATCCATTACATGACCATACAGTTATTAAATCTTGCAGTAGAATTGTACAACAATATCTTGCCCCACCGACTGAAATTGCCTGTTAACAAAAATTCTACATTTTCAAAAAAATTTCAAGCAGAATTTCCACGCAAACTAGAAGAGATTAAATTAAATGCATTAGGAGATGAAATTTCGGCTGTCAAAGATGAACCTCTTAATGTTTTATTAGATAATGAGCAGAAATTAGCACCTGTAAAAGCTCTAAAACTAAAAAAGGCTGATTTAGGAAAATATATTGATCGTTCACCCAATCCGGAACAGAAAAAAACATTTCAGATTGAAAAGTTAAACTCAGTAGAAGCGATAAAACAATTTATTTTGGGGGAAAGCAAATCAAGAAGTAAAAATCTTAATAATTGCATAACAAACAAAATTCTTAGTCATGAATGGGCTGGGGCCACAAAATTATTTGAACGTAAAATACATAACGGCGAAATTAAAAAAGCCATAAACATATTTTGCAAGTTTTTAAGTTCAAAAATCTTATAAAACGGTATTAATTAAGCAAATAAATGTATAATAAGCATTTAAAACAAGTTCACCAAGCTCTGACTATAACTAAAATGTAGGGTACATTTATTTTGTAACTATTTAAAATGCATTATCAAAAATAACTAAATAAAGATAAATAAAAAATGTATTAGTATCAAATTATTTCTTATAATAAAGTTAAAGTTCAGTTAGTAAAATCAGAAATTTATTTATGCTTTTATTTAAAGTATATGTATTTTATAAATCAATTTATAACAAATTTTTTTTTGTTTTTAAATAATTTTTTTTCTTTTGACTTATTTGGAACTTAACTAAAACTTAAAACCTTTTACACATATTTGAAATTTAGCAATAAAACAAAACAATTAAAATACTAAACATTCGTTGTAAGTTATGCCACAAAAAAAGTAGACCACACAAATGTAACAAAACACTTGATGTCAGTTGACACAATTTATGGTGCAATATTAAACAGAAAGTAGTAGAAGACAATTCAAGCAAAAAATCTGTTAACAATTAAAAAAACACATTGTCTATGTTATTATTGTTATTATTTCGCCATGAAATATACAAAAGGCGCCGGGTAACTAGACCATATGCGCACAATCAAGGAACATTTATTTATTTTTCATAAATATTAAAAAAAAAAATAATTATATACTAAATGATTTTAAATTATGAATATTGAACTATCTAAACATCTTGAATACCATGCCTTCGGAGACTACGCCTTACATTTACAAAAAATAAATATTTATAAAAATTGGTTATTAAATGTAATTAGATTATGAATATTGAACTAACTAAACATCTTGAAAACAATGGCTTTAAGAAATATTTTTAAGTATTTTCGTGAGTTCCAATGTAAAACCAAAAACTAAGCATTTCAACGATTGGTAACAAGGACAGTCAAATAAGATGTGAACAACTGAGGATTATACCACAATGAGTACATGTAGGCAGAGATTCTTTCTGCAGAATGTAAAGGTGTGCTCAATAAAGAAATTTTTAAGATGGCGCTAAAAATTAATAGCGAAAAGATTGAAGATTTTTGAGCCTATAAACTATACTACGAAATTATTATTGTACAATATCCATTTCCCACTTCATAAATATATATATTCTGAGTTTTTATGCATAGCGAAGTCGATCGAGCGATGCCCGTCTATCCGTCCGTGTGCTTGTTGAAATTAACTTTGCCAAGGCACTAGATAAGCTATAGAAAATTAAAATAAAGTTTTCTGTTGAAAATCAGCAAGATCGGTCCAGGGGCAGCGGGCAAAACAACATGTCTGCCTATAATTTGTCCACATTTTTTTTTTAAACTTTCGTTTGTATTCCTGCAGGTGATTGTCTATACTAAGTGCTAAGAATACAATTGAAAGTTAATGGAACAACAATTCTAAGCAAAATTTACGATTCTCTACGCTTCTTTTGATCAAAGAAACTTATTGCTAGAAAAGACTACTGCCAGAATTTCCTCACTGTTCATCAGTATACGTCTGACTTATCAATTAAATATATATAAATGAATTCTAAGTGATTTTAATGCACACCCAAATACCGAACACTCAATTCTCTTCGACAACTAGCCAGATGAGTTTGACATCGCTTCAGCAAACGAAAAATTCTCTACAACCGATAAAAAAGGTAAATGCCTAAACGACCAACATTTTTATTGTCTGCTTGTCGTTACTTGCCTACACGTAATTGCAACCCCAAATCTCTAAACTGTAGGGAATCCAAGTTACTTCGCAGAAACCCATAACAGTGCACAATCTTTTATTTAGATTTTTAAGCAGAGTTTTTTATATTTTTGGTTTATCTCGGAAAGCTGGGTGCATCTCTTGCCGAGTAAGACTCAGGTCTTTCGTATTTTGCTGTTAAGCCAGCAAGGAATGAATGAAGTTGTTTAATTTCCGTAGGTAAGCTACGTACATGACCTATATAATCATCTAAGTTCTTAAGCATCAGTATTAATATTCCATTAGGTCCTAAAACTTAAGATGGCTTCGATGTTTGGAACCTTACTCTATGCAAGAGTCTAGCACAGCGTTAGATCGTATACCGCTCGCATCTCTTCATTCTATTCATGTCCGGTTGCTCTATAAATTAGTTCCAGTATTATTTACGGTCCGATGTGGTGTTTTCTATTGAAGGATTCGATAGAAATCTAATTGTAGACCAGAACATGTTGACTTCAGCGTTTAGGTTGGTTTTTTTAAGCAATTTACCCATTTATTATTTTTGTATTCCGTTACCAACTTGCTGATAGTTGAAGCCAGAAAGTGCGTCTTTAACACCGAACTCTTCCATCCAGTGAAAGCTACTCGGACTTTTGTTCGCACCGTACATCAGAAGGAGATGTTAAATCAATAAACTTACGGTAAACAAATTTTCCGAAACCATTGTAGTCTGCCTTTTTGGGACAGTGACTATAAAGTTTGTCGGTTTATGGAAACCTAAATTGGGCCATCAAAATTTTTAGAAATAAAAATTTTTATATTAGTTCGCACTTCATCTAATTCTCTGAAATGGTTGTGGAGTATAAAAATTTTAAATCGGCCATTATGAAACAACATTAATATATTGTAATGGTTTAAGAGTTCAATATTGTCTTTTAATAGCATTTTACACAATTTTTTCCTAAGTAAGTTTAAATATAAACAAAAGTTTAAAAAAGCTTTGCACTTTCATTTTATTATCCGGATGAAATACTGATTTACAAAAATAAAATATTGGAAAATAATCCACAAATGTTTTTTTTTTCACTTATTTCATTTAGAATTGAATAATTATAAAATATTCCTGATCAACAGTTTAATTTTTACAGAATTGTGTTGAAACGCACTGAAAACATCAAACTTATGTATATGAAGCAAAAATAATGCAAATATTACTTCAACGTAAATGTAGTTTGATAGCTGTTGAATTATTCTGTAAAGGCGCATGATATTTCTAAAAAAACAATAAGAAATTATTAAAAATATTATAGATTTATAAAAATTTTAACTCTTTGCAATATAAATGTCAGATTTATGTAAAACAATGCCTTCAGGCTATATGTAAATTCTAACAAATATATTTTGTTACGCATAATTGTGACAAATACACAGTTAGAGCAATAACTTAACACTTACCTTAACAAATCTTTTAAAATTTGGTAGAGTTTCATTTAAAGTTTCCGTTGTATTACTTGAGAGATTTTTAAACTTATAATGGGATTTGTCAGCAAATTTTAAACCGTTATTGAGAGATAATTGTTGTATTTCGATGGCATCTCTTAATGATTCCAACCATTGGCGATGTTCTTCAGTTAGAGTAATTTCAGCATCTGGATCAGTTTTTATTTCCGATTCGGTTTTAATAATATTTTCATCCTCATTTTCATTTTTAGCTAAGGCCGAATTTTCTCTTTTAATATTAATTTTGCCCAAAGAACTCGATATCCACTCTATAGCAGAAACTTTGCGCGGTAAAATTTTCGGCTTAGGCATTTGTAATGGCGGCTTTTTGCTAATAACAATAATTTCTTGTGTAGGCTCGATGTCATTGCTGTCTTCATCCACTTCAATAGTCCTGGTTGGTTTTTTAGTTGTAGACGATTCCTTGAAACTAAATAAATCGTCCTTTCCTTCAGCTGTTTCTACGTCATCATTTTTGCGAGATTTTTTTTCTTTTTGCGTATCACCAAAACTAAAAAGATCATCTTCATTTCCTTCATCATCTTCATTTAAAACTGCAATTAGGGGTCTTTTGCGTGTTTCTTTACTAGTTGAGGGCTGCTCTTCTGTTTTATTGAGTGAATTTAAAGTTTTATTTTGTTTCTTTTGTAAGAATACGTTACTGTTTGAGGTCTTGGTAATAGCTTCATTAGCGCCCTCATCCACTTTTTCCATTTCGACGTCTGTGTTGTTATATGGTTTCTTAGATTGAAATTGAAACAAATCTTGATCATCGCTTTCATTTAAATCAACACTCGCTATTATTTTGCGCTTTCTTGGGTTTTCGACTGCTGTTTCAATTGTGGATAATTTAACAGTTGACTGTTCATCTTTGTTGGGAGTGGGATTTTGATTTTCCGGATTAACGTAAGGAGTTGATGTTACTAAGTTATCATTTGTTTCAGAAATAACTAAATCCATCGACTCAGTGTTTACGCTAGGAGTACTCTTTTCATCAGTTAAATCAACTTGAGAAGGTTCATTTGATGAATTATTTGGGACTGTCAGAGACATCGTTTGAGACATTTTAAAGCAAGGATTGCAGTATTTATCTATTGAACAATGTAAAATGGCCAAACCAATTTCATATTCTGGTATAATGCGTTTGGAGTTTGACTCTAAAAATTCTATATCAACATTAAAAAAGAAAGAAAACAAAAAGCTAAATTAAAAGCTAAATAAAAGAGCTTCCTGAAAGTCCTTGCTCTTTAGTTTAGTTGTAAAAAACTACAAACATAATAATAAAGTTATCGATTTAGAAAATTAAAACATTTTTAGAAATTTAAATACGGAAGAAACAACAAAAAAAAAATCTAACTCTCTAGAAATTAGTTTGTAAGAAATAATTTTACCGGCAATTGTTCCAATTGTTTCAGAACTTTGTGTTTGCGTTGAAGGCGTATATTGTACAACCACAACTTTATCTTTGATTAGAAATGCTTTTTGTACACCCGTGTTGAGATCCTTAGATACACCACCGGCAAGCTTTACTATTGGACTATACATATCGAAATGTCTTCGATTCAAAAAAACAAAGGTCAGACCTTTAAAGAGTGATCGTCTTTTAGCCTTGGAACTAAAATCAATGCTATTATCACCAAAGTCTGGCCTATACGATTCAGTTTTAGGAAGAGTGGTTTTAATACTATTAGCAGCACTCAATAAATCTCTCCAATAATTTAACGTAACAACCTCTTTTTGTTCGATAAGTGCATGAAGCAATTTCATTGTAATAGAAGCTTCTTTCATGGTTAGGTGGGTACAGTTGGAAGACCACTGGTCCAGAATCTTTCCGCCTAATGACTCTATATACGTCCTTAGTCGCAAATTATCCTCTCTGATTAAGGCCGAAGCCACCGTTTGTATTGTCATGAATTGAACTTTCCATATATTTTGTAAACGGCCGAAACGTACTATGTCATTGTTTTTTAGAGATATTCTACGTCCTTTTTCAATGGCTGTATTACTTTCAATGTTTTTATTGAGGAAAGTGCCGTATTTTGAACCCAAATCTTCCAATTCCAATTTAAAGTGTTCATCACTTTCGACTAAATGAAAGGCTGCATGTGCACGGCTGACACAAATGTCATCATGCAATTCAACGTCAGCTCCTAAACGTCCCACTGAGTATTTAAGCTTTTCTGGCAAAAAACATACAGATTCGCCTGCAAAATGCAAAGATGTGAAACAAGTTTAAATACGCACAAGTTGTTTATATTACCGCTTGTTGTATGAGTAATAAACCACATTTTAATTAATTCTTTTTCAAATTTTCTTATTGGATCTTTTGTTAAAATATATCAAAATAAATTGTATAGCATAAAATTTTTTGCTTAGTTTTACGTCTAAAAACAAAAGGTTTTGAGAAAATGCAAACAATTAATTGTGTATGTGTTGTACGTTCGATATCGATTGTAACAAAGCCGATAAATAAATGCAAATGGCGGTAGAGCTGCCACTCTGAACCAAACGGAAAATTGACATCATTTACACATACTGCTTGAATCATGATTGCGAAGCACGCTGTTTACACGACACATGCTACATGCTTCGATTGGACATCTGCACAAAAACTGAAATAACTCTCAAATAATTTGTTCAAAAACTTTATTTTTCTTTTTAATTTTGTTTGTTTGTAATTTATTACATTTAAAATTTTAATGAAATTAATTGTGTTTTATATTACACATATCCACACACAAATTTAAACATTGTTTTTCTTTTTTGTTTACATTTTATACAGCTAGTTCAGATAAACTTGCGATAAAAATTAGAGAAGACATAAATTTTTACTGCTTCGTAAGTAGATTCAATATGAATCTACCAGCTTCGCTCTCATAATTTTGTATGCCGAAGCATGTAGATTCGCTCATGATTGGAGTGTGAAGCAAGAATAGAGAGCGAAGCAGGTGCCGTGGAAACATACTATGACGTAGGTTGCACGAAGTTTCAAAGCAAGTTTTTAAGCTAGATGTCAAGAAAACACTGACAGATGTTTTCTTGAATGTAATTTGAAGTACTCAATTGAACGAAAACTTGAAAGCAAATTCTCAGCAAGTTTTTAAAGTGTGATTGTATTGGTTAAAAAATGAGAGAAATTTTAAGCTTTATTGAAAATTTGATCGTGTGACACCCTAGTTATAGCGCCCACAACTTCACAAAATAATGCACTCAGAATCGCGACAGGATGTGTAAAAATGACGAATATATATCACCTTCATGAAGAGACTAGGATGTTTTCGGTCAGACGACATAACGAACTACTGACTAAGCAATACCTAGTGGCTTGTCACCTACCCAGTCACCCTAATCACGAGATGTTATTGCGGGATCCACCATCCCCCCAGATACCCAAAAGCTATTACATCGACAGGCGGTCCTAGACACCATAAATGGCTACAGATGGAATAAAGTCCTGATTTCAGAAAATGAGAGGCTTCTGCCCAGGCAAACAAGATCAGTTCTGGAGCAATTAAGAGCTGGCTGGTGTAGTATCCTTAACTGCTACCGTCAACGAATAGTTACCGGCACTTTAAACCGTTGCCCAGCCTGTCTCCAAAGCCCTTACGACACAGTGCACTTATTTAATTGTCCCAATAGGACCACTAATTTACGCCCTTTGGACCTATGGATACGACCGATTGAGGTTGCGCAATTTCTCTACCTCCCAGTACCACCTAATGACGTACATAATTTAGTTTTCTTTTGCTTTTGTTTTATATCTTTTCAAGAAAGAACTCTTGTTAACAGCAGAGCTATAACAAAAACAACAACGATAAAAATCAAAATACTTGATAATTTTTATCTTTTTTTTTTTTGTTTTAATGTTACTCCAGTCTAATTTCGATAACTTGAAAACAGATGGAGACTCTAGCGGCGAGCACTAGAAAATTATTTGGTTGTCAAATTGACAAAACTGCCATCACCAATTATTTGCTAAATCAAAGTGTCCGATATTCTTTAAATATCGATTTTGATATCTTTCAGAAAGTTGATTAATAGCATGTTCACACGGAAAAATGAAGCACTTGCTTCGCTCTTCGTATCATGATTGCGAAGCACGCTGTTTACACGACACATGCTACATGCTTCGATTGGACATCTGCACAAAAACTGAAATAACTCTCAAATAATTTGTTCAAAAACTTTATTTTTCTTTTTAATTTTGTTTGTTTGCAATTTATTACATTTAAAATTTTAATGAAATTAATTGTGTTTTATATTACACATATCCACACACCACTTTAAACATTGTTTTTCTCTTTTTGTTTACATTTTATACAGCTAGTTCAGATAAACTTGCGATAAAAATTAGAGAAGACATAAATTTTTAATGCTTCGTAAGTAGATTCAATATTCGCTCATGATTGGAGTGTGAAGCAAGAATAGAGAGCGAAGCAGGTGCCGTGGAAACATACTATAATACTGAATACGCACCGGATTTTTCAGTAGTGAAGAAGTTAACAAGATTGTCGTATTTGGTAATCAGTGGATATTTTTCTCTTTGTCCATTGTATTTCGTGCAATGGAATAGATGTGTGTGTTATCTTCAGTAGTATTGCATTGTTGGCATAAGTCGTCAGGAAAAATGTTCATCTTAGCCAACGTACTTTTACAAAAAGAGTGACCAGTTAATAATATGTTAATTAGTTTAATCTCCAAAGGTTTAAGATTACTGTGATGTGAAAACCATGTTTTTTTTTTTTTTTTTTGTTACATTTGGAAAGATTCTTCCAAAATCCTTGCCTTTCTCGAGTATTCGGCTCTTGTAGTCGTCGTTCCGTTTGCGAAAAAGATCTCTTTCGATTGTTTTTATTGCGTCCCTTAATGGATACTTTACATCAATAAATGAACCATTTTCATGAGCATTTTTTGCCGCTTCGTCAGCCATTTCATTATATTCGATATTAGAATGTCCTGGGATATAATGCAATTCTACGAATAAGATAATTATCGGAAAAGTTTTGCTTTAAAGCCAAAATTCCGCTTTTACTGTCTGATAGGATTGCGATCTTAGAAGCATTTATATTAATTGAAAATTCGATGGCTTTTTCAATAGCCAGTAATTCTGCAGACATAGAAGAAAGAGAGAAATCCGTATAAAAACTGCGTGATATCCCCGTATTCATCTGAATAAATGCCACTCCCGAGATGGAATCATGAACTGAGCCATCAGTAAAAAGAATTTCATATCTGTTTGTTTGAAGGTTTTTAATTTTTTCTAAAAATAATAGTTTTGTGTTGGAGGTCGACTTCATTAAACCCTTATAAGAATCTTCGTAAAAGCTTATTTTTGATGAATATATACGGTAATCATTGCACGGATGAATTTTGCGGAAAATGTGTCCATACAGACGAAAAATATTGGTGTAGCTGGTATTAAAACTGATGTTATTTTCACTCAAAAATAATTCTGTAGCCGGTAAACCAAAAGCAAACACTTTGGCCAGTTCCTTGGCAGTGGACAATTGCATTCTGTATTGTGGTGGTAGTTCTGCAGCTAGGTGATATATAACATGAATGGGAGTTGAACGGATCAACCCAAGGCACCTCCTTAAATTAGCGTTTATTGTAGTTCTAATTTTGTTTAGGGCATATGATGACAAATTCGCAAAGGAAGAGGCTGCATATTCTATTTTTGAAAGACTGTATGCTTTGATAAATTGTAACGCTCTTCTGGGATGGATCCCAGATAATTTTTATCATGAAACTACTGTCATAAATTTTTTTTTTGGTAGCAAAAGCTGTATAAAGCAAACGAATAATCTTTCTGGGAAATATACAAAAGTTTGACATGTCTAGCAATATGAATTGCAACAAGAAAGAGTGCTTCACAGTAGCTAACATTGAATAAAACATGCTCATGTTTTTTTCAATGTTTTCTCGTGTGTATTTAGCATAACAAAAGCAATAAAAAACAAGCAGCTTAATTCACTATCTATATCGCTGTCAATATTTATTTTTTTAATGCTAAGCGTTGACACCGCGTTATTTTGGCGTGCAGTTTAATTATCTGATATCTACAGCCACATAGAACCCTAGCTAGCTAACGCACATACATACTTTACAAAATTTTTGCGATAAGAACACCATTTATATATAATGTTTTCTAAGGTGTTTAGATAACATACAAATATTAGGTTTGATACTAAATAAAGTCCAGGATAGACTATCATACTCAGTTGTACGATCTGTCAAAAATTGCATGTGTGCTCAAAAAGTACGATAGTGTGGACTAAAATTGTACGTGTGTGACAGACTTTTTGACAGATCTGTACGATTTTATAATCCTTTAAAATAATTCATAAAATGATTTTTTCTATGCGATCGGAGTTGATTTTTTTGAAGAAGAGGAGAAAGCAACAACAAAGTATTAAAAGCATCTGTTTTTTGCATCTTTTTTGTATAATAGTGTGGCACGCATGACGTCATTTTGAAACGATTTTTAAAGTGGGACAGAATTTTGTCAGATTTTTGTGTGATTAAATCGTACGATTGTGCATGATAGTGAATCCTGGTCTTAAATAATTATAATTCTTTGAAACTTATTAATCACTGTTAACTTATCAATATTTTTACTAAAAAGCACAACAATTTTTTAAAATGATGTGATAATGATAAAAAACAGCTTTATTTATCAGATATGGCTGATGACATTGATAATTAATTAGTCATGTAGTTAATTTGTTCCATGTTCATATGAATTCGAATTGCTCATGTACTATGCTATATTCATGGCAAACAATTACCAGGTGACAGCTCAGGCGATTTAATCATTACTGTCAAACAAATATAAAAAATCTGTTTTTGGTTCGCATCGCACGTTCACATCTGAAATTTCATGTAACATGACAATAGCAATAAAATAAAATTAATTTTTATATCATAATAAATTTATTATAAACTATGAGCTTTGACGATTATATCATGACGTTAATATAATATTAATAAATGCATCTACACAGGATGGGTTTTCATCATAACATAATATTGATTATGAACAATTGTTATATTAATATATAAATTCTTTAGGTTTGGACTCCCTGCAAAAAATATATTTGATACTTTTTTGGGCAACTATTCCAGGCACTGTCAAATCGTGTTTTTCTTTCTATCGAGTTGTGTACTGTTGGACTAATTGATATTTTTGTAAAAGTTTGCAAAAACTTAAACTTCCCAGGATGTCGTCTTCTATAGAAATACCTCTTCGTGACACAGATGAGGTAAATGGTTGAATTTTAACAAAATAAAATGAATATTAATGTTTTTTTCTTATTAAGGTAATAGAGGTTCATCCCGATCAGCTACCGGAATGCCAAGAAGTCTTGAGTATTTTAAGACAGGAACGTTCTCAACTGAACACCTGGGTAAATGTAGCAGTAAGTATTTGTTTGTATCTTCTTCTCGGAGTATCCATTTAATTTTGTTCGTCTAAAATTTCAGTTGGCTTATTATAAGCAAAACAAGACAGATGATTTCATTCGTTTATTAGAGACTGCCAAGGTGGATGCCAACAAAGATTACAGGGATTATGACAAAGATCAAATGCGATGTTTTGACATGTTGGCAGCCCATTATGTTCAGGAAGCTAATCGCGAAAAATCCAAGGACAAGAAAAGGGAACTATTCATGAAGGCTACAAATCTTTATACGACTGCTGATAAAATTATAATGTATGACCAAAACCATTTGTTGGGTAGAGCTTATTTTTGTCTTTTGGAAGGTGATAAAATGGAACAAGCCGATGCTCAATTTAATTTTGTATTAAATCAATCTCCATCTAATATTCCATCACTTCTTGGCAAGGCTTGCATTGCTTTCAACAAAAAGGACTACCGAGCTGCTTTAGCTTTCTACAAAAAAGCTTTGCGTACTAATCCCAACTGCCCGGCTAATGTTCGCATGGGAATGGGTCATTGCTTTTTGAAAATGAACAATCAAGAAAAAGCAAAATTGGCCTTCCAGCGAGCTTTGGAATTAGATCCAAATTGTGTGGGTGCTCTCATAGGTTTGGCTATTCTGAAGTTGAATCTTCATGAGCCGGAATCTAATAAAATGGGTGTACAGATGTTGTCTAAAGCGTACACTATCGATTCAACCAGTCCTATGGTTTTAAACCATTTGGCGAATCATTTCTTTTTCAAAAAAGATTACCAGAAGGTTCAGCATTTGGCTTTGCATGCTTTCCATAATACCGAAAATGAAGCTATGCGTGCAGAAAGCTGTTATCAATTGGCAAGAAGTTTTCATGCTCAGTGTGATTACGATCAAGCTTTTCAATACTATTATCAGTCTACGCAAATAGCACCAGCAAATTTTGTGTTACCCCACTACGGATTGGGACAGATGTACATATATAGAGGTGATACTGAAAATGTAAGTAAATAGATCAGAAAATTTAAACAGAATCTTTTAAAAATTTTTTCGAATATATTTGTGCCTTAATTCATCTAAAAACATTTCAATTAGACAAGCTTTTAAATCTAAAATTTTTATAATTCCTAGGCCGCGCAGTGCTTTGAAAAAGTGTTAAAGATTCAACCAGGCAATTATGAGACAATGAAAATTCTTGGTTCTCTTTATGCAAACTCGAATTCCCAGACAAAACGAGACATGGCCAAAGCTCATTTAAAAAAAGTTACTGAACAGTTTCCCGATGACGTTGAAGCTTGGATTGAATTAGCTCAAATTCTAGAACAAAACGATTTGCAAGCTTCGCTGAGTGCTTATGCAACAGCTTCAAACATTTTAACGGATAAAGTTAAAGTTGAAATACCAGCTGAGATTCTAAATAACGTAGCAGCTTTACAATACCGTATGGGTAACTTAAAAGTTGCTAAAGAACGTTTAATGGAGGCATTGGAAAGAGCTAAATCAGAAGCACCAAATGATGCACAATATTATGATTCCATTTCAGTGACAATGACATATAATTTGGCACGTTTAAATGAGGCAATGAGTAGTTTTGATGTGGCCGATAAGCTGTATAAAGACATTTTAAAGAAACATCCTAACTACATTGACTGTTACTTGCGTTTGGGTTGCATGGCTCGTGATAAGGGCTTAATTTTTGTAGCATCTGATTTTTTTAAAGATGCTTTAAATATAAATAATGATAATCCCGATGCTAGGTTGGAACAATTTTTATTTTAAAATTTTGTACATTCATGCTTTAAATTAACTATTTTAGATCATTGTTGGGAAATTTGCATTTAGCGAAAATGCAATTTGCTTTAGGCCAGAAGAATTTCGAAACAATTTTAAAGAATCCTGCTACATCCCAAGATGCTTACTCTCTGATAGCTTTAGGTAATTTCTCACTGCAGACCTTACATCAAACTATAAAAGATAAAGACAAGGAAAGAAAACATCAAGAAAAAGCTTTGGCTATTTATAAACAAGTTTTACGTAATGATCCACGCAATATTTGGGCTACTAACGGTATTGGTGCAGTTTTAGCTCATAAAGGTTGTGTCATTGAAGCGCGTGATATATTTGCGCAAGTACGGGAAGCCACCGCAGATTTCTGTGATGTATGGTTAAATATTGCTCATGTCTATGTAGAGCAAAAGCAGTATATTAGTGCCATACAAATGTATGAGAATTGCATGAAGAAATTTTATAAACATCATAACATTGAGGTAATGCAATATTTGGCTAGAGCTTACCTAAGGGCTAATCGGCTAAAAGAAGCCAAAATGGTCCTATTAAAGGCCAGACGAGTTGCACCACAAGATACGGTATGCTTTCTTAAAAATAGTCATACTTTTATTGAACTTTTGTTTACATACAGGTTTTGTTATTCAATATTGCTGTAGTTTTACAACGCTTGGCTATGGCCATATTGAAAGATGAAAAATCTACTTTGGAAGTTGTCTTGCAAGCTGTACACGAATTGGAATTGGCACAAAAGTAAGTCGTCGATATTTCCATAATTTTTTTATAATGTTTTATTATTTATTGACAGATACTTTCAATATCTCTCAATACATGGCGATAAAACGCGTTTTAATATTGAAGTGGCTGGCTTAGAGGCCAATCAATGCCAAGATTTGTTGTCACAAGCACAATATCATGTCTCCAGAGCTCGACGCATTGACGAAGAAGAAAAGGCTCTTAAACGCAAACAAGAGGAAGAACGCTTGGCCTTTAAATTACGCCAAGAAGAAGAGCGTAAACGACGTGAAGAAATCATTAAATCTTCACGAGAACAAATGTTAGCAAAACGTCAAGAATATGTTGAAAAAACCAAAAATTTGATTATGACGCTCGAAGTACCACAGGAAAAGGAACGTAAAAAAGGTTAGTATATATTACCATAACTTTTTATTTTTATCTAATTTTTCAATTGTTTGATTTACTAATTTGTGTCAAAGGTGGTGGGCGACCTCGCAAGGATGACATAGTTTCAGATTCCGAAGACAGTGATGCTCCCATGGAAGGTGGTGAACGACCGCCCAAACAAAAGAAATCTAAGGGAGAACGCAAGAGAAAGGAAGGTGGCGGGCGTAAACGAAAAGCTGTTACTTATGACAGTGACAGCGACGGTGTCGGCGGTGGTCGAAAGGAAAAACAACAAAAAAAGAAAAAACAAAGCAAAAAAATGGATGAGAAACTTTCTGCCAAACAGCGCATGAAGATCGTGTCTAAGGCAACAATATCAACCAGCGAATCCGATAGTGATACTGGTAGTGGGGCTCCAAAACGTAAACGCAGCATCAGCCGATCTGGTAGCGGCAGTGCATCAGATGCCAGTGTTGGTAGTGTTAAGCGTGCTCGCAAGCTAATTGTTTCTGGCAGTGATTCAGATGCTTCCAAGTCCGATTCAAAATCCAGATCCGTTTCAAGATCTCGTTCGCGTTCGGGTACACGCTCTAAGTCCGGCAGCCGTTCTCGAAGTCGTTCCAGATCGAAGTCCGGCAGTCGTTCACGATCTCGAAGTGTTAGCCGTTCTAGATCACGTTCAAAGTCCGGTTCTAGGTCAGGTTCGAATTCAAAATCTGGCTCGGATCGTAGTCGTTCGGCTACACCAGAAAGTAATTAGATTTATGAGCTCAGACATTTATATGTTTGGAGTGTTTTTTATTGTATTAATAATTTAAAATAAATAAATGTGTTTAAATAAACAATATTTTTAAATTAGCTGTGTTAATGCAAAAATTATTTCTTATCTCTTATCTTTTGCTTTTTTTATTATACAAAACTCTTTCTTTTTCAATGACGCTATTTTCTATAGCAATTGCATTTCGGTTATATTTACTACCTTCTTTTTATCTAATATGAAGATTTAAATCTAAAGAAATATACCTAGTACCCATATATACTAGCTTAAAATAGTAGTTATACTTATTTAGTTACATAATTAAACATGTCAGCAGACCTTATGTAATTCGCAATAAAAAAAAAAAATAAATCGGGATCAAACTCTTAATTATTTAGTTTGTTTTGAATATAAAATTTGTGAATTTTCTATAATCATATCACCCACTATTGCAGCCATAGGTTTAGAAGAACGAAGTACAAAGGCGTGATTGATTTTCTTTGTATCCAGTTCAGCGTCAATTTCAGGAAACAGCTCCTTAATTTGGGTAAAGTATTTAACCGGAACCCATCCATCTGTTGTGCCATAGTAAAACTTCAGTAAATTTATATTCGTTCTGATAATATCCTTCTGCAAGCCACGCACCCGAGCCATTTCATCTTCAGCTAAAAAAACGACTTTTTCACAAACCGAAGGTTTCGAATATTTCAATGCGGTGCCAATGAAGTAGTTTGGTATGGCTGCAAGCCAAAAGTATATTTGTATAAGAAATATTCTCAGTACTTCTGGCAAGCAATTGAAAAGTGTAATAAGAAAACCGAACACAGAATATAAGGGCAAGGCTATTTTTGTGAATATCCAACCATTGGGTGACTCAATCATACGCTCAACAGTCGGAAAAAGTAGATAACACTTTTTAATACGTTTACGAATCGACTCACATTGCAACATCTGCAAAATCATCCATGCTCCAATGGAATGACCCATTAAATGTATTTTTACATCAGAAGGTACATATTTTTCAATAAATTCGATTTTATGACGTACTTGACCATCTAAATCGAACAGTTCTTCATTGCCCTTTAACTGTGGCACTTCCCTTAAACTTGATTCTGGTGGATCATCGTGGCCTAATTGTCCTACAATATATAAAACAATAGAAATTCTTAGAGTTTGTAAAATTTATCATTTTACCTATCACCCATACTGGAATATTTTCCTCTAATCTCTTGTGCAATTCTCCACAAAATTCTGTGTAAAATCCAGGTAAGCCAGGATTTCCCGTAATGCAAATTGCCACTTCTTTCACGTCATCCATTGATTCCTCAATCCAGCTACCCCATGTTATGACGTGTGTTGGTATATTGCAAATATTTACAAACGCCTCTTTCATTGCTTAAAGACTATCTTTAACTGATCCCCGTCGTTGAGTAATAACCGATTAAATATTTATATTTAACTTAATAAGCTTAATTTAAAATAAATTACACGTCAATTAAATAATAGAAAAATCAGCATTTAGTTAAGTTTACTTCTTGTATTTTGGAACAGCCGGCTGTCTTCATAATTCAACTATGGCAATGATGCCAGACCTGTGCTATTTGCAAATTAAGTTTAGCATGTCACTACGATTTTACGTATTAATAACAGTGGAACAATTTTATTTTTTGTTATGAACACAAAGTTACTGAAAACACACATTAAAGTTAAAGCTTAACACTATGAATCATGATAAGTTTATAACACCATTACCCAAATGGTGGAGATTTGGTAAAAAGAAGGGCATTTTTATATAATTCACTTTATTTATTATGATTATGATTGTACAAATGAAGTTGAAAGCCATAGATTAAATACAGAAGATTTACCATGTTAAAATTGGAAAGCATGCTTTTTTAATATCTTTGATTTTCTTGTTGAGATTTCTTTTAAGCACGATTTCTTTTAAAAACGAAAATATTATTTACAAGGATGAAAATATTCCATAAGATGAATGCATTACTTTTATAATATATATACTGCACGACAATTTAGTCACTAACCCCGTGCGAATTTGGATAAAAAAGTAGCTTTGATCCTTAGTGCAAATCAATTTAAAAACATAAGTAGATGCGGTGCTTTCTTTGTGATTTTTGACCTAGATATTTTTTATTTGGGGGAAAAAACCGGATATTAAAAACATAAAAAAGCTGTGTTACTTTACATGCGCTGAGCTTTTCATTCATAATATTTACAACCCTGGCGTTCGACGTTAGTTGCCCGTTAGCCGGCAGAATCCGGTTAGTATTCAAGAAAACTTTGATTCTTAAACATCTTTAGCGCGAATAAGCGGAAAAAGCCTACAAACTTTTAAAAACGAACCTGCTAAACAAAAACGAAAATATATATTTCTATATTATTTTGCATAAGAAAAACACAGCCACAAATATAAGGAGCAAACAAATATAAGGAGCCTGATGTGTTGGTCTTATGTTCACATACATTTTTAATTGGCAACAAATGTAAAAATTTTGCCTAATTGAAATTAAAATCTTTAACGGAAATAAAGTTAAATGCAATATTTATAAAGAAAATGTCGACATAAATGGTAATGAATGTAAAAGTAAAAACAAAATGGTCATTATGAAGTCTTGTTGTTATTTCAAAAATGTATGGAATGGTAGTTTTGCAAGTGGTATTTATACAACGGTAAGTGTTAATTTAAAATTAAATTCTTTTGCCAGCTTTTGTCAAAACTAGGGATACGAAACGAAATTAAAAAATTAAAAAATAATTTTTATTGCTTTTCAACAACAACAAGATACTGTTGATATAAAATATATGTCTTATTGTAATATGGAATGATTTTTCTGTTTAAAATCATACTTGGCTTTTTTCATTACCATTTAAATGTCGTTGGCATTGTTTCAAATAATGAAAGTGAACAAAGTTTTTTTATATCTTTTAATCGTTTAATCGGTTCTTTCTAATTACAATTAAATAAAAAACAAGTAGGAGTGCTACATTCGGTTATGCCAAATCTTGTATACCCTTCACCATGTATGTTAAACAATTAACTCCAATAAAAAAAAAAAAAAACTATTTGGGTAGAGAATTAAGAAAAAGAAAAATAAAATTAAGTAGTATATTTAATTTTACATAAAAATCTCACCGCATCTCAATTATTTTAAATTTTTTTCTAAAAAATTTTAGCATTTCTTAAAAGATCCCCTTAAAAGCTTTAAAATGATGAAAAATCTTACTTTTTATAATTTGGAAAATATGCATGAGCGCCGATTTTTTCACTTGATTTTTTGTTTATTTTGTAATTATCTTTCGCCTTATATATATTTTTTGGTGGTGTCAGGTTTTGCTGATTTTCAATAGCAAAATTTTTGAAACTATGGTGAAGGGTTTAATAATTGTTTTTACGAAACACAAATTTATAATTATAGAAGCTTTAAAATAATTATGTATAAGACAAATAAACCTTAGCACTTTTCTAGATGGATCTACATTTAAAATTTTTTAATAATTTATCAATTATATCTGACATCTCAGGTGACCTAACGTCCCATCTAGCTGGTCATATTACTTACACGAAAACAAAAAATATAATTTTATTTCCTAATTTAACAAGCACTAGGTCAGTTTTAAAATAAAAAAAAAATATTGTTTATTATTTTTTAAATTTTCTTTCAATATTTCGCCAAACCGTTGGGTGGCATCTTCAGAAAACAGGAAAAAAAATTATTAAAAATTAATTTTTTTTGTGAAAACTTTTTGAGTTAATTTAACAATTTTTTTCAATTTTTGTTTGTGATTAACATTTAATTAAAAAAATGTAATTTTAAATTGTGTAATTTTTCGTGAGAATGGTTAAACATACATATTTTACCAAATTTTTGTGGTAAAAGTGATATTTTAAATTTATGCTCTACTATAATTTAAGGTGTTTTTTAATGTACAAGGACAAATGCTTATTAATGATAATACTTACTTAATCAGTCAATGGCAATGTTTTTCAACCAATTATGAATTAAATCTTTTCATTAAAAAGCGTTACCATTATTGAAAATGATGGTAATGCTAAAAACTTATTAGCATTGTATATCACTCGATTAATTAAAAGGTCCACTTAATTAATTACTCCCTTGTGTGTTTAAAATAAAAAAACATTTGTTTAAAATTTAAGTTGTTTTTCAGTTTTCAAATTACTCCCAATTGCTTGGATGTTTTGAGGCATTACCCTTTTTTATTTAGAACCGACAATTTTGTATAATTAAGAGTTATCAAAAATAGCAGCAAGAAAATTACATAATATTAGTTATACAAAAGTTGCCAGTGCCATCATAAGCTTTGAGTGATAAGCCTCGGTTAAAAAATTTAACTGGCGCATTCATAGAATATTAAAACAGACTTGAAATTTCATACTTATTTTATTTTTTATGAACTAAAATAGTCAATGATAATTGTGAGAAAATTAAGAAAATAAAAAAAATGTTCTAAAAATATACTTAAGCGAAATTCCGTAATTAGTATGATTTTGCATGGTACGTATGAAATTGTAGTTCTTATCTTATGTGATATTAAGTAAATTTCTAATACATTAAATCAAGGGAATTGAAAAATGTTAAACAGATAATTTTTGACTGAAGCTATTTTTTCAAAAATATTGTATTCGCAAAAAAAAACTAGAAATTCTGAGAGTTTTAGAGATTTTGGGATTCCAAAAAAAATTTCTTAATTTTTTGAAATCAGTCTCATTGGCATCTCAAGTCAAAACCGGGCAGATGTTCTAGCAAAAACAGTAATAGTTTTCGATAACATTTTAAATTTTAAGATAAAGAAGAAATATTGCATTCAAATGCTTTTTTTAATTAGAAGATACCTGTCTCAGAAATAAATAAAAATGTTATCAAATATGGCGTTTAACAAACTGAAAACTGCATTTTTTTTTCGGATATTTCGCTTTTTTGCACTACTTTGGGGATAAAACTATAGAACATTTTAGGACAGTGTTCTACAATCTTAAAAAAACACTACTTAATTCTCGGAGAATTCAAAGATTTTATTTTTTAAATGCGAAGAAACTCGTTAAATTTAGTTGACAGCTTTACGGTTTATATTTTGTTTTGAAAACCTTTTTAGAGTTTTTAAATTGATTAACGGTTTAAAAGATAAGGCCATATTCGTAAAAGTAAAGACTTTTTTTAAAAAGTCTTTAATATAGATTCAAATCACGTCAATAATTGGGCACCTTTTAACTTAAAGTTTTACTTTTTACTTGTTGCTATATCGAACACAATATTACTAACACTGCGCAAATTACGTGCCTTCTGACAATACTACCAAATAATATTATTGATTAAATAATATTAACAAATATTAAACGCCAATTTTTACAAATGCACAAGTGTGCAGTTAACATAAAGGTCTGAGCAATTGGGTAATATATATTAAATTTTAAATTCCTTGCTATTGTATTTTCCAAGATATATATGGGGTGATAAAGAATTAAAAAATAAAAAATTTATATACTACAAACATATAATTTTACATAAAAATGCCATCGGCTCTTAATAGGTTAAGCACAAAAAAATTTTTAAATTTTAGAAGCCCCGTAACTCGGAAAATATGGATGGGCGCCAATTTTTTTACTTGATGTTTTTTCTTATTTTTTTAATCTCTATACCCCCACATATTTGTTTTTTGATTGGGTTTACTACTTTGTTCCAAATGATGCGAAAAAATTAGAGGTAGGCGTGGTGTTTTGCCCTCTGCGTCGAAGGACATGAACCGATCTTGTTAATTTTCAATAGCACCTCTTTCGACAATACGTCAGATCGATTAGCGTATTTAAATTTCTTTTAGCTGATCTAGTGTTTCGGCAAATTTGATTTCAACAGTAACACAGACGAATTCGCTATGCATAAGAAATCAGAATATATATACGTTACGGGGTCGTAAATGGCTATTGTAGAAACTACAAAATTAGTTATACCATTTTTCCAGTTTTTGTGCTGAAGGGTATAAAAATTGTCCAGCCTTTTAAATACACATACATACATACATAGAAGGACACCTTCATATTTATATTAATTATTAACCCTGTCGAAATTTTAGTTAATTTAAAACTTATGGTTAATTAGAAACTAACTAACTAAAACAGAATGAGAAAGTACTAGCGCACTCTGCATTATGACCGGGGCACATAGAATCCGTCATACGTTAAACTGTGACGTATGGTAAATTTTCTCCCAGTGGATATCTCTAGATTTTCTGGAAATTTCTTTTTGTTCTTTCAGACTGTCTAATATGTAGAAACGGATTCTTAAAACCGCAAGACGCGACGTGTCGTTTATATCGATTATTATATGTAACTTTTAAAACTTGGCTTTCTCACTGAGGACACCAGGTTTTTTTTTGAATCCTCTTAGCTGAGCATGGCCATTAGGTTAGCTTTTAGTCAGTGAAACTTTGTAAGCCCGGATTAGAGATGCCAGAATGAAGGTTTTACCTTAATTTTAAAATTTTTTTAATCAAAATAAGATTTGAAGGTCTTTTTCTCAAAATTAAGATTTTTAAATTAAGTTTTTTGACAACATACATATATATGTAAAAAAATTTCATTGTAAATTAGTACTCTAAAACAAAAAAATTTTATAACTGCTTATGTTGACCCTCATGAATTTAATAAATGAATTTAATAAATACTTTAAGAATTAAAAAAAAAATGTTACAGTGAAAGAGTTTTAAATATTTCTAGAGCGGATAGTGAGTGAAGTTTGTAACAAATTTGATATGTCTTCCTTATTCATCTGTATCCGTTGAACAGGTATTTTCGAAAGTAAAAATAATAAAAAATATTGAAGACTTTATTCATAAATTAAGGTTTTTTTTTCGATAAATGAAGATTTTTCAATGAAAATTTCTGGCACAACTGGCCCAGGCTTTTGTTGGTTACAGGCCTTAGAGAATCTTTTAAATTTTGCAAATCTGGTTCCAAAGTTTCACTAATTTTGAACTATTTTTATTTTGTCTTACCCCAAACTATCAGCTTTATTAGATTTACTGTAAGAATGGCAACAAATCATTCGTTTATTTTGACACGCTCTGCAAAAAGGGTAATAATTCTAATTAGCAATAACCTGGCAACATTGTTTTTTTAGTCCTCCCGATTTCTAAGAAAATATTTTTTTAAGCATCTTATCTACAGACTGATGAAAAAGGTTAAAAAAGAAAGAAAAACAGTAAATGCAAGACTGATACAAACCAAATCGAAAGTTTTACTTTATATTGAAATTGTTGTGAAAATAGTATTTACTAAAATTAACTGTGAAAAACTTTAAATTTTTTATATTGTGCCAATTATAAAAAATGCTTTAATGTAAAAGGCTAATAAAGTTGAGTGATAAGCCTCCACATTATATTGCTTAACGCATATAGAAATTCTTACAAATAGTTAATTAAGAAACCTACAATGTTTTTCTTTTTAACTTTTAACAGAAAGTTTTTATTTTCTGCACATTTACTAATAGTTCAACAGCGTTTACATAAAAACAAGCCATTGTTATATTGATATTTTATTAACGTCCGTAGTAGAATATTCCCATAAACATATTAGTGTAAAACTATTAAGCAATAAAAACAAATTGTCAAGCACAAACGCTAATAGAAACTTAATGATCCTTTTGTTGGTAGACTCAGGTTTAGCATCGTCATTATACATTTCAAAAGGAAGAAAATAAATGTTAGTAAATTGGACAAATAAAATAAGTATACAGTATTATTTTTGTTCTTTAAATTTTGAGAATATTTACTCTACATAATGACTTTCAAGTACGAACGCATGATTAAGGAATTTTACGTTTCGTTTTGTCTAAACTTGATTTTTATACCCTTTACCACAAAAAGTGGAAAAAGGGTATAACTAATTTTTTCATTCCGTTAGTAATTTCTACAATATCCATTTCCGATCCTATAAATTATTTTTTTTCTGACTTCTTATCCATAGCGAAGTCGATTGAGCAATGTCCGTCTGTTTATCCGTGTTAGTGTTGAAATCAAGTTTGCTGAGGCACTAGATAAGCTAGAAAAAATTTAAATACGCCAATCGATCAGTCATGTGTCGAAAGATGTGCTAATGAAAATGAGCAAGATCGGTTCATGTCCTTCGACGCAAAGGGCAAAACACCGCGACTACCTCCAATTTTGTCACATCATTTGGAAAAATGTAGTAACCCCATTCAAAAAAAAAAAAAAAATATATGAGGCGATAGAGAATTAAAAAATAAGAAAAAAGCTTCAAGTGAAAAAATTGGCGCTCGCCCATATTTTCCGAGTTACGGGCCTCTTAAAATTTTTTTTAAATATCAATATGGGTATAATTTTAAAGCTTCTGTAGAGATTTTTTAGGAAATACTAAAATTGTTTAAAAATGATAACCCATTAAGAGCCGATAGCATTTTTATGTAAAATTATATGTTTGCAATATATAAAATTTTTTTCTTAATTTTTAATTTCCTATCACTCCAATATTTGCTTTTTTGAATGGAGTTGCTTCACTGAACTAAATTTACATAGATTATATAGGGTACATAAGATTCGGCATGGCCTAATATAGCACTCTTACTTGTTTTCTTTAAATTTTAAGGAGATTTTTTTACATAATGACTTTGATTTTTTGATAGACAAACACACAAATATTATCTACGTATTGCGCTAACGCCGGAAGGAGCAAAATGTACAGACCGACCTTAATAAAACAAAACTTAAGAGATTATTGCAAGTCATGATTTTATTTTGCTACATTTGTTGTTAATAACATCAAAACTTTTACTTATGCGTCATCCCCATTAATTTATAAGTTTGCAACATTAATGCTTTCCTGATGAGGTGTACAAAAGTAAGTAATTATATACCTTGCTACATCTTATCAAGTGGTTATCTTTTCTAAAACAACGTTGTAAATTGTGTAATGTCATCGCCTTTTAGCTGACCAAAGTAGAAATTTTGCAAAAAATTCTGACAGTCTATTACAGCCATTTAATAAAAATTGGTTTGAGAGGATAACAAAGTTTAACTAATTTGGTACCAAACGAAATAGAGATGAAGCACAATCTAAGAAGGAATTTAGAATTGTATCCATACATTAGGTGAACAAATACGAATCGTCGTAGAGGAAAACGTAGGAGCAAGAAGGATATATCAGTAGGGAGGGTGTATGTACGTACAAAGAAAAAGTGTGATGAGAGAAGATGTACATATAAGCAGAGGTAGACACGTAAGCATACATAAAAGAAGACAAGCGGATGTTAAAAATCATTTAATTGAGTAATTATAGCCACCAACCTCGCTATCGGCTTGAATATATAAGATATATATTTAGTAATTGCAAAACTACAAACATTTAGTGGTATATAGGTATAAAAAGTTGTGTAGAGATATTGATAGGGAGAGTGTGTGCAATTAAGACCAAGCAATGTAAGACCAAGCTTGAGGCAAGACGGATCACATCCGCAAAAAATATCCAACTGAGTGAGTACCATAATCAAGGCAAGATTGTTGGACAGTTTCGCAGAAACGAAAGGTTACCGTGAAACACCGGAGTGTGATATCATTAAAAAGCATCTCTAATAGTCTTAATGAAGCGTCAATCCGTTACGCGTTGAAAATTAAATAAGTTTTTAAATCAAAATATCAAAACGCCCTAACTTTTGCTCCAGTTGGTAGCTTTATTATCCTTTTAAAACTAAAACGCCCTATTTCCCTTCTCAAAACGCGCTTATTCACAGTTTTGATAAATGTTTATAGTAAAAACGTGCTTAACCAAATTTGATTAAAAGTGGATGCATATATATATGTATATATGTATATACATATATATATATATATATATATATATATATATATATATATATATATAAATATTAGAAAAATTTCATTGTTAATTGTGCTTGATTTCTTCAAATATAAATATTGATGTATTTGCATGTGCACCAGTGTTGCCAGGGAAAGACAGGGAAAAGTTACGCTTTTCCATTAAAAGTTACATTTTTAAATTTTCCTTAAATAAATTGAAATTTAATTGAATGTATATAAAATATAGTAAGAAGTTTTATACCATATTTGAGGGAAAATAACAAGGTGAGAAATTCATTTCCTGAACAAAAACAAAACGAAAAAAATATATAAAAACATATAAAAAAAAATTCATACCGATGATACTCATGAACTCAATACTAATATTTCGGCATAAAAAGTACGTGCTCTCAATAAACTTTCTTACAATTTCTGTAATATAATGTGGTACTTCCTGAAGGAAATTAGGAGACAACTTTTTCGCACGAATTGCAGCTCATATTATTTTACAGTTGGAAAGAGTTGTTGCCAGAAACATTTTTCTGTTTCTAAACATGAAACAGAAACATTTTGTAATTTCTCACAAATTGAACAGAGTAAAACTTCAGCAACGTTATATTTTCTTTCTTTCAAACTAATTTTTTAAATGGGATTTTAATTGCATGTTCAGGTAACCTTTGTTTTTAAAATCGAATTGATATTCTTACCTCAAATAATGAAAAAACGACTCTTTCAGTGATATAAATTTATTTCGTGTCCTGTACCAAAAATTATGAAAATTTGGCCAAATATAAGAACATTATACATGTTACGTGGAGTTTTCAAAAGTTACAAAAAATGTACAAAATGTAACCAAACGGCAACACTGATGTGCACATTACTTATTTGCAAAAATTTTTTCCAATGGCAACGGTTAATGTGTTTTTGCATTAAAAATTTGTAAGTTTTTATTGTCTTTTCGCTTAGTTGATTCAATTCTCATTGAGTTGATTAAACTTTGCTTTTAATATACATAAGTCATTTGAATACAAAATTTGAGAAGAATCCACTGATTAGCTATATGAGCAGTAGCGAAATGCCCATTAAGATATGCTTTCCCTGCAATCATACATTTAAAATTTTAGTTTTTAAATAATAAATATTCCATTAGAATACCTATCTACCTTTTTTTTTTTTGAATTTCATTCAGATACAAATGATACATAGAAAGGTCACCACATAAAATGGAAAAAGGGTATATCTAAGTTTGTCATTCCGTTTGTAATTTCTACAATATCCATTTGCGACCACATAAAGTATATATACTGTAACTTCTTATGCTTAGCAAAGTCGTCTGTTCGTCTGTGTTTAAATCAACTTTACCAGAGCACTAGATGAGCTAGAGAAAATTTAAAAGCGCCTATCGATCAACAAGATCGGTTCATGTCCCTCTAGGCAGTAAGCTTAACACCATGCCTGCTTCTAATTTTTCCGTATCATTTCGAAGAACGAGGTAACTACAACAGAAAAAAAAACAAAATGGAGTGATAGAGAATTACAAAATAAGAAAAGAAAAACATCAAGTAAAAACATTGGCGCTCGCCCATATTTACCGAGTTGTAGGTCTCCGAAATTTTCATTAAAAAGTTCGATTATCAATGTGGTCAATATAGGTATCATTTAAAAGCTTTTAAAGAGATCTTTAAGGAAATAAAAAAATGCTTAACCTGTTATGAGCCGGTGACATTGTTATGTATATTTATATATCGTACTTTTTTATTTTTTAATTCTCTGTTACCGCAATATTAGTTTTTTCTTATTTAATAGGAGCTACTTCACTAAACTAGACTTACTTACATGGTAAAGAATATATAAGATTCGGCATAGCCGAATATAGCACTCTTACTTGTTTAATGTAATACTAAGATTTTAACAATTAAAAATATCAATAAGGAACTTGTTGATCTTAAAAATAAGTTCGAAAAGTAGAGTTAGGATTGATTGTCTTCAATAAAAAGAATTCTTTTATTGAGACCATCCTCTTGCTATTAAACCAATTGTAAGAAAAACTTCGAATCAGTGTCGATTTCTTGGTAAACGTGGCGATAAAAAGCATTTTTTAGCAAATTTTAAATTGGACAGAGGCGAGATACCTGGCGGTACTTTAAATACTTGGCGTAAGTTTTTGCAATTTTTATGATTTTTTTCTATCTGTTTGTATATACAAACATATATGTATACTTTTAAATTTAATGTCAAAATAAAGGGCGCTTAAAGAATAATTCATGTCTATTTTTGAAGCTTATTGTAAGTTTTCAGTTACACTGTTACTCTGTGTCATAAATTAAGTTCAAGAAGTTTTTAAAAGATTACACACTTGGCATTTATAAAACACAGTGGAGAGATTTTCCTTTTATAAATTGGTGCTGTCGATGACCGTTCTTAATATGTTGATTCTTGTGCTTAAAGAACTTTTTATGTTGCAACACATTCATTACTACGAAAGATATGTCGAATAGATTTAATGACAAAGGAAATGTACCTCAGTAAGGATACAAAAGACAATAATAACATTAAACAAAGTATGCATGAAAGTTTTGATTCCATAGTTGAATGTGTTCGTGTATCAATTTTTTTATTTTTGAAATTTATCAAAATATATATGTAAATATACCCCTATGATCTCAAGACTTAAGCTTCATTTATAAAAATAACTCAGATCTTACGCATTTATTGACCTTTCTTTGTTTTAAACTAAATTGTTCAGTTTTATGTTTGTTAAGTTAATGTTTTTTGTTTGGTTTTTAAACGTTAAAAAAACCAATTTACATTTTACAAATGAATTCTTTTTTTAAATGAAAACGTTTTTTAAATCGTTATAAGCAATGCAATAATTTTTTATTTTTTATGGTCAGAGAAATCATTTAAATAAAATGACTTTATAACTCTTATATTGGCGATATTTGGCGATATTTGACAAACCATTTGGCAAGAAAGATCGAAAAAAAGCTGGCAACACTAAATGGAATTGTTTTATATCTAATTTGAATTATTTTTAATCGACTTCAATCGGTCTATCTTTTGAAACCTTATAGACAAATGCTTAAAAATTGAACAGAATATCGATAACTATGATCGTTATAATAACAAATGTAAATATTCCAAATTATAAAATAAAGAATGTCCCAATAATGCATTAAATTTGATTTATATGATCATACTTTAAAACAGTTGTAGAAAGACAGTTAAAATAACAAAGAACCTGTATTGCGTAGTCAGCTATAACAGCAAGTATAGATTTTGGATTTAGAAAATAGAGGGTCTACTAAAAGTTAATATAATTTGATGTATGTTGCCAAACGTAATAGACAAACAGCTAATATCTGCTTGAAGTCGATGTTTTTTCAAGAATTATTGCATACACATTTAAATAAATATATGAATTTAATCATAAAAAAGTTTTTTGATCTTAAGCCACATTTAATGTGCATTAAAGAATTGACTGTGGACATTTTATTTCTTATTTTTGTCTTAAGATAACTCCGACAGTCAAAAATCATATAATTTTATTTATTTTTCCAATAGTACCCACCACATTAGAACCCGAAAAGTGTTTTTTTATTTTTCCATAAATTATTTTATGTTACCTGGGATAGATGAAGTAACCTTACAATAAGTCTACTCATGATAAATGGCCAATCAAAAATAGCTGTCACAAAAACAGTATTGTCAGTTAAAGCTACGCTTTTCACAGGATATAGGCTTTGATAAAATTTATTTTTTCAATAAGGTTAGAATTTAAAAAGATTTTTATAATATTGACGTCTATTTGGGTTACACGCCGTCGAAGAAAATTTTAAATGGACAACAAAATGCATTTCTTTCCTTTATTAAAAGTGCATTTTTTTTAAAGTACATTTGTTTATTATGTCAGACTAGATTTCACTTTGCCGACACGTATTTCAGATTAGTTATAATTAGAAGTTTTATATATAAATCGTTTTCGGCAAAAAAAGTTTTAGAATGCATAACTGTTATTGTTTCCTACTAAAGATTTAATCAGAATGAGAATGTATGTACATATATATTTCGCAATATATACCTTCCTTTCAAGTAACTCATTCTATTTGCAAATTCTTATAATTTTCCCTTGTTAATAATTTTTTTAAACTTTTTATTCTTATTTCAGATTTATTTTTCTTTCTCCAGCTTAATTTTTCTTATTTATGTTTTGGACGAGTGGGAGTATTTAATGGGAAGGCGTAATAAACCCAAAGGAGAGACTATAATTGAAAAAGGCGATATTACAGAAAGTAATAATATATAATTTCCTTTTTGGAATTATTTTAATAAAACTTTTAGATAAGTTTTCTTCTTAATTTTAATTTTTAATATTAACAATATTTTTTTCAGTTCATGTAATATTTAATATCGTATTATTAATATGTTCTGTGGGTCTGGTTGCCTCATCGATAATAATGTTGTACGGCTTAAAAAAGGTACGTAAAAAGCAGAGTATTTTATTTAAGTAGTTTTTATTATTTTTCTCTTTTTGCTATTTTACAACAAACAATTTTCGTACATACTCAAGACAGTGTCGGGATTTGAACTCATAATCCTATTTTTAAAAATTATTTATACGATCCTTTTTGAAGAAATAAAAATTGGTATTATTCCATTTTTAAACAACTTGAAGACTTTTTTCTTATTTTATCAGAAACATTGCTGGTATTTAATAAAAATAATTCGCCACTTTGACTAAGAATAAAAACAAAAAAACTTTGTTTATCCAATTTCCAATATAACCAACACATAAAAGCATGTCTTATGTAAATATTCTTGAGAGCTTTTAAAATATTTAAATATTTTAATAACAAACGCTACAAACATGCGTTTTCAAATCTACCGTATAGCTCTGTTGAACCTAAAATCGAAAGTTATCGATAACATGTATCTCTACTCAAAAAGGCCAATATCTTCAAACATAAATAAAAAATTTCAATAAAATTAATTTCGCTTGGAAGCTAAATATTTTAAAATAAAGTACGTAGCAATTTTAGTAAAATGTTGATTCAATGTATAGTTCAATAATTAAAATTTTAACTGGATGTTATATAGCGACAACCGAAAAGCTTTCGTATGAACAAAAATTTTATTCCGCTAGTAATTAGCTTTCTCCTATAACACCAGTTTTCGTTGAAATAAAACATTTGTTCAAGTACAATTTTGGAGAATAAAAAAAAAGAAATATAGGTTTGTGCTTGATGAAACGGCAATTTTAAATGATTATATTTTTATTTGTCAAATATTACGAATCACAACACATTCTTTTATGAAAAAGAAAACAGAAAAAACGACCATGTTTTAGCTTAAGCAAACAAAATTAAACGTTTATGCTTATAATAACCTTCACCACAGCGTCATTTCATTTGTAATTTCTATAATATGCTTTGATGACTTGTTAAGGAATTTATTGTTATGTTTTTGCCTTTTTGACAAACATGTACGTTGCTTTTGATTGCAAATATTAGCATGGAATTTATTTATTACTAGCAGTGACAAAGACTTCGTCCGCGTGTCATTTATAATTTTCTTAAAATTCAAATTTAGAAAAATGTGTTTTTAAATATTTATTTTAAAGATCTGTAAACAGTGTTAAAAATTTCAATCTATAAAATAAATAATAAAATGTGCTGACAACTGTTTTAGTACCATTATACCATTATATAGTAAATTGGGTGACTTCTTATTTGTATCTCTATTATCTCTACAAAATATCTTATTTTTACGACACAAAACGTATTCTATATTTGAACAAAGGTTCTAAGGGACCTTCTTACAAATTTTTATTAAAAACCTTCTTGCAGTTTTAACATTATGCAAACAGAGACAAACAGACAAAAATTCCAGAAATGGGTGTTTTGTATTCCTTCTCAATTACTATATACACCAACATCAAAATTTTTAAAATATATTTTATGTACAGAAATGACCCCGTTACTGTTGTATTATATGTATAGATCACGTTGTATATTACATCTTTAGTTGCTACTGCGAAGGGTATGTAATATTCGACACAGCCTTAATTTTCTTTTAATACCTAAAAAAGATTATTTCAAGTCAAGGACAAAAAGAGGACTATAATTCTAAATAAAAATGATAATAAAAAAATCAATCATCTACCTCTCATTCTTGTATTTTATTAACACAATACTATGTATCTTAGAATGGAAAAAACATTTTTATACCTAAAGTATTTACATGTGTATGCGTACGTAGAAAACAAGTACAAGTGGGAAAAGCATTTTTTTGTTTGGCATTTCACATTCTGAGAGTGAGGTTTACAAGAAAAAAAATTTTTTTTTTAAGCACAGTATAAATTATTAATTTTAGCTGATACCTTTAAAAGTTTTTTTTTCATACAAATGGGATTAATGTTGTATTTATGTAAAAATATGAATTGTTTTTTTTATACTTTTATTATCAAAAAAGAAAAAAGAAATTTTAAGCATCTTCATATTTCAGTACATTAGAGCTGCTTATATAAAGAAGAAAAAGTTTGGTCCATTTAAGTTACAAAAAAAAAAAGGAGGTGTAAGTGCAAAGGCAAAAGAGCGAAAAAAGAAATTCAGAAGACTACTGAGAGCTAAAACCTGTTTTACGATACAATGAGTTTTTTTTAAAGTATTCAATTTTAATTTTATTAGCTAGCAGCATCAAAAACTATGAACAACTACAATTAAAACAAAAAAAAAAAAAAAAAAATAAAAAAAAATAAAAAAATTAAAATAAGTCTCCTGAAATATTTTAAATGAAATTCGAAAAGTAACCGTAAGACGAATTTGACTTTGACGATGTCATTTGGTTAATATTGAGTTTTTCTGGCAGATCTCCCGCACGGAACTTCTTACACTAATCGTTGTCTCCTTGGCCTAGTGAAATTTGACGCCTTAATCAGTTCTACTTCCTGAGGCAGAAGTTCTGACAAATTTTTAAATACTATGAATTTATTTAAAATATTAAAGAAATTTTAAAAATCGATTGTGAGTTTTTGGTGAACCCATTTTTTGTGTATGTGATTGTATGTACATATGTATTGGTTATAAGTGGTAAAAAGAACTGAAGGCCTTTTGCCGGTTTTTCAACAAGAGCTTTGTTTTCTAAAGCAAAATAAAACAAAAAATTTAGATGAAGATGATTTAAATTTTTGATGTATTACGAAAGGAAAATTTTGAGAAATATAAATGAAAAATAATATCTGGCAAATGTCCACCACGACTACGCTGATAAATGTCAATTCTTTCATCATAAATCACATTTTGACAACTTTGAAAAAAACGGGCCAATCACCAGCTGATATAGCGCATGATACAGCGACACTTTGAGCATTTAGGAATTTTCAATAATCGCTTTAGGCTTTTTCGAAGTTCAAATGTGGCAATTTTGGTTGTTGACATACCCTGATAAATGAAAACAGGCTTCGTCTGAAGAAATAATTAAAAAAAAAAACCAACGTGTTCCTGAATATGTGAATTTTGATTTTCGAGCGAAATTAAAGTAATCGAACCAATTGCTAATGTTTCTACTACGAATAACTACGTCAAAAACTCATTGTCCAAACTATCGGTGTTGGTGTTGCCACGATTAAAAAATAAAGTTTTTGTTGGAAACCCTTTAGAAGGTCTCTTTATTTTTTCTTTCGCAGCTAAAAGTATTGTCACATTCTACACATAAATATATATTTTTACATTTTCAGATTATTCAAATAAATGAGTTGTTTTATACAGATTCTATTAAATTTTTGATAACATAAACTAATGACTAAAAAGACTAATCTAATTCAAAAAAGTGATCTGAACTAAAAAATCTCTCAATGAGGAAAAAGCACAACAATTCTTTTTTCCATAGAAATTTATTAATGAGCATTAATTTTTTTTCTATAAGTCACCTTAAATCAATTAACGAAACGTATTATCCTTGGATCTCCATGTGTTCAACAACATTTTATTTATTTTTTTTTTTTTTTTTGGAGCTGGGATCAAAAACCTGAGCCGGGCTTAAAAAGCTCTATGTGCCAGCAGTTATTCCCAAAACTATTTCATGAGCCTAGGGACAAATGAAAATTTTCTGCATGATTTAGGAACTTTAAGATTCGTTTTGTCTAAATTTAATTTTTATACCCTTCACCAAAAAAAGTAGGAAAAGTTGTAACTAATTTTGTCATTCCGTTTGTAATTTCTACAATATCCATTTTCGACTTCATATTCTGACTTCTTATGTATATCGATGTCGATTGAGCAATGTCCGACTGTCCGTCCGTGTTAGTGTTGATATCAACTTTGTCAAGGCACTACGTGAGCTAGAGAAAATTAAAATACGCCAATCGAAAGAAGAGATCTTTCAGGAAATACTTAACCCATTAAGAGCAGGTAACATTTTTAAGTAAAATTTTATATTGTACTTAATTTTTGTTTCTTATTTTATAATTCTTTGTCATTCCAATATTTGTTTTTTTTATGGAGTTACTTAACTAAACTAGATTTACATACATGGTGAAGGGTAAATAAGATTCGGCATAGCCGAATGTAGCCCTCTTACTTGTTTTTAATGTCTTTAAATAAAAGTTTATTTTTAACCGCTCTTTATTTTAGGATAAACGAGCACTATTGCTGCCTTGGATAATACTAATGACTGCCGATGTTTGTGTTGATTTTTCTTATGCCTTTTATTTTATATTTAGTAAAAGAGCTAATTTTGATCCTATTGTTGGATTTATATTTACCATGGATTTATTTATTGTTTGTCTTAATGTGAGTAAAGTAAAAAATTATCAAAAGACCTAAAAAAATGAATGAAATATTTGTTTGTTGTATTGTTTTTTACTTTTTATTTATTTACTCTAGACTTATTGTGTTTTGTGTGTCGTGTCACAGTATCAGAAATATAAGGAATTCCTTAAACGTACAAGTCAGCAAATTGGTGTAAGTATTTAACTAAGCCAAATTAAAGAATTATGAGGAAAAAATCAAAGCCATATTTATTTTTTCTTAATTTCATTTAGTCTGCTGTGTCAATTGAATGTACGGAAAATAACTTTAATGATTGTCCTGCTATCACTGAAATACCCATCTCAATTAAAGTAAATGATTTAAATCGATGTACAACATCATGTATACCCACTTTACAAAATTGTACAACAATACCAACTATAGCAGAAGAAAAAGTATCGGAAGCTTCTATTTAATTATTCTTATAGTGAAATAGTTTTTTAAATCATTTTTTTACTAAGAAAGTTTAAAACTCTTGTAAATACTGTTTTTTAATTGTAAACGTTTTTAACTAATAAAAACAAATAGTAAACAAAACAAAATTAAGTTTGTTTAAGAAGATATTTTTGTGGGTATTTTGAAATTAAAATAAATACAGGTCTGTTCTGCAAATCACAAACTTTTACTTTACTTTTACTTTTCAAAATCACAAATGTGATTTCATGGTGTTCTGCAAATCACAATATTTATTACTTTTCGTTGTGCTTTTTGTTTTTCGAAAACACAAGAAAGCAGCTGACTTTTGTTTTGATGTGGCGACACTTTTTATGCATTGATAAATAATTTGGTGTTTTTTAAACAAAGTTTTTATTGAAAATAAATAAAATTTCCTGTAGTATACGTACTAGATATAAAAAATAAAATGCCTGGAGCTGTGTTATTGTCCATTATGGAATTAAAAAAAAAACAGTTAAGAAATGAACGCGCTAAAAAGTAGTATTTTAACTTGAGTGTTATTTTTATGTTGTCCCCTATTCAAAATATTTAATGAATCGTTTCGATGAATATTCTATTAAAGTACTTACATGTTTAAAATTTTCAAGTTTTTGACTTGGAGCGCAATAAAACTTTAAAATAAGTCAATCAAATGAGAAGTTGCCACAGGTTGTTATTATTTTTTGTTGCCATTTGTTATTATTTTATGAGTTATCTTTTACAACTTAGGCAAACAATTAATAGTTAATAGCAACTTCCAATATAACTTAACAAAAACAAATAAGTTTTATTTAAAATAAGTTCTTTTTTTAATAAAAATTAATAAATCTTTTGTTAATACAAATATTTTGCTACTCTGGCAAGTATCAACGTATTTTTGAAGAGCAAAAACAGCTGATCGCTAAAAAGTAATTGCAAATCACAAAAGTAAATAACAAAATTTCTAGCAATAGAAGGTGCTTTTATTTTTTTATGATTTCATCAGTTTTTTGAGCAATTATATCAGTTTTATTATTGCAATTAAGAAAACATATATTTAGTTGATTGCTAAATTAATTTTATTTGATTTAGGAATAAAAACAAGTGCAAAATCAAGAAAGTGATTTCAGATCGACATACACTTAGCTGACTGGTTTCAAATCACAAAAGTGATTTCAAGAACAGGCCTGATATAATGGAAATATTATATTTCACGCCTGACGACTCTTTGAACCTTCTCCACTTGAAATCAGTACTTTTATACCCTTCAACACAAAAAGTGTAAAAAAGGTTTAATTAATTTTATCATTATGTTTGTAATTTTTACAAAATCCATTTCCGACCCCATAAAGTATATATATTCTGACTTGTTATGTATAACGAAGTCGAATGAGCGATGTCTGTCTGTCCGTACGTGTTAGTGTTGAAATCAAGTTTGCCGAGGCACTGGATCAGGTAGAAAAAATTTAAATACGCCAATCAATCAGACATAGTGCCGAAAGAGATGCTATTGGAAATCAGCCAGATCGGTCCATGTCCTTGGACGCAGCGGGTAAAACACCACGCCTACCTCTAATTTTTCTATATCATTTGAAACAAAGAAGTAACTCCAATAAAAAAAACAAATATATGGGGCGAAAGAGAATTAAGAAAAAAAACGAAAAAAACAATAAGTGAAAATATTGGTGCTCACTCATATTTTCCGAGTTACGACGGGCCTCTGAAAATTTCAAAATTTTTAAAATATCAATATGGGTATCATTTTAAAGCTTTTGAAGATAGCTTTCAGGAAATATTAAATTTTTTCAAAATTGCTTAACCCATTAAGAGCCGATAGTATTTTTATGTTTTTTTTTTTTTAATTCTCTGTAACCTCTATATTTTTTTGATTGGAGTTACTTCACTAAACTAGATTTAAATAAATGGTGAAAGGTATATACGATTTGACATAGCCGAATATAGCATTCTTACTTGTTTGTTTTCAAATGATTAAAGTTTTATTTAAGCAGATGTAATTGAAGTATAACATAATTACAAACAGACTGAATTTGTATGGAAGTCGCTGAAAAGTTAATATTAAAGGTATTTACCTCAGTAATATAACTCTTGCGAAATTGCGTAAGTGCAAGTGTGTAAGTTTTCTTTAACCGACTTAAAAAAAGAAAGAGGAGATTTTGAAAAATTTTTTTATTTGAAAATCTATGCTTACAGATTGGTCCTCTTTTAAAAATAGTTCATAATTTTAAAACTAAAGGGTGTTTTTTACATGTATGTATGTACCGTAAAGGGCACCACTTTAACTTTAAAACTAAGCAAAAAATAATACAAAAATAAATAAATCTAAAAATTGAAGGGTGTCCCCATAGGTGATGTAAATTGACCTATATAGGCCGATCTTCTAAACCCTTATAGGCAAACATTTAAGAATACCGATAGCTATGACCGTAACAATAAGAAATATAATTATTCAAAAATGTATATTAAAGGATGCCTCAATAGTTCATTTAATTTGATGTATGTATATGGCCATACGTTTTGAGCAGTTGTAGACAGACGGTTGAAATTTACAAACAACCTGTCTTGCTAAGTCCGCATCACAACAAGTATATAATTTGGGTTTGGAAATTAAAGGGTGTAACATTAGCTCATGTAATTTTATAAATAAGGCTAAACTTTTGAACCGTGATAGAGAGTAACCGCTTTAGTCGTTAATGTGAATATTACAGTCATTTTCTATTATTTTGGGTTGCTGCAGGTAGTGTTGTGATTAGAGTTATGAATTTATTTATTTATTTATTTATTTATTATTGAAATAAAAAAATATTCATTCATATTTTTTTACGTCGTTTAAAAAAAAAACTGCCACAATCTTCCTCGAATATAGTATAAAATACTCAATGTTCGAGTATAATTACCGTCTTAAAGAAACATGATTTTATGTTTGTCTGTTTTGAAGGGCTTTTTTTTTGCAAGTAATATTTCAAACATACAACAACCATAAATAAAATCATTTCGTAGTAACTTTTGCATTATGCATTACAATTACCTTGGGGTAAGATGTGAGAAAACGCAGTAGAATAACGGAAGCGATTTACTGGAATTACTCTCAATCGCACACAACGGTACCATTTTCTCTTGAAGTTAACTTTTTAATGATAAAAATAAAATTGTTTTTACCTGTTTATTAAATTTTTTCACAATTTTTGTACTTTAAAAATCAAAATAAAATATTTTTCAATATCTATTATTTGCACGTAAGAATGATATTGAGATAAACTTTTTTTGTTTGATAGGAAATTGCGTCCTCTGTATTAATATACGTAACAAAAGTTTGATATTTGTTGCTGATCTCCGAAAATTTCTGTAAATGTGATAAAAACAGAACAATTTGAGAAAAGTAAAGAATATTAAATATGCAATAAATTTTTAATTACTAAGCAAATCAAATCAAAAAATTTATGTGCTCTTCCACTTGGTCATTTTACATCATATATCAAAAATGTGCCATATTAAGGCAAAGAAAATCACACACTTCCTAAAATAAAGACCAAAAATTCGAAAATTGGAATTTTTTTGCTCTTTTGCCCATAAAGTCCACATATGAACTAGAAGCTATGAATTACTTTTAGAAACAATTCGAAACATATATAGCTTTTTCATAGCAGTCTTCTTTTTGCCGATCCCAGCTTTATAATTTTAGAGAATATAGAGTAAAATTAAAATTTCGTTGTAAAATAGATAAAATTGTTGGATTTCCTTCTTTTACAAGAATAATCAATTTTTAAAAAATTTAGTTTAAATATGCAAAAATAAAAAAATTTTATATATTCCTTTAGAAAATTTTTGTCTATCAGAAAAAATTGGTTTGGTGGCCTTTTTTGGACTAAAATATCCCAAAAATGCAATAATTTTGAATTTTTCAAATTGAAAATCTTATAATGTTTAAGCCAGAAAAGATATAACCTTTACATTTTTTTCCAGGATGTTTACTATGGTAAAAAATTTTAACATATTTGCTCAAAATTTTACTAAAAATTTTGAAAAAACTGGACCTGGGCATCGAAAAATCAAAAATTTTAATTTTAAAACATAAACATTTAGATTATGGCGCCAATTTTTAGGTATTGAGTAGGCCATTTAGGACCAAGAGTTAGAAAACTTTTCAGGTGCGAGGTACCTAAATTTTAAACCACATAGTGCTATTCCTGGAAAGTGAATAGTAAAACTTAATCTCAAATACTCCTCTGCTGTGCTCGTGCTAAATTTGGATCAATTGGCCTAGTCCTTTACAAATGCGTGAGTTTGTTTCAAAATAATTTGATTCTTTGTATGGAAATAATTTTTACTATGAATGGGACGCATTTGATTCTAATCCAGCCATTTGTTCGCTATGTTAGGTATAATAATAAGAGAGTAAGTAACGCAATGATAATTATTTTTGTGTGATTTATAAAAAAAAAAATAAGTGTTCTACTTTAAGAACCGCCTATCTGGTAACAAATTTTGAAAATCCTGGGAAAATCGGTCTACTGGTGTAGGCATCTATAGCTTTCCAAAAAATAAATACACTTGTGCTTTATACATATATATATTTGCTGCAGCTTTTTAATTACTGCTTAAACTTTCCTACAAATTAAAGATGTTTCGTCATTGTAAAACTGAGGCTGCTGTAGTCAAAGTGGTAAACACGTTGACTACAAACCTGGTTGTTTTCAGGGTTCAAATCCTGCGGCAATCAAAATCCAAAAAATGTTTTTTTCTGTTTAATGGCATTAATACATATTCAGAATGAACAAAAAAACGTGCAGTCTCCTTCGTCGGTACTTTCTCATAGCAGATTCGCCGGCGAAGTAAAATAACTATCTATCTTTCTCCTTTCACCACCTGTCTTATCTCTCATCTATCCCTTTCCTAAAGAATGTAGCACGGTTACGAAAAATAAAAAAAAAACTATCTGTAGTTTTTGAATTGCCAAAAGCCTGGTTGGCTGTCTGTTGGTAAGTAAATAGAAACATAAGCTTTTTTAAGACTCGTACTATTATTAAAGTAGTATTATAAAATAACATTTTTTGATAAAAATAAATACGTTTTTTATGAGTTGTTCTTTAAATACTCATGACCTATGCAAGTTTTTATGTTTTTTATTGTATTACGTTTTTTATTACAAAATTCATATTTTTTCGGTTAAATAACTCTGGATTTAATAACTAAAATGAGATGGAAGATGCTTGAAGTAGACACACACATATCCTTGTTATTGAAACAAATTGAACAACTAATAATAAAATATTATTTTAACATACACACATAACCATTAATATAAATGAAAGTATACGAGTATTAAAATGAAGTTTGTAACCTTAAATAGGATTCATATTTTTTTTATCATCTCTTCCTATTGCATAAATCAATAAAAGTTGTTAAAAGATGAATAAAAATATTTTCTACTTTAACTTTTAATTTCATGTTAAACCTTTTTTAAAGATATAACATTTATTTTACATTCACATGAAAGAGTTTTTTATTCAAAAAATTTTACTCAGAATTAAGCAAAGATTATTTTAAAGCAATTAACGACTTGATAGTTATTCAGAAAGAAAACATAAATATAAAATCAAATACCGTAGAAAATATAAGTGTGTAAGTTTCAAACTCGGTGTATAAATGACAATCTAGTTCTGACGAATATTTGAATATAACAGAAGATCCCAGTAAAAAAAGGTGAGGAAAAAAATGTAATAAAAGCAGGGCATCAACTACTGACGAAGTGGTGCCAATTCGGGTGAATTTTACATACGCATGTCATTGAAGGTTTTCAACAGTATTGAACTACTTCTTATCCGCTTTCTACACAGAGAAAAGGATTCGTTGAGACAACCGAAATTGTTGCCACTCGAATTTTATCGGTTGTGAGTATTATCTGAAATTCAGTTGAAATGACTGAATAAATATGGTGCTATTAACTATTTTAAAAAATGATTCGAGAAAGAAGGCCATCACCAGAAAAAATTTTTATAAATTAAATAAAAAAACTTAATATTTGGATATAAAACTTTATTTAAGATATAATTTCAATGGATACACATAAGAATATAAGAAATTACATGGTGATGAACACCTCAGCACTACTTCTTCCTCTTGATTTCTTGTTTTTCCAAACTTCTTTCATTTTTCTTTCCATCCGAAAATATTTAACTTTTTGCCAATGTAACTTAAACAAAACGCTTAACAATTATTATTGTTTAAAAAAAAATTTTTTTACTCAAGATGGACCTACCTTTTATCAAACTTGGATAGTTTGTTGCCAGTTTCATTTAGTTCCTTGAGTTTGTTTTTTATCTATAATATCGTTGTATTCTTTTTCTTTTTTTTGTGTGTATTAATTTCTTTTTTATTTGTATTTATAATGTCAAAACAGCTTTCGTTTGTAGAAGTAACATAACCGACTTTTTGAGTATCCGTATTAATGTGCTGAAGTAATTTTGTTGCTTCTTCCAATTAACAGAAATGATAACAGTAAAGACATAAATCGGTCGAGTTAACTTTTCTAATGGTTCTTTCGACCGACTATTAATTACAAATATAATCCTTTTGTTCTTAATATAGAACTTATGTATATCAAGATTATAGATTGTTAGGAAAAAAATTAAATTATGATATTACTGGTTAAATTTTAATAATATTCAACGATTTTTTACCAATCTGTTTTCTGTGTGTAAATAAAAAACTTAAGTTTTATTCAAAAATGTTGTCGTTATGCAAGGAAAAATGTAAATCTAAGAAGTAGATCGACATGTTATTACATAAAAACATTTAAAAAATAGCATACAAAACCTACAAAATGTATATTAGCTTTTTTTGGATGTAAATTAAGAATGACATCCATTATTTTTTACTGGGACCTAATAGCGAGAGTATACATACATTTTCAAAATTATTGTAGGATTAACATAAAAAATAAATATAACATGAAAAAGTGATTTCTAATTGAACTAAAAGAAAGTAATAATTTGTAGCTTTTTAATTTAAGTTTAACCAATGACGCAAGATGAAATAATAATTATTAAAGATTTTTGTTCCTAAAACAAAAAAATGATGAGAAAATTATTTCAAAAAATTTTAATTTTTGATTAAACTAAGGCAAATCCATACTAGGTGGTCGCAATGCCAATTTAACAATTTTAACCACAACCTTAAATGCCAAACTCCATATAAAAAAATTATGTATAATTTTAGGGAAAATCAATGAATTCGCTATCGCGACTAACTAGTACTTTTTCGCATTGGATTAAACTATTGATTATTAAATTTACTTAATAATACGATTATATTTTTAATTTGTAGGTTATAGGCAGAATAATTCATTAGCTTGAAACATATAAAAAATATGTTTTTGCCACGTAAATAAAAAACAAGAAAGATATTGATTTAATTGCTTTTCAAAATTTCATAATATTGCTTAGAAAAAAAATTAAAAACTGTTTCTAATATTTTAAAAATTCTTAATTTTTAAGTTTCAAATAAAAATAATTATAGACGATAACATTTTAAACTGGATTTTGAAGGCCTTTAAAACTAAAAAAATTGTATTTGAGTAAATACGAAGAAAAGGCAAGTCTTCTAAAATCTAACCTGTCCGATGTGTCCTGTTTTGGGAAATCATTACACCGATATTGAAAGGTTTGATAAGCTTTTTCATCCATCCAGTAGCATAAAAACTATCTATCCGTCTGTGTGTCCGTGTTAGTGTTAAAATCAATTTTGTAGGGCACTAAAGCTAGAAAAAAATTTAAATACGCTAATAAAATTAGCAAGATCGGTCCATGTTCCTCGAGGCAGTGGACTTAACACCACACCTAACTCTAATTTTTCCAAATCATTTGGAACAATGAAGTGACTCGAATAAATATTTAAAGCGATAGAGAGTTAAAAAAAAAGAAAAAATAATTAAGTAAAAAAATTGGAGCTCGCCTATGTTTTCCTAGTTATGAGCCTCTGAACTTCTAATAGAAAAATACAATTTTGCACTATGTTTTTTTAAGATATCAATATGGATATCAATTAAAAGCTTTTATAGAGATCTTTCAGGAAATATTAAATTATTTTAAATATGCTTAACCCATTAAGAGCCGATGACATTTTTATGTGAAATTTTATATCGGCCTTAAATTTTTTCTTAAAATTTAATTTTTTATCTCCGCAATATTTGTTTTAAAATCTTCTTCACTAAACTAGCTGAATATAACAGCGGAAATAGTGAAACATACTTTGGTTAAATTTAAAATGAGGATATTTTATCATAAGCATATTAAGGCTAAAAAAAATAAGGTTATACATGTGAATGTTACTGTTGCGATACCTTTTATTTCATTTCAATTTTGAACTTATTCTTATAGCAGATATAGCAATACATTCTCTGTACAAGTTTCAATTTATTTTTATAGCGAACATATTTGTAGATGCTCTGTAAGAGTTTTAAATGTCTACCTGCTACAGTTGAAAAACTCAAGCCCAATAAGTGAAAATCACGTAAATATAGGGACAGCCTTTAATTTAAAGTTTTAGTTTTTATGAATATCACGTCACTTTAGGAACACCATTTTTTATTATTACAGCGGCTATAGTAGTTAATCTTCTGTGAGATAGAGGTCTGTGACAAATGGACAGACATTGTAACGAAAACAATAGGGTTATATTTTTAAACTTTTTGTACGGCACGTAGTAATAATGAAATGTTTATTTTTTTTAAACCATAATTTTTTTCTTTTTAGTTTTATAACTTGTCAATTAAATATTTTATTTAAACTATAAATTTTAAAATGCTATTTTAGTAAATAAACGTACTTTTCTACAAACTACTATTTTTCCCGCTTCTCAAAAAATAAAATTGTTCGGAAAATCGCAAACTCTATTTGCAGGGCAATACCCGCGAAGAATGTCGTTATCAATATTACTTGTATGTAACATTTGTATGTTTAAAATAAGTTAACATTATTAATATAAAAATCATAAAATTGAGAAGCAAAATGTAAGATGTAGACAAGACCTTGAGGTGAGCAATTTTCGATAGCTCTGAATCATAAACACAATGTTTCTTTTAAAGCTAACCAAATACATACGAACCTATCTTCATTTCGATAAGTTATCATACAAATATATATTAAGTTGGCTCTGGTTCGGCTAGTTGAGCTTGGACAATGATCGGCAAACTACAAAATCGAATTATAAGAAAAACTGGGTGTTGACAATTAGAAACATATCGAATATTTAAATTCCTACGCTAAGCGAATTATATATCTTGCGAGAATACTTCGCTTCTCAGCTACAAAAGAGGCAGGAAAAAGCAATGGTGATCCTATTGGAGTGCTGCTGTTACTATAGTTCGTACAGAATCTATATCTCACACAATAATAGCTCTAACTAACACGTGTAAAAACAACAACATGACTTATTACAATTGATCGCTACTTTTCATGGCATTTGTTGCCATTAATATGAGAAATTTTTATAACGGTACGTTACGTGACTTCGTTCAAACGATTAAAACCGTTATAGGCAGACGGTTGAAATTTACAAAGAACAATCTTTGCTAGCTTTGCTATAACAGCAAATATAAAATTTGGTTTAGTAAATTAAAGGGTGTTCTAATAGTCGATGTAATTTGATCATTGTGGCAAAACTATTGTAGGCTTATAGACAGCTGTATCTGTATTGCTAAGTCTGCTATAAGAAAAAGTATAGAATAAATTAAAATGTGTTACAATAGTTGACGTAATTTGATGTATGTAACCAAAATTTTAAAGCGCTTTAGACAGACAGCTAAAATCTGTTTTTAAGTCGGTTTCTTTGCTAGAATTCTGATTTCTCCTAACACGAAAACATCTTTTTATATTGACACTTATTTTCCCTTTTTTTAATTTACCAGGATTCTTTTTAACTCCAGCTTTAACAAATTAATAATTGTCCTAATTTTTTTTTAGTTTAGTGATTTTTATTTTTAAATCTTATACGCATTTATTTTCAACCAATTTAAATGATTTTTTAATTAACTATTTTGATTTTATTTATTTATTTTTACTATTTTCAAGCTTTCTTTTGTAGCTTTTTCTTAGTTTTTGGAGTATTTTTTTTTAATAATTTTTGTACTTGTTTGCAATTAATTCGCTTTTTTTCTTTAATTTTTGCTGGGGTTTGTTTTGTTAAACAAGTTGAGTTTATCATCTAAAATGTGTGACACTGTCTCATCGCTTTTTATAAATTAACATGTAAAAAATCAATAAAGAAAATTTTTCAGATGCAAAAAGAACTTTAAATACAATTTCGTGTCGCAATATAAAACAATTTCTCTGTACCGTTAATAGTTAACTGTAAAATTCTGCCGATTATGGTCTTAAAATACCTATGGGCAAATGAATCCGGTGGCTCATACGCGTAAATATTCAATTTGCAAGCGTCTCTTTGCCATAAACTTTATTTATTACGAAATGCACAAAATTGTGAATGTACAATGATTCTTCCGCAGAACTTTGCTAAAATGGTGAGTTCCCGTACTCAACATGGGTTCCAATGTTACCGAAAACTGTTTACATACTACAAGTTTGGGTCGAAGAAAGAGCTTTTGAGAGAAAAAAATCACTCTTTCTTCTGCATGAAACAGCCCTGATTTGAAATTAAGTTAATCGGATTTGACTTTTTCTTTTGGTAGATTGTATGGACTTCAAAACAATCAGCTTGTTAAAATGGAAACAGTAGCAAGTACAAAAAATTGCATGTTTTATGTATTCAAATGTCTACCAAAAGTGTTATTCAAAAGTTTTATCTCAAAAAAAAAAAAAAAAAAAAAAATTAAATAAAAAAAGGCAGCCGTCAGTTGATAAAAAATCATTTGTTAATTATTCATTTTTCTACTTAAACTTTGATTTTTGTCTTTACTTCGTTGTTTGGACACAAATCTTTAGTTTAAGCATGTTTTTATTAAATGGTTGGCCTGTGTTTTTATAATTGACAAGATATGGTTCGGCTTAAGGTCATGTTTGAATATTAAAAATTAAAAACAATTGAATTGTTTCAACATAAAAATATTCCTTGAGAATGGTTAATGAAGTTAATCAAAATATTGAAAAAATTAAATGAAACAATATATTTTAATTTTTTAATATTTAAACAGGACTTTAAGCTGAACCAAATTTTGTCAATTAATCTTTAATTTATTTAAAACGTTTGTGAAAAATTTATCGAAGAGCCAAGTAAGAGGTAGAGAAATGGCCATCAAGACGTGCCTTCACTCTGAACAATAAATATAAGCTAATTTGATAATTTTATTTGGGATAATAACGATTTTTTATAAGGAAATCGTTTCCATTGATTTGCAAGGCGACCTGAATCCGCAATATATTTTGCGCATAAATTGTCACCCGGTGAACTAAGAAAGTATTAGTGTCGTATATATTTTTTAGGAATGTTTGCACTTACTAACTCTGATTCGACAATAAATTTTCTTGCTTATGAGTGACGATCTATATTTTGTGACCATTTCATTGTTTTATGTTGCTGACAGGCGAAAGTAAAAAATTTTATTCAAATCAAAAAATATTCAAGCTCTTCTTGCACCACCTTAAGCTAAAAGTTAACAAAAAAAATTAAATAAATAAAAATGGGCGTTACTCTTCAGTTTCAAATAGAGATAAAAATCCATAATTTTATTTTATGATTTTTTTATCACAGAACAGAACAGAAAAATGTCTATAAAATCTGTAGAAAACTAAAGAAATAAGTTATTTATTTGAGAATATTTGTTAAATTAAGATATTGACGGTAAAAATTTAAAACCTAAAAAAATATAAAAAAATATAAGAAAAATGTTATCGGAAAGCAGATTGCTTGTGATTTTTGTTGTTTGTGTATTTTATTTAACATCTGTCATTAAAGCAGATACATTTGAAGAATGTGAAGATGTAGATGCTGACACATATGTGCTAAGTTCAGAAAGCTGTTCTTATTATATACTTTGTAACGGCGATGATTCAGAACTTTATGAGTGTGATGATGGAGAATATTTCGATGTCGAAAGTGAATCATGTGATGCCAAAGAAAATGTAGTTTGTCCATTGGATAGCGAAAAGGAAGAAGAGGGAGATAGTGAGCAACCCGACGATGGAGATAATAATGGCAGTGTATCAACCACATCACCTCCAAATACACCAAGTACCACAGTTTCATCAACTGTTGCATTGGACACAACACCTTTGGAAAACTTGGACATACCACCAATTGTTAAGGATACTTGTCCAGCAACAGATGATCCCACTCAAATTGTATATGTATCCAGTAGCAATTCATGCTCTGATTATTATGTTTGCTATCATGGCCATCGTATAGAAATGCACTGTACAGATCATTTGCATTTTAATACGCAAACGGGTAAATGTGATTTTCCAGAAAATTCAAATTGCAAGGTAGTTTAACAAGGTCACGCATTAAAAAAATTAATGGGCATTAAATTAAATTTTATTTCAGATAACAAATCAACCACCTTCGGCTACAAATAAATGTTTGCAACATGTCACCGATTTCTTTCCTCATCCACAAAAATGCAATTATTTTTATTACTGCATTAAAGGCTATCAAACACTTCAACAGTGTCCATTTTATTATGGTTGGGATATTGAGAGACGCACTTGTGTTCATATGGCACATGTCAAGTGCTATGACAACACACAATAAACAATGTTAACTTAAAAGATTGTGTTTTTATTTATTCATTTGTTCATTTAATAACTAATCCATTTCTACATAATAATAATAACATTTAATTTTTATTTGTTCATTTTTTACAACTTAGAAAAGCAGAATAATGTTGCAGCACTTAAAAATTACTTCGACTTATTTCGTTTTAAATTTCAGCATGTACGGTTTATAAAAACTGCTAAGATTTTGTATTTTATATTTTTCAATTAAAAATCATGGCGAAGTTCTGTGCCAAGTGATAGCAATAACGAATTTATTAGTTTTCGCCGTTATATATCTCATTCGAGCGATGAGTCACGACGGCGAAAAGGAATGAATTGGTCATAGTTCGCCATGATAAAAATAATAACTTTTTGATTTCTGTGAAGCTTCAAAAAAAACTTTTAGTTTAAAATTAATTTTTTTAATCCTGGGAAGTTTGCTGTCAACAAAAAAAAATTTAAACGTGCCGATGTTATTTCAGCTACAGACAGAGAACAAACAAAAAATAATTTTTACCAAAAAATTTAAATAGATTATAAACTGTAAGTATTGTAAGTAAATAAGTTCTCGAATAGAGGTCGCCTATATCTCTTCTAAAGCTATAACAAGTTTAAATAAAATCAAAACATCCCTTCGCAATCTACAAATGTTTTTCAATTTTTGTTTTCTTTGTTTGTTCTTATTATTTTGTCAAGCCCCACTGTGCGACTAGAAGTAAAAACTACAATAAACAGTAACTTTTTCATTTATTAAATTGCATTTCCCTTAAATTTAATTAATTTGCTAATGACATTCTCATGTCTAACAAAGTGTTAAACAACATGTTACAGCTTGTGATAAAAAAAAAAAACATTTCTTATCAGCTTTATTTTTCATTTGCAATTATTTCAAGCAGTCATTGCCAAAAGGTTTCTTATCATATTCAAAGAAATCACATCAAGTGGAATTGAGTTTTGATAGAAATATTTTAAAATACAAATTAATTACTATTTCATTATAATTTACACATTTAGTTTGAATATAAAGAATATCTTCATCTCAATTTGGCTAGACACCCCAGAAAAAATGTTACATATTCTTAAAAACAATTACTTGTATTAAAATTGACAAGATTTGTAATACTTTGAGCAACTAGTTTTGTTTTAATTTATTAAAATTCAATTGAAAAATGTTGCTTAATAAAAAACTAACAAGGCTTTTTTAATTTTGCTATTTTATATCGCGTTGAGGAATATGACAAACAAACAAAAGCATTTAAAGAAATATTTACTCTTGACCTATATTTTATATCATTTATCGTAATAATTTTTTTGTTAACCATTTTGTATTTTGCTTTTTGTTTTCATAAAATAACAACAATAATTATGTTCTCTACAAATTTTACATGCAGCAAGATTTTTAACAAAATTCAAGGAAAACCAAATTATACCAGAAACCATAGACAGGCAAAACCAAATGTATAAAACAAACAAATTATTAGAACCATTTAAATTTTTGTTCTTAATTGGCCATATCTTTATATATTGTTTTTACAGCTAAAATTTTATTACTATTGCATTGGACATGTTATTAAGAATAAAAAAAACAACAACAAAATAAGAAGAAAAACAAAATACAATTGTTTCCTTTTCGTATTGCTATGAAATAAGATCTGGCAACTCTTAAATATTTGAAAACATTAGTGCTGGTAAAAAATCAGAGGTGAATGTTTACTAGACCAGCGATCACCAACTACTTTCATTTGTGGTCCGTTTTTTAAAAAATTACGACCGTCGCGGTGCGGAAGGTAATAAACTGAACTATTTAAATAATATGTTTAGATACGGCATCAAAGGACAAATATAACGAATAGATTTCGGTGCATTATTTTATAAAGTAATAAACAAATTCTTTGAATAAAACGAAATAAGTACTAAGAGTTTTTACAATATTAATGAGCAAAATTACATTTTTTGTCTTGGTCTATCCGTCTAAAGTTTAAAGTAAAGCTTTTGTAGGCTATTCTCATTAAATTTTATAGATGTTTATCGGCCAGTCTGTTCCATAATATATTTTTGATGAAGTTAATCTTAGATAGTGCTGCTTTACAAACATATGTTGACCCAAAGTGAGAAGTTTCAAGGCCAGTTTTTTTAATTCTGGCACAAACAAATTTGATCTAAAGCTCTTGACAAGAAAATTCCTGCTTTTGGAGTTTTAAGACTGTATTTCATTGAAATCGATTTTTTTCATTTTCCTATAATATTTCCAGCTTCAATAGTCCATTCATCCACAGGGAATAAACGTCACTGAGGATATCAGCGACATTCCCAACATTCTTGTATTGGCTGACGTGTAGATCGTTTTCATTGCAGATTTTTTTTTTAATTAGGGCAGTTGAAAATATCAAGTTTTCGCAAAAAGCTTTTTACTTCTGTCAGGAGCTCCCATACAAGATTTTGACGTTTGATAATTTTTGAAAAGATATGTATGTCTTCATGTCTTCTAAATTTGTGAAGATCGTTGTAAAACGCAGCGTTTGCTTAGCCATCTCACATTATAATAGAATAACAGATCGTCATATTGAGCATCCACATTTTCAAGAAATATTTTCAACTCATGGTGTTTTCGTGCTGAATTTGCCCGAAGAAAATTTATTATTTTTATAACTCCTTGCATAGATCTCTCGAGACTAAGATTGAGTTTGGAGCAAAGAACAGTTTGGTGAATGATACAATGTTAAGTAATCAAATTTTCATTACATTTTGCACTGGCTTCGAATAGATGAACTAGTGAACTATTGTTGTTACATAATATAAAATGTTTTGTATTGTTAACACAAGGTACGGATCCAGACCGCGGTACGCCAGTCGGTGACCACTGAACTAGACAATAGGATTCAAGTAAATCTAGAGCTACAAAGTAATAAAAAGGGAATTTATCATGGTGCCACGGCACGGGTGCCAGATAATTTTGCTAAAAAATATAAAAAAATCGGCAATTTAAAAATACTCGTTCTAAATACAATAAACACATTTTTATTAACAAAAAATAATAAAACACAACAATTCAGCATTAAATAATATTCACAACATATAAAATAATACAAAATAAAGAAAAAAAAAAACGTTTTTCAAACAAATTGCTTCCGTTATTGGCCTATTGGTCGTACGTTTATAGTGGAAATAATCTAATATTTCCTTTTTTATTGGTAATTAGAGTCACTAAATCAGTGATATTAAACATCTTATAAGGTTAATTTTTATGGAATCTCTTTCAATAGATGTGGAGACAAATTAAATAGCAGTATTTTTCACTCTTCTGTTATTGAATCTTTTGTTAAAATTTAATTCTGCTGCAACATTTGTTGTGCAAAAAATATTTCTTTCGCTACACTGTTCAATCAATTTACAATAATGATCATAAGTAATTCTACTTTATTCACATTTTCATTAGGTACTACTTTAGTACTATTTATAGTTTTACATAAAAATATCATCAGCTCTTAATGAGTTAAGCATTTAAAAAAAATTTTACTGTTTGATATCTACAAATATGGTGCACAAAAGTACTTTTGTATGAAAAGTTCAGATTTGAAAAATATTAGCGAGCGCCGATTTTTTCACTTGATGTTTTTTCTTATTTTTTAATAATCTATTGTCCCATATAATTTTTTTATTGGAGTTACTTTACTGTTCCAAATTATATTGAAAAAATAAAGGTCTTGCTGATTTTTAATGACAAAATTTTCAAAGCTATGTCTGATTGATTGACGTATATAAATTTTATCTAGCTAATCTAGTTGGCGAAGTAGATTTTAACCCGAAAACGGACGGATAGAAGGACATCGCTCAATTACCTACGGAATTTAACATACTTTAATGGTATTCCTTTTACAAAAACTGCATGTTTATCATGCCATAGTTGTGAAAACTGTACGAGTTTATTATCTTCTCCTTAAGAGATCAGAAACAAGCAGCCCAAAACAAATTGTTAATTCTATTGATTCTTTCTTGATTTTTGTGTATTGGATGAAATTTTAAAATTCAGAGTACAGGGGCCAAATCGTCGCATTCGTGATCGAGTGAGGTTTCGTATCAAGTAAAATTTCGTGACGTATCGAATAACCAGATTGCGGCATTCGATAGCTTTCGAATCGGTTTTTTTTTTAATGTAAAAGATTTTTTTGCTTTGTAATAGAATAAAAACATGATTTTTAACTTTACTTAAATATTTTTCATTTTTAATTACTTATATTTTAAAGAAATGGATTCACTGTTTTTATTTTATTTGTCTCCAACTGATGAAGAATATGAAAGTATCATGCGTACCCGAAGAAAAGTACGAAATAAAACCAATTCTCTATCATTATCCGACACAGCGGTTAACCTAATGCTGTATCGCTATAGGCGCCTTTAACAACAGCTTTAACTCCTGCAGCTTGAATAATTTGTTCTTCTGCTGGTGACAAAAGCAATTCTTCTTACGGTCCAACACCCGTTTTTCTTTTAAATTCCTTGTTAAAAGAAAGTTTCTTTTTAGCATTGTATTTTGGGTCTGCGTACACCTAATAATTTAAAAATTGGTTGAAGTTTATAATGAGATTACAAGGTGTTATAAAAATAAACATACTTTTTGCTAAACCGACACAGTGGGCCGTACGTATTTAATTTGTTTGCAAGTTCGTCCCATAGCCTTTTAGCGACTGTTTTACCTTGCCCACAATTTGGTATTAAATTTTTTTGCCAAGCTCGGGTGGTCACCATAAATTGTGTCATGGGCTCTTTTTGTTTGCCATTTACTTTATTTACATTTGTCCTTAACGAAAAGGTCACGATTTTGAAACTATTATTCTTGAAAAAAAGTTTAATATCTACATGCTTATATATCTTATAAATTATTTAAAGAAAAACTATTGATTAGTTACAATGCAATTTTTATTTTGTTTATAAAAAACATATAATTATGTTTGCGATACCTCTTAACCTATCGAATAACATTTCGAGTGAAATTATTCGATCGACTGCTCGTTATCGAATGCCATGATCTCAAATTTCGATATCGATAATCGATATCGAGTATGGCGATCTCAAAATGTAAAATTTTAATCAAAGTCATTCGGTCACGAAAGCGACGATTTGGGCCCTGTTTTTTTTTTTTTAAATAAAAATTTTTTGGTGAAATTTTCATAAAAATAAATAGTTTAGTAAAATTTAAATCGTTAAGTGAAATTAAGTTCGCACAATTAAATCTAAAAAACGTAAGGAAAAAGAAGCGCTTGGTTTTTTTAAACACAAATGCACCATATATGGACCGATGTAAATATTGATAGGCTGCTATTTATAGAAACTTCTTACAAAAATGCAGTAGTGTTTCAAAATAAAAATCAAATTTACGTTAAACTAAAAAAAGAGGACTTTAAAAGTTAAGTCAGAGTAGATTTGTGATAAGTGTAGAAAATGCAATAAAAATTATAAGTTACTGATAGCGGAAGACAGAGAGAAAGAGAGAGAGAGAAACAGATAGGTAAAAATAATTGAGAAAAGATGTAAATAATTAAACGATGAAAATTGAGCGAAGCTTAGAACCATGAGATAGCTAAAGGACTGCGTATAATACAAACCACAAAAAATAAATTACCTTCAAGCTTCATTTAGGTGGATATAGATAAATATAGATTTGGACATTTTTTATAAGATCGTGTTATATTGAAAATTTAGTAATTAATATGTGATAAACATCTACTAATTTAAGACACAAATATCATTAAAATATACATTGATGAATATCAGAAAACCCTAATTAACAAAAGTGGTGCAATACAAATATGTAATGCCACCTGAAGTTACATCACTTTACAATGTAATGGTAACTTCTATTATGTTAATTAATTTTGATTTAACTTAAATTTTTTGATAAAAACAGCTGCTGTTTTTTACTCTCCACATCAAGTGATTTAAACACAAGGTATTCAACAAATTAGCGGTAATTAGACTAAAACTTTCATACATAAAGAATGTCGTTATGTATCTAAATTTTTAAAGGAGATAAAATTATATATTTATCGTTATTCCTTTCGTTCAATAGTTTTACGAACTTAGAATACATTATGTGGCATTTAATGAAGCTTTAACCGTGCCACAACCTTGTAAAACTAAATACTTCAGCTACAAAATACAAGATCCAGAAGATTGTCACAGTTTCTATAGGTGCTTCGGAAATTTGGGACAGCATAATATGGATTGTGGGTCAGGTTACCGTTTTCATGAAACCTAACAGAAATGCAAAAGAGATAAGTGTCTGCTATGTTCTTCCCTATTGATTTTTTTAATTAAAGGTGAAACACGTGGGTATACATACACCGCTAGCACCAGTTACCCTATGGTTTAGAAGTACAAAATAAGCAAGGTTTATTTCTGCTGACAATAAAATAGCGGTTAAATACTTTGAAGCTTATAAACAAAACTTAACATTAAAATTCAGTTTATTACACATTGACTGCTTGTACGAATAATATGAAGAAAAAGCTAAAATGTGAATAACTACCTTTTCGTCTTCTATCCATTGCACAAACAAGAAGCAGTGAATCTGTCAATTATCACTATAATGGCTAATGAACTACAAAGTATTTCAACAAATTTCACGCTTTCAGATCTAATCGAAATAACAGCTGAATATTTAATAAATTCAATCCATTCAATCCATAGAATCTTCAAATGCCATGACACAACTATAACTGCTAACCAAAATTCACAATTTCCAACTAAAACGAAAACTTTTGAAAAACCAATTGAATCGATTACAGGTCTTTTTTAGAACCTACAATTTAAAACCAATGTTGCCAATTGAAACCACTGAAGAAACAACAATTACAGAATTTTCAATCAAAACTACTGATTCCAACACCCGTACCCGCAGCCACAAAATTTACTTTGGGGTTATCACGAGACTGTCAAATTCAAGCCACTGCAACAAATGTACCAAGCATTACTGAAGGTTTTAAACAAACCACTAATGTAGCGACGACAGTAGGTATGACTCAACAAACAACTGAAACTACACCTGTCGCAACTGTACAAAGTACTCCCATCATATCCAGAGATATTACAACCCTGTCGACTAATGAACCAACTTAAAACATCGTTGAACAAACCACAGATTCTATCTAAGCAGATTCTATCTAAAAACTACTTTACCAATCTATGTTTTCTCTATTTCAACATTGTTACGTACTGCAACAACCACAGCAACCATATACCGAACATTAACCACGTGCAAAACACCAACTATTAATACAACAGGATCTGCCACAAAGCCATGTAAAAGCAACAAACTACAAAAACAAATAAAACAAAAGCAAGACGATGATGATATATAATTTCTCACATTATAAACATTTTTGTTTCATAAAACATCCTAAAGAGTGTAATAAATATTTTAGCTGTTACAAAACTCGATTACATTTCCAGTTTTTGCGGTCATTTCTATTTTGATGAAAAATTACAAATATGCAATTATTCTGATGCTGTCAATTGTAAAATGGTAAACAAAAAACTCAAATTTAAAGGCGAGACAGACAAATCACTAAGTATCGTCAAACCCGATTTCCTTTTTAAAAGATAAAAAATTCATTGTATAATCTTAAGGCGGATGACTGCTGTACACTTAAGAGTGGAACGTTTATAAGAAATCACTATAACTGTAACAAATACTACGTTTAAATGGTTATGTGGTGACTTTATATTGTCCTCGCGGTAAATATTTCGACATCAACGGATATGTTTGTAATTTTAAGCGATTAAGAAATAGTGCAGTTTGAAAAGTATTTTTAAATTACTTTATTATCGTAAATAATCTAGTGATGCTTTTAATAATATCGATCGTTATTAAGATCGTTTCTGTAACTTACGTGAAAAAATTATCACATAAACTACAGTTAATTATGAATCTTTTTTTACGTTATATTTTTTATTTTTATAATTTTAACCCACACTGTGCGTAAAAAAGTCATAGAAACAAGGCACTGCGTATTTCGTGGATTGGCTGGTGAGATTAAGGCAAGCCCAACCTTAGTTAAAATTTATAAAATTTTTTTGTTTAAATTAATATCAAGTGAGATGCTTCAAGTGAGAACCAAAAGTTTATAATATACTAACAGTGCCCACGATTTCGTCCGTATCTCATTTATAATTGTCTTAAAATTCAAAGTCAGAAAATTGTGCTTTTAAATATTTATTTTAATGACCTGTAAACAGTGTTAAAATTTTCTATCTATAAAAATAAATTGCGCTGACAGCTGTTTTAGTATCATTATACCCTATTTTAATGAAACGAAAATTATACTAAATTTGAGCAAAGGTTCTAAGGGACCTCCACACAAAATCTTATTCAAATCCATTCAGTACGAGTTCGTTGTAAATTCAGGGGTACTGCAAGATTCCGTGTTATTTTCTACTCTTTTTCTTATTTTTCTTAACGACCGTCTTTGTCAAACTTCTAACATTATCTGTTCTTCGCGGATGATAGAACCATATGCCATTCATATTCATTTTGCAATAAGCTAAGCCTTCTAGAAATTCGGGCTGTGCGAAACCTTTAATCGCAATATTTTGCCAATCTCCGAATGGGGTCTTGCGAACAGGGTTCAATTTAATGCTCGTAAAATCTAGTTCTATGTTCTTTTGCACAGGCGTACGGCTGAATGTGCCACCTCATGTATAATTATAGGTGATATAGATATTAAGGTATCATTAAGATTTAATGCGATGTTGGTAGGAACAAGCACAAGAAGCACTCAAGCTTCCTATGTCATCTTTATCAAACCAAAAATGCATAAGCCGAAGACTATTATGGAGTTACTCAATCCCGTGCAGGAAAGAGCGAAGCAGCTCATCGCGACAGTAGGGTAACCAGATCTATTAATTTACTGACGAATCGACTTAATGTAGGGTGTGTTTTACTATTTTAGCGTTACTACAACGGGATGTGCTCTTATGAAGTCAGGGAACTTGTTCCTAAAAACCGTAATTTCGTACGCATAACACGCTTATTATCAAGAACGCATCCCTTTGTGGTCGATTGGACAATGAATCGCACTACGCATTAGAAAGATACATTTTTCTTGAACGAACAGTTCGTATGTTAAGTAAACTCCCTGCGGAGGTTTTTCCTGTTACTTTCAGTGTGCAAAGGTTTAAATCAAATGTCACAGTCATCACTCTCTATACCTTCTCACCAATAATCTAATTTTATACTTCTTCCACAACACGTTGCATAAGTAGGGGTCATCCCCTGAGTGTTGGTGAATGGAAAGATCATATTTTACTATAAATATGTTGTCATACTTAAATTTTTTTCTATATTTGTAGTGCTTTAAAAGCAACTGTCAAATGTGTGAAGAGTGAGTCATTTTGTCTAGACTTTTATAAGGTTTTGAAATTTCAATATTTACACTGTTGTTTTAGAACATCTATTTAAATAGATTTAACAAAAATAAATTTTTTTAACGATACACATTCGAAGCATTTACTTTCAAAATATGATGCTGCAAGTCCGCAGTTCTTAAAGCAGGTTTAAAACGCTTTACAAAGATTTATCTAGAAGAAATAAAAAACATTTCAAATAAAAACGTTACAGTGATCAAAACGGCTGAACCTGAACAGTATGTTAACTTTATTAAAAACTTTTTTAAACATCATACATTTAAGCCATAAATCCAACGAGCAGTAAAATAAAAATTACATTCATTGACTATTTTTTTATATTTTTTTTTTGTTGGTTTCAAAATGGTTGAATGACACATTTGCTCCGCTTAATTCAATGTTTTACTTTCATCAACTTTTCCTTTTACCTACATAACTCCTCTACAGATTCGCCCTGCAAAAGTATGCGGTGCTCTGTTTTTTTCTTTGGTAATTTAGTTTTACCACGTCTGTTAACGACTCCATCTTCCTCATCCATCATGCGTAGTATGGTGGTCTAAGAAAAAAGAGTAAAGAAAAGGAAAATAAATTAACTTCCAATAAATTATGGTTTGTTTAATAGTGTAAGTATGTTACTTCACATGCACGAATATTTGCACAATCGTGTCATCATTTAATTAAAGAAACATTTTGTCCCCCCCGTTTTACACCTAGCGATTTATTGCTTGTTAGGCCAACGTTGACTTCGTGACAGTGATGGTAATAGCGATGTACCTTAACGCTTAGCACTTAGAAAGCAAAGACTGAACTTGTTCATGTTTCAAACAAATACAAGCTTCTATACTTAGGATACTGAGACCAATCGCAGTCAGTTTGACTCTCTCGGACAATGCCAAATTCTTGAATGTTGTTGTGGATAACAGGATATTATGAATTGGGTCCAAAGTTTATACATAAGATCTTTATTTATAGCGGAGTCGATTTTGCGATGTCGTTATTGAAACTCAGCAACATCGGTCAATATATGTTAAGATTTTTAATCAGAATACTGACACCAAACGTTGTTAGTTTGACTTTCCCGGATAATGGCAGATTTTTGGACATCATTCTGAATAGAAGAATATAATGAAAATGTTCCATACGGTCAAGGATTTCAAAGACCATTACTGCACTACATTTCCAGAAGGTCTATAAGTTCCACTTGGGTTTTCGAACAAAGAGGGTAAAAAAGCTTTGGGAAGCGGTGGTTAAAACGGGATTCGGTATGTGTTCTTTGCCTCCTGAACTACTACACTTGAGAGCCTTTCTTCACGAAACCCCTACACCTACTTGTGTCGAATGACCCCTCTACCTTCAATTTATACAGATAGTTCTGAAGGGATGACGGTTGGCAGTGGTAGTATTAAGGTCAGAATGGCTCGAAAGGCCTGCTCAATGCTAAGACTATATGACTGATTGATTGATCGGACCATTCAATACGGTTAATATATCTGACGAGAGAGCAACTGCACGGAGCATTGCGATTTCGGAGCCAATACCAGAAGGATAGGACTCTATTACGAGGATTACTTATCTTTTCTGCTTCTGTACTGTGCTGGCTAAAACGCCAAGGGTTGTTGAAGGACCGGTATACTACAAGCTTTTCCCAAGATTCGGACAGGGAGCCAGTAATATAATTTTTTTTATAAGTGATTGATGAACTAGCTCAGTTATTGCAGAATACAGTCGGGCAGCTGACTGTATTTCAGCCTGTAAAACAAGTCCGATTATTGGTCGCGGATTGCCGCTCTTTCTTGTTCTTTCTCTTTTATCCTTTTTGTTATTCTCTTATTTATTTTTCTTTTGCAGGTGTCATAAAGAGATTGTCAGGAAGATGCAAGTAAGCCGATCAAGGCAGCCTTCTCAACGAACCTAACATTCTGTAGTTTTTTTTTTCATTTTTATTTTTTTTTTTCAGAAATAGCTCTTCAGGCAATAATACCTATTAAGTTATTTTTCGTAACCGTGCTACATTCTTTAGGAAAAAGGGATAGATAAGAGATAAGACAGGTGGTGATAGGAGAAACACGGATTATTAATAATTTTACTTCGCCGGCGGCTATGCTTTTAAGAAGTTTTTTTATTGTTGATTCTGAATATGTATTTATACCATTAAGCAGAAAAAAACATTTATTTTTATTTTTGGATTGCCGCAATTGTTGAAACCTGGCCAACCAGGTTTATAGTCAACATGCTTACCACCTTGACTACAGCAGCCTTTCTAACAAAATAGGCAAAAAAGCAATATTTTTACTAGATTCCATAATAAGTGACTATAAATTTTTTTTTATAATAAAAAAGAGCATTAAATAAAGAAAGCTCTTCTATTTTTTTAAATACAAATGCAATTTTAAAATCTGTTACTCATGATTCAATGTTTCTCCAAAATATATGATATTTAATTCAATAATCGCTTGAAATTATTTAATATTTCATTTACCCTTTTACACTTTTATGTCACGTTTAAAGTAAAAGCCACACATACACACATAAAATACATACATCAATGCCAACTTACCTGATCCGATGAATCCATTGGTGCAACAGAAATGTCACGAACTGCACGAAATTTACCACAATTATTTATGTGTTCATTTTCCAGTCGAAAAAAATTCCATATAAAACGACGAAATACTTCTAAGGGGCTGAGTATAGTTACCATCACATCACCCTCCATATAACCAGCTTCAATTAAACTCATAGATACTGTCCAACCAAATCGCAATATTAAATCCTCTATTATTCCAAAATAGTAAAACCACTGCAAAGGACAAAAAACAAACGACAAAAAATAATATAAATTTTTATTATGATATTTGAACTTTAAATTTATTTTAGATGTTTTAAATTAATTTTGTTTATTGAGAATTTAAGAAAAATATTTAAATTAATCAGTTTACAAATGCAGTTAAGAATGTAGAAGAATTAAAACTTGTAGTGCTGAGGAAGAGTTAAGGACCACAAAAATGCCTGCTGCAGGAAAAGAGCAGTCATGCGATTGATCTACAAACCGAATATTTACACTAAAGAAAACACGAAACAAGGTGTTCGCAAATTTTTACTCAGATTTTGGCAATACTGTCGCAAAAAGTTAAAATTGGATTGAAAAAAAATCAAAGAAAAATAATAGCGATAAACTTTTTATTGACGAGATTAATACCTCTCTTTCAGTTTTGCTTTAACCTTTTCGAGCAGCGCCGCGTCGTATGCAGGGTTTAAAATTCAGCACCAAAAATATTTTTTTGACTGGCGACTGTGCTAAATATAGTTTCTTGAGTCTTCGTTTTCAACTATTTACTGCTCGAAATAGTTTAATTGAACACATACAGTACTGAAACCATCAGAAATCAGTCCAATATTTTTTCAGCAGATAAACGAACACACAGCAGCTGTCTTTTTTGTTTGCAAATTAATAATAAGCTACTAACAAGCGAGTTTGTGGGACTTTAGCAATCCAGTTTGATTTTGATAACGTAACAAAAACTAAAAGTGCGACTAGATAATGGGACTGTGTGGTTGACTAAGGTAATAACTGAGCGTTCGTACATGCACTGCTTCCTCGAATATACCTTTAATTTAAGTCTTTTGAATTTTTAATTTATAAAATGTATATTCGTTAAAATTAAAACCACGGGAAGTTTAAATTAAATAATAATTTTTTTAAATTAAATTTCGCTTCCGCGCGCTCAGATCTTCAGGAAACTTTTCACAAATATTAAAAATAAACTAAAGATTTTTGTCTAAGCAATAAAGTAAAGACAAAAATCAAAGTTTAAGCAAAAACAACAATAATCAGCAATGAATTTTATTTTTCTTCATCCACTGTATATTATTTTTATTAAAATGTTTTATACGGAAATTATAAGCCCTTTAACTAAAAATGTAAATAGTATTTGGAAATACGTTTATATACATGTATAGAGCAGGACGTTCAATTAACGAATGCATTAAATTTATTTACTTAATTGGCCATATTTCCGTTGGCGTTGTAGTTGTTATAGTGGTTTCTATGTCATTGTGGTTTTTACTACCGCATCGTTTCTAAATTCGAATGCTTTAAATATATTGAAACGAAGAATATACGTTATCGAAAACAAAAAGAAAAATTAATAAACTGTGGTAACACAAGCATTTTTACCGTTACTTTTTGACATGTTGTAAATTTCTAAAAAAAATTGTAATTTATTTTTATTATTAATTTTTAGTAAAAATAGCGAGTACAGAATTTTATTTTTCAAGTTCAAGTGAAGATATGTTTGGCAACGACAGAGCAATTTGCAATTCTAGGTTCTATGTCAAAAAAAATTAATTTATAAAATCATTTGCATATATAAGAACATATTAAAATTTTCTAAATTTGTGAACATATTCAGACTTAAGTAAACTGACTTGCGACACGTGTTAAAACATTATTCATATAGACTGAAATGTAATTTGCGAAAGTCTGCAATAACGCGATCAAAAAACTAGACAATTTCTCCGTCAGGAACTGGAGGTCATAACGAATCTCTTTTTTTTTTGCAATTCGATTCCAAAAACTATTGAAGCTTTCGAAAACCCTTAGCTTAAGTGGGATTTTTTCCATGTGCATATTTTCATTTTGAAATTTAATGCATTCATTCTCCAAAATATTAATGGAAATAAAATGTGATTCATTTTATTAAAGAATTAACTTTAATCGAAATGCGGTTAGTTCACAAGAAAAATTAAATAAAGTTAAAAACTTGCCTTAACTCGGGACGGCGCTACGAAACCCTGATCGTTTGATTTAATTTTAAACACTCACCGGGGCAAATGTGTTTCAAATTTTTCAACGGCGTAGATGGACCTATTAGGGGAGGGCTTAGCCACCCCATACCAAATTTATTTCCGCTCATAGTTGTTTCCTTTTTAAGAAAATTTTAACATGCAAGGTAATTTTCCTTTTTCTTCAGAAGTTTTCTCAAGCATCGTTGCCATTTCGCTTATTTTTAAAAAGAATTTATTATTTTTTATCTTTGCTTACATTTTCACCTGAAATTTAAATATGCATGTACATTAGGGTGTTCCAAAAAAAATTTTTTTTTATGATTTTCATAGGTGCTCAATCAAAATTTAAAAGCTTATAGGGTTAAGTATTTTTGAGTTTTTTTTTTAAGAATTTTCGGAATAGATTTAAAAGTCGCGCAAATGGAGTTTTCATAAAAAACCGGAGTTTTCGGCCTTTTTTCTAACTTTACTCATTACTTGCTTAATAGCCACGGGTTTCTTAACTTCTGAGGAAACAGTGTTTAAGAAAAGTATCCAAGCTTTATTCCTGGGTAAATAACGTATATGTTTTGGTAATTATTTAGCTCATTTAGATACCCTAAATTACAATTTTTCGTAATTTTTTTTTTTAAAAGTTTGTTATATTGCTTTAAAACTTTTTAAGTTTCAATGAAAACGAAAAAAACTTATGATGCAGTTTAAAAGACAACTTTATTCTAATTAATATTTATACAACAATTTTTGTGTTCGTTCTAACCGTTCCTGAGTTATACCCGTTTTAACATTTATACCCAGTATATGTTATTATAAGCTGTTTGCCACTTCACCAAACATACCCAATCAACAAAAAGAAAACACAAACTTTTGTTTTGCTCTGTGTTAAATCATTTATTGGAGTAACTGCGATGTAGTTCTATACCTTGCAATAAATTCTGGAAATCAGTTTCAGAAGTTGTGACATTGATATAAGTATTAGCCAGAGCCAAACCCCGTTCTGCTACATTATTTACCACTTGTTCATATATTGAGGAATTTTCCTTGTCTACCAGATATTCCGATTTAGTTGTAAGAACTCTGTTAAATTCTTTAGATTTTTTGGAAGGTTGAATTAATTTTCCGAACAAGCTCTTCATGTCGCGCGAGAAATTATCTCGTTTTCTCTTCTCAATTTCGTTTTTTCTACTCTTACTCTTATTTAAAACTATCCACTTCGAGTGCAATTTTAAGATTTCACGAGATATGTTACGTACCTCTTGACTTGTTTCCCACATATCTTTAACATTTTTTTGTATTATTCTGGCACCTGTGACAGTATATTTTTGGATAAGATGTAAATTAAAAAATCTTTGCAAAATTTGCATTTTTGTCGGCGGTTTAGAGGGACCAAGGGCATCAATAATTTTTCCCACAAGCCACACATTTCTTGTTTTCACAATATTCATATCTATTTTGAATAAAATTACACATTTAAGCTCTAACCAAAAATATAAAATAAAAAATTCTTACCGGTACGTTGACTAAATCTTGTATATATTTAAAGAAATCTTCTGTTTGATTCGTCGGTCAGATAACTCCAAAATTTTTGTGATGTAAAATTGTAAAACGACAATATTTTATCGGAAAATACACATAAAATAGAAATTTAAAATGACAGCATGAAACGATTTAGATCAATAAATGTCAGAAGTTAATGGCAGTTTAAGCCCCTATGTTATAAGCTTGCCAGATCTATATTATTCATTCAATCCGTGAAGATATTTTGAAAAATTAAATTAAACGGCGGATTAAATTAAAATGAAATAATATTTTATTAATTCGCATAAATCACTTTAAAAACACAACTATAAAAATTAATGGAAATATAAAATAATTATAACGAAAAAAGTATCACCATTTTTAAGTTACAAACTATAAAAATAGTGTAACTAAGAAACTGTTAAACCAAATCCCATTTTTCTTTTTTTAGTTGTATAGAACATATCCCTCTTCAAAATCGCGTCACTAGTTTTAATTACTTCCATATAAATTTAAAGAGTAATTAACCGTATTTTACAGAATTTGTTGAAATATTATTTATTGAGAAAGGTATGCGTCAAAAAAAATTTCGAAAAACCCGATTTTTAACAAACACTTGATTTGCGCGACCTCCAAACCTCTTCCTAAAAATCTAAAAAAAAAAACATCAAAAATACTGGACCTTATAAGCTTTCAAATTATGCTTGAGCCTCTAACAAAAAAAATTTTTGGGACACCCTAATGTACATATATATTTTTCTTTTATTTCACAAATGTACTAATTTTCAAATTACGCTTTTCAATTACGCATCAAAAAACAATGTAAAGATTTGGAAAAGTAATTTGTTTGCTATAAAACGCTTAAAAATAAATGTCTCTCGTGTATAAAGTCTGTAACCAAAGGTACACAAAAACATATTTTCGCTAAAATTAATATGTACCAATACAGTCACATGAGATTTTTTATATAGAAAACTCGCTATCTATATATATATATATATTCGATATCTAAAAGCAGGCACAGCATATTTCACCTTCTAGAAAACGAATTATCTTTATTTCAAATTGCAATCAAATCGCGTGTGCCGTATAATATTTTTAGTGTTTTCCACTTTGGTTCCTGACCTTAAAACACAATCTGTTTTATCTTCCAGGTAAAGTGTACTGATGTTAAAAAAATCGGTTCAATACATTTTAATTTTGATTATTTCTCACTTCTTATTTTTACAAGCTTTGGTTGTAATATTTTTTTTTTGGACGTGGCAACACTGTTTTCAAGTTACGCTTATTAGTGTGCATTAATTTTTACTAATTTCTTACATTTAAATGAACACATAAAATAAAAACACATAAAAAAATTGTGTATTTAAATCCCGATTTCAACTTACCGTGGATGAGTAGACAGTTTCTTCCCTTAAAAATTTATTATCGCCTGCTTTGGCATCAAACAGGCCCCAATCAAATTTAATATCCCATGTGTACGCATAACATGAGGATACAATGGCAGCTATAATCCAGCAATAAAACCACGGATTGTCCTTAGATGTTGCATATTCAACTGAAATTAAGAAAAATCTACATGTGAATATTCGAACTTATATTTGATTGCACATCAACAAAATTGTTCATATCCAGCAAACGCGTATAGAAATTATTTGATATAATAATAAACACAAGGAGTTTTATTACTCATTAAACTTATGGAATTTTTAAGAAACCTTTATAACCAGCCAGCGTTTGGCAGAGCATTTTTAGCTAGTAGTCAAATCTTTATCGAACTAGGAGCCTTTACTAATCAATTTCGTCTCTACCAAAATTTAATTGGACAAAAAGACCTGTTATATTATACAAAAGCACTACTCTTAAAATTTGTTGTGTTAAAGGCCAGGATTCACTATCATACACAATCGTACTATTTAATCATACAAAAATCTGACGGAATTCTGCTCTTCTTTAAAAATCGTTTCAAAATGGCGTCGTAGGTGCCACATTATTATAAAAGAAAGATGCGAAAAACATATGCTTTTAATATTTTGTTGTTTTTTATACTCATCTTCGAAAAAAAATCAACTCTGATCGCATAGAAAAAATCATTTTATGAATTTTTTCAAATGATTATAAAATCGTACAGATCTGTCAAAAAGTCTGTCACACACATACAATTTACACCACATTATCATACCTTTTGAGCACACATGCAATTTTTGACAGATTGTACGATTGAGTATGACAGTCAATCCTGGCCTTAAGAGTAATGCTATAAACACAATCAAGTCCACCGACCATCGACTACAAGATGTCAAAAATAGAATACATGCGTGCTTATGAGAATAATTCTTTTAGCCGCTACACGACTACCGACTACACGGCTACTTTTGTAGCCCGTAGCCAACTTAGGCTAATTTCTATTTTTCTTGACTACAAAAAACAGATTAGTGCTGCCAATACAATAAATGCATGAAATGGTGGTCTTAAAAACGCAATACAATAAATATCGCCATTAAAAACGCGAAAAACTATTATAGTGGCACCATTGAAAAATAATAATCATCTGTTCATTTGTTTACATTTTTCGTTTACTTTTTATTTGGCGCATTTTTTGGTTGTTTTGCTTAACTTTAATACATATGTCAAAACAGATGTTTATTTTTTGTAGTTAGTGGTCGGGAGTCGTTAAAAGAATTAAGTAGCTGGCGACTTGGCTATTTTTGCAGCCAGCTACTTTTCTAGTCGACAGTCGATGGTCGGTAGCCTTTGATTGTATTTATAGCATAACTTTTCCTCAACTACCATATGATTGTTCAAAACTTTACAAAAACAAATTGAATTGAATAAAGAATTTTCATAGATTAGGATTTCACCTTGGTTGGTGCCGGGGAATTCCTCCAGTATAAAGCAGGGAGGGTACCTGGAAATTTTTGGAATTTGAGTTACTTAAACCCAGCTATTTTTCGAATTAAAACAAGAACGCACTCCTCTTCCTCATTCTTATTACCACTGTTCACTTTTTTCTTAAAGAAAGAAAGAAGAGATATCCGACTGAGCACTTACATTTAATGAATAAAACCTTTTACATTTATCACTGATGAAATACACTTGATACGACTTTTAAACTGTTGTAAAAATGGTGTTAATATTAAAAACAAAAAATTGTTCCATTATGAAAAAAGTCAAGGAAAATAGTGATGAGATTGAAATTTTTTAAGAAACTAGAGATGTGAAATGTGAATTCATTTATGAAAAAAGTCAATTTTGGAATATTTTGAGTTGTGACACTTTAGTATTTAGGGTGCGATATGTACTTAGTAGTTGGCACACTATTGCCAGACTTTCTATTATTTTTTTGTATAAGTAAGCATGAAGTTACTCTGTATTTTGATTCAAAACCAAATCAGGTGGTGGTGAAACGCATATCGGTAACCGTCGTTTAAATTAAATTTAATTTTTATTCATTTTTTAAGTTTTGATGAAGAGTGCAAATAAATGTAATTGAAAAATTGACTATGTGAAAAGAGTTCAGCTATATTAATATAAATCCAAACCATCAAAATGTTTACTGATGTTATCGATAAAAAATTAATTAAAATTGACATTTTCAGTTTAAAACCTTAAAAATATTGCCGTATTGTGATTTAGCGTTTTTAATAAATAAAAACAAGGCAACACTTAAAAAATAACAACATAAAAACAAATAAGAAAAAGTTAATTTCTATTTTTAATTAAATAAAAATTCATAAAATAGAGGATATTATTAAGAGTTTCGCTTTATTAAATAATCTTATTTAAATATAACACTTCTTCTTCCGACAAAGTTTTGACCCATTTTTAAATAACTAAATTAAATTTTTCATTTAAATTATTTTTGTTTGCTACTATTTTTGTTTTGAAAAGTCAATTTTGAAAAGTGTTTACGCTTTTCTATTAGATTTTTCTCACATTGCTTGTTTCTTTCTTTCAATCCTGTAACAATACTATTAATAAAAAATTAAGTGTCATAAGGGTTTTACCACGCCATTCCAGTTTTTCGTTAAAAATAAAATAAGATTTCCAACAATATTACATCTAACAAGAAATTAAAAGACATTTTGACGACTAAACTGACCGAGAAAAAAAACAAAAAACAAATGTTTCTAATTTTACATTATTAAAATATTTTTGAATGGAGAATGCAGAATCATCATCATCTTAAGTAATTTGTTAGTTATTATTTATTTATCAATTACATTAAAGTTCTTAATCAGTTTCATACTAGAACGGTAGTACACGAAAGATTAACTTAAATACCTTGTGTTCACTTCTAAGAAATGCAAATATTTTATGTTGTACTGCCAGAACCCACGACTTTATTCGCGAATCATTTCTAATTTTTTTGAAATTCAAAATTTAGAAGAATGCCTTTTTAAACATTTATTGCAAAGTTCTGCAAACAGTGTTTAAAATGATCCATCTACAAAAACAAATTGTGCTGACAGCTGTTTTATACTATTATACCGGTAAAATTGGGTGCTTTCGCATTTAAACCTCTACGTTCGCTACGAAATAACTTATTCTTACCAAGAAGCAGAATTCTGTATTTGAAATGTTTCTAAGGCACCTTCTCACATAATTTTATTCAAATCCAATTAGCAGTTCTAACGTGATGCGAACACAGACGGACGGACAGTAGCCAGACAAAAATTACAAAAATAAAATTTAAATTTTCAAAAAATATTTCATGTACAGAAATGACCTTAGAAAAATAATATAAAGTTTAATTAACACTTTTTATTCACTTTATGCAATTGCTTATTTCAAATACTGATATTAAACAATTTTTGAATAACGTATTTACTTTTAATTAAATGCGTTAGTGTTCAATCTTTGGCATCAATAAATTATTTTTGTTGTTATTATTTCCTTTATCCACCCTTAACATTTGGAACATCAATAATTTTCTTTATGTTTATGTTTGTTTAAGTTACAAAGTTTCACAGATTGGAATAATAATTGTGTGTGTCAACATACTTACCGCTGGTAATTTGATATTTGTAGGAAAAAATCACAACGAAAAATGATGTCGCATATTTAGCGGCGTTTACCAAATGGGGAAATGACTCCTTTGTATCACGGTAACGTCGTATACATTGAGCAAAGCGAAAGTAGGCTGGTAAAATGGCGACTATGGGACGCACAATTGAAATATCGTCTATACAATGGTGGCCTTCACCTACAAGTGTATAAAATAAAATAAAAAATAAAAATAAAAAGAGTGCTTTGACGAACTCTTACAAATATGTTCGCTATTGCAAATGCGTGGTTCTTACCTGCTCCCATTTTATGCCATGAAGAATTTCGACCAAAGTAACATATGACTATTGGTATATCCAAGAAGGCTGGTACTATACTGTTTAGTTGATCAGCTAGCCAGAAATCGGCAAAGTTGACATAAAAAAATGGAGCCATGAATACTCGACTCAACACCTTTATAGACCAAAAGCGAGCCTCATGGTGAAATGTTTTCGTAGGATTAAATACAAATGCCGCCATGAGTGTATAAAGAAAGATAGGAGCTGAATATTGCGGTATACCCAGGGGATCACAGTAAATATAAAAAAGTACTGCTGTAGCCCAAAGAACTCCAAACACGGAAGCAATTTCCATGATATTTTGTTCTGATAAATGATTTCTCGGATCTAGTTCGAAAATTAATACATGATTAACACCCGAAGAGCGCCAACCGTAAACATTGACACCCCATAGAAATAAACATTCTATGAGGAGGAAAGGTCCTCGAAACATGTGTATGCCCACACGCCAATCTTCGCCAAAACCATAAAAAATGGCCGACAATATCACAGTTATTAGCAAAACAATAAATGCTCCGGAAAACAAACCCACTTTAAAGGTAGTCCAGGGACTTTGTTGTTCACCCAGTGGAGGAACTCTTAATCTCTTCATAGCCTTTTGACGATCCCCTCCCTCAATTTCGTGGGTAAAAGCGGTTTCAGTCTCCTGTATTAATCTATCGATATCCTTGTTGGTATAAAAATGTGCCATCTCTACATGTTCTTTGCGCCAAATTGCACCAAAATCAACATTCAATAGTTTATCGTGCTTCTTCAGTATCTTACGAAAGCCAGTAAAGTTAAGATTTTGATAATTTTGTAGTAAAATTAAGCCCAAATAAAATTCACTAAATGCCAATTTGAGATCCTGTAACTTACGAGCCGGTACATTTTTTCTGCCCAAAGGTGTTTTATACTTCCATGCCGGTTGCTTTTTAACCTGGCCCATTTCAAGCGTCTCCGATAATTCGCTACGCAGGTTTCCATACTTTCTAGTGGCTTCAGCCATTTTCTCCGAATAAAAAGTATTGATTTTAGCCAGTTCCTTGTCACAATAGTGAAAGAATTGTTCATCAAATTTGGCAAAATAACGGGTCAACATTTCGGGATCAACTAGCTCGGCAGAGGGTGCTTGTTCAACGGCAGCATAAAGCATTGCTTTCATTTCCTGAAATATAGAAAAAATAAACTATAAAAAAGCATTATCTTATCTCACGTCTTAAATTAAGGACTTTCTAGGACACAGTTAAGATCAAGATTTTGTGCGGCAAATAACTCGTTTTCAGCTTTGAACTTCATTTGAGACACAAGTCAAGAGGTTGATAAGACTAAATTAATGTTTGGGATTATTGTCCTATCCAAAGCTGATTATATGGGCTACAAAACTTTAACTTTAACTTTTTCTAAGTTATAATTAGGAGCCTTAATATTTTATATTATAAACAGTGTTGCCAGAATTTGGCTCTTATCCCCAATTTGACCCATCAGTAATTTCTTATATGCATAATTAATAGACTGAACACGGCGATTTCAAGAAATAATTTCTAGCATTTTCTTTGTATGCGTAAGCTATTGTCCAAAAGCCAACAATGTCTTTTGCAATGCAAAAGTTTGTGTGCTTCTGCCAATAAACATTTGCTATTTTATTCCACTCGCTTTCGAATGTATTAAGTTTTTGTGTCTATGGATATCTTTAATATTCTATACACAGGATCAAATTTATTTACTAATAGTTTAAATATCTTAAATTGTAAATTTTTGAGAAGTTCGTAGTTTGTCATATTTTCGGGGAATTTTTTAAGCTCTTCTTTCGCTAGTACGATTAGGTGTTCTAAACAATTTTCATTATAATCGATTTGGTAACAATTGCATTTCTTTAGGACATTCTAATATATCGTGATGCTTTTACAATGTTAAATCGACGACAGCTAAAAAAATATTCAAAATTTTAAATTTATTGCCTGTTAATCAACCAAGTGTCCCAAAACTTATGTTAAAATCACCAATTTTGGGGAAATCCCCTTATCTGGCTACACTAATTTTAAAAGTGTTTTTGGAACAAATCTAGTTTACTGATAGCTCAAAATTAAAAAAATAAAGTATTCTGCGGAATGTAATATGTAATTTTAAGAAAAAAACAAGTAAGAGTGGCATATTTGGCTTTGCCGAATCTTATATACCCTTCATCATATATGTAGAACCACATGTATGTAAAGATATATTTTTTGGGGTAAAAATTTTACATAAAAATGTCCTCGGCTCTTAATGGGTTGAGCATTTTGAAAAAAAAAAATTTATTTTCTTAACGATCTCTGTAAGAGCTTTAAAATGAAACCCATATTGATATTTAAAAAAAAAATTTTAAATTTCAGAGGCCAGTAACGCGGAGCGAGCGGCAATTTTTTTCGCTTGGTATTTTTATTATTTTGTAGTTCTCTATCGGCCCATATATTTGTTTCTTTTTATTGAAGTTACTTTATTGTTCAAAATAATATAGAAAAATTAGAGGTAGGCGTGGTGTTTTTTCCGCTGCGTCGAAGAACATAGCCCAATTTCGCCGATTCCACTAGCACCTCTTCCGACACCATGATCTGCCTCAGCAAACTTAATTTCAGCTCTAGTACAGACGGACAGAAGTATAGACGGACATCGCCCAATTGACTTCTCTATGCATAAGAAGTCAGAATATAAATACTTTATGCAGACAGAAATGGATATTGTAAAAATTACAAACAAAGTGACGAAAATACTTTTATCCTTTTTCCACTTTTTGTGCATAGTCGGCCTTCGGCTGGGTACAAAGATTTTTTACACTACGGTGTCACCAACACCTGCTTCCCTTACCAAAAATTTCCTTTATAAACGGCCTTCTCATTAGCCCAAGGTACGATTTCTTGCATGGCTGGTCAGCCTTTTGAAAATTGCTGGTTTATTTAACAAATAATTTGTTTCCGGCCCTTGCTATAACTGCCAGTAATGGTGATGCGATTTTTATTTTTCAATATCATTGATATATTGATAGCAAAATTCCCAATTTTTATGCAACATCTTACTTTAACTGCCCATTATCAGTTTCAATTACAAGTTTTTTTCTCCAAATACGCAAACCATTGAAAACAAACGCTTAAGACTTCAAGCTTACTGATGTTTAGTATGAGTATGACTACAGCAATTTTAGAAAATGTTTGTCATTGCAACAAGCGTATAAATACATAAGAAGGAAAACCCATTTGCAAGTTCCGCAAATAGGCAAAAGTGAAGCAAAGAAATCTTATTTTTGCTGCAAGCTCAAAGTGTGACATAGAAGCGGCTTAAATTTCTTTTAAAAACAGAAACAAAATCACATTAGGAGTTCAAATTATAAAGTGTAAAAAATTCGAACTCCAAATTATAAAATGTTGGCAGGCAAGATGTCATTTTGTAACACATCTCATAAAAAAACAATCAAAATTAAAGAGCGTAGAGACAAAAAATTCAAATAATAGAGAGTCGGGGACCAAAATTCCATTGAAAAAATTTCAAATTATTGAGGGGACCAAATTTCATAGATTTTTTATGTATTGAGTGTTTTTCAAGAAAACTTAAAAACAGTTTAAATAATCGTGAGATTTTAATTAACGAGTTTCAAATTATCAAAAATTGACTGAAAAAAAATTTACATATTTTAGAAAAAAAAAATCGTCGAAATGACAGTTAATGAAAATCGTCAAAATTTCGTCAAAATAAATAACAAATTTGTTTAATTACTCTTATGAATTACATAGCACGTTTTGCAATTTCTAACCACAACAAAAGATTTTTTTTTTTTTTTAATTTTAGTAAATTAAATTCTATTAAATGTAGAGTTACCTAGTAGAAGAGCTTCTTTCTAGTTACTTCTAATAGGAAATATTTATACACAAAAAATTTAAAAATTGTTGTTTTCACAACAATCATTTTTTATAATCTTAGTTGCTCACGTTTGCAAGTGACCTCATTCATTAAAAGCCATAAATATTTTCCTTTTGTCTCCAGCTCTTGAAGTGGTTTTACTAACAATTAAAAAGTTATGGCGATTAACAAATGTAGAAGAGTATAAAAATAAGAATTAGAAAAAGTTTTGATTAAATTTGGAGCAACTATCTGTTTTATTCTGTTATAAAAGAATTAGTTATCGTGCCTTTCTGCGTACTGCATAAAGTTTTAAGCCTCATATAAGTCATCAAAATAAAGGAAAATTATCAATCATCAACATATCACTTTTAATCGTTTAATTTCTAGCTGGTTAAATTTGAATTGTATTTTTGAACACAAATAATATGGCATCGCTTTTCTCACAAACAATTTTTCACGACGATAAGTATTTTTACCAATAACTCATCTCAGCAAACGGACACTAAAAACCACTTGTTGGACTTTGTTTTCAAACAAATGAAACACGTGCTGCTCATATTTATTTGTTTATATTTACTTAAAAAAAAGGAAATTTCACACAACAGAGACAAACCTGCGCATTAAGCTCACAAAAAAATTTCCCTTTTTAAAGCTCTTTTTCAACATGTGTTTTTTAAAAATTTATCTGTGACGTCACATATTTTCTTTTACAAATTTTAAGTATGTATTTAATTTTCACTTTTACTTTTAACATATTTGATTTTCACTTTCTTAAAATTTACCTCATAATTTATATACTGTTTTCTCCATTCTGGAGTTATATGAGCAGATAAATGTTCAGCAAATTTCATGATGTAAAAGAGTTTCAAATTGAATTTGAATGAAAATTAAGCACTATTTTAACATTTGTTTAAAAAATATTTATCATCTTTAAGAATACTTTTCTATTAAGAAACGCAACAACGAAAGCAACGTCAGCGACGAAAATATTTTTCCCAAAACAATGAGATTTTTCAACAGACTAATTTAAATGCCTCCAAGAAAAAGTAAAAGTGCTGTGAAAATTTTTAATAAGTTATATTCAAAGCTTAAAGCTGCAAAGGTGATAGCTTTTGTTTACTAAGAGCTTTTAATATGTTGAATTAACGGTAGCTTTGTGTTTAAATTTTGGTTGATATATAAAACCCTTACATTAAATAATATATGTATTGCTTATTTTGCCATAAAATGATATATGGGAAGTACTAAGAATCACATCTCGAAAATCTTGGCATCCTTAAATTGCAGCTGAGTTGTATGATTTGTTAGGAAAAATCGTTATTTTAACTTGATTTTAATTACCCCGGGAAGGCCTTGTTTTTCGACTGCTTAGCAATAATTTGCTTAGCAACATTTTTCTTAGCAATATTTTGCTTAGAAATATTTTGCTACATATTTTGTTGCTTGCCTTTCTAGCCTGTAGGCCTGGTACACTGCTACTGCAACATTTTTCATGCCTTTTTCATACAACTTTTTTATTGATGTAGTTTGACAGCATTCTGCTTAAAACGGAGTACTTCTACTGCAACATTTTTCAAGACTTTTTCAAACAAATTCTTTATGTACGTAGTTTGACAGTATTCCGCCTGAAAAGCTGAACAGAGTATCATGTACTTATCCTTTTGAAATTCACTTAGTTCTTATTATTAGAAAAAAAAAATATTTTCCAAGTGAATAAAAAATAAAAATTTAACAAAAACATTCATAAAAGTAATTAGTTGATAAGACATCACTAAGCCAAGTTTAAAGTTTTGCTTGTTTCCAAAATAAGATAGTCACAGTTCCAACAGTTTTCCCAGGTGCTGCGAATTAACTCCAACGTATGTCAATGAAGTAGTGTTGTCAGATAATACAATATCTACAAATATATCCAAATAAATCGGTATAAAATTTTAAATTCATCAAAATATCGGCAAAAACACGAAAAGAAATTTTTGCAAGTTGTTTTAAATTTATTTGTTAAAAACGGAATAAAAACTACAAAATTCATAGTATAAAACCCAGGTTAAATAATGAAAAGGAATTAATATTTTTATAAAAATCCATGCATAAAGGCTAACACAAAACTTTGGGATCCTTTTTCCACTTCATTTGTCAACCGACTTTGCTTCCTCGTTTAAATATTGTCGAGCTTTAGTGCACTGTCTTTAGATTTTTTAATCGGTTACTTCTTAATTGACCCCTTTAATTGCTACCATTACACATGCAAAAAATTCTCATATATTCAAAATATGAGTGTTCAATAATAAGGCGAACTAAAATAAAAATAAATAAATAAAAAATTTTTTCGGCCTTGGTTTATTTATTATTAATTAAATTTTTAGAAAGAACAATTATTTGTATACAAATGCATGCGGATGTTAAAAAAAAAAATAGACATTAGCAGAATGTAATGGATCGCTACATCCTTCATCAGCATTTTTCGCAACTATTTATGTACCTTAAGTTGTGTACATTGCAAACATCATATATTTAACCATCTAATCAATATTAATTTCGTTAGACTTTCTTCGTTGTTTCCTCTGTAACTCCTCTTGTACATTTGTTTTCGCTTCGTACCAACCTTTGTTATGGCTACCGAATAATATGTTACCCTGTTATTCAAATTATTTTATATTAAAATTGATTGGTATGTCCTTAGTCGCAGTATTATTTGTCTTTGGTGGTATGACTGGTAGCAATAATTCTCTCCGCTTCGAATAACCTGCAAGAACTGGCCCGTAAATAAAAAAATCTACAGACAAAAGCTAAAAAAATAAACTACATGCTTCTTAATCTAGCATCCAAATATCACATCCTCAATTGAAGTATACAAATTCTAAAAGTCTTTTTGTTCTAAAATTCAAAATTTTTGATGAGAAGTTGATGAGATATTTTAAATAGCATTAAAGAAATTATTCCTAAGTGAGAAAACACCGATGTCCATTATTTTCACGAGCAGGTTTTAGTTAAAATATTCGATGTCCTCTTTAAAGAAAAAACAGCTATTCTTTTTGACAAGCCGTTCTTTATTACTTCTTTGATTACCAGCAAATGAAAGGGTGTTAAATAATATTAAAAGATTGTTTTTTTAATTTTAAAATTTTCAAAAATTTTTTTAGGTTTGAAGAATTGTGATTTTTGCAACAAAAAAGGTTAAAAAGCCCACTGTGATATTTGTTTTAGTTTGTGTTGCACAGTTTTAGCATTTTATCGCTTTATTCTTGCTAAGATATAAGCATTATTACAAATCATAACAAAAACAGTTATTTCAGCAAATTGCCCAAATATTGCAGCCAAACGTAAATCAGCACGTTAATCGCAACGCAACCTAGCGCCTAGCTTTAATGCGTAAATTTCTTACCAAAATAAGAGCGTCAACTTTGTGACTTCAACAGTATTGTTAGTTCATTTTGTTTTATAAAACCTGCTGGATTGCCGAAAATAACTGAACTATCATTACTTTTCAACAATAACAGAATAATTAAAAAAAAAAAAAAAAACACAAAGAAGCAGCTAACTTTATTACCTATCGCACTGTCAAAATTTGATATTCAAATTGCTAAAGGCCAGGATTCACTATCATACACAATCGTACGATTTAATCACATAAAAATCTGACAGAATTCTGTCCTACTTTAAAAATCGTTTCAAAATGGCGTCGTAGGTGCCACACTATTATACAAAAAATATGCAAAATCAGATGCTTTTAATATTTTGTTGTTTTCTTTTCTCCTCATCTTCAAAAAATCAACCCTGATCGCATAGAAAAAATCATTTTATAAATTACTTTAAAATATTATAAAATCGTACAGATCTGTCAAAAAGTCTGTCACACACATACACTTTTAATCTACACTATCATACTTTTTGAGCACACATGCAATTTTTGACAGATCGTAAGACTGAGTATGATAGTCAATCCTGGCCTTAAGCGACGACGCCGCGATATTTAGTTTTGCTTCATACATTTTGTATGTACATACATGAGCATTTTAGACAGATAGGTTGCGCTAGGTACGCTAATTTTGTTTTAAGGCGGTTTTAAGGCGTTTGTGAAATTGCTCCGACTGAAAAAAATTGTACCACAAGGATATGTGCAAAAAGATCGCTTTTTAGTTTTTCGATATTTATTTTGCAAATTTAGACTGGCTGTCTATCATTTCTTGTATTTCTCCAAAAAAAATTTTGATGCACGTATGTATGCATATGAATGTTTGTACATTTAATTAAACCGCGGAAAACACTCTCGAACAAAAGCGTTTAAATAAAAACAATACTATTTGCATGTAAACAATTATTAACAACAATATTAATGTAAAAGCGCATGTACTCAAGCAACTAAATTTATTATATTTTTTATTGCAATAAAGCAAAACATATCATTCGCAAGTTGCCAAGTGTTTGACAATTTATTGTATAAAATTCCAATTAGACGAGTTACTTTAATAACAAATAAATTTTAAATAAATTCTGCACATATGAACATGTCTAGATCAGTTATTAAAATCTAATAAAAAATGCAAAATAAATAAAAAAAATCATTCATTTCTTTTTTGCAGTTTCTATGTTCAAGTTTTAATTAAAATTTTTTGAGAAAAAATTATAATTCTTTGAATGGGTGACGAAAGATTGAAAAATTCGTAATATTTTTACATTACAGAGCTTTAATTTATTAAATTATGGTGACTTAATTAGGAGAAATAAATAATATGAAGAAAATGCTTCGCAACACTTGAAAGGAGATTAACTGCCAAATTTTTTTAAAAATTTCAGCTTATACGTTTTCCGTGTTATGCAGCATTTTCTGGATCGCTATATTGTTCATCAGCATTCGTTGCATCTGTTTGGCTTAGGTTGTCTACATTGTAAAACATATTAATTTGACCGACTAATTTTGCAAATAAGAGTACAAGAAATATCCATAATCAATCAATTTTAATTTGCTAAGACGAAGTCAAAACGCGAAGTCCCAGCGCATTTCTACTTCGCTCTCTCTGTAAATTGTCATTTAAATTTGTTCTTGCTTTGTGACAACCATCGGTATAGCCAAGAATGCAATTTTTATTTTATTTTCATGCCCGCTTTGCCTTGGATGTATATTAAATTTTTATATGAAAAACATTAGTTGAACTCATAAATTATGTTATGTTATTATGTTATGTCTGTGGTTGAACTGTTTGAATGAATTAAATGTCTGCACACATTTGTTAATTATCTTTCATTTTTAAAGTATCTTTAAATTAAAATGAACTTAAGCCGTGGTTAATTTTATTTATTTATTAAAACAAAATTTATTTTAAAATAAATTTGACACCTAAATTAATTTTTTTAACAAATATAAATTTTTTTCCTAATGTAAATTTTAGGCTGTATTAAATTTTTGCTTAGAATAAATTAGCCAAAAATGTGTCAGTTTGGAGAAAAAGAATTTTTAAAGACATAAAGTTGCTTAAGTAAGAAGATTGTATATTTGATTTGTATTGTATTAATTTGTTTTTAAATATTTGAAATCTTTAATAGGCTACGAATAAAATATATAACGTGTATAAAATAAATATAGTTAAATAAAATTATTTACAAAAGAAAATTAAGTACAAACATCCTTAAAAAACTGTCATGGTGAAGAATAAAATGGGGTTTTTTTCAGCTTAACAGTAATTGCCCATTTGTAATAACCAAAGGCAAATTAAATCACTATATCGACTCAAAAAAACATTAACTGGCAACATCACATACATATGTCACTGAGAATTTTTATTAGTAGATAAGAGTAAAAATTAAAAAAAAAAAATCAATTGAGTGATTAAGCAATCATCTCCCTCTCTTCATAATGTTATTGTTGGGGTACAATAATTGCTCGCACATTGTTTCTACCCACAACGTTAATATAATTTACTGCAAGTACTAGTATATTATCGTAAATTTTATTGATCCGATTGTGGGACAGGGCTCATTAGAATTAAAAGCACGAACAAGGCGCAACAACAATTTCACGTATAAAAAACAATCGACTACGTGTGATCCACTTTTGAACGAAAGTTACGGCCAGCGTTGCCAGTATGATACTTAAAGTTTCATTGAAAATGAATTCTTTAATAATGAATTTAAAGTTTACTTACCGAAAACAACAACTGTTAATTTTCTGAAACAATAAAAAATCAAAAAATTTGTACAAAAATTTTTGCAAGAAAAGTCTGGAAAAGAAAGTGTAAAATAATTTAGCGAGATACGTAAGAAGAGCCTAAACCGCACCATAGCGATTTGAGAGAACTTTTATTTTTATTTTCTTTAATTCTTATGTATGTTTTTTGACTTAAGTGGCAAAGCTATTTTCATCCGCATTATTTTCATCGTTTAAATTAATTTTCGCCATTAAACGTTTTTTAGGCAAAAATAGCTAACAATTATTTTTATTTATTGCATTTTATTTATGTAGGTATTTAAAATTTTTCGAAAAAATTATTATTAAAATTATAAGTAATAAATTTGTATGAATTAAATATAAACTATTCTTAAACTTGTGAAATATTGCAATATTTCGCTTAGCTTAGTTGCTTTCCAAAATCTACTCAAGAAGACAAATATTTTTTCAATTCCTTTTGAGCCGCACAAAAATAAATTATCAATTTCAAAACATATAATTAAACAATTAATTTGTTTTATTTCGTGCTTCCATGTTAAAATTTTAATAAAATAAAAAACGTGTTTCGCTGGAGGTATAAAAAGATGAATCAAAGCCTCATTTTTTATTATATAAAATTTTGACGATTTTAGAGGAGAATAACCTTAATATAGAGGATCTTAGCAACTGGCTCTCTTTCTCTATCTATAAGGCACTATCTCTCAAAATGACGTCACTTATATTATTATTAGAAGCTTTCTGAAAACAGTTTATATTTTCTTTTATGTAAGTGGCAACCCTTTTTTATTTCATTTATTTTTTTGTTTTTTGTTTCGTATTATTTTCAAATAACAAAGTTTAGTTCTGTTGGGTCTATCGTTCTTATAGGGGGAAAACATTATCGAATACTTAAATTTATTTTAACGACAATAAAAGTAAATTTGTATTTTTATTAAAAACTGAACAGTATTCATCCAACAGTAAAAAGTTCAACAAGACAATATTAATTAGATGTGGTTTAGTTTTGATCCATAACAACTGATTTAGTTCAGGGTCGGTTACTTCTTAGTTATCTAAGACAATTAAAAGTAAAAGTGATTTTAACAATAATATTTCCGTCAATGTTAAAGTAATAAGTGAAGTTATACAAAATATAATATATATTTTTATAAAAAAGTATTTATTTACGATACAAAATAATGGCAATTAAAACATTGAATCCCACACAGCAGCAAATTGATGAACTGCGTAACATGTTCATAGAAAAATACGAGAAAAACCCTCCAACAGGTAAATTAAAAATGTTTATTAATTTAATGGATACTAAGGCGATTGGCTAATTTTCGGAGCTAAAAAATTCAAAATCTCTAGATTTTTATATATTTTAGGAGTGTAATTAAAATACAACAATATAATAAAATACCACATTAAATATTAAAAATAAATAAAATACAGTTTATACTTCTTATTTAAATACCTTTTTTTTTAAATTTTCTGCAATGATTTTAAGCAAAATGTCGGTGACATAGCCTTGAATATTCCGCTTCGTTGTATTGGTGGATGTGGGCTCGCTAACCCCTTAGAATGTTAAGTCACATAATCAAAAAGGTCAATTCTGCATACTGAAGCGAAGGAGTACACGTATGGGCAACATATAATACAGTTGCTGGCTTGTTTAAAAAGCTGTGCAAATAGGTTTGTTCAGTAACTTTACTAGAAAAAACTGGCAACGAGAAAGTAAATTAAGTATTTTTAAAATTGTTCTCCCCAATGTAAAATAGTAAATGAACGCTGTACTAGCAAAAATTAGCAAATAAAATTGTTGTGGCCTTGGAAATAATTTTTAAGACTTAAAAAATGTACGGTAGTACAATTTTTAAAGTAAATCTAAAAAAGGGCAAAAATGTATAAAGTAATAGACACAACTGAATAGAAAAAATAAGTAAATAAAATGTGTTACATTTTCTTTTATTAGATAATTTTCAAAAGCGTTCATGATGCTTAAGTACATTATACATAAATTTTCTTTGCTGTTATTTCTAATTAAATATTCTTATTACGATTAAGATGTAAAAATATTTACATTAAAAATAATTTTGACTTCAAATACATATGTGTATAATTATACGTAAAAGTTGTACTATTCTTGCTTAAACTGTACCGAAAAAAGTACATTCCATTGAATGTTTCATCACCGGCTTGTTTACTTTTTATTTTTAAAACATCAAAAACAACAAAAACACCTGGAAAGCTAAAAAAAATTCTGAACCAAATATCTGTTGTTTTAAGGTTTTTTTTTTGCTGGGTGCTACTCTAGCTAAATTATAGAAAAATAACAAAATAATATTTTTTATTGCCCAATACTTGCATTTTCTGCAATGTTACACACATTTATTTTATCAGACATTTTTAAGCGAATTATTTTCTGAACAAAAGTTAAAAACAGCTGTTTGGTAAATTTTGCTAGTAAAAAAAATTTACTAGCCACAACAAGGCGATTCAATTACTATGTAGATGGTGGTAAATTTTCCATGGCGAATTCATAACAGGTAAACTCACGGCGAAAATGAATACAACACTGCAAAAAAAAATATGTTTATTTTTAAAATCGTCTCAAATCGTCTTTGGCTGTCACAAACAAAGAAGTACAATAGAGATTATAATTTTTGACATTCCAAACGCCTGTTATTAATACGCCTTGGTCGCTATGGCAAATTTATTAATTTTGTCGAAATCCAAAATGTAAAGCATGCATATTTTTATATATGGAGTTTGCGAAAATTAATGAATTTGCCACTGCCATATTAATACTAAAATAACAGAATATTAATATTTTTTTAATAAAGTAGCTTCTTGAAGTATGACGCTAACACGATTACACTTTTCTGTTAAGGACCAAATTTTCTACTTCAATTTGGATCTTTTTTATTCAAAATTGAAGCCAGTTCTTAATGTTTAAATATTCGAACTTTTGAGAGTTTAATGGCCTTTTACTTTTATTATTTTGACTTATTTTGCATAAAAGTGACCAAAAAAGTTGAATTATGTATTTTTGAAAATAAATTGAGAATTTTTGTTAAAACTATCATAATATTATTCTTAATCTTCTGTGAACGAAATGGCAGCAAAGAAACATTGAGTAGATGTAAAAAAGTGGCCACTGCTAAATAAATTTTAAAGTAATAAGCATCTGTATCAAAAATTCAAAACAAAAGTCAATATCTAGTGAAATGATTTTAAGTGATTTTTCACAACATTTCTGTTTATGCAAAGCACCAAGCAGACAGTTATCTATTAAAATGAGGCTGCTGTAGTCAAAGTGGTAAACACGGCGACTGCAAACCTGGTTGTTTCAGGGTTCAAATCCTGCGGCAATCAAAATACAAACAAAAATGTTTTTTTTTTCTGTTTTATGGTATAAATACATATTCAGAATGAACAAAAACACGTGCAGTCTCCTTCGTCGGTACTTTTTCATAGCAGATTTGCCGGCGAAGTGAAATAAATAACTCTCTCTCCTTTCACCACCTGTCTTATCTCTCATCTATCCCTTTCCTGAAGAATGTAGCACGGTTACGAAAAATAACTAAATAGGTTTTAATGCCTGAAGTGCTACTTCTCTTTAAAAAAAATTATTTTTCTGCGGACCAAAAATTATTTTACATTAAAAACATAAAGATTCAAATATGCTTTCCAGATTTCGGATTTCGAATTTAGAAATTCTTAAAAATCAATACCGATTAGCATCCCTAAGCAAGAATATCATTTATTACCTGTCCCACAATGTCACAAAAAAAGGCTCCTTCGAACAATTACATTTTAAAAAAATCATTTTTTAGAACGCACGAATTCTTGTGATATTGCGAGACTACCTGCTTACCTGCTATCAAAACAAATAAGCATTCTAACGAAGAATGCTGTAAATTACGGCAATTAATGACGCAATCAAGGTGAAAGTGAGTTTAAATGCTAACGATGATTTCAATTTGATTTTTAGTCGTTGGAATTAAATATCTGTTAAGTGTTAAGTGAAATGTTTTGTAGAACGTAATAAACCAGTCAACCCACTGTACATTATTTTGCATCTCAATTTATTGCAACTGTAGCCATTGTAGTATTTAAGATAAATAAACCGGTTTCCTAGTTAGTTGTGTTTTTACAGTAACGTTCAAGTTCAATGGAAGATTACGTTACTCACATATTTATACGAGTATGTAATTAAATTGCAGACAGACTAAATACAATTGTTCTATTACTTTGAGTTTGTACGTTAAGTTGTTAATTTTAATACTTTTTGTTTAAACGAATAAATAAATTATAAATGCAAAATATAAACCTTAACCTTTTCAGTTTAATAAATTCATTGTGGTAAAAAAATATTAATCATCTTTTGAGTTGGAAAACGAAGCCCTGTTGAAAAACAAAAACAAATTCTTCTGTATTAATCAAGGCGAATAAATTACCAGGTGGCAGAGTAGGCGAATGCAGTGTTTTTGCTGGTATACACGACTGTCAAACTCCATATATAAAAAATGTACACAAATTTTTTATATATGGAGTTTGACAGTGGTGTACGCCAGCAAAAAATACTGAATTCGCCTATGCTGCCACCTGGTAAATTATTTAGCCATGGTATTAATAAATAAAAATATAAAGTCAAAAAGTGTTTTGCGGGGCTCCTGAATTAATGCGTTATAGAATGAGCTAAACTTTAAAATAATAAAACTTATAATTTTTCAGTTTCGTTATCATGTCAACAAAAACAAATTTTGTTATTTCTGTATTGCAAATTACCGTATTCCTATTTTTTTTTCCAAAGCACCGTCGACAAAAAGAAATTCTATGTATATAATATGCTAATATAGTTGTCATTAAGAAATCAAGACTTAAAATTTTTAAAACACGGGAATATTTAATAATTTAACTTTAAACTTTAAAAAATCGAGCTGATTATCCCAAACGAATTATTAAAATCACCGATATTGACTATTGAAGGTGAAAGCACGTTTCGATGGTCATTTCGCTACCGCTCACTTAGCTCTTCAGGAAACTTCTCACTTACATTTTAAATAAACTAAAGATTTTTGTCCAAAAAGCAATTATCAACATTGATTTTATTTTTCTTTATCCACGTTGAAAAATAAAATAAAAACAGCAATAAAATATCACAAAACACTATGATAATTTTCTTTTGTTTTTTACACGGGCACTTGCAATTTAATAATTAACATTTTTAAAACACGTAGTATTTATTAATTTCACTTAGTAACTGTAATAAGTATAACCTTAAAATTTTATTCAAAAACTCTTTTATTAGTATGTATAATGTTAAAAAAATTTCTGAATTGAAACACTGGAGGTACCACGATTCCCATACAAAGTGAATAATTATTACTATTAAGCTAGAGTTCTATAGTAGGTAGACTCTTGCAGCCGTATGCATAACAAAAACTTAGCGTGAGTTTGGCATGAGTGCAGAAATTGAGCAGGGTCTCAGTATGTTTTGTCGTAGGACCAGCCTCTTAAAACTATTGCAGATAGTTATAGTGATCCATTACTACATTTTAGGACCATTTTTAGTTTCAAATTGTGAGAGACTTTGCTTAATTTTAGGAGTTATGCCAACCTCATGCTAACTTTTTGTTATGCATAAGGCCGTTTATATTTTGTACCAATAATGACCATATCAACAAATCCACAGTCTGGATCGGAACGGTGAGCGTGGTACCTTCCATACAAAGTTAAAAATGATTATTAATAACTTTGAATTGTGTGTGAACTTCGCCTAACCAAAGTAATATTGATTAAATTAGTTGGTTAAATAGATTATGCTTACAATGTACCCAACCTAAGGTAAATAGACAGATACGAAGAAAGTTGATGAAGGATAAAGCGATCTCTCTCACGTAGTTTCATAGGAGGTGGTATTGAGCTTTAGCAACATTGGTGAAGATATGTTCATCACGCCTCAATTTTTTACGATTTTCACGCTTAATTGTGTTTTGCTTTTGTTTTATTGAAAACCGAAATTTATAGAAAAAAACTATAAAGTTTTAGGTAACTGGAATATAACTAAAGGCCCTATTAAAATCTGCACAAGATAACATAATTAAACTTAAACAATTATGTAAATACAATAAATTATGCCTGGCAAACTATAATGTACTTAAGAAAACTTTTCGTTAAGTTTTGTCATTTTATTTTTTTAAGCAACGAACGAAACTGAACCCACTTTTGTTTGTGCTTCGTGTTATATATTCATAAAGAAAAATTGCTATGAAGACCTATATTGTTTAGTTTTTAGTTAGTCTAGAAAATGAAGAAAAAACGCAAATTTTTGTTTCTTGTCCATATTTTACAAATGCAATGATTTAAAATTAAGTTTTTAATTGTTTTCATAAACACCGTTGCATTTTTCAGTATTGTTGCCCACAAATACAAAAAAAAAAAACACTTTTAGTAATTTTTATTGAATTTATCTTAGAACATGAACAAAAAATGTAAACCTTTCAGTACAGGTGGAAAGGGTATAAATAACCCTGTCATTCCGTTTCTAACCTTGTTATCGTTACTTGTTTTTATTTCGATTTTTAACACAATCGATTTATATGATTCTAACTACTAAACTTTAGTAATAACGAGCTAAATTGGTTTGGTTGCATTTCCCAATTTACAGAATATATTTCAATAAAAACACAAATCGGTGAAATTTATCATTTTTTAGTTCTTAACATTATCTAATATTAATAATGAAAACTGAATTATAATATTTCTGGCGTCATACATTTCGGTGAAGACCGTTGTCACTGGCTGCTTATTTGGTAGGTTTGGCAAGCGCTTTCGATGTGGACATCATTTTCAAGCCGCGTTTTGATTAGTACTGGAGAAAAAGTGTTTGTTGTATAGATAGTTGTGAGTTTAGGTAGTTTTGTCTGTTAGGATAGTGTCTATTGAAATGGTATTATGCAGATTGCTTCTGTTTCTGTTAAATAATGATCACTTCAAACGATATTTTTTCAATCTTTTTATTTATTTATTTTTTTTTTTTGCGTGAATAAGAATGAGGACTTCAATTCTGAAACCATTCTATTATGTTTACAGGAAATACTTCAGTATTGACATTATTCGCAGTTTTATTAAAAAAGTTGATAGTATATTTAGAGCTTTATAGCACAAAAGAAATATTAAAAAATATTTATTACGGTTCTAATTATAGGATTTGGGTACTTTTTCCAAGGTCTATAACTGGTAGTTTTAATAACATGAGCAATAAATATTTAAAAAACTTAAATGAAAAAAGCAAAATGCTAGAAACATGCTCAAAGTCTAAGCATTTTGATAAGATAACAGTAAAATAAAATAAATATATTTCTTCGATAAGCATGTTTTCATAGTACACTAGAGCCCCGGAGAAACGCGACGCAAATCGAATCACCTTTTTTCTATATGAATGCACTGAAATTTAATTTATTGGGAAAAATATTCAAAACAAAGCAAAAAAAAATTTTATTTCATGATAAAAAACAAGTATGAATAAATTTTTATTTCATTTATGTTAAAAAATGTTTATAATTATTATAAAGAAATAGCAAAACAATACATTAAGAAAAACATAAAAAAAAACATAGGAAATTTCCCTTATTTCACGCAATTTAAAAATTTTTTAACGCATAGGTGACGATCAGTGTTTCTAGAAGTCGTAAAAATTCTATAAGACAGAAAAGATGCTAAATTAAACACTACAAATACGAAAAATTGTATTCTACAATGCTGCAGTAAAAAATTTAACCGTTTTTAGCGACGCAAATCGAAATCAAAATGACGCAAATCCAGATCAATTGGGGTTAAAACGACGAAACTTGAAATTGCAATGACACAAGTCGAATTTTTCCAATTTTTAAAAAGCAACGCAAATCGAAACGACGCAATACGGGGCTCTAGTGTATTAATAATGTTGCAAAAAAAAAGTGTTTTTTTCAAATTGAGACAGAAACTTTAGATCAAAATAAAAGTCCGTTTTTGTACAATGTTGTAAATAACTTTAGTGGAAAAGCAAAACTATTTTTAGTTAATCAAAAAAGAACAACAAGAAAACTAAATATTTAAATGAAAGCAATTATCTTAAAAGGGATATTTATTACAAAGGTTTTTAAAATAAAAATTCCAATATCTGAATATATTAAGCTTGATGCTTTACTTTAGACAATTATCCTTTTAATTTTCTGAAAAAAATTATAGTTATGTTTATTTATTTAAATTCATTTACTTATATTGTTGTGAAAAGACTCCAAATACCTGTACATTAACATTTTTAAATATATATATAGAGAATCTATATATACATATAATAAAACTGTAACAGGATCGTTTCTGCGCACGTAAAAACTGCTGGATGGATTTGAAAAAATTCTGTGAGAACGAATCTTGGCTCAAATATAGAATACTTTTTTTTCGTTAAAGTATGTCATTTCTTATGCTATAAACACAATCAAGTCCACCGACCATCGACTACAAGATGTCAAAAATAGAATACATGCGTGCTTATGAGAATAATTCTTTTAGCCGCTACACGACTACCGACTACACGGCTACTTTTGTAGCCCGTAGCCAACTTAGGCTAATTTCTATTTTTCTTGGCTACAAAGAACAGATTAGTGCTGCCAATACAATAAATGCATGAAATGGTGTTTTTAAAAACGCAATACATTAAATATCGCTATTAAAAACGTGAAAAACTATTATACGAGGGCTGCTATATATATTTCTGGCCTGGCAACACTGAGTGCTGCCAAGTGCAATCTGACATTTCCATTGGAAAGTTTGTCATTTTTAAACATAATCGTACTCAGAATGTTTTGACGTACGACCATTAATTGTGTTGTTTACGGTGACTTGAAAAAATTAATATAGAAAAAAATGGAATTAACACGTGAACATTTTCGTGCCATCATTTTTCACAACTTTCGACGTGGATTATCACGACAAGAGTGCAATGATGAACTTAAATCTTTGTATGTCGATGAAGCACCATCCTATAGCACTGTGAAAAATTGGTACAATGAATTTAATCGTGGCCGAAGCTCGCTCAAAGACGAATTCCGTGAAGGTCGTCCAAAAACGGCTGTTGTGCCAGAGAACATTGATGCCGTGCGTGAACTCATAATGCAAGATCGACATGCGGCATACCGAGAGATAGAGACATTCTTGGACATCTCTTCCACCATTATACATTCGATACTGCATGAACACCTGGCCGTAAAAAAGGTTTGTTCTCGTTGGATCCCGCACAATTTGAAAGTCGCTCAAAAAAAGGCTTGTGTCGATTGGTGCAAAGAAATGTTGCAAAAATACGATTGCGGGGCTTCAAAAGGCATTTATAAGATCGTCACAAGTGACGAATCATAGATCTATGCGTATGAGCCGAAACGTAACAACATTCGACCGTGTGGGTCTACAAAGACGAGCAAAATCCAACGAAAGTTGTTCGTGGAAGAAGCACTTCGAAGTAAATGGTCGCCTGTTTCTTCGGCAAAACTGGTCATGTGGCGACTGTTCCGCTTGAGCAACGTAGGACGGTCACTTTGGAGTGGTACACCACAATTTATTTGCCTGAAGTCATCGGAGAAATTCGAAAAACCAACAAGAGAAGACGAATCATTTTTCACCATGACAATGCGAGCTCTCACACATCGGCTCAAACCAGAGCGTTTTTGACCGGCCAAAATGGGTCATCCGCCGTACAGCCCTGACTTGGCACCTAATGACGATCAACGGTCAACGATTTTCGTCGCCAGAAGAAGCTGTTGAAGTGTTCAAAAACCATGTTTTAGAGATGTCTCAATCGAAGTGGAAAAAGTGGTTCGACAACTGGTTTGAGCGCATGCAAGAGTGTATAAATCATGTTGGAGAATACTTTGAAAAACAATAAAACCATTTTTGATTATAAATATTCGCATTTTCGCTATTAGGCCAGAAATATATAGAGCAGCCCTCGTAGTGGCACCATTGAAAAATAATAATCATCTGTTCATTTGCTTACATTTTTATTTGGCGCATTTTTCATTTATTTTTATTTGTCAAAGTTTCCATTTAGTTCTTTTTTCATCAATTTCTAATTTGTTTCATTTATATTTATATTTCGGTTTTTTTATTGAAATAAGTATATAATAGTTATTTTTACTGTTTATATTTGTTTATTATATTGTTTAGTGTAAATGTTTAGTTCAATTTACATGCAGATGTGGACGTGGATGAGCCGATAATAGAAGAAGTACGCGGCCGGCCGATTCTGTACGACCTGGGCCTTCTTTCTTCATCTCGGACCGGACCACCATCTTCGGCTACGTTTGTTCTGATATTTTTTATACACTTCATACACTGAAGTCGTTGTTTCCACAATTTTAGCAATAGAACTTATAAAGTTAATTAAATTTTCTTGAGACATTTAAAATTTTGTTTTGTTTTGGTTAACTTTAATACATATGTCAAAACAGATGTTTATTTTTTGTAGTTAGTGGTCAGTAGACGTTAAAATAATTAAGTAGCTGGCGACTTGATTATTATTGTAGCCAGCTGCTTTTGTAGTCGGTAGTCGATGGTCGGTAGCCTGTGATTGTGTTTATAGCATTAGAGAAAATTGAGATAAAAATGTTAAAGCACCTAATTTCACGGTGAAAAATATTTAACACTGCAAATGGAAATAATTCAGCCATTTGTAAAGGCCTTGGCCAATGGACCTAAAAATTGCCATGAGCATAGGAGAGGTGCATTCAAGCTTAAGTAAATAATGGTAAAAGTGGTCCAACTTGAAAAAAATTAAAATATTAAATATGCAATTTTTATAAATTAAACAATTTAAATAAAATTTTTTGTGCTTATGCAAGTGGCATAGGAAATCCCACAAGTCTCAAAATTAAGAACAAAAATCCCAAAATTGGATTTTTTACTATTTTGCCTATAAAGTCCACTAGGGCGCACCGAAATACTTTCAGCAACAATTTGGAGTATACAAAGCTTTTTTTTATCGTAATCTTCTTTTTCCGATCCCAGCTTTGAAATTTTAGAAAATTTAGAATAAAGTCAAAATTTCGATCTAAAATAGGCTTCTACAAGATTGATCAATCTTATACGAAATTTGGCTTAAACGTACACACGTAAAGTAAGCTTAAACAGAAATAAAAAATTGTTGTATATTCCTTAAAAAAATTTTTAAAATACACAAAAATGCAAAACTTTTGGATTTTAAATTAAATTGAAAATCGTAATATTTTTAAGCCGGAAAATATATAATCTTCAAATGTTTTCCAGAATATTGAGAATTTTGCTCGTTAAGTATGAGAAAAAGTTCAAACAAATTTGCTAAAAATTGTATCCAGTATTTTGAAAAAACTTTAACTCCATCATTGTTAAGCACAAAAATACAGATGAAAGCATAATTTTGTAGGTATTGATGATCCCTTTAGGACCATGTATAATTTTTAAAAATCAGACAAAAATTAAAGAAAGGCCAAGCGTTTTAAAATGTTCTGCGATATACCCAACTTTGACACCACATAGCGTCATCCCTGAAAAGTGTATGATACCCAGCTTCAAAATTTAAGCTCGAATACTTTTCTGCTATGCTCTTTAAAAATGGCTTATTTAAAGAAATTAAACGTTGTCTTAAAGGTCTAATTAATACCAACAAAATTGTGCTTTAACCAACATATTTATGTATAAAAATAAATAAATAAATTTTCAACACAAAATATAACTATTGAAAAATTTATTTTAAACTAACAAAGACTCCTTAGTGAACAAATCAAGAAAAGATAAAAGACTTAAAAACGCCTAAAACATAAACTATCAGAAGTCATTTTGCTAGCGAAAAAATAATGTGTCTTTATTTTTAATCGATTAAGGACTCATATGATAAACTAAATCTAGGAACTATTAATTGCAAATAATTAACCGATTAATCTAGGAAATTTGAGTTTTATTTTTCAAAAAGCCCATAATGTGTTCTTGTATCGAATTAGGAAAAATGCCTTTCGCCCGATGTGCCATTCCACACAAACCATATGGATAGTATTATAAATAAGAGGCTGCTGTATTCAAAGTGGTAAACACGTTGACTACAAACCTGGTTGTCCAGGGTTCAACCCCTGCGGCAATTAAAATACAAAAAATATTTTTTTTCTGGATAATGGTATAAATACATATTCAGAATAAACATTAAAAAAAACATACAGTCTCCTTTGTCGGTACTTCTTCATAGCATATTTGCCGGCGAAGTAAAATAACTATATATCTTTCTCCTTTCACCACCTATCTTATCTCTCATCTATCCCTTCCCTAAAGAATGTAGCACGGTTACGAAAAGTAACTAAATAGGTTTCAATGCCTGAAGTGCTACTTCAATTTTAACAAAAAAAAAAAAAAAATTGTTAGCATAATATTTACTCAAAGTATTTTTTATTTCTTTTAACATAATCAATAAATTTTGGAACATATTCTTTTTAACACTGTACAATCAATAAATAAATAAATAATAATATTTCTAGTCAGACATTATAATGCAAAATAAAAACTCTAAATTTTTGTTTTAGATCCTTTTCATCCTGTCGATATCGATCGCATACGCAATGCGGACATATGGTGTACACGTTTCTTGGAAATGTACGATTTGGATACAAAAGTAGCATTTGAAAAACTCTGGAGCACCTGCATATGGCGTCAGCAATATGGAGCCAACGATTTGAATGAAACAAATGTACGAATGGACTACTTAACTGATGGTGTCATGTTCCAACACAATAAAGATATTGATGGCAAACCTTTGCTGATATTTAAAACAAAATTGCACGTCAAAGGTGCCAAAGATATGAACGAAGTACTTAAAATTTTAGTGTATTGGATCGAAAGAATGCATCGTGAGACAAATATGGACAAATGTACAATATTTTTTGATATGGAGGGTACAGGCTTATCAAATATGGATTTGGACTTTATTAAAATGATAATTGAAACTTTTAAAATGTATTATCCGAATGCCTTAAATTATATTATTGTTTATGAAATGGCATGGGTACTAAATGGTATGTTTCTTCATTTAGTTTTAATCAAAGAAATTTATTTACATTTTCTTATTTACAGCTGCTTTTAAAATTGTTAAAGCTTTATTACCGGAAAAAGCAGTGGAAATTTTAAAAGTGATTAAAAAAAAGGATATTAATCAATTTATTGACAAAGACAACTGTCTGGTGTCTTGGGGTGGCAATGATAATTATCAGTTTTCTTTCGTCCCGGAGAAAAGAACATCTGTTCCTGTTGACATAAAGTTATCTAATGGCAGCTCTTTACCTAGCAATGATGATCTTAACAATAATATTCATGATAAAAAGGTAAGATTTTAATTTATGATATTTAAAATACTTAAAAAAAGTATTTTAGTTTTATTTTTAATATTTTATGATATTCTTATAAAATAATTATTTATACAAAACTACAAAATGAAATATATTACTACTACGAAATCACAAGCATATGGCCTCTTCGCTACTGCTCAAATAGCTTCTCAGTGGATTCTACCTAAATTTTGTATAGAAAACCTAAGAGTCTTATATTAAAATATAAATTGATTAAATGAGAAACACATTGAATTAGCAAAGCAAACAGATAAAAATGTGTTTTATACAAAAACGCAGCAAACATTCAGTAACTATTTTTTTTCTTCCATTTTTTTATTAAGGTAGAAAACATTCATATTTATTTGAAGGATTTATTGAAAAATAAGCAATGTGCCCATTCAATACATCAATCTAAAAATTAATTATTCGGAATCTTTTTTTACTTTAATCGTGCTTGATGCCTTCAAATATAAATATTTCATATGTATGTACGTATCTTTATGATTAACGTATTGCAAATTTTTTTTATTAGGAGCAGCACTCAGGGGATGACCCCTAATTATGCAATGCATTGCGCCAGAACTTGGAAATTAGGTTGTGGGAGAAGGGGTAGTGGTAGTAGTGCTTGTGGACATTTGATTTGAATCTTTGAACATTGAAAGTGGCAGGAAAGACCTCTGCAGGGAGTTTATTCCACATATATATATATGAACTGTTCGGCTAAAAAACAAATCTTCTCTGTAATGCGTAGTGCGATTCACTCGCTAAGTGACAACAAAGGAATGCGCTCTTGATGCAGAGCGCGTTGCGCGTAGTAAATTACGGTTTTCAGAAACAAGTTCCCTGATTTGATAAGAGCACGTTCCGTTGTAGTAACGATAAAACAGTGAAAAACACCCCACATTGCGTCGAAGCTGCAGTTAGTCAAAAGATCTGGATACCTTAATGTCACCGATAAGCTTTGTCCTGCACGCGATCGAGTAACTTCAGAATAGACTTTGAAGCACCAGCCCATACATGTAAGTTGTATTCCATTTTCGATCTGATAAAGGTGACATCGCATTGAATTTTCATGCCAAAAACATCGAGAGCTTCTGATTCCTTAATATATATATATATATTACATATGAGGTAGCATATTCTGGCGTACGCCTTTACGAAAGCACACAGCACTGAATTTTATGAGAGTTAAATGGAATCCTGTTCGCTAGGCCCCATTCGGAGATTACCATGAGTTCGCGATTAAGGGTATCGTCCATGTGCTTTGGAAAAGCCCCAGTTTCCTGAAGGCTTGGTCTATTGCGAAACGAAAATGAATGGCATATGCTACTGTCATCTGCAAAAGAGTAGAGTAGAGTAGTAGGGTTGGAAGTCTGACGTAGAAGCTCATTAAGAGAAATAAGAAATAAAATAGCGGAAAGGACGAAGCTTTGCGGTACCCCTGAATTTAAGTTGAACTCGTTTGAAGAGATCCCACTATAGCAATCGCTGAGAAAGCTCGATATAAGTCGAGTGAAGCTACCACCGACACCAAAAGCAATAAGTTTTGATATGAGTGGGCCATGCCACACTTCATCAAACGCCTTAGAAATATTTTAAGCCACCACCATACTTTCACCGAAATAGTGAACGGATTGGCACCATTTTTTTGAAAGGAAGGCCAATAAGTCACGCGTAGAGCGTCCCCTACGGAAGTCGTACTGCCGGTAACTAAGTAAGCTGTTGCACTACAGATATTTCACGAGATGAAAATAAGGCATACTTTCCATTACTTTGGAAAGTGCAAAGCAAATCGCGATTGGGCGGCAATTTTAAGGGTTGCTAGCCTCTATCTTTTTGGGGATTGGTGTTGCAAACTTAGGCCAGTTAGGTTCTTGTGGGACATATAATCCTTTTTCCGCTCAACTTTAAGTTCAAATTAGTTATCCGATCTAAAGCTTTTCTGTATTTTTTTTTTAAAGTCTGACTAAGGAGCAGTGCTCACGACTCTGTTATACGTTATTTCCAATTTTCTTAAAATTCAAATTTTGAATATTAATCGTAGAGTTATAAAACAGCGTTAACATTTTTCAAAAATAAAAATAATTGATAACTGTTTAAGGACCGGGATTAATCTGTCTGATTAGTAATGATCGTTTAATATGTTGCAGGAGGGGAGGAAGTATGTATCAAGCTTTCTCAAATGTTTTACGATTTATGCTTTAACCTATGGAGCGCTAGGGTCTTCATGGGGGTTCGAATCCTTCGTTGAATCGTAAAATTTTATTTTTCCGCCTTTGATTTCTTTTAAACGGAGTTACTGCTCCATAACTAGCAACATATAGATTTTATAAATTGAAGTTTGCGACAAGAAGCCATTATGTCACACCTTGCGATAAACCGCCAAAAAGTGCAGAACAGAATATATATTTTTTTGTACATTCATTAACTTGTGTGTTTGCTTAATGGCACTTCATCGTTGATACTTTGGAATGTAGAATAGTATTATAAAAACGAGAGCAATGCTTGTTGTGTTCTACATAAAATGCTTACTGCATATTTACTTACAAAATCAATTCAAACTTCAAACAATTCAATTTTAATGAGTTAATAATGAACTGCTAATTATTTTTTATAATTCATTTTAATTAATTCAAAATTAATTCAAAATTAATTCAAAGAAATTGGAAATGAATTGCAACTCACTTGACAAATTCATTTGAATTAGAAATGAATTGCAATTTATTTTTACCAAATCGTTTGAATTGGAAAGGAATTGCAATTCATTTGAAAAATTCATTTGAATTGAAAACAATTTGAAATTCATTCCATAATTTGAATTGACTTAAATTTCATTCAATTCATATTTTTTTTGTGTAAAAAAATTAACTCAGATTTTTCTAATTCGCGAATTAATTCAAAAATGAATGATTTATTTACAGCTCTGCTAAAAACCACCAACAATCTTAAGGTTTTCTGATAAATTTTATTTTTTAAGAAAATATATAAACAATTCTTTTAGTGATTTTGATTCATAGCCAAAGTAGCCTCTTACTTGTTTATATTTTTAACAAAATATGTAAGCCCCTTTTTTCGGAGCTGTATGTAATTGTAGATTCTATAAAGTTACGATAATTTGTAAATGGTTTGAAGATAATTCTAGTAACAATAATTATCGCATTTCTGCTAATATCCCGTATAACGCCAAATTCAATACAATTAGGTATTTTTACCGATCAATTGTTATCTGCCTACTCGAGATTACGTTCTTCCCTGTTTTGGAATTGCCGCCTTAAAAGACACGACCTTTCGGAGTTGTAAGCTGTGATGCCGAAAATGTATGTATGTTTTGCGTTGTTATGTAACAGGGTTCTTGTGAAAACAGACTGTGTGCATTTAGTCTTATATGATTAAATAGTTTTCGTAAAAGCAACAAACAATTATGCAAGTTATCGATTTTATTAAAACGAATCGCAAAGAATTTGCCTAAAAATTACAGTCTCTTTTTTTCTTGCCTACTTATGAAAATATTTATTATTCAAATTGGTATAATCGAGTATGTGATGAAAATCGTTTTCGATTGGAAATCGTTTAAAAAACGTCAAAATTTGTGATGCACATTTTTATTTCGTTTTGGTTTTGTTTTAACCGAAATCGATTTCATTTTTCAGTTTGTTTTATAAAAAAAGTGAGAAAAAAACGTGTAATGAAAAACGAAATTTATAATGTTCTTGCGTTTTTAAAATCGAGTAAGCGGCCGTTCACTATTTAAAAATTTTTGCGTGCAATAACTTTTATAAAATGTAAATAATTTTTTTTAAATAGTTTATACAGATATATATTTTAATATTTATAGGGAAGAGCGTATAAACAATCAACAAGAAGATATGATTTTAATTTTTTTAAGAGAAGTAGCACTACAGGCAACAATGCCTATTTAATTAGTGTGTAACCGTGATACATTCTTTTAGAAAAGGGATAGAGAAGAGAGAAGAACAGGTGCGGAAAGTATGCTATGTAAAAGTACCGACGAAGGTTGCGTTCTGTATTGTCTAATTCTGAGTATGTATGTATACCATTAAACAGAAAAAAAACATTTTTTAATTTTTTGGTTGCCGTAGGGTTTGAACCCTGGCTGAACTAATTTGAACGTGCTCACTACCTTGACTACAGCAGTCCTATTATTGAATTATGAAAAAGCATCCGCATTATTAAAACCCTTTATTGTTAAAGAATAAATGGCCCCGAGTCCCTGGCTTTACTTATTTGATATGAGTACCATTTATGCACCCAACAACGCCAGGAATGTTATACTTATCAAACAAATGTCTTGCTGATTTTCAAATCTCTGTTGTATCACTCGGGAGTTTTATCTAATGATGGCACATGGTCTTCTCCAGATGCACTAGCATTTTACTTAATGTTTGGAAAAAAAGTGGTACGGTGCATAAAAGCGTCGTTACCAATTGAAAAATCTCAACGTTGCTGCCAGCTAAATGGTCAAAGGAATCGATGAGCATATAAAATGTGGGCTTAGTTTGACCAATATCAATGAGAAAAGCAACACAACTTTTAACAATTAATAAAACCTGATAAAACTTACATTTTAAAGTTACATTTTATTGGGTAAATCTAAGGGATTAGATAAGTCTCGCAGCTTTTTCCGCTTAATGTTTTCATATTTATTTTTTGTTAGTTAATCTAACATTAAAGAAAACAACAGAGTAACTTTTTTGAAACCAACGGAAAAAAGAACCAAAATTGGCATAAGCAATCGATACATTTATTGTCGCACCCAATACCATTTTCTACGTTCTGAGCTCATGATTTCCTTTCAAATCGAGACGATTTCCATTACATACCTGAATATTTTTAAATTCTATGCGTCGTAAATTAAAACTTTATAAATAAAAGACAAATGTAACATAAAATATTTTATAGGATAAACTGAATTTCTGCAACATTGTTCAAAATAGTGTTAAAGAACCAACGTGTTCTCCAATGAGTGTACAAGCGTGCGCAAAAGATGTAAGAAAATAAACACATGCTCATGCACATGAACGCAGATTTAAGCGCATGCGCTGCACACTCGTAAGCAAATACGAATTCTGGTTTTAATTTAAATTTATTTCATTCTTTTAGCTACTGTACTTTCAAAAAAATACCAATGCCTCTAAAAGGTCTGTCACCGCTATTTCCGTTCTGCATTTATGTACACCCATTACGAGTGTTGCCGTTTGGTAACATTTTGTACATTTTTTGTAACTTTTAAAGGCTCAACGTAACATGTATAATTTTGTTATATTTGGCCAAATTTTCGTAACTTTTTACACAGACACGAAATAAATTAATATCACTGAAAGAGTAGTTTCTTCATTATTTGAGGTAAGAATATCAATTCGATTTTAATAACAACGGTTACGTGAAAATGCAGTTAAAATCCCATTTAAATAATTAGTTTCAAATAAACAAAAAATAACATTGCTGAAGATTTACTCTCTTCAATTCGTGAGAAACGAGGAAATGTTTCTGCTTCATGTTTAGATGCAGAAAAATGTTTCTGGCAACAACTCTTTCCAACTGTAAAATAATATGAACTGCAATTCGTGCGAAAAACTAAAAATTCTGTTGAAACTTGCGAAAATTGTAAGCAACTTCAGTTATTTCGCTTGAAAAACTTGACAACTGTACCAATACCTCGGTTTAGAAGAAAGTTGTCTTTTAATTTCCTTCAGGAAGTGCCAGATTATATAACAGAAAAATTGTAAGAAATTTTATGTTAATTTTAATGCAAAAAAGGCTCAAATTTTTCTTTAATAACGGTATGTTGAAAATAATTAGTGCATTAAATTGTATCGAAGCTCAATCTTTCAAAGAAAAGTGTAAAAGGTTACTGATTTAATTTAATGGCGAGAGCATGCACTTTTCTATGCCGAAATATTAGTATTGAGTTCTTATTTAAATTATCATGAGTATCATCGGTATGAAATTTTTTTTCATATGTATTTATTTTTTTTTTATTTTCGTTGTTGTTTTTGTCACCTTGTTATTTTCCCTCAAATATGGTATAAAACTATATTTTATATAAATTACATTAAATTACAATTTATTTTAAAAAAAATTCAAAATGTAAGTTTTAATGGAAAAATGTAACTTTTTTGAAGGAAAAGCGTAACTTTTCCCCGTTTTTCCCTGGTAAAACTGCCCATTACACTATCAAAATAATTCACCATTTTGTTTTAAATTTATAAGGCGTCTCACAATTTACTGCGAAAATCGTAGCCTCGGGCATACGTTGACGCCTTCATCATTTATTAGGCTCTCATTTACTTTCTTTGACGGTGTGCTGCATGAATTAGCTCTTCTTTGCAAGCCCAATTTCAACATGAACACAAACAGACAAACTTTGTTAAATCGGCTTCCATTTAGGGTGAAGGATTTTAAACCTAAAAATAAATGATTAATAAGAACAGGTTAGAATTTTTTGTCAATTTTAACGTGCCTTACGATTTGTAATTTTTAACCAAGTAATTTTTTCATGTGTAGAATACATAAACTTTGCTCCATAAGCGCTTCATTATTGTTGTTATAATATATTGTTAATAATTGAAGAACTTTTCTCCCCAGTAAATTTATTTAATCTCTTACATTTAGAAAGCTTTTTGTTTTTTTTTTCTTTGTTATTCTATTAGCAGTTTGTTGCTCTTTTATTTTTGATAAACGTATCTTTTGCTATTATCACTACAGAAATAATTTGTACCCTACAGACATAATTATGCACAACATATCAATAACTTTTCAATATTTTTGATCTTGCCTTTTCAACGTTTTTTAAACAACTGAAAAAAAAAAATATATGCCACTTAAAAACAAGGTTTATAAAATAAAAAAGCATTAAAATAACTAAAAAACATGAAACCTAAATTAACAAAAAAAAAAAAAAAAAAAAAAATAAAAAAATAAACAAACAAAGAAAAATTTTTGTAAATTAAAAATTTTAAAACTCTATTCTTACTAAATTTAACTAAAAATCATAATTATGGCAACATAAAATGTCAAGTATGCCAAAAATCCATTTTTTACAAATTTAATCCGCTTTTTTCTACTATAAAAAATTATGTATGTTTATTCTTATTAAGCTACTTATATAATAATTAAAATCGAGAGAAATAAAATTAAAATCAGAAATGAATAAAAATCTCTTAGTCACTGCCCATACTTTGCAACTTTTGTTGCGCAACTCTTGAGTTTTTTAGCTGACAGGGGAAAGACGAATAGAAACCAGTTTACTGTTTCATGTGCTTGCAATTCTCTTTTGTTTTGTCATTCGCAACTTAAACGTAAACAAAATGTTCGCAATCAAGCCCGAAATTGCGGAAACAAAATTTGAATGTGTGGACACAGAAACAAAATTGCATGCGTGGACGAGGACTTAAATGAAAAGAAAATCGGTAAATCTCAATCATCACAAACATTTACAGTTGTTTTACATACAGTATGCAAAACTCATATTCGTACACCATGTGTTTTTCGCATTTAGCATATTTTTTAATAAAATTAATAATTAAAATTAGTATTTTTTTAAGATATTGAAGTTTAAATCTTTTATTGAACGAAAAAATAAAAATATCGACATTTCTTTAATTTAAATTAAAAAAAAATTGACAGAAATCAGTTTTTGATACAAGCAAAATTCGTATCTGTAAAATAGGAAAAAATAAATGTTTAATATTTAATGGGATAACCCTTGCTCTTTATCATTTAAGCGTGATGGCATCGATTCGACTAGTTTTTTTGTTAAAGTTTTTGGAATTTTACTCCATTCAATGCGTAAGGCCTTCCTTAGGCCATGAATGTTGCGAATATCGTAAAATTTCAATTGTGTTTTTAAATTGACCAAAGGTTTTCAAAAGCGGTTACTTTGAGCCTTTGTAGTGGCGTTTTCAGGTTATTTGGGCAGTTATACAGTATCCATAAGCGAGAATACAGAGCAGTGCTTGTGGTCATTATCTTGTTAGAAGATGAAGTTATCTCCGACACCCAACTTCTCCGCACTTTCATGCAGATTTTTCTTTGAAATGTTAATATACTTTTTCGAATCCATTATCCTATCATAAAATGTAGGTTTCCTACTCCTGCGACACTAAAACAGCCCCATACCATTACTGAACCTGCACCGTGTTTAAATGATAGTAAAAGGTTTTGCTTAGAAAGCCTTGTATTGACTTCTCGCCAGATTTTTAAGCGGTCATCAGAGATCTTAATATTGAACTTGGACTCATTTGAAAAAAATACCCTGTTTCAGAAATCAATACTCTTATTAACATGTTTTTTTGCGAAGACAATAAGTTTTTTCTTATTTATGCTGCTAATAAATGGTTTTCTGACAGCAATTCTGTACATAAAAATTAAAAAAAAAACAACATTTTTATTATATGCGGATTTTTTCTAAGAAAACATATGGATATAAGTAAGTTTTATCTTAGAAAAAATGTGTTTTTAAAGAAGAAAAGTTGAGTAATCCAGGCTTAAAAGGTGATTTTACAAGAAAAAAAAAAAAAAAAACACATTTTGTAGCGAGAACACAAAATTCGGTGTTGACTTATATAGCAACATTTGTCGTTATTATGAATGAGTGTGTTTCTTATAACTTTGCGGCATTCTACTAATATCTATTGACTGCATACTCCAAAAAAGTTTATACAGTGGGCATCGACACACAATGAACATTTTTAATTTTTTTTTCTTGTCTATTTTGTTGACCCTTTGACAAAGTATCTTTATTTTCGACATCGTTCGATAAGCAAAATTTACTAGAAAAAATCTGATAACAAACTTTGAAAATTCCAGAAGACCTGTCAAATTGCTTTCTCACAAACAAACAACTATCTCTTTCCCACTGTATTTTTATGCTTCAGCTCAGACAATCATTCAGTTCAACAGTGGATTCTAGTTCATTTAGCTATCATTCAATAATAGCAAAGAGCACAAATATACAGCAAAAAACCCCACGTTAAACTGAAGCAACAGAAAACCAAACCGTCCAAGTTTTTACAATACAACAACAATTTGCTGTTGTGTATTGTTTTTTTTTTTTAAGCTATTCCAAAAGTTAGAAATATTAAGATATAAAAAACTTTTTTGTTTTTAGTTTATTTCTGTTAGCCACTGCGTCATCTTTGAGTTAGTTTAACAAACAAATATTTAATTTTTTATATTTAGTTGATATTTTTATACAAATACACATACATATGTAAATATAAATTTATTATTTTTATATTAAATGTATTTTGTGTTTATAAAAATGAATAATACATAAATGAAATTGTTTGCTTGCGGAACAAACAAAAAAATATCGTTAAGTTTTAAAGCTGTTCGTTCTTTTAAAAAGTGTGAAGTTCAAATTTGTTTTTTCTTCTTTTGTGGTAATTTTCTAAACCAGTTATTTAAACAGTGTTGTAAAACGTAAAAATTTTGTGTATAAAAAAAATACGGACATTTTTTTAGATATTCTTATTCTGCACACAGATAAAAGATGCCACGGGTATGTGTTCATAATAAATTATTATGATATTTTTATATAATTAGGTGCATAAGCATACTATAGAAACTCATGAACATTTACGTCTACAAAGCTAATACAGTGTGTAATATAAGTAAGAAAACTCATTAAAATGTTTTAAACATATTTGAGCTATATCAGCAAGAACAAGTAATTAATGATTTTAATTTCTATTACTACTAAGAATTTTATATTTCTTCTTATGTAATATTGTATTACAGTTTACACAGACCACTTGTTAGGAATCCGCCACTATAACATTTTTATCGTTGACACAAACAAGCCTTTTTTGTATTTGTATTTTAATAATTCATCTCAAATATTTTATGCAAGGAAAAATAAAACGAATGTTGGTTTAAAATTTTAAATCACGGGAATATTTATTAATTTAACTTGAAACTTTAAAAAAATCGTGTTGATTATCCCGACCGAATTATTAAAATCATCGACATTGACTATTAAAGGTGAAAGCACGTTTCGATGGCCATTTCGCTACCACTCACTTAGCTTTTCAATAAAGTTAAGACAAAAATGAAAGTTTAAGCAGAAACACCAATAATCAACATTGATTTTATTTTTCTTTGTCCACTGTATACGGCTGACTTTTTTTCGGCTCTTTTATACAGTTCGAAGATGTTGAAAAATAAAATAAAAACAACAACAAAATATCACAAAACACTATGATAATTTATTTTTGTTTTTTGCACAGGCACTTGCAACTTAATAATTAAAATTTTTAATTTACTGGAATATTTATTAATTTAACTTTAAACTTAAAAAAATCGTGCTGATTATCCCGACCTAATTATTAAAATCACCGTTTCGACGGCCATTTCGTAACCTAAGCTACTTTTATTGTAACCTAAGCTACTTTTATTGTACAATATTTTATGTTTTTTATCTCTTCTGTTAATTTTTCCTCCATTTTAGATGAACCTATTTATTTAATTTTATAACAAAAATGAAAGAAAAGTCAGCTGACGAGATGTCATATACATACAACGCGCGAAAAGTTGAAAGTTAACCAACTTGATGCGTCAAAGACGTTGCAAACCTATTAATGTACCTTATACTATGAAAATTCTCTATTTCAACTTTATTTGACAGAAGTGTATAATGCGTTGAAGCGCTCAATGCGTGTTACGTACTTTCACCTTAATACTTTAAACAGACATGGGAGTTTGAAAAATTTGTTTTAAAAGAAAATAACAATAAAATATTATAGCAAGGTACATTTATTTTACTAGGTAGTGTCGTCCGCCCAGTTGGTTTGTAGTTGGACATGTCAAAAGTTGTTTATATTTTCCTACTTTTGTTTACGAATTTCAAAAAACACTAACAACAAGCATATGCAGAACAAAGAGAGCGTTTGTTTTTAGACCAATTCTCTTTTAATTTCTTTTTCTATTTTTGACATTTCCACTCACAAAGCAACAACAAAATGCCATGTTGTTTTTACAAATGTTGTATTTGTTGTAGAGCCGCTATTACCTAGTAAAATAAATGTACCTTGTATTATAGTTTGTACACATATGACAGTTTTTTAAAGTTTAGTTGTAGATACATCTTAGTTGTAAGTGGCATTCGAGCAATTTTGTTGCTCTTAGTTTGATATTTCATTTAAATTCTTATGCACCTCTAGAATTCGATCGAATGAGCGTACTGATTATTATTAATTTCAAAAATGTTTTTAAAAATAAAATACTATTTTACTTGTTTTAAAAATACTTTTAATGCGTTTTATTTCATAAAATAGATTTATTTAACTTTAAGCATTTGGAACTGATCTAATAGAAATTTGGGATGTAAATAATACATATGTATGTACATATATGTTCTGGCATTTTACAAAATTATGTACTTTTAATTGCGAAGTTTAAATAACCATTTGTACAGAACGTAACGTAAATAGTAAATTATTGAATAATTACAAAATCTATTCAAATTTGCATTAATAAAATAATATTTGTATATAATACTTTCCGAATAAAACTTGCAAATAACACCTAATTTGAAAAGTTATGAGACCAACTGTAAGACACTTTTTATTTCCTCTTTGTTAAGTAAAAACTCTAAAGCTAAATAAATGTTCATTTATTTAAGTAGTCGTTAAAAAATGAGATTTATGCAAATTAAAAATGTTTTTTTTTTTTTTTGATTTGCGGGCAAAGATCTTTATGGACTTGCTTGTTGTACTGTAAATAAGTAAGCATATAAGGAAAATAATGAAAGTAGAAAAATGTACTTAATATGTGCATATGAAGAAATAGAGAAACACCATAACACAGAGTCTACAACTGCGATTAACTCTGATATAAAATGAGAGAAAACGTCGTAGTAAATAACTAATTATTTTCTTTTTACCAAATCGTTTTATATACAATTGTACTCTTAAGGCAGATATTTTTTAATAATTTGTGCATCAGATTTGTAATAGCCACATCATGTTTACGAATACATCGTTGTTTTTTATATTTGACAATTAATCTCATAAGATTGTTCCTATGAGATATCTCATAACAACGCTCTCATAAGAACTCTTATAAGATTGCAATAACACTAATTTTAAGTCTACACGTAACAACATTCTCTCAGCGATGGAATCTGATGTTATCTCTACTGTAGACTCTAAATAACCCAGCAAAAAGTTAGACATTGCCTTAAAAAGTACTTGCCATATAATGACTTAAGGCCTAACTATAATGTACATAAGCTAGCTTGAGCTTGTGTCGAAAACCTCACGAAGAGCCTATCAAATGCTAAGGTAACCCATTAAAGAATTTTAGGTGACTACAACGTATTTACATAAACTTTATGACTAATTTACCAAAAATAATTTCTATAAGCAAACATAACTTTAAAACAAAAAGGCATTCAAAGAGCATATTTTTATATATTTCATAACATTTACATACTTACATATTTTCACTTTTTGTTCATGTTCTAAGATAAATTTAATAAAAAAAAAACTACATACTTTTTTTCTATATTTTTTATCAAATTAAAAATTGGAAAATGTATAACTCAAAGTACAAGTAGCTGCTTCCGTACGAAAAGTAAGGTCAGTATCGTACCTTGCTTAAATAATTGAAATTTGACTAAAAGTTTTCTTAAGGATAGAACTCGCTATCTTACACAATCATACGATTTAATCACACTACATATTATACAAAAAAGATGCCAAACATTTGCTTTTAATATTTTGCTGTTTGTTTTCTTCTCATCTTAAAAAAAAAATCGACTCTGATCGCTTAGAAAAATTCATTTTATGAATTATTTCAAAAGATTATAAAATCGTACAGATCTTTCAAAGAGTCTATCACACACATACCCTTGAAATCCACCCTATCATACTTTTTTATTTTTTAAAGTTCATACGACTGAGTTGTATAGTCAATACTGGACTTTAAGTACATATTAGTTTAATGCATTTGCACAATTGCTTAAGTTTGCTTAAGTTATCTTATGCACATTAAAGTTGGGCCTTTACATTTCATTTGTTCGCAAATAAAGGAAGCAATATAAGAGAATACCTTAAAATACGTACTAATGGCCATTATTATTTCCAGCAATAATCAATGTAATCAATTCTCATTAATATATATATTTAAAAAGTTGTTGCATGTGTGTTGTCACTTTATAACTTACGAACGGTCAAACCGCCGGTGGACGGTTACGCAGGGAATCTTTAGTAAGCAAAGCCCGTCCGCCCAGCTGGTTTGTAGTTGGACATGTCAAAAGTTGTTTATATTTTCCTACTTTTGTTTACGAATTTCAAAAAACACTAACAACAAGCATATGTAGAACAAAGAGAGCGTTTGTTTTTAGAGCAATTAACTTTTATTTTCTGTTTCTATTTTTGACATTTCCACTCACAAAGCAACAATAAAATGCCATGTTGTGTTTACAAATGTTGTATTTGTTGTAGAGCCGCTATTACCTTGTAAAATAAATGTACTTTGCTAGATTTGTTCCAAACGAGATGTCAAAAAGTAAGCGTAGTAAAAACCACTCATTATAATTACATAGTTAATTTTTTTTTTTTAATTTGTCAGTTCTTTTTCGAGCTTTCTCGCCAAATGGAATGCCGAATATCGCCAATATGTACAAATATGTAATATTAATTATAAAAACTGTTCTTCATAAATACCAAGTCCGTCAAAAAGGATTTTTTATCTCCATGTTTGGCGAGAAATCGCCATAACTGGCAACACTAGTAGAAGTACGATTGCAAGTAATAAAAAGATAATCAGGATTATTTGAACTTAGGACATTCATACGAATGTAAAACATATTCAATAACTATGGCTTAGTTTCTAATTTCCCCGGTTATTTACAAATAAAGAAACCGGCATCTCTGGCAAAAAGCTTATTTTATCCAAAAAAAGCTTCACATCAAAAGGCACTTTGCAACACAAAACAAAATGTCAAAATTTTTACTGTTTTCCTTTTGCAACAGATGTACATATATGAGGGTAGTGCAATTTTTTTTTTTTTTTGTTATGCTCTACCAAATTTTATAATTCAGTAAATATAATTTAAAAAGACCAAAGAACAAAGTGTACAAATATATTTAAATAATGTTTTTATAAACTTAAACAAAACCTCATCACTGGATGAAAAAAAGCACAATCACAAAATACAGGGTAAGTGGGTAAATGTTTGTCACTTAGTGATAGTGCGGCGCTATGATAGGTTTTCCTTCCTACTTAAGTGTTAATGGGTGATGGGAGGTAACAAAAGAATTGTCTCATCTATTAAGTAGACAATGACACAGATTTAATTTATTATTGATTGATAATTATATTAAGCAGAAATCATAAGAATAAAGCGTTTAATGACCAGTTTATACGTAGTACACACAAGTATGCATACATATTTAAAAGAAACCCAACCTTGTGCTACAAATCATTATCCTTTCAAAATTCTACTACATACCTTCAAGTTTTTTTTTAAGTGGCTTTCAAAAGTGATGCATTTGAAGTATTTAAAATGTTTTGTAAAACTTATGTTCTTAATTCTATCTTTAGTCTATATTTGATTTTCGTTGAAGAAGGATTTTGCAAGGAAATAAAAATTAATTTTAAATTTTAAACCCTTTCAGGTCCACTTTGCCAAAAACAGTCTTCAAAGTTCAGTTGGAGAAAAACAAACACAGATGCACGATATACCAGAACATTTTACTCCACAAGATCGTAAGTTATAATTTTTTTTTATACGCAGTAATTAAAATTGAAAGCTATCTTAAATATTCGGTTAGTGAGTAGATTTATATTTTTATTATTATTTATGTCGAATTTTTTAAGGAAACTTCAATGATCGAATTATTAAATGACTAAGTACTGATGAAGCACTTGAAAACTCTTATTTGGAAGTATATTAGGTCCTGACAAAAAAGGATTTACAACAAATTTTTAAAAGCATTATTTTTTTACTTATTAAATTGGAATAAATTTGTTTTTGTATGTATATTTGGCATTTGTTTTTAGAAAAATCACTACAATTAAAAAAAAATCATCATAGGAATTGCAATAAACCGTCAAAAAATCGCCCCAGTTTAAAACCTTTTAATATAAAATATGTCGTCATTTAGCCCATTAAGGATTTATATAATGTTTTTTTATATATAAACTTTTAGAAAAGTTTATTTAAAAACGTTCTGAAAAGTATTAGTAAACCAAGGCGAATTAAATATTTGGTGGGCTCACGGCATGGCGAAATAATTTACCAGGTGGTGGCAGTGGCGAATTCTATTCATTTTCGCCGTTGCAGAAAATTTCAAACTTCATATAAAAAAAATTTTCGCTGATTTTTTATATATGGAGCATGGCGAAATAATTTACCAGGTGGTGGCAGTGGCGAATTTATTCATTTTCGCCGTTGCAGAAAATGTCAAACTCCATACATAAAAAATCAGCGAAAATTTTTTTTATATGAAGTTTGATATTTTCTGCAACGGCGAAAATGAATGAAATTCGCCACTGCCACCACCTGGTACATGATTTCGCCATGATATGGAGTTTGACATTTTCTGCAACGGCGAAAATGAATAAATTCGCCACTGCCACCACCTGGTAAATTATTTCGCCATGGCTCACGGCTACAAAAAAACATATGAAATTTTGTTGTTGCAGAGCACCACGTTGATGTCAAAAATAGGTCTGTCTGGGTACTTTTCCAGTAGCTAATACTCAGTAATATTTTTTGGGAGAGTAAGACCAATTTTACTCTGTCGGCTGAAAATATATCAAAAAGTACGCAGACAGTATCCAGTAAAATTTTGCAAGAAAACAGCTGATTGGTGGTAAACAATTAAAATAACAAAACAAAAGAAATGCGCAAAAGTAAATTTTCGCGGTAATTTAAAAAATTATTAATTTAAGTGCGCCTAAAAAGTGTTGGAAATCTAGAAAGAAAAACTTGTTTATTACACTGTTTATTACATTTGTTTATTACACGGTTCTGCCATCTCCAATTCACTAACATCACAGTCGCACTGTATATTTGGACGTTTCTAGCATAAGATAAAATGTTTTGTTTATTATTATTTATTATAAACATTAAAAATCAACACAATTCTAACTATTTACCTCTGCGATTGTTAAATTTCAATTTTTATTTTTTCAACAAAAATTATTTCATTAAAAAAGTAAATAAAAACAGCTGTTCAAACTAGTTGCAAAATCTTGCAAGCAGAAATTTCTCCAGCAACATTTTGCAAGTTCTCTAACTGCCAACTGTCAAAAAATTCTCTTTTTGGCTCTCTCGCTGCAAGAGATTTGGAGTACGCAGACAACATTTTGCAACATTTTGCAAAAAATGATGCAAAATATGTGTACGCAGACAGACCTAATAACTGACAAACAAAAGGAAGCCGAATTCAATTTTTCCATCATTATTTAGTACTTTAAATGAAGATGTATCAGTTGATTTCTTTTTCCTGGGCATGCAGCAATACCTCATATTTCATTTTTTGGTTTTGAAATTTAATTAGATAAAATTTAAAATTATTATTAATTTTTCAAATTATTTTAAAATTAAATTTTTAACATAAAAAAACTCAAATGGGCTATTAAGACCACCTGTAAATTAATTTGCATTGAGTAAAACCATTATGTCATTAAAAAATTACTGAATTTTAGAAATTGGAAAATAACTGTGTTGTTTTTATATTAATACGCCTTCCGCCTGTCTACATTACGGTACAGTCACACGGTCAAGTTTTTGTTCAATTCTCTTTTAAGAAATTTACACATACTGCTTGTCAATATTCACAAAAATTGAAAGCTGTGACGTAGGCTGCACGCAATTTCAAAGCAAGTTTTTAAGCAAGATGTCAAGAAAACACTGGTAGCAGAATTTTTAATACAAATTTGGAGAGAAAAACGTCAATCAGCTGTTTTCTTGAATGTAATTTGAAAGACTCAATTGAACGAAAACTTGAAAGAACATTCTCGGCAAGTTTTTAAAGCGTGAGTGTATTGGTTAAAAAATGAGAAAAATTTTTAAATTTGAATGAAACTTGAATGAAAACTTGATCGTCTGACACCCTAGTTAAAAGACTGCATATAACCAACCTACGTGGTTTGGTTTTTTCTGGTAATTTTTGTTATAGCCATAAGATTTTTGTATAGAGTTTTTATACTTAAGGGAAAATAATTTCGGCTTAGCTGGCTGAATCAACCCGCAAAATGCGTGTAGATAACAGCTTTTCCAAATTACAAATAAGTAGCATTTTTATTTTAAAATATTATTGGATATTAGCAAAATATAATAAATAATATTATAAAATCTCCTAAAATAATTTTGCTTTTCATAAATAATTTTGGCATTATCTATCCCAGAATAAAGACTCGATTTTTTTTTTTTACTTTTAACTCCTTTGTACATAAGTATACAAATGACTAATTTTTTTTTATTAAAAATTTTGTATGTTATAAATAAATAAATAAAATAAATAAATAATGTATAAACTTTTTAATTTACTTTATTAAAAAGACAAAATGGAAAATTGATAGTGCTTTTGTTTGCCATAAATTCACTATTTACTTTTGCTTTAACTATCATTAAGTTTATTTTGACAACCATATTTTCAAAATTATAAAATTTTAATTCAATTTATTTTTATTTTCTTTTTTTATAAAATTACAAAAGACGATATGCTGCGAGTGACACCACAAGATTTTTTGAAATTTACACGCGGAGAATCGAAAGAAAGTGTACTAGAGTTGAAAAGCAACAGTCCATGTACAGTAACATTTAAGGTATTACATTAAACAGCAACAATTAAATAAAAAAAAAAACTATAATAAAATTTTTTTTAACTGCCTTTTTGTAGATACAAACAACTTCACCTGAAAAATTTCGTGTTCGGCCCCGTCTTGGTATTTTAAGCCCCGGAGAAAATACTACCGTTCACATCATTTTAAAGCCAGAACACAATCTCTCTGAAAATGGAAAAGATAAATTTTTAATTATGTGTTTACCGGCACTTGATGTTCAACCGAATACAAATGCTGATTTTTGGAAAAAAATTGATAACAATGCTCCCAATATTGAGCAGCATAGGCTGTGTTGCGTTTACAAAGATAGCGAAGGTTCTGCAAACGCGACTATGGGTAATGGTTACAGTGCTAGTTCTGGCGATAAAAAACTGGAAAGTTCAACAAAGGTAAAACCTATAGTCAATGAAAGTTTTGTGTTCTTGTTTGTTGGTTTGTTAACGATAGAAAAAATAATTCAACAATCCTCAATTACATTCCGATTTCACAGCGTTCATTCATGATGATGATAAAATGAACGTTTTAATTTCCATCAAATATTGCTAAACGAATGCATTACATGTACATAGCCGAAAAAGTACGACTATAGACCGTTGAAAAGTTTATTTGAACGTCTCCAGGTTACTTTACAGAAAAGAAAAAAACGTGATATATTTTTTATATTCATATTTTTATCTTTGAGTGTGTATCTAATAATCCATTTTATGTTTATGATTGGGGAGACCGTCATCTAGCTTATACTAGATAAATTTATTTAAAAATTCATTTAAAGAATTTACTTAAAAAAAAACACATTGATCTTAATCTGTTATTGGTAAAGATAGGATTTTATAACCTGTGCCGTTTTAGCAATTAGCCGTAGTTTGGTCCTCGCCACGTCTAAAGTGAACAAACTCATTTGAGAAGAATCGGGAAGCCTCTATTGCACTAAAAGCCTCTTCAGAATTATCATCGACGAACAGAATAAACTCCTGCCCTGCCCACATGTGCTTCTACGCCAAATCTGTGCCCTAAGCACACTCTAAATTTCTGTCGAGAATAATCTACTCTTATTCAGAAGTCCATGTGACATAATTATACTGATTTCTAAAATTCATCTTCAAACAGTATGTAAAAACTGCAAACCTCTCCTAAAGATTTTCCGTTCCAACCAAGCGTTCTTTTCCACTAAGTGTCCAGAATATGCTGAAAAGGTTCGTCTAAAATTCTCCTATATCCTGCACACGATCTCAATAACCCTGATTTGTATAGAATAAAAAAATAAAAATACTTTTATAACTGATACCAATTTGCGAAAAAAAAAGTAATAAGTATTTTTTTTTCCAACCAATGCTATAGCGATATCCACAGGTTCAGTGTCGAAATAGTAATTTTATTTTTGACTTTGCGTATCATATTTTTATAAAATCTAGATAAGCTGAGGGACTTATCTGAGTCAAAATAATTACCACTTAATATACGTATATGGATATTTTTAAAGTAATTTTTATTATTTATTTATTTTTTAGTCCGCTGAAACAAGACGATTGGAAAAACAATTAAGAAACACACAAATACTGCAACTTGCCACGCTGTTGATTGTTCTAATACTATCAGCAGCCGTAATTTATTTATTGAAATTACAATTGTGTACCGAGGATGGCTGCTTTAACAATGCTGACTTTGGCAGTTGTGCCAAGGGCAAAGCAGAGCTATAATATTTACTTTCGAAATGCAATTTGACCAAAAAACGCCTACTTAATGCCGCTGCTGCTGCCACAACCAACTGTCATAATTTAAAAAATATTAAATTACATAAAATAATTAAGGAATGTCAATGTCCGGATGGTTACATAGCCAGTCGAATGATGGAAGATGAAAGTGGTGACAGTGGCATATCAATGGAAAGTATTTACAATTTAGACACCAATTGTAAGAAAGATGGTGGTGTTTTAGGAGGCGGCTATTTGCTTGGTCTTATCGCATTCGCACGTAAATTTGCCCGTTGTATTTTAACGCTGACAATGCTCATATGCATCGTTTGTGTAACATTTTATTTTTGTTCTATGTATCGTGAATCAACATCGGCCATAACAACGACCAATGCTTTGGTACATATTAACGACGCTGAGTATACAATAACATCATTAACTTGGGATTCGCCTTAATCTATATTTCAAGTTTAATAATAATAATACAGGGCAATAAATATAAAGTAATTTAGAAAAGCAAAATACTTCAGTCACTGTTGGACACATATACACTATGTTGTGTATGTTTAAATTGAAGTTCTGCAGTTTAATTTTTAATTATTCCTTTACAATGTAAAAGTTTCACATTGTTCAATTCAAATGTATGTACTAATTATAAATAAAACTTTATTTTTTACACCTTTACATACTGATACGTTTATTATAATTGAAAATTGCTATGTAGTACTTTACTCGTACCTAAATCTTTTCATATTACCGATTTGAAAAATTACATTTTTTTTTTGGGTAAACAATTTCCTTTAGTCACTAAAAAATATATATAAAATTGTATATTAAGAAACAAATAACAAAATATGTTGAAAAATGTTGCTTATGTTTATGAGTTTTCGTTTATATTAAATTAATAAAAATCTAAACAATATTTTAAAATCAAATAGCAACAAAGGGTATTTTTTATTTCTTAAAATAATTTCTTACTTAAAATATATTTCATAAATTCATTAAATATACTAATAAAGGCGCCGGGTAAGAAGACCATATGCGCACAATCAAAGAACAGATTATTTTTAATATTTATAAAAATTGTTTGTTTGTAATTAGATTATAAATATTAAAATAACTAAACCAGGGATGTTCTTGAAATCCACACGAAATTTTCACTTCATATTTTTTAAGGAAATGTTTTTGTAAAAAATAATTTTATAGCAACAATGCTTTAAAAAATATGAAGTGAAAATTTCGTGTGGATTTCAGAACATGCCTCAACATCTTGAATACCATGACTTCGAAGACTACGCCTTATGAGAGGTAAATACACGCAAGTCTATAATTTTCTGCAGTCGATCACCAATTTTCGATGTTGGACATTCAGTCAAAAGATGTGCTACTGATAATAATATTTTTGCGTTGTATTATACTAAAACAAAAGAAAACACCAAGCACGTTCATTAGTGAGCTATGTGTGAATCTAACCAAACAGCAGAAGTTTTTCTTGGTAAGACACAAGATTCCTGATTTTGAACTCTCTCGGTTAAATAGGGTGAGGCTAATGCTATCAAACAAGGTAAAATACCCGCTTTATTATTCAAGTAAGTTTTTATTTAAAGAAATAGAAGTTGAAGCTTGTTTTTTATAGCTTCAAATATTTTCTAACACAATACTACAATATTTCGAATTAATACCTAAGATTTATTTGCGAATTTAATTCTTACTTAGGTTTAATGCATAGGAATCTGGGATTTCTCTTCCATAACGACGTGATCAAATGTATTCGCTTTGAAACTATAATCTAATTTTAACCGGACTCGTCTGTATTTTGTTATACTTGTGCTAAAAGAGCTCGGTCATTATTAAGCCGACTTTTTAATTTCTTTAACTGAAAAGTGGTATTACAGATTGGTCCCATTTTAAAATTAAAGGGTTTCTATACAAAACAATTATTTTGTTTCAAATAAAACAAGGTCATACAAGATTTATTGCCAGTCAATTTTATTATTTCATCAAAAGAAAAGAAACTACACTAGATATGTGTAAAAATATTAATTACGGGAAAAAAAGAAACTTAAAATTTAGATAGATTAATTTTTAAGTACTTACATACTTCAATATTTTGAAACAAAAAACAAATTAAAAATACAAATTTTTTTTAGCAGCAAGTGCTGTAATAATAAAGAAATAAGGATTTCAAACAAAAAAATAGTAAAATACAAATAGGAAAAAACAATACTTAACACAAAAAACAGTTTGGTTTATTAAGAGAAGAAAACAAGATCAATTTGTGTTGTTGTTTTTATGACAAATTACAAAACAATTTTAAAGTCAATATGAAATTTTAATTATGGTGAAGAAAGCAAGTAAACTAATAGAGATGTAAATGAACGAATAAATCAATCTTTAATCAAATTTAATTATAAATTTATAAATGGAATTAAGTGATTTTTGTATTAGCTTAAGGGGAAAACAGTGTAAAATTTAAATGTTATAACTAGTTGCAGTATATTGACTACATGCAGTGAAAGTTTAAAAAACATTATTTTTTCTTGCGACCTCTTTTAGTTGGCGGTTGTTCTGCGGATTTTGAATCTTCTTTTTTCTGATCTGGCACATTTGTTGTGATATTATCCTCTGATGTTTTATCACCATTCGTTGTTGCTTTAGTTTCTGCTTCTACGGCCGGTTCTGATGACTTTTCCTGCTTTTCAGTGTTTACTTCATTTTTATTTGTAACTTCTTTAGCGGAATTTTTCTTTTCTTTAGTATCCATATTTAAATCTTCTCTTGCTGGCGGAGCATCTTCCACCAAAAATATGCTATGTTGACCTCCACTCGCTGCTCTTATTATACGTTTACCTTCCGTCTGTTTACTCACAATTAAAACTGGCTCCAAAGCATCATCTTCTGAGCCCGTGCCTAGTTGATAGTTAGAACCCATACCCCAGGAATACAATTTCCCATCCTGAGTAAGAGCAAAGGATTGCGATTCCCCGCAACAAACACTGATTATATTTTTACCTTTTAAAGCAGTTATAAGCTGCAAGTCGGTTACATCTTGTTGCACGGATCCCAACCCAAGACGACCATAATCACTCCTTCCAACTACATATACCGAACCATCTTCCTTTAGTACTAAAGTGTGATGTTGGCCACCAGCGATTTGTTTAATATTTTCAAATTTTGTATTTATGGGATTGATAATAGTGATCATGTCATTGGAGTAGGCTAATTGTTTAAAATTATTCAAACCAAAAGCCCAGATTTTGCCAGTCTGTGATTCTCTTAAGAACGTACAATAGTTTGTAGCCCAAATTGCTTCTATAGGTTTGCCGCGTTTTACTGTAACCAAGCCTGGCCTTAAAAGTTCAGTTTTTCCCCTGCGTCCCTCTCCAGAGGCTGTCCTTAAGGAAACTCTTCCAAGTTGTCCTTGTTCAGCGCAGCCAACGGTATACACTTTACCTTGACAAGTTAAAATAACTAAATGATCGGCTCCAGAAGCAATATCACAGCATGTCAAGCCAGGTAAAACATCAATTGGCAAACGTTTGTTGCCTTCCAAGGTTAGGCCCATATTACCGTGTGAATCGCGAAATGAACCCCAGGCAAGAACTCTTCCGTCTTCTAATAAACATGCAGAATGTGAATCGCCCGCTGAGATCTTAAGCACTTTCCCAGGTAGTTCTACGATTCCAGGTTCGAATTCGGACCCTTCTTCACCGCTATCACGGCCGAGAGCACCTTCATCATTGCACCCAAATGAGTAAACGAGGCCATCAACTGTCAACAACAAACTGTGTACACCGCCTGCTTCGACATCTACCACATTTGTGACGTTATCGATCAAAGCGGGTCTTTTTCGTTCCAATTTGGAAGCGTCATCTCCTAAGCCCAATTGGCCCATGTCTCCCTGGCCACACACTAAAACTCTCCCCACAATATTTGGTCTCTGTGGCAAAGGTAACTGAAATGATACACGTTGCATCTTTGATTTTGGCGCCTTCGCTTCGTTCTTGTTATTGTTGTCATCCTCGGATTCAGCTTTTCTTCTTATCGCAATACGTGGCATTTCAAGAGTCCTTTTTATTTGTAATAAAATATAAAAAAATTTCCGATTTTATAAAATTATTTATCATAATGTACTCACCAATATTTGTTACCGTTCCTCCTTTTTTTATATAGTTTACAAGAAAAAATTTTGCACTTTATAGAAATTTTTTTTATATTGCATTTACCTTCGATGCAATATGTTTGCAATCTAACTTCTTAACGTTAACACTTTAATAAACCACTTTGTGAAAATAATGTGTTCTGAGAGTTATTTCAATCTTCTGCTTTTTTACCTGATTTTGGAATATGTAGTGCGCGGGAAAATGTATACTTTGTGAGAAAAAGGCCGGCGAGCAAAATGTGCAGAAAGAATGCAGCTGTCGTTTAACGTAAACGATTGTTGCCAGATGGCTGTAGAATCACAAAAATTCGTACAGTAACATGAGCGTAGCGAAGACTTATTTAACAGGGAGTATGCAAAGCGAAATCATTACTTCTTTTTGGACTGAGTGGGTTAAAAAAGCAAGATACATAACAGAAAATAAAGACTCTACGTCAATAAATTTGTTGCAAAATTTATGGTAGAAATATTTTAAATAAATTTAAACCAATATCTATCACCTGTATTTTAAAGTTCTTAAACTATCGCTATATCAAAAAACAAAAAAAAAAACATGTTTACTATTTCAGAAAAAAAAAAATAATCTACGCCTGTTTTAATTTCGCAATGAGCATAGCTGAGAATATATGGAGTTTGATATTTAGGATTTTGGCGAAAATTATTGAATTCGCCATCGGCACCACATAGTAATCGATTCTCCTTGAACAACACTTTTTACTGAAAATACCATCTAAGGCGAATACATATGCGGTCAACATATGTTTTAGTTTTAACGTATGTTGCTTAGTAAAATTTTGTTAAGCTGTCAAAAACGTCTGGCAATATGTGTGAAAGTATTTATGAAAAAAAAGGCCAGGATTCACTATCATACCCAATCGTACGATATAATCACACAAAAATCTGACAGAATTCTGTCCTACTTTAATAATCGTTGCAAAATGGCGTGGTACGTGCCACACTATTATACAAAAAAGATGCAAGAAACAGATACTTCTAATATTTTGTTGTTTCTTTCTCCTCATCTTCAAAAAAAAAAATCAACTCTGATCGCACAGAAAAAATCAATTTATGAGTTATTTTAAAAAAATTATAAAATCGTACAGATCTGTCAAAAAGTCTGTCACACACATACACTATCATACTTTTTGAACACACATGCAATTTTTGACAGATCGTACGACTGAGTATGATAGTCAATCCTGGCCTTAAGAAAGCCACTAAAAACAAAAAAATATTGAAATACATACACACATATTTTCAGACGTGTTTGACAGCATAACAAGATTTTACAAAAACAAAATACACGTAAAAGCTTATGCATTCACCTGGTATTATTGCGCCATGGCGAATATATTACCAGTGGGCAGTTGGGTAATATAAAAAATATATACCGATATGTAAATTATATTTGCAGATTTTTTTACACATAGAGCTTGGTAGTAAGAGTTACCCGTTAAGTGTTTAAGTGGGAAACAAGTTGTTTTTGAGATGTTTTCCCATACATTTACTTGTCTTGCAAAACACTTAAAACTGACGTGTTTTTGATTTAAACTCGTCGCAAAACACTTAAAAATCAGGATTCAGATATACTCGTGAAGTTTGTTCAGTTGTTTTTTGTATTTTGGCGTTCCACTGAACAGGATTTTTAAGGGAGGCAAATCAAAAATTATGTTATAAACACAATCAAAGGCTACCGACCATCGACTACCGACTACATAAGTAGCTGGCTACAAAAATAGCCAAGTCGCCAGCTACTTAATTCTTTTAACGACTACCGACTATTAACTACAAAAAATAAACATCTGTTTTGACATATGTATTAAAGTTAAGCAAAACAACAAAAAAAAAAAAAACCTAAAAAATGCGTCAAATAAAAAGTAAATAAAAATGTAAGCAAATGAACAGATGATTTTTATTTTTCAATGGTGCCATTAAATTAGTTTTTCTCGTTTTTAATAGCGATATTTAATGTATTGCGTTTTTAAAATCACCATTTTACGCATTTATTGTATTGGAAGCACTTATCTGTTTTTTGTAGCCAAGAAAAATAGAAATTAGCCTAAAGGCCCAACTATAATGTGCATACTAGGGTGCCAGACGATCAAGTTTTCATTCAAGTTTTAGAATTTCTCTCATTTTTTAACCAATACACTCACACTTTAAGAACTTGCTGAGAACTTGCTTTCAAGTTTTCGTTCAATTGAGTCTTTCAAATTACATTCAAGAAAACAGCTGATTGAACTTTTTCCCTCCAAATTTGCAATAAAAATTCTGCTGTCAGTGTTTTCTTGACATCTTGCTTAAAAACTTGCTTTGAAATTGCGTGCAGCTTTCAATTTTTGTGAATTTTGACAAGCAGTATGTGTAAATTTCTTGAAAGAGAATTGAACAAAAACTTGACCGTGTGACTGCACCGATATACAAGCTCATGCCAACTTATACAACTGCGCAAATGCATGTAAATCAAATGTGATAAACTATAATGTACTTGAGAGAACTTTTCGTCAAGTTTCGTCAAATGTCATTTGCTTAAGCAATGAACGAAGCTGATCGTACATTCCGTACAGAAACAGCTGATTGCGCTTGGTGTATACATACATATATCAATAAAGAAAAAATTGCAATGGAGAGCGACATTGATTTTTTTTTTAATTTAATAGAAAATGTAAAAAAAGAAGGGTTTGTATGAGAGAAAATGATGCGTTTTTATTATAACAATTCGCTATAATTTTTTTTTAATTGCTTTCAAATTAAATCAGTCACACCGTTGCATCTTTTGGTACTTTTGACCAAAAATACATTAAAAAACATGCCATTTTTTATCGAATTTAATTGAAAACTAGTAAAAGAAAGTACATTTATTTAAATCAATGTTATTAAATACATATAATATATTTGTTCGATGCCTTTTTCTTTACAAGTTTTATTTATTTAAAAATATATATATTTTTGGGAAAGTACGATTTAAACATGAATGTGCAACTGTGGCAAATTATTTTTTAAATTTATGTAAGTACATTGTAGCCACATAAAAATCTTTAAAGAATTACCTAAGCATTTGACAGGCTTTTCGTTGGGTTTTTGGCATAAGCTCAAGCTAGCTTATGCACATTATAGTTGGGCCTTAAGTTGGCTACGGGCTACAAAAGTAGCCGTGTAGTTGGTAGTCGTGTAGCGGCTAAAAGAATTATTCTCATAAGCACGCATGTATTCTATTTTTGACATATTGTAGTCGATGGTCGGTGGACCATCTTGCTAATGGCAAGTGATTTAAATATTTTGGGCATAGTAATTTTCAACCTGTTTTGCATAATTCTAGCAAACGTGCACAAACAGGGTGTATTCTTTAGGATCCTCTTAATTTCCAGTAATATTGTTGTTCGAAATTGCTTTTGTTATTTTTGCAAACATCTCAACTTGTTGCAAATTACGTGAAATGTTGGTCGATATACACGAAAGCAGTTTTTAATCCTTTCTTCATTTAGCATTTGGCAATTGAATTCCCAAAATGAAATTGTGCGGTACTTAGAATTATAAAATTAATTTTTTTGACAATAGTAACACATAGATATAATCAATTTCAATTGCTCTATTCGCTAATCCATTACAGTTTTATTAAAGGCATAACCTCTACAATTATAAATCTTTCTTTTATTACTTCATTATTTATATAATCTCTAATATAAAGCTTTTAGCTTTTTAGTTTAATATCTAATATCTGTTTAAACAGCTGACCAAATGCCAAACTAAAACACTATAATTACAGTGTAAACGCTTATGTTTAGTTTATTAAACATCTCGCTTAAACACGTTGTAAACACACGCATGTAAAATCCAAGAGAAAACATTTAAGAGTGCTATATTCGGCTATGTCGAATCTTATAAGCCCTTAACCATGTTTGTGAATCTAATTTAGTGAAGTAGCTCCTATTAAAAAGACACACATTGCGATAACAGAGAATTAAAAAAATTAAGCAAGATACATAATTTAATATTCAAATGTCATCGGCTGTTTATGGGTTAAGCAAAGTTCACCAACTTTCGTATTTTGCGTTGACGGACACGTATTGTGACAACGCTCATAAGAAAACATGCATTTTAACTGATTTGTCTGTTGAATTTGACAAAGCTTAACGTATGACGGATTCTATGTGCCCGGGCCCTTAAAAGCATCTGTTTTTTGCATCTTTTTTGTATAAAAGTGTGGCACGTACGACGCCATTTTGAAACGATTTTAAAGTAGGTCAGAATTCTGTCAGATTTTTGTGTGATTAAATCTTAAGATTGTGTATGATAGTGAATCCCGACCTTAACACGATTTCACAAAAAAAAAAAAAATATTAAATACGTCAATCGATTAGACATAGTGTCGAAAAAGAAGCTATTGGAAATCAGCATTATCGGTCCATGTCCTTCGAGGCTGCAGGCAAATCACCACGCCTACCTCTAGTTCTTTCATGTCATTTGCAACAATTAAATAACTCTAATCAAAAAATAAATGTATGGAGCGATAGATAATTAAAAAATAAGTGGAAGATATCAAGTAAAGAAATTGGCAATCGCCCATTTTTTCCGAACTACGGAGCTTTGAAATTTAAAAATTTCTTAAAATATCAATGTGAGTATCATTTTAAAGAGGTCTTTAAAGAAATACTAAAATGCTTATTTCATTAAAAGCCAATGTCACTTTTATGTTAAATTATATATATGCAGTACCAAACTTTTTTTATTTTCCAGTGCTCTGTCAGCCCAATATTTGCTTTTTTGATTGGAGTTACTTCACTAAACTGTATTTACATAGGTAGTGAAAGGACCAATCAGTGGACCAAGTGGGCTGTGGCAACACGGCCGCCTGCCTGACCTAGATAGTGAATGGTATATAACATATAGCACTCTTACTTGTTATTTATTCATAGTAATAAAAGCCACTATAGTCATAGCCGAATATAGCACTCATGGCGCAATAATGTCTGGCAATATGTGTGTATGTATTCCAATATATTTTCTTATTTTTCACAAATACACACATTACTAGACGTTTTTGACAGCTCGAATCAGTTTTTACAAAAACAAAATACACGCAAAAGCTAAAACATATGATAAACACATGATCGGATGCAGTCACCTGTTTGATGCGCCTTGATAGCACTCTTACTTGTTATTTATTCATAGTAATAAAAGCCACTATAGGCCAACATGACAATGCCAATCAATCCTAATTAAAAATTAAATAAACTTATAATAAAAATATACAAAATAATAAGAAAAATATCTTTGTCTTATTAAGGTTACAAATTTCATACAAAAATTTTCAATGAACCGTCTATAAATCAAAAATACCTTTAATGCACATGGCCATTAGCATTTAAGTTCATATGACTCCCAACCAAGAAAGAAATGGTAGAAAAGAAGCTACAGTACAGACATACATAGGTAGATCCCAATACTTTGCAACAGGAAAACTGAATTGGTAATTTGAATGACAGTGATATTCAAAATCCTTAAAAGTGTTTAACGTTGTATACTGCTTAGGTGTGAAAGCAATATCAGACGAAAAACATTATTCACTTTTGTTTTGACAACAATATTGAACATAATTAAAACTCAAACTTAATTCGCTTTGAGTATATTCTATTTTTAAATTAATACCTTTTTTGCAACTCTGAGAATAGAATTATTATATTGAGTTGGTTTTGTTCACCGACTAGTTTTGTTTTCAAGTCCTTGTTTTCTTTTGTTTATAATGCAGCTGCTGTTTAAATTTAAATAAAGAATTGTTTCCATCGAATTATTTTAGGAACACTACTTATTAATGTGCTTATTTGGTGGTAATGAGTGATTCCGATGACACAGATATACTTCTTTTGATACCACCTAATTATTATTTAACAAACGCAGAGGAAGAATTTCTGTATGAAGATTTGAAGGTGTTGCAACGGAGACAATTCAGTAGTTTGCAGGAATTAGAGTCATTGGAATTGCTTTGTAAACAAAAAAAGCATAAAAGAGATCTGACAAGCTGTTTTGAGGCAATGGATTTGGCAGCATGCAAAAATGCAGATGCGTTGTCTATGCCTCCTCCAGTGGCACAATTTTCGACAGAATTTTATAATTATTTGCCACCCACAAGGAAAGCTGAGTTGAATCATATTAATGCTAGACTTCACAATATGGAAAAAGAAGATATAGTTTATGGAGAGATCCCGTCCGACATTTCAAGTATTTCTATTAGTACTGTGCGTTCTCAATTTGGCCCTAGCAAGGCAAATAGAGAACATGTAGGTATGATTCATTCAACGCCAAAATATATGAGTTCATCCTTTAAAGAACAACCGCCATTAAAAAAAGTAAACTATTGTGATAAGGAAGCATCGACAGACCCATCATGTATTTCTACAAACACATTAAAAACCCAATTTAAACCTGGTAAAGAAAACAGGGAATATGTAGAGATGGATCACTCAACTTCTAAACACAAAGATTTTTCTTTTATAGAACAATCACCCGCGAAGGAAACTAATAATTTTGATAAAGAAATTATTTCAGAAATTGATAATTTTCTTAACGATGGAATGGCGAACAGCAAAAACAATATGCCGGAACGCCACAGTGGTAATTATCAATTGGAACAGCAACTACAACAAAATGCATGCTCTTTTTTAAACGAAAATTGCCAAACACAAGCCAATTCTTTACCAACATCAAAACAAACATTACCTATAGAAAAACCAGAAATATCAAAAAGTTGTTACCAAATGTCTAAAGGTGATTGCAATCTTATAAGTTTAAGTGAAATTTGGGGCAACAGCGGCAACGCTACTGCCATACCGCTGTCTTCACAATCGAGTCTAAAAGAAGAACATTTAAGGAGGCAACATTTGGAGAAAACTGTAAGGCAGTTACAAGCTCAGTTACTCGAATATCAACAGAGATTGTCGGTTGCAATAGAAGTTGATCGTACAAAAGATAATGCATTAAATAATGCTCAAATGGAAAATAAAAGGTAATTGGGTATATGGCTATTTATTCTTCTAATTCTATTAAAAATTATTTTTTATTTCTTGTAAAAGGTTGGAAAATTTTATTTATTTATTTATTTACAATATTTATTTATCTATTTATCAGTAATATATTTTATAAAGTAAATTTACAAAATATAGAAAAAACAAAAGCGCCGGGTAACAGGACCAAATGCGCATGTATCGAAAAAAAAGTAATAATACTACATTTATGGAACTACTAAACAGTGGAACATGTGTCGCTTTAAATTGAATTAGCAATACAATATATTCTGTAAATAAATTTACAAAATATACTAAGGCGCCGGGTGACTAGACCATGTGCGCTCATTTTGTAATACAGTAGGCTTTATACAATTACGTTAAATCTATGATGTAAGGAACATTAAAATTATAAATTTAATTAAATACCAAGGTTAATGTAAAGTTATTATAAAAGGAAAGAGAACATATGTCAATCACACAACTTGAATATTGTGCTTCTGTAGGCTAGTCTTGATAGATGGTAAGAAACTGGTGGTAGTGCAATCAATGATTTTGTCTAAGGGCTCGTCTATCTTAGAAATTTCGCATTCGGTCAGTATATGTGGAATGGAGAGGGTGACATTACAGAATGTACACTTCGCCTGGTCAGTGCCATCATAGTAATGCTGAGTGTTGAATCTGGTTTTATTTACTCGAAGTCTGCTTAGTAGTATGCCATCGCTTCTTGTCATGTTGATGTTAAATCTCGGTCTAAATGAAACGGGATGAAGTCTTCTCTGTGACGATCGATATTGATTATAAATAATTCTTGCTGTACAAGGAACTTCAGTGATGTTCGGTAAATTTTGGGCTTCTTTGGCTGCTGCATCAGCATGTTCGTTACCCTCTATGCCTATGTGGGAGGGTACCCACAAAATTAACACCTGCTGACGTTCATTTGGCAACGCGATTATATGGTCGTATAATCTATTGCCATTTTTACTTAATGCTCTTATGGCGCTAAGGCTGTCTGTACAAATCAAGGTTTTCAAATTACTGGAGGATACATCTGCGATTGCCGCCCCAACCGCGGCCAGTTCTGCCGCAAAAATACCAACGGCATTTGGCAGACGTGCTTTTTTTACTGTCTCAAAATGAGAGGGACCAATTTGTCGGACAATCCCATACGTTGTTATTCCTCCTTGAAAAGATCCATCTGAGAATAATATGGCTTCGGGAGCGAATGATATTATTTTTTGTTGGAGGGCGTTTTTAAAGATAAGCGGATTGGTCGTATCTTTATTATGTGAGCTTAAGCTTGCATCTGTCATGACGTAATTGCTGCAACTAGGTGTAAGTCGAGGCCTTTCCGGCAATATAATGTCATACTGATGCAATAGTTTAATAGAAAGTCCAATGCCAGACGTTGAGCTACGAAGCCGTTGATCATAATGCTTCCAAAATAGGTTGTGGAGACCCTCATTCAAATTTGTAAGCGATCTTGCTGCTAAACTAATTGCGGATTTTTCCAATAATGATTCAAATTTTTGGTAACGTGCTTCAAACCTTAATAGTTCTAAAGGCGTTGCCCTTAATAAGCCCGAAGCTGTTCTGAAGCAGTTGTTCATGGCGGTATTTAGTTTCCTAATATTTCTCTTTGAAGTCCAACCAAAGATCGTGATGCCGTGCAGTATCAATATGAGGACCCTTTGACCGAGAGCAAATTAATTTCAAAAGATTGTTTATCTTGCTCAACTTAGAAGATAAATATTTAGTGTGTGTATTCCATAACATATTATTTGTAAAGAAAATACCCAGTATTTTCATTTGGCTAGCAATTCTAATTACAACATTTCGGATCGTTATAGTAACAGCACCGCAGCCTCTTTTCCGACACACATGAAGTATTTCAGTTTTGTTCGCTGGTATAATTGCACCTCTGCTTTTTGCCCAATTATACACCGTTTGATCCAAATTGTTAAAGTTATCGTAAATTTCATCATAAGTACCCGAAGCAATCGCAAAGATGTTGTCCGCGTAAATGCCTACATAGTCAATGCCAGGTAGATCTTCAAGAGATTTTGCCAGGGAGTTTGCATATATCGTGAATAACACCACTGAAAGTGGTGAACCTTGTGGAATGCCATTATCAAGAATAAAACTTGACGAGAAATACCCATCCACCTTGACGATTACCCTACGATTCAGAAGAAATGATCTGACCAGTTCTAAAATACATACCGGGACTCCCCACTCGTTCATTTCCTTTATAATATACGTTAGCACAACTCTGTCGAATGCTTTTTCGATATCCTCTGAAATTACCAGGCTATGTGACTGCTTTTTAAGGTTTAGTCTCAATTGCTCTTCTAATCCATGACACAGGCTGTGAAAGCGTGTTGAAATTTGGATATTTTGTCGATCGTGGATTCCCAGAATCTTCGTGCCAAAATTTTTTCCAAAATTTTGGAGAGAACTGGCAGTAAAGATATAGGTCGATATCCATCTAGCCGGCCAGGATCCTTTCCCGATTTAGGAATTGGTGCCAAAATTGCAATTTTCCAGTCATGGGGAAATATTCCATTTGTTATTATGGTGTTGTATAGCACACAAAGTCGAAGTTTAAGTTTGCTTGGAGACATTTTGATCATTGCATACGTAATTTTGTCGCGAGATGGTGATGAACCTTTAAAGGTTTTCAATACCTTATTGAGTTCATTAATAGATATTTTACCTGCTAACCCATTTAGTTGCCTCTTGCAAAATTTTATAAACATAAAAAGTTATTGCTTGGAATCTTTTTATGTTAACATACGTTAATTGTGTTTGATTCCTCAAAATATACATATTTTGGAAATTTGTATACAAATCTTAGGTAGAACCCACTGATGAGGTGTATAAGCAGTAGCGAAATTGCCATATGGATATGCTTTCCCGCAGTAATACATTTCATTTTGTAGTTTTAAATAATAAATATTTCATCAGAATATAATGAAATATCAACGATAGTATGAAATATTTATATTTAAGTAATTTAAGCACAATTAACATAGATCGGAGAAATTTTTTATACACGTTTCTGTCATTTGGTTCCAACCATTGAAATTGACAGTACAATTTTTATTAGAAATATTATTATTGTATTAATACTCTATTACAGTTTAACTCAGGAATTACATTATATAAGTAAAAACCTTCAAGAGTCCGAACAAAAGCGCAAGATTAATGAGGAAAAACTGGAAAGTCTACAAAAAGAATTAGTTCAGGCAGTTAGTTTAGCAAGTAAATTTCAAGAAAAAACTGAAAAGTTAGAACAAGAAATTTCTAATTGCTCAAGGTAAACAAAAACCAACTCAAATTTCGTTGCTATTTTAGAAACGATGCTTCAATTGTTTATTTCTAGAAACGCAAATGAATCCTGTAAACAATATAAGATAAAAATTGAGGAATTGGAAATAAAAGCACATACGTGTAAAAGATCTGAGGAACTAGCTGTAAACGAATTACAAAAACTTCGAGATAAATATGCAAAGTCCGAACATTTGTATGAAAAGGTATAAATGTAATTTTTTATTATATTTGTAGTTTAAAAATATTTTAGGCAAATTAAAGCAAACGCGCTTTCTTGTTGCAGAGTAAGCTTCGATGTGAGGAATTAGAAAAGGAAAATTCTAATTTAAAACAACAGAAAGATATGTTGCAGGAATATCATCAAAAACAAAAAAATAGAGCTGAAAACTTGGATGCACAACGGAGATCTCTTCAACAGTCCTTAGCCACTTCAACAGAAAATGAGGTAAACTATTTATAAATGATCTATATATCTGTGATCTGTTTCCACTCTAGCAAATCCAAAAGCTTAAAAGTTGAACGTTATTAGATTGGTTTCCCTATTAAAAACAAAACAAAAATTAACAACTCTAAGCCTAAATGATAATATAAAGCGAAAAGTTGTAACCAAAAACAAATTTGACAAAATTTATATATAGATTTATTATATAACCCTTTCTAATAATTGAAACTTGGTTGACAAAAATAAAACGTTTGATAAAAGCTTACCAAAGTCGATGAGATGTATTGTTAACAATTTGGGCACAATAATGGATGTAGATCCTGTGTGAAGGCTATGCATTGGTATCACTTCGTGAATCATGTTGAACAAAATATTGTACTGATTGTTTAAAAGAATTATATCGATCATATTGTCGTTTTCCTAGAAAATAAAACATTAGTTTAAACCACAATGAATACAATTTAAAGGCAAAGGTAGTTGATGGAAGTTTTTAATAATCATCAGCAAAGGGGTAACTTAAAGCAGTGCATCACAATAAATAGCAAAACTTTCGTTATCGAAAACAGTAAAATTTCTAGAACCGTGTACTTATCCTAATAAATGCAGCTTAACCAAGCAATGCCTAAAACTGCTTGAATATTCTAATAAATATCTGTAAGAATTTGGGCTTAACTATCTGTAGAAACCTTTAAAGCAAATTAATTTAATTTTAAAACCACTAAGGTTTGTTTATGCTTAAAATCTAGAAACAAACACCAAACAAAAAAACAGATCTTGTCAAAGAGCTTTTAGAAGTTTTGTTTTAAGTACAGTGCAACTTCGACAATAAACAATTTAAGCGAGTGTATACACATGCATTGTGCTATGAATTATTGTGCTTGTTGCTCTAGTCCCTTTAACAATATAATATCCTACACAAATCCAAATTATTCTCCTTAGCCCACTGACTGCAAACTGAAAATGATTTTTTTTGCAGCAGCATTAGATATCTTTGTTTTTGCATCCATAACTACAAAGTCGTCTTCTGTAATCTGCACTGACGATTCGTTTCGTTTAGCGTGTTGTATTATTTCTTCATCGGAAAACCTGCAACGAAACTAAATAAATGATAGAATAACAAAACATGTCACAGTGGTTTGAAAACAATTTATTTTGAACAAAATTCAGTAGCTCATGAAACACTGGAGATAAGTATTTTAATGAAATTTCACAGTGGCAAAGCAGAGGTGTCTTTCAGTTTTAAAATAGTTTAAAAAATGTCCTAGTTGCGAAGTAAATTTAAATTATAAAAGAAAAAAAAAACCAACTTTTTTAAGAAAATCTTTAAAAAGCGGTAGCTTTTACATTTTCTAAATTCAGTGGATTGTAACTTTTTAATGTTTATTAAAAATTTATTAAAAATATAGCAAATGCTATAAACTGATAATCCGATCATTAATGAGTGCATTACGCAAAAAATACAATTTTCTCCCAAGCTACAAGAGATAACCTTCATATTTAAGCACATATTAATAGATATTTTCAAGGTCTAATTAAATTTAAAAAATCTTAACATTTGAGGTTAAAATAAACTTAAAAAAATATGATGCCCAATGTACCCAATTTCGGTGGCCTACCCAGAAGCCCCATTTCTTCCTAGGGGGTTAACCGTTAGTAGGTTTATTGAGAAATTGCTTTGGTTTGTCTGTGTAAAATTTCATAAGGATATCTTAAGTGGTTTATAAGATACCGAATTTTGTCCAAAATAAATCGTTTTCAAGCCACTGTGCATGCGAGTAAAAACTCGAAAACACCGAATTTTAATATTTATTGTTGCATAAAAAAATTATTCGGATTGAAAACATTTGAACATTTTAAATTGTCCGAACTGTTTAAACTCTACATTTTTTATTCTTTATCCCAGCCATCGCGTATAAGTAACATTTTAAAATTAACATTGCTTATACGAAATACATAAATTTATTTATTTATTTTTCATGATGATGCTGCACAAAAGAGTAGCGAAATATTGAAAAAATAAAAATAAAAGATAAAGACCTTGTTTTTGAAAAATAAGTTAAAATACAATTCATTAAAGGGTCAAATAAAAAACTATATTAAAAATATGTTCAGGGGGCAAATTACGGCACTCGATATCGATCGAATTTTCAATAGAATTTTAATGTAAATTTCGATCGATATCGAATGCCATAATTTGCCCCCTGTACTTTTACGGTTTTGCCATTTTTTATCAAAAAATTATTATTATTATTTCTTATAAGATCAGTAATCAGTTATCTAATATAAACAAATTAAGGAACACAAGATGTTAACACTGGCTGACTTCCAAAATGTATTAATACAAAGTTTGTATACAGTTTTGCTGCAGTATTTGGATCTTGTACATATACAAAATTGCGAAACAAAGCATCAATTTAGAAACTGATGCACTAGTTGCTCGGTTGCAACGTTTCTAATACTTGTCTGCGATATTTTGGAATGGTATGCATTGTAAACATTTAGTACCACGGCATTATGAAGCACAATACATTGTTCGAATACAAGGCAACTGACGTTTTGGAAGTCAGCCACTATTGGCTTTAATATAAATTACACAGTTAGATAAAACGAAAGAAAAATAATAAAAATTCTAAGAGCCAACTTAGACCACGAAGATTTGCATGAAGTTTTTTTTTAATAGTTTATTGGTTAAGTCATTGTGGTTAAATATTTGACTAATCTGACTGTATCTTAAGATATTATGAAACGTTAACAGATAAAAGATAAAAATAGATAAACAAAAAAGAAAACATTGAAAATTTGTTTTTTATTTTATTTAGTTTTTCTTTTTAATTTTTAGGTAATAAATTTAAATGTTAGAAATTTTTCAGACCATATGGATTGCTAATACTTAAAAATTTGTTTTGAGCCAAATGGAGTAATCAAGATAGTTATAAAGCCATAGGTTTTTGAATTATTTATTTGAAAAAAAAAAAAAAACAGCTTCGGAAATGAAGACAACGGGTGAAAACATCTTAAAGAAAATAAGTTAAGTTTCTAGAAAAAATTTTAGAAAGAAAATTTTTTACATTTTTCATCAGCATCCTTCGCATCTATCTACCTTGGGTTGTGTATAATTTGCTTTCTGTACTTTTTGTTTTTTAAACAAGTCGCTTTCTTTGCGTTTATCGAAATTATTTTTAAGTCTCTATTTAAACGCACAACTGATTCATCAGTTTTAAGTCATCTTGGGTAGACCTGAAAGACTCACTTTGGTTATTTTTGTTAAAACAATCTTCTAAATGCTAATATATTTTTTACTTTTTGTTTTTACTTGGTTTTCAGAACACTTTAAAAAGAAAATTGGAGTTGCAACAGAAAACCCTAAAGGCTCACTATCAACAACAATTGGAAAATGTAGTGGCACAAAAGCTTAAAGAATTTCAAGAGCAATTAGATAAGACAGAAGAAACTCTCAAATCTGAAGCAAGAGAACGTGAACGTTTAATAGCTGAACGTGCTGTCAAACAATTGGAGCTGATAAATGAGAAAAACGAATTGGAATTGAATTTACTGCAGGAAAAACATAACGAAGAAGTAGAATTGTATCGTATACAATTGGCAAATGCATCAAAAAAAATTGATGATATGGAAATGAAATTAAATGTTTATAAATCCAAACGTGCTGATATTGCAGAAAAGTTGCACAACGTTATGGAAACACAATGGCAAAAAGCTTTAGAAATACTAACATCTCCTCATAATCGCACACAAACAACACACACTGAAACTGATCATGAATCTCCATCCCCGCACAAGAATGAGGGTGATAATAAATCCAAATATCACACAAATATGACAACAAAAGCAAATGAATTTCAAACACCAAAATCAAGCAAAAAAGAAAATAATTTAAATGCAGTGCAAGTAATATCACCAATGGACAAATTGCAGGCTTATATAGAATTGGTAAGTTTGATGAATAGAACCAAAACTGCTATTTTCTAAAACTTTTTACTATTTAATAACTTAGTTGCTTTCGAAATCTCCCACCGACTTTGATAAATTGGATGAAATTTTATCATTGACCTCAAAAGCTAAAGCATCTAAAGAGAGAATGGATAAATTGGCAAAAAGACATTGCCAATCCAAGCCACCCTGGAAAGCATAGTTTAATTATAAGTTAATGTGCCCTTTTCATAATTTATTAAAGTGTCTTAAAAAGTTTTTTTTTTCATTAATTGTTTTAGTACTTATTAAATGTAATTGTATAGTATTGCTCATTCATTATAATTGTATTTTTAAAATTATAAGTTTTTTATTTTATCCCAAAGTACATTTATAAAGTAAAGATTATAAGTAAAATATAAAATAACTAAATAATAAATTTATACTTTTTGTAGTTGATGTGTTTATTATGGTGTTTTTAATTTTCTTATTGCTTGTTGAATAATTCTATGTATATTGTAAAATAGTGTAAAAATAACACATTCTATCGCTATGTCTAATTACCGCATACGATATCGAGTGTACTATTGTATCGAATAAATTTATAACATATTTTTAATATTAATAAATTGTAATAATAGTAAAAGCAGAAAATTATACTAATTTAATTCCTCCATGTAAGAGATGTGCCCGTTCGTTTGTTTTAGTGACCATTTTTTTACGGTCATTTATCATAGAATCATTTATCACGAATTTGTATGTGATTTTCTTGTATTTTTATCAAAACTACAAGTTTTCAGTAGCGAAACTCTTGCTCATAAGAAACAATATTATTAGATTTTCTGTAGGTTTTCAAGACAGACAAATATATTGAAAAAGGAAAATAAAAAAACTAGACATTTTTTTATTTATTTATCCATCTTATACAAAAACCTAGCCTTAAGGCCATAAGCGGTCTTACAATTCCACTATGTTAAAAACATTAATAAAAATTATATATAAAAAGTTAAAAACAAAAATACACATAATTTACATATAATAAAGCATACTCGAGTAAAAACTTATAAACCAAAAAAAGAAAAAGTCAATGAAACCAAATCCAAGCAAAGGGGCAAAAACATACAAGAATTAATTTTTTAGTATTTAATTTTTATAAGTGACCACAGAGCAGTTGAAAATCTCAACAAAGCCGGCAAGTTGTTAAAATCCTTTGCTACTCTGGATGGACACGGTAAAAAAACATCGATTTTTTTCCATGCGAAGCATCGGAAACATACATCGATGTTGCATCGATATTTCATAAAATACATCGATTGTTTTTCTTTTTAAATTATTTATTACTGAAGTTTTGATCTTGTAAAGCTTAGGAAACTGCGATTTATAATCTTTCCAAATATTCAAAGGATTTTCGTTCAGTCTTTTAACAGAAGTTCTCAAATAAACTGTAAGTTAATTAAAAAATATATCTTCACACTTATTGCTTTTCAATTTCAATGAACACGTTTATATATCAATCTACACATTCTGTGTACAATTTGTCATTTCGATGCATCGAAGAAAACATCGATGTTTTCCGATTGTTTAGAAGCAAAAAAAGAAAAACATCGGATTATATCGATGTTTCGACACAATACATCGAGTGTTTTTAAAACATCGACGTTTTTTGTCCATCTCTACTCTGACATAGAATGAACGCTCTAGTAAGAAAGTCAACATCGATATTATCAGCTACATATTTCTCTGCGACGCACCAAACTTAAATAATTCAACTAAATACATTGGAGTATTTAGCCTAAATGTTTTATAGAAGTGTATCACATTTCTAAATTAAAAAAAATCAGCATACATACCTAAAAACTGCAGAATATAAGATGAGACTCTATTGAAAGCCAGTTTTATCCTCTTGAAAATATAGCCTAGGGTGCCCGAATACACTTTCATTGCTTATAGGAATAGAGGCATAACTAAAGCGTGTTCAATCCTTTTCTTTATTTGGAACCGCAATACTAAGTCTAGGCTATATAACTTACACAAGGTAAAGTTTACTCTTAAAACAACAGAGGTAATATGACTTTTAAAGTTTAATTTCCTGTCAATATTAAGATCAAAGCACTTAACTTTATCAACAAATTCAACTGGAATACCATTCAACACTATAGAAAAGTGCTTCAAACTATTAGCACCAAAAATCATAGCCTTAGTCTTTGAAGCATTTAATACAAGTCAATTATTAAACACCCAATCTTGCAACAGACCAGACTTCCTTTTAAGTATTAATTGTACATTATCAGCAAAAGCAAATGGTTGACACAAGTTACCAGATATGGTTGCAAAAAGATCATTAACAAATAAAATAAAAAGGCAAAGGCCCAAGAATGATTGAGTAACCCTATCAAATGCTTTAGATAAGGCCAACGAAAGCAAAATACCAACATCCCCTTTAGATATGTTACTCCTTACGTTATCAGTAAGAGCAATTAGCAAAGAGACATTTAACAAGAAAACACAAAGAACAAAAAGTTTATTTTTTTCCACAAAAAAGTAATTTTTATTCATGAAAATAATTAATTTAATTATTAAATTTCTTAAAAATTTTGTATACTGTTATTTAACGAGATAATTCCATCATATGCAAGTGAAAACGTCTTTAAATCTGCAGTGTTTTTTGAACGCAAAATTAGAGATGTGCCCGGTTGTTCGTTTCAGTGAGCGGTGTTTTTCTTTTTGGCGTTCACATTTAATTTTCATTTCTAATATTTCAAGCGCTAGTGTTTATTAATTTTTTATTATTTCGCCACACCGTTGAATGGGTCTTTCATTTTTTATATTTGAAAAAACTTAATTTAAATAATTTTGATTCCTGTTTCCTAAATGTGCCATATTGATGGAGCCGGTTAAAAGTCTGGCTCATTCCGTTCACCTAAATCAATAGTTCAATTTAACCCGTACACTATTGAACGAAAAGTCCACAGTTAAATGATCGGATCATTCCGCTCACTTGGGTGATTCGTTTATATTAACCCGTTCGTTCACGACACAGTGTTATTATCCCAAATTACGACACTTTTTATTCGATGGCACTCGACATGCGGTGATTAGACCCCAGAATTGACTTTATATTTGGGAAGAAATATTTCCATAAGTTGTAAATAATATATAAAACGGTACTTTTTTACTTATTATATAAAAATATAAAATCAGTGCCCAAGACTTTGTCAGCGTTTAATATTACATTACTATGATGGCACTGACCAGGCGAAGTGTACATTCTGTAATGTCACCCTCTCCATTCCACATATACTGACCGAATGCGAAATTTCTAAGATAGACGAGCCCTTAGACAAAATCATTGATTGCACTACCACCAGTTTCTTACCATCTATCAAGACTAGCCTACAGAAGCACAATATTCAAGTTGTGTGATTGACATATGTTCTCTTTCCTTTTATAATAACTTTACATTAACTTTGGTATTTAATTAAATTTATAATTTTAATATTCCTTACATCATAGATTTAACGTAATTGTATAAAGCCTACTGTATTACAAAATGAGCGCACATGGTCTAGTCACCCGGCGCCTTGAGTATATTTTGTAAATTTATTTACAGAATATATTGTAAATAAATAAATAAATAAAATTTAGAAAAATGTGTTTTTTAAATACTTATTTTAGACTTCTGTAAACAATGTTAAAGATTTTCTATTTATGAAAATAAAATGTGCTGCCAACAGTTTTAGTAAAATTGTAGCAATAAAAATCGGGAGTTTTTAGATTTGTATCTCTACTTTCTCTATAAAATTACTTATTTAAAGAAAAAAGTTTTCTATATTTGAACCCAGATATTAAGGGAGCTCCTTAATTTTTTTTTTAATCCATCCAGTAGTTTTTACGTAATCAGAACACAGACAGATAGACAAAAATTCCAAAAATAGTTGTTTTGTATTCTATATCGATTACTTTCTACACCAACCACAAGATTTTAAAAAAATATTTCATGTACAAAAATGATCCTGTTACAGTTTTATTTTATGTATAGATAAACTGAAAAGACCAATATAAAATAATTGATTCCGAAAGTATTAAATGCGTGGGACGCGCGCTTTGCAGTTATGCCAGCATTTCCAAAAATGCTTATGTGGCTAGGAATCTAATATATTTTTTGATTTTACTTATTGTTGGGTGTCTACTTAACTATCAAAGAAAATAACCGGCTTACAGTATCAAGTCGAATTGAGTACTCAATTAAAAAATTATCGAGGAGTCGAAATTAGCCGCTTGTTACATACTAGCGCTGCGGCCTTCAACGTCGTCATTTCATCATCAGGTGAATATCAATTGAAAAATTTTTTCTTCATTTAAATGGATTGAAAATTATTTCTTGGTGATAAAATTTGAACCTCAAATAGCATTAATTGCAGCTCTTGCAGCCCTGTTGTTAAAATCTTGTTAATAATTTAATTCGAATATTATCCGTAATATACAAACTTAGAAATTCTTTTTTTTCCAGCTAGCATTTTTAATCGTAAAGGAATCTTCCACAGCAATGAAATTAATTGTCTGCTATGTCGTATTCCAATCGTGCAAGTTCGTCTTAACGGGAGAAGCTTAATCCTGTTAGCGAGTCTTCCGTAAGAGTCGTAACGATGCTCCGAACACAATTGTATATATTAAGCCCTAAAATATGCTACAAAATAAAAGTGAATTTTTGTACTATGGGAGCTTTAGTTAAAAATAATTATTAATGAAATAGAAAATAAAATAGAAAAAAAAAAAGATATTAAAGAGAAATTTAAACTAAATAAAAAATTAAAATCAGGTTTTAGCTAAATTCCTTACCCTGGTTCCTTTATCTTTCTCGCTTTGGGTTTTTAAGTTTGTCACCACCATCGTCAATTTCGGAGAATTTTTAACGGTGCGTTTATATAAAAATTACATAAATAAGGAATTTTATATTGAAACACTTTTTTTTACATGTTTTTTTTTTTTTAACAATAAAGACCGCGACACGTTTTTTAAATTAATAAAAATCGAAAGAACGTTGTAATAAAAATCAACATTTTGAAATTAAAAAAAAAAAAATATTTCAGAAAAATATTAAACTAGGAGAAATATCTAAGTAATATAGTTTAAAATGAAATAAGTTTGCCTAACTATCGCCAAAACGTTACATTTGTAAAATTTCGTTAAAAATATTTGTGCTACAAAATAAATTGCCTCGTAACAGCAACGTATTCAAGAGTCTAATGCGATCTTTGACTACTAACAATCTTCTAATGCTCCTCAAAATGCGTATTAGATGAATAACTCTACTAACAATCGTCGCAGTGGCTCGTAAATGCATAATTTGAAAGACAAAATACAAATTTTCTGTACAATCGCCTGGACGATTAAAAAAAGAATCGTAAAACGATCGCGCTTAGGAAACTTTCAAATGTCAGCGATTGTACAATTAAATTTGTATATTTTTCTTACAAAATATGCTTTTGCGAACAAATTTAACAATTTTTAGAATTCAATCGCCTAATACGTATTTTGAGGAGCGTTGCAAATAAAGCTTTTGTGAGTCATTTTATTGATAGGGTAACGATTATTTTTAATAGAACTTTACAATCGTAACTTAATCTTTCTGGCGATAGTTAGATAAACTTATTCTATTTTGAACTATATTACTTAGATGTTTCTGCTTTTTTTAATTGCAATATGTTCATTTTAATAAAACATTCATTCGGTTTTTTAAATTAAAATATTAATATTAATATTTATTAATTTAAACAACGTGGTAAGAAAAAAGTGTTTCAATATGAAATTAATGAATTATAGAAATGTTCATTTAAAATTCTCTTAAATTGATGACGCTGTTAAAAACAAAATTAAAAAAGGATACAGAGCCAAAAAAGGTGACGGGTAAAACCTAATTTTAATTTCTGAATTTTTGTTTTTTTAAGATACCTTCATTTTTTAATTGAATTCATAATTTTTGTAGCTTTACGATTTATAATGAAAACTCCGATATTACAAAAACAACAAAAAAACAGTATAATACTCAAAAATCTCTTTTATTTTGCAGCATACTTTTAGGACACATAATGAACTTATTTATAATCGTAAAGGCGGTTGTTTCACGACTCGCTTAAAATAAGAATTAAAGAGTCTTAAGGTACGGTCAGCTTTGTCAAATATTTGACAAAAAGTGCCAAATATTTTTTGTTGTAGTCTGAACTCAAAATATTAATTAGAAGCAAGTAACAACACAGCTGATTTCCGTACGATTTAAAATTTAAAACGATTCAAAATGCTAGCTGGGTTGTAATAAATAAATATTTTTACGTATGCATTTTTTACACTTTTTTGTATATTTTTATTTCAATTGTAAATTAACTTTAACTTTTTATTTCATTATCAAAATATAAATTTATAATTCAATTATATCTTTCGCTTTAAAGCTTTTTTTAATCTTATAATTTATAAGGTATTTTAACGAGTATCGATGAATTTCTTCCCTACCATACACTTGCTTAATAAATTTAATTTAGATAAGTAATAATAATAAATTTATAATTGATCTTTAGTTTAAAAAATGATATTTATCTTAATGTTTTAAAAGATTATATTTATTTATAAGCAATTTGTGGAAATTTTGGCGAATTTCCACTCAGTCCTTTAGTTTCCCAAACTTGAATATGAGATTGTTCGGTTAAGACCACTAAATGTTGATGCGTTGAATAAGTGAGACTGAAAATAAAAGAATTTTAAATTAGTTGAAGATGTTGTTTAGTATAATATTTACAATGCTAATAAAAATAAAATTTTTAACAAATTAACGATTTTTTTAATATATTTTACTTGCGCAAGAATTGTTTATTTACCTACTGTAAAAATTAAAAAAAAAAAATAAATAGATAAATATTAATTTACAGTTTTTCTTTTATACATTGGCAATGTATTTCAACCGCTAGAAAATTTAAAATTTTGAGCTAACACATTATTGTTGCACAAGTGCATATCGTCGGTCATAGGTTGACACCTTTTAACTCGCAAAAAACGAATTGGGTTATTATTTATTTTAATTTTTTTATTGAAAAATAATTTCAGTAGCATTGTTTTCTTTACATCATCCCACAATAAAGATCTATTACTAATTTTTTTTTATTTACTTCTAACACGGTTTAGCAACGAAGTTATAAAGTTATTTTTTGTCTTCTGAAAAGTAAAAAAACATATTAAAAAAACATGTCAACCTGTGACCGACGATACGTAAAAGCTATAGCTAAAAAATATATATTTTTAAGATAATCTAGAAATACTTTTTAAAATAATTACACATGTGAAATATCTTTTAACAAGGTAAAGAAAATAATTAATCTGCTTAAAAAAATTTGCTCAGAAAATAATGGTACATACTAAAATACTGCACTTGAAACACATGTCAATCTCCGGTTAACTTCAAAGAAAAACCTATGAATAACTGTTACAGAACTGCATCTGGCTTGCTAAGTTGAACGCCTTGGAACACGTCTAAGGCTTGAGGATGGGAAACGAATACTGCCGAAATCGCATCAAGAGTTATAACACTTCCATTGGATGGACTATGTGAATTTACATCTAAAATCCCATGACATAGGTTACGCTTAATTTATCAAGCTACTTAAGTGACATAACGAACTAAGCCTCATGGAACATCTCTGATATCTAACGCTGCTTTGACGGATACAAGATTAAGTATTTTCAACAAAAATAAAAATAAATAAATAGATTTATTTTTGTTAGAAATACTTTTGCAAGTGAGAAAAAGGTCAAAACAGTTAACTGACAGCTTCAGTGTAATAAAAACATAGAAAAAACCCTAAGGAGACTTTTAAATCTATTATCACACTTCCTAGCGTAAACTCATGGATCCTATTATATAGTTGTGTGGAAGTATGAAGACAGTGTAGCCAAAAGTGCTCAAATTCTGCCAAAAATAAATGACATTTCATGTACAACGAAGATAATTTTTAATCAGTTTCAAAGTATCCAAAATCAACTTTACTCCAAGGCCGAGACCTACAATATATAACTTTAACTTTACTAGATCCGTAATGTTAAGTCGGATTATAAATGGAAGGGCTCTCTTTAATACTAAATATTATTTAAATCCTACGGACCAGGTAACGTGTTTTAACTGTATTGTTGTTGTAACTGTAGCACATCTTTTGACTGAATGTCCAATCTTCAGGATTGGTGATCGACTGGAGAAAAATATAGACTGTACGACTAAGGCATAGTTTTCAAAGCCATGGCATTCAAGATGTTTAATTAAATCAATATTCATAATCTTATTACGTTTAGTAAATAATTTTTCTTAATATTAAAAATAATATGAACTTTGATTGTCCGCATATAAAATACACTAACAAAATAAATTAAAAAAAAAGAAATAAATATTTTAAAGAAAACTAATGAAGTCAAACAGAATTGTTGCTTTTTCTTATGTGCTTGGAATGATCATCACGTTTTAAACGACAATAGTAATCACATAGCATATTTGTATTCTAACGGCCTTGAAATCGGTTTTCAAGCTTCTTTACATTTTGGTGGAACCTTTCACCCTTATCATCACTGACCGCAGCAGCTTTAAGCACTTCTTAATTTGGTATTAAGTTAATTGGATTTATTCCGCCAGTAAATAAAATACTGCTGTCATACCTTTTGGTCAAGACCGTCGTCACTGGCTGTTTATTTGGTACGATTGGCGAGCGCTTTCGATGTAAAGACATCATTTTCAAGCCGCGTTAGTACTCTTAATTTTTCGAAAACATCTAATGATAATTATTATTTAAAAAATATAATAAAAATTCCTATTTCAAAAATCTTGAAAATACTTCGTCAAGTCTTAGATTGATAACTGCAAGTATCGATTGCGGATTATTAAATATAGTAGGGAAATCACATTTTTGTTAAGAGTTTGAAACATTATTTAACATCAATTATTATAACCTAAAATTATATATACCTTCTTATATTTGATAAGCCCGTAACAATTTCTGTAATAAAACTCAAATTCCAACTAGACCACAAACGCACAATACCGCCCTCAACAGCTGTGGCAATGACATTAATACCAACGCCTTCTTTTATGTACGAATAACAAACAGCCATGATACGATCCTCATGGACATTATGTTGGACATAACGTGCATTAACTGAATGTAAACGTAATATAGATTTGCCATTAGGATTAACTGATACATTGACGAAATCATCTAGATTTTCTTCAGTGACTTCAAAACATTCATCAGCCGGTGGTGGAGCATTAGTTGACAAGTCATTTTGTTTCTCTTGTATATTGGAGTCTGAATTTGGCAATGTTTTTGCAGGTTGTTGCGTCAGTGAGTGTACAGTGACAATATCACCCAAAGTCGGTGATATGCTAATTAATGTTATGGGAGAGTGATGAATTTCTGCTGGTCGTTCTATAGTTCGAACATAAGTCCAACTATATAAAAGAAATGTAAATAAATTAAAAATAAAAATTAAGTATTCACTTCATACTTATTTAAATCCCATATTACGGCAATTCCATCTTTACCTGCCGTTACGGAAATTTTAAAGTCCACCGACAGTGCTATGCACGTTATTTCATCGGTATGACGTATTAATACTGTAGGACCCGACCAGCTTAAATCAGTTCCCTCTTTGTGTACAGGTGTTTCAGCTAAATTGGAAGAATTTGATGATATAGTTGATGATGTTAAATCGCCATCAGAGTCTATTGCTTTACTAGTAATTTTTCGAAAAGCTGAGTTGTAGGATAGTTTTAAGCCCTTAACATAACTTTGGCGACTTTTTCCTGTACGCTGATTAACTTCTATGCTGGAACATTTATATATGGATAAACGTCCTGATTTATGGCCAAACCATAACTGATTTGAGTTGGCATCACAACCGCACGCGGTAATATCATCAAAAGTACTGTTATAAAGCAAATTTTTAGGCTTTGCATTTAATTTATTTAAAGGTTGAATGCGTACAATACGATCATCGTAACCCCATGATATGACATTGTAAGTATCAGTTTCGGCCCCTTGCATAACATAAGAACGTGCCGGTAAACCATAAACTACATTAGTGTTATTAAATGACAATAAGTACTCAGCGCCTAGTAACTTGTGAGTATTGCCTAGTGTTGGCTCAGGCAGTTGCGGTGAACCCAAGTATATGCCCCATCTTAAGCCACGTACGCTCGGTAATATTTGTTTATCGTTTTGATATTGCAAAGGCTTCGAAGGTGGATGCGGGGATTTAAATAATTGACGTGGCATTTGACCATAAGTTTTAACCATTGTTTCTACAGCTTCTCGCTCAATTGGATCATTTATTTCTGATTCCAAGAAATACGCATATGTCTAATAATCCAAATGAAAATTATAACATTTATACATAATTATAATATATTAGTAAAATTGCATTGTAATGAACCTACCGCTGGATGAAAAACATTTATAGCTTCTACAGCAGCTTCACCAGTTTGTTTGAAACCAAATATCAAATCGATCCAATAATGAAGATTATTACGTACTATTTCCGATTCTAAGGCCTGACGGTGTATTAAAACGAAAAGACGGGGATCCTTTAAGCACCAAGGTGGCAATGCGACATTTTCGACGCGTTCGCCATTTTGTCGACAACCAAAATTAAAACGTTCAAAATTTTCAAACATTTCTGGTAGACAAAAGAACTCGGGAATCAATTCTTTAACATCGGTGGGAGAATCACGACTAGCCAAACAATATGTTGTACTTAGAGCATGAAAAGTACGATCGGGTATATCGAAATTGTTGTCTAAAAATAAATCAAAATATTAGCAACATAAAAAAGGTAACTTTTTTACTAAATCAGAAATACTAACCTTGATAGCGCAAAAAATAGCTGGTAAATGGCGGAACTCTTACCAAAAAGTGTAATACTGTTCCTGAATTTGAATAATGCGAACTATAATGATAGGGTTTCAATATCATTGAACCCATATTAGTCATGGTATTTTGTATATACTAAACGAAGTTAAAAAAAAAAACAAAAATAGAAATATCGCCTTAGGCTAAAATTAAAAATAATTTTCTTATTACCATATAATTATTTATGTAGTGGTGTTCATTTTCTTCATTTTGTACGGCAATGGGCTTGGATAGTTTTCGAAAGTTTTTCTGATCCGACAAATCCAAAATATTTGTTGTGTAATTAGAGAGAATCCACGGAAATACCGGATATTGCATGAGATCATTATATGTACGACCAGCTATTTGATTAAGCGTCATTAGATATTCCCAGTTGGTAAGTAAACCTTCACGCCACTGCTGCGTTATCAATAGTATTTTACTGTGGTCGGGTGGTGTAACGATTTTATCACAAAAAACATCGCGCATTATTTTCCAGTCTTCTTGATTTTGCAACGAGAAGAAAAGCGATTGATTTGTATCTAGGAAAATTTCAAAAGCCTTTTCTTGATGTTGGTAGCGTTTCAACCAAATTTCCGTTATATTGGAAATATCACAGTTTACATAAAAATATTTACAACGATATGTAGCCAAAAAGTAAAGTTTATGATCAGTAACAATTATTTCACCATCTATTTCACCATCAACAGGCAAATATTTGGCTGGGAAATTGTATAGTATTTGAGAATTTAATGATATGTTAAGCTGCTGATCATAACTTGAAATTAAGTAGTCCAAAGGTCGTGAATATTCTGAAAATTTAGCTGGCGTAGAATATTCATATTCACTTGCTGCGTTTGACTCACTGTACTCTTGCATAAAGAAGCGCTTATCAAGGTCTAAATGACATCTACGCAAACGGGTGTGAACACGAGATGGTCCCTCCGTATCATCTAACTCCCATGACCTATAAGCAAAAGAATTGAAAAAGCATTTTCAAGCTGGGAAAGAAGTTATAGTCGAACACGGTTAAAACGAACACCAGTTATAGAGAACTATGTAAATAGCAAACATTTTTTTACGGGTCTTTTGAATAATGATAAAGTTGCCATAGAAATTTTTATATTTATAAAGGACACTTTTTTATAACGAACACTTTCTAGTGCGCCTGAAAACACCAAAAGAAGTAAGCTACAAACAACAACATACTTCCAATTATACAAAAGCATTTCTTTATGACGCTTACTGCAAAAATGTTAATACTATTTTCCAACAACACAAAGTATTATTTCTTATTATTTTTATTTTAAATATGCCGAAGAGAATTTAATTTCAATCTTGAAAAGAGTAATTGGATGTAATTTTTCGACATGTTTCAAAACTTCAATCATACACTGTCATGATGATGTAGCTTATGCGTCTTAATCTTAGCGATTCCCGACTTAAATTAAATGGCCCAATGAACCATGACTGACCGCGACTAAACCTTTCAATCTAAAATAAACCGACTCCCGCGTTGCATGATTAAACATGCAGCACTGTCACTCCTAAAGTTGCATATTATTATGTATTATGTTTTGCACCTCCTTCTCTCTGATGTTTCATTTATCACTTTCTTTCGCTATCCTCTTTTCTTTTCTCTCTCTTCCCAACTTTTTGCAATTAACACAGGTATTGAGCTCTATAAAAGCTTATTCGCTGTCTGCTTAACCTAATCTAGGTCATATGACTTATGTATAAGAGGAAAAATATATATTGTAGATAATTTTAAATTTTCTCATTCTCTTAGAAACCCTCAAATTATTATTCCCATGAGACGTTTAAATATTTTTAAAAAGTCATTTTAGATTCGGGTGATTCGAAATAGTGAAAAATGCGAGAAATCATGTACTTCAGATACTGTGAAATATGTGGCCTTTTTTGTTGTTTTTTTTTTAATTTTGCTTTCTTAAATATCTTGTAAATTTTATAGCATTCATTTGTAATTTTTATTGTCTTACAAATTAATAATTAATTATATTACTAATTTAATGAATACATTTGTTTAAGTTTATATTTAATTATGAATATTTTTAATAATATTTTTACTAGTAGTTTTTATTAACAATGTAAGGCCCTTTGGGCTCAGTTATGTAAAAGAAGATTTAATAAAAAAAAAAAAAAATAAAAAAAGTACTTACATTTCACTGCTGTGTTCACTAAACCATGGAGCGCCTTCATGAGTCAGTCTTCTAACAATTTCCAGCCATTTTGTATATGTTTGTGTATCATCATAATCCTTCATATGGTTCATTAGTAATTTTCGTTCAGAATTCTTAAAAAGAAAATATTTTTAATGTTTTATATATTTATCGAAATACAATAGGAAGATTATCTCCAGAAACCTCTTTCTTAACATACTACCAAAGAAATAACAACTCGCGAATTATATACGAAGGTGAAAAAAATCGCACTATATATCAAACAAAAAAAAAAAAAAAAAAAAAAAACAAAAAAATAAATAAATAAATAAAAATAATTAAAATCCTATAATTGGCATCCTTTACGAACAATCTACGGTTTTTATGGTCAAATTCAGCGCAGTTTATCCAGCAATTCGCCTTTTACTAGCAGACAAAAAGAAACATGTAGTTTTCGTTGATAGTCTTTAGCTAAAAAATTAAAACTAACCTCAAAGATAGCAATGTAATAATAAATAAAGAAATAAGGATTCAAAGTGTACCAAGTTAAATTACCATCATAGAAAACGAAAAAGCTTAAAAACTAACACTCAGGAAAAAAGAAAAAAAGAAAATTTTCCGCCAGATATTTTGCAAACAAAAATTCATAATACATCAATCTGTATCATATGAAGGGAGAGCTTATTCTACCAACCCTAACAAAATGATAACCAATTTATATTATGACAGAACAATACTTTTGTACCACTTGGTATAAGCGACTCACAGGATAAATATGTGTGCCCACAAGCAAAAACAACTTAACTCGTTTTTTGAAAGTTTTCAACAGCAGTTTTAATTTAAATATATCGACTTTAGTTACTTAGATTTTAAGATCAAAAGCACTCACCTTTTAAGCTACAAAGATGAAATTTGACTTGCATTATAGATTCGAATGTTAGAAGTATAATAATAGCAATAACTCAATTTGTTCCTAAATCGACTTTAGCTGTTATTGCTTGTGGATACAGATATATTGAACAGGGTAAAAAAACATCAATCACTTTTTCGCAAGAGTTGTTTATTTTTATTAAGCACTTACTTATGGCATATGCATTATTCTCCATTTTTTTCAACAACTTACTTAAATTAACTCTCGGCCACTCACGGTCATTCACTCAATTTAAAACTTTAAATAGCCATAGAATATACTCGTAGTTATGACCAGTACTCAAAAACAAACAAAACGCTTCGCAAACGTTTCATGCAAAAACGTACAACAGTGTTGCTTAGTTCGCTACGAATAAAATTTATTTTAATATATTCTCTACTAAAACGAGCAAAAATAATCAACAAAACATTTTTTCTCAAACCGTTTCAAATTTGTTCTTATGTGCGGTTTCTGTATTACAAGTGAGCTACTCGTCTAGAAAATTTGTATAGGAATCACTCAAAATATTGAGTGCTTTTCATATAAATTTTCTAGACGAAGCGCTCGCTTGTAATACAGAAACAGCACATTAATGTTTTCACTTCTGTCTGCGTACGTTTAATTTAACGTACAGCAAGAACATTATAACACTAAATAGCACACAAACTGCTGTTCGTTGCTTCTGTTTCAACTTTTACTCCCTACAAAGAGCAAAACGAAACGTATCCTGGTAATGGATGAAGATTTCATTATATAAAAGTTTTTAGTGTCAAACTATAAAAAAATCTTACTGAAACCTGCCCAGTTCCATCAGCAAAGTCCTCCTTATTGATTCTGTTTCAAGTTTTACTCACTACAAGGAACAAAACAAAATGTACTCTGGTAATGGCTCACGATTTCATTATTTAAAAGTTTTTGGTGTCAGACTATACAAAAAAACTTACTGAGACTTTCCCAGTTTCATCAGCCACTAGAAACTCTAAGTTTTTGCTAAGCATACGGTCAATAAAAAATTTAACAAAAAAAATTTTTCTGCAAGTGCCTGTTCAGAAAAGCACAATTTTTTTTTTGCAACTAATGCGAAGCAATAAAGTGACGGTTGAAGAACTGACAGAAATTTCCGAATGATCATAGTAAATTTAATTAAAAAGAACCAACCTGTAATTCTGCCACTCTACGTGTCGTTATCATAGACGACTCTATGCAGCTTTGTGTCAACGATTCAAATCGATAAACGGTCTTGTCCAAAGATGTTTTTTGCTTAGCCGCTTCACTAGATTTGTGTAAGTCCATTCGTTGTAATTCATTTTCTAAATTCCATGTTGAATCGTTCTCATTGATTCCCAAACGTTTACATAATGCTTGCAAGTGCTTAATCGGTTCATCTAAATCTTCTAGCAAACTTAGCCACAATAAAGCCTTAATCATCTTACCATCGCATATAATGGAGGGCATAAAGTCATCATCACACGATATCCATAAAGCATCAACAATAAAACAACGTAAATCTCTTGGCTGCGAGGGTTGCAGACCCCAAGCAATAAAATTGTTGCAACGTTGATTTGTTGCTATGCTATAGGATATCAACATTTTAAACAATTCCGTTTCATTGTCATCAGGCGTTGATTTCTCATTGAATACCATGTAGAACTGGCAGCACCGATTAATTAACAATTCTAGGCGTGTTTTTGTCTCGGACATAGTCAAATTTGGAAACTGAGAAACTGCAAGTCAGAAAACATTAGTTTAACTTTTGTTAAATAATATTGATTGTCGGCGAGTTTACACTCCATTTGTTAACAGTTTACTACTTAAATTAGTTTAAAGTTGTAACATTAAAAAAAAATCATGGCAAATATAACGACTAAGCAAACCGTCACCGAATGCAGCATAAATTCACTTTATATGATATCAGTAGGCAGGTAAATAATTGGATAATTTCATATTATTATTATTTCAATATTAAATACTCAAGTCCAAGGCGAATAAATTATAACGTGGGAGCGATAGCGAATTCATTGATTTTCGCTGGTAGCCTAACTGTCAAACTTTATATATCAAAATTCTGTATACTATTTTTTATATGTAATTTGACATTTGGGCTAGCGGCGAAAATTAACGAATTCCCATCGCTATCACCTTGTAATTTATTCATCTTGCTTGAGTCATATTTAAAAATTTATAGATACAAATTTGATAAAACGATTTACGAAATTAATTATTTTTCGCTTAGTTTTTAATTTTATTTTATTCAAATAATTATAATATTTTTTACCTTTAAAACTCCATGGTACATTTGTTTTTATAAAGAACATATTTAACCAGTTCAATTGCAGTTTTGCTTGTATTGAGCGAAAGCGTTTTATAATATTTTGTGGCTGTTTTTCTTGATAAAACGATAGCATATTAATGATATCCCAAAGGATCTGAAAAAATTAAAAGAACGTAATTTCAAAAACACACTTCTATAAAATGAATAATTTTTAAACCTACATTAATATGACCTATTGATTTAAGGGAAATTTCTCCAATTGTAATTAGTAAATCAGCAATTGATTCTTCAGTCCTTGCATGGCATGCTGAAGTTTTGGCATAAAGATGATTCAATGCTTTAACACAGCACTGTATAAGGCCAACTTCAATCATTGCTAGTTGTTCCTCAGGATCCTTAAAAAGGGTTTAAAAATATTAAAAGCATAATTAAATTCATTAGCGTGATAATAATAAAAATAATTATTATTAAAATTTCAGTGAAATTAATTATCGAAAGAAGAAGATTAATAAAAATACGAATTAAGTTTAAAAACTTTCAAACACATATTTCTGTTTATTCAACATAATCAACTTTATGGGAACGACTCTTAGCAAAAATTATTTTATTAATTAATTTATGATTGTTGATGATAAAGCTCAAAGCAGCAGTGAACAAAAAAAAAAAAAATAGTAATTTAATTTAAAAACAATATTTGTATTTTAAAAGTGCTGAAAAGTGAGCTAATGATTTTTTTTTATATCCTTCACCGCAGATAGAAAGCGTATATACAAGTTTGTCACTTCGTTTGAAAATACTTTAATATTCATTTCTGACTCCATAAAGTGTATATATTTTTAATGCCTATAAATTGGAGAGTCGAACAAGAATGTCCGTCTGTCTGTCCATCGAATAAGCTTTTCCACCTCTCCAGGAAAGCTACATAACATTTACGGCCATAATTTTCTTACACATCGGTTTTAAAAAGAGACGCTATTAAAATTTAGTAATATCGATTTCAGATTCAATTGCGCTCTTTTATTGTTGTGTACTGTGTGTTCTATTCCGTTCTGTTCTGTTTTTTTGTTTTGTTTGTACCGCAATTTTAAAAGAGGCAACTATTAATAACCAAGCATTTTGAATATAATTAAGCCATCTAATTTCCACCAAAAATATTAAACTTTCCAATTTTGAATTTGAAATAAAAAATTTAAAATTTAATAAAATACTGATAATGCAAAAAAAAAAAAATCCTAGATTTTACTAAATGATTAAAATTTAACTAAAACGTTTATTTTTACGAAAATTTCACCAAAAATTTTAATTTTTCCAAAAATTGTAATGGCAATAAAATAAACTTAACTTTGATTTTTGTCTTTACTTAATTGTTTGGACAAAAATCTTTAGTTTGTTGAAAATATTTGTGAGTCGTTTCCTAAAGAGCTAAGTAAGCGGTAGCGAAATGGCCATCGAGATGTGCTTTCACCCTCAATAGTCAATATCGGTGATTTATTGATTCACGATATTTTTTTAAAATTAATTAGTTTAATATTTCCGTGGTTCAATTTAATGCAATAATAAATTTTATATTCCTACAAAACCGAAAAAAAAAGTTTTCTGAAAAAAACTATATTTTAAGAAAATCTATACATATAATAAAACAAGAACGGGGTCATTTCTGCTGCAAGAAATATATATTTTTTTCAAATTTGATGTTGGTGTAGATAGTAGTCGGTATGGAATAAAAAACACCTATTTTTGGAACTTTTGTCTGTCTGTAGCAAAAACTACTGGATGGATTTGGACAAAATTAAGTGAGGAGTTCTCTTAGAACCTTGGTTCGAATAAAAAAATAATAAATGTAAAATAAGTCATTTCATAGAGAAAATATTGATTGAAATTTGTAATCCTCCAATTTTACCAGAATAATAATACGAAGACAGTTGTCAGCATATTTTATTTTTGTAGATAGAAAATTTTCAACACTGTTTACAGAACTTTATAATAAATATTTAAAAGGACAATTTTCTAAATTTAAATTTTAATAAAACCAGAAATTAGATGCTGACGAAGTCGTGGGCACTGCTAGTAATAATATATAACAAAATTGAGGGTTATATAAGATTCTGCACAGCCGAATATAGAACTCTTGTTGTTTTTAGATTAATTTGATAAATAACACTATAATTAAAACTTGTATTCTACTTTTTGTTTACTCAATTCTTATTTGTTAAAAGAAATTTTTAAGATACAGATATATTTATTTAATAACTGATGAACTAAATTAAAAAAAAATGTATGTAATTTTAGATATGAGTACAAAGCATTAAAAATAATATGGAAACTTACTCTTAAATACAACTGCTTTAGAGTTTTAAAGGCCTTTTCACATAACTCCGGTTGAATATTACAAGTAGCAGCTAATTTCGAAGCAATGGCTAGTAATGCATTTAAGCCAAAACGATTTTGTACGCGCAGATTAATATCACAGTTTAAGATTATATCCAATGAACCAATTGTTCCACACACCCATTCTAGACATGATTCAAACATGTTGCTGTCACAAAAACTAATTGACAACTGATTGGCCAAATGATATGGATATAAGGCTTTGATACAAACTTGTATATCTTGGGGGAAGAGGCGTTGTGTTAAAGAACTTATTAGTTTAATAACGGCTGAACGTACACTAGTATTAGTGTGATTAGCTAACACTAATAAAAATTCAACTTTAATATAATGATTAAGCACATCATCAATATCATTGTCCGGTAAAAGGCAAATAAAGTCTTTAAGGAGCAGTAATAAACCACTTTGTAGCGCTGCAATGCCTACTGAACTATACGAATCGTTCTTGTGTACAGTTTTGGATTTTCTGTGTTGTAACGATGATTTTAAAGAGAATACCTCATTGAAAGCTGAACAATCCGAAAAGTCCATATTTATAGAATCCGGCAGAGAATGTGAGCTGGACTCCGATTTTCTTGGGCCTAGTTTAGTATGCTTTTCACCATCAGCAGGAACTAAAGAACGGCTTGAATTGGCACTGCTTAAACTTATTCTCTTTCTTTTGATTCTTTTATTTTTTGGTGATTGCTTAAGAAACACAGTCATCTTTGTAAGTACTCTAGACTTATAAGGCGAATGAATGTGAGTGTGTTTAGTTAGACTGGTAGGTGTACATAGAATTGATCTTTTTTTAAATTTTAAACGCCACTTAGTGGCTTGGAGAGGATTAACTAAATGCAATGCATGTTTATTAAGCCTTGTGCAGTCAGCCATATTTTCTAAATTCTCCTCAAATTCTTCAAGTGGACGTTTATAGGCTGATACAGTTTTATGCATTTTTCTTAAACGATTTATACGTGCCTGCCTAGCAGTGTCTATATCACTAGAGGAGTTCGAATTGGAGTTTGCGTTCAGCTCATTTAAAGGCTTTGCTCCTCCTGGATGATTTTGTTTTGTTGCAGTTCGTTTGAAAGAGGCTGTTACTCTACCAAAATTTGCAGCTGCTGTTAATGATGATTTCTCTTTGGTGGGTATTTCCGGCGTTAAAAGGAAATAAAATTTTGATCTATCATGTGTTATGTAACATTCACTGGGCTTATGTAGTAACAGCAGCAATTTCATTATTTCATCCAAAAGGCTGGGCTTCGGTGGTGAACCAGCAAAAACTGATATTATATTGACAAAAGCTTTGGCTGCCCTTTTCGATATAAAAACTGGGTTTGGAGATTCAATAACATAAACTTTACATAAATTTAATAGCTCTTTCATTAGACCTTCTTTGATAAATTGTTCAATATTAAAGTCACGCTGTGGATGTTTTTCTCTTGTCAACGCCAAAATACTTTGAAATAGCATATCTAAGACATCGGAGTTCTCCGCTCCTGAGCGATGCCAATCAGAATATCTACGCAATATGGATGTAAACAGTTTAGGGTGTACCGCTGCAGCGATGGTTGTATCATTAACTTGTAACATGTCGCCTTTCTTTAATATCAAGGGTTGAGAACAGGCATTATTTACAATACTTTTGAGTAAATGACAATCTTTGGTGCATTTGTCGGTTTTAATAACATATCCGATTAGATTTATGTAATCATTACGTTGAAATTCGGTGTATAGTTGTGAATCTGAGAAGGCAATGTTGAGCAAAATGTCTAGTGCCATAGATTGAGTGGTGGAATTGGAACTTATTTCGACAACCTTCAAGAAAAATATTTTTTTTTTTTTTAATTTTAAAAGATCAATAACTATCAAATACGCAAACAAAAACTTACTCTGGCAAATAAATATAAAAGATTCGATAATCCACCGCATAATATTGTGGCAGTTTGCAAAGATTGCAAACTATTTTGTACAAGTTCGCCGTAGTGTATCACACCGTGAGGATGACCTGAAAATTAAATACTTTTTTAAAAACAACTAAGAAAAACTTACAAAAAACTATTATTTGTTGGATTTTAAAAATTTGAATTTTGGGAAAACCGCTTATACTAACAAGCGTTTCTAAACTCTTAAATAAGTAAACAACTAGCAAAGTGTATTCGGTTTTTCTTTTTGTTGCAAAGTAATAATACTGAGAACTACTTACCGTAAATATTATTTTCTAGTTCGTCAACAGTATCATAACACATTACCATGTCTGGCTGTGAAGCAGAGTAGCATAAAATTCGTGATTCTCGCAACGTTTTCAAAGAATCAACGTGACTGCTAAAGTAGGCTGTTTTTAGTCTGTTTGTATTTAAGAAGCCATAATTCGGTTTCCAGTTAGCTATATGACATTGTGTCAATTCGGTAAAATCGGGACCCATAGCAGTTAAATTTAGAATTTCTTCCTTTTTTTTAAGGGCACGGTTGAATAGCATTATATTAGAGATGGATAAACGCACGGGAAAACAGTCTAATGTAGAACGAGATTCAGTATAGTTAGTGGTGTTGGGAGACTTGGAAACGTTGCCATCTCCTATTGCAATTATTTGGAAGACTTGATTTCTTGTCAATAACTGTACATTGCGAAAAGGCAATACTACGCGATGTTTTTCTAGGCCATCGATAAGTATGCATAAATCTAAAGCGTCAGTTTGTGTTTCTATAGCAAATGTGAAATGAGTCCATTTATTTTTAGTTAGACGAAATTGTTTCAAGTCGATGTGTGTGCTTTCAAAATAGCCATCTGATTCTGAATGCCCATTAAACAGATGTATGTTGCCAAAACTATTCAGAAGTGCCAGTTTGGTATGTTTAAAAGCTTTTGAAAGAGGCGACGACACGCTAGAAGCAGGACCTGCTGCTGTTTCTTGGTTAAAATAGTAATTATTATGGTGACTTTTTGCGTTTATTTTATTTTCATGATTTTGATTGCCATTAACAATCACATTTTGTTTCGCTTCAAATGATTCCTCCATTGGTGTTGTTGCATTCTTCGTTGCTATCTCAGCGTTTGGTTTAAAAGTTTCAAAAGTTAAATTAAGATTATTGTTTAAATATACGCTTAGCATAGCTTGATTCGTGCCCACAGACAATATATGTGTTTTCTAAAATTATAAAGGAAGTAGAAACAAACTGAAATTTTATTTTAAATTAAATTATTAAAACTGACCATATATACATCATTAAATGATCTTGTATCATCTTCGATTATAAGGCTGGTACTTTTATGATTTTGTGAGCACTTAGCCTGTAACCATAGGGATATGGTAAAACCCTCAGGATTCCAGAGACGTGCATGTGTGATGGGTATAATACAAGGCGATTTTGTAAAAGGTGTATTAGCTTGGCAGTGTAAGTGATAATTACGTGTACGATCGATATGTTCGGTAACATCTAGTTCACTTGTAGAAACACAGTTGCCATCTAAAAATTTTAATTTTTATTAATAAATATAAAAGTTAACCTAGATTACAGTTTGTATGCTGTAGTTTTAATTGTCTCCTAAGTATTTGTCCACTTAAGCCAAACTAACTTAAAATTGATATTAACTAAATTGCCATTTTGTAAAAATACAAAAGTGCTACTTATATATCGTACGCTAAATCATAAACAGTCACAACTCAAAATTTATCAAAATGTTTTTTAGAAACAAGTATACAAATCAAATCTATAATAACTACGAAGATTTCCATTACATTGCTGTTTTTTTAATGGAACAAGTAAAAGTGCTATATTCGAATCTTATATACCGATCACCATGTATGTAAACCTAGTTTAGTGAAATAACACCCATCAATAATACAAATATGTGGGTGACAGAGAATTAAAAATAAGAAAAAAATAAAATAAAAATATTACCGGCTCGCAATGTGTTAAATATTTTTAGAAAATATTAGTATTTCCGAAAAGACCTCTTTAAAAGCTTTTACCTGATACCCACATTCTATTAAAAGTTCAGGGGCCCATAATTCGAAAAAAATGAAAACGCTAGTTTTGTTACTTGATGTTTTCTTCTTTTTTTAAATTAGGAACAGCACTCAGACCCGAACTTATGCAATGCATTGTGCCAGAACTAGGAAATTAGGTTGTGGGAAGGAGGATAGAGGAAGAAGCAATTGTGGACATTTGATTTAAATTTTTGCACATTTAATGTGACGAGAATGCCCTCTGCAGGGAGGTTATCCCACATACGAACTGTTCGGCTATAAAATAAATTTTCTCAATCGACAACAAAGGAATGCGCTCTTGATTCAGATGATTCAGGGCACCGGTTAATACATGAGAGTTGTTTTCTGTTTTCGGTCTGATAAAGGTGACATAGCTAGCAAAGAGATCAGATGAAGTGAAGTATTTTTTACACCGTTTTAGAAAAACTAGGCACCTGAATGTTTCTTAAGCGACATGAAAAATATGCATGCTCTAGCGAACATCGCATTGAATTTTCATGTCAAGAACATTGCTGTTCGCAAGGCCCCATTTGGAGACTATCAAAGGGTCGTGGGGCTTTCGCTTGGCCCTGATTTCCTAAAGGCCTAGCCTATTGCGAAACGAAGACGAATGTAATACTACTGTCTATCGCTCCATATGTCTGTTTTTTTTAAAGGCATGCGTTGTGTTTTGCCCGCTACCTCGAAGGACATGAACCGATCTTGCTGATTTGATGGATTGGCGAATTTAGATTTTCTTTAGTTCATCTATTGCCTTGGCAAAGTTGATTTCAACACTAACACGGACGGATAGACGGACATCGCGCAATCGACTTTGCTATGCATTAAAAGTCAGAATATATACACTTTATGGGGTCGAAAATATATATTGTAGAAATTACAAATGGAATGACAAACTTAAATATTGCCTTTTTTTAATTTTTGTGGTGAAGGGTATAATAACAACCATATTTTGTAAAACAGTTGTTTGCCTCTACTGTTAATTTGTGAATTTTGAGTTTTGGCTGTTAAAAAAAATATATGTACGTGACAAAAGAAAAAAAAATTGTAAGAATATTTTTACTAAGCACGTTAAACTCATTATCTATATTGTTCTTATTTTGGTTTAAAGGAGGATAGATTTCTTTTCAGAATAGTGGCATTACTTTGTTGGTTGATAAAAAGGCAAGTCATCTCGCAAATGTTTAAAATATTGTAAATATTTTTGTGTTACTTACCAATGTTAACAGGAAATTCCAATTCCATACTCGGTTGGCATTTCTTTAATGTATTCGAGCAAATATAATTCATATATTTCACTAATATGTCTACTGGCGGATTTTTTGCCGAAAGTATTCCAAAGAATGTTGATAGAATATCTGGTGTATTTAAATCGACAATCAATTCCAAAATACATTGTTGCAATTCTCTTAAACGAACATCGTTGCATGTAAGAGCCGGTGCAAAACCCTTTAGCAGAAATAAAGGACCACCCAAATATTCACGTATCACGAAAAGGCGATTAATTAATTGAGCTAAACTATCGCACCAAATCAAAGGATTTTCTATACACTTTTTGCTGAGCTCAATCAATATATCCACTACTAACTGACTTATGCCATGATGTAGAATATGGGTACGGTAACGTGACGAAGGCTGAAAGGAGTGCCATAGTTCTGCAACTTCAGAGACGCCTTCGGTTTCAGAAACTTCCTGTATTTCACCATCCGCTTCATAGCCCTCATCAGCTGTTAGATAAAAATCATCTTGATCATTTTCGCTAAATTCAAGCTCACTATCAGCACAAATGTATGATGCACGTGTGGAAAAATAATCTGCATCACAACTATTTGACGACAATGGTCCCTGCGGCGGGGTAGTGGGTGTCAACACAGCATTTTTACTCGGTAAGTCTACAGATAATTGTTGATAATTATAGGATATCCCACCAACTAAACGAGTATTTTTAAATGATCTAGTACTTGGTCTAGTCTCATTTAAATTTGTTTGCTCTTCCGTAGCTGATGTCAATATACTTGTGCTTACAACTGCTGCAGGTTCATTGGCACAATTTGATAATTCGCCAATCTTAAGCAGACATTGCAATATTTGTATTACACTATTTTCTCTTGAATGCTCTTCCGCATATTGTTCCCAATTATCGCAGGCATTTGTTAAAATGACACTTTTTAGTTTACTCAAATGTTTTTGCATTTTTTCCACTAGACACACAAAAATATAATAAAATAAAAAAAAAAAAAAACTCTTGTTAAACTTCTATAAATTATATTATGGCCATAATAAAAACTTTTGTTTTGATTTTTTCTCCTTTTAATATTCTTAACATTTTTAAAAAAGATAACGTCAGTTTTTATCAGTTTGAATTTTTTCACAATATTTTCATTATCTTATTTAATTATAGTTCTGAAACTATAGAACTTGTTTTGTTAGCTTGATACAATACAAGGGATGACTGGAATAATAAATATGAGTATATTAACGTTTTCAATATTGACTTAAACTTGGTGAGCATTATAACGTTGTGTTGTGTATATTCTATTTTATCAACTAGACTTTTTTTACATTCTACTACTGCATGTTATGTGTGCAACCACATTGAAATAATGGTAATATAATCCAGTTATTCTTTAGTCTACATCCAGTCCGTAATAATGTTAACTGCAAATGCTACTAAGCATTACAGTTTATTTACTTCTTATAATAATAAACTCAAGTTCAGTACTAAACTAAATAAACATAAAAAATTCTATTGTACTAGAAGAAAATGTCATAATGTTGTTTTCATTGTATTACACAGTGCTACACATTTTATTATAAGAGAATAAAATTTTTTGAAGTTTTAATAAAATTTTAATAACATCAATTTTTTAGACATTTCGCTTTTTCTGGTTTTTAAGAAATCGATAGTTTTAATATTTTAATATAAAAATATTTTAATACTTTAAATTATTGTTAAAAGGAAATGTCATTATCAATTTATTTTTTTTGAATTCAATATTAAATAAATAGGTGCGTTCCCGTACTCAATTTTGGGATCCCGCGGGATCCCAATGTTACCGAAAACTGTTCCCGTACTACAAGTTTGGGTAAAAGAGAGAGCTTTTGAGAGAATAAAATTCTTCTTCTTTCTGCACGAAACAGCCCAGACTATTTCTTTGGGTAAGTTTGTGTAAACTAAAAAACAATCAGCTGATTGAAAAGTAAACAGTAGCAAATACAAAAATTCTATGTTTCATACACGCAAATGTTTCGCAAAACTGTTATTTGTAAGTTTTATTCCTATAAATATTAAAATAAATTCAAGAACATACAAAATATTTGTGTTCTTATGTTTAATATAAACAACTGCATGTATATTTTGCTCGACATTTTGTTTTGGGATAGAAATTTGGTTTTTTGTGTTCCCGTACGTTCGGGCATTTTTCTTTTTAATTGAGAATAATTTATGTTTTCTCTCATTTTACCGAACTTTACCTAAAAAGTACGGGAACGGAGCTAATATCAATTGCCGTTATAACAAACCTTGTTTAAAAGTTTCGATATGTCAACGTTAATAACTTAGTTTTTTAATACATTATGACGGTCTTTTTCGATTTTAAATTGTGTATGACAAAAATTTTGCAGTCATGTTTTTTCTGACATTTAGAAAGGAAGTATGTGTATCATAGCAGATAGTTTACACCAACTAATCACAAAATCCAGATTAGATGATGCAGATTTTTATATTCAAAATTCTTCTAAAAGTTAATACACAAAATACATATGTTTCTGACCTGAAAATTTTAAAAAAACCTAAAACTTTTAGTTCAAACTAGATTTTTTACCCAGTGTTGGCCTGGATCTTTCTTTTTAGACTTTCAGAACAAAAAGTCAGCCGCTCTTTAGTAACAAATGTTGTAACTAATCCATCTTTAATTTCATTATAAAAGATTTAATCGGTTTTTTAATAATAATAAAATCATCTCAATTATTAAAAATTAAAATCATTTAATTCCTTACTTGTCTAGTGTATTTATTACAACATATTTGGATTCTATACGTGCAATTCGCTATTTCAAAGCAACTAACTATTTAACTAAAATCAACTTATATGGCTTCTTAATGTTCTAAACAAACGACATGCATTCATATTATTAGTAACACACAAAAGCAGGCTTTCATAGAATTTTAAGATTTTATATTAAACACTTTATTTTAAATCATTTCTTACCTTCTTCATTTTGATAACCCTTAATACAAATGGCCATAGTAGCTTCGAAAATTTTCAGCAACAATTTCTTACAATCACTGTTCGCTTCATACAAGGGCAACAAATCCACATCAATGGCGTTTTCCTTTTCTGGTTCTGTGTGTTCTTCTTCTTTGGCTATTGTTGATGATTTATTTAAATCAATAAGTGAATTTGAATGACTTAATGAGAGTATTGAACCGAATATATAAAAAAGTTTACTTATAATTCCTTCATTTGAAACTTGTGCGGTTAAATTTGCTGTAAATGTTTTTGAATCATTAGCAGGACAATAATTAAACGTGTCCACGTATTGGGTCGTTGAAGATGGTAAGATTTTTGGTGTATTCGTTTCTTGTGCTAGACGATCAATATTTTTTAAGCTGTTACGTAAATGTTTCTGATTGCGTATATCAAATATTGTAATGCTTTCATTTAAAGAACATTCCTGCAGCTGCAATGTATCTTTTTGATGCATTTGCAATAGAAATGATGACTGCTGTATGCCTTGTTTAGACTTGTGTGGAAATTGCGTTAAATTAAGAGATGTTTCACCAACTTCATGTGAATGCAAACTAAATGTTGTTTGCGTTGAGCCAGAAGCGGTTGATGTTGTTAACGATGATAATGACGTTGTTTCTATTGAGTGTATGGAATTTATGAAATTTTCTAATATTTCCCAGCTTGAATCAAATTCATTGTTTGTTGTGCTTTGCTGCTGCTGTTGTAAGCCATGACTATCGTTAATGCACTGTTGATATTGTTGTTTTTTAGACTTTGCTGAATATTTTTTAACTTTTACTTTACGTTTAGGTGGTAACATTAAAAATGCTGTTAAAGCATTATAATTTAATTGTAAAATATCTATTATCGTTTTATCACCCGGCTTTAAGGACATTCTTGTATTAAAAGTTGAATTATTAGATTGTGAACTACTTTCACTTTCATCATGCATTTCTACGTCATCATCTTCCTTATTTATAGAATAGATTTTGGCAAATTCATTGTAGAAATATTGACTCGTTTTTAATAGTTCATAATTAAGAGTCCATTGTAGGGCTACTATATGTAATATATCCACCGCTTGCAATTGTAGTGTAGTTTGTTTGATTGTAGTTATTGAGGCTGAGTCATTACACATCCAAAATTGGGTTCCTGAGTTGCATTTGTTGACATTTTCGACTTTCGTTATAAGTGAATTGAATAAATGTTGAGTCCTTTCGGAACTATTGAATTGCAACGTTATCAATCTGCGACTGAGAATATTTTGTTCCTGATTATTATCGCCCAAAAACGTTATATTGTCAATGCCTATTTTTATCAAATCACACACAGCTCTTATCAAAAAAGGTTGTTCCAATAAATCTTCCAAATGTTTAATATTTTCTTCATTGTAAAAGGCTTTTATAAGGCGAACATCTCTTAAATACATTGCAAATATATTTAAACACTCATAAACTACTTTACTTGTATCGGCATTTGAATTACTATTCAAGTTTAGAAGTAAATAGAGATTACTATTTTTCTCCGGTGATTTCGCTGACGGGGATTTTTGCCAAAATTTCACTTCATTTTGTGGGCTACTCTGCGGACTTTTTTGGTCAAACAAGAATAGTTTATATTTACGGAATGTGGGCAAAACTATTTCCGCCAGGATACCAGTAGCAATGTCGTTTGTTAATAGGAATGACAAATGTTTTAGATGCTTAAGGAAGTAGATGAGATTCGTTAAATTTTCAGTTTGCTTAATTAATCTATTATAAAAGTTTTTGTAAATTTGTAATAATCCTTGGTGAAAATCCAATGATTTTAATTTCAAATCGCATTTTACGCAGGTGAAAATTCCAGAACGCTTATGATACATATGACCTTGAATAGTGTTTGCGCTATCCAAAGGCGATTTTAGAAAAATTGAATTTAATATTTTGTTGTAAAGAAATTTGTAGGCACATTTTTGATAGTAAGCTGTGAGATTGAAAATGATATTCAATACGTTTTTGATTAAGCTCAAATTATAATGACAACAACACAAACCGGAACGTGCTAAATAAAGCATAGAATGTTCTTGCAAATCCTTGGGTAAAGTAGGTAGTATAGTTACTAAAATATTTTGAAAATAACACGATAACTTGGGTGAATTAGATAGACAATGCTGTTGTTTGGTTTTCATTTTACGATAACGCAACGTAGCAGGTTTACTCGTGCTAAGTTGAGATGACATATTAAAGTTATAATTATTGCTTATAGTGGAAATCATCATATCATATTTATTCAAGTTTTCTATGATTTTTAGTAATGTGCGAAATATCAAATGATATAAAGACTTTATGTCATCCTGTTCTGGCGACTGCTGTGAGAGCAAGTGTTCCATGGTCGATAGGCAGCAGTCAATTATGTTCTCATCGATAAATTTCAAATTATAAAGATTAACTTTGGCATTACATAAAGTCTTCTGACTATATATTGCTATCACATTATGCAGAATTGCAAATATTATATATATTAATGCATATAGCAAACGAGTTGTATGTAAATTGCACTCTAAAGCCGCTATAAGTTTAGCGAATATACATTGAAATTGTATGTCGCTTAGTGAATTGTCCGCCAAGGAAAACATACTGTTTAGACATTGTTCGTTTAATTTTAATAAATAGCACTTTATGATTTCTGCATTGTGGGGCGAAGAAAAAGCTTGATTTTCCACACTTAAACAATCTAAGCTAAAATTTAATGTCGACATGAACATGGACTGATCCGTATGCAATTGTGAAAACTGTTCATTTTCTATGCATTTAATTAAAATTTTTATTAAAATTAAGGCAACTTCATCACTGGTTTTTGTGACTTGTTTAAAGTCCTCTAAAGATGCGTTTATCAATGAATTGTTAAATGAACAATCTACTTCTTTTTTGGTAATACCCACATTAATGTTATTTTTACATTTATATTTTTGGTAGAATTGTAAATCGCCGATAAAAGCAAATATATTTTGTTGGCAAATCAGTTCGCAATAACTTTCCGACCAGGGGCAATTAGGAAATAAGTTAATACATAAATTACATAAACTCTTCTGTGACGCAACCAGCTTAAATAAAAAATAAATATCGGTTATTTAAGTTTCTTAAATAAATTAAAATAATTATTGTAATTTACCTTAATATCCACCCGTAGCAAAAACTCCAATAGATGTTGTCCTAATTGATGGGTCAAAAACTGTCTTAATGCTATTATTTTACTACAGTCACTGGGTTGTTTAAGAATTAACTAAAATAATATTAAAAACTTTAAATAAACTAATACATTTATTTTAAGTTTTACCAAATAATTACCTGGGCAAAGTTGTGATTCTTTTTTAATAGTTGTAAAAATTTGTTGTTTTTCTCGGACGTTTCTTTTTTATCAATATCATTATTCTTATGTTTATGAAAAGTATCTTTTCCTATTTTAAATTCCTCTCCTGATGGTATGTAGAGATCCGATTTGCTGATAATTTCATAAACTTGTTCCAATAAATAGGAACACAGCTCTTCTGGTATGGGATTAAAGAAACTAAAATAAAAAATCAGACACATTCGATAAAAATAAACGGTTAATAAATAAGAAAATACTTTTTTAAATATATTCATGTTTGAAATAAAACATAAATTATCATAATTAACTTTGGCTTATGTTCAGTAGATTATGTGATTGACTTTAACAATTTATGTCAAACATATAGATGTTATGCGTTTTCTTAATCGCTACATCTGAATCATTTAACAATCGAATTAACTAATTCATTTTTTATAATGTCAATTGTTTAATAACTAAAAAAAAATCAAATTATTTTATATAAAAAATACAAAGTTTAAACAAATCTTGTGTTAGACGTCTTGTATTCTGCACTTCTCTCTTCTTTTTCATTTATTTATTTTGCGTGTTAATCCAGTTGTAACAAAAATTATTTAAGCCTCACTAAAGTTCAACATTTTAACATAAAAATAAAAAATCTTATTAAGAGCAAATCGGTTTTATCTTTTTGTCCTTGCGAAATTTCTGGACAATTTCTTTTTGTCAGGCTCATCTTCCTTTCGTTACGGATGACTTCAACGTAACAGGGCGATTACATGTATGAGTTCATTAGACCGTATGAGTTCATTTGAGCATACTTTTTAGGCCATCAACCTTGTGTGTTCTTCCATTGATTGGCTTGGGCCCAACGTCGCACACCACCGTTAAAGCGTCGGAATGGTACACATTCTTTTCAATAACAGCCTTTAAAAAACGTTGGGCACTTTCTTTGCGTTGATGGTGATTTAAAAATAGCTCTTGTTTTCTCGTATTATGAGAATAATAATTAAAGCCATTTAGGCCATCTAATTATTAACATGACCTCGTACTTGAATATCATATGTAATGTGAGCTTTTACAAGTTTTAAACTATTTTTTGCGTACAGAGATTAGCGGTGGTTTTTCTTCAGTTTTTTTTTCAAAATCCTATGAGATAAAAATGAGTACCAATTGATATCCGAGTCTTGGTGCTGAAAGAGACGAGTCTGACGCGATTCGCTAAATTTTTCTCTTATCTGTTGAAGTCGGTTTGAATCATTCTTTTGTAATTTTGAACACAGGACTTCCGTACGAACGAATAATATTAAGAATGGTTCTTTCCGCTACATTTTAAAAATAACTTATTTTTTCCTAATATGTAATTGAAAGTATTATTTTTCTTTTACAAATAGTGTAAGTAAAAACAAATTAGAGTGCTATATTAGGCTGCACCAAATCTTATATACCCTTTACCATGTATGTTACTCGTAATCTAGTTAAGTGAAGTAACTCCAATCAATAAAACAAAAACTAAATTTTTTTACATAAAAATGCCATCAGCTCTAAATGGGTTAAAGATTTAAATAATATGAGTATTTTCTAAAAGATTTCTTCAAAAGCTTTTAAATGATACCCATATCGATATTGAAAAAATATGATGCACAATCGTACTTTTCTACGAAAAGTTCAGAGGCCCATAGCTCATAAAATATGGACGAGCCCATATTCTTCAACTTAATATTTTCTTCTTATTTTTTCATTCTCTATCGCAGCATATACATATTTGTTTTTTTTTTTGATTGGAGTTACTTTATTGTTTAAAATGATATTGATAAATTAAAGGAAGTCGTGGTGTTTTGCCCGCTGTCTCGAGAGAAATGGACCGATCTTGCAGATTTTCAATACAACATTTTCGAAACTATGTCAGATCGATTGGCGTATTTAAATTTTCTCTAGCTTATCTAGTGCCTTGGCAAAATTTATTTCAACACTAACACGGACGGACAAACGGACATCGCTCAATCGATTTCGCTATGCATAAGGACTCAGAATATTTATACTTTATGGGGGCGGAAATGGTTATTGTAGAAATTACAAACGGAATGTTGAACTAAGATGTACCCTTTTTCCACTTTTTGTGAAAAAATTTCCAAAAAATTAAAAATGTAAATGTAATGTGGTCCCATTCATAAGAACGAAATTTTTTGTCTTTTTTTTAGAAAAGGGAATTTGAAATGCTGTTAAAACAAACTTGTTTTTTTTTTTTTGTTGAAAATTTTGTAGTCTTAAGAAAGTGGTCTTTTCGATGCTTAAAAATCTTAAGCCGTAGCCAAAAAAATTGCCTGTTATGTAACATAAATTATATATGTAGATGTAATTAGTTGAACAGGAGTGTATGTTTTTATTTTATTTTACGTTACCTTTGAAATTCCTCATTTTCCATTAACTCCTCAGAAACAAATTGAAAGTTGAATAAGAATAATTGTAGCCAATGTTGCTGAAAAGATAATTATAATTGATCATTTATTTATTATATTATGCTAATATCTCATAACATTTTAAAATAAAAATGCAATTTTTTATTGGTTGGAAAATCAGGTATCTATAAGTATTTTGCCGGTTACTTAAGCTCATCAGAAAATCTTTATCCAAGTTTTTATACTTAAAGAAAATGTTTCTGGCTTTTCTATAAATTTGGATAAAGGTTTCCTGTTGAGGTGGTTTTTTTTCCACATTCGTATTTTTCTATGAAAAGTTCAGAGGCCCAAATTCGGAAAATGTTGCGAGCGCGAATTTTTTCGCTGAATGTATCTTTATTTTTTAATTCTCTATCGCCCCATACATTTGTTTTTTTATTGGAGCTACTTCATTTAAGTAGATTTGTACCAAATGATATGAAAAAAATTATAGACAGCCGCGGTGTTTTGTCCGCTGCTTGGAAGGACATAGACCGATATTTCTGATTTTCAATAGTAAAATTTTTAGAAACTATGTCTGATCGATTAGCGTATTTAGATTTTCTTTAGTTCTAGTACTATAACTTTCGCAAAGTTAATTTAAACAAAAACAGACATCGCTCAATCGACTTCGCTATGCATAAGGACTCAGAATAATTATACTTTATGGGGTCGTAAATGGATATTGTAGAAATTACAAATGGAATGTCAAACTTAGATACACACCCTTCTTCCACCTGTGGTGAAGGGTATAAAAATAATTATTCATTTTGTATATATTAACGTATGTATGGAGTTTACAACTCAAAAAAGCGGCGGACTTGTTTTTTTGTAAAGTCGCGGTTACCTAGTAAGATATGCCTTGTGCTCAGTCATCGAACCGTAACTGTTTCATTTGCAGTTTGTGGTCTCATTAACTAGTTTTCGTATATGCAAATGTAATCAAGCAAAAGTTTTGTGGGTTAAGCAACGCAGTTTATATAAAAGTATGTTTAAAATAAATTAAAATAAAAAATAGATGAATTGATGATGTTTGTAAAATTACCTTGACATCGGCATTGTTACAAGATTGTAAATAATTGTGCCAAATGTTCTTCAAAGTGTCAAACAATAAATTGTATTCCGCATTATGCTGATAAACCGGCTGTTGTTGTTGTTGTTGTTGATAGTTGTTTATACAAGTTGTGTCCATGGCAACTACTAGTATAAAAGAAAACAATAAACTAAACAACCGCAAAGATAAACAGCATCAGCAGCAGCAGCTAGGTTAAAGACAGCAGTAGCAGCAGTGCAGGGTTATCAAAATGCATGAATGTGTGTGTAATCCATACCCACCTCCAACATGTATAACTAAAAATAAAAGATAAAAAGTAAATAAAGCATGTCAACAAAAAAGGTTTTTCATTTTTATTTACTTATAGCATAATTCTAATTGAAAATTCATTTCAAACAATTCCAGAGTTTTTTTAAGTCGCAAATAAGAACATTTCCCTAAAATTTGTAAACTGCTTTATTTATTCAGGTAGCTTTGTGAAAACTTGATTTTATTTAAATTCAACGTATTTTACCTCACAAAATTTATCGTAGCTTGGTGGTTTACACCGACCTTCCCAACTGTCTTGTATAATACTGGACGATTTTGGAATTGGTCTCGAATATCGGCAGCATCCAGCAGAAAGTTTTGAGAAAACTAAGTCCCTTATTTTTGTATAAAATTGATTTCAATAAATGCAAAACATAAACATAAAACGTATAACTTCCTTTTTTGAATATTCATAAAATTTCTCTAGCAATTTAATAAAACAGAAAGCGTCTGAAAGAACTTGGTAGGAATTGCGTTAAAATTGTTAATAGTTCTAATGTAAAGCAAATTTGCAAGTGTGTGGTGCGATTACTTTCTTTTTGGGTAAAGTTTATTAAAATGACAGCAAAAAAAATATATTCTGAATTATAGACAACAATGTCGAAAATCACGGAAATATGTACTACAAATTAACGTCTTATCCCAAAACAAGATGCCAGATAAAATATAAATTCTAATGTTCAAAGTAAAAATAAGTTAACTAATTTTTATGTTAAGTTTTTTGATTTTTTTTTTTGTGATAAATCTTCTAAATAACGCTTTTCCTGAAATTTTGTAATTTTTCATTTGCTTGCTTTTTAAACAGCAATTTAAACAATCTTCTCAAAGAAAATTCTTGAGCTGTTTTGGGCAGGAAGACTTAAAATGTAACTCTTTTAAAATCACTCGCTTTTACCCACAAGTGTAATACAGGAATAGTTTTTGGTAAAATAGGATTCCATTGAATCCTAATGTACTCGTAGAGTATTGGATAATACCTTTTACTTCGAGGCTTATAAATCATCTTGTAAAAGTGTTTGGATGCTTGTATCTAAGTAACGCCTTAACGGCTAAAAATCTGGGTAAATTTTCTTATTTAAAATTAATTTTATTTTTTATTTTTAAAAATACATATCTTATTTTTTTTTAAGTTTTAAAAATCTTTTACGTTTTTTATATATTTTAAATTGATCTTTTCCCTTCTTAATCTTGGTTATATACAGTGGTTCAGAGTCAAAGTGAGCAAAGGATTATTTTCAGAGAAAATTATTATTATATAATGTTTGTTTTTTTCGAATGAAAAACTATTACATATTTTTATTACTTGAATAAAAAGCTTCAAAAATATATCAATTTTTTTAGGTATATTATTTGCTTTGTGGAAAAAAACAAAAATTCAAAATTTACTGCACATTACCTCACAGTTAAAGTGAGCCACTTAAATTTACTAAAATTTAAATTTATTATTAATACTTTGTTGGCCCACCTTTCGTTGAAATCACAGCTTGTAGATGCCAAGGAATCGATTCCAATAATTACAGGTGTATGTAGAAGGAATAGCGCTCTATTTCGAGTGTAAAGCATCTAGAAGGGTTTTTTGTGACATAATGTCACGTTTTCCAATAACGTGGTCAAGAAGGGCCTATTAATTTTCAATAATATTCAAGTCCGGTGACTGTGGAGGAACTTCTTGAACATGTAAACAATTGTAAAGTAAAAATTCTCACGCAACATACGATTTATGTTTGGGATCGTTGTCCTGGTGAAAGTAGAAGTCTTCTTTGATCCCCAGATTCTAGACACTTGGCTTAATATTACGCTTCGAAATGTCTACATAAACAAATTTGTTTATAATACCCGAAATTTGTTTTAGATTTCCCGTACCACTTCCTACCATGCACCCCCAAACTATGACAGAGCCACCATCATGCTTCACACATGAAATATGATTTTTTAGGAGTTCTTTTGTCGCCATACCATCTGCTTTCCTTCGGAGCCAAACAAGTTGAATTTACTTTTATCTGTTAATGGAGCCTAACTAAGCATATTTACTAACAATTCATTCTTTTTTAGAACTGTTTACCTTTTCCCAAAAACTCATATATTTTTGGATGTATTTATGAGCAAACTATACGTTTATGACCGTTGACTTTGCTAATAAAAGGTTTCTTCCTAGCTGCGCTACCATTATACTCGTGTTTTCTAAGAACTCTTCTTACTGTTTCGGGGTTCAAGTGGATATTCAGATGACTTTTTACCATTTTATTTAGTTTTTTTTTTTTAAGCGAAGTAGCACTTTAGGCAATAATACCTATTTAGTTCTCTTATAACCCTGCTACATTCTTTAGAAAATGGATAGATGAGAGATAAGACAGGTGGTGAAAGGAGAGGGATAGATAAACCCGTTTTATTAGTTATTTACTTCGCCGGCGATTATATTAGGAAGAAGTACCGACGAAGAAGGCTGCATGTTTCATTTTAATTATATGTATTTATACCATTAAACAGAAAAAACATTTTTATTTTTTGGTTGCCGTAGGGGTTGAATCCCGGCCAGCCAGGTTTGTAGTTAACGTGCATACCACCTTGACTACAGCAGCGATTTGGATCACTGAGTCAAGGGGTTTTTTTTTTAAATTTCATCACTATAAAAACCTCATTTCGTTCTAAAAATATTGTTAAACAACTTACTTGTTACGCGGTCAAGCGGTTCCATGGCTCTTATTAACAAATTTAGAAATATATCTTCGAGATTTACCTTCCTTAAAAAGTTCGACCACACGTTTCTAATTTCTGTACTTGTTTGTCGTACCATCTTAACTATTTAAATATTTATACACAACTGACACATCTACAATAATACCAACGGAAAATTTTTTCTTTAAAAAAAAAAAAATTACCGTTACTTTAACAAAAACAAAATAAAGTGGCTCACTTTGAGTGTGATGCATTCTTGCCAGCTTATTTTTTTTGTAATGTTCTCTTTTAAGCCTTGATGGTGAAGAATAAAAATAAAATTGCAATTACATTGCGTTACAATTATGAACGTATAACGTATAATTGGTTAACATCACACCAAAATATTTTAACAAACGTTTTTTCTGTGAGGTACTGTAGTTTTATCTATATTGGACTTTAAAGGTTTTTGGTATTTTTAAATGTAAATAAAAAACTATTATTACATTTTATATCCAGTGTTTCGCTGGCATTTTCCAGCTTCTTCAGGAATAAGTTTTATTAGATAAATAGTTTTTTCTTAAATTTCGCAAACTTATAGTAAACAATATTTGTTTTACACACCACAATATAAAACACAAGTTATTAAATAAACACAAAATTAACTTAAAAACATACAGTAATATTAAATAAACTAGTATAACAGTTGAAGCAACAATTCTTTTACGTTTTTACTTGAGGTTATTTTGTAAAATTAAAAGTGGCAAAAAAAAAAAATACCGGAATAATATTCTTAACTTTTTTGTTTACTTTCTGTAAATAAATTTGTTCAGTAGTTGTACTTATGTGGCCATTAACTGAAACAATATTAAAAAAAATCTGGTTAACCTAACCTTACGGATACTTCCACAATAAGTACAATTATGAGTGATACGTTTTAACTCTTAAAGATTTACAAAATACCAAACAGTATAATTTATTGAAAATGTTTGCTAGAATTTTTACTTCTCACATAAAACACAGCATACTTTAAGGATTATTATAAATAAAAAACAAATTCTTAAATATACGAAATAGCAATATTCTTACGTTATTTCTGACTTTAAAAAAGGAAGGAGGTTATCAATTCGAACTGAATGTTGCTTTCTTTATGTTTGTGCCTGCAGAACTGTCATTTCTAAACCGATTTTGAACATTTTTTTGATAGACTGTGCTTACAGATTAGTGCCGTTTTAAAAACAGTTTATGATCTTTAAAATTAAAGGGTGTACCCATACAACTTATATGTTTTTAAGGTGTATTATGAACCGTAAAACGCACTTCTTTAAAATTAAAAAAAAAATACGTATTACTATAGATCCTAATTTTTTTTTTTTTTAAAGAGAAGTAGCACTTCAGGCATTAAAACCTATTTAGTTATTTTTTCGTAACCGTGCTACATTCTTTATGAAAGGGATAGATAAGAGATAAGACAGGTGGTGAAAGGAGAAAGATAGATAGTTATTTTACTTCGCCGGCAAAATTTGCTATGAGAAAGTACCGACGAAGGATACTGCACGTTTTTTGTTCATTCTGAATATGTATTTATACCATTAAACAGAAAAAACATTTTTATATTTTGATTGCCGCAGGATTCGAACCCTGAACAACCAGGTTTGTAGTCAACGTGTTTACCACTTTGACTACAGCAGCTTCATAACTCTAAAAATTAAGGGGTGTCCCTATAGGTGAAATGAATTGACTCCTATGCGCCTATCTTTTGAACCGTTATAGACAAACGCTTAAAAATTGGACAGGATGTCGATTACTATGACCGCTTTTAAGTGTTAAAGGTTGTCCCAATAGTAAATGTAATTTGATGTATGTGGCCAAACTTTTAAACTGTTATAGACAGACAGCTGAAATTTACAAAGAACCTGTATAGCTGAGTCCGCTATAATAAAAAATATAAAATTTAAATTTAGAAATTAAAGGGTGTTCCCATATTTAAAGTAAATTGTCCTATTTGGAACTGTTATATACAAACACTTGAAAATTTAACAGAATGTCCATTACTTTGTCTGGTATATTAAGAAGTATAAATATTAAAAATTATAGAGTGCTACAATAGTTGCTGTAGTAGCAAACTTGAAATTAGAAATTAACGGATGTCCCTATAACTGATGTTCTTTTACTTATATGCCCTAATGGTTGTAATTTGATGTTTTTGGCCAATCTTTTGAACAGTTATAGACTAACGCTTAAAATTTAAACAAATTTTGTTTTACTGTGTCGCCAATAAAAAGTGTAAAAAAAGGGTGAACACATAACTGCTAAAGTTTCTTGTTTAATCTGCATTCATACTTTGTTCTACAATATATAAAGAATCCTGACGCAATCTTTTTCGAATATAATACAATTAATGTATAATTAGCGACCTAAAGAAATTTCATTTTAAGTTTGTCTGTTTTGAAGTTGGTTTTTATTTTGCAAGAACCCTTCACTCACCACAAGTGGAAAAAGGGCTTATCTAAATTTGTCATTTCGTTTGTAATTTCTACAATATCCAATTCCAACCCTATAAAGTATATATATTCTGAGTCGATTGAGCTATGTCCGTCTGTGTTAATGTTGAAAACAACTGTGCTAGATTAGCTAGAGATAATTTATATACACAAATTGATCAGACATAGTTTTGAAAATTTTGCTATTGCTATATGTCCTTCGTGGCATGGGGTAAAAAACAACGCCTGCCTCTAATTTCTCCATACCCATTTGGAACAATGGAGTAATTCCAATAATAAAAAAAACAAATATGTATAAGTGAAAAAATTATCGTAGGCCGATATTTTCAATACTTTTCAGATACTAATACGGGTATCATTTCAAAGCTTTTAAAGAGATCTTTTAGGAAATGCTAAAATTAAAAAACATGCTTAACCTATTAAGGGACGGCGGCATTGTTATGCAAAATTATATATATTATTAATTTTTTTATTTTTCTCTATCACCCCAATATTTGTTCTTTTGATAAGAGTTACTTCACTAAACTAGATTTACATATATGGTGAAGGGTATATAAGATTCTGCATAGCAGAATATAGCGCTCTTATTTGCTTAGTTTTCGTTTTTATTTCTGCAGGGTGTTGTCTGAACGTTTTAGTACTTTGTCTTTCAGCAGAAGTGGTACTAGGCACTACTTAATAATTAGTAAAGACAATCATCTGCAGGTAGACTTGTGTAGTTCATAAACGAACTAGTTCATTTAAACGATTCCATCGATTAAACTAAGTGAACTAGTACATAGTTTTAAGTACACCTAGTTTATTTTTGAACTACACTTTGTATTTGAACAATCAGACAATCAGATTAGTGCTGCCAAGCATTTTATTTAACTATCGTTACATCAATGCTACGGTTTTGTTGCCATCATATTTTGAAAAGAAAATTTGAACTAAAAGAGCCAAAGAACCAAAAAAAGCGTTTGAACTAAAAGTTAAAAGTACGAACAATACGTCAACAGAACATTTGAACTAAAGAGAGCCTTTGAACTAAATTGTGATTTAGTTCTTTTTTAAACTTTAAACTAAAAAGAGCGGTCACTAAATTGAACTATATGGCACAGGTCTATCTGCGGGAATACAACAATAGATGCAGTACTAAGTACAATATATGGTTACAATTATATAGTGAAGGGTTTAGAATAATATAGCACTCTTACTTGTATTATTTTACATTTTACGCAATGTTTGAAAAAAAAAAACACTAAAGTACACTACGTTAGTGTTCTGTGCCGAATTTTATTAAGATCTGCAAGACCATTATGAAAAACACTAAAGATCACAAAAAAGTACGCTAAAGTTCACTAAAAAATACTCTAAAGTTCACGTAAGTTCACTATCTAAACTTTTTAAGATCAGTCCACTAAAGTACGCTTAAATAAAGATCAGTACGTTATCGTATTGTTTGTGGTCAGCAGCATACAATCGTGGTGTGTGGTTTCTGTTTGCGAAGATTTATAAACAATAAAAAGAAATTTAGAGTTTGAGTTGTTGAAACAGTATGCTATGTTAGTGTACTGGTTTTTTTCGCGTTACGTTATATAACAATTTGAATAATAAAAATTCCAAAAGTAGGCATGAAATACTTATAGACTCTAGCAAAGTAATAGCGGCTCTACAACAAGTACAACATTTGCAAAAACAACGTGGTGTTTTATTATTGCTTTGTGGGTGGAAATGTCAAAAATAGAAAGATAAAGTAAAAGATAAATGCTTGCTTTGTCTTGCATATGCTTGTTGTTGGTGTTTTTTGAAATTCGTAAACAAAATATATCTTTAGACATGTCCAACTAAAAACCAGCTGGGCAGACGACACTACCTAGTAAAATAAATGTACCTTGAATTCTAAATTAATTTTTAGGCGTATTTTTAGATAATTTAATAATAGAATAGCTCATATAAAATTTAAATGTATTGCTGTCTTTTATGCTAAGTTGTTGCAAAGTATAGACTTTTTCTTTGAGTAAAATGGCTGAAGTCGAGAATCCCTAAAAATGTTTTTGAATAAGCTTAAAAAATAAATGAATAAAAATAAATAAATAAATAACTAAATAAAAACAAAATAACAGAAAAAACATGTAACTTAGATTTTTTTTTAAATTTTATTAAACTAAAAATAGAATATCAGAAATAATTATTCTATGTTTAACTAAATTGAAAGAAAAAGCAAAAGATTCAAACAGTTACAAGATTCATAGATTCGTTCATTCCTTCAAAAATAAATGCAAATTTTAAAAACCCCCTTTTCAACAAAATCTAAAAAAATTAAATAGTAAGTTTTTACTAAAAATCACAATGTTGCAAAAAATGGAAACTAATAAAAACAAAATAAACCGAAAGTACAAAAAAAAAAAAAAAATGCGATAAAAACTGGCATTTTCTAAAAACTCACACAAATAAAAAATTCATTTTTTTTTTGCTGAAATTTAAGTTTATGGATTTTTAATTAAAAAAATAAAAAAAACGAAAATAAATTAAATCATATTTTTACTAAAACTAAACTAAGTTTCTACAAGAATTATTTTGCAATTAAAAAATCTAATTTTAAATTAATGGTAGACAGCGAATACGATTTACTCAGTGAGATTTCGAAAACAAAACATTTGCGCTTTATGCCTGTTTTACGTATTAAACATAATATTAAGAATTTATTTATACATTTTTAATTATAAAATATGATTCATTATTTGCGGACATTCAAAAGAAGGTCTCGTTACTAAAATAATTAAAGATAATTAACTGACATACATTTAAAAAATTCGCTGATTACATTTTTTTTCCTTAAAGATATTTGTAAAAATAAAAAAAGTAACTTTACAAAGTACACAAATACATATTTAAAACAATCATCATATTTTAGCGTTCCAGCTTAACAAATTTTTAAAACTAAAATTAATTTTTTCTATATTTAAACTTTTCTGTTACGTTAAAAATAACATTTTCCATTTTTATAAAGAAGTTTTTCGTTACTACCAAAAATTAGCTTATCGATATTTTAGAAAGATGCTCTTTTTACATTTCTAAGACACACATACTCAACACTTTCAGAATAATCGCTTTTTATTATTCTTAAGGACGCCAAATAGTTTCTTATTACTTTATCGTTGTAGTTGTAGTTGGGGATACTAGCTGGATCAGAAATTGATATCATTTTAAGTTCATTATTTAATTTATTGTTTAATTACTATCACAACAAGAAATAAAATCTTATGAATGACACACCTTAACACACCAAAAGTTATTTTCGTAACAATATTGTATTCGAGAAAATTTTTTTATTATTTTAATCTAGAATTAATTCCTAAAATAATGTTTTTGTTATTAATCTATACATATAATAAAACGACCCCGTTCGTTTCTGTACAACAAATATTTTTTGGAAATTTTGATGTTGGTGTAGATAATAATCGATATGGAATACAAAACACCTATTTTTGGAATTTTCGTCTGTCCGTCTGTCTGCGTTCGCATCACGTAAAAACTGCTAAATGGATTTAAACAAAATTCTGTGAGGAGGTCCCTTAGAATCTTAGTTCAAATATAGAATACTTTTTTTTTCAAAAAGAGATGTCGTTAAAATCACCCAATTTTACCGGTTAAATGTTACCAGAACAGTTGTCAGAACATTTTATTTCTGTAGATAGAAATTTTTTAACACTGTTTACAAAACTTCAAAACATGTGTTTAAGAACACATTTTTCTAAATTTTAATTTTAAGCAGAAATAAAAAAATTGCGAATTATTTTTTTTTTTAGTTTTAAATATTTCCTAACTATCGTTGATGCATGACAGTATTTTTTCAAGCATTTAGTCTTTGCAAACTTGTTTTTTTTTTTTCAGTAAAATAATATTAATAATCAATTGCAAAATATCTACAAAAAAGGTAATTAAATAAACTAACACTACTTGAACACATATTAAATTTTAAATTGTTTTTTAGTAAACAATAACCGGCTAGAGGCGAAGAAGAACTAAATATACAAATAGTTTACATTAAAATAAACAGAGATTGTAAAAACTGGGAAACTTTTTTTTTATTTAATGTTTTACTTGAAACTGAAAATAAAATATAATAAAAAAAACTTTTCTTAAAGATTAAGCATAAATATTATGTGCAAGAAAAATAATAAATTAAGCAGATGTAGCAATGTATATTATAACGAAGTATTATTAAAACAAAGTTGCAGTTTATAGTTTGTTGACTTAGCAACTTATAATCTTTTTATAAATTAATTGTGTAATTAAGTATATTTCAAGTGGTTAGATTGATAATAAATGTGTAAAAATTTAATTAGTTATAATTTTTAAGAATATTAAAAATTTATTAACAAAATTTTTCAAAGTCCATAACAGTTCTCTTATCGGTTGAAGATTTCTAAGCAAAAAAGTTTTCTTTAAAGAGAGTAGTAATTCGACAGTTATAATTAGACTAAAAATAATTAAAAGAGTGCACAAAATGGTTCGAAGAGCAACTGCAATCTAAAAGAATAGCATCTAGGAAATACCACAAGGCAGCCCTACAATCGGAACAATCAGAAACCTGAAATACAGTGCCGACAAAAATAATACCACTTTCATCTAAACATATAATATAACTGTAATTTAAATTCACAAAACAAAACTGTAATAGGATCATTTTTGTATATAAAATATTTTTTCAAAATTTTGTTGTTGGTGTTAATTAATCTTAGATAGAGATCTTTGGACTGACGTAAAGACAAGCGTCTGTGAAGTCAACTTTTATTATATTTCGAAAATTTAACATCGTTTATTTATATTGTTTATTATAATTTTTTATTTGTTTTTAAAGAGAAGTAGCACTTCAGGCAATAATGTCTATATTTTATAGAAAAGGGCGAATGTGCTATGTAAAAGTACCGACGAAGGAGGCTGCGTGCTTTTATAACCTTTGGTACAAAAAGTGGACAAAGGGTATAACTAAGTTTGTCATTCCATTTGTAATTTCTACAATATCCATTTCCGACCCCATAAAATATATATATATATATATTCTGACTTCTTATGCATAGCGCATTTGATTGAGCGATCGAAAGAGGTGCTATTGGAAAACAGCATGATCGGTCTGTGTCCTTCGCGGCAGCGAGCAAAACACCACGCCTACCTTTATTTTTTTCACATCATTTGGAACAATAAAGCAACCCCAATCAAAAAAACATTGTATGGAGCGATTAAGAATTAAAAAATAAGAAGAAGAAAATATCAATTGAAAAAAATGGCGCTGCCCTATATTTTCCGAGTTGAGGTCCCCTGAAATTTTCAAATTTTTTTTAAATATGAAAATGGGTATCATTTTAAAGCTTTTGAAGAGATCTTTAAGGAAATACTAAAATTTTTAAAAAATGCTTAACCCATTAAGAGCTGATGGCATTCTTATGTTAAATTATATATTTGCTTTTTTGATTGAAGTTACTTCTCTAACCAGATTTACATAGATAGTAAAGGATATCTAAGATTCGGCATAGCCGAATACAGCACTTTTACTTGTTTATAAATATTCCTGACCGATATAATAATCACAAAATTTTTTGTATCACTGATACCTGATTAATTAGAGGGTATTGAACACCCTAAATATTAGTGTTTTGTTTTTATTAACGAAAAGTATTTTTAAGAAGATTCAAGTTAGTAATGAGTTTTCTACGACAAACGATTATTTCTTTTTTAAATCGAAATTTTTTACGACAAATTTTACGTCGCATAAGTTTAGAAATCGCCGTATCTGAGATCCCTGCTCTCTATTTAATCAAATATATTACATAAGTATTTGGAATTAATTTTATTTAAAAAATTAATTATGTATACACATGCATTTTTTTTTCTTAAAAACAATAAATAAAACGATTCAGATAACTTAGGCGTAAGGGCCATTATACACCATCGTCCGATCTGTAAAAAATTATATGTATTTACGCATGCTTTCATCTGAACATACCAGTTACTTTATAAATGTTTTGCTAAACAATTCTTGCGTAAAAATGTGTGTATAATTTTCTGGGTTAGGTTTGATACTGCTGGCGAGGCATGCCACATTTACTCTGCAAAAATTATTTGTTTGGTTCATTTTTTAGATTTCAAATATAGATGATGGAGTTTATAATTTAGAGTCGCTGAAGAGTTCAATATCCATTTTGTACATGTATTGGTTTATTTTGTATAAAACTTGATGCCACTATTCGTCAGAGACGTTTTAAAAATCGCTAAACAACGTTGTTGTTCACACAGTCAATCAACATGGTTTAAACGTACAATGTACTTACGTTATTACAAAAATTCATTGAAGTACGTTCCCGGTTTAATACAAACATTATTTTTAAGAAATGGTTATTTGCGAACAAAAGCGAAGATTTAAGAGTTTCCGTTTTGTGCTTAGAAAGAATTTCTAGCGAAACAATATTTAAACAATACCTAAGTCATCTGGGAGAGAGGTTCATTTCATATTGTCATTATTAATATGAATTTAAATTTGCATGTTTGCTGGGTAGTACATTTGGCAATGCAAACACAAAAACATAAATAAACAGTGTTCGTATGCAGTGTTGTCAGTTATGGCGATTTCTCGCCAAACGTGGCGAAAAAAATACTTTTTGGCGATAAAAATTTTAAAATGTCGAGATTTCTGACGATATTTAAAATATTTGGCGATAATTTTAGGCTATTATTATGATTTTCTTTACGATAACATTGCATTACAAAAAAAAAAAAAAAAAAAACATTGTAGCTTTATTTTATATGTTTAAGGTCAACTTAAAATGTGGGTATAGCGAATCAACCAAGTTCGCTTTAACTTCTATGCTTTTAGCCTTCCTTGTATATACATAAATACTAATGTTAGAATTAAATGTAGAGTTATAAAGGCGCTAAAATACAAAGGCAGTAAGTTGCAGTGGTTTTAGTAGGTAAAAATATTTAAAACCAGGGACCGTAACAGTTATGACATTTTTCAAAAAAGTCAAAATATAATAGTTATTTTTTCGGTCAGAAATAAAAGTTAAAATTTGACTTTTATTTTTTCGGTCAAAAATAAAAGTTAAAATTTTACTTTTATTTTTTAAGTCAAAAATAAAAGTTAAAATTTGACTTTTATTTTTTAAGTCAAAAATAAAAGTTAAAATTTGACTTTTATTTTTTTGGTCAAAAATAAAAGTTAAAATTTGACTATTATTTTTTAAGTCAAAAATAAAAGTTAAAATCTGACTTTTATTTTTTCGGTCAAAAATAAAAGTTAAAATTTTGTTTTTTAACTCAAAAATAAAAATTAAAATTTGACTTTTATTTTTTAAGTCAGCAAAAAAATTGACTAAAATCGATGACAATCAGTGTTGTTGTTTATGTTATTTCTAACCAAAATTGGTTACATGAAATAAAAGATATTACTTTCATTGGAATTCTAATAATAGTGCTAAAAGCTTTTCAACAACATTTTTAATAGATGAATAAAGAAGTAAAAGCATTGTTCATTGATTAGGCACGAAATGATACCCTTTTTGCAGTACTTCCTCCTGTCATGTCTGCTTGACCAAAAAATTTGGTTTTAAGAGTTTTGGTTATATTTTTTCCAATTTGGTTACTTTTTTACATAAATTTGGTTACAAAAATTTAAAGGCCGCGGCAACACTGATGACAATAATATTTAACCGTTATTTATACTTTACTAATTAAAGACGTAACAACTACTGTGATAGCACAGTAGAATTGTTATATCATTATTATCAACTCTTCTTTGCCTTTGCTTTGCATATCAGTAAACAGTTCATTTTAACTCAGTTGGCAAATATTTAATTTATATTGGTAAATCAGTGAAACAAGGGTCGTAAACGGAATATTTTAATCCGCGAATATTACATTGAGAGTGGTGGAAAAACTCTGTGTAAAATATGTAAAAAGGTCATCAATGCTGGAAGCTTAACCAATTTAAAAAGACATTTGCAAAACTGCCATGCAGACATGTATACGGACTACCAAAAATTGAGAAAACTTTGAAACAAGGATGTAAGTAATGATGATAATCGCATTAAACTTACAGTGGAAATGTCCAGTAAGGAGGTCGTAGATGCTTACATTGATATGTTCACCACCGAAGCACGGCCTCTGAAATTTTTTGATTATAAGGCTTTCAGGACTTTAACAAACCCAATTTTAATGGTTTAAAAATGGAACCGATGAAGACGATATATGTTCCAAAGAATTCGTTCGCAAAGCATTCGTGGAAATTGACTAAAACAAGGAGAAGCGTATTGACGTCGATGTCGACCTTATGGAATACTGCGAAAACAGAAAATTTTTATAACCCTGTCTAAAGGACTTGGCATGTATTATTCATCAAGTACCTGCGACATAAGTTAGTGTAGAACGCGCGTTTTCAGCACTTAAGATTGTTCTCAGCGACTTGCGCTACAATTTGTCTGAACGGAACCTGCAGCTATATTAATGGTAAAATTGAATTCTAAGTCATTGCAATGAAAGAGTGAACAATTTAATATTAAAACGAAGGAAATTAAATGTAATTTGTATTTTCAGAGCAAAATATGCAAAACACCAACTCCTTAACTTTCTAGCCAATAAACGTTTTCGTATACATACTCTATTATAATTTTATTTTTCTTTTTGTTTTAATAACAATACAACATGTACTTATAATTATAAAAAAAACTGTTAATATCTAATTAAAATTTTATTTAACTTTTTTAACATCTGCTTTCATAGGAACAAAAGTGAAATTTTACTTTTTTTTGACTTAAAAAATAAAAGTCAAATTTTAACTTTTATTTTTGACTTAAAAAATATAAGTCAAATTTTAACTTTTATTTTTGACTTAAAAAATAAAAGTCAAATTTTAACTTTTATTTTTGACTTAAAAAATAAAAGTCAAATTTTAACTTTTATTTTTGACTTAAAAAATAAAAGTCAAGTTTTAACTTTTATTTTTGACCAAAAAAATATCGGTCAAAAAATAATTATTATAAAGTGACTTTTTAATAAAAGTCAAAAAAATTAAAGTCTTTTAAGTTTATTATTCCTTAGCATTACAGCATCAATATGCTGTTTTTAAATATCTGATAGGAAAATTTTATCCACCTGACTTTTTGATTTTAAATTTTAAATATAACTGTTATTTTCAATCCCTGTTTAAAACCAATTGTGTGATGAAAAATATAGATTTCATAAATACAATTAAAAATGAAATAAACCGTTTAAATAGGGATTACCAATTTGACTTAATGTTTGCAAGAATTATGTATCAAAAACCTTAAACCACATTTACAAGAAAAATTTTTAAGCCTAATGTTTTAGCTAATTAATTATGTATGAGGGGCATACAAATTTTAGAAATCTTAAGGTGGGGTGTGGTCTAAAAAAAGTTGGGAAATACTACTAAAAAGCTTTTATTCTCTCTCATAGTCAAAAATATACTTTAAGTTTAATTAGATAAATGTTTTTATGCAATTTCTAAAAAATAAAAACATTCAAAAAAGCTAACCATATTTTTATTTTACTTTTGTGAAAAATTAAAGGCAGAATTATTCTTTACTTTCCGTCCCGTGACGAATCAGCTGATCAGTTTCTGTTAAATGGAAAATATGTATTTGTGGTTTGTTATCACTATGACGTTCTGTTCTGTTCGGTTCGAATCAGTAGAAAATAGAACTCAACCAGGGGCATTGATACCAGGTGAATGCATTAACTTTTACGTGTATTTTGTTTTTGTAAAAACTTTTAAGCTGTAAAAAAACGTCTGGCAATATGTGTGTATGTATTTTAATATATATTTAGTGGGTTCCTTATTTTTCACAAATTCATACATACATATTGCTAGACGTGTTTGACAGCTCAAAAGTTTTTACAAAAACAAAATACACGTAAAAGCTATAACATGGCGCAATAATACCAGGTGTATGCATTACATTTTACGTGTATTTTGTTTTTGTAAAAACTAATTCGAGCTGTCAAACACGTCTGGCAATATGTGTGTATGTATTCCAATATATTTTTAGTAGCTTTCTTATTTTTCACAAATACATACACACATTACTAGACGTTTTTGACAGCTCGAATTAGTTTTTACAAAAACAAAATACACGCAAAAGCTAAAACATATGGTGAACACATGATCGGATGCAGTCACCTGTTTGATGCGCCTTGAGCTATAACATACATATGTTGACCGCATGATCTAATGCAGTCACCTGATTGGTAGTGTGAGTGCAAAATTGTAAACAAACAATTTTTGTCATTGCAATTGTTGTTTATTTTTTGTTGTGTTGTGTACTGTGTTTTCCTTGTTTATTATAAACAGCTGACTTGTTGTTACAGAAAAACTAATTACAATAATTTAAAAAGCACAACGGCACGGAACAGAACAGCAACAGAAAATGAGTTAAAACGCCAAACGCCAAAAGTATATTTTAAATTGTCTGTGAATCAGTGAGAGTCGACTATAAAGTAAAATCGAGTTTAATTCTCTTAATGTATACTTTTTTTACTATAAATATAGCCCAATGAATTTATATTTAACTGTCCATAACGTTAAGGGTAAAAAATTCGAAAATGTGGAATAAATAATTTATCTGTTGATTAATTCTTCTTAACAAATGTCATCGAACTAAATCTTATTTTATTGTCAAAGTTATAAAATGAATGTGGTTTCGAAAAAACTTTAAGTCACAAGCATTTGAAATTAAAAAGTGTAGTATGTTCATTTAAAAAATGCAGGGTTACTTCATTTAGAAGTCCAAGAATAATATTTTCTAATGTGTTTTTAATTCACAGAGATTCAAATCTTAGGAACGATTTGCATACCTGATTATTATTTACGATTAAATGATCCACAAATAAATATATTTTATTACAAAATCACATTTGCCCAAGTTAAATAAATAAATCACTTCACGAAAGATTGTTTGGTTGACTCATGTATTTTTCATTCATTTTTAAAAAACTGGTTTATTTTTAAAACAAATTATACTTCTTATCATTGTAAGAATATAAATAATTTAAATTTAGGTGGCATCTTATTTGTTTTGTTTAATTAGCCTCAAAAAAGAATACAAAATTTAGTAACACTGACACAGGTACATTTTGCGGTAAGTTTTATAATTGACATTAAAAATTATACTGTGTGTTTTTATACATTTCCTACTTAATTGCATTTTATTTTTTCAAAAAGTGATAACCAAGACTTTATAGCATACGCTCCCTCATCGATAAATAAAAACATTCTTTAGAATATATATTTAATGCATTTACTTAAAAAATTATCGATTTAACTCTCCATAAACTTTCGCAAAATTGAGAAGTTGAGGTAAAAGAGCTTGCTAGTTGAGTCTATCGGCATTTGCTTACATTACGAATAAGCGATTTAGGTTTATTAAATAAATTATTATGATACAATGCAATGTATCTTACAGGGTGAAAATCCATTCTCAAGGAAAACAAAGTCAGTAAAATCAATAAGTGGAGAATGTTATTCTTCTTATTGGGCCAATTAAATAAAGACCGATTAAAGTAAACTAATTTGAGTTATGAGATGAACTCAACATATTTCGCTCCATGCGACGCTTTCGTATTTCAATACTTAATATTTTCAGTGGAAAACATTAGGGTCAACATAAAATGAGGGACAAGTGGATTTCCACGCTAGATGATTAAAATATTATCCATCAGCGATCGTTCTTTGCAGCACAAAAGGATAAAGGCAAAATCATCTTCTTAAATGAAGGTTAGGTTAAGTCAGGCAGGCGGCCGTGTTGCCACAGCCAACTTGGGTCCACTGATTGTTCTTAATTGAACATCCATGGTAATTTTAAATAATATTTGGCCAGTTAGTGCTAGTACCTCGGCTTCTTAAACATATATTTTCTGATCTTTTTACCTTTAACCAGCATGATTTCGACACCTTCTGGATGTAATGCACTTCTTCAATTGCTTCAAAAGAGTAACTAAGGTCAGCTCCAATAACCGCCTCGAGGTACTTAAAAAATAACGCATTTTATATATATTTCATTATAGAACTTTTAGTAATAGCGTTACAACTACAAACATAAAAAAGCAAATATTCGTGTTTCTTAGTTGTCATTGTTACAAGAGCTCTGCTCATGTTGGGAGTTCTTCCCAACTGTAATTGACCTTTCAATTATTTTTTTGTTTGTTATTGAAAGCCGTTTGGAAATTGGGAGTTAAAAATTAACACATAAAAATAATTAGCTGTTGAACCGATTTTACCTTGCATTCCCGAGAACTTTGATTGGAAACAGAAGTGACATATCAAGACGACTTGATTCGCCTTGGTGGCATTTATAAGACGATAAAAGTAAACAGCACTAAATTAGTTTATATATTTAACCTTAGTTTGTTTTTATTTACTAAAGATTTAAAACTTTTTTCCTTTTTTCCGCTGTTGTGTAATAGTTTTACAAAACTGACCAACATCAAATTATATTTCACACAAAATCAATTAACTTATGCCCATATAAAACAAAAAAAAAATATTTATGTATGGAAATTTACTTGCATGAACTAAAAGAAGAAGCAGTAGGCCTTCAAGAGAAAAGCCATTGACCACAAAAGAGCAATTGTTTTAGTCGAAGAACAAAAGAAAAAATTATAAAATAAAAAAATAACAACATAGGTTTTTCTATGTTTTTAACTTTTATGATAAGAAAACACACAGTGCTTAAGTTTCGAGTCAGTTTTATTCATAACTCTTATATACCATTTATACAGACTGACTACGAATAGTACGAGTGTCTAGCTAAGACACAATCAATCAATTTAAACCTTAAGAAATAGCTAGCAGAACACACTATAAATAAAAAATTATCATATGGATGTCATGACTTTATAAGTGCATGGCTAAAAAATGAAAGCAGCCTGTTTCAATATTATTTACACTTGACTTTGTATAAAAACAACATAAAAAAAACAGTAGAAAAGTAGTTGGTTGGTCAGTATGTTGTTTGGTTGATTGGACGACTTACTGGTTGAATGAAAAACAATTGGTGATAAGAAAAAAATATTAAAGAAGGAGGACAGCAATAAACACTGCATGTGTAGTAAACCTCTATATTGTACAGCTTATCTTTAATTTCAATTAAACCAGTGTCCAACGTAAAAGAAAAATATTAAAAAAAAATCACGAATAACTTTTAATATTATGAAATTGCGTTTTAAATAAATCAATTCACCTATGAAATTAGCTTCTACATTTTTTGCACGGGTTTTGTTATTATTATATCTTACCAAAATTATTTTAGTTAAATTTTTCGATTACTTTTCAGTCTTTGGCAATGTATTTTGCTTTCATTAACACCAATTGAAAATAAATTTACCACTTTTTAAGTTTAATCTATTGATTGTGTGTTTGTTCTATGACTAGTTTTTTTACACTTTTCCTAACATTTATTATACACATTAATGTTAATTATTTTGGTACGCTTAAACAAAGGGATCTTGTTTGTTTTTTGTTAATCACTTTTGGGTTAATTTTTTTTTTCAAATAGTTTCTTGCGGTTTTAAAAACTTTCTGCTTCAACAAAACACTTAAAATAAGTTGAGTGCTAAATAATAATGTATTGAGAGAACGGTGCTAATGCAGACAATAAAATGAAAACACTAAAAAGAAAACAAATGCAATTCAAATTAAAAACAAGAAAAATGTAAACAAAAAACAACTGTTCGCTTAGCAGGGTTGTATGCATAACTTGATACAGAGATGGAAAATTGTAATATGGTTCAATGTTCAAATATATAACCTCAAGAAAAAAAAGGCTCTATGTCCCTAAAATAGATTATATGTAAAGTTTTTTTAGTACGTTACAAAGAGGTAGCAAAAGGAAAAGAAAAAAGTAATGTAAATAAAGAGAAATAGTAATGTTTGTCATAAATTTGTATTTATTGCATAAAAAATTTTCTGACGCAAAATATACATATATTTATAATTTTAAAGAAAAATCAAGAGGTTTTGCACACTTAAAACTTGTTATTGTACAAAAAATTTCAATACACAAACAGCTGTGGCCTAGGAACATTTATTCCATCGAGTTGAGATGGTCCGTATTATTGTATTTATATGTTTCCTTTTTTAAAATTAAATTACTTTAATTTTGCTTGATTTCTTCAAATATTTCATATTATCCTCATGACCACTATTTTAAATGTATTACTGCGGGGAAAGCATATCCATATGGCCATTTCGCTACTGCTCATATAGCTCATCAGGGGATTTTACCCAAATTTTGTAAAGCAAACCTAAGAATCTTGTATTAAAAGCCAAACTGATTATATGAGAAAAAATAAAAAATAGTTACTCAATGGTTGCTGTGTTTTTGTAAAAAAGATTTTTGAGTTTTTACTGTGTTTTTGTTTTATTGATTCAATACAATTTTCGTTTAATCAGTTTGGAAATATTTAATGTATCACCCTGCTGTAGCATAATTTGTAACAAACTACAGATTAGCCGCCAGTAGTTTTTGTTAAAAATAAAAAACAAATATAAAAAAGTAAATTTGTTTATTTGAAAAATTCAAGTTAAATTAATCTATGCACATGGATATAAAAATTGTAAAATAATTTAATTTCAACACATAAAATTAAAATATAAATTTATGTCATATAATTGTTTTGTTAATTTAAAATTTAAAACAAACATTTACCTTTTACGTATCTGTAGTACGCAAAAAGTGAATTCAAAGAAAACTATACTTTAGAAGTCGAAAATTAAACTTTATTTACACTGTTATTATGGGCCTATGTGTATGTAAAAATTATCTACAATGTCAAAAACCGCTACTGCACTTTTGATCCAATTGGAGTAGAGTGGCATCTCTACTTTAGAAGAAAAAAGCTTATTTAAAGTAGAAGCTTTTTCTCATAGAATTTTTATTAATATAAGGTGCTAAAAAAAGTTCTAGAGAGACTTGTTATGTTTGTAGATCGTTTTTAAAGTTTAGATATGATAGACTGGATTTAGACCATTTTGATACTAATCCTGAAATTAGTTGTAAGAAACGTGATCGATTTTTTATAGTTTTGTTAACTAAAATAGAAAAATATTAAATAAAATGTTGGTGCAACGAGTAAGACGTGTATTATTAAACAATCACGTCTGCAGCGAAACTACTTTATTTAAGGTAAGTTGTTTATGCCTACTATATAAAAACAGGTGTATATGCATATCATTAAATAAGTATATTACTATTTCCAATGTATGTAAGTACATATCTATATGGATGCTAATTTAAGTACGTAAGTATGTATGTATGTATACGTTTATAGGTAGGACTAACTTTGGATTAGAACATTTTTTTTATACATATAGGTACGTATGTATGTATGTATTTCTAATTTGAATAAATATCTTTTTTTTGCTTCATCTTTTATTTAGTTTAGAATTAAATAAAACCTGTTATACTTCTCTTATACATAATAAAAAAAATTATTTGCTTCACTTTTTAAAACTATATTTTGTTTTGCCTACTTTACTCAAGGTCTTTGATAACAAATACAGTGGCTGACAGAAGTCGACATGCAACTTTATTTTTCTGCCCTAATTGAATACAGTGGAATCTCACAAATTAACACCACTTTGTGCACCGGGTAGTTCGAATTTCTGAAAAGTTCAAATTTCTGGACTTTTTTCCTACAGAAACTGATTATTATACATGAAACTAGTTATTTAAGCCTTATTTTTAACACAAAATAGTTTTTATTTATTCCGATAACCGCTTTTCCTCGACTTATGCACAAAATCTGAGTAAAAATGGAGTGACTTCACTAATATTGCTCGAGAGTATTTCACCATCAATTTTTAAAAACCTTATTAAATGCCGGGTTTTAAATTTGGAAAACCATTTATCACTTGCAGTATCCTGGTACTCTTCCTTAAAAATTGACTAAGCTTTTGCTTTCAATATGGGTCCTGTCACTGTGTTATTCTTTTCACGTTGATATAAAACCCACTTATAAAGACGCATGTGCATTTCCACATATTCCGCCTTATGTAAAGATCTTGCTTTATTGTCTCCTGAAAGGTGCTGGAAACTGCATCCATCCATTATTTCTTGTTTTTTAATTTTATGTAGCTGCTATTCAAAAAATTTTTAATTTTTTACTCAACTAAAGCCTCTTACTCTAAGTAATTTTTATACTCCTTACCACAGACGGCAAGGGTATATTTAATAGGTTTTTTATTTTATTTGTAATTTCTACAATATTCATTTCTGGCCTTATAAAGTATATATAATCTTGATCCATATACATAGGGGAGTCGATTTATCGATATCCGTTTGTCAACTGTCCCCAGATGAGCTACAGAAAAATTAAGACCACCATTTCTTCAGTAACAGTTTCGAGAGATGTGCTATTGAAATTTAGTCCATAAATAGTAGAAATATGTTAAAAAAGGCGATCGCTTATTTTTTCCTTTTTATTTTTGAATTTAATTATGCTTTTTTTTGTAGGTATTGCATTGTATCGGGATTAAACTCAGGCTTATTTTTTTATACTTGATAATAAAAATTTTAAATACTGTTTTTCCAGTTAATTGCTTGTTATTCCACAAGAAGTAAATCAGCCAATGGTAAAATCTATGCAAATGCTGATGACGCTGTAGCCGATGTACCTGATGGCGTAAAGATATTGTTTGGAGGTTTTGGCTTATGTGGCATACCAGAAAAACTGATTGCAGCCATTAAACAAAAGGGTGTCAAAAACATAACTGCTGTATCAAACAATGGAGGTTAGTCGATAAACAACAATATTAAATGTTATTTCGCTTTTATTTAAAATTTTTAACCTGCTTTTATAAACGGCTTAAACTAACAAGCCGACTACATGATATCTGAAGATTGAACGTAAGTAGCTATTTAAAGCCAAATAAAATTTATTTATGCTTCATATGTGCTCACGTGATTGTAACATTTTGCATTAATATTTTGCCAACTAACTAAAATAGTATCTTTAAAAAGTAATTTCACACTATTTCCAAATAATTTCAAAATTAAAAATCCCGCAATACAACAATCAGTATGAAACTCGAACAGCATCCAATACATGTAAAGAAAAAATTATAAAAATAATGAAACTACAATTTTTAAAACAAATATATGTACATACGTGACAATGACAAAACGAGTGGCGGTGGCAATTGCTTCGAAGAAACGCTTCAGCACACACTTCAATTGTTGAATTCCGAATTGTCTGCGTCGATGTTTCATTTTGCTTCTTAATATAATAGCAAAATACTTTGGCAAACAAAAAATTTATTGTGCAAAGCTTCTACCGACTCTTTTTATTTCTATCAGTAAAACTCGATAATAAAATTGATACTATACATTTTTCCATTCAGTCACATTTTTATTGGAGGGCCGGCGTTTTTAGGTCTTTTTTAAGAGAATTCCCCAATTCTGCAACAAGCCCACAGACAAGGGAACAATTACTTTGCATCCTTTTGAGTAGAATATTGCTCTAAAAAATATTTTTTTTTAAATTTAACTTTTAAATGAAAAGAATAACAAAACAAAGTTTCTTACACGATGTTCTTATGTTTCAAATTTTCACTAACAAAAGTATAAAAAATAAGATTGACATATTCGGCTGTACCGAATCTTATAAAACCGTCATCAAAAGAATTGTGTATTATTTTTCTTAAATATACTTTTTTTCTGCCCGAATATGTATATCTTGCTGTCTGCTCTGCAGTCTTCTTCATCAAAGAATCTATTGAAATAGCGCAAAAACCAACGATCTTAGTAAGGCGTGCTTTTGCAAATTTTTGGTTTCTAGCTTTACTTGCACAATGTCAATCAAAATTGGGGTTTTTTTTATAGAAGTTTTTAGTTATTTCGTCGTGCATTTTCATTTTTATATAAAATTAAAATTTTTTATTGCATGAAAAATTTTTGAAAAAAAAAATATTTTTTTGGTGAAATTTTTACAAAAATAAATTATATAGTGAAATTATTAATAATGAAAAATAAATTTTTGTGTTAAATTTTTTTAAGAAATTTTCAATTTTTATGGTGAAATGTTGGTGAAAATACAAAATTTTGATAACTTATAGGTTTTTTTTTTTTGAAATTTCGGGTTTCTTGAAAACTAAGCAAAAACAATTAAGATCGTTATTTTCGGCTATGCCGAAATTTATATACCCTTCATCAGATAAATAAATAAGATGAATTAAAAAGACAAATATTGGAGTGACAGAGAATCAGAAAATATGAAAAAAAAATAATACGATATGTAATTTTACATAAAAATCGGCTCTTAATGGGTTAAGCATTTTTAAAAAATTTTAGCATTTCCTGAAAGATCTCTTGAAAAGCTTTTAAATGATACCGATATTGAAATCTTTAAAAACATGGTGCACAATCGTGCTTTTCTATGAAAAGTTTAGAGGCCCATCACTCGGAAAATATGGACAAGCGCCAATTTCTTTACTTGATGTTTTTTTCATATTTTTTAATTCTCTATCGCCCTATATATTTGTTTTTTTTTTTTTAACTAAAAGATACAATTTTTTGTAAAAAAAAACTTTTTTTCAAATATTTTTTAGGTGTTGATGATGCTGGCTTAGGAGTTCTTTTAAAATCTCGACAACTGTGTAAGATGATTTGTTCGTATGTGGGCGAAAATGCTGAATTGGCTAATCAATACTTATCGGGTGAGTTGGCTCTTGAGTTGACACCTCAAGGTACTTTAGCAGAAAAGATAAGAGCTGCTGGAGCTGGTGTGCCAGCATTCTTTACACCCACCGGATATGGCACATTGATCCAAACGGGCGGTGCGCCCATCAAATACAGTAAAGATGGCAAAATTGAAATTGCTAGCAAACCAAAAATCGTCCAAGAATTCAATGGCTACAACTATGTTATGGAAGAAGCTATGCATGCTGACTTCGCCATCGTGAAGGCCCAAAAAGCTGATCCTTATGGCAATTTAGGTGAGATTTCACAAAATGTTTGTATATACTGTGGTTGCTTAAGATCTATGAAATTCTAGTTTTTAATAAGGCTGCCCGTAATTTTAATGCCCCTATGTGCCGTGCCGCTAAAGTCACCATTGTAGAGGTTGAGGAAATTGTGCCAGTCTGTGCTATTAATCCCGATGAAGTACATATCCCAGGAATTTATGTTGATCGGATTATTAAAGGTATCAACTATGAAAAGCGAATTGAAAAGATACGTATTACGGAGTCAGGTAAAGATGAGAAGAAAGCTACCACATTAGCCCAAGCGGTTCGTGAGCGTATTGCCAAGCGAGTAGCGATGGAATATCGTGATGGTATGTATGCCAATTTGGGCATTGGCATGCCAGTTCTATCAGCCAACTATATACCTAAGGGCATGAAGGTTATGTTGCAATCCGAAAACGGTATTTTGGGCTTAGGTCCCTTCCCTACCAAAGATAAAGTTGATGCCGACTTAATTAATGCTGGCAAAGAAACTGTTACTGTTGTACCCGGTGCTTCTTACTTTGCATCCGATGACAGTTTTGCAATGATTCGTGGAGGCCATATGGATATGACCGTTCTTGGTGCTATGGAAGTTTCCGCAACTGGCGATTTGGCGAATTGGATGATTCCAGTGAGTTATTTTTTTTTTTGAAGAATTAAAATTTTTATTAAATTAAATTTTGCATTTTAAAGGGAAAACTTGTTAAGGGTATGGGTGGAGCAATGGATTTAGTTGCTGCTCCTGGCACTAAAGTTGTTGTTACAATGGAACACAATGCACGTAACGGTTCTCCTAAAATCTTGAATACTTGTACTTTGCCCTTAACTGGCAAAAACGTTGTTGATCTTATTATTACCGAAAAAGTAAGTTTCTGACACTTTAGAATAGAATTTAATATTTAATTTCAGAATTTAACATTTAGAGGCTGATATATTTTCATTATTTCATTTTTAACTCTCTAGGCTGTTTTTGAAGTTGAAAAGGGAGTTGGATTAACTCTGGTTGAAATTGCTGAAGGTCTTACTGTTGACGATGTTATTGCTAGTACCGGTGCAGAATTCATTGTTTCCCCTAACGTAAAGAAAATGTCACAAATTGAAGTGGACTGATTGATTTTTTTGTAGTGCCTCAATATCCATCTTTAAACAATTAAGAACCGTATAGAAAAAATGTTGAACATTTGATTTAAAGTACACATGTAGATAAGTTTTAAAGATTAATATTTTGCATTGGGCATTTGCATATTGTACATACTGCATATGTTTTTAATAGTGATTGATAATTGCATTTATTTTTTTAATTACGAATTGTGTAATATTGTATAAAGTTGTAATAAATTGTATTTAATACAATAATAACAGAAGAATATTAGAAGAAGCGGCGTGTATCAGATCCAATCTATCAAGTCTGTGACTCATTTATATTAAACTAACGTTGATATCCAGAGTTGCTAAAAAATTCCTTTAAAAACTAGTTCAAATGAAAGAATACAAATATCAAGGTAAAAACGTTTGATGATGAAAAAATATAGGTTTAATGGCAGAACTAAAATATAAATTAAAAAATGCAAATTTAATCTCAATAAACTTTTATATTTTCGAACTTTTCGCCACAGACTTAATAGATTAGACCTGATAGGTGTCGCCTCTTCTAAGATTTTTAATATTTTATTTCTGAAATTACTCTTTCGATTGCATAATATTGTTTCTCATATATTCCGGGTGGAGTCCCATAGTTTTTACAATGCTATGAAGGAAACCACAAATACAACAAGTCACTGTTATATAAAATCAATGTACCTTTTACAAACAATTTTTTTTGATAAGAAATGTTTTTAAGAATGTTATTAAGCAGTGCAATTTTTAGCTTTACTTTACATTTTACTATATTTGTATTGATAAAATAAATATGTTTTTATAACTGATATTAGGTCTGTTCAGTCACTTTTCTGAGGCTGCTGTAGTCTAAGTGGTAAACACGTTGGCTGCAAACTTGGTTGTCCAGCGTTCAACCCCTGCGGCAATCAAAAAATACAAATGTTTTTATTTCTGTTTAATGATATAAATACATATTCAGAATTAACATGAAAACGTGCAGCCTCCTTCGTTGATACTTCTTCATAGCATATTCGCCGGCGAAGTAAAATAACTAACTCTCCATCTCTCTCCTTTCACCACCTGTCTTATCTCTCATCTATCCCTTCTTAAAGAATGTAGCTCGGCTACCAAAATAACCAAATAGTTAATAATACCTGAAGTGCTACTTCTCTTAAAAAAAAACTATTAATTATTTATTAAGATATAAGGGTGAAAACTAAGATTCAGTAAGCCAAGATTTCGCTAAAAGGAATATTCTAATGTCAGATATTTGGTTTTCAACTTCACTTGTGCAATTGTAATATACAGGCATGTTCTGACAATCGCAAATCGCCTAAAACTTGCGATGTGAGTTGAAATCGCATGAAAGGTGTTCTGTAGTTCACAATCGCAAGAAATTTGGCGACTTGAAATCGCAAGCACAGACTGAAGTGAAGTTATAAATTTCACTTAAAATAAACTTTAAAACAATAATAAAACTATACACAAATAAAAATTAATATGTTTTCTTTTATTTTTATCAAAATTTATTTATATTTTTACACAGATAAAGTGTTAAATAATAAATTTAAAATATGCCCTTTGTTTTATCAATTGTTTGTGTTGGTTTTTTCTTGCGTACTTGCGATTTCATAAAAACAGCTGTTCTTATTGATGTTCGAAAATATATTAGTATTAGTGCGGTTAAATGTGTAGTCGGTAGTCAAATAAAAGTGCGGTTATTTACATTTTAAAATCTTAAACAAATATTCGGTGCTAATTAAATGGGCGATTAAAGTGTTAATGTACGTTAATAAATATATTCAATTATTTTTAGGATGATCTGCGTTTTGAACGTGTATGTTATAACTAACAAAATAAGCAAAAATAATTTTTAAGTACTGATTACTCACGACCTGAGTAATCTTTTTCTTCAAAGTTGCTAAATGCAACATCACTAATAGAAATTTCATTTGTCGCCAAATTATTTCTTGCTTTGTATAAAATTTTTAAATAAATAAATATTTAATGGATTGGAATATCCAATAGATTGAAATTATCTCTAATAAGCATCCGTTTTTTAATTTCTTATTTTTTTAATGTAATGTTTATTTGAAGAAATTAAACTAAGCAAGAAGGCTGCTGCCATTTTTTAAATTTTCTTTTGATTTTTATGTTTTGCACCGTCAAATCATATGTTTTTGTTTTTCGAACATAAGTTTGAAAAAAAGCAAATCGCAAGCAAAACGCGTGAGTTTCAGAACATGTAAAACAAAAGTTGGCGTTTTTGAAATCACATGCGATTTCAAAAACGTGCGAGTGTCAGAACATGCCTGATAGACAAGTAGGAGTGCTGTATTCGGATATGCCGAATCTTATATACCCTTCACCATATGTGTAAATTTAGCTTAGTAAAGTAGCTTCTATTAAAAAAAAACAAATATTGGGGTCTCAGAAAATTAAAAAAAAAAAAATAACCTTGATATATAAGTTTACATAAAAATGTCATCGGATCCTAATGGGTTAAACATTTTTAATACATTTTGTATTTCTTGAAGGATCTCTTTAAAAGCTTTTAAATGATATCCATATTGACAATCGAACTTTTTTTGAAAATTTTAGAGGTCTATATCGTTTTGTTTTTGGAGTTACTTTATTTATCCAAATGACATGGAAAAATTAGTCAGGCGTGTTGTTTTGCCCGCTGCTTAAAGGGCATGGATCGATCTTTCTGATTTTCAACAGAAAAACTTTCGAAACTATGCCTGATCCATTGGCCGTGGCATCTATTTCCCCAAATGGCATCTATTTCTATTTTCAGACGGAATGACAAACTAAGATATACCCCTTTTTCACTTTTAATGGTATAAAAATATCTCAATAGTGGAAATGAGTTTTTTTTCAAAAGTGGAGATTTTTAGAAAACTTTAAAATTGTTGGTAGCTTGTATTTATTTTGTTTGCGTTTTTTCGGTTTAGAATAAAATTAATAACTATTTTTTTGGAATATTTTTATGTGGAATTTTCATGAAAATAAATAATTTGGTGATGTTTTAATTTTTAGTGAAATTAAATTTTTTGCTAATCTAGAAATTTTTTCTGAATTTTCAGTTTTAAATGATATTTTTCAATTTTTTATTGCAAAAATAATAATATTTTTAACAGAGTTTAAATTTTTTGATAAATTGCTAGTGAAAAATGTAATATTTAGGTAAATTTTAGATGGGATTTTTTTTTTTAAACAAAAAATGCCTTTTAAAATGGCCGTTTTTTTAATACTATGGTGTAATCAAATGAAAAAAATAATAAAACAAAAATAATAACAATATTTAACAGTGCATTTAAATATCAACTTATTGTTTTGCTAACATCCTAAGCGATTGGGATTGGCGGGTTGCTCTCATTTGTCTATTTAATGTAAGAAAAATGCTGACTTCAACATCCGATTCAGAACGACATTTTGCACAAAAGTGTGAGATGACAATATGCAAAGGGCTGCGATAATAGAAATTTTTGTCCATATTTAAACCGTTTTTAAGATGGGCCCATAAATGAAAGAACATTTCCAGAATCATTATAACCACTGTTTGAAATAAAAAATATAATAAAGCACATTACCTTAGAGACTCCTTCCATGTTTATGAAGTCATCTCTTTTGTACACTTGCTTTTCGGTTTACCAATTTCATGCTTGACATTTGATTCTTTATTTATCTTTCCACAAGGTTCTTTATAGATTTCATCATGTTTACCCAAGATTTCCTTTTCGAATTCTTCACATTGTGAGTCTCGCAATAGCTTTTTCGGAACTTGAAAGTGTTTCTGTTTCAAATAGCGAACCTTTATTTCATCCCTAATGGGTTCTCCAGTTTCGGCATCATAACTGCGTTCCCTTACATTGGCGGTATCTGTTCGTATATAAATTATCTCACCGGTCTCGGAATTCTATAATGAGAAGGCGAGTAAAAAATGAGTTTAAATGAATTTTTTTATTTATGTTTAATGCTCTATTATTGTATTTCTTTCTAGATTTCCGCACTTTATATTTTTTATGTCCGTTATAAGAAAGAGTGCAAAAATTACAAATAAAATTAAAATGAAAATAGTATTTCTATAGTGACGTCATTTTAAAGCGTGTGGCTTTAGTTTTTTTTAAGTGGTAGGTAAGCATTTAGAACTTGAGCAAAGCATGTACAATTTATGTCCCCTATGAAAACAACAACAAATAATAAATTAAAAAATTAAAGGCTGTTTCCGAAGAGGCAGTGATTTTGACTCTAAAGGCTTTAGACCCTTGAAAATTACACACATTACGTATTTTATATCTGGTATGACGACATGTACAAAATAATAATTAAAGGGTATTGTAATTAAGATGTGCCTTTAACGCAGATGTTCTTAGCAGACCTGATTAAAACTGTAAAGGAAGAGACTTTAAAATAAAAATTAATTAATAAATAAAAACAAATTTCAAAATTAAAGGCTGTATCAGACATGTACTAGATTATCGCGGTCCGCTTTAGCAATTGAGTTACGTCTACAAAAGTTGAAGATTACTTATTGTATCTTCCAAGATATACCGATTTCGGTATTGACTTTTATATGTAGATCCTTTCGAACATACAGAACGATAGACTCAATTAAAAACGTTGCTACTCTAACGAGATCAGTCTTCCTTAAGAATTTTATAAAATTACGATTTTAAAATGAAATTTTTGTAAAACCGTACACTTTTTGTATCTTACTTTTTTGTCTCGAAGTCTAGCAGCCAGGCTTATACTGTCATCAAAACACAAATAAGTAGGACTCAGTTTCTTACAGTCATAACTAAATGTAAGTGGAATGCGGAAGGTTTTCATTCGCATAACTTATGCCATACCTAAACATTAGCGCCAACGCTACTTCAAAGCGGTAAAAATAGTTATTAAACAAAATTATATAAACTTTCCTGATAATTTTAACAATTATATTGTTTGTGTTGTGTAAATTAAAATCTTATTAAAAGAAAAAATAAACAAGTAATAGTGTTATATTCGGCTATGACGAACCCCATATATATTCTTGACCATGTATTTAAAATTAGTTAAATGGAGTAGCTCCCATCAAAAAACAAATATCGAGGTGAAAGAGAATTAGAAAAAAAAAATAAGTACAATATATAATTTTACACAAAAATGCCATTGGCCCTTAATGGGTTGAGCAAAGCTTTAATATGATTCCCATATTTATATATAAAAAGATTATATAATTTTAGAGGCCCGTGACTAGAAAAATATGGGCGAGCGCCAATTTTTTCATTTAAGGTTTTTCTTACTTTTTAACTCTCTATCGAGCCATTTATTAATTTTTTTTGTTGGGGTTACTTCATTGTTCCAAATTATGTGAAAAAATTAGAAGTAGGTGTGGTGTTTTGCCCGCTCCGTCGAACAACATGAACCGATCTTGCTGATTTCCTATAGCACCTCTTTTGACAGCAGTCTGATCGATTGTGGTATTTAAATTTTTTCCAGCTGATCTAGTACCTCGGCAAATTTGACAGGTGGACATCGCTCAATCGAATTCGCTATGCATAAGAAGTCAGAATATACACAATTTATAGGGTCGGAAATAGATACTGAAGAAATTACAAACGGAATGACAAAATTAATTATACCCCTTTTCCTCTTTTCGTGGTGAAGGGTATAAAAACAAAAATGAATTATTTAAGTTATTATCTATTTTTAATTATTATTATTATTATTATTATTATTATTATTATAATTATTATTATTATAATTATTTTGAAACGTCTTTACAAAATGGAATTTCCAGTTGCAAGGATTTGCCGTTGCGTTACCACTACGTTATTAAGGTATGCTACATACAATGAGCATCACAAATTCTTTGCACTCTTGTTGAGGTATGGCTGTTAAAAATGTGTAATAGCATCAGTTAAAAAATTTAATTATAACTTTATTTCAAGCATTTCCTTATTAATAAAAAAAATATTGTAATTTTACTATAAAATTTACTTAAGTGTTTTTAATATTTGCTGTTGTAAAATTATTGACAGCAAATGTATCGTTAAAAAAAACTGCAACTTAAGAACATGCATATGTGTCTAATTATAATTATTTGTTTTCAGTTTTTATTGTTTATAAAATATTAGGGAGGTATTTTATTCCTTACCCATTCTAACAATTATTACTTGTTTCAAAAATAGTTTTTATAAAAAAAGTAAAGGAACCAGTATAGTTTGCGACAACGTTATACCGTTATACTGGCACTTTTTCTTTTTTAAGTTTGTTTTATTATACCCTTCACCAAAATAAGTGAAAAAATGGTATAACTATTTTTGTCATTCCGTTTGCAATATCTGCATAAAGTGTGTATATTCTGACTTCTTATGCATAGTGAAGTCGATTGAGCGATATCCGTCTGTCTGTCCGTGTTAGTGTTAAATTTAAGTTTGCCGTTTGGCACTAAATCAGCTAGAAAAAAATAAATATGTCAATCGATCAGACATAGTGTCGAAAGAGGTGCTATTGGAAATCAGCATGATCGGTCCATGTCCTTCGAGGCAGCAGGCAAAACACCACGTCTACCTCTAAATTTTTCACGTCATTTGGAACAATAAAGTAACTTCGATGAAAAAAAAAAATAAATATATGGAGCGATAGAGATATAAAAAATAAGAAAAAACCATTAAGTGAAAAAATTGGCGCTCTCCTATATTTTCCGAGTTTCATTTTAAAATTTTAATTTTGATGAAACATAAATGAATTAAAATTTATTTATTTTTGGCTTAAGTTCATTTGTTTATAAATTTCTAAAAATCTTTTTTAGAAAGAAAAATTGATTTACAAATGTGCCTTGCCTTTTGCGCTTATATATCAATAAATTATTTTATGAAGAAAAGTGCAGAGCAGACGCCAAGGTCATACATAAGTAACTCAATTTCACCCCAATTATCTTAATTGTGCAATATAAAAAATTACCAAACAATTGAGTTACTTCACTAAAATAGATTCACATAGATGGTGAAGGGTATATAAGATTCGGCATAGCCGAATATAGCACTCGTACTTGTTTTTTTTAAATAATATAATTGCTAGATTTATTTAATAAACTGCAGATTTGAATAGTGTTATATCAGAATTAATTTGTTTTGTCTTTGAAAATAAAAATATCATTAGAAAATAATAATAAAACAAGTAATAAAACAAGTAGTTTAGTAAAGTAACTCCAATCAAACAATCAAGTATTGGAGTGACAGAGAATTAAGAAATAAGAAAAAAATTTAGTACTATATATAACTTGACATAGAAATACTATCGGTACTTAATGGCTTAGGCTTTTTTTTAATTCTAGAATTTCCTGAAAGATCTCTATAAAAACTTTCAACTTTCAACAACCAATTTTTTCACTTGAGGTTTTTTTTTAACCCGTCATTCCGTTTATAACTTTTACAATATCCAGTGCCGACTCCATTAAGTATATCGTTGGTCACAGATTGACAACTCTTAACCCGCCAAAAAATCGAATCGGGTTATAATTTATTTCAATTTTTTTAAACTAAAAACAATTTCAATTTCTTTGTTTTCTTTACATCATCCCACAATAAATTTCTTATACTTATTTTGTTATTTTTTATCTACTCCTAACACAGTTTAGCAACAGAGTATTAACTTTTTTTGTCTTCTGAAAAGTGCGAAAAACATCTTAAGAGTTGTCAACCTGTGACCGACGATATATATTCTGAGACATCGCTTAATCGTCTTCGCTATGCATAAGAACTATGTTAAAATATTATCACAGTAGAGTTACCGCCCTAATATTTTTTTAGAATTGTTTTAAAAACTACAAATATTTGTATGAACAATTAGTTGTTGAAATAAAATAAATAAATAAATTGAAAAAGTATTAAAATAATCAATCAACTGTTTAATTATTATTTTTGTACAATAAATGAAACGAGAGTGAAGACTAATTCAAATCATGGCTGAAAGGTTTTTTTTTTAATTATTTCGACGAATTCAGAGTAAAAATTAAAAAAAACCTTTTTTGGTTTTTATATATTTTTAGGAATTTTCCTTATTTAATTACAAGAAAAACTTTTTAATTTAAAAAATATAACAACTACGAGGGCTGCTCTATGTATTTCTGGCCTAATAGTGAAAATGCGAATATTTATAATCAAAAATGGCTTTATTGTTTTTTAAAGTATTCTCCAGCATGATTTTTGCACTTTTGCATGCGCTCAAACCAATTGTCGAAGCACTTTTTCCACTCCGATTGAGACACCTCTAAAACATGGTTTTTGAACACTTCAACAGCTTCTTCTGGCGACGAAAATCGTTGACCACGCATTTTTTTCTTGATGTGTGGAAACAAGAAGAAGTCATTAGGTGCCAAGTCAGGGCTGTACGGCGGATGACCCATTAATTCGAAGTTTTGGCCGGTCAAAAATGCTCTGTTTTGAGCCGATGTGTGAAAGCTCGCATTGTCATGGTAAACAATGATTCGTCTTCTCTTGTTGGTTTTTCGAATTTCTCCGATGACTTCAGGCAAACAAATTGTAGTGTACCACTCAGAAGTGACCGTCCTACGTTGCTCAAGCGGAGCAGTCGCCACATGACCAGTTTTGCCGAAGAAACAGGCGACCATTTGCTTCGAAGTTCTTCTTCCACAAACAACTTTCGTTGGATTTTGCTCGTCTTTGAAGACCCACACGGTCGATTGTTGTTTCGTTTCGGGCTCATACGCATATATCCATGATTCGTCACCTGTGACGATCTTATAAACGTCTTTTGAAGCATCGCCATCGTATTTTTGCAACATTTCTTTGCACCAATCGACACGAGCCTTTTTTTGAGCGACTTTCAAATTGTGCGGGATCCAACGAACCTTTTTTACGGCCAGGTGTTCAAATGTCCATGGATGTCTCTTTCTCTCGGTATGTTGCGTGTCGATCTTGCATTATGAGTTCACGCACGGCATCAATTTTCTCTGGCATAACAGCCGTTTTTGGACGACCTTCACGGAATTCGTCTTTGAGCGAGCTTCGGCCACGATTAAATTCATTATAGCAATTTTTCACAGTGCTATAGGATGGTGCTTCATCGCCATACAAAGATTTAAGTTCATCAATGCACTCTTGTCGTGATAATCCACGTCGAAAAATGTGAAAAATGATGGCACGAAAATGTTCACGAGTTAATTCCATTTTTTTCTATATTAATTTTTTCAAGCCACTGTAAACAACACAAATAATGGTCGTACGTCAAAATGTTTTGAGTACGATTATGCTTAAAAATTACAAACTTTCCAATGGAAATGTCAGATTGCACTTGGCAGCATTCAGTGTTGCCAGGCCAGAAATATATATAGCAGCCCTCGTATATATTTTGCTTAATTTTTATTTAATTACCTTGAAAAAAATATCAATATAAAAATTTTTTATTCGGAATTATTATTTATAAAAACTACGGCCATTTCGCTACTGCTCATGTATTTCATCAGTGGATTCTAGCTTAATTTTGTATAGATAACCTAAGAGTTTTATATCAAAAGCCTTATGTTAGGTTTTATACAGATTTCTCTACTAGCAAGTCCGCTCAGTAAATATTGCAAAAATCATCTGTATCTAAATCTGTTTTCTGACATTATTTATCTTGTCGTTTTGAAGACAATTTTAGCTTTGAAAATATAGGAAAATTTGACAATTCACTAGAAAATTCAGTTTAGATTTTTGGTGCTTTTTAGTACCGATTTTAATTTTTTGCAAAATAAATTTCGGTTAAATTTAATTTTAAAATCAAATTTCGTCATTTTTGACAGATCTTAAGACGTATTTGAATAATGTTCCATGCAGTATGGGCTCTAAAACGACAGTCTTTAACTGAAATTCTTCAAAACACCTTATTAGATGAGTAAGACTTAAAAGTCTGATACATTTTATAATAAGCTGAATAAAAAGGAAGAGACGATATTATGATGACATTAATATAAAATTACCTGTATTGAATATCCCATTTAAAATGTGTTTTCTACAAATCTTTCCTCGTTTTATATTTTAATTTTCTATAATAGCACTTGAACTATGATCTAAAATTAGAAAAAAAGAATAAAAAACTATATTTTATATTAATATTTTTAAGATAAGCGATAAATTCGACATCATTTTAATACAATAATTTGAAAAATTATTTATTATTGCTTTACGAAGTTAAGACTAAAACTGACTATTCTTCGCCACCGTAGGATTAATATACAGAAAAATCTGGTTGCGTTCTTTTCTACTTGAAAAAACCACAAGACAGACTGTGTTTAGATGTCAACAACTTAAAACTCTGATCGTACAGAATGTGTTAGTTTATGATTTTTTTTTAGGAAATCGGTAAGACCTATCAAAATATTTGTCACATCTTTTATTTTAAAACAAACACAGATCTAATGACTAAAACTCATAGTGCCTTAACTACGGTCTACTATACACTTGGAACGATATCTGCGATATTTATTGAACGAACGTCAAATTCAGAGATAATTTTCGTATGCCGAATTAAAAAATTAAAAAAAAATGCATTAAAAATGTCATTGAAATTTTGAATGGTCTCTTCATAGCTTCCGGAATGATACCCATATTAATATCTTAAAAAAGTATGGTGCAAAATCGTACTTTTCCATGAAAAGTTTAGAGTCCCATAACTCGCAAAATATGGGCAAGTGCCAATTTTTCCACTGTAGGTTTTTTTCTTATTTTTTGATTTTCTATGGCCCCATATATTTATTTTTTTTTTATTGGAGTTACATTATAAGTTGTTCCAAATGATATGGAAAAATTAGAGGCAGTTGTAGTGTTTTCCCCGCTGCCTCGAAGCACATAAGCCCGATCTTGCTGATTTTCAATGCCAAAATTTTCGAAACTATGTCTGGTCGATTTGCGTATTTAAATTTTTCTAGTACGGACGGACAGACGGTCAACGCTCAATCGACTTCGCTATGCATCAGAGCACAGAATATAGATTTATATTATATGGGGTCGAAAATGGATATTGGCTCGTCTATCGTTACCTCAATGTAGAAAGGCCCCAAATCGTGTTTTTAAATTCAAGTTTTATACATATTTCGAAAAATTATTCTCTAATGTATTACTAAAAGAATAAAAAAGTTGTAACAGCATTAAATTGCTTAGAGAACTTAATAACAAATGCGTTAATAAAAAATTTCCAAGCAAAAAACTGCACTTTTTTTTCCTTTTCCTGTAAAGAAGGGCAAACATTAGTTAGGGCCTTTCTACATTAAGGTAACGGTATATTCTTACCTGCTGTTGTAAAGGGGTATAATAACTAATTGTTATTGTTAAGTGTATTAAAAAAACATTAGTTAATCTTGTTTATAGCATGCGATAATTTATATCAAGACAATTTTTATCAAGATTTCTTCCTTTTATTTTAAAAACGAAACATCTTACCAAACACAGTTCTATTTTCACATTTTATTAAGAAGCCTGTGTATTTTTGTTGAAATGTTTATAAACAATTTAATTGAGTTTTATATTCCTTAATATTACTTGTTTTCATTAAATATCTTTAACACTTTAAAATCTAAATATTTAATTAATTTTTTGTTGTTATAATGAAATTCGTAGCTTTGTATTAAGTTGTTTTTTAGGTGTCCGCTTTTTAAACATCAAAATGAAATGAAGCGAACAGAGTGATTGACTAAATAAAAAAAATATATATAAATTTTATTTTATTCATTAATGTTGAGTGTTTTCTCTTTTTACGATTTAAACTCTAATTATTAATAACAATAATTGTACAATAACTAATAATGTGAGAGTATTAGATGTTTATGGTATGACATATGAAAAGTACATATAAAAAAATTAGCTTTCGAGCTGCACTCACCTAATAAATTATTATGATCTCTTTAAGGGTATCTTTAAAGTCTCAGTTCGAGAATATAGTTGAATATTATTTTTCTTACTTTCAAATGTTAAAAGATGTTTTTATTTTATAAATGGACTACCACTTATTTGAATATTTTCAAGTTAGACACAAATTTAAAATAAATTTTATAATAATAAAAATAAAATTAATTTTTTTCTAAAAAAGTAGTAGTACTTATTACGGTTCAATATGAACTAATATTTTTGTATTAACAAACTTAGGGGTTAGACGAGTATGGTTTGCCTTTTAAGTTTTAAGGCATTAATTTTTGTTTCAAATTGAAGCTCACTTGCTTTCAACTTTTTTTTCAACTCTCGTTTGTATTCCTGCAGCTGGTTGTGTCTTCTACTTAATACTTATTCACCGCAATTGTTTTAGGATCTCATACAGCAACCTTTCCATATACTTAGCTGGGAACACAACCACAAGCAAAGCTTTCAATTTTCGACGCTTTTTTGAACAGAAAAATTTAATGGTAGAAAAAAATGTCTAATGCCGGCTTACATGTGCAAATTGTTATAAATATATGATAAAGGGTATATATGATTCGGAATAGCCGAATATAACGCTCTTAATTGTTATCTCTTAAACTGCTTTCAAGTATCTTGGTGCCTTAGACACAGCTGTCGATTTAAATCAATTTTTACAAACAGTATGTGTGAAAAACTTAAGAAGGTTAATTTGATCGTGTGGTTGAAGGGCTTAACAATCAACATTATAATAAAATAAGTAGGAGTTCTATATTCATTCGGCTATGCCGAATCTTATATACCCTTCAGCATATAGGTAAATCTCGTTTAGTTAGTATCAATCAAAAAGACAAATATTTGGGGTGGCAGTGAATTAAAAAATAAGAAAAAAAAAATAAATAAATAAAGTACTATTTTTTAAGTTAAGAGCTGTGTACAATCCAGTCGCAAGGAAGGACCGCCTTTCAAATAAGGCAAAGAATTAGATACTATATATAGTTTTACATAAAAATATCGCCGGCTCTTAATGGGTTAAGCATTTTTAGAAGATCTCCTTAAAAGCTTTTAAATGGTACCCATATTGATATCTTAAAAAATATGATGCACAACCGCACTTTTCTATAAAAAGTTCAGAGGCCCGAAACTCGGATTATGGGCGAGCGCCAATTTTTTTTATCTATCGTACAGTATATCAGTTTTTTTTTTCGATTGGAATTACTTATTGTTCCAAATGATATGGACAGATTAGAGGCAGTTGTAGTGTTTTGCCCGCTGCCTCGAAGGACATGGACCGATCTTGGTGATTTTTAATACCAAATCTTACGAAACTATGTCCGATCGAATAGAGAATTTGAATTTTTTCTGGCTCATTTAGTGCCATGGAAAAGTTGATTTTAACACTAACACTGCGTTAAAAGTTAGAATATACAGCCATGGACATTAAATTAGCACAAAATCATTGTGTATTTTGATTGTGTTCTTTTTCTCATTTTTATCCCAAGTAGACCAATTTTTTTGGTCTGCACTGTCGCACAACAACATCTAGCTTTTGTTATTCAAAAAATGTTACCGTTATGATACTGTATTCTTTGTTTTGATTGCTGATTTATATCATTGGTTGAATTTCAGCTGGACAGCAAATTAGCACAACGTGCATAAAAGTGTTGTATAAAAAGTTTTGTTCGCGTATTTTTTCTTACGTTAAATTTGTTTAATTTTGTGGCATTTTGCTTAATTTTTACAAAAAAATAGGACGTGAAAAAGATAGCACACCGGAGGAGAAGCGGATTATCACCAACATGTGGAATGATGGGAAAAATATAGCTGATATTGCCGACATTTTGCATCGCTCACGAAAAATGGTTTACAATGTGATCACTTCCTTAAAAGCAAACATAAATAATGCCCTAGTAGACAGAAAACGGAAGCCGCGAGTGAAAAAAACAACCGAAGTCGTGGATCGTGCTATTGTCCGGATGTCAAAAATGGACCCTTTCATGTCGTCACGCGATATTGCGAATGAAATTAACTTAAAATTTGGGTTAAACTTATCAGACAGACATGTAAGACGACGTCGCAATGACGCAAAACTTTTTGGACGCTCTAGCTGGAAGAAGCCACTTCTGTCAAAAAAAAAATATAGCAAAGCGTTTACTTTTTGCTCGCACCCACAAGAATAAAGACCTCTCATTCTGGAAAAAAACATTTTGGAGTGATGAAACAAAGGTCAATCGTATGGGACCGGATGGTAGAGTATTTGTTCATCGACCAAAAAACTAGGCATTAAATCCACGTTACACTCGGAAGACAATAAAGCATGGTGCAGGAAGAATCATGGTGTGGGGAGCATTTTCGTGGTACGGTGTGGGTCCAATTGTTAAAATAAATGGAAAAATGGATCGGTATCAGTATTTGGATATCCTAAAGAACAAAATGGAACCATATGCTTTTGAATACATGCCAGTTTCATTCACATTTATGCAGGACAATAACCCCAAACACACGTCTAAGCTGGTAAAGGATTGGTTTTTGAAACAACAAATTCTTGTTTTAGACTGGCCGGCGCAAAGTCCTGACTTGAACCCGATTGAAAACCTCTTGCACGATGTAAAATGTCCAATTGATAAACAATAGTTCAAAAACTTGGAAGATTTGTGGACTGGAATACAAAAAGCTTGGTACTCGATTCCCAAAGAACGTTGCCAGAATCTGATTCAAAGTATGCCCCGTAGATGCCTAGCAGTGCTTGAAAATAAAGGCTACTCTACTATATATTAAGCAGTTAAACTAAAAACATTAATATTTTTATTATTTATTAATGTATAATATTTTTATTTCAGAATTTTAAATTTGTGCTATTTTACTGTCCAGCTAAAATCCTGCAAATGATATGTTACAGGCCTTAGTGAGCAGGCGATTGGAAATTTCGTCAAGTATTTAATTTTATTTTAAAGAAAACTATGCGTTTTAAGTTTTAATGTTTAATTTTTTTTTGTTGCTCTATTAAAAGTATAATAAAAAATATGATTGTTTTAATGACAAAATTTTGTGCTAATTTTATGTCCATGGCTGTATATAATTTACATGGTCGCAATGGATACTGTAGAAATAACAAATGTAACCTTAGCAGAAAAGTTTAGACTTGTTATTTTTGTTAAATTGACTCTGTATAAAAATTGAGATATGTACATGTGCTTATAATTCTAAGGATCGTGAATTAATATTAAAGAAATTGCGAACCAAATGAAAAACTTTTTAATCCCTTTTTATCTGTGTGAAAATGTAAAAATGGCCAAAATAAAACATCAGTATAACTGTATGGTATAACGGCCTAATTCATAAAAATTTCTTATTTCAGATTTAAAATTTACAATAGCTATTGAACAGATAGTATCTGTGTAGTATATATATGTATAGTAAAATTTTTAAAAATCTAAGCAACTATTGTTAAAATTATTATTAATTTAAGCAATTTCCCCACTTTATCTAGCAACTCCTATTTTAATTAAATACTTATGTGCTGTTTCTGTATTACAGGCGATCAGTATAAAAAACACTGTTTTTTGAGTTATTTTTATATAAATTTTCTGGCTGAGTTGATCGACTGTAATAAATTTTCCAATTTCCGATTTATTAAAAAACTGAATGTAATTTCCTCTTCATATCTGTTTTATGCAAAAGAAGGAATCTTTTTATTAAAACTATAGATTCATGGTTACTGCAAATTAGACCAACAAGAAATGTAATAAAAAACTTATAAATAAATATGTTTTGTAAATGAATTAAAATTTACTTTTTCGGCTTAGGTTCATTTATTAATTTAATTTTTAAAAATTTTTGGAAAGAAATTATTTTAAAATGTATGCGAACGTTTTCCAAAGAAAACAAGACAAATTAGACATTAGCAGAAAGCAATGCTACATTTTCTGGATCGCTACATCCCTCATCAGCATTCTTCGCATCTATCTACCTAAGGTTGTGTACATTGTAAACATTGAATAATCATTAAAGAAATAAAAAAACCTTGAAAGTAAATTTTGTTTCATTTATAATATCCACAGTTCAAATCCTGATTTGGAAAAGAAGAATAAATATGTTTTGTTTATTTTGGTCATTAGTAAGTTGTTTATGTTTTGTATACTTCACCATTTAAGTAAATTTTTTTGTTTTAATTTAATTTATTGGCTCAAACCTGTTTTAGCCTAGTAGCTCCAAAAGAAATAAAAATTTTAACGGGGCTTAGAAAAGTAATTTTAAAATGTTATGTGACAAATCCTGCAAAACGCCATATTTTATGTGTTGAGGAAAGCTTTTTAGGCTGCCTACAAAAATATATGGAACTTGGGGAACTAATTAATTATTATTTGATTTTTTTTATAAATTTTTCAAATATTTTAGCCTTTTTAAAAAAAATTTGTTTCGTTTTCTAGTATGGTGTTCATACATGCGTTTTTAATTGAAACAATATTCAGTTAATTCCCAATATATTTTTAGTGTTCATACATGTTTAGTTAGTGTTGTTCTTTTTACTAAACACACTTCTAACAGTGTTGTATCATAAATTTCACTCATTATTGAAACAATTATCTCTTAATTGGCAATAAGTAAATTCTAATTTTTGTATGAAAATTTAGTCTCAATAATGGACTTAATTGTTATAATTTGAAAAGTGCTGCATGCATGAACAGCATATAAGAAAAGCATTAGTTTTCCAGAAAAACTTATGTATTCCGGGGAGCTTGCTAAAACAAGTTTTAATGGCGACTTTTAAATTTTAATTTCTTCAGAAGCTTACTGGTTCATAATGGGCTAACAATTTGTTTGATAGGTTCTCCTCCTTAATGTCACAATCAACCACAAAGTGTTTGACATGTTACAAAATATCAACACACACTTTTAAACAAAATTTAAGACATAGTTAGGCTCAGTGTGAGTTAGTAAGCCAGTTGATAATTTCTTAGCAAAAAAAAAGTGAGCGTTTGAAATAAAATAAATAAGAAAATTTATAATTTGCAAGTATTTTTTGCTAAAAAGAATTATTAATGCAAAGAATGCTAAGGGTAACAAGTGTCTGAATTTTCCTATTTTCTTAACGGTTAATTACAAATGTAAACAAAACTAATGAACAAATGAGATATAAATCATTTTTAGTAATTTTTAGGGATTTTATTGATATTTTTTGATTATTAAGTTAAATAAAGATAATAATAATAGACTAGGTCTTTTTCTAGTAACCAAAATTTGTTTTAAAATGACTATAAGAAAAAGCACAAAAAAGTGTAAATAAAACTTAACTATATGGGCATGGCATACACTCCGATCGAAATGGTTCTAATTCCGTATTAAAAATTCGATCGAATTTGTATTACCATCTTCGGATTCCGATCGAATCTGTGTTTTCAAAAATACCAGCTGAATTTCTACTTTTTAAATTTAAAAAGGCAACATTGGTCACACTAAAGTAAAAAACAGGCTGATCTAAATAAGAAAACAAAATAAAAGTAAATTAAAAATCCGCAAAATATAAAATTTAAAAGTAAATCAACTTCGTTTTGGAATTTAATAGTGGTTTTATTCCGAAAAAGAATTTTCGTTTTCCTTTTTTCTGAAGAACAAATTTGCGGAATTTAAAGCACTTTCGATCGGAATTAAGTTCTATGATATGCTTGATAAAAGGTGTTCTTATAGTGACATGATTTTAACGTATTTATGTGGATTTAGTTTTTTTTACCTTGGTAGTCAGACATTTAGAATTTACATAGAGTGTGCAAAACTTTGTCCGCTATAAAAATAAGTGTAAACAGTTAATTAAAAAATTAAAGGGTATTTATATTGAGGGTGTTCCCAAAGAGTTTATTTTCGGTCTTATAAACAGTTACAGGTAGACGCTTGAAACTTGTACAGAAAAAGTATTGCTATATCAGCTAAAAGCATAAAATTAAAGGAAGGATATCCGATAAAATTATTTATCGATAGTAACACATATACGGCCTTATTTTTTCTTATAACCGCAATAGGCGGAGACTTTAAATTTATGCAGTGAATATATTGCTAGTTGGCTATAATAGCAAGTATACAATTTTAATTTGAAATTTATTATTATTTATAATGTGGACTTAAACTTTTTAAACTTTTTTTGATGTCATACAAATTATATAAAAAAAATCATTTTAGCAAAATTTTACATGTTTTATTTATTAAATTTGTATCTCTTTCATCAGATAAAAATAATGTAAGAACTGTTATAAAACACTTCATATTTTAAAGAAACACTTAAATTTGTTTTAAGTATTAAATTGATATGATATGACGGTTGATATTTATTTAACGTAATATAATAACAGAGTATATAAAAAAACAATTATTTTAAATTTATATAAAAAATAATTTGTTTTATAAAGAGATAAGAAAAAAATGTTTAATTGCTCACATTTTAACGAAGATTATAAACTGATTAAGGCAAAGGCAAGGGAGAAGTTAGGAAAATTAGTTAAAATTTATCGACAGGTGTTAAGTAGCTGTTTTTGCGAATTAGTTAATTCGTGTCATTTGCGCGTAAAGGTTGTGCATTTAAACGCTTATTGTCAAAAAAGTGTATTGTTTTTTTTGTAAAAAGGATATAAAACATTATTTTAATTAAAAATAATTAATTTAGCAAAATAATATATTAACAGTTATATTTAATAATAATTCAAAAGTGAATATTTATTAATTTATCTATAAGTAAACAGAAAAATAGTTTAAATATTAAAAATGAAGTGAGTTAAAGATATCGGTGTATATTTCAAATATCTTTTAGATAACACTGAACTACCTCTTAGAAAAATACTCTATTGTTACACAGGCCTCATAAAGATTCAAGTGTAATAAAACAAATTCAATGATTTTAATAACATTGAATACGTTTGAAAATTAGTTGCAGTTTTTTAATTTTTTACACAGAAATAATGTAAATGTCGTTTAATGTAAAGTAAAAAAGTAAAGTAAAGCCATAAACAGTCAATGTAAATTCGTTGTATTCATTATTCAGTAATGCAAGTACCCACCTTCATATATTCATATTTCTAGCCTAAAATTAATTAAAGCATTAAAATATGGTGTAAATTGTACAGTGAGTTTAAGAGGCATAAAACTTTAAAATAATAGACACCTTAAATGCAATAGCAATCGGATTGATTGTTTTTAAAAATTTCGAAATTAATTTTGAAAAATTATAAATTTAAAAAATACTTACTGCAAAATGTCTTCAATTAAGTTAAATTAAGAATAAATTATTATGCTTCTCAGGATTCCAAGTTATAATTTTTATATTACTTTTTCAAGTGATCTGCTCACAAAATGAGCTAAAACGTGCTATGGTATTGAATTAAAAATGCACAAATAATTTATTTAATAAAAAGAAGGTTGCGTTTGTTTTCTTAATTTGGACAAAACAAAAACCTATAAAAATATCTTTACGATCTATGAATCAAATCGTAATTGCTGAAATGTTGCAATATTCTGTACCAAGTATCGCTAGATCAGTTTCACATTTCGTTCAGTAGAAAACCTTCAACAAAAAATTTTTAATGAGTTTTATTGAAAAGGGTTTTCTTACAGATTAGATCCTCGTAAATAATCTAATAAGATATATAGATTTACGTTTGTATAGTACGTAAAAAATATCTGTTTTTTTTTTAATTTTTGACCAAAGGGTGGTAACCATTATTACCCCACTTACAAACATTTGAAAAACCAATAAAAAATTTGAAACATGCCGCACTAAAGAAGTGATTTTACGTAAACTGTAATAGGCAAATATTGAAAATTTATACAGAGTGTGTGTGTTGTTAAGGCCTCAAAACTATTTTTATTGGTCCCGTTTTTATTTTTTAACCTTCACAACAAAAAGTGGAAAAAGGGTATAACTAAGTTTCACATTCCGTTTGTAATTTCTACACATCCAATTCCGATCCCATAAAGTATATTTTGAATTTTTGTTAGTGTTGAAATCAAGTTTGCCGAGACCTAGATCAGATAGAGAAAACTTAATTGCGCCAATCGATCAGACATAGTGTCGAAAGAGGTTCTATTGGAAATCAGCATGATCAGTCCATGTCCTTCGAGGTAGCGGGCAAAGTACCATGACTACTCTAATTTTTCAATATCATTTGAAATAATAAAGTAACTCAAATAAAAAATATATGAGGAAATAGAAAATTAAAAAATAAAAAAAAAAAAAATCATCAAGTAAAAAAATTAACGCTCGCCCATATTTTCCGAGTTATGGGTCTCTGAAACTTAAAATTTTTTTTAAATATCGAATGGGTACCATTTTAGGGAATCTTTTGAAAATTATATATATTTAGTACTTAATTTGTTTTCTTATTTTTGAATTCTCTGCCACCCAAATATTTGCTGTGTTGATTGGAGTTACTTCTCTAAGCTAGATTTACATAGATGGTGAAGGGTAAATAAGATTCGGCTTAGATGAATATAGAACTCTTACTTGTTGATTTTAGGTTCGAAGACTACATATTTATATTTGTATGCCCGTTTGTATGTATAAAGGTCTGCTATCTTTCAAGTATTATTATTGTTAAAATCACAATTACCTGTCTGTTATCATATTACAGAGTTTATTATCAACTTATTTTACAATAGTTTATATATGAAAATATAAAAATTCATTTCATATGTTTTTGAAAAATTTTATGAAGTCACATCTGGGATTTATTTATTTATCTGATTAACCTTAAAGTTAATTCAATAAAACCATTTGAATGTACAATTAAGGCTAGGATTGACTATCATATTCAGTCGTACGATCTGTAAAAATCGCATGTGCGCTCAAAAAGTATGATAGTGTGGATTAAAATTGTATATATGAGACATACTTTTTGAAAGATCTGTACGATTTTATAATCTTTTGAAATAATTAATAAAATGATTTTTTTCTATGCGATCAGAGTTGATTTTTTTTTGTTTGAAGATGAGTAGAAAAAACAACAAAATATTTAAAACACATGTTTTTCGCATCTTTTTCGTATAATAGTGTGGCACCTACGAAACGATTTTTAAAGTAAGACAGAATTTTGTCAGATTTTTGTGTGACTAAATCGTACGATTGTGTATGATAGTGAATCCTGGCCTTTAGGAGCATAAGAATTTTACTTTACTCCCTGCTACTAATCTACAAATTACAGTGTGCAAACCATTTGTTTTTATTTACTAATCAAAACTTCCCATGCCTGATTAAAATTTATATTTATATTTTTTTGACAACTAAAAAAATAAAATTGACGGTTTACAATTAGATTTATACCAAGGCGAATTAATTTTACCAGGTGGCAACGTATAGGCAGCTGACAATTTTTTGCTTAATTTTGTAATGTGTAGAATAGCTGTCAAAAATGAATCATTTTATATTGAAAAATTTCTTTTTTTTTATTATTCTTTAAAAAAGAATTGTAAGAAGAGTTTTAAATAAACTTTAAAAACGAATCTTAGTAAAAACGTTATCAAAAAGGTCAAGAAAAAAGTGTAGTAATTAATTGTGTTCTAAAGTTTACCGTACACTCTTGAGCCTTTTTTTCTCTTTCTTATTGTATTGTTGTAGAAGCGCTGCCACCTTATATGAATTCGCTTTGAGATACACATACATTATCATAGTATTTTACGAGGGCTGCTCTATATATTTCTGGCCTAATAGTGAAAATGCGAATATTTATAATCAAAAATGGTTTTATTGTTTTTCAAAATATTCTCCAGCATGATCTATACACTTTTGCATGCGCTCAAACCAGTTGTTGAAGCACTTTTTCCACTCATTTGAGACACCTCTAAAACATGGTTTTTGAACACTTCAACAGCTTTTTCTGGCGACGAAAATCGTTGAACATGCATTTTTTTTTGATGTGCGGAAACAAGAAGAAGTCATTAGGTGCCAAGTCAGGGCTGTACGACGAATGACCCATTAATTCGACGTTTTGACCGGTGAAAAACGCTCTGGTTTGAGCCAATGTATGAGAGCTCGCATTGTCATGGTGAACAATGATTCGGGTTCTCTTGTAAGTTTTTTGAATTTCTCCGATGACTTCAGGCAAACAAATTGTAGTGTACCACTCAGAAGTGACCATCCTGCATTGCTCAAGCGGAACAGCCGCCACATGACCAATTTTGCCGAAGAAACAGGCGACCATTTGCTTCGAAGTGCTTCTTCCACGAACAACTTTCGTTGGATTTTGCTCGTCTTTGAAGACCCACACGGTCGATTGCTGTTTCGTTTCGGGCTCATACGCATAGATTCATGATTCGTCACCTGTGGCGATCTTATAAACGTCTTTTGAAGCACCGCAATCGTATTTTTGCAACATTTCTTTGCACCAATCGACACGAGCCTTTTTTTGAGCGACTTTCAAATTGTGCGGGATCCAACGAGAACTAATCTTTTTTGCGACCAGGTGTTCATGCAGTATCGAATGTATGCTGGTGGAAAAAATGTCCAAGGATGTCTCTATCTCTCGGTATGTCACATGTCGATCTTGCATTATGAGTTCACGCACGGCATCAATGTTCTCTGGCAAAACAGCCGTATTTGGATGACCTTTACGAAATTCGTCTTTAACCGAGCTTCGGCCACGATTATATTCATTATACCAATTTTTCACGGTGCCATTAGATGGTGCTTCATCGCAATATAAGGATTTAAGTTCATCAATGCACTCTTGTCGTGATAATCCACGTCGAAAGTTGTGAAAAATGATGGCACGAAAATGTTCACGAGTTAATTCCATTTTTTTCTATATTAATTTTTTCAAGACACTGTAAACAACACAAATAATGGTCGTACGTCAAAACGTTTTGAGTACGATTATGCTTAAAAACGACAAACTTTCCAATGGAAATGTCAGATTGCACTTGGCAGCACTCAGTGGTGCCAGGCCAGAAATATATACAGCAGCCCTCGTATATGAATTCGCTTTGAGATACATATACATTAAAATAGTATATTAACAATCATGGCGAAATAACTTACCAGGTGGCAGCGTAGGCGAATTCAGTATTTTTTGCTGGTATACACGACTGTCAAACTCCATATATAAAAAATGTACACAAATTTTTTATATATGGAGTTTGACAGTGGTGTACGCCAGCAAAAAATACTGAATTCGCCTATGCTGCCACCTGGTAAATTATTTCGCCATGTTAACAATAATGTTTCTAGTAAAAATAATTTTCAATTTATTATACATAATTAACAGTAACTTTACAACTTAAAAATCAAACTATTTTTAATTAACGATCTAGTGTGACTACGCAGTCTTAGTTACATCGTCTTGTAATCTTCATAAATTTCTACACATAATTTAAACTTTTAACGAAGTATTCACTATTTGGTGTCCACTATAATTAATCGGTGAGAGAAATCTAACAAATCCACTTTTGGTACGAAAATAGTACCGATTGGCTTGTCATGTACTATTAGTTAGTTGTTTCTTAAGCTAGAAACATATTCTCCTGCAAAGCTTGCATCAAATAAAGCTAAGTTATTTATAAATACGTAAATAAGTTCGTAAGAACTTATATTCTCTCCAAAAATAGTTTTTGAGCCACAGTGGCACTGCAACTTTTACTAAAAAATTAAAAAAAAAAAAAAAAAGTAGCAAAAGGAAAAGTGACAAAATAACATCTCTTAAATTTCTAAATTTACTCGACATTTCAAACAGAAAGTTATACAAAAATTTATGACTGACTGCCAAAACGTCAATTGCTTTATATTCGAACAAAGTGTTGTGTTTTTCCGCAGTACAGAACATTGACTATAAATACCATGTCACAAAGCAACAATAACATATGCATTGGTCTACTTCTTAAATCGTGGAAGCCGTTGTAAGTCCCAATTCGCACGATGCAAGTATTTAAGCTGAGCTGATTAGGTTGTAGGCAACGGGGTGAGGTAAAATTAAATGAGTACAGACTTGCTTGTACTTGCAATTCGCTTTGCTTCCATATTTGTAATCTCAAAAAACACAGATGTGTGTGTGTACATTCATGCAAAAATCTGAACAATTTAAGCAATAAGACTTGTACTGTGCGAACGTCAATGAAAGTTCAAAGAAGAAAATGAAAATAAGCAGTCTTATTTTCTTGCATCGTGCGAATTGGGACTAAAACTATAAAATGATATCAATTTTTTTTTTTAACAAATTCTCCATTAAGCGTCGCTTTAGTTTGGTTATTTTATAAGAAACCTTAAAAAATCAACACATAATAAAGTGTTAAAAATATGATTTTATTATCTGTCTTTAAATGTTTGGTAATTCTTAAGAAGAGTTTGGTGATAAAATTTATTAATTTTTAGAAAACATTTATTCATTTATTTGCAGATTTTACTCTTTGTTATCTGATTCATTTTCTTAGAAACCGAGATAAGAAAATCCATAGCACAGTTGTGCTTCTTAAAAACATACACATTCTTATGCTCTATTATTTAGTCTTCGAAAAAAGTACATTTTGAACTAATTTGTTTAAGGTGCTTTTAACAATATTTGCTAGTTTTCAACACATCGTAGAAGAGAAGTAAAAAAAAAAAAATTAAATGTATAATTTGACCAATTTTCATAACCCAGGTCGATTGACCATAATTACAATTTTGAAGATTTTTTTTAAAACAATATTAACAAATTTGAAAATATTTCTCAGATACCATTTGAAATCCCGCTTTTTCTTCGTTCTTTATAACCTTCACCACAGGGGGTATATCTAAATTCGTCATTCCGTTTGTAATTTATGTTTCCGACTCCATAAGGTACATTCATTTTAAGTTCTTATTATATAAGGAAGTCAATTGAGCAATGACCGTCTGTCAGTCTCTCTGTTTGTGTTATTGTTGAAATGAACTTTGCCATGGCACTAGATAAGTTATAGAAAATGTAAATACGCCAATCGATCAGACATAATACCACGCCTGCCTTTAACATTTTTATATTATTTAGAACAAATCTAGTTTTGTTAAATAACTCCAATCAAAAAGACAAATATATGGGGCGATACAGAAATAAAAATAGGAGATAAACATCGAGTAAAAAAATTGGCGCTCGCTTAAGTTATAGGCCTCGGAACATTTCATAGAGGAGTACGATTGTACACTGTATTCTTTAAAATATTAATATGGGTATAATTTTAAAGGTTTTGAATAGAACTTTAAGGAAATACTTAATGTTTTTAAAAATGCTTAACCCATTAAGAGCATATCCAAATAAAGCACTCTTACTTGGTTTTGTTTTTGTCTTGAACTTTTCTCTTGGCGCAAATTTTAAAATAATTTATTCCTTTGGAATTAAGAAAGTTATTTTTAGTTGACACAAAAATTATGTCTGCTTATAACGGCTTAAGAGATGAGGCTAAACTCATCCAATTAACAGTTTTTTGGAAACATAATTGTACATACTCTGTATAAATTCTAAATGTCTGCCTCTACTCTGCCATATAAATAAAAATCAAGTCAATATTGATATATCCTTTAATTTAAAATCTAATTTATTCAATTTGTTGAAAAAGGATATACACGCACTATAGAAATTTGACGTATCTGTCTATCACAATTCAAGAAATAACAATATTTCTATGAATAGTACGTCACTTTCGTAATACCCTTTAATATTAAGTGGTTATAGCTGCTATAGTAATACGTCTTCTTCTGGTTCCAGAGATAGAGGACTGTGACAGGTGGACAGATGAGTAAACCAACGGACAGTCATTGTGACGTAAATAATACGGTTACGTTTTTACACTTTGTGTACGAAACCCTAAAAAGTTAACTAAAGCCAAATAATTTAATTAATTTGTTAAAATAACTAATGTTAGAACCTTTTCAGGATGTAAGGAGTCGTAAAATATAAAAACATCTACCTTTATAATATAAATCTGTTGTGAAATACTACAGTGCAGTACAGTGCACTGTTGCTAACTCAAAGATGTGAAAGTATAAAAAATAACCTTTTTATTTAAACTGCATGCAAACGACTTTTGTATTTTATTATAAAACAAATTTTAAGTTCACACACGGTTTCAAATAGCCGCAATATTTTTTTATAGCTATATAAAATTTTTTTGATAATGATTTATATTTTTTATCTAAGTTAGCGGAAATTTTTTCTTAAAGGCAGAAAATATTCCTCAAAAAAAAAAAAAACAAACAATTTTATTCATATTTTTCAGGTTAATTTCCTTGTGTATATATGCATTTATATAAATGTTATGTGTGTTAGTGTACATACATTTACTCACTCTACTATCAAGTCATTTTATCTTTGTAAGCAAATATTTTGATTTAAATTCCCGATGACTTATATCATGTTTTCTCAATTGTATCATCATAAAACATTGACACCTCATGAATGAATTTTTTAATTATGACAAAGAATTTAATTTAGATACTTTTTCAAATAAATATAATTGAAGACTTTCTAATTGTCAAAGACTGTTAAATTTGTTTGTTTGTCAAATAGAATGAATTGTAGAATTTCCGCTTGTTCTCGATAAAATAAAATACAGTATAAGAGCTGCAGTTATAGAGCTTACTATAGTTTTAACAATTATTACTGGTTTAAAAATATATCACGTTTGTTGCAAATAGCATTGACTGCCATTAAATCAATCTTTAAAAAATGAAATATTAAAATCATTGAATAAATTTTTAACAAATGGAATGTGAAAATCAGTACTGAAATTTTTATATACCGTCGCAAGAATTAAAGAGCAAAAAAAAAAAAAAAACAATACAACTTAATAACATGATTTTATAAACATACTTTTATTTTTTCTTAATTTATTTTATTATTATTCCCGGTGATTCTGCGACTTACAGCAAACGATTTTTCTTCCACAGACCTATAAAATGCTGTAACTACAATGTTTTTTTTATGGAAGCAAAATTTTAGAATTCTTAACCGCTTTAAGTGACACATTTGGTTTTTTTAAGTAAAACTTCATAGATGTAAGTTAAAGTAAATAAATAAAGTGGGAAATATTTTTTTTTTGAACAAAAAGCAAGAAATGGCGTAAGTGTTAGTTTGAAAAATTTAGCTGACGCAAAAGTGTCGTAAGCGACAAATGTAAAAAAAATACTAGTTTTTGTTAGGCTTACGATAAAGAAAACACTAGTATTTTTCAAAACGCAGACGGCGTAAGTGAAATTTTTCCATCATAGAAATATGGGACCTGGAACAATCGAAGCAGTAAAAATTAAGCACAAAAACGTGTTTTCGGTTTTTTGTCAGATTGTCAGCGTTCTTTAATTCTTGCGACGATATGTAGCTATATGTATGTATATGAACATATATATTTTTTTATAACGTGGTAATTGAACGTTGTTGAACGTTCAAATAATTAATTCACCTGGAAATGCGCGTTTGGTAACCAGTAATTAAATAATGAAATCTTTACATTATTATTATGCAAAAACAATGAAAGGGTAAACATGAAATATAAAAAAATTATTTGTTCAATTTGGCCAAAGATGATAATTACCTCTATCGTATTTGGCGTAGGCGAATATCGACTACGACAATTTTGTAATAGATTAATGATAACTGTTATGAACTATCTTTAATTTATTACAACACTTCAAAAAAAAAAAAAAAAAAAAAAAACGCTGAATTTTAGCTACAAATACGTCAACCACGATAAGGGTGGTATTAAAATATGGAGTTGTTTACGTTTTTACATCACTACATATTTAAATGATTTTTATTTTTATGGACAATATACCACGACTGCCTCTAATTTGTCCATATCTCTTGTAATGAATCTAGTTTCAATTAAAAAAAAAAAACTATACGGAACTGTAGAGTCATGGGCCTCTTAACTAAGATTGTTTACCATATTTTTTAGGATATTAAAAAGCTTTTGGAGAGATCTTTCAGAAAATACTAAATAAAATTTTTTAAAAATGTTGAACCAATTAAGCCATCCGCTCGGCTTTTTATGTAAAATTATACAGGACATATTTTTTTCTCATTTTATAAATTCTCTGTCACCCCAAAATTTCCTTTTTTGATTAGAGTTACTTCACTGAACTACATTTACATATATGGTGAAGGGTACATAAGATTCGGCATAGCTGAATATAGCACTCTTACTTGTTTTGTATATATTTTATTATGCTTGAGTGGGCGTAAGAAAATAATTTTAAAAATAAAATCTAAAATGGGCAAACGACCGCTACCTATGTGTTCAGAGTAAGGGACGGCCACAGTTTCAAAATATGGATGTAGTATATGATATCTTAAATATTTTATAATGGATTGGGGCAATATGGGAATGATAGAATAAAAAATAACAAAATTTTAGACTCAGTTTTAAACAAATCGAATCCTATAATTTTCAAAAAATTTATTTGAATTTACAAAATTTAAATTATTTAAGTTTTTTAGACCTATAAAATCCACACTCGACTTAAGGATCACGTAACATGTTTCAAAATAGCCAAAGAAATATTGGGTTTTGAAAATATGTTACAGTTTTTGGATACTTTGATATATGAAACATAACGAAAATTAAAAAAAAAATTAAATTTCTTATCTTGCTTACTAACTTGAGTTAAAAACTTTATTGTTAATACTAAAACTGGAACACTCTTCGGGTATTCGGACGGTGTGGCCGCTTAGAAATTACTGATTAAGTTGCAAGATATTTCATTTACACTCCACTGTGCGCAGCAACAAAAGACGTATCAAGGAAGTTGTGACAAAGAAAACATAAAAGGGTTGTACCATATTTGAAAGCTTTTTTCTTTTCTTTTATTCACGACAAAGGAAAAATTAAATTAAATTAAATTACATACAAATGGAATTTCTCACGCTACAAAATTTCTCTTACTTGACAAACTCTAATTTTAAGTCTTAAAACTTTGGGTAAACTTTAATTTAAAATTCGATTCGATTAAATTTTTTTCCGTAATTTTAAGTTCCCAGCAAAAATTTTCAAAAAATGTAATCGAGTGGGGAATTAAGCATTTTTGGTGGAAGGAACTCCCAATTTTTATAATTAAATACTGAGAATTGATTACACTGACTATTGCAGGAAATAATAATAATCATTAGTATGCATTTTAAGGTATTCTTTTTTAACTTAAAGAACTAGTTTAATTACTGCTTCCTTTACTAGGGAGCTAATGTAATGTGTTTTGTAAGCGAGTAACAAAATTTGGCAATAACAAAAGTAAGTCATTATAAGGTGATGTCTAATTTCTTTCTGGGTTAAATAAATAAATTTTTAAACAAGAAAACTTCTTTGTAAGACCTTAAATTTAAAACTGCCTTACCGCTAAAAATTCTGATATCTTCTCATAAGCGGGTTAAAACGTCTAGATTGTTGTAATATTCAAAGATCTGGCAGCTTGTTTTTTAACTTTTATTAAAAGAATGCTGCAAAAACAAGAAAAATTAGAATATTTAGTTATTTCTTTAATGTTTTTTCTGTGTGTGATTAGCAGAAATAATTAAAAAGGATGTATGTGCTTATGCAAACCGTCATAGAGTATTTTTGTTACAGTTGTAAAAAGATAAATATATTTTCGTAATAGTATTTTTGGTTCTTAGATATTAACGTGGATCGACGATCATTGTTAAACTGTTTTCCATACCTACAAGGGTTAAGACAAACCTTGGGTGAATAAAATTAATACTGTAGAAGTATTAGTTGCAAATTTTAACCCCTTACTCTTCTATTTTTATAGAAGAAGAAAAAGTTATAAAATGGGTTCATGCTTATGAGTTGCTGTTAAAGGCAGAACAAATGTTTACTTGATATTATCACCATCCATATCTATCTTTACTGACGCTTAGTGTTGTCAGTTAGTCACCTGGTATAATAAAATTTCAAAAGGAGTATTTTCTTGTTTTTAATTTATAGGGAAATCATAAATATTTGGTTATTTCAACATCCAATAAAATTCTTTACGATATTTTTTGTTTTTATCGCAAACAATAAATTAATAAACAACTTTATAAAATTTATATGAAAAATTAATAAACAATTATTTGGGATGGTTTTATTTATTTACAGCTAATTTATTAAAGTCATTGATTATTGTTACCTGTTGTAAATTAAGTTTAACAAACAGCTTCAAAATACATTAATAAAAAACTAGGTGAGAAGAGAAAATGTTATTGACACCATGAAACAAAATGTAAAGAATCAAGTAATATTAATATTAAAATATCAATATTAAAATATTTTTTTTAAGAAATTTCTATTTCTATTTAGAAAATTAATTGAAAATGTGAAATATTAAAACAAAATTTTTTATTCGTGGATTTTTTTCATATTCTTAAACAGCTCTATTTATTAACACCACTAATTGTTTTATTTTATTTAATTACATTTTTTTAAGGACTGTTCGTATAGAAGAAACTCCGTACAAATCGACAAAATCTGCAAACAGCTGTGATAATGATTATGATCCGCATGAGCACCGTAATGTTAAAAATCCCACCACGTAAGATAAATTGTTATTTAATATGAAAAAAATAGATTTTAATTAAATCTTTTTTTTATTCATTTCTAGCAATTGGCAGACAATGGCACATTTCCTTAAGGCTAGTATAGGTACGGGCGTGTTGGCTATGCCTAGTGCATTTGCAAATTCTGGTTACATTAACGGATTTGTATTGACGGCGATTGTTGGAGCAATTGCTCTCTATTGTTTACACATACTAGTAAGTATTTAGTTGCAACTTATCTTTATAATTTTAAATCAAACTGTTTATATTTTTCACTTTATAAATTTAAATATTCATTATTTGTATTCAAAAAGCCTAATCCAGTGTAGTTTTCCCTAAAAACTGTTATCGGAAATAGCTTAAAACTTATATATCTATTAGCTATTTCTTATCAGTTTTACAAGTGTATCTCATACAAATATTTCAGATTTTATTTCATTTAGTAGCTCTATACCAATGTATGCTTATTGGTCTATTGCCCTAGTTTCTTAACCAACCTCTCACCTCTACTGCTCTTAATGTAAATTTAATTTTATGTCAAAAACAAGTAGGAGTGTTATATTCGGCTGTGCTGAATCTTGTATACCCTTCATCAAAAGAATTGTGTGTATTTATGTTCTTGACCCAATTTTTTAGACATAGAAGAACACAAATTACAAAACAGTTGCCCCAATTAAGACCATTGGTACTTAGGGTCCGTTGAATCCATTCTCATACACAGTTCATCCTTATAGTATCATTTTGTTCTCTTTGCTTTCTACTGGTCGTACCATTGGATCCATTGTCCAGCCCAAAGGACTTTTGTAGCCACCGTCGTCATAAAAATCAGAAGAAAATAAACGGTGGTCCCTCATCCTTTACTGGAAGTCTATTGGGTTTCATCATTATCCCCTATGCAATCCATTACCCGCTCGCTTTCTAGTCCCTATTCTTTTGTGAAAGTGTGTTTTTTTTTGGAAAACTTTTAAATAGTTGATCGTTTTAAGTTATTTTTTGTGCAATTCGGCAATTTAGCACAAATAAGAAATTTCAAGAAAAATTTCACCAAAATATTTTCTCGAAAAATTCACCAAAAATGTTACTTTTTTTTTAATTTCACAAAAATATTTTTTTCTAAAACTTCCCAAAAATGTTAATTAAAAATAATAAAATTATTGGTAAATTTTTAGAGAAAATATTTTGGTGTAATTTTTGCTGAAATCTCATATTTTTTATACAAAAATAAGATTTTTAGCAAAATTAATATTTTTAATGAAATGTTGTTAAAAATGTAATATTTTGGTGAAACATAGATGGTTTGGTGATATTCTAATTATTTGATAAGTTATAGTTTTTTTTCTAAAGCTTTTAATAATACAAAAAATCAATATTAGAAGTACTTGCAGTTTTTTTTTAACATTTGCCTACAATTTAGGACCCCATGTTGCTAAATTTCTAAAGCAACAGTTTCTATCTGTATGTCTGAGAGAATTATAGTAAAGATTTTTTGTAGCTCATCTGGGTACTGATTTCAATACGATTACGGACAGTCGGATATTGCTTAATCGATGCCCTATGTAAAAGGATCCAGAATATATATACATACATACTTTAGAAATTACAAACGCAATGATAAACTTATATATGTTCCCTTTCTCTCTGTGATGAAAGGTATACTAAATGAAAATAAAAAATTGGTGTTAAAAATTCTGTCAACTTTTTATAATTCGCTTTTATCTCAACATTAATCTATTAACACGATAACGTCATGACGTCAACGAGAAATGATGTTATCGTAACAAGACATTTAACAGATTAAAAATTTAACCAATATTATGGGAAACGTGACATTGATGAATTTGTTAGAGGCTTGATAGAAAAAATATTGATAAGTCGAGCACTTGTCTGTTTCAAAGACGTTTATTGTAAAGGGGTCTGATAGTTATTTTTAATTAATTTTTTTTAATAAAGCTTTAAGCAGTAGTCATCTTCAAATTGGTGTCTTACAGAAAAGCAAAAAAATTTTCGTAAATTAATTTTTATTTCTATGGGGAAATAATTCCAGTGTTTTTTTTATTAAAATTAATAAAGATATAGTATTATCGGAAATATCCATGTTAGGTATTTTTATTATTGGACTAAGGAACGTATTGTATTCATTTTTTATTAAATTATTTAAGGTAATATAAAAAAATATAGGAATTTTCATTAAAAATTCAATAAAAATTCGTACTTTCGAATAATATTTAAATAAAATTTTGAGCGCATGTGGATTTCGTCAAAAAGACTTAACAAGTAAACAATTTAGGTTTGGATACATCCCGAATCCCGAAATTACAAAATCTTGCGTTAAAAATTCCACAGTCAACTTTGTCCCCTTATAATCACATTTGGTCCTAACTAAAACCATAAAGGGCTTTTCAAATCTGTTTCAGTTAAAAAAAAAATTTAGATTCATTTATAACTTGCTGTTTATGGGAAAATAATTGCTCGTGTTTCTTAACCAAAGGTATTTAAAAATGTTTAATTTTAAAAAATTTTAATTTCAATCGCCTTTTTCGAATTTAGTAAAGATATTGGGTGAACGATTTTTTTCAAAAGTATTACAATTTTAATAAAAAAAATTTTTGAAAATACTTGCTAAACTTTGAAAGTTTTAAAAGTTTAAAAAAATTCGGGGTACGCTACTTTGAAACCCTATTGTGTTGCATCTGCTTCTGCTGTTTTGTTTTGGAAGTTAAGACTGAAGGTAAGTTGAAATAATCCTCTGCTCTTCAACACATGAAATTGTGTTTTAATTGGATAACTTAGAAGTTGCTTTATAGCTTCCATTATATTTCGTTTTTACTTCACTGTGGCTTGTAATATAGTCTTAACTTCTGTGCAGCCAAGAGTCGGGTTTTTGGGAAACATTACTGATACGTCTCTATGTTTTTTATATAGAAGATCACTAAATAATCTTTCAAAATTTTATATTATTTTCAGGGATTGCACTATTTTGATTTTTTCGTTTTATATTGCAGGAAGGAAATATGTTAAATATGTTAAATATTTTTGTGTCATGTGTCAGAATGCTATAAATTGTCTTCTTAGCGTTTCTTAAAGTAGATAGAATTTAAAGTATTTTTAGTTTTTATAAAAGTCTTTATTTACATTAGGCAAGACTACGCAACAAACGATGAATGACTCTGTACTTTTCTTAGAAAAGTGCAATTGTGCACCATATTTTTAAGATATCAATATGGATCTCATTTTAAAGCTTTTAAAGAGATATTTCAGGAAATACTAAAATTAAAAAAAAAATATTAACCCATTAAAAAACCATGAAATTATTATATAAAACTATATGGAACTTATTTCATTTTTTTCTTTAATTTTTTCTAATTCTCTTTTACCCTAATATTTGTTCTTCTTTTTTTTTGATTATGGTTACTTTGCTAAAATAAATTAACATATATGGTGAAGGGTACATAAGATTCGGCATAGCCGATTATAGCACTTTTATTTATTGGCAATTAAGCTTTTCTTAAACAAAAATAAAAATTATATTTCTAAAAAGGATTCACTTACTGTAAATTTAGAGTATTTTTGCATGAAAAAAATTATGTGATAATTTTATATTTAAATGTATGTGTTTTTAGATTAACTCCATGTATGTGCTGTGTAAACGAAAACGAGTGCCGTATTTAACATACTCAGAAGCCATGAAAATAGGTTTTCAAGAGGGACCACCTTTTCTAAAATTTATTGTACCAATTGCAGCGTAAGTATAAATTTATATTTTATTTTAAAAAATTATACAAAAAACTTTTTTCTTGATGATGGCTAAGACAAAATTTATGTCCTCATATCTTTTGGTTTTGTTCAAAATCTGCTTCTGGTATTTAAAATCAAGCGGTAAAAAAGAGGAACAAAAATATGTTTTTTTTTTTAAACAAAAAAGTATTTTTTAATTAAAGACTAATTTCATTGTTACATTTGTCTTGATATGACTAGGTCCACACAGTCATACCTAAATTAGTGGGTAAAGCGTAACGCTATCTAGCGCATAGCTTTTACTCTGAAATGTCACACCTAAATAACACCGTAATCTTTGTGTCGTGATCAGTAATGTGAGTTCATTTTATTTTATTAAGCCCAGTATTAAGAAATAAAAAACTGCTGGATTGGCCATAAACGTGCTAATTATCATTATTTTTTATATAAAAAAACCAACTTAACTTCCTAACGCACTATCGAAATCAGATTTTCAAATGCCAAGCGCTGATGATGCGCTATTAAGGTTTGCTTCATACATTTTGTAGATTGTGCTAAACAAGTTAATTTAGGTTTCTTTTTGATGCAAAGCTGGTGTCTCGTTTTATCTATATTTTTTTAATACTCATTCTTGTTGGGAGAATGCATATCTCGCAATAAGAGAATTATCATTCCCAAATTAAAATAGATCTTAACTCACAACTATCTTCTACTTCTGTTTGTATGGAAAAAACCGTTGTGCCCCAATTATGTTTTATTGCTTATAATCCAGCAGCGCCAGACGAGTCAATTATATAAAAATATATAAATTAAACAAATAAATAACACAGAAGATCGTTGACCAAAAAAATTGCAAAACACTTGAATCATCAAAATTTGTTTTCTTATAAAATACAAATTGACTGAAATAAAAAACCGTAGAATTTAGTAAACAAAAAAAAAGTGAACTTACAAGGTAGTAACACAAAAGTTCGATGACCAAAATTTACAAAATTTTTATATAGCGTTTTGTTATAAAAAATTAATTGCTAAAAACATCAAACCGTAAAACTTAATAAAAAATAATAATAATTTGAGTTTATACTGTAAATTAAATGGATTGCTTAATAATTGCTTTTATTGGCTTTTTGATATTAATTCTTACTATGCCGAATCTTATATACCCTTCTCCATGTATGTAAATCTAGTTTAGTGAAATAGCTTTTATAAAAAAACAAATATTGCGGTGTCAGAAAATTAAAAAATAAGAAAAAAACCTAAAAAAAACAAAAAATTAAGTACGATATAAAATTTTACACATAAATGTCATTTTAAAAATTTTTTAAAAATTTTTAGTATCTTCTACCCATATTGAGCATACTGACAGTCCAACATTTTAATGAAAACTCAGAGGCCCGTAACTCGGTCAATATGGGAGAGCGCAAATTTTTTCACGTGATTTTTTTCTTATTTTTTAATTTTCTATCGCTCCATATTTTCGTTTTCTTTTATTTTTATTGGAGTTACTTTATTGCTCCAAATGATTTGGAAAAATTAAAGGCAGGCGTGGTGTTACGCTCACTGCCTCGAGAGACATGGACCGATCTTGCTGTTTTTCAATACCACCTCTTTTAACACTATATCTGATCGATTGGCGTAATTAAATTTTCTCTACCTCATCTAGCGCCCTGGCAAATGATTCCAACACTAACACGGATGGATAGACGGACATAGCTGAATCGACTCAGAATATTTATATTTTATGGAGTTGGAAATGGATATTGTAGAAATTACAAACGGAATGACAAACTTATATATACTCTTCTTGTACTTTTTGTGATGAAGGGTATGAAAATCAAAAGAATTTAAAAAGAAAAAGATAATTTTCAAAGTTTTAAAAAGGACACCTAGAAACAAATAAAGAAGATGCTCATAAAAAAAAACAATTTTTTTATTACAATGTGTATATGTTAGAGTATCCACTCGATCAACTATCGCTCGATTAATCGGGAAATTTTAAGTCGATTAACTTTTCGAGTAAGAAAAATTGCAAATTTCGATTAAAAAATAATTCGAATAAATTATGTCGGTTTATCGACTAAAATTAATTAATATAACGATCCACTTTTAAACTCTTGTTTTTTCGTTACATAATAATTTCTAAATGCGCAAATCATGCGCTATCAGATGCATTGTCAGGAGAAGTGGTACTTAACGATCGCTTGTTGTGTAAGTTAAAGAGCTAAGTAAAGATTGCCCAAGATTAATTGCTTATAAAGACATAATTAAGATTTTATCCAACTATTTAGAAAAGGCAAATTACTCTTTTTAATAAAATTTGAATTTAATTTTAAATCTAGTATAACTGAGAGGCGAAACAAATAACTTAAGAGATTAATGATCACATTTTTTAATAGAGTTCTAAAGCTGAAACAAAAGAAATTGCTATCGAACTATAAGTCTGTTCAGTAACTTTACTAGCAAAAACTAGCAACGAGAGAATAAAATAGAAATTTTCAAAATTATGCTTCCAAATGTAAAAAGCTAAATGAACGTTTTACTAGCAAAAAATATTGTTGTGGCTTTAGAAACAATATGTAAGACCTTTACATTGTACGGTATAAATAAACAGTACCACCAATATAAGCCAAAAAACCGATGTCAACCACAAGCGAAAATTGAAAATAATATTCTAAGTTCTCAAACATAAAAAGTATTACATAAAATTTTTTACATGGTTTTAGCTACTGGGTAATTTTCAAGTGTCTTTGTGATGTTTAAGCGGATTATCCACTTTATGTGAAAGAGCTCCTCATCATCGGGATTCATAAAAACAAATCAAAATCTTAAATCATTTTTTTTAAATGATTATTTTTACAGACATTATGAAAAATAAAATAAGATAAAATCTCAAAAGTGTGCTTTAATATTTTAATAAGACATAATATGAACAATTTTTGGTTGTGTTAAAGTTTTGTTATTAATAAAATATATCCTAAGTCATTTTGCTTAGTTGTCATATTTTATTGGATATGTAATTTATATTTTTTGAAGTTGTACGAATAATTCGAGTTATTGGAGTTATTTAAAATACTTAATCGAATAATCGACCAGGATTTAAATTCCAAAACCGATTAATTGTTTGCTCGAATAAAATTAAACTCCAATTTAATGGATACTCTATATAAGTATAAAACTAGCTGTAAAATAATAACGACTTCATATTCTATTCAGGGGTAACAATATTTAAGAAGAAACCAAGTACATTTGATACATTATGACCTATAATATAAGGATATATCGCGTGTGACATATAACAGAAATGATTTTGAGGTACAAGAGAAGATATACGAAATTCTGCGAATTTAGGGAACTGTATTTTTTTCTTTTTTTATTATTTGTAATATGCCAAATATTTTTACTTCAAAATTCGCTCTTTTCAAATAAAAATAGCGGACCCGTTTTCTTGGAATTTTCACAGTTTGTTATCATATATGCGGTTGGTAAAACAGGATATTTATTTCTTTGACAATTTACATGGGCGTAGCACTTCTCATACAAATAACATATTTATTATCTTGGTATCTAGTAACTGTGATAGGTAGCGTGACATACTTGGATTTTTTCATAACCATTAAAATTTCATTGGCATTGTTTGATATAATGATAATGAAAAAAATTTAATTACCAATGGTAATTATAATGATTTTATTTTAATTATATTTTTTTTACTAATGCTAATGAAGTTTGAATGAAATCGTTTAATTTCTAATTACAATTGAATTAAAAATAAATATTTTGATTAAACACAGATATTTGATCGCAGAAAGTTTAAAAATAAAAAACCTTGCATTAATTATTATATCTTAACAGTCTTGCAGATATATCTATATTTGAAAGTATTAATAATAATTTATCAATTTAAAGTGAGATAGGTGTTAAACTTGATGCCTGGGATTTAAAGTCACCTAAAACCCCAGCAAGCTGATCTTATTACTGACACAAAAGCAAAAATACGTTCCCATAGTGCCTCATTTTTCCTGAGAAAGTTAAAACATACTTATATGTTTGACCAAATTTTTGTGACCAAAATTCCATTTAAAATAATGCTTTGCTCTACTTGAAGATGTCTATTTAGTGTACAAAGACAAGAAATACATTAATTAGTGATAATGAATTGAGTCAAAGGTAATGATTTCGTTTTTTCAAGCTAACTACCAATGAAACTTTTTTTCATTAAAAACATTATCATTAGTGAAAATAATTATAATGCTAAAAAAGTCATTAGCATTATTTTCGTCCAATGTTAATGAAATCTTCCATTAATTAGTCTATCTAATTAATTACTATGATACGTAACATAGTGAAGAACTTAATGAATTAGAATAATGGTCTTGGTACCTCCCATAAAAAGTGAAAAATGATTACTATGAAGCAGTAGAACTGTAATAGGTAGAGTTTTGAAATTATGAACAAGTAACCCCCATATCAAAATACAGTTATGTTAAAAATATTAAGGACAGTTGTATTCACCGCCTTTAGTGTTACGAATTAATGTAGAATAAAAGAATTTGTGATAAAAGAGATTTGTTTAGCATTGCTTGTAAACGACATCAATTGGCCTAAAGAAAGCTGGTGTAATATTACGATGAAACAAAAGTAATCTTGTTTTCTTCATTTAGAGGTATCTACATGGTAGAAGACCTATCCATCAAGAGTTCAATTCAAATTATGCTTTAAAGATAGTCCAAAATGGTAGTGGTAGCATCATGGTATGGTTATTCTCTTATTATGTTGTGGGCCCTTTATATCGTAGCCAGAACATAATGAAGTCTGAAATTTTGAAAAATACAATGCTGTCATATGCCGAAAATAATATGCCACTTAAATATATCTAAAGTGTTAGTATAACAATAGAAAGCATACGGCAAAGTAAACAAAGAAGTGATTTCAGGACAACAAAATCAATGTTTTAGAACGGCCAGCACAGTCTCCTGATTTAAAGCCAATAGAAAATTTGTGGAACGAAGTTAAAGGGCAGTCAGGACAAGAGCTTTGAAATCTTATGCTGAATGCGTGGAACTCAATACCACTACCGTTTGGCAAAATTTGGTCGACTTATTGCTTAGAAGATATGATGCTGTTCTGGACACCAAAGAATCCGCAACAAAGTACTTTAGTAGCACTAAGATTTTATGCAACAATGTTCAGTATAACTATCTATTTAGTTTTACTTAAATTAGTTAAAGCTTTAAGATTTCATGAAGTGTCCTTATTGTTTTTTTTTTACACGTTAATCTGTATAAAATCATACAAAATCACAAGAAATTTAAATATGTTATAGGAATAGCAAAAACATTGTTATTAAAATTTAAATTATTATTTTTCACATAACTGTACATAGTTCAGCAAAACGCAGACTGGACTCCACTTCATAGTGGGACTGCTCCATACTTTAGCTTGTATGGAATTATGAATTATTATCGCATATCTAGAAAATTATAACACGTAGAGCCCTAAATTTTTGTACTAGAAACTCCATTATTAATGTGGAGAGTATAGCGAAATACTAGATGGATTTGGACAGTGGGCGTAGTATCTCTTAAGAATGGTGAAATTCTGTTAGAATGACTATAACTCCCAAAATTAAGAATTTTTAAAATTACAAAATGCGCACATCTGCAAACAAACACCTTTTATTAGACAAAATCAGCTTTATAAGGTGAGCGTAACAAAGAATGATTGGCCGTGTTTGGGTTTAAAATATATTTTGCATCTAATTATTAAAAATTTGACTTAAATGTTTTTAAATTTATTTTGCTTAATTATTTTCTATTTATTTTTAGTCCATTTATTGATGGTTTTCTGGCTTTTTATCACTTTGGCATTTGCTGTGTATACGTGGTTTTTATCTCTGAGAGCAATAAACAAATAATTGATGAATATTTTGTCGTCTTAGATGTAAGAATTCATATGTGCTTCGTATTAGTGCCATTATTTTTAATTTACAGTATAAGAAGCTTAAACGTTTTGGCCTTCTTTTCTTCTTTTGCAAATTTGCTGATCACTGTGGGTAAGATTTAAAAGAATTCATTAACGTATTATTGTGATTTTTTATTTTGATTTTTTTTTTTTTTTGGTAGGCTTTGGCGTCATTTTGTATTATATATTTAATGATTTACCTTCTTTGTCGGAACGCAAACCTATCGAGGATATAGGAAAGTTGCCAATTTTCTTTGGCACTGTTCTATTTTCACTGGAAGCTGTTGGTGTGGTAAGTAAAATTAACACACATCCCTAAGCTTTTTTAGTTGTTTTCTTTATAAAAAGTTTACCAGCGATTTTTTTGTGTGTTTTGTTTTTTTATTTATATCATATTTGTTAGACATAGATTTTTGTTAAGTACTACAGCTAGAAAAACACCAGTTCTTCTGTATGTGTTTTGTGCTTTTTTAAATGCAGTAGAAAATTGATACACAAGAAACGCTACTAAAAGTTTTGTGAAGAACAGCGGTTAAATAAATATTTTTAGAAACTTAAGCTACTTCAGTTAGCCAAATTCGATGGTTACAAAATAAAATATTTTGTTGTTGTTGTATAAATTATTTTTAGAATAAACTGTTTTCAATGAATGTTTTTTTTTCATATTTTAACTATTTTTATTTTAGATTTTAGCCATTGAGGAGAAGATGAAATATCCAAAAGCCTACTTAAGGCCTTTAGGCATTTTAAATATTGGCATGTCAATTGTTTTAAGTCTATATGTTGTTTTGGGTTTTTTTGGATACTGGAAATATGGTGATGGAGCTAAAGGTAGTGTTACGTTGAACATACCACAAGGTGAAATGTAAGTGTAGAATCGTTTATTTTTGAATCAGCCATTTATTTTGAAAAGTACAATTAATGGTTTTATATTACTTCAATAATGTGAAGCGTTTCTTAATCGAATAACGACATATTAGAAAATTGCAAACTTTTTTGAGCAGGGTCACTGGAGCAATATTGCTTACTGCTGTGCAATAACCGAGCGAATCTCGAAAAAGAAGGCTTCTTAACTTTCAATAGAAAAAACTGAAGAACCTAGTTACTTATGTATATAACAAGAATGCTTTTAGTATGAAACACTTTGCAGGGTTTTCTCTTAATGAATCATAACGTTTATTGATCTGAGAAGTTATATACCTAAGGTACGTTCTGACGAATATATTGAGTACCGTGACTACTCTTTACTTAATTTGGATATGCTATGTTCTTGTATTTCGGAATATGACTATTCACCTTTCTATGCTACTAGTAAAGTAAATGATCAGCTTTCGTTGCTTGAATCACTGATATGTAGACTGTTCTCATTTGTTCCAATTTTTAAGTTTAAAGTGGATGAAAGCAAAAAAAATAATTCATGCTATATCGCTCAGAGATATTGCGTATAAAATATTCATGTATCATCGAAATACATATAACTGGAGTATATACTGCAAGTATAGAAATAAAGCTAAAAAAGTCATCCGTAATGTCAAAAAAGGTCATTATTCCAAATCATTTGAAGGTTTAGATACAAAAGAAATGTGGAATCGTTTGAGAAATTCTTGCTCTAGTAATTTAATGCAAAATACTGATAGTATAGATGTTAATCAATTGAATGATTTTTTTTCAAGCACCTTAGACTCAAATTTCGATAATTCATTTGAATTCAACTTAATAATTGAATACTCCGATAGTTTTTCTTTATCTGGCATTGACTTAGCTGAATTGTGCGTAGCATTTTATAAAATCAAATCTAATGCCTGCGGTGCTGATGGAATACCACTGAAATTTTATAAAATCGTTTTCCCATTGATATCTGATCGAATTCTTTATCTTATCAATGGCATCCTAACCACATCAACTTTTCCTACTCAATGGAAGCGTGCAAAAGTAATTCCAATACCAAAAGTAGGAAGCTCTTTTGATATACATAATCTAAGGCCTATTAGTATCATACCAGTACTATCAAAAGTTTGCGAGCATGTTATGATGTCGCAAATAAGTTCCCACATTTCCAGTTTTTCCTTACTGAATGATAAACAAACTGGTTTTCGTAGAAACAGCAGTTCATCTTTGGCGCTCCTAGGAATTACCGAAACAATAAGGGATGAAATTAATAAGAACAATACGTCTATTTTAGTTTCTTTGGACCTATCTAGGGCTTTCGATCATGTTGATAATAAGAAAATGGTACAGAAGCTTAGCACTGAGTTCAGGTTTTCCAGAACAGCATGCTTACTTGTATACTCGTACTTAAGTGACCGTCAACAATTTGTTTCATTAGATGGTAGGCAATCAAATGTGCAAACAGTTAACTCGGGAGTAGCCCAAGGGTCTGTTCTAGCGCCTTTATTTTTTTCAATGTACCTCAATAATTTATTTAGCATAATTGACTCACAAGCTTGTACGGTATATGCATATGCTGACGATATACAGCTTTTATTTCGCCAACACCAATCTCTAAGGGATATGCAGATTGAAGTTAATTGCAAGTTAAACGATGTTAAAATGTGGATGAGGTCAAACAATTTTTTAATAAGCCCAAATAAAACAAGGGTAATGCGATTTGGTCCGCCATCTTCTGAGGAGATTACAGTTTCGATGTGTAATACTGAAATACAATATAATAGTAAAACAAAAATTTTGGGTGTCACATTGGATGATAAACTTAGCTATTCCGATCATATAAATACAGTTGCTTCAAAAGTAAATTTTACTCTGCGGCGGCTATACTCACTTAAAATGTATCTACCGTTTCATGTTAGGTGTAAAGTGGCACATGCGTTGCTAATGTCACGAATTATGTATTGCATGGATGTATTTTCCTGTACCACATCAAGTGGTATTCATAGAATTAAACTCTTGGTAAATAAGATTATAAGATTTGTATTTCAGCTCAGAATCAGAGATCATGTTTCAATGTATGTCCAACGATTTCTAAAGTGTTCTTTCTTTGATTTTCTAAATGTTAAACTTTTGATGAGCTTTTATGCCATTGTTAAAAACTCGAAACCGTCTTTCTTATCTTGCCGTATACGTTTTATACACTCTTCTAGGAATGTGCAAGTCTTTATTCCTAGGATAACTAATTCACTGTTTGAAAGATCTTTTCTTGTAACAACTGCTCGCTATTGGAATAGGTTGCCAAGGGACTTGAGGTCATTTAGTTTCTCGTCAGTAGTTTACCATAAGAAGTTGATAGAATATTTTATTCTATAAATAATAAAATAATATAAATCTAATTGTATCTTATTATAGCAAAAATTAAACTTTTCTTTTTAGTGATCATTGCTGTGTCGGTATTATATTATTTTACTCTTGCAGTTTTCATAACGTATTGTTTTAAATTGGTGCCGTATATAATTTTTATTATAATTTTTTAAATTTATTTCCTAACTTTGTAGAGTTATATTACATATATATTTTGCCATTGTAATATTTTTTTGGCCTTATGACGGCTTTTCTTATTACAAAATTTGAATAAATAAAAAAAAAAAAAAATCTGAAAAAGCAAAGGCTTAATTTTTTTATCTTAGGTGATATGAACCATTAAAATGCACCATGAAACACTATAAAATACATAGTGCTGAGTTTATTTTAATCGTTGGGGTCTTTTGGTAAATTTTTGTTAAACAGCTATTTGAACACATGAATTCTTATTTTATAAATTAAATAAAAAATATTTTTATTAATTTCCACAATAAAATAAAACTTGAATAAAAACATTTATTTTCCAAACAGAAAACAAAAATTGTGAGTTAATAATTATAATATAATTTTTTTAATAAAACTTATAACATAACGATTCCTTAATTATTTTTATATCGATTTATTGAAAAATAAAATAAATAATTATAAGTTGGTTTTCAATTGTATGTGCGGATGTTTGATATCGCTAATTTATTTTAAAAATCTTTTGTTTCTGTCCTACTGATGGCTGTATATTTAACATGTTAATGTAAAACAATTATTTTAAATTAATTACTTTTAATAATTACTTTTATTTACAGTTTAGCACAAGTAACTAAAGTTATATTTGCGGTTACAACATTGATTACCTACGCTGTACAAGGATACGTTACGAACGATATCATCTGGCATAAATATTTATCAAAAAGAGTAAAAGACACGTCAAAACATGTTCTCTTTGAGTTGTTAATACGGGCAGCCATTGTTCTTTGTACATGTGAGTTTTTCACTAAAAATAAAACAAAATAAAACTTAAAGAGTAAAAATTTCATTTTTATCAATCTGGCATTAGGTGTTTTAGAGCCAAATTGCTTGTAAAATTATTAAGTTCTTTATTTAAAAATTTTCAAAAAGTCATAAAAGGTGCTTAATTATTTCCTGAACTCTTAAAATGCTAAAGTTCTGTTTCATTTATTTTTCTAGTTCCAAAAAATCTTATATTTTTATAATTTTGTTCGCTTTAAACATTAAAACTGATACTTAAAAACAAAAACCATATATTTTTCATTACAGTTTGCTGTGCCATTCTCATTCCGGATTTATCACTGTTTCTGTCGTTGGTCGGTTCATTTTGTTTGTCGTTTCTGGGTTTAATATTTCCAGCATTATTACAAACTTGTGTTCTGTACAACATCGGCTATGGACCGTTTAAGCTGTATTTGATCAAAAACTTATTACTGATGGCATTTGGAATCTTTGGAGGAGTGGTTGGAACGTATGTTAGTATTGTTGAAATTGTTGAAGCATACACGAAGTGAAATCCTTTTTTCAAATGATAAATATATTTATAATTTAAGTTAATTGTAAATTATAACTAGAAAAATAAAACTAATGGTAAAACATTATGCATATTTAAACAATGTGAGTAGTGGCCTTAAAAACTTCTTATAAAAACGAAAATTGCGGGATTTTGAAAAACTATTTAAGTGTAAAATAAAATATTTAGGCTTAGGTGCACGTATTTTTTAATGTCATAATTAGTTACAATAAGTAAGAAAAATTATAAATTAATTTTGTGTTAAGTTTTAAAGAAAACAAGAAAAGTTAGACATTAGAAGAATGTGATGAACTATTGTTTTTTCTTAAATAATGCACTTATTTTGTAAAATACTCGTTACTAAGCCTTTGAAAAATTTTGACGAAAAAAGTCACAATAAAAAATAGGAATATGTTTTCGAAGAAATAGATAGCGTTAAGGCATATCAAGAAAAATATCGGTGATTTTGATCACAACAAGCAGCTTATTTTAAATCTGAGATCGCAAAAAAATTTTTCTTTAAATTCAAATAAAAAATTAATAAAGACATTTAGAAATATGTAACGTAATTAAATAAACATTAACAAAATACTTTTTCTATGAATAAAATTTAACTACATTGAAATTTTATTTCTGTAATTTATATTATAAAAGTTAACTACAAATTATTTTAAATGATCTGTGCCTTATTAAGTTTACCTAGTTAATAATAAATTAAAAATAAGTAATAATAGATTTAATTTATAAAAATAGAAAATAATTATTAAGATCTTAATGAAAAATCAAAGTAATAAACTATTTTTTATTGTTTTACTAAAAAATACTTTAAAAAAAACTTTTTATTTTCTGCGTGATAAGTAAAAAAAAAAAATTCGGAAAATATTCTCTTAAGAAAAACGGACATAAATAAAAATCAATAGAAACTAACAACAAGTAAGAATGCTAAGAATCTTAAAAAAAAATTATATTTTTCTTAAAATATTTTTTTTTTGGCCGGCATTTTATATATCTTTGATGAAGATATTTTTTTCAGATGTTTGGTTTTCAGCTTCACTTGCACAATTAGAATAAAAAAGATGATTCAATGGTGTCAATGCTTGTTTTTTTGGGAAAGTGATGTTTTTTTAAACATTGACATTGGCTCTTAATGAGTTAATGGATTAAGTATTTCCTTATAGCTTTAAAATGATACCCATATTAATATTTTAAAAAATTTAAAATTTTCAGAACGCTATAACTCGGAAAATATGGGCGAGCGCCAATTTTTTCACTTGATGTGTTTTTTCTAATTTTTTAACTCTCTATCACACGATATGTTTGTTTTTTTTTTTGGAAATTACTACATTGCCTAAAACGATATGGAAAAATATGAGGCAAGCGTGGTGTTTTGCCCGCTGCCCCGAAGGACGTGGACCAATCTTGCTGATATGCAATAGCAAAGTTTTCGATACTATGCCTGTTCCATTAGCGTATTTAAATTTTCATTAGCTCATCTATGCCCAACTTTTATATACCCTTTTTCCACTTTTTGTAGTGAAGAGTATAACAAAGCGAGAACAATAATAACCAACAAAAACAAAGCATAATTAAATCTGAAAAACGTAAGGACAATTAAGGCGCTCCCCTTTTTAATATATCTCCACTATTTTAATACTTCCTCTTGCACATTATTTTTGAGAGAATGGTCATCATAAATTTTCTGTAGCTCATCTGGGTACGGGGCAAAACTGATTTCGGCTCGATTATAGACTGAACGACATCGCTAAATGGACTTCCCTATGTATAAAAACAAGAATATGTAATGTTTATGGGGTCGAAGAAGAATATTGTAAAAATTACAAACAAAATGGAAATTTTCTATATAAACAGAAACTTTAAAGAATTCTCCTCAGCATTAGGTTACCTTATTTTAATTAATAAAAATAAAAAAGCATAGAATTCTCAAATATCGAGGTAAAAGGTGATTTAGCAAGTCTGTTCCTGCAAAAGGAAAAATAGCCTTACAGATGCGACAGAAATCATTTGCAAAATAAAGTACCACTGTCTTAAGTTTTTTAAGGCCCAATTCTAAGTGAGCCGTCAACTTTTATGATTCCGATATTTTTTCCGTTTCTGTTGACGGACTTCTCATGTTTTCTAATAATTTGCTAAAATAAAAAACTAGTGGAATGGCGTCTGATAACGTAAAAATGACTTTAATTTTATAGCTGCATCAGAAATTTAAATCAAATTATTATCTTTAGTTGTATGTATGTTCAACTTTATATTTTATTAGTTATTGTTGCATATGTCCTGGATAAGACCAAAATGTTTCATTACACATCTTGTTTTGATAGTATTTTTTCTAACATTATTATTATTTAAGAAGACTGGCTTTTACAAACAGTTCGAATAAATAACATAAACGTTTGACTGGTACAACTTCGTTTATGTGGGGTGATCGAGAATTAAAAAATAAGAAAAATAGCATTAAGTAAATAAATTTACGATTGTCCATTTTTCCGAGTTACGGACCCCTGAAATTTTAAAATTTTTTGAAATATCAATATGAATATTACGAGGGCTGCTATATATATCTCTGGCATGGCAACACTGAGTGCTGCCAAGTGCAATCTGACATTTCCATTGGAAAGTTTGTCATTTTTAAGCATAATCGTACTCAAAACGTTTTGACGTACGACCATTATTTGTGTTGTTTGCAGTGACTTGAAAAAATTAATATAGAAAAAAATGGAATTAACTCGTGAACATTTTCGTGCCATCATTTTTCACAACTTTCGACGTGGATTATCACGACAAGAGTGCATTGATGAACTTAAATCTTTGTATGGCGATGAAGCACCATCATATAGCACTGTGGAAAATTAGTATAATGAATTTAATCGTGGCTGAAGCTCGCTCAAAGACGAATTCTGTGAAGGTCGTCCAAAAACGGCTGTTGTGCTAGAGAACATTGATGCCGTGCGTGAACTCATAATGCAAGATCGACATGCGACATACCGAGAGATAGAGACATCCTTGGACATTTCTTTCACCAGCATACATTCGATACTGCATGAACACCTGGCCGTAAAAAAGGTTTGTTCTCGTTGAATCCCGAACAATTTGAAAGTCGCTCAAAAAAAGGCTCGTGTCGATTGGTGCAAAGAAATGTTGCAAAAATACGATTGCGGTGCTTCAAAAGACGTTTATAAGATCGTCACAGTTGACGAATCATGGATCTATGCGTATGAGCCCGAAACGAAACAACAATCGACCGTGTGAGTCTTCAAAGACGAGCAAAATCCAACGAAAGTTGTTCGTGAAAGAAGCACTTCGAAGCAAATAGTCGCCTGTTTCTTCGGCAAAACTGGTCATGTGGCGACTGTTCCGCTTGAGCAGCGTAGGACGGTCACTTCTGAGTGGTACACTACAATTTGTTTGCCTGAAGTCATCGGAAAAATTCGAAAAACCAACAATAGAAGACGAATCATTGTTCACCATGACAATGCGAGCTCTCACACATCGGCTCAAACCAAAGCGTTTTTGACCGGCCAAAACGTCGAACTAATGGGTCATCCGCCGTTCAGCCCTGACTTGGCACCTAATGACTTCTTCTTGTTTCCGCACATCAAGAAAAAAATGCGTGGTCAACGATTTTCGTCGCCAGAAGAAGCTGTTGAAGTGTTCAAAAACCATGTTTTAGAGGTGTCTCAATCGGAGTGGAAAAAGTGCTTCGACAACTGGTTTGAGCGCATGCAAAAGTGTATAAATCATGCTGGAGAATACTTTGAAAAATAATTAAACCATTTTTGATTATAAATATTTGGATTTTCACTATTAGGCCAGAAATGTATAGAGCAGCCCTCGTATTCAAAAGCTTTTGAAGAGATCTTTAAATAAATGCTAGAATTAAAAAAAAAATGTTTAACCCGTTAAGAGCCAGTGACATATTTATGTAAAATTATGTATAGTACTTCATTTTTTTCTTATTTTAGAATTCTCTGTCGCCCTAATATTTGCTTTTTTTATTGAAGTTACTAAATAGATTTACACTAAAACAGATATACAAACATGGCTAAGGGTATAAAAACCGAATATAGCACTCTTATTTGTTTATTATACATTTTTTGTTCTGTCATTAAATCTGTATTTTTATCCATCAAAGGTTTTAATCTTGATATTTTATTTACAACTTTTTAAGCGAATAGTTTCATAATTTAAAAACAATTACAGCTAAGATTTTGAAAAGAATATAATACCTTTTTGGTAAGATTTTCATCCAAAAGGTGCTGATAAGTAAAAAATATGATGGTTAATCTATAGACATGTGTTAAATTTTAGTTTGACCCTCAATATTCAAATTTAACATTAACAGCTTAACAAAATAATAAAAAAATATTTATAAAATGAGCTATAAATATTTCATATCAAATAGTCCAAGTTAACTCATGCTGTGATAGTATAAAATATATCCGGTTACTTACGTATTTCTCTACGTTATTAAAAGTAATCGGTACGAGTTTTCTTTTAACTGTATTTACAATTTGTCTTTCTCTATTCACTGCCAAACGTTTCTTGACATTTAATAATTTTTATTTTTATATTTTCGTATATTTTTTAAAATTTATTAAAAAAATTTATTTTATGTATTAAAAAACAAAATAAAAGCGATTAGAGTAAGTGAAATATTCATTCTGTACAGCATATTGTGATTGTTCTAATAATTTTGATTTGTCTAGTTTTGGTGGAAAGACAAAAGTTGGAGCTGCTAAATTTATACATCATCATATTAATAGGAAAATAACTAAACGTAAGTCATTGTAAAACTACACAAATGAAGTTTTTCTGGGTCAAATATTATCAAAATTATGAGATAAAAATTTTTATTTTTTGTTTTTGCGAATTTTTCTTCTTTAAGTAAAATTTAACAAGATTTCAGAGGGGATAAAGCTTGTTAACATATTTGAATTTTAATCGGCAAACGTTTATTATTATAAGGAAACTTTCATAAATATTTATCTCAATTAGAATCGTATAAAAGTAGATGATGAAAAAAACTATGGTCATTGTAAGGACAAAACAATATTTAAAGTTTATTATAGATAATTTTAAAATAAACTATTTCATATACTTATTAATTTTTTGCGGATGAATTAGCCATTTTGAAAAACATTATTGTGTAAAATCCATTTTTGGAATGTTAAATTTACTTGCAAAATAATTTATCAGAGTTGTGACTTGTATAAATGTAGTTGTGAAAAACACGATAGTTGGTACAAGTTATTTGACAGCTTTGTGAAACAGGCCGTAGTATATTTTATTTTTATTTTTTATATATAAAAAGAAAAGTCGATATTTGTTGAAACTTCTTTATTTCAAAACTGTTTTTTATTTTGAAACTTATGAGAGCTGATTAAACACGCTGATTAACACACTTCCTGAGAATGCAGGATTGGAGTTAATTTTGAATGGCAATAAATAAACGAGCTAAACTAATCACCCCTATTGCGAATGTTATGGATATAAATTGTTTGGGAGCAAACGTGTATTCCCATTACTAACAAATTGGTATCGCGAATTTTTTTGGAGTAAAAAGTCTATTGTGATTATCATGGGAGTAACAATTTCTATTTTGAATTGTTTGTTTTGATTTACAAATAGTTTGCGCGCTTATAAAAGAGAAGTCTATTTTGTGAAGAAAACTTTTAATTTAAAATGAATAGTGTTTGTTTCCGTTTCCTGATTTTGGAAGAAGAAAATCAATCCGCGGAACGATTGCAGCGAAGACATATACGGGGTTAATCAGATCCACTATCTTTAACGGGGACAAGGTAAAAGATTTAAATGTGTTTTTTCTCTAAATCAAATGTTTTTGACAGGTTTCAGGAATATTATAGAATTAACAAAGATGCTTTTAAATTCACGCAGAACGTGTTGGAAGAAAACTTGCCTCCTAGAGGTAAAATTTTCGCGGTACCCACCGTTGTGAAATTTGGTGGAAGGCAGCTATCAAAAGAGGGTGGGCAGACAAATCGATGTCGGCTTAGCACAAGCTACATTTTGTGAAGTGCTAGCAGAAGTTTTAGTGACATTAGAAAAAGTTTTTGTGCCCCCAGTGAATTGTATGGCCATCTCTTGATGAAAACAAAGAGATTTCAAAAGGTTTTTACACAAAATATCCAGGGGTGGAAGGCTGTATAGACGGCACACATGTTAGGATCTTCGCTCCGTAAAAAAACCGGCATTTGTTTTATAATAGAAAAGGTTTCAATAGGCTTAATTAACCATAGTAAGTATCAAATTTGTAGTATTTAGTGGCTGCTGTGGTCAAGGTGATAAGCACGTTGACTAGAAACCTGGTTGGCCTGGGTTCAACCCCTGCGACAACCAAAAAATAAAAATGTGTTTAATGGTATAAATACATATTCAGAATTAACATTAAAACATGCAGCCTCCTTCGTCGGTACTTCTTCATAGCATATTCGCCGGCGAAGTAAAATAACTAATAAAATGGCTATACTTTCACCACCTATTCTTTTCTCTCCTCTATCCCTTTCCTAAAGAATGTAGCATGGTTACACACTAATTAAATAGGCATTGTTGCCTGAAGTGCTACTTAAAAAAAATGTACGATTTGCCGATTTTTTTTGAAAGCTCTTACCAAATGCTGGCTGCGCGGACATATGTAGCTTCCACCAAGCGAGTACTTTGATCTTTATTAATACTCCTTCAATAAAATAACTTTAATAAAGTTGGACATTTAAAAACAAAAATGTACCAACTTACATGTGAACTTCTTGTTCCCAATAACAATTTTTGTGAAATAATTTTGTAAAATATTTGTTGGGAGTAAATAATCACGATGCCATATTTTTTATGTTTGTGAACTCATTCACAAAAAATTTCTATGGGAATATTCAATATAGCAAATCATAAAATTTGGGTGTTTTGTCTTGGGAACGTTCATTCGCGATAGGGGTGAATGTCTACTAAAAACATCTCAAAGTTTTTCTTTCCAATATTCTATTCCTTTTACTACTGTAGGTATTATATCGCTATCATATACGATTAATATTCATAGGCGAATTAAAACGTTTTAATTGATTGAGTACGATTATATGTGTCAGCTGTTCAGGTTTTCTTTTACAGTTATATTAAAAGAAATTAAATCATCATACTGCTGTGTCTAGCCAATTGTGTTAGAAGATATTTCAGCATGAATCATTGCATTTTCAGTGACAATAACGTGCTCTTTAAAATTTATAATTTTGAGATTTGGTTTGGCTTTGTTCTATGAAATATTTTTAAAGTTTTCGCTGGGAATTTCATATGTCACTGCAAATTGATCATCTACAATCAAAAATTTTACAAGAATACTCTACTTAAAAATTAAGCGCCTGTTTTTTTAAAATACTAACCAAACTATATTTAATAAATTTATTTACAATACAAATAATATAGGAAAGAAATATTCAGGCACTTAAGTATATTATCTTTTGTTTTATATATATTTTCGAAATAATTTTCTGAGTATTTTGTTTTTCCAGAGACCTGAATTTAGAAATCTAGTTTTATCATGGATAGAGGAAGGAGAATGTAAGTTAATTTGTTATATTAAATTAAAAGTTATACAATATTACAGCTTGTATTTTTGGAAAAGCGCAATAATTAACACTAATTAAACGCTTGAAGAGACAATAAAATTGACAAAGATTAAGTTTGAATGGTTTGGTAAATAATTTAAATGCAAAAACAAAATTTTTATGTATATAAAAGCAAAACAAAATAAATTTAAAATTTGCAAATCAAACGGCTATTTAGCCCCCTACGTCTACTAGTCATCTTCCAAAGATGATTGCTCCTGTAGAATTTAATGACCAACTTTTATAATTTTACAGAATGCCACCCGCTTAAACCTATATTTTCCAGCAATCTTTTTTTAAAACGAAAAGGAAAAGATGACTGTCGTAAATTAGCCTCACATTGTGGTCTTTTATGGGAGTTCAAGGCAAAGATATATAAATATATATAAAAATAGAAATATCTTTGCTAAAAAAGATTTAAAAGTCACAAATCAATTTCGATACGCTAACTAGCATTTTAAACAGAATGCAGTTTTATACAGAACACATAGAGCTCGTTTTTAAACTAAAGCAGAAATTGATCTACGGATCTTTCTTTGATGGCATCTGTACTGAAAGCGTTAAGAACTTTTACCACGAATTTCAAGATAAAAACCTTTTCAGACGCTAATTAACTGTAAATCTGCAAAGTAAATAGAATAACCTGTTTACAACTCTAATAAAAAGACTTTCGTAATAAAAAGATTTTCAAATATCGAAAGAGTTCTGATACTGCGTAAAGGTAAAGTTCTTAACCTTAAATATTTCTTAAAATACTCTTAACTTATATTTCTTAATATTCTACCTTTTCCTTTAATAAATAATAGTTTTCAATTTTAATATTCCTGTACTTGTTTTAAAACAAAACTCAAGCTTTGTGAAAAGAAAAAAAAAAAACAATATATAATTTGAATCATCTTCAGCACATCATAATTCTTTTTTATACATTTTTAGAACTGCACTCATATCAAAAAGTATAGACAAAATTCCACCAGTATTGCTACACACTGGTGATGATTTCGATCCACATGATTACCGTGATGTTGAAGAACCTATTACGTAAGTAGAAATATAAAGAATTTTTAAATTTTTATCATAAACTTTTTTAATATTTAAAGAAATTGGCAGGCAATGGCAAATTTTCTTAAAGCCAGTATTGGTACGGGTGTACTGGCCATGCCTGTCGCATTTGCGAACGCTGGTTATGTTAACGGTATTATATTGACCATATTTCTTGCATTCATTGCTATCTACTGTTTGCATGTTTTGGTGAGTATTGTAGTATAAGGAAATCATGTCTTAATCAGTATATTGTATGTTTATACAGATCTGTGTATATAAAATTTTTATTTATATATTTAAATTCATCTTAAAAACTAAAGAGTGTGCAGTATTTATAACTCCACTTGAAATTTCTCTGTACGCTTAGAACGTTCGATCAATAATTATAGCGCTAGATGTCCGAAAATTAAAAAAAAAAAAAATAGGAACCAAAGTAAAGCAACACCAAAAAAAACCCCTTCAACAAAATCGACTACAGAACAGACATATAATGCTTGTTTTGTTGAAATTTCAATTGTTTGTTAATAACGATTGAAAAGATAAGTTCACATAAATTAAATAACATAACCTTTACACATACTTTAATTAAATATTTTATAATTGCTGTCGTATAGCATACTAGCTTTGCCTGGTAAGTTTCGCTACCCCAATATGAATAATCGTACTACATCCACACTTCTGATCCAGCCAGTTTTTCACTTCTGATCCAGCCGTTATAAAAATTGTAATACTCTGCCTTTTATAGATTTTTTTTTAGTTATTTTTTTTTTAATTTTAGTCCCAGCCAGGGGTTGAACCAGTGTTCTTCATAATTCAATTAAAATTTTACTTTTTCGGCTTTGGTTCATTTTTAATTTAACTTTTATTAAGAAAAATTATTTTTCAAATGTACGCGGACGTTTTCCAAAGAAAACAAGAAAAATTAGACGCTGGCAGAATGTAATGCTGCATTTTCAGGACCGCCAAATCCATCTTCAGCATTCTTTGCATCCAACACCTTGAAGTGCGTATACTGTAAATATCATCCATTTAACCAACTAATCAATATTAATTTGGTTGGACGAAATTCACACACAACTCAAAGCATTTTTTGTTGTCTTCTCTACAACACGTCTTAATAAAAGGTAAATTAAAAATGAACCAAAACCGAAAAAGTAAAATTTTAATTGATTTATGAATAATTTTTTAGTTTGTATGGAAGGTACTGCTCCCACTGTTCCAATTCAGTCTATGTATATTGAACTTATGGTTCTCTTGTACCAGAGAGCCAAGAAAAAAAGTTTAAATTAACACACAAAATGAAACAAAACACTTCTAGTCACAAAATTATTAACTATATTATTTTATTGATAATATATTTATAGTTATTGTAGATATAATAAACACTTTCTGTAAATTTTAAGTCTCAGTCTAAAACGGTCTGAAAAGTAATGCTATATAAATCAAATAACACCAACTTTGGTTACACTCTTATATGGACACATTTTTATTTTAAATTTTGATTACTTATAATTTTCATATATAACGTATGCAGAAGTAAACATTTTTTTTTTGAAGTGTGCAACTATAACGAATCAAAAGATACGTCATCTATGGAGACACCCTTAATTTATATATCCTTCACCATAGATTTGTAATTTCTACAATAACCATGTTTGACGCCATGAAATTCTGAGTTCTTATGCATAACGAAGACGGTTGAGCAATGTCTGTCTGTCCGTCCATGTTAGTATTGAAATCAGATTTGCCAAGGCATTAGATGAGTTAGAGAAAATTTCAATACGCTAATTGATCAGGCATAGTTTCGAAACTTTTGCTATCAGCAAGATTTATCCATAACCTTCGAGGCAGCGAGCAAATTACCACGGCTTTCTCTAATTTTCTGCAGGTGGTTGTTTATTCTAAAAAATTGTATTTTTTTTACCTGATACAACAACCTTTTCACTTTCTAAGTTGGAACAACAACCCTACGAAAAGTTACAAGTTGCGATTTTTTTTGAACAGAGACACCTTATGGTAGAAAAAAAATTCTTATGCCGATTTTTATTTAAACTATTGAATAAAAATCGCAGTATGGTACATGTTATCATATATTTATGGCGAAAGGAGTTTAATATTTCGCATAGCAGAATAAAGCACTTTTACTTGTTTTCTTATATTTTTTCACCAAATAAAGAGGTGTTTCCAGTTAAATCAATATTTGCTTAAATTTTATTTTCCCCCCAATTTTTATTCAAGATATAAGAGAAGCCATAAAAGTAAGTTTGATTAAACTGATTTTTCTTAAAAATAATAACATTCTAATGGAAATTGCTTGAAAAGAAAAATAAGATATATGAATTAAAGAATTTTTGGTATACAACTTAAACAATTCTTTTAATAATATAATATATTTGATAATATAATATTTAAGTGTTGTTTCCTTAGATTCGTTCCATATACGAGCTGTGTAAACGAAATCGTGTGCCATACTTAACATACTCACAAGCGATGAAAATAGGTTTGGAAGATGGGCCACCATGTTTAAATTGTATTGTACCAATTGCAACGTAAGTATAACCTTATATTTACTATTACTAGCTCTAGCACTCTAGGCTATCGCAATTTACTTCTAATTAAAAAAAAAATATATATATATAAAAAAACACTTAATACTCGACCAACGGCTGAATGTTAAAATCTGAAAAAAATTTAAAACGTACCTTATAGGTGAGAAAATATGTTGACCGCCAAAAGGCGGACCTGCCTGGTAACGTAATAAAAAAAATTTTAATTAAGGGATGATTATACTTGAAATTTTATTTAGTTTTTTATTGTTTTGTGTGATAAATTTGAAAACATTTTTTATTGTTTGATAAGCATAGATTTAATTTACACTTAGTACAATACATTTGTGTTTCGGACTTACATCCCTGTAGTTTGCATACTTTTTTACCACTGCGATCCAAAATGTCAGGCATATGTCCAACTCCGTCAAAACGAATGTCATCGGGTGGACCGTATGATTTCTTGGGTTTTTGAGTTTGTGGGCTTCTGCTCTGAGGTCTACCAACAGCTCTTTTGGCGTTAACGTCCTCATACCGACAAAGTACATCAGCCACCTCAATACGAAAATCCGGTAATTTTTTATGAGTAACACCTTTACAGTCAATTCCATGAATACGCTGGAAAAGGAGGTATAAATTCACTAACGACATATCAATTAGGTGATAAAATAAGCGCAAAGTCCATTTCTTTGTTTTCATTCTGATGTGATAGCGACCAAGTAAACTGTCCATCAAATCAACACCACCCATATGGCGGTTATATTCTTTAATTATATTAGGACAGTCTACATCGACGTAGGATTTATTTTTGCGATCATAACGGCGTATTTTTAAAGGTTGTGAATTGCTGTTTAGTGTTTTAAAAGGCTTAATTCCAGCATACGTGGATACCAATCGTACATATTTTGTATCCTTCCATTGAACACAAGATATGTCTACTCCAAAGACATGGCCAACAAACTCTTCTGAGTATTCACGTTCCTTATCTTTTAATTCCACTTCTTTTGTCAGCTTGCAGTTGGGTATTCTGTTAGATCGGATGGTTCCTAATGCATAAATTCCTCTGCTCCGTAAATAAACAAGAAGTGGCAGTGAGGTATAAAAATTATCAAAGTACAAGATATGATTTTTGAAATTTGGAATTGTTTTTGACAATCTTATGACCACAATGGCTGTTGCTCCTAAGTCAGGGGTGTCAGGTATTACTTCATTATCGCCAGCTCCTTTGTATACTTCAAATCTGTACGAAAAGCCATCCGAGTCACAAAGGACAAAAAGTTTCATACCATATTTGTGGGGTTTTGCGGGCATATATTGCCGAAATTTTGTCAACATTTTTGTTGAACACATTTGTTCATCAATGCATAGCCGAGGTTTTTTTGGAACAGCATCAAATTGCATATTAAGTCTGTCAATAATTGGGCGAATTTTGTACAGCTCATCATATCCTGCTTCCTGTGGTTTTTCATTTTTGTGGTGTCATTAAAGTGGAGGTATTTTCTGATTGAATAAAATTGTTTGGAAGTCATTGCGTTTCTAATTGGCTCGAAGGAATGTTTGGACCAGTAACTCTCAACATTAGGATACCGGTACACAAATATATAAATCAAAATTCCAATATATTTTTTTAAATCACACGTCGATAGACTAAAATTTGTGAAAACATCTTGTTGTTTTGCATACAGATTACAATTTCATTCAGCAAGTCATCGTTGAAAAAATACGTAAAGCATTTGAATGGTGTGGTTATTTCCTTGAATTGTTGCGGCAATTCCTTGTCTCCTTGAAAAACTACATCGTTTTTTTCAAGTTCAAGAATTTTTTTTTCCATAAAATCTTTTTGAACTCTATGTTTTGGAGAGAAATATCTTTTACATTTCCGCTAAACCCCCCCGAATTGGACACTACCGCATTTTCACCAGCTTCAACTTCTGGTAGAGGAGATCTTGCCCTCTTTTTTTTTGTCTTCCCAGTTTTTGATGGTAAAGACTCTTCATAATGCTCGTTGTTGTTGTTTACTTCTGGCAGATAATTTTCTGAGTTTTCACAGACATTTATGATTTCAGAAAGAATATCGTTGTTGTCTGCAATTTCACACTCTTCGTCTAACGTGGCAAAATCTACGTTTGGAAGTTGAAAGTCTGGGTCTTCCAAATCATCATCGTCGTCAAAGTCAAAATCATCTTCTGAATCCGCGCCATCCACTGATTCAGCCATGAGTGCTTCAATTTCTTCATCAGTTAATTTTGAAAAATTAAAATTTTTTCTTTGCGACATCTTTAAACAGTTAATTCTTTCCTAGAATGTTTAAAACTGAAAAATATTTTAAGAAATATGAAACGAAAAAACGCTGTGAAACAGAGCAATGTATATGCAAAAGTAGTTTGTAACCGGCAAGTCCGCCTTTAGACGGTGTCTAATTTTCACCGGCTAAAAGCTAAGTTTTGCTAAAAACCTGATATTAAAAACACTTAACACAAAAGAATATATATTTACCTGTATGATAATAATTTTTTTACGCGCAGATTATGAATTAACAGGATTTTACACTTTTTTTCAAAATTGCACTTTATACACAAATAATTATTTTCTACACTTTGTCAAAAAAATGACTTTGGCACTCAACAATTTACAGTCAAATGACAAATGCTTGCCACTACTGATCTCAATAAGAGAATTGTTTGTTTCTCTGCTGATATTTACCGTTAGATCAGAGCTTTAAAAAAATAGAGCTGCATAGCAACGTATTTATTATGCAACGTCTAAAGGCAGGCTCGCCGGCTAGAGGGTTAATACTCGACCAACGGCTGAGTCATTCTTAGCATGTGTTTGGAACAAGAAATTTTTTACCAAATATCTTTAAGGTCTTAACTAACTGGAATAAATGAATTCTTTTGTTTTTATTGCTCCTTAGATGTGGCTTCGTCCATATTTCATACTTTCTATTCTTCATTTTTATATAGTAAACGTCTTTGTTTTAAGGAAAATTTTTTTAATTTTGTGCTGTTTCTGTATTACAGGCGATCAACTCGTCTGAAAAATTTTTATGGAAATAACTCAAAAAACTGAGTGCTTTTCAAAAGTTCTATAATTAAATCAAGGCGAATTAATTTTACCAGGTGGCATCGTTGCGGCAGCTGAGAATTTTTTGTTTAGTTTTGTAATGTGTAGAATAGCTGTCAAAAGTGAATCATTTTATATAACAAAATTTCTTTTTTTATTTTTCTTTAAAAAAGAATGGTAAGAAGAGTTTTAAATCAATTAAAAAACGAATCTTAGTAAAAACGTTCTTGAAAAGGGTAAGAAAAAAGTGTAGTAATTATGTGTGTTCCAAAGTTTATCATACACTTAAGCGCCTGTTTTTATTTTTATTGTTGTATTGTTGTAGCCGCGCTGCCACCTTATGTGAATTCGTCTTGAATTAAATGTTGAGTCTATATTGATTACTGCTTTCGAAAAAACACAAATACAAAATTTATGTGCATATACATCCATTCAACTTGTGTTGAAAATGTAAAAAGAAATAACTCAAAAAACTGAGTGCGTTTTATACAAATTCAATTCAATTTAAATTAGTAGAGGTGCAAAAGAAAATCAAAATTTGTAATTTCGGTTTAAATTTTTATAAGACCTTTTTGTAACCTTTTATTTATATTGTTACGTTTTCCCTTTTGAAAAACGTTGGGGTTCTAAAATTACAAATACCAGTACGATGTTTTTATTTCACTTTACTGTGGCATATAATAAATTCTTTATTTCCTACTCAGTAGCTCTGGCTGGCTGTACTTTTTCACCCTAAGGTCTGGTCTTTTGCTTACTAAACTGCTTTTTGCTAAACGCAGCCATCGACACTGCACTACGTGTTACATAGGCGGGATAAAAACTACTCGAGTTCTTTTTTTGCAGTAGCTAACTATGATCATCCCTACCACTTAGGCCAGTGATTTTTATTCAACCTTGTCACATCTGACATACACTGTTATTATGTTGTTGCTTCCTTACTCTAACAGCTAGAGGCCTTTCTTTTATTCGTACAATAATTGTCTGCTCGTTTATAATGTAGCTCCAAAGGCTTGTATTATTGTTTCACATTTAATTTCGTTTATACTGTAGAATTCTTGCTTTTCTCTTGCACGCTTGTGCGATCGTAACAATATTTTGGATCCTAAAAGATGGAAATTTTTAAATCTCCTCCTGCTGATGCCTGGCAAGAGGTATCGTAAAATTTGCATTATAAACCAGGACTGAAGGGGATCTATAGCCAAGAAAGATGTTCAGTGAAATATAAATAATATAAATCTTTCTTTTGTTATGAGGCTGTGGGTTACAATAAAACTCAGGAGCGTTGGAGGGGTCGACAGACACTAAATACAAGTGACGCCAGAAAGTCAACCCTTTTTTAGATTTGCTTTGCGTTGTTATTTTGATATGTTTAAAAGACTATTAGAAGAGGTGATGGCTAAAGGGTGTGTCCAGTGAAGAAGGCAACGGAAGATGATCCCAAGGTCTACGTCTGGTGCATCCAAGAGGTGACTAATAAGCCCGAGGGCATGCCAATAGACCTCGTTCAAAGTAACTTCTCGTATCTTATATCCTTCCCATGTAAGCAAAGAAAACAAAACTTTTATAGGATCATACACACATAAAGTAGATGGCCAATGCTGCTAGTGTTCTCTTATTTTATTTCTTAAGTTAATAAAATAATAATAATAATAATTTGAATTTCTTTTTGCTAATTGATTTTCTTTTTTATTTTTAGTCCCTTCATTGATGGCTTTCTGGCTTTTTATCATTTTGGCATTTGCTGCGTGTACTTAGTTTTCATCTCTCAGACCAATAAACAAATTGCAGATGTGTATATTGTCGAATTAGATGTTCGCATTCATATGTGTCTTATGCTGTTGCCATTATTTCTAATTTTCAGTATTAGAAACTTAGGAATTTTGGCTTTCTTTAGCTTCTTTGCAAATATCTTGCTTATTGTGGGTATGTATTAAAAGAGTTCAATTGCGTATTTTATTTATACTATTTGCTCTCGTAGGCTTTGGCGTTATTTTGTTTTACATATTTCAAGACATGCCTTCTTTGTCGGAACGCAAAACTTTTCAGGATATACGCAGGTTGCCACTTTTCTTTGGTACTGTTTTGTTTTCACTGGAAGCTGTTGGTGTGGTAAGTAAATTCTTAAAGCCCATTTTACACTTTAAGGTCTGTTCTGTAAATCACTTTTTGTGAAAGTAATTTTAAATCACGCAAAATGTGTTCTGCGTATAAAATATACTAAAATGACGTGATTTAATTTTTTTCTAATTATTTCGGCTACAATATAATGATATTGATTACTTATGTTGTAGATGATATGTCTTCTATCTTATTTCAAACATAAAAAAAGAATTTATTTATAAATTCTTCAAGACAGTGCTTGTTTTAGAAAAAAATATTTTGCTTATTTAACAATACTCGTGATTTCTATTTTCTTTTGCAGTTAGTTTGTTTTTTAGAAGATAATTCAAATTTAGCCAAATTGACATGGTCTTTAAAAAGCATGTAAGATTAATCTAGTTTATGCTTATGTTCCTTTTTTAAAAACTGGCTGCATATTTGGTTTAATCGGCGAGTGCTTTTAATGTGATCATATCGTTAACATTATTTACTGGCGGAACAAATCCAATAAATCTATATATAAATAGTCAATAATTGTGTTATTTTGGCAACTTTCTAAATTTTTTGCATAAATATTAATTTTCTTACTTTACAAATTTTTATTTGACGTCGAGTTTTAAGCGCTTCAATCAGCTCCAACATGCTTCAGGCATTTTGAATTTCTTGATTTTCCATCAGTATTTTAATAACGCATTTAAAAAAGTAAGCAAATAAAACACATCAAAAATATCAGTTGTTTTCTTGTGTTTTCAAATATTTAAAAACCAGGCCGAAAAATTGAAAATGGCATAATTTTCAGAACAGCACTTAATTGTTGGAGTGATTTTAAAACAATTCGTACTTTAAAATCGCGCGATTTTCAGAACAGTTCTGATACTCTTCAAAAATTTTCTGGATTATTTTGAATTTTGCTCATTAAGTAGTTTTATAAATTCAAACATATTTGCTAAAAATTGAATCCAATTTAAAAAAAAAAACATCATCTATTTAACCAACTAATTTTGAAAAATAGGATACGAAGAATATTCATATCAATATTAATTTAGTTAGATGAAATCGACACATAAACCAAAGTATTTCTTCACTGTTCTCTTTGTAACTTGTCTTGTACATTTGTTTTTGAAATCGTATCAGCCATCGGATGATCACGAATACAATTTTTATTTTTTGTCATTCTTACTTGTTTTACTCACAACGTTATATCGTTATCACAACGTTTCAGTATCATGTTGATTGTTATGAGTAAAGCATGAGAACAGTGAAGAAATACTTAGTTTATGTATCGACTTCGTCTAACCAAAATAATATTGATATGAATATTCTTATTTTCAAAATTAGTTGGTTGAATAAATGATGTTTACAATGTACAAAAGCTAAGGTAGGTAGATGCGAAGAATGCTGAAGAAGGGTGTAGCGATCCAGAAAAGCTGCATTTAATTCTGCTGGTGTCTAATTTTCTTGTTTTCTTTGGAAAACCTCCGCGTACATGTGTAAATTAATTTTCCTTCTAAAAAGAGGTTTTTAGAGGCTGCTGTGGTCGAAGTGGTAAACACGTTGGCTACAAACCTGGTTGACCAGGGTTCAACCCCTGCGGCAACCAAAAATTAAAAAAAATGTTTTTTTCTTTTTAATGGTATAAATACATATTCAGAATTAATATTAAACATGCAGCGTCCTTCGTCGGTACTTTTTAATAGCATATTCGCCGGCGAAGTAAAATAACTAATAAAATGGCTATATATATATCTTTCTCTTTTCACCACCTGCTTATCTCTCATCTATCCCTTTCCTAAAGAATGTAGTACGGTTACAAAAATAACTAAATAGGCATTATTGCCTGAAGTGCTACTTCTCTTAAAAAAAAGTGAACTCAAGCCCAGAATAATTTTAAATCGATCATGTATATTCTTAAATAATCAGACAAAAATGAAGAAATGCTAAGCGATAAAAAAATTTGTAGGTGCTAAGTACCCGAATTTGAGACCACGTATCGCCATCCCTGGATAGTATCCAGCTTTGAAACTTAAGCTAAAATACTCCTTTGTTATGCTAATATGGCTTAGTTATTTATAAAATATTTTGATTCTGCCTCACTGTGCATTGCATTTTGTTTCTACTCAGTCAGACTTCAAACAATATAAAATTTAAAAGTTGAAAAACAACCCTAATAAAACGAACAAATCAATTTACAATCCTGTGCACATTAGATTGCAAATGATATACTTCTCTCTCTTGGTTCCTTGAATGTCAGCTGTGTGTTTGCAATCAAGTGTTGCATAATAAGATTAAATATAAACTATTAGTTTCCTGTTCCTATTACTTACCATTTACATAACATTTGGTCTTGCTCTTTTTCATAATTCTGAATCCTATGTGGCGAATCTCTAAAGATTATTATTAGAGTGTAAAACGGGCGTAAGTGACTAAATGCTTAAGAAAAATTTAATTTTTTTTGATAAGTCTAGATTTTAGTAAATGATTACATCAGCAAAAGCACCATTTTTTATCGATTTAGTTTTTTATTTTTTTTTTTTTAATTAATCAGCAAAGTGGTTTAAAGAGTTTTGAAAAGATTTTATTTGGCGTAGTATAGGCATAAAAGAAATATTAATGCATCAAGTACCCTTCTTATTTTTAAAAGAATAGTAAAAGTCTTAAATGCGAAAACGTAATATTTTTAATTTAAATTTTTTATTTCGTTCTTTTATTTTCTATGTCGATTTTACAAATAATACTGATTTTTTTTTATATTTTGAACTCATATTTCTTCAGATTTTATCCATTGAGGAGAGGATGCTATTTCCAAAAGACTTTCTAAAGCCTTTAGGCATTTTAAATATGGGCATGGTAGTTATTGGAAGTCTGTACATTCTTTTGGGTTTCTTCGGATATTGGAAATATGGTGAGGACGCTTTGGGCAGTGTAACGTTGAATATACCACAAGATGAAATGTAAGTAAAGAACTGTTTGTTTTTAATTTAGACTCAAAAATCGCATCTTAAATCGCTCTAAACACTGCACAGTGGGGCAGAATCAAAATATTTTGGAAATAATTCAGCCATTTGAAAACGGCTAGGCCGATTGATTCAAAATTTGGCACGAGCATAGTAGAGGAGTACTTGAGCTTAAGTTTTGAAGGTGGTTACCCTCCACTTTCCAGGGATGGCGCTATGTGGTCTCAAAGTTGGACACCTCGCTCCTGAAAATTTTTCTAACGCTTGGCATTTCTTCAATTTTTGTCTGATTTTTAAATATTTTACATGGTCTTAAAGCTCTCGTAAATACCTACAAAACGGTTCTTTAAACTGCATGTTTATGTTTAAAAATGAACGAGTTATAAGCATTTTAAAATTAAAATTTTTGATTTTTTCCATACCCTGGTCCAGTTTTTTCGAAATATTGCGTACAATTTGCAGCAAATTTGTTTGAGATTTTTACCGTAGATAGCAAACAAAATTTAAGATTTTCTAAAAAAAATTTGAAAGTAATATCTTTTCTGGCTTAAAAATTATACGATTTTCAATTTAAAAAATCCAAAATTATTGCATTTTTGTGTATTTTAGCCTAAAATGGGACACTAATCTAATTTTTTAGATAGAAAAAAATTTTCTTAAGGAATATATAAAAATTTTTTATTTTTATTAAAGCTAACTATATGTGTGTACGTTTAAACCAAATTTCGTATAAAACTGATCATTCTTGTAGAAGATGTAAGTCTTTCAACTTGACCTATTTTACATCGAAATTTTGATTTTACCCCATATTTTCTAAAATCCCAAAGCTGGGATCGGAAAAAGATGAATACTATAAAAAAGCTATATATACTCCAAATTGTTTCAAAAAGTATTTCGTGAGCCCTAGTCCATATGTGGACTTTATGGGCAAAAGAGTAAAAAATTCCAATTTTGGGATTTTTCGTCTTTATTTTGGGAATTATGGGATTTCCTTTAGCTTAATGTTGCAGATTTTTTTACCGTTTGATTTTAGTTAACAAACTACATATGCACAGAAAATTTTATCTGATTTGCTTAATTAATAAAAGTTTTATAACATATTTAATATTTTTACTTTTCTCAAATTGGACCGTTTTTACCATAATTTTTCGAAATTTTCGGAGCTCAGCAACGAATATTAAAATTTTGTTCCATTTTTTTATTTTTTTTATGCATGTGAATAAAGATGATGCAATTTCCTATTAAATAAAAAAAGATTCACCTCAATATCATTCTTACGTGCAAAACTATGCGTTCTTAAATATGAGTGTTTCAATATGTATCTCACTTTTATACATTTATGTTACGGAAGTAAAAATTTTCATGCCTGTGTAAAAAATTGTGTAAAAAAACAATTATACCTGAATAGAGGATAACCAAGAGGCATATCTTAAATTAATAATCATTATAAAAAACATCAGATAAAAAATAAAATTTTCTGTTAATTTTTATTTACGAAAAGTCGTTAAAAGTATTTTTTATTTCCTTAAAATTATTATTTATTTTCTATAAAATAATCTGTGATATCATTATGCATGTCTAAAAGATAAAGTAAATCCTTTAATTCTGTTTTGTTAGAAGGTGAAGAAGCCTCATAATTAATCCAACGTTTTCTCATTGATGAGAGTACAGGATCAGAAGATAACAATAGGCTATAGAAAATGCCTAGAACATTTTCGAGAACTGAATATTTGAATGTACTTGAAATCGCAGTTTCTTGCTTCTTGGGCTTCTTCTGTTAATTCCCCAAGAGGAAGAATATTCGATTCTATAATTGTTTTACCATGACATAATATTTTATGTACTGTGGGCGTCATATCCCTCCATGGATATAGGGAAACGAGTAGCTGAGATATTTTTGCTGTATATTCTCCAAATCGAAAAGAATTAATTTGAGTTTTGCTATTGATTGCCATTAGAACTACGTTAACCATTCTAAGCAACTCTTTGTCAATTCCAGTTATGTTTGAAGTAGTTTCAAAATCCCCAAAAAATTTTCTTGCAGTATTTCCGTCGTTAGTGTTTCCTCCACTACGAAGAGGCTTATCAATTATTAACCCCGTTTGTACTCTAAACTCTTCTTGGATTCTACTTTTCTCAGAATGCTCTTAGAGCTTTTAGTTCATCATTTTTTTGTTTTTTTTTTTGTTATTAAATTTTCTGTCGTACTTCTGTATTTTAAGTCGTATGCAATATGCAGAAAATGCTCCAAAAATCTTATTCTAGCATGAATCCCCCCTTCATTCCGAAAGATAGAACTTCTTCGTTGACTACGTTGGTTTTTTTTTTTATCTGAGAATTCTGACTTCTTCTGATCACATATGGAACATTTCCAATAAGAAGATGTGTTAGTTATAGCGTTACTAACTTTTCCATCAATCATTGTTAAGCTAAGTTGAAAGGATATGTTAACACAGTATTCTTTTATTTTTATTGATATTGGTTCCAATGATCTTATTTCGTCTTTGATATGCTCGACTAATTTTTTTGTCGTAGTATTTGATTCCTTTACATACTCAAAACAAATAGGCCTACAAAAATTTTTGGATCCATATATCTTCAAAAGTGTTTGCACGTACTGATGAAGATGCAACCAGTGAGTATGAACGAATTCTTAGTGGTACTAAGGATGCCATGAATATGCTCTTAAAATCTATTGTATGTTTTTGTTTGTACTCAGGAAGGGCTGATATTCCATTACATCCCCACTTACACATTAGTACTACATCGCAGTTTTTAACCTTTTCTAGTTGGTCAGTAGAAAAATCTGAAATAATCCGTGACGCCGCATTTTCTAGCAAAGAAGATAGTCCAATAGAAGCTTTCGTTTCATCAACTGTTATTGGAGATGGCATAATCGCTTTCTTTTTTTTCTTGAATAGACTTATATGATGGTAATATTGCATGTCCTTTCTCAAGTAAAGCTTTTCTCAAAATTTGGTACTTATTTCGGCTTATTTTCATTTCCAACATCAGAGCAATAGCTTCTTCCTTCGTAAAATTTGACTGCGATGTCGGAGTAGGTATGCTGTTAACAATTCGTTTCAACCGTTTTGGAGATGCGCTGGGAAGAATATTGGCGATGTGCACTGCCTCGGAAGGCTGATTTTCTTTTTTTAGCAATTCTTTGAACGTATCGCAAACTTCATCTTTTGAAACTGAAGAAAGTTTTTCGGTTAACCTTTTTTGCTTAGACTTCGAACATAAGTCATCATAAGATTTGCAGGGAGCTCCACACAATGCGATGTAGGTTGAGAATTTCGCAACAGTATCCATCCAAGTAAGATACTTTACTTTAAACTTATTTTTGTCTCCGCGAATTGATTTCATTTTTTTATTAAATAATTTTAAAAATTTTTCCAGTTTTACAGTACCAATGACATCAACTCTGCAGTTGTATGTAGCCTTAATAAATTTTTTCATGGCCTTAATTCTATCAAGTCCTTTTGTAGCATCAGTCCGCAAAAAAGAACACAATGTCTCAAACTTCAATGTGATCGGAATGATGTTTTTTTTTTAAATATGATATCTATTGTATTTATGCAAATATTTATATGCGTGTTCAGGTCATCGAACAGTTGGGTACCTAAAGAAGCAAATCAGCTAGCTAAAAATCAAAAAAGACACTTAGGTAAGACATAATTAGTCATAGGTCATCCTAAAACGAACACCTGCACCATTATTTTTAACCCTTACATTTTTAACCCTTTTTTCAGGTATAATTGTTTTTTTACACAATTTTTTACACAGGCATGAAAATGTTTACTTCCGTAACATAAATTTATAAAAGTGAGATACATATTGAAACACTCATATTTGAGAACGCATAGTTTTGCACGTAAGAATGATATTGAGGTGAATCTTTATTATTTAATAGGAAATTGCGTCACATGCATAAAAAAAATAAAAAAATGGAACAAAATTTTAATATTCGTTGCTGAGCTCCGAAATTTTCGAAAAATTATGGTAAAAACGGTCCAATTTGAAAAAAGTAAAAATATTAAATATGTTATAAAACTTTTATTAATTAAGCAAATCAGATAAAATTTTCTGTGCATATGTAGTTTGTTAACTAAAATCAAACGGTAAAAAAATCTGCAACATTAAGCTAAAGGAAATCCCATAATTCCCAAAATAAAGACGAAAAATCCCAAAATTGGAATTTTTTACTTTTTTGCCCATAAAGTCCACATATGGACTAGGGCTCACGAAATACTTTTTGAAACGATTTGGAGTATATATAGCTTTTTTATAGTATTCTTCTTTTTCCGATCCCAGCTTTGGGATTTTAGAAAATATGGGGTAAATTCAAAATTTCGATGTAAAATAGGTCAAGTTGAAAGACTTACATCTTCTACAAGAATGATCAGTTTTATACGAAATTTGGTTTAAACGTACACACATATAGTTAGCTTTAATAAAAATAAAAAAATTTTATATATTCCTTAAGAAAATTTTTTTCTATCTAAAAAATTAGATTAGTGTCCCATTTTAGGCTAAAATACACAAAAATGCAATAATTTTGGATTTTTAAAATTGAAAATCGTATAATTTTTAAGCCAGAAAAGATATTACTTTCAAATTTTTTTCAGAAAATCTTAAATTTTGTTTGCTATCTACGATAAAAAACTCAAACACATTTGCTGCAAATTGTACCAAATATTTCGAAAAAACTGGACCAGGGTATGGAAAATATCAAAAATTTTAATTTTAAAATGCTTATAACTCGATCATTTTTAAACATAAACATGCAGTTTAAAGAACCGTTTTGTAGGTATTTGCGAGAGCTTTAAGACCATGTAAAATATTTAAAAATCAGACAAAAATTGAAGAAATGCCAAGCGTTAAAAAAATTTTTAGGAGCGAGGTGTCCAACTTTGAGACCACATAGCGCCATCCCTGGAAAGTGGAGGGTAACCACCTTCAAAACTTAAGCTCAAGTACTCCTCTACTATGCTCGTGCCAAATTTTGAATCAATCGGCTCAGCCGTTTTCAAATGGCTGAATTATTTCCAAAATATTTTGATTCTGTCCCACTGTGCACTGTCAAAATATTTCTTAATTGGCGTAACAATTATGTAGATATATTAATAATTTTATTGTTTTCGTACCGCTTTTAAGTTCTGATAGCTATAAGCTATATTAAGAAAAGAAAACATTCATTGAGTTATTATAAATTGCAATGTTTGATAATATAACAAATGAATTAATTAATTCGTCTTAACTTTACTTTTTTTTCTAATTTTTTTTGGAAAATTTTTGCATATATTTGTAAAAAAATTGCTCTTTTTTTAACAAAAGACTTTTAGAAATATAAGAATTAACTCAAGTCAGAATCAATTTCAATTCTTTAATAACATTCACAGTTCAACTACAAAAAAATTAGGTTAAAGAAGTGCGAGTGCTATATTCGGCTATGCCGAATCTTTTATACCCTTACACTATATATTTCAATCTAGTTTAGTGTAGAAACTTTCATCAAAAATAAATATTGGTGTAACAGAGAATTAACATATAAGGAAAAAAATTAAGAACAATATGTGTATTATTTTCCATAAAAATGTCATCGGTTCTTAATGGGTTGCGTAAAAATTTTAGTATTTTTTAATTCATATTAATTCCATATATTTGTTTTTTTTTTGAGCGATTAGAGTTACTTCATTGTTCCAAATAATATGCAAAAATTAGAGGCAGGCATGGTGGCCGCTGCCTCGAAAGACATGGGCCGATCTTGCTGATTTTCAATAACAAAATTTTCGAAAATGCCTGATTTATTCGCCAAGTTAAAATTTTTTCTAGCTAATCTAGTTCCTTGGCAAAGTTGGTTTTAACAATAAGACGGTCATCGCTTAATCGACTTCGCTATGCAGAAAGACTCTAAATAAATATACTTTATGGAGTCGGAAATAGATATTGGAGAAATTACAAGCAGAATGGCAAACTTAGATATACTCTTGATGAAGGGTATAAAAACGCAAATCACAGCGTATGTACACTCATGCTTAACTCATAAAAATCAATATGAAATACTGAAACAGCATTGTGAGAAAACAAGAATGATTAAAAATAAAAATTGCATGCAAAGCAAAAGACGAGTAACGGAGAGAACAGTGAAGAAATACTTTAGTTTGATGTAAACTTCGTCTAACCAAATTAATAATGATATTAATACTCCTTGTATTCTCATTTACAAAGGTAGTTGGTTAAATAGATCGTGTTTACATTCCACAAAACCTTAGGTAGATAGATTAGAGACATAGCAATCCAAATCTTAACATAGACAGACTTTCTTCACGTATTTGTTTCAAAAGTTTTATAACATAAACTAATTCACATCTATTCTGTTTCTAGTATGGCACAAGCAACAAAAGTTCTATTTTCCTTTACCATATGGATTTCATATGCTGTACAAGGATTCGTCACAAACGATATCATCTGGCATAAGTATTTATCGAAACAAGAAGAAGACACTTCAAAGCATTTTTTATTTGAGATGCTAACAAGGGCTTTCATTGTTCTCGGCACACGTAAGTTATTCATAAAAAATTATAAAAAATTCAGAAAACTAATATATAGATTTAAAAAAAACAACAAGAGTGCTATTTTCGGCTATGCCGAACATTAAATACCCTTCCTTATATAGTAAATCGAATTGAGTGAAGTAGCCGTGAAAGAGAAAAATAAAAATTAAGAAAAAGATTAAGTGCGATATATCCTTAAAGATCTCTTTAAAAGCTTTTAAATGATACCCATATTCAAATTAAAAAAATTTTAAAATTTCAGAGGCCCGTAACTCGAGAAATATGGGCGAGCACAAATTTTTTTACTTGATGTTTTTTTTTCTTATTTTTACTTCTCTATCGCCCCATACATTTATTTTTTTGAGTAGAGTTAATTCATTGTGTCAAATGATTTAGAAAAATTAGGTGTAGGCGTGGTGTTTTGCTCGCTGCGTCGAAGGGCAAGGACCGATCTTGCTGACTTCCAAAAGCATCTCTTCGACACTATGTCTTATCGATTGGCGCATTTAAATTTTTTCTAGATGATCTAGTGCCTAGGCAAACATGACGGACGGATAGACCGACATCGCTCAATCGACTTTGCTATGCATTAGAGTTCAGAATTTTTTCTGGGGTCGAAAATGAATATTTTAGAAATTACAAACGGAATGACGAACTTAGTTATACTTTTTTTCAACTTTTTGTGATAGGGGGTATAAAAATAAAAGTCTGTCGCATTAAGGTTTATTTTATAAATTTTTTAAAAACGATTCGTAATTTTAGAAACGAAATTGTTAAGGTGAAGATCCTAGCAAAAAGAATCATTTGAAGACGAGCTTTTCTTCATCAATTTCCTTTCATATTATACGGTGTAAATTTCATTTTTTGAAAGATTACCCTCCGTTTGTTCAGTATTAAACAAGATGCAGAAGCTTATCCAACTACAGATACACTAAAATTTTAAAGAATACTTCGAATGATATATTATGTTTTTTAAGCCGGGAAAAATATTGTTGACAATATGAACTCCGAAAATGTATTTTATGCCCCTAGACAACTCTTATTGATACTGATAAATACTTACCAGTTTGTTTTAGTTTTTAACTATAACTTATTGTAAGAACTAGATCTTTTTAATCCTTATCATGCTTTGTATCAAAAGTAGGAAATTAGCTAGTGAGAAGGAGGATGGATGGAATAGTGTTTATAAATATTCGATTTGATTTTTCCTACATTATACCAGACAGGCTAAAAGAGGGATTCTTTCTGTTGTGCATAGTGGAAATCGACCACAAATGTATGAGCTCTTACTGAAATTGTCAAAAACGTATGGATATCTTGAACATATTCTCTAATGTCATTAGAACAAATTCCATTGTAGTATCAACTAAACGGCGAAACACAACCTGCATTGCGTCGATGTCAATAGAATTGAATACCGTACTGTTACCTATGGACCTTTCGCCCGCTCTTGTGTGCGGTCGAGTAGCGCTAAAAGAGACTTTGGAGCACTGTCCCATACATAAGAGTTGCATTCCATTTTTGGCCGAATGAAGATGGTATAAATAGTAAGGAAATCGAATAGAGTTAAATATCTTTTACGCCGTTTGAAAAAATACAGTCAATTGAAATTTCATGCCAAGAACAGCTCTTAATCAGATATAAAACTTTTTTTTTAATTTGTTAAGGCAAAATTCTGAGATCCATTTAAGAGGTAATGTTGCTTTGATAAAAAATGCAAAAAAATTGCAAAATTGATTAAGAGCTAAAAACTTGCGAAGAGGGAAAAGTAATATTTCGAATAGTTCATGAGACACAGACTAAAAAATCAGTACATGTTTTTTGAAAAGTGTCGTAAAATTCTCCTGCCAGTCGAGAACTTAAAAAAACCTTAGCCAATAATTCAAAACCCAGCTGGATGTTTTCTTCTACTATCATAAGCTTTTAGATTTCGGGGTTATCAAAGGGTTCAAGGTTTTGAAATTAAAAAACGTGCTACTGTGTAATTAAATCGAAATAATTAGCATTAAGTAATCAAGTAATGTTAATGCAATTAAATGTTATTTATCATTTGATTTATGAGTACAATAGTAGCAAGATCATAAGTTTAATTTTTAAGAGGGCGATAAGTAGCAAAAAAAAAAAGTAACTTTTTAAATAAGATAATTACAGAAGACGATTTGAAACATATTAAAGTTCAGCCAATAGTTAAAGAAATCAATATAAAGTTTTAAAACTTTGTTAACCAGAAATACAGTTGTGTAGAGAATTACAGTTAATTTTTACTGGTTTATAATTTTTGCATATTAAAGATTTATTTCATAAACAATAAATTTTTTTCTTCTTTTTTTTTCGTTACAGTTTGCTGTGCCCTTCTCGTTCCCAATTTGTCAAATATCCTTTCGTTGGTCGGATCATTTTGTTTGTCGATGTTAGGTTTAATACTTCCATCATTATTGGAAATTTGTGTGCAATACAGCAGCGGATATGGACCGTTTAAAATATATTTGATCAAGGATTTACTATTGGTTGCATTTGGCATTTTTGGAGGGGCGGCTGGAACGTACGCTAGTATTCTTGATATTATTGAGTCATATGAGCAAAAAAAATTTTAGTCATTTATAAATAATAATTCCAATAAATATGAAAAAATTAAATAATGTTGTGGTGAAATAACAGCTATATAATTGCTAGTTTAATTAGCATTGAATGATATATAAGTTAGGCTTTTTTAACATTTCCATTATTTTCGATAACAGTAATGTATTTTAACGAAGAGCTTTCTTTCCAACGCTTCTGATTTAGTGTACAAGCCACTAAAAACAATCTAATTTAATTTAAAAAAATTAGTAGCAATAAATAAATATTACTGTAATAATAATTGTAATATAAAAATTATTATTTCTTAGTTGATATTTAAACTTAAGATTGTGTGTGGACCTCGTCTAAAAATTAACTTAAGCTGAATTAAGTAAATCATTTGTGGCAATGAAAAAATTGTAAAGATGCGATCAGATTAAATGTTTTTAAATTCTTTTTAACAAGCATTAGTGCGAATGACGATTTATAATTAATGTGATAAATTACCCTTATATTGTGTAGAATCTTATATTTCGTAATAAGTATTTGAGAAGGACAAACATTTTATCCACAATTTAGTGGTTACGTGGTTTTGGTTAAATATTTGTCTAATCTGACCGTACCTGAAGTGTGGTTTTATTTTAAAAACGTTAAATTTCATTTCCACTTACTGTAAAGCAACTTATTTTGCGGCAAACACTTCAATAGTGCTGCCAAGACAAAAACCAGTTTAAAAAAACACACGTAGACAACTTTTTTTTTAATTTTTAAGCTGCGTCTTTGCTGCATTTTTCTAAACTTTAACTTTAATAAAATTAGAAATGGAACGCTGTTGAAAGTAAAACTGAATTTAAACAAAAAAGCACTTATACCTTAATATACAACTATGTATTATTGTTCATAATATTTAATTTTATAACCTTTATTCTGTCACTAAAGAAAAGCAGTTTTACAGAACCACACGCCTTTTTTATTTTATAAAAAAGGTTAGCTAATTTCATTAGACAATTTCCATCAAAAGCGAACGAAGTCGTGGGCACTGAAAGTCATAAATAATATTGTAGTTGTACAATTTGAGATTTCCTTGATGTCTCCCTACACAAAGGGCAATCATCGCTTTCGTCTAACCAATCCAAAGTACAGTTCCAACGAAACAAGTGGCCACAATGCTTTAGACTATTATTCTTACGTGTTTCCTAGTACAAAATACACTGGGGAACATTTTGTTCATTTTCTATTTGTCTCGTAAATGTCTGCTCATGGAAAAATCGTTTTAGAGATCTTTCAAGTTCAAAACGTTTTCTCTTGTGTTCCTTCCAAGTTTCGTATGCTGCTATAGAAATAGAAAAACTCACTTGTAGAAAAGTAACAATACACAAGATTTTATAGCCATATAAGGATAATACTGGCTGTAACCAATGTCGAATAAGAACATAGTTGATGCCAGTAGCTTTTAAAAAGGTAGGTGAGCATCGAATAAAGTTTCAAACCGTAATTATTTATTTTTTTTTTAAGAGAAGTAGCACTTCAGGCAACAATGCCTATGTATTTAATTAGTGTGTATACATTCTTTAGGAAAAGGATAGAGGAGAGAAAAGATCAGGTGGTGAATATATAGCCATTTTATTAGTTATTTTACTTTGCCAGCGAATAAGCTATGAAGAAGTACCGACGAAGGTGGCTGCATGTTTTAATGTTAATTCTGAATATGTATTTATACCATTAAACAGAAAAAAACATTTTTATTTTTTTGGTTGTCGCAGGGGTTGAACCCTGGCCAACCAGAGTTGTAGTCAACGTGCTTACCACCTTGGCCACTGTTTCCGGTATTATTTCATCTTGCTCTTCAATATATTTTTCCAGTTTTTTTAAGACCCTTAGATATAATGCAAGCCATACACGTTGCGACATTTTGTACAACTTTGCTAGTAATCAAGGTGGGTGTTTTGTCTATAAATTATTTAACTTGCATACAATCGCGCAGTACAGTTTCATTTTATATAGAAGCAAATACAATAAAGATGTTTTCCGATATTGTTTCGATGAAGTGTTTTACTAAGAAGGAAAAGAATGCAAACAAAATTTGAGAAAGAAGTGAAAGTGGTTAATAGAAAAGATAAATATTTTAAGAACAAACTTTTGAAAACCTTGCACGCATTTCATCTGAATCCTCCATTTTAATTCATGTATTAATTTTCTTTAAATGTATAGAATACTTTTCGCTGTGTTTTGCTATCTTGTCACTACGAAAATAAAAAGTAAAATAGAGTAATATGTGACATATCCACTAACGGTGCGACCGATTCATACAACTTGCCAAGATTTCAAAACTTTTTGACGTTTCGTGCCACCAACACGCAACTTCATACAACTACACTACAAACATTGCAATCCTCAAGTTGTACAACAGGTCGCAACGTTCATTTCGTGCATAATGCAACACCGCCGAATTCTGGTAAAAAAATTAAAAAATACTTTTGTTTAAAATTTTCCAATTTCTTATGTTTGTTTTTTTAATTTTGTTTTTGACACAGGGTGAAATTTTAACACAGGGTGAACTGTAGCATAATTAATGAGTGAAATAAATATAATGAATAACGATTTTTTATTTAAGTAATTACAAAATCAGTTTTTCTCTCATTGTATTCGCAGACACACATTTATTGACATTCAATATTTTTTTCAATATTTTTAGTTTGTTAAATAAAATTTGAACTTATTTTGTTAAACAGCAAAAGAAAGTGAATTGGGTAAGTGACTTAATGGATTTTATACAGAATTTTGAGATTGTTCTCATGATTGAATATTTTTTATTTAAAATTTTGCTAAAAGGACGAAAGCTACTCATATGTTGTACTTAGCACTAGAAAAATATTTAAGTGTAAGTGAAGGTACAGTCAGATTAGTCTATTATTTGACCAAAAATGTGTAACCACAAAATTGTGGAAAAAAATTTCGATTTGAAATGTTCTTTAGATCTTAATCGATATAAAAAGTAAATCGGCATTCGTAATAATATGTGTCAGAAAAGATTGAACAAAAAATTTGTGGTTACGCCTTTGTGGTCAAACATTTGACTGATCCGCGATGAGTGTTATTAACATATCCCAACTGGAAATTTTTAAATAGCACTAAGAAGTATTCATCTATTTAGTTAAAGTATTTAGTTTGAGAAAACTTAAAATTGACTCATTTTATTTATTCCTTCAGTTCGGTGGAATAGCCAAGATAAGAAACAGACTTTCTAAAGGACATAAGCAGAATTCGATTTTCAACAAAAGACAAAAAAAGTTATTTATTAAAACTCTTCCAGGTTATTTTCATATGCATCGTATAATTGCATATTCACTCGATTTAAAAACCTTGAATGAAAGTCCTCGTCCACACATTGCAACTTTTGTTGCGCAAATCTTAATTTTGTAGATAGGAGAGAAAATGTGAGTAGAAACAGGTACACTGTTTCATTAACTTACAATTTTCTTTTATTTTCCCATTCGGCTAAGCAATCAAGCTCGAAATTGCCGAGACAAAATTTGAATATGTGGACACGAATGCATTTTTATAAGAGAATTAAAAAATTGCATGTCTGGACGGGAACAAGGCAATTGGATGCTTATCATGGCGGACCTAAAGTTGACCAATTTAGTTCAGTTAACTCACTTCAGCTTCAAAGTCCACGTTGCTTAATTTATTTTTATAGTTTTAAGTTTTTTTTTTTCTATAAGTTAATTTCAAACTTGTCTCCTAAGGCTTAGAGTTGTTTTCCAAAAATTATGCTGGGCTGCTGGGAAAATGAACTGAAAGACGAACATTTTTAAAAGATTTTGCAGAACTAATACGCAAGTGAACTACTGAACTAAAATAATGACTTAGCCTTATGAAGTTATCTAAACTGCAATGATCGCTCACTTAATAAACTGTCAAGCACAAAGCTAACTCTGAAGGAAGACTTTTGATCTCCTAAAGTGTATACATCTATATTCTTAACATTTTTAGTATTGTAGCCACTATATATTTTTTGAATGTTAAGATCTGTTTTTGTTTCTCTTTTAATGGGATCTTCATTAATCATTCCATGATTTAATTAACTTGCAAAAAAAAACATCAATTAAACGCTTTGTCAACTAGCAAAAAAAAAAAAAAAAAAAAATTAAAAAAGAATAAGAAAACCCTCAAAGCTGGTAAAGACACTCAATACCATACAAAATACGATTCTTCCATCTGATTTTCAGCAAATATTTAAATGTATTCAATTCATTTTCATTAAATTACACTAATTTTTTTTTTTAGTTTAACTTTAGAAGAGAAATTTTAGGAAAAGATGAGTGATGATTATGATCCCCATGATTATCGAAATGTTAAAAATCCTACAACGTAAGTAGACATTTTAAAAACACTAATTTATTTAAGCCATATATATTTATATATGTAAATATATTTTTTAAGTAATTGGCAGGCGCTTGCAAATTTTCTAAAGGCCAGTGTAGGAACGGGTGTGTTGGCCATGCCTGTTGCATTTATGAATTCTGGTTATATTGCCGGCGTCATATTGACCACAATTATTTCTATAATTACCGTCTATTGTTTACACTTAATTGTAAGTATTGTAGCATTATTTAAGAATTTATTTTCACATTAAAATCTTTTAAATTCTTTAGCATATTAGGGCTATGTGATTTTTTTATTACCATTAAAATTTCATTGTCACTATTTGATTTATTTACTGCCATTTAATGTTATAATTTTATTATGATTTTAATTTTTTTTAATAATGGTAATGAAATTTTAATGAAACTATTTAATTAATAATTGCAATTAAAAGTAAATAATTGTTTTTATAAAAAATAAATAAAAGAAATAAGCCTGCTCCATATACAAGATAGGTCTTTATAATTAAAATTTATTAATTAAAAACTAAAATAAAAATAATTTATTCGGGAAAGTAGAACTATAATTTATATATATATATATATATATATTTATATATATATTTTTTAACATCTTTAAACTGTATAAAAGAGCCAAAACTTCTTCATGTATAAAATGTAAAATACACTCCAGCTTGCAGTTGTTATTACTTCCAAGAAAACATAAATATACGAGGATTATCACACTGCCTCATTTTTCCTTAGTATGTTAAAATATTAATATTTCACAAAAAAAAAAATTTTAAATAAAATTATCATTTTAAAACAATGCTCTACTGTAATTTAAGATGTATATTTAGTGTACGAAGAAAAAGTGTGGCGTTAATCAATGGTAATGCTTAAAAAACAATTATTCAATCATACTGATATTTTTATACCCTTCACCGCAAAAAGTGGAAAAAAGGTTATATCTAAGTTTGTCATTCCGCTTGTAATTTTTACAATATAACTTCGGAAACTTTGCTACTGAAAATAAGCAAAATCGGTTCATGTCCTTTCTTAGAAGCAGCCAAAACACCACGCATGCCACAAAATTTTTCCAATCGAATAGAAAATTAAAAAATAAGAAATAACTTCAAATGAAAAAATTGTCGCTCGCCCATATTTCTAAAGTTATGGGCGTTGAACTTTTATAAAAAAGTATGATTGTGCCCAATACAGACATCATATAAGCCCGTTTCACACTATAATACTCAGTATTAAAACTTTTCAAATATCTAAGTACAAAAAAAAAAGTGTGATAGCGTAGAAGCAAATATAAGTATTCGTCAAATAAAACGGAAAGAAATTTGACATCTCATAATAAAAATTAATTTTAGAAATTTTTCTAAACTATTTTTAATTTTATTCCCAGCCAGGGGTTGAACCGCGTACATTTGAAAATAATTTTTCTTAATAAAAGTTAAATTAAAAAAATGAACCAAAGCCGAAAAAGTTAATTTTAATTGATTTATGAAGATCACTGGTTCAACGCCTGGCTGGAAATAAAATTAAAAAATAATTTAAGAACACGCAAGGCACAGTGCATATACATTCATACCTAACTTGATATAATACTAGAACAGCATCTATAATATTGTGAAAAAACAAGTATGAATGATTGAAAATAAAATTTTCATTTCGTGACTTTACCGAAGATGTAGTACAAAATTGCAACAAATGTACAAGACGTGTTGTAGAGATGACAACAAATAAATGCTTTGAGTTGTGTGTGAATTTCGTCCAACCAAATTAATATTGATTAGTTGGTTAAATGGATGATATTTACAGTATACGCAAATCAAGGTGTATTTGGCGGTCCTGAAAATGCGGCATTAGATTCTGCCAGCGTCTAATTTTTCTTGTTTTCTTTGGAAAACGTTCGCGTACATTTGAAAAATAATTTTTCTTAATAAAAGTTAAATTAAAAAAATTAAAGCTAAAAAAGTCATCCGTAATGTCAAAAAAGGTCATTATTCCAAATCATTTGAAAGCTTAAATACAAAACAAATGTGGAATCGTCTGAGAAATTCTTGCTCTAGTAATTTAATGCAAAATACTGATAGTTTAGATGTTAATCAATTGAATGATTTTTTTTCAAGCAACTTAAACACAAATTTAGATGATTCATTTGAATTCAACCTAATTAATGAATACTCTGATAGTTTTTCTTTTTCTGGCATTGACTTAGCTGAATTGTATGCAGCATTTTCTAAAATCAAATCTAATGCCTGCGGTGTTGATGGAATACCACTGAAATTTTATAAAATCGTTTTCCCATTGTTATCTGATCGAATTCTTTATCTTATCAATGGCATCCTAACCACATCAACTTTTCCTACTCAATGGAAGCGTGCTAAAGTAATTCCAATACCAAAAGTAGGAAGCTTTTTTGATATACGTAATCTAAGGCCTATTAGTGTCCTACCAGTACTATCCAAAGTTTGCGAGCATGTTATGATGTCGCAAATAAGTTCCCACATTTCCAGTTTTTCCTTACTGAATGATAAACAAACTGGTTTCCGTAGAAACAGCAGTTCATCTTTGGCGCTCCTAGGAATTACTGAAACAATAAGGGATGAAATTAATAAGAACAATACCTCTATTTTAGTCTCTTTGGACCTATCTAGGGCTTTTGATCATGTTGATCATAAGAAAATGGTACAGAAGCTTAGCACTGAGTTCAGGTTTTCCAGAACAGCATGCTTACTTGCATACTCGTACTTAAGTGACCGTCAACAATTTGTTTTATTAGAGGGTAGACAATCAAATATGCAAACAGTTAACTCGGGAGTAGCCCAAGGGTCTGTTCTTGCGCCTTTATTTTTTTCAATGTACCTCAATAATTTATTTAGTATAATTGACTCACAAGCTTGTACGGTATATGCATATGCGGACGATATACAGCTTTTATTTCGCCAACACCAATCTCTAAGGGACATGCAGATTGAAATTAACTGCAAGTTAAACGATGTTGAAATGTGGATGAGGTCAAACAATTTTTCAATAAACCCAAATAAAACAAAGGTAATGCGATTTGGTCCGCCATCTTCCGAGGAGATTACTGTTTCGATGTGTAATACTGAAATACAATATGTTAGTAAAACAAAAATTCTGGGTGTCACATTAGATGATAAACTTAGCTATTCCGATCATATAAATACAGTTGCCTCAAAAGTAAATTTTACTCTGCGACGGCTATACTCACTTAAAATTTACTTGCCGTTTCATGTTAGGTGTAAAGTGGCACATGCGTTGCTAATGTCCCGGATTTTGTATTGCATTAATGTATTTTCCTGTACCACATCAAATGGTATTCATAGAATTAAACTCTTGATAAATAAGATTATAAGATTTGTATTTCAGCTCAGAATCAGAGATCATGTTTCAATGTATGTCCAACGATTTCTAAAGTGTTCTTTCTTTGATTTTCTAACTGTTAAACTTTTGATGAGCTTTTATGCTATTGTTAAAAACTCGAAACCGTCTTTCTTATCTTGCCGTATACGTTTTATACACTCTTCTAGGAATGTGCAAATCTTTATTCCTAGGATAACTAATTCACTGTTTGAAAGATCTTTTCTTGTAACAACTGCTCGCTATTGGAACAGGTTGCCAAGGGACTTGAGGTCATTTAGTTTCTCGTCAGTAGTTTACCACAAAAAGTTGATAGAATATTTCATTCTATAAATAATAATAATATAAATCCAATTGTATCTTATTATAGAAAAATTAAAGATTTCTTTTATTGATCATTGCTATGTCGGTATTATATTATTTTACTCTTGCAGTTTTCATAACGTATTGTTTTAAATTGATGCCGTATATAATAATTTTTTTTTTACAATTTTTATTATAATTTTTAAAATTTATTTCCTAACTTTGTAGAGTTATATTACATATATATTTTACCATTGTAATATTTTTTGGCCTTATGACGGCTTTTATTATTACAAAATTTGAATAAAAAAAAAAAAAAAAAAAAAAAAAAAAATTAACCAAAGCCGAAAAAGTAAATTTTAATTAAAATTTCTAAACACTATGGCCCATATTCATAGTTATATACAAAAGTCGACTCTTGCTAAAGTATACTCTAAACCAACGGTTCTCAAATGGGGGTCCGTAGCAACTATCCAAGGGGTCCGTAGCAACCATCCAAGGGCTCCGCATGAAGAACTGTAAAAACAGTGTTTTTAAAAATAATAAAAGTTTTATTTTGAACTTGGGCTTCAGAGGGGTCCGCGAAAAAAAAATTAGTTTACTAGGGGTCCGTGGGCAGGAATATTATGAGAACCCCTGCTCTAAACTAAAAAGCTCTTATTATCTTTTTTGCTTTCATAGTCGAAAATAAAGCATACTTTAAGTCGAATCAACTTTAACTGGGTGTCAACTCTAGTTCGATAAATGTTTTTATACAATTTCTAAACAAACATTAGAAAAAAGTAACTCTGTTGTTATTTTGTTCACTTTGGTATAAAAATCAGATAAAGAGTATTGTGTTCTTAAACCAAATTAAATAATTATGAAAAAATGAGTTAAAAACAGCTTTAGCTAGTTTTAAATTTAGAGTTGACTTTAACGCCAAAAATATATTTTAAATTGTCTATAAATGAGTTAGAATCGACTCTAAAGTAAAACCGACCTTAGTTCCTTTAAGGTAGACTTTATTTAACTATGAATATGGGCCTATGATTTTTAATTAACTTAAAGAAACCGACATTGGTTATTGAGGGTAAAAGCACGTCTCGATGGCCATTTCGCTACCTCTTATTTAGCTCTTCAGGAAACTTCTCACAAACATTTTAAATAAATTAAGGATTTTTGTTTAAACAATACAGTAAAAACAAAAAACCAAAATTTAAGCAAAAACAACAATAACCAACAATGATTCTATTTTTCTTTCTCCGTTGTATACGGCTGACTTTTTTTCGGCTCTTTTATACAGTTGAAAGATAATCAAAAATAAAGTATCAAAAACACAGGCACTTTGCAAATTATTAGTTTTTATTAAACAACGGGAATTTTTTTATCAAACTAATTAACTTTAAAAAATCATTTTTGTTGCTTAAGTTTCAAACAGTACTGTATATATACTGCAAAGGATGAATTATCTCATATTTGTGTGTCACATTATAAACTTTTAAATCAAACTTTGATTTATAAGTCACATACTTTTTAAATAAACATTTATATTTCTCTTAGATTCGTTCTATCTACGTTATATGTAAAAGAAAACGCGTACCATTTTTAACATACGCAGAAACCATGGAAATAGCTTTTCAAGAAGGGCCGTCATATTTACAAGTCTTAGCGCCAATTGCAGCGTGAGTATTACTAATTTTATATAACGGGAAAACAGATGATTCATACCAATAAAATAAACATTTGACTCTTTACCAATGAAATAAGAAAAACTAACGGTTTATAGGAGTTTTTAAAACAGGCTACTCTTTGTGATGTTCAGTCTTGAGATTTAAGAAATTTAGTAAATAATTTTATCGAGTTCTAAAAGATCTAATGGATAACACACTAAGGTAATTGGTTAAACTTAAGTGCAGCAATTATTTTTATTAGGATCTTAAAAATCGATTTTAAAAGACATTTAGTTAAAATATTTTTATGTAGCTTTATAATTTTACTGGGTATAATTTGCAAAAATCAAAGATAGTTTCTTCGTTATACCTGCAGTTTACAGTTCATATTGAAAGTAATAAAAATTACCCCTGGGAGACAATATTTTTTATAGGAAGTGTTCGGATAACAAATGAATGCGAAAATGGAATATATTTCAAATATATGTGTCTGTGCTTGAAATATAATTTTGAAGTTAATCGAATGTCTGCCAGAGAAAAAAAAAGCTTATCGGTGACAGTATTAATACTTTGAATTATAGACGCAACGTGGTATGTGACTCGCAGTTTAATCCCTATTATAACGGAATGTGCTCTAATATCAAATAACTTGTTATTTAAAATCTTTGTTTCTCGCACACATTACGTTCCTCCTCAAAAGCTCTTTCCTTTGTAATCGATCGGTTAGCAATTCCGTTACCCATTACATGGAGAATTCGTCTTTTAACCAAACAGTTCCTATGTGAAAAAAAAACTAAGTGCAGAGCTATTTTCTATCACTTTTAATGTCCAAAAATATCAGTACTCCTTTTCTTCCTTCAATTCCCTTATTTCCTAGTTCTGCATTCTATGAGTAGGGGTTATACTCTAAGTGCTGGTTCAATAAACAAAAAATACGTTCCATACATTTGTTCTTGCTTTCTGTTAATAGGAGTTAGTAATGAATGCAATTTTATATTTATTTTTTTCCTTTTCTAATTTCTTTGAAAATTATCACAAAATTATAAATAAATTGGACTTTAAAAGGCTTTATTTACAGTAGCTCACACCTTATTTCGTGCAGGCGCAAAATAAAAGTTTTCAACTTTATAGAATTAAAATCGTTTATAATACCAAAAAAAAATTTTAATTTCCAATGTTAGCTGTTTATATCTGAAATTAAATGCATAACTTAGAAAATCTGAAAATTTTGTCTTTCTTTAGTAATGATCAAAACAGTTTATTTCTTAGAAAAAAAAGCTCACAGCTTATTTCGTGCACTCTCTTTAACTGGAGATTTTGTATTCATACATAAGTAGGCTCTGTTTAGATTGCCGTTACTTTTTATTTTATTTCGTATTTTTGCTATTGATACGCGTATAATTTAATTTCAACTGCATCGGAAAGGATAAACACGTGCTTTTTGAAAGATGGGTAAGCGAACTAGCTAAGAAAAGCGAGAATTGGTGTTAATGCATTTAAAAAAAGGTAAAATTCAGCGAAAAATAGCTGAGATAGTAGGACTGAGTGCTAGTACAGTCCAATATATTATTCAAAGGTATGAGCGCGAGAATCGAGTGGCGGACAAGGGCAGAAATGCTTCAAATAAAATTTTTACAGATGTCGATAATAGAAGAATTGACCGAAAAATTAAGGAAAACCCTTATATCGGCTCCAAAATTGGTGGTGGAAATTCAAAATAAAATGGGTAAAGTATGCTCCACCGAAACAGTGCGCCGTGTGCTGCGCGAACATGGTTTCCATGGCCGAGTAGCTCGCAAAAAGCCTTTTATATCTAAAAATAATATACAACGTCGACTTCAATTTGCCCAGGAGCACGTGACACAGCCAATTTTATTCTGGGAAGACGTAATATTTGCTGATGAGTCGAAATTCAATATTTTTGGCTCGGATGGCATAAATTACGTGTGGCGTCAAGCAAAAAGAGGGCTCCAGAATAAACACTTAAAGCCAACTGTCAAACACGGCGGAGGAGGTGTGATGGTTTGGGCTTGCATGGCTGCCTCAGGAGTGGGCAACATCGTTTTTATCGAAGGTACAATGGACAAAAATATGTATTTAAACATATTGAAAGAAAATTTGTGTGAAAGTGCCGCTTCTTTGGGTATGCGCGATCGATTTCGGTATTACCAAGACAATGACCCGAAACATAAATCGGGTATTGTGCAATCATGGCTGATATGGAACTGCCCACACCTCATGAATTCACCTCCACAATCACCCGACTTAAACGTTATCGAAAATTTGTGGGCTATTTTGGACTCGGCTATACGAAAAAGGCAAATTAGGAATCTACGTGAACTAAAAACTGCACTGGTTGGGGAGTGGCAAAAGATTTCGCGCAAAACTACTCAAAAACTTGTTGCTTCGATGGAGAGTCGCCTTAAGGGTGTAATTAAAGAGAAGGGAGGCCATACAAAATACTAAGCATAGTCCATGCAAGTTTTTTCTAAGGCTGCTGAAAGTGCACGCAATAAGCTGTGACCTGAATTTTTCATATATTTTAAGTTTTTTTAAATTACTTTTGCATATAGTTATAAATATGAATATAACTTTTTGTTTAAATAAAGGAATGTAGTTATAAAAATAATGCGTTTAATTTTTTTTGATATCATTTACAGTTTGTTTGCTGTAGTCGTTCAAAGTTGTGGTTTGAAGCTGCACGAAATAAGCTGTGAGCTACTGTATATTAATTTGTTTATTTGTTTTTATTTGCACATTTAATTATAAAAATATTTATGTTGACATTTACAACGAGGCAACTGAAGGTATTTGAAATTTGTATGGCGAGTCTCTCTGTGTAGTAAAAGTTATGCATAACAAATTTTAATAGAACTAAAAAATAGAATATAAACCCTGTTTTTGATCTGTAAAATCTTTTTTTTTTTTTTTTTTTTTGAACTATAATTACAACAGACTTTTAAATTATACATGGTATGGAACCTTTCATGTATGAATTTAATTCGCACTTAGAGGACTTATCCGTTTAGTTGAAAATACATTTAGGCAAAATATAATATTTTTTCCTGCTGTACCAAGATATTGATAAAAAATCAAAGAGATAGAAGTTTTCAACGGAATATTTAAAAGACATACTAAAGAAAACTGAGAAAACTTACATTATAGTTAAGTACAAAAACTGGTTAATAATTGCTAATTGCTTTTTTTTAATTTTTCAGTCCCTTTACTAACGGTTTTTTGGCTTTTTTACAATTTGGTATTTGTTGCGTTTACGTAGTTTTCATTGCTGAGACTAATAAGCAAATTATTGATGAATATTTTGTGGTCTGGAGTAAAAGGTTTCACATAATTTTGCTTGTGGTACCATTATTTTTGGCTTTTTCAATCAGAACTTTAGTCATTTTGGGATATTTTAGCACTTTAGCCAATGTGCTGCTTCTTGTGGGTATGATATTATTACTAAAGTTTATTTGAAGTGGATATAATAATTTTTGTGTGTTTTTTTTTATTTTTTTATTTAAAGGTTTTTCATTCATTTTGTATTTTGTTTTTACTGATTTACCTACTTTAACGGATCGCAAAGCAGTCGTGGAAATATCGCAGTGGCCAATACTGTTTGGAATTGTTTTGTTTTCCCTTATTTCTCTGGGTGTTGTAAGTAAAAAATTTGGTTCTTTATATATTATTTTTACTTTTCGAATGGGTAAATATTTAAATATTCGGGTTGCACAACCTCACTGTGCAGCGAAAAAATGAATATTTTAGATATTTCTAGACGTCTAATCCCATGCTACTGAAACTTATAGAAGAGGTATAATCGAACTTAAAAATTAAATCGGATAATTAATTGGGATAATTAATTGATAATTTCATTAGCATTGAATGATAAATAATGCCACTGATTTAACATTATCATTATGTTCACTAATTGTAATGCTTCTTAATGAAGAGTTTTCATTGATAATTAATTAAAAAACAAAATAGTTAAAAAACAAATAAGCAAGTCATTATCGTTAAGTAATATTTAAATGGTTGTAAAACATTACTATCAATCAAATTCGTTGCTTGCCTTTGTAAGCTATTAAGCCCTTGACTCTAAAAAATAAGTAAAAATTTTGTTAAACTATTACGGCATTAATACTATGCAATTTTTCATGAAACTAGCATGCAATTTTAGTTTGACGGTGAAGCAAGAGGGGTCAGCAATATGGTATTGCCTGAATTTTAAGGAGATGTTACTGTTGCTTTTTGTTGTTGTTTTTTTAATAACGAATATCGCTGCAACTTAAAAAGTAAATTGAAAAAAATAATTGCCTCAAAAAATTGCGTAGTGTAAATCTGCTTTTTAAATCTGTTTTTTTTTCATTTTTGATAACTTTAACTGGATTTTCCCAAAAGATCTGGAATTTAATTATTTTCTATTCTGTTATGTTTCATCTCTATTTCGTTTTGTTCTATTCTCTTTCAGATTTTAAGCATTGAGGAGAATATGAGAACACCGAAGGCCTTTCTAACACCATGTGGCGTAATGAATTTCTCCATGTTCATAATTACAGTTTTTTATATAACTGTGGGTTTCTGTGGCTACTGGAGATATGGTGATGACGTCAAGGGTAGCATAACATTAAATATACCACAAGATGAAGTGTAGGTGTAATAACGAATATTTTTTCAATGGAATCTCATTCAAAAATTTAAAAATGTTTCATTCACAACATGTTGATAGCTTATATCGGCTCAAAAAATAACAGGGTTTCTCAAGATCATATTTTGAGGATCTTGAGAAACCCTGTTATTTTTTCATTTTTTCATTCAATAATTATTGGTAATTCTTCGGTTAATCTGTTAAGTGCTGAAAGGAAGCTGCATTTTTAATTTATCACTTTTTTTCGGATAAACTAACTTTGGCCTAAATTAAACTATTTTTTGATCTCTGGCGTATTGTTATAGAGATACATATATTATCCACTGTTAGATAATTAATTAAATAGTTATTCGTATTGTGTTCAGCTAAATAAAAAAAAAACGATTTTTAAACGAAAAAGAATCAATCCCCTCATTTATGACGGGTTTTCTTAAATTTATCTTTTCTATGGTAGACCCATAATTTCTCTACCGCCAGTTTCTTATTCTGTTTGCTAATAAAGATGCGTGAGAAGCCTCAGTTGTATCAAGATGAATAGATATCATCAATTGGTTTTTTCTTGAACTGACACAAAGCTGTGGTGCCCGCTTTAGCACCAATGTACCCCGCTTGAACTCACAGTTCACAATATCGAACATGGTCGTAAGATGTGGCGTTGCTTATCATGTATTTACATTAATGACCCCCTATATAGATGACTGTATAGCAGTGATAGCTCCGGTACTGCTTCTTGGCGACCTTGGCATAAGATCATGGCTTTTTAGTTTTAATATTGACTCATATTTTTTCTATACCTGTTGATTGTTATTTTAGCAGGACTTAATTTCGCGGACAAGCCGCTTTTAAATGTGAGGCCCATTCTCGAAAGATTCTTATAATACCTTTTTTAAAGAGGATGCGTTTTCACTGCATTATTCTTCCGGAGATCGAATTTGAGTATCTTTCGCTTTGTTGTAATCGTTTTTCCGATTCAATCTTTTATTTTTCCTGCTTTATTTTCTAAATAAAATATTTTTAACTGCCCAATGCTCTCAATTGCCTAATTCAATCATCTATTTTATTTGCCGAGTCCGAATTATCATTCCCAAACCTGTAATCGAAACCTGAGGCTTCTTAGATTCTTCCTGAATGTCGTGTCATCCTCCGTTTTAAAGGTGCGTCTATTTTTTTGCACTGTCAGTTTTTGAAACTGATCTACCTCTGTAGAAGCATTGTGCTTACGATCTCCTAACGATGGCAAGTGACTCGGGTGTAGGTCAACACTTGACGCCAATAGTGGATTTATAACTACATGCACTGGAACATTTTTCCTTCTTAGTTTTCGTTAATATTACTAGTCGTAGTAATTCTTTATCCCCTAGATTTTGGGGACATGCGCTTTAGAAATCTGGCAGACTGAAAGCAAATTATTTATTTTACATTTAGATGTGTATAAAAAGAACAAAATTTCTTATCTCCGGCAGAAAGTTAATTTTTTTACTAATCGTGAGAACATCTTAATAACTTGGCTGTCGGAAGCTTAAGAATCATGGCCAAAACGCATAAAGTTTTTATATTTCCGGCAGAAATCTCTTCTGATTTTATTAAAGCTTAAAATGTTTCTAATATTCATATATTTTATAGGATATTATTAATAAATAAACAAATTATTTTTTACTTCAGTTTTAAAATTTAAAATAATATTTCCCTTCTTTCAGCTTGTCACAAATTGTAAAAATAATTTATGGATTTACAATATTGATTACGTATACTCTTCAGGGTTACGTTACAATTGATATCGTATGGTCTAAGTATTTATCAAAGAAGGTTGAGGACACATCAAAGCATACTAGATATGAAATGTACACGAGGGCGGTATTTGTTCTTTTATCAGGTAAAGTTTAATGTAAACAAAAATATCATCAAGCAATTGCAAGTTGAACTCATACTTATTCTCAGAATTAATTTTATTTAAAAATAATTTTTAATTTAAGATAGTTGTTGTTTGTTGTTGAAAAATTAAGGTGTCTGTCTATTACGGCTTAAACGATAAGATATGATCGTTTTCTAAAGAAATAACCTTCTATTATAACCTTCACCACAGGTGGAATTCCGTTGTACAATATTCATTTTCGACCCCACAAAGTATATATATTTATATATATATATATATATATATATATATATATATATATATATATATATATATATATATATATATATATATATATACATCCTTGATCCTTATACATAGAGAATAGAGTTCGCAGTGTCCGTCTGTCTGGATTAAAATCAGTTTTGCAACAGTCCAGATGAGCTACAGAATATTTATAACCGCTTTTCTCCCACACATAGTTCTGAAAGAGTGTAATTGAAATTAAGCAACATCGGTCTATAAAATTTGGTGATATGTGCAAAAAAGGAAAGCGCCTCGATTTTTCTTACGATTTTCAGATTGAATTGTACTTTTTTGTTGTTTATTGTTGTTTTTTGATATGTTTTTTAAAAGTCGAAATTTTTGAAAAAAAAAAAAAAACAAAACATAAATCACCAGGTAATTGGGTATAGTAAGATATTTAAATATCGCCAAAATTTGACATTTTCACCAACATTTTGCCAAAAATACTAAACTTTACTAAAAAAATTAGAAATATTTAAAAAAGCAAATATTCAGCAAAAAAAAAAAGGAATTTCACCAACATTTTTATTTTAACGAAAATTTTAATTTTTCCAAAAAATTGTATTTTTTTAATTTACTCAAAAACGAAAATCTAAGAAAAAAATAGCTAAAAACTATCGACTTTTAAAAAGTTTTTATAGAGACCCTCTCTTTCTCAAAAAAAAAAAAAAAAAAAACACACACACACACATTTACACTGTTAATTTGTATACCCTTCACACGCATGGTAAAGTCCGTCTGTCCATCCGCGTTAGTGTTGAAATTTTCCGAGGCAATAAATAAGCTAGAGAAATTTTAAATACGCCAAGCGATTAAACAAAGTTTCGAAAAGCTGCTATTAAAAATCAGCAAGATCGGTCCATGTCCTCCGAGGCAGTGGGCCAAACTCCCGGCCTGCTTCTATGTTTTCCATATAATTTTGAACAATTAAGTAATTCTAATCAAAAGAACAAATATATGGAGCGATAGAGAACTAAAAAATAAGAAAAAAACGTCTCTACCGTTACGCCTTTTAAAACTTCATTTCATTTGTAGTAAAGTTAAACAAATTCTGTGAAAACTGCAAGCATTTACCCATTTCTGTTCTATTGATAGAAGCCTGCGACAGACAGACAGATATTGTATCGAAAACAATAGGGTTACGCTTTAACCCTTTGTGTACAAAGCCCTTTTAAGCACTTGACCACTGTTGCATTTTTGCTGCAATTAAAATCTTGTGTCGATGTAAGAGGCTTAAAACATTAAAAAAAACAATTTGACTGATAACAAAACCGAAACGAGAAAGAATACAAGTTTGAAGCGAAAATAAAAATCTAACTTTTGCATTAGCATAATTCGAGAATTTTTCTAGAGGGAGCTTTAACCTGCGGTAAAAATTCCTGTGTGAAAAAAAATTCTGTTGTGTTAGTTTTTTTCCTGAAAGTTGCTTGGGCCACCCCAGACAGGTGCAAAGTGTTAAACAGACATAGTAGCGATATAAGTAAGATAACACTTTTTCCTTTGAGCACGAAACCCTAAACAAATCTTGTTGACCGATGAACACACATTAATTCATTTTAAAATAATCTTAGATTAATATTTTTAATATTTTATTTTTAAATTATTCTTTTTTTATTTCAGTTATTTGCGCTTTAATTTTTCCCGATATAGGACTTTTCCTCTCAATAGTTGGTGCTTTTTGTTTATCGATTTTGGGTATAATCTGTCCTGCAGTATTACAAATTTTGGTACAATACGACACTGGTTATGGACCACTAAAGATACGTTTGCTTGTTAATATATTTCTCATAATATTTGGTATTTTTGGCGGTGCAATCGGAACATATGTCGGTGTCTGTGACCTTATTAAAGCTGTATATTAATTCAATTTGTAATTAATTTGTGTCTTTATCAATGAAATTCAAATATTTAACTAATTGTTGCAATTTTTTATTTGTATTTTTACAAAACTTGTTTAAAGAAATTTAATAAAATATTTGCTAATATTCAAAGTGCTTCTTGGTATGTTTAATCGATGGTAAGTTTAATCGTTATTTATTCGTGTATGGTTATTCAGGAGATGTGGTTACACAATCTGTATTAGGTACGTGATAATGAAATTCATAATTGTCACAGAAAACACGTATGCGGCAAATTTTCTGTGTTCATTGAAAATTCAAGTAAACATTTTACAGATTTATTATTAGAATTTCTAGATCATAATAGATCAAATAATATGACGTTATGACATGCCACTTGTATGTTCAAAAAACCTTTTCTGGCAATAATAACATTCTGCATGCAGCATGTTAAATTCATACATGCACATCGTTTAACGCTAGCACAATTGCTTAATTCACAAAACCCCTTGTATCCGTGTACACTGTTTATTTTTTAATTAAAATACATTAGTGTATGCTTGTTGTTGGAAATTTTCATATAAAATTTCAATACACCAATACACTTTTATTTTGCATGTTTTTGAAAAGTTGTATTGGTAGTCGTGTTATCAACTACATGTGAATTCCATATCACGTTGAGAAGAAGAAAATAAAAGACATTTGTATTGTTTAGCATATCAAAAGTATAATTTTCGCATAAAAATTTTAAAGTTTGCTTTTTTTAGTCCTATTGTCCATTTTACTTTCTGAAAACCTTCTTCTGAATACTTAATTTCTTCTTATTTGCTTTTTGACGTTCAATATACAAAATAAATTAATACAATAATACAATAATACACTGCGTATTCACAAGCATATAAACAGAAAGTGTATTCAATACAAAATACACCATACAAGATTTTGTGAATTAAGCATATGTTTTCAAACTGTGTGGAAGTTTACTTAGAAGAAGATTATTGCTACTTCTTCCTGAAGTATTGAAAAATTCGCCGAAATGTTGATTCGTGGTCATGCTAAACTTGGTAGTCTTTGTCCTTCGACTACGTGTTCAAAGACGATATTTATTGTACAATAAATTTGTTTACAATTCTATTTTCAGAGAGGGTCCTTTTCACCGACCCACTACTTCGTTTGTTTTAAGTCCTTTGGATTACTTTTTATGCCGACAAATCAACAACTTTTAAAGCATTGAAAGCCAATATTAAAGCCACCATAAAGGTGACATGAAGAAACGTGGATGTACGTAAAAGAAGTTTAGTTACTTACAAATATTTTTTAACGCGTATTTTAGAAGCCTTTCTGAAAGTCTATAGTTCAAATTACTAAAAATATTAATTAAAAAAAGAAAAAAAAAAAAAACAAATAAAGTCAAGTAGAATTTATATCGGATAACGGAATTAATCACATTATTTTGATCGTTTTATATTTGATTTTTATAAAATTTAGCACTTTAAAAAGTTTTCGTTCAAGTTATTCTAGTACATAAAAATACCTGGGACGTACAATTTGGAGACTTTTATATAAATTTTAAATTAATTATATTATTGTTAATTGATTTAGGCTTAAAAAATATTTAAAGAATTGTTTTCTTTTTTTTCAAATATTTGGAAATTTATATTAATTTTGAATTGACTTGAAAACCAGTAGTTTTGAGGAAAACACTTTTAAGGTTTTTAACAGAACTATAGTGTATTGTAGTATTAAAATTGGTGACAAAATACTAATGTTCTATTTTCTATTATTTTTATGATTCTATATATTTTGTTTTCTAACTCTTTTATGCAGAGTTTTTCTCTTACTGCGTTGTGCTGCTCCAATATTTTTTGTTAATTCAATATTCTTCTCCATCGCGCGTAGGTCCAGCACTATTCAACTCTTCGGTTAGAGAATTCTAAAATTTAGCAAGAACGCCTTTTAAAATTTTAACAAAACTGCAGACAAGAGATCTGTTGTTTTTTTTTCTATTGAATATAATGACATTTTAAAATTTATTTACAGATTTAATCCTAAAATAATTAAATATTTGCTTTAATACTCTAATTTAAAGAAGTTAGTATTTACATGATGAACGCAACTCCCAAATAAAAATGATGTGAACGATCGAAGGGAAAAATGTTTACGATATCAAAAAGGGAATACTTTTCATAGGAAAACTTATTTACTGTTGCAATTTTGGGAAATGGGGAAAAATTTCGTTCAAACTTATGCTTACGAAAGCAGTGAATATAAACATTTTTGTTTTTTGCTTCCTGAAGATGCGAAATGTTCAAGGAAAGTAATGAATATAATTTTTATTTAAAAAAACTGACCTAGTGGTTGATAAATTAGAAAAAAAATCAAATGAACATTGATATTTAAATGAAGTCGTATGGGAAATCTAATAGCAATTGTTTTACAAAAAAATCGTGTAAGTGGACCTGCACTAGTATATGATAAATTCATCAATTTTTTATTATTATTTTTTAATTATTTATTTTCTCTCGAGCTACTACCAAGCATGATACTTAGAACCATATTTTTTGGTCATTAAATAACGATTTAACTTTAGTTGATTTAATTAGTTTTACAAGATTTCAATCGATGCCACCGATATTACGAAATTTTATAAAAATATAATTTAGATATCTCTTTATCTCTTGTGTAGAGTCAAATGGGCAAAGCAAATATTCCAAATTTCCTTAAATTTGTATGATAAAAAAATTTAAGATTTTAGCAACTAGCTTACTAACTTAATATTTTTGAGTGAAGACTTGAAGTTTTTAAATACCCAAAAAAGTTAAAGTAGTAAAAAAAAATCCTGCGTTGGTCTGATAAGAGATATTGACTGCGAGTTACTTTTTTATTTAATATTAGATATTCATTATTATGGAAAAAATTAAAAAAAGAAATTAAATTAAAAATTTAAAACAAAAAAAAAAAAAAAAAAAAAAATTATATTAATTTTTTTTTTAATTTTTACCTTTAGTTTGAGAATCTGAAAAATTGCGTTTTGTTGTGTTTGTCAAAAAATGATCAAAAAGATGTTTGTCAAATAAAGGATAATGCGAAAAATAAAAACCTTTGAATATTTTAAATAGCCTTAGCTGCCGCATTTGTAATGTGATAGATCTAAAATAAACTATCTTCTCTATATTGGTATAATTCTTTTTGGCGTAAATAAAAGGCGAACTTATATTTTTTAAATTTATTTAAAGAAAATTAGAGGTTATTAAGACTTTCCAATTTTAAATTTATCTGGTGTGACATTTCTATGGTAATCCAGGAAGCCTGGTCTGGGTCAAATTCGTCTGGAACTGCCAGCAGCGACGACGTACTGAGAGTTTTCCGATCAAATGATCGACGCGATTATACCTAACTTCCATTTGTGCTTCGGAAATCATAATCTTACCGACATTATGCCGATTAAACTTTATCATGATCATCTCGCTACTTCCACTCTAAAATAAAATTGAGACATTTAGGGTTTTTTCATAATCGCGACAAAGGCAATGCAGTTTCCATGCATTCACCATAGCCGCATCGAAAGTAATCGTAATTAATGGTCAATACCACTTTTTGCTCCGAACTCGAATGCGATACCTTTTAATGGCGTTATCGAAAAAGTCCACACCACCCATGTATTTATCACATTGCATTGCTCGAATTAATTGAATAATTACGTAAAATATTTTGGTGAATAACGTACCGAATTATCATTCCAATCTACAGCAATATAGAATTTTCCGTATGAAGACAAAAATCTGAAGACCCACGGGAATATTTACGCATTTTCTTGACGTCCATCAGTGGAACATGATTAGTTTGTTATGAACAGTCTCTAAGGGGAAAAATCCATCACCCGACAAACGTGGTAATAATTATGGCAATTAAAAAAATTGTCAAACATTGATAAACATTTTGCATGAATGCGTGCCATAGAAAGCTATCGTTTGCTCATCATTAGAAAGAATTTGGGATCTAGTACCGAATTATCGCAGACATGAAAAAATTGCTTGATTCGTTTGAATTTATCTGTTGGCATACATTCTTTTATCATTACACATCCTAGTAATTCTCGGTTTGACCGGTAAGAAGTTACTTGTGTTAACCTGTTTTATATAAGACGCCCAAAAAGGTTTTGATTCCCGTAGGTGTTGTTACAAATGATGAACAATTGTTTGCTGTAACATACTTGTTGATGGAATTCACTATAAGGTCCAACATCTCTCTATCAAAAAACAATTCCCAAAGCTGCTGAGGACTAATTTCACCAATCTGCTGATATAGTGCTTTGTGTGATTTTAAGTATTTATTATTGTTTTAAATATTTATTTAGCATTTTTAAATATTTGTAACGCTCTTCGTAGAGGATAAAAATAGTTTAAGATTTTAGATTCGTAGATAATTTTTTATTAGTGCTTTTATTTATGATTTGTCTAAAATATATTTTATGATTGCTAGTTCTCATTAGCAGTCAAAGATATATAGTTTCGATAATTTCAACGACACCGAAAAACGTTCCCATCGCTCCTAAGAAGATGCCCAATGTTATTAGAAAGATGTTTTTAACTAGAAGTAATTTAAATGGCCCATAACCAGTGTTGTATTGTAAACACAATTGTAACAATGCTGGACAGATTATTCCCAATACTGACACACAAAATGCTCCAACTACGGAGAGAAATAGTCCTAAGGCGGGAACAAGAATTGCAAAAATAACTGAAATGAAAAAAAATAATATTGTTTTAAGAAATAAAAATCATTTAAATTAAACTTTCCTAATCGCTCATATAATTAGCAACGAATGTTAAAAAAAATCTCGGCTTTAAACACAAAAAAACTGAATGATTGACAAAGCTGACGCAAAATTTTTGAGCAAATTTATTGTAGGCGACAAAACATATTTTTGCCTTAAGACTTTGGCAATCATCCAATTTGCCTTATTCTAGGAAAAAGCTATCAAGATCCCCATAGATTATAGGTTAAGGTATACATATACAGCTTTGAAAATGGGCCAGTTAAAATAATCACTGTTAGTAATATTCGATGATAAACGTGGCTTAAGCAATACATTGCTTTATGCCATATAGTTTTCAATAAAACGAAAATATTAAATATTTTAAAGTTACATCTTTTTCGAATAAGTAAACTTTTATAAGTTCGAATGAAAAATAAAAGTTATAATATCTTCAGTAAACATATCCAGCTTAAATTCATGAAACAGTTTTCTTGAGTTGAGTTGAGTTTACTCTTTTGCGAAAATATTTTTTGAATTAAATTAACATAATGAAAATTAATTTACAAATAAAAATGACAACTCTTATTAAATGCTTAAAAAATTTAATTTAGTTTGCATTCGAATATTAGAAAAAGAACTTATTCGATTATTCGAATAGAAACTAAGCCACAAACTTTTGCTCGAACGCTTTAATATTCGAATAATTAAATAGTTTGTTGTAGACCTTTTTGCTATTTAATTGAATTGTGATCATATAGTTCCGTTTGAGGTCCTATTTGCTAATAAATAATTTCAACTCTACTAAGCAATAATTTGACTTGCCCGTGGTGGCATTTCATAGTGTCCAAGGACATAATGTCCATAGACTTTATGTCGCACTAAAAAATAACGTAATGTCCATGGTCGTTTTAAGTAATAACATAATGACACTTATAAAATTGTCATAATGTCCGCACTTAAAACAACGTCTTCGCTCACCAAAGATTTCCTGTATAGCAGGCCTTCGGTCGGGCACAAGGAATTTTTTCTATATTGTTTAGCCAACCCCGGCTTCGATTACTAAAGGTTTTCTGCAAGCCAGTTAAAAAAAAAAACGTTACATCTTTATTACATAGAATACCATAAAATATACGGTAGCATGTCATAGTGTCCAAAGAATTCCTTCGACCGGGCCTCGCTTACCAAAGATTACATGCACAGCTGGCCTTCTGCCGGGCGCAAGAATTTTATCTTCTATGGTATAACTAACACCGTTGGTTGGCCTGTCGTTATTTCTTCTTTTTTCTGATATGGGAGGTGAGGGGGTGGGGGAAACAACTTACTTGATAAAATTACTAGAGCTATCCGCATAACCATTTCATAGAAAATATGCTTTGACGCATCCTCGACTCTCTTCGATAAATATTTATTCCACATTATATCGATCGTAACGTAACCTTGTAGAGAATATGAAATCAATATTATAAATGCGTAAACAATTTTTATTATTCCTGACAGACTGCAAAAAAAGAAAAAAAAAGAAAAAATATATGTAAACAATTTTGTAAAAATAGCTTAATTTAAAACAATAATGATTTTAATGCTAATTAGGCTGAAATATTTTATTGAAAGGTAATTATTCTTTATTTTTCTCAATAAGTATTCTATGCTTAAGAATTGATATGCTTAAGAAATTTTTTCAATTTTTTCTCAATCAACTTGAATATTGGCTTGTAGAACTATTAAGGGAGAATGAAATGTGTTTGGTAGTTATTTAAAACCTATAAACTCATTTCATAAATTTGTTTTCTAACTTTTGCAATTTTTATCAAGAACAACAATAAAAAATAAGAGTGCTATATTTGGCTATGCCGTATCTTGTATAACCTTAAATCTAGTTAAATGAAGTAGCTCCTATTAAAAAAACAAATATTGGGAAAACAAGGAATTAAAAAATTCGAAAAAAAATGGGCACGATACATAATTTACATAAAAATCATCGGCTCTTAATGGGTTAAGCATTTGTAAAAAAATTAAGCATTTCCTAAAAAGTCTCTTCAAAAGCTTTTAAAGAATAACCACATTTATGAAATTTTCAAAAGGCCCATAATTCGGTAAATATGGGCGAGCGGCTTTAAAAATTGGATTTTTTTTATCGTAATGTAATCCTATTGCCATACGTAAGGTTGACTGCACACTGTACCTTCGGTAAATTGAGAATAAAAAAAACCCATTTGTTATTCTTGACATATTTAGCTCTCAGAAAAATGTGCAAAATAAAATTTTTTTTTCTTTTTTTTTTGCATTTTTAAACTGAAAAAATTAAGAAATTTTTTAAGAAAAAAACTTTTCTACTCTTAAATTTTGGAATAATTCCAAAACGATGAACTATTAAAAAAATAATTTGGATAAATTTTGTATAATTTTTTTATGCATCTTTTGGTGTTCTGTTTATTAAAATCGGATGAGTCGTTCTAGAGTTAGGCTTAAATATGTCTGCGTACCTGTCTAAATTTATGGGAAAATCTTGCCACGCCCATAAAAAAAAACCCTACGAGAAAAACCGATAACGGATTTAAGTTCACATCAAAAACCATTTAGCCCCATAGTTTTATTTAAAGGAGAGCCAAAAAGTAATTTTTTTGCAGATCAGTTTAATATTTCGTTTGCTCATTTTTAATGTTTGTATTTTGTAAGCTAATGCGATTTAACTTTACTTTCCTTAGTTTAAATCCAGATGGAGAAGTTCTAAAGACACTAATTGAATCCGATAATTTACTTTCCTATTTATTTTCCAAACTATATTTTTTATAAAAAATAAAACCACTGAATAACGTAGTTGCAACTACTTTTGTAGCAAATTTTGAATGAAACTAATTATTTGGGAGTGTTCCCCTATGCTTTCTCAACTTCTTAAAATCTGTTGACATTTTTAGTCTTTCAAAATCCCATTAAACATTAATTGAAAAAGTACAAATTAAGTAAAATTAAAAAGGTAGATACACAACTAGAGACAGTACAAAGGCTGATCGATTAAATTTCGTTCAAAGAAAAATTTTTTTAGTTGTAATTTAAAATAAATTTTCTTTTTGGTCCAATTTGTGGAGCTGAATTTATAACTTATTTCGTGTTTTAAATTAATTTTAGTCTGTAATATATGCCGGTATGTCCAAGGTTAAGGTAGTTGCATGAAATAGATGTAGCAAAAGAACAGTTTTCCTGTTTTAGCGAACTTAAAATTTGAAACTTCATATTAAACTACCCCTAGGGTTTAAAATGCATTCGGGCCGCTGGGACCTTAAGGGAAATGAATGCAAGAGTATGTTAAAAAAACATAAATAAGACAAATCTATCTTTGATATCGAGGAACTTTTGGTAAAAAGCACTTTTATTTATAAACAATTTAATTATATTTATTTTATTAATTTTTCATTATTTTTTTTTAATTACATGTACATTCATACACAATTTCTACTTTCAAGAGTGGAGCGACAAAAGTATCGAAAGCCTTAAGCAAACATTTTTCATAGCTCCTATTCATTTACCTTTTACTTCTAGAGAACAATTATATTTACTTACATTTCGTCTTGTGGTATGTTCAATGTTATACTGCCTAATACTTCATCTCCATATTTCCAGTAACCAAAGAAACCCAGAGCAATGTAAAGACTTACAATTATAAACATAGAGGCATTCATTACGCCACATGGCGCTAAAAAAGATTTCGGGGTTTTCATATTCTCCTCAATTGATAGAAACTGAAATAGAGAAAAATATAAAAAATTTTTAGAAAAAAAAAAAAAGCGAAAGTTATATAAAAAAATTGTAAGCAGGCATAATTTAATAAATTTTAAAATTTGTTTTTATAAGCTTAACTACTACCAGCCTCCTATTTTTGCATATCATTTGAAACAAGGAAGTAACTCCAACAAAAAAAAATATATATATATATGGAGCGATAGAGAATTACAAATAAGAAGAAAAAACATAAAGTGAAAAAATTGGTTTTAGCTTGAAAAACTAGTTTTTGTTAGGCCTACGACAAGAAGACACTTTTATGTTTCAAAACGCAGACGGCGTAAGTGAATGTTTTTCACCATACAAATATGGGGCAGATGCCAATCGACTCAGTCTTTTCTTCTGATAAAAATAATGCAAAACAACGTGTCAGCCACAGCGTTTTTTAATTCTTTCGACGATGAATTGATGTGTAACAGGTTTGAGTAGACCGTTTAGGCAAAATACACTTAAATAAATTGTATATATTCAACAACTGTATATATTCAATAATTTGTGATTATTAAAATTATATGTTCATTCATTTGAAATCTAAAACTGATGTATTTATTTATTTAAATCTAACAAATTAACGCTAAAAGTAAATATTTTAAAGTTCTAATTTAAATGAATATGACATACTACACCAAGAGCCATTATTGAAAATAGAACAATGCCAAACAAAATCGGCCACCTTTCTATATCCTGAACTGTTTTACGTTCCGTTAGTGAAGGCAAATCAATCAGTACATAATACATAATAAATCCAAAGCCTAAAAACCAAAAAAAGTATTCAATTTTAAATAAGATCTGTTAAAACTGAACTATTAAAATTACTTACAAACAATAAGCAAAACATTGGCAAAAGTGCTTAAGTACCCTAAAATCTCTAACGTTCTAACAGAAAATATTAAAAGCAATGGCAGCAATAGAAGACAGATATGAATCCTTTCATCCCAGACGACAATGTATGCGTCAACAATTTGTTTATTGCTCTCAGCGATGAAGACCACGAAAACACAACATGTACCAAATTGATAAAAGGCCAAAAAACTATCGACAAAAGGACTGAAAAATAAACAAAAAAAGAATATGATATTATTTGCATTATAATTATGAAACGTTACTATGAAGAGCTAAGATTTTGTGTACAATAATCTTTATACGTTTCATATTCTTTACATTTTCTTTCACCTTGTAAAAATTGTACATCAGTACACACTTACGTTGCAATCGGTACAAAATGTTTTAAAGATGGTGGCCCATCTTGAAAGCCTACTTTCATGGCTTCTGCTAACGTTAAATATGGTACACGCCTTCTTTTACACGCCAGATACATTGAGCCAATCTAAAATAATAATATATATATTTAGGCCTTATTCATAAACAGGTTAATAAACCTACAATATGCAAATATTGATAAAACTTTATTTATAAACGATTAATAAACTTAAAAAGGTTTAACAAATAGTTTTTTTTAATTAAGAATTTAATTGTTTGATTAACTTTCTTTAAATAAAAATAAAATTAATTTTGTTATTTACATATTTTGCTTAAAAATAAAAATTTTGCCTGGGATAATACAAATTTTTTTAAGGAGGGTCATTGAATATAAAAAAAAATGTAATATACACTTTGTTTAAATTTTAATTGTCAATTTAAAATGGTTCAGAAGATAAGTCCACACACCATTGAGAAAACCTTTAAATTTAATTTAATTTTTTACCGACTTCAAATAAAGAAGGAGGTTATCAATTTAACTGAATGTTGCTTTTTGATGTTTATGCCTGCAGAACTCAGTTATTTCTGAACCGATTTTAAAAACTTTTTGTATTTTGATGAATTATGCTAACAGGTTGGTTCCGTTTAAAAAACAGTTCATAATATTAGAAATTAAAGGGTGTTCCCATACAGTATAACTTTTTTTTAATGTATTATGAACGGTAAAGCGAACTTCTTTAAAATTAAAAAAATGTGTATTATTATAGCTTCCAATAGCAAAAAGTAATACAAAAATAAATCTATAAATTAAAGGGTGTCGCTCTAGCTAACGTAAATTGACTTATATGCGCCTATCTTTTAAATCATTATAGGAAAACGCTTGAAAATTGGACAGGATGTAGATTACTATGACCGTCCCAGTAGTTAATGTTATTCGATGTATGTGTCCAAACTTTTGAACTGTTATAGCCAGATAGTTGAAATTTTCACAGAACCTTCATTGCTAAGTCCGCTATGACAAGTAGCAAACCTTAAGCTAGAAAGGGTGTCCCTATAACTGATGTTATTTAACCTTGATGACTCTATTTTTGAAACCGTTACATACAAATTCTTGAAAATAATACAGAATGTCCGTTACTATATCAAGTATAATAACAATTATAAATATTTAAAATTAGAAATTAAAAGGTGCCTAATTGTATATGGCCAATATTTTGGCAACGCTAAGAATTTAAATAAATTTTGTGTTTTTATTTTAACGTTATGTAATGGAGGATACTCTTTATTTTGTATATTTAGCTTCTTATTATTTTTCAGAAATGAGAATATTGTATTATTATCAAGTAATAACGGTCCCAAGGCTGCTGTAGTCGAAGTGGTAAGCACGTTGACTACAAACCTGGTGTCACAGGGTTTAACCCCCGCGGCAATCAAAAAGTAAAAAATGTTTTTTTTTCTGTTTAATGGTTTATAAATACATATTCATAATTAACATGAAAATTTGCAATCTCCTTCGTCGGTATTTCATATAGCATATTCTCTATCTCTCTCCCTTCACCACCTGTCTTATCTCTCATCTGTCCCTTCCTAAAAGAATGTAGCACGGTTACCAAAATAACTAAATAGGTAATAATGCCTGAAGTGCTACTTTTCTTTATAAAAACAAAAAAAAAAAAAAAAAATATCGGTCCAAAAGATATGGCCATTTCGTCATCTATGGGGTCACCCCTTTTTCTAACTTTCTATTTTTGGAAGTTATAGTGATGCCAACTTTTTATAATTGTGTTCGGGTGTCTGTTCGGGTACAATTGAATAATAAAAACCAAGTATGTTTTATGGGGCCCACTGTAGCCTTAAGGGTACTACTGTAATATATAATCTTAAGGATAATTCTAGTACCGTTCTGCGTCTGTGTAAATGAAGAGGCATGTAGGAATAAAAATCGAACATTTCGTAAGATGCTCACAGAAATATATATGCTTTTGTGAGAGGGGCTTTATTATGGTATGAATCGTGGTCAGGTGATGTGATGAAGGGCTTGACACCTCTGCTGTTCTCTTACCAATGAGGACCAAAAGCTGTCTAACTGCCTTTTGCTCCGCAGCTTTTTTAAGAATATAAATGTTCTTTATAATAACGAAGATTGGGAAAACCCACAAAGAGAGCTGGGTCAAATAACAAAATAGTCTATCTTAAGAGTATGAGGTTTTAGACCACAGTTTGTTCTGTGTGAGTGGAGGACTAAACAAAGTAATATATAAACATGACTTTGATAACTACAAAAGGTGTATACAAATTTGCACGGAAGAAAATAATTGTTTTCATTCATAGCCTTAACCTATTTTAGTAAACAAATGTGGCCTACGCTGCATTGTTTTTGCAAAACAAAAAAAAAAAATAAACATATTTTATATCAACAATGCCTTCAATGAATATAAGCTCTTTCGCATACTTGTATTGAAAACGAAAACAAAATATAAGAAATTGTTTATGTTTTTAATATAAATATACGAAAGAAATGTTCGTTTGAATATAGAGAAACCGGCAATAAAATTTCTTGTGGAACTCCTAACATTTTTAATAGTATTTAAATAGCTTGGCAATACTTACCATAATATGTAAGCAATAGACAGAAATTATGGCAAGAATTGCTGACAATATAAAACCGTTAATATATCCAGCATTTTGAAATGCGACAGGCATTGCCAACGCTCCTATATCGATACTGGCCTTCAGAAAGTTCGCCATTGCTTGCCAATTACTTAAAAAAATTAAAATCTTAATTATTACTTTAATTTAACATATTTAACATGTTTACATACGTCGTAGGATTTTTTACATCACGATAATCATGGGGGTCATAAACAACAACACTACCTCGCATAGCTTTTTACAAATCCTTTTCTGATGAGGAGATTGTTCTAAGTTAGATATATATTAGGCCGGTACGTCAACGTTAATATAAATAGCTGAAATATTCTAAATTATTGCTTGGGTTTTGTACCATAAATGCCGTTTTATTTTAGCATCACTAACACTACGCGCTTGTTGCACAGTTAGCTTTAATAGTTTTTGTCAGTAATATTTTGGTTACTTGTATTTATTTATTCATTTATTCATGTGAGCTTTTACAACAAAACTTAGGTTTTAAAATAGAAGAAGATTGCAATTAGTTAACAAAAAAAAAAAAAAAAAAAAAAAAAATGATTCCTATAAATAATAATAAAAAAATTTAAAATGAATGAACTGTCGTAAAGTGAGCTTAATTCCGGCATTGCAATGTACAAGATTTGAATTTAATAATAACATAAAAAATTGTGTGTAAAGTCTAGAAACTGCAAAAATATTTAGGATAAAACAAAAGTTATACCAGGTTCACACACGGCAATTTTCATTGCAGCAATTCTAAGTTTTGTGGAAAAGAAAGGAGTACAGAATAATATTGTTTCTCGTTTTTACACCCACAAATTTCAGAATTGCTGCAATAAAAATTGCCGTGTGTGGGTATTATTGTTTTATTCTTTTAGAGCGGATGAAGTTAAGACAATTGCACATTTGTTCGGGTTGGTGAGTGCTAAAAGAACATGAAAAATTAAATTAAATTAAAAAATAATTTTGTTTTATTTCTTCCTCGATGGCTATAGCAAAATGTCAAAGATTATTTTGCGCAAAACAAACAAACAAAAAAATTTTTATTTAAATAAGAAAAAGAAATTTCAGAAAAAGTTTTGAACGTAGAAAAAAAAATGAACTAAAAAAAGGATACTTTTATAAGTCTTATTACTTTCAAAATATTTAAAAAAAGAAGAACGGTTTCAATTTATCGTGTACCCAAAATATCGATTACAGCAACTACATCTCCACACAAATGTAAAGTGTCAGTGCAATTGAAAGCTATAGACTTTGTTTGTTTGATCTAGCACCCCACTGTTCGACCGCACAAGGACTGATTTATTTATTTTTATTTGTTTAACACAACGTTTATTTTGGATGCAAAAATTATTTAAGTTCAGTTATAATTATTGAGCGATATTTCTAAGAAATTATGAGATTTAAATTAATTTAAATATTTTAAAATTATTTAAAACAAATCCGTTTAGCATTTTTTAACAGATACGAGTAGGAAAGTGTTACGTTTTTCGCTTTGATTTTTATTATGATTTAATTAATAATTAATAATGATCAATAAACGATATAAGAAAATTAAAAAATAATACTAAATGTCAAGAAATGTTTGGCAGCGAATACAGTTAAATAAAAAAGTGTGCTTAAAAGAAAAATATGTTATAAATATACCAAACAAATAAATACAAATAAGAGTAGAAATACAACCTTACGGTTGCGGCGACGGATTCCGCATGTCAGAGAAAAAACAAATAAATTAAGTTGCAGCGACGGATGCGGATTTTATTGTCATTTTTTATTTTCGTTTACTAATTTTTTTTTATTCTTTGTTATTGAAATATATTTAAAATAAATTGAAAAATTTCAAAATTATTGTTGATTTTCAATGACTTTTTACATTTTCTTTCTCTTCTTTTTTCGTAGTCATTCACAAAAAATATTAACAAATAGTATTTTTTGTAAGAAAAACATTAAAACTGTGGCAACATGCTGAAAGAGAAAAAATTAAAATTGAGAGTTTGAGAGAAAACGCGCTCAAATTAAAATAGATTCTAACTTCATGCGGATTCGTTCAACGTTTTTTATTGTCAAAACTCATATAAAAAAACAACCGCATCCGCACTGTGAGGTTGTATTTCTACTCCAAGCGCGAAGTTACAAAACAAAAAAAAAAAAATGAGGAATGTTGTCTGGCAAGTTAAGAAAAGAAAAAATATATATATATCAACGTAGTAAAAGAGTACATCAAGGTTTGTCACTTCGTTTGTAGTTTTAACAATATCATTTTTTAATCCATGGCAAAGTCGAATTAGCAATTTTCGTCTTTCTTTCTGTCCATCCGTGTTGGTGTTGACATGAACTTTACCAAATCTTTTATACCTCTACTATGTATGATTATTTAGTTTAGTGAAGTAACTCTATTAAAAAAACAAACATTGAGGTGACAGAGTATAAAAAAAAGAAAATAAATAAAACGTTTACACAAAAATGTTATCAGCTCTTAATGGGTTCAGCGTTCTCAAAAAATTTAAGTATTTCCTAAAAGATCTCTTAAAAATATTTAAAATGATATCCATATCGACCATATTGACAATCGAAGTTTTTAATGAATATTTTAGAGGCCTAACACGGAAAATATGGGCGAGCAGCAATTTTTTTACTTAATGTGTTTTTTCTTCTTATTTTTTAATTTCCTATCGCCGTTTATATATTTTTTCTTGATATAAGTAACTTCATTGTTTTGTATTGCCTGCTGCTACGATCTTGCTGATTTTCAATACCAAACCTTTGGAAATATGTCCGATCGATCGGACATTTAAGTTTTTTCTAGCTCGTCTAGTGCTTTTGCAAAGTTGATTTCAAAAATAACACGGCCGAACAGACGGATAGATGGACATCGCTCGACTTCGCTATGCCTAAGGCCTCAAAATATATATATAATTTATGGGGTCGAAAATGAATATCTTAGAAGTTACAAATGGAAGGGTAGAAAACTCGAGAGGCTTACTGACCTTGTTGAGATATACTTTACAAAAATAAAACTTTAAAATAACAATACTTAAAAAAAGTAATGCTCATAAAAATTTCGTGATTCTAAAATGTGTTTTATGACAAACTTTCCATATAAATTTGTCCTAAAACACACATCAAATCTATTTTATTATTTTTTAAATACAGGAATAAAAATATAAAGAAATCGGACCATTAATTCGGCATCTACATATGTATTTTCGATTTATTTTAATTGAATCCATTTTCTTAATTTCTACTAACAATTAAGTTTTTCTTCTTATTTTTTTTTTTCTTCTTATTTAATAAAAATTTTCATGTGTGTGGAAAAAATGATTCGATAAAATGTTATTTTTGGAATGTTATCTATATCTACATATATAAAATTATTGCAATTGTGTTGTGAATTTATAACTCACAAACGTTAATTCGAATTCGACTAAATTTTTACTGCCGTATTCATAAAAAACTTAAATAGATTTTAATTTTTTTTAGGACAAATTTGTATGGAAAATGTGTCATAAAACACATTTCAAATTTATTTTATTTTTTATGAAAATGGCAGTTAGTGTTTGTTCGTAATGTCGTGTACCTAGAGTTTGTACGAAATCGGTCGACGCGTTCGTGAGTTATGACTTTTAAGGGCAAAATGTGATATTGTTTAAAAAAAAACCAACAACAAATATGTAGGCGCCTTTGGGCGTTAATATCTAAACTGATTTGATAGACTTACTTTGTGTTCAGAGTAAAGCCCGAAAGCAACCAAGGCTATAATATATTAAACAGTGCCTACAAAGGCCCTAAAATTTAATCCAGGCAATGCTGGGTACAATAAGCTAGTGAAATATAAAATACGGATGGTTAAGAAACTTGAAAAAATTGTTTTTTATTGTTTCTTTTATAGTAAAAATCTTCCATTATAGTAATAAACGATAATTGGTTTCGGTATTTGCTCTAAGCAAAAGCTTTTTAAAAAGTGCTTTGGGACAAAATAAATGTATTAAAGTTTTTTCGTTAAAAGCTTAAAAGATGAAAAGCTAATATGTTTTTTTATAAACAAATTGTATATTGTGGTAGGCGAGTTTATCTTCTGGTTAGTAGCAGAGTTTTATTAAACAAATGCAAAAAAAAAAAAACAATTCTCGTTATTATTATAACTTTCACATGTCATGTTAGTGTTGAAATCAACTATATGAGCTAGAGAAGTTTTAAATATGCCAATCGATTAGACATAGACTTTATGGCTAAGGACCTCTCTATATTTCGAATTTCATTGAAATATATTATGCAAGACTTTGTTTAAATCGATTTAGATGCATAACAATGGCCACTTTCTCCTTTCCTCCTTCCTAGTCCCCTGTTTCAAAACATATGTTTGAATTGAACCAGCTTTAACTGGGTGACACCTTATTTAAAGAAAATGTTTGCTCACACATGTGTAACAACAGTTAAGTAAATTATCCAGGTCTGGTCAGCTGTGTTATTGGTTTTGTGGAAAATATGAAAATATATTCAGTTTGCTACTTTGTCTCGAAGACGTCGATGCAATACAAACCGAGCCCCCAGCAGAGACTTTAAAAGACGAGCCAGTAGCATGCTGCTGGCTATAAATTTAGTGGTCTCAGACGTGGGAGAATAGAAAATTATCATTCTTTAGGAATAATAATAACAAAAAAATAATGATACAGTAGTTTTTGCTTATAGTCCACAACTACAGTTGCACAATTTTTGTGGACTATAAGTGAATTAGGACTATAACCGAATTTTTTTAAGCCACTTTATGGACTATAACTGAATCCAGATATAATACACATTTTGGACTATATATGTACAAAGTATGCAATTTCTTTAATAAAACTTCTTTTTTTAAACAAAATAAAAGTTTATTTAAAACATTTTTGACATTTGTAAAAGTTGCCAGAATTCTAAATAAAAAAGGTTGCCAGTTTGTTTTAAAAAATTATTAAAAAAACAGGGTGGACTATATTAAAGTTTTTTTCTATACAATATTAGCTATGTATGCAAAGAAAATTTGGCCTTTAAACGAAAATGGACTATAGGCGAAATGGACTGAACAAATAATTTGTATGAAATTCGAACAAATCTGCAAGTGAATAGGACTGTTTTGGCTTACATCCGTATTTGGTCTTTAAGCGGAATGGACTTTAAACGAAAAGTACTGTAATAATATGTTTAAGTTTCATTACTTAGTAACTGTGTACCATTTACAGTGTTTTGAATTCATTTCTGTGAAAGAAAACTTATCAACATAAATTAAAAAACCAGTTGTTTTTTCCTTGACCTACTTTTTTCCTACTCATCTTGGATTATATTTGATTCTATTGTCTTTTTGTTTTGTTTTATGGTCATTTATATTTGTTTACTTTAACAATTTGAACCTTTCTGGGCGAAGTACAAAAATATTTATAGAGCTAGATTTTTTATCACTTTTCATGTTTTATTTTTCCCTTTCGCTTGCCAAACAAGAAAAAAATTTGTTCGATGATTTTTATTTTTTTCAATTCTTAGCCATTGATTGTCAATACCGTTTGGCATTGTGAATGGCAAAATTTTAACAATCATAAGCCTCTACATAACTGTGAGTTTATTTTTCTATTGAATAAATATTGATAAATAAATATTAATAAAGTTTTGGTTATCACAATAATAAATGTACGTAAAATTACTATTCTTCTCGACACTAAAGAATTGCTTACCAACAAACAACCTGGATTTAGGAAAAAACATAGTTTTATCGAATTTTATACTCCCTCTGTGGCTCTGCTTTAATAATCAATTTCTACACGCTATTAAATGTTATTTCGTTCTGAATTCTTTATGTCAATTAGTTAATTTTCATGTGTTAAGTTTTTCTTGCTGGTAGTTATTTTCAACACAATTTTTTTATTTTAAATTTTATTAAAATGTTTTTTAGCTAATACCTGAAAAATTGCTAAACAATTTTTTTTGCTTACACTGTTTTGAATTATCAAATACTTCAGAGTCGTAAAGTGTATGTTAAAATTTGTTCTTGACTGTACAAAAAACATTTTATAATTTAAAATTAAGTTTTTACACGTACCTTCTTTATACAAGTTTGTTTTTTAAATAAAAATGTAAATAAAAGCACCAAAAATAAATGGAACTTTATGTAGGAAAAAAAAAATGAAAAATAAATGGAAAATTTGATTTTATTAAAATATACATGAGCAATATTTTCATTGTTAATGATTAAGTGACAGAATATATTACTTATAAAAAAAATCAACAAAAGGGTTTAAGGGTTAGTTACAACATAAAAACTGTTTTGCATGATTGGAGTTTTTTGAAATTAGTTTATAGATAAATATTTAATATCAATTTAGGAAAAGGCAAAACATGCTCGGATAAGTGGAAAAAAATAAACAATATTGTGTAATTTGAAAGATTTAAAATAACAAATGTATATTAGCCCATAATCAAAGAAACAAACTAAAGCCGCTTTCTTTTAGAAAGTACTTTAATTTTTAAACGTTTTTGATACTAAAGTCAATAAAAGGATATTTTAAGGCATATTAATTTAACAGTTAAAAGCAGTTCTAAAATAACTACAACAATGAAAAACAACATGTATTTTGTATTTGTAAAATATGCTTTTAGATGTCAAAATCAACTTACCCTGCACATAGGGCCAAATAACTGAATTATGATGACCAAAATGGAATTTAATATATTCTATATACTAGTACACGGTAAACACAGTACTAATGTTTTTTAACGCATCACATTAGTCTGTATTGCAAAGTATAGATGATGTTGAAGTATAAGCGAATTAAAAGACTTGTTTTTTGTAATGATAAAACAATATTTCTTAATAATGCTATATGTTTACTTTAGTATTATTATTTTTTTTAGTACCTATTAATAGCATACTTAACAAAATTTATATACATGTTTTTATATGGGCATCCTCTTAATGACTGTCGCTATTTCAAGGGTTCTTCCTTTTATTTAATTTACTTCAAAAAATTTTATCTCAAAACTGTTTATGTTTATTAGTAAAAATTTACATTTCGTTATTAACAGAATATTTCTTATCTTAAGATATGTTTACAAACTATTAATCATAACAACTACAAAATATTTCTTATCTTAACATAATGTTTGGGATTAAAACTAGTTATAACCTTTTGTTCTGGTAAATATTTATTTTATTACATTATATATCCCATCTATGATGATGAGTCTAAGTAACTTAACTAGCGCGTATAACAAATAATAATACTTTGCACGCACATACAGACTAATGCAATGCGTTAAAAAAATAAATAAATACTAATAAGTTGATTGCACACTACCATACAGAACATATTAAGTGCAATATTGGTTACATTTAACAAAATTCCACATTTGTTATTGTAATTCGGTTATTTGTCCCAATGTACGCTTTAGAAAAAAATATTATTATTATTTTTTATTATTACTTTTAATAATTTTTATTTTTATTTTTAATCATTTCACAGAACTTACATGCGATTAAGGAAAATACGTATCGAAGCTCTTATGGATGTGATTACGCGGATAAAGAGCGCTTAAGGGATAAAATCAAACTTCATAATAAATTTTTACACCCTTTTTTGTTCTATGGAAGTTTTAAATATATTTCCACGACACATGATATTACAAAATAATTTTAGGAAAATAAAAAGTGAAAACGAAATTTGACATCTGAAAAAGTAAACAAAAATATCATTAGATTTACTAACACTACCTAGTATATTAATGTGCCTTGATATATTTTAAGTTAAACAGGCTTTAACTTGGTGACACACCAAATAAAAAAATGTTTGCCTATAGCCTGTAACAAAACAGACCTGGGGGGGATGCAATTACATATCAATTACAATTACCCATAATGGGTAATTGAATATTTTTAATTACAAATTACAAGTAATTGTAATTGAAATCAGTGACTAAAGTAATTACAATTATATGTAATTGTAATTGAAAAAAATTCAATTACAATTACAATTACATGTAATTGTAATTAGGCAATAATCATTACTTGTACTTAAACAAAATTCAATTACATTCCTAAAAACATTAAGTGTAACTAAAAATTCTAAAAATGAACTTCTAAAACGTTACGCATAATTTCAGCAAGTTTATTAAAATTTATATAAAAGCTCAGAAGAATATTACGGTGAGGACGTAAATGAAGGTAATAATCGCTTACGAAAAATTAAAAACTTTGACTTCGTTTATATATTTTTCATTTTATATTCCATAGTCAATAATACATCCGATTGTAAAAAAGAAAATGGTTTAAAATTTGAACCTAACCTTTAATTGCGTGATCTGAATTCATTTTATTTTATTTTTTGTTAAAAATAAAAAATAAATATAAAAAAGTAAATTTGTTAATAAAAAACATACAAAAAAATAATTAAATTTGTGCACATTGTTTTAAAATTTGTAAAATAAATTAATTTCAGTTGTCTTAGTAAAGTCGATACTGAGTCATTTAAAAACAGCTTTTACTTTTAAAATATATTTTACGTATCTATGGCATACAAAAAGTGCACTTCAAAGAAAACTTGTTAAAAGTCGAAAAGAACACCTTATTTAGGACCAAGGTACATTTATTTTATAATATATTTTATAATAAATGTACCTTGTTTGGGACTATGATTACAGACCAATCATATAATTTATTGAAGCTGTTTAAAATATTTAATAAAAATATTTAATTTTGAATAACATTTATTGCCTTTTTATATCCAATAACAAAAAATATATATTTTTATTTAACGTTTTTTGATTGAATACTCTTTCCAATATTTTTAAAACAGTACGTCAAGATAAAATGTCGTTAAATTTTCTAGTTTCATATATTTTTTTTCAAGTTATATTAAAGGTAAAAGAGAATTTTAGTTAAGGTGTATAGCATTACCGAAAATACATACTATATTTATTTTATTTTTTTTTTAATTTACCAAGCAAACCGAAAATAACCATCATAACAATTTTTCATTCAAAACATACCCATTTGCATAAATATATTCAATTCAATTGCAAGGTGTATTCAATATGAACTGGTTATTTATGAACACGCTTTTGTGAATTTCAGTTCACACACTTAAAAAAAAAAAAAAACAAAAGTATGTAAAGACATTTAACAATAACAAAAGTTACGCAAATATGTTATGGGCTGTCAATTTAGCGATGCCCGTTCGTCTTTTTGTTATCAAGTTCAAAATCAGTTTTTCCACTTTCCTAGAAGAGGTAGAGAAAACTTATGAACACAATTCTCGCAGACATAGTTCTCTGTCATTCCAATATTTGATGGGAATTAATTTACTAAACTAGATTTAAATATATAACCAAATAGAATATTTAAAGGCAGGCTTAAGTGAACTTTTTTCCATTCCTTATTTTTATCTCCAGCATTCTATGCATCTATTTTATACAGGTAGTGTATGTATTAAGCAAACCAAGGGTTATTGGAAAGATTTTGACATCGCCTAAAATGTTATCTCTGTTTTACTTATTTATCATCAAATTGACAAATAATTTTATAATAATTTCCTAAATAATATTTTGACATAAAATATTCCAATTTAGACTTGACTAGAACTTTTCAATTTGAAATCAATTGCATTTTTAAAATCCAAGAGAAAAAATTAAACCATCTGTTGAAACTTTCAAAATTCTTCTAGATATAACTTTTTCAGAAGTACAATGTGCTGGGCCGATTGTCTTAATTTAACAATAATTAAAATTTATTTGTTCATATTTAGGGATAGTTATCTAAGATGGTATATGCTTAAGGATACTAAAGGGATAACTTGTTTATTTGAATTTAAAGCGTGTGAGTTAACTCAATTAAACAGGAGTGTGTTAAAAATTTAAAATCTAATTTTTACTTTTTATTCGATACATAAACATATCTGAATAAATTATGTCAAGTTTTACAAAAATCTGTTATCGGTGCTTAAATGATTTACATTTTAACAAAATTAAATTTTTATCAGAATCTTTTTTTTTGTTTCCTTCAAACGATTTCATGTTTTTGATTTTTTTTTTAATTTACATTAGTGTTTAACTTTTCCTATTTTCTATTCTTTGTCCTTGAATTGAAAATGTATTTACGCTGCTACTTCCGCAAATATTTACCAGAACACGGTTGCATACTCAATTTAATCTCAATATGCATGAACAAATGCTATTTTTTTACACTAAACGTTCTTCGTTTAGTTCATTCACTCCCCACAGCATCATCAAATTTTTAATTCACTAACATTCACTTTTAAACAAACATTTACTGAACTTTCTTTTGTACGTATGATTGCAATCGTCTCTATCAGCTGGTGCAATCCCAGCGGGAAAACAGAATGGATGACATATGTATGTATATAACGAAATATGTGCCCAGCAAAAATAGTGAGGAAAAATATGAATTTGAAACACTACATCTGCAACGAACGAGGTGGTGCAAATTTGGTGAAAAACCTTTGAATTTTACATTAGCACGTAATTGAAGGCATGTTGTTGGTTTTTTAAACATTTTCATCAGCGTTAAAAATGTTGAAAAGTTTCTGTGAAAAGAAAAACAGAAATCATATAAAGCGATAAGGTTGCAGATTTAAGAAGTGATTTTAATCATTATTAACGATTCTTGCACAGCTCTTTAAAAACTAAATTAAGCTTTTTATTAAAACACATTGGTTTAAAATATTTGTATATTTAAAAATAGTTTTTAAAAACAACCATAAATAAAGGCACAAAATCATTTGGTTTGTCACTTTATATAAAAGGAACTAATCAACTAATTAATTCATTGTTTAAATACGAAAAATAAGTAATAAAAATTGAACTAAACATATATAAAAATTTGTGTCTTGTGTCTGAAATTTATCATCTTGGGAATTTGCGGTTTTTGTAGATATTTCGTAAAAGGTTAATTACTTCTCTTTTCCTTCAAAACTCGCCTCTGTTTAAAAAACCTTTTTTTTTTTGATTTTCCATTGGAGTTCTCATCATACGCTCCATCTAACAAATAAATTAACATTTTACTATTAAAATCTAACGTGCGTTTATATTCGTATTGTTTAAAAAAATTGGTACTTTTTGTACTTTACTTAAGCCAGCCACTCGCTTACAGTTTTAACTGTCAGTTTCAACTGTTCAGTTTTAACTGACAACCTCAACTGTGAGATGTACACACACGTTCAGTTCAATACTTCAGTTTTTAACAATGATTCGAACAAGCAGGACGGTACGGCTGCTTTCAATGTACTATTTGTATTTAACAAAAAAAAAAAAAAAAAAAAACAAAAGAAAAGAAAAAAAAAAAAAATTACAAAATATAAATAAATTCACAGCGTAAACTGTTGTAGAAGTAGTTATTAAAAGGAAATTTTTCTTCCCACATTAGCCAAGGTTCATATCTATATATTGCAATAAAATCAACTATCACTTGGTTCTGTTTACGCGACATGATGACATAATACGCACTTTCGTTCGACACAAATTGAACTGAGAACGGTATAGTTTAACCCCTACACACGTTCTCTTCAGCTGAAACTGTCAGTTAAAAATATAAAAAATTTTAAATTTTTCAGTTAAACTGAACAGTTGAGTTGAAACGTCAGTTATTACCCACACTGCTCACTTTACACAGTACGTGAGTGATCGGCTTAACGAAATAATACTTTGAGAATTTTGAGATAGTTTAAGAGACGCTATTTGTTATGACTACCATCTACATTAAGCTCTGTTTAAAGTTTTGGACATGCTATGTAACAAAAACCGTTTTTAATCTGTTACTTTCTTTAATAGCTCTTATACAAGAATTTTAAAATAAAGTTGTAAAACAAAATGAATTGTAAAATTAGTTTATAATTTTTACTTCTGCTTACATATTTCTTTTCCTTGCTTTCTGTTATATTTTTTTTCTTTTCATGTCCTTTAATTCATTTGTAGATTTAATGGGAACGCTTTTCGGTATTACGGACTGTCGCTTCATAAAACCTTGACTTTTGATTTCTAAAATAATAATAATAATTTTTTGTCACTTTAAGTCCAGAATGTCATATTAAACCTTTTTCATTTTGTTTTACTACGAAAGATCTTAACTTAAGTTTTCTTTAAAAATATCGCTATGCAAGGAATATATATAAATCTAAAATGTAGATTTATATGTTTTACAAGTAACTCTTTTTACTGGGTTAATAATAATATTATTTTCGAGAAAAAAATATATTCTAAATATTTCATGATATCGTCGCAAGAGTTATAGAACGCTGTAACTGACAAAAAATTGAAAATACGTTTTTTTGCATCATGTTATCAGCAGAAAATACTGCTTCGATTGGTCCATTGTCTGATAAAAAAATTTCACTTACGCCGTCTGCGTTTTGAAAAATACCTGTGTTTTCTTTGTGGTAAGCCTAACAAAAACTAGTATTTTTTACATTTGTCGCTTACGACACTTTTGCGTCAGCTAAATTTTATAAACTAACACTTACGCCATTCTTTGCTTTTTATTCAAAAAATAGTTTCCCCACTTTATTTATTCACTTTAACTTACAGCTATTAAGTTTTACTTAAAAAAACCTAATGTGTCACTTAAAGCGTTTAAGAATTCTAAAATTTTGTTTCCATAAAAAATATTGTAGTTACAGCATTTTATAGGTCTATGGAAGAAAAATCGTTTGCTGTAAGTCGCAGAATCACATGGAATAATAGACCTGAGAAAAAGCGTCTACAGCCAATATATAAAGCAAGAAAAAATAAAAATACGTTTTTTAAATCGTGTTATTAAGTTGTATAGTTTTTGTGATATTAAATTCATTTATCTTTCATACAAGTTTTTTTTGGCTCTGGTGAACATTTCATGTTTTGTCAGTTACAGCGTTCTTTAATTCTTGCGACGATATTCTCATGAAATATTTATTATTTAAAACTACAAAATAAAATGTATTACTGCGGAGAAAGCATATCCATATGGTAATTTCGGTACTGTGGATTCTATTCACATTTTGTATTCAAAACAAGAAAGTCAAATTGATTAAATAAAAACTACATTGATTTAACAAAGCAAAAAGACATCAATAATTCAACAAATTTTTTATACAAAATAACAGAAAACATTTAGTAACCATTTGTATTTTTTCTTCATGAGAATATTATGAAATTTTGAAAAAAAAAAAAAAACGATTAAAGTAAATAAATATATAAAATTCCGAATAACAAATTTTCATATAAATAAATGGCATTTTTGAAAATTAATTGCAAAAAAAATGTTACTAATTGATAGCCATACCTAAGTTCATAAACAAGGTAAAATAATGAATTTTACAACCTCTTAATTCTAAATATATATGTATAAATAATTTAATGCCATAAAAGTAATGAATTTTACCATTCATGTGTAGGGCTTTTTTAAATAATTTAATGTTTTTGTAGACAGTGTTCTGTGTAGAGGAATGAATTCTGGAAGCAAAATATTATACAAGCTTTGTATTACCTAATTGCTTCTTTTTGATTACCTTTCTCCATTGGGATATTACGAGTATTAGTAATCATTGTCTGCTGTGAGGATAATCGTTTTGCTATTAATGTTATTGCTTTTAATGCATTGGAAAATAACTATAATATTAAACGCTTATTTTCTACTATTATATATGATTTAGATTTATAAGTGTCTTTATGCTTAGAGTATATAAGTTTTAGAGTGTTTTATGATTATGTGCATTATAGACATATTGGCGGAATAATCGATTTTATTATTTTCTTCTGTTTATCCTTGAATAAAGAAGAGATCATATTTTTAATATGAATAGCAATAGTTGTTGAAATTACCGATCATTTCTGATAAACTTAAATAAATTTCATTTTGAAATTTTAAGAGCAAACTATCCCCAAGTAATGGAGTGACATTTTAACAAATAAATTAAATTAATTTCGGCTTAAGTTCATTTTTATTTTAATTTCTAAAAAATTTTATGAACGTCAAATTATTAACAAATGCATGCGTACGTGCATTTTCCAGGATAACAGGAAAAATTAGACTACAGCATAATGTAATGCAACAATTTCTGGATTGCTACATACGAGTACATCATTTAAAACATCATCTAACTATCCAAAAGCTTTTACAAAAAAGAATTTGAAAAATACTCATAGTCAATCAATATATTGTTTGTTATGAAGTAAGAGTGCGCCCTGTGCCTGTAATTAAATCTTTTTTTTTAGTGTAATCGTTTGATAATGTATTTTAATGGCCAAGTCGTATTGCGCATTGAAAACACGAAAAATGTTTTGGCTTTGAGGGTGAAAATTTTTCCTGTGACCTTTAAAATTGCATTACGTAGAGTTAGAATTGCAAGGTTAAATTATAATGGATGATATTTATCAAACCATTCTTCAAAAAAATATTTAGGGTATATAAATATGGACCGACTTTTAACTAATGTTCTGAAAGAAAAACTGTTACAGCATTTCGATGAAATTTATTTTACAAGATTTTGTTAAGAACAATTATTACAAATTTTATTAAACAATATTTTTTGTTGACAAAAGTCCTACGTAGAATGCTGTTGATAGAAATACAGTAACATTTGAAAATTTCCTATGGCGTTTGTGCGATTTACAGACCAGTTGTCCTAAGGTCTTCCAATAAGTCCAAAGGGCAATCAAGGTCTTTGTCGCATAACAACGCCATAACATCTTGGTGCACATAATAACACTTTACACTGTAGATCAACCTTATTTTCACCAGGTCTAAGAATGTTACACGTGTAAAGTAACAAGAATCTTGCAGTGCTCTATATAAAATATGTACAGATGACACAGAAACGTCGTCCAGACATGATATATAGCTTTAGAGCTCTGTAAAATTCTTTATGTGTAAAATAAATAACACACGAACTATTAAAAAGTAATTAAAATTACTTCTCTAAATTCGTCGTCTCAAAATTATATTGTTATGAAAATCCTTGTTAAAAAGTTTTAGATGTTAAGAAAAAAATCTAATAAACAACGCAGTAATTTTTTTAGTTGTAAAAGTATTTTGTTTGTCTCAAGAAAAGACGTACAACTATAAAAGCAACAATTAGGACTAGCTAACAGACCTATAAAATGAAGAGGCATCCCGACCTTTTAATTCGATCAAAAGTGGAAATTGCAGTTGTAGTCGATATGTCACTTATATGCATTAATAGAAGGAGAAACATTTGTCAATATACTTTCTTTTTGATACAATTGATTGGTCATCAATTCAAAAATATTACCAAAGGGCTTAATAATTTCTTTTCATATGTTGCTTAAGAAGACCCTTTATGTAAATATTGTTTCAGATTTAAGTTAAATATGTAAAGTAGGTCATATAACAGCATGTGTTTTTAAAGAGGTCTAAAGCACCATCATCAAAATTTAATGTAGTCTACATATACATACAAATGTACTTAAGTCGTGGTATACACAATCAATTGTCCTGACTTGCTTTAACAAGAACAATAAAAAAAGAAATAAAATATATGACAGGCGTTAAAAAAGGAAATCATTTTTATTGTTTTAACTAAGTATGGGTGTACTTAGTTTAAACTTTTTTTATCTTATGCTCAGCAAAAGGAAACATATAAGATTAAAGTTTTTACAAAACTGCATATTTTATGAGAAACACAGTTTTTTTTATTGTTTGTGAAGTAGTACATAGTATTAATTTTTTCTTCAGCGACTATTAGACGGTCAGACTCTGCATGTGACCACGGCTTTATGACATGCCTAATACTTGTGCAAAAGTGTAAAATTCCTGTTTATCAGCGGCGCTGAATGAATTACAATTTTTTTTTTATATATTTACACTTTCTCTTCAAACTGTTCTTACATGCAAAGTTTGACCATCTAATAGCCGCTTTATGTAATTCTTTTTGCTGTAATATTATCCATTTTTTTTTCTTCTGCACACTGTATGAAATGGTTAAAAAAAGCGCTGATATACAAATTGAGCTTAAAATATAATAAGTAGTTTTTAGTTTTACTTACGGTCATGAATGTGATCTTTCAAACATTTGTTTTTTTTTATATTTATACCCTTCACCACAAAAAGTGGAAAAGAGTATTACTGATTTTGTCATTGAAAAAATTTAAGAACGCTAATCGATCAGACATAGTGTTAAAAGAGGTGCTATTGGAAATTAACAAGATCGGTCCATGTCCTTTGACGCAGCGAGCAAAACACTACGCCTACCTCTAATATTTCTATATCATTTGCAGCAACGAAGTAACTACAATTAAAAAAAATATATATGTATATATATATATATATATATATATATATATATATATATATATATATATATATATATATATATATATAGGGCGATAGAGAATTAAAAAACAAGAAGAAAACATCAAATGAAAAAATTGGCGCTCGCTTATATATTCCGAGTTACGGGCCGGGTTAAAGCTTTTAAAGATTTTAAAGAGACCTTTAAGGAAATACTAATTTTTAAAAAAAAGCTCAACCCATAAGGAGCCGATGGCGTTCTTATGTAAAATTATATGTATGTAGTACTTAAATTTTTTTGTCTCATTTTTTTAATTCTGTGTCACCCCAATATTTGCTTCTTTGATTGGATTTACATAGATGGTGAAGGGTATCAACGATTCGGCATAGCCAAATATAGCACTCTTATTAGTTTAAGCTGTGGTAGTCCATGTAGCAGATGCTTTTTGTTCAGCAGGTACAAAAAACAAAACTTTTAATTAAGAAGTGTCATCATAGTGGCTTTTGGCGAACTTGACCTTATATATTTAACCGTTATAGGCAGACACTTGCACAGAGTTTGTGCTGTTATATTTGTTATAAAGACGAAAAAGATGCAATGGATTCAAGGGTTTTCCAATATAATTTTCTCGTAAATAGAGTTATTTTTTGAAGCTCAATAGTTTTAGACTATAAATTTACGCAGGGTATGTAACAATACGCTATAGAAAATTATAAAAAATTTAAATATAAATGTGCGCTAATAGTAACCTTATTTTTACAAGGCTTTATTTTAAATTTTTTTTGGAAATTAACTATGTTTGCTGTCACAAGTTTCAAAAATAAAACATAAAATTAAAAAGTGATGCATACATAATGGAACCCTTCGCGCTTGTCGGATTTTTGTTTAATTTTGAATGAACTTAATTGTTCTCTTTAAAAAACTAACAAACAGCAGATATGACATTTCTTATGAGAAGTAAGAAAATTTTGTATTTACTTGTACACAGGTTTCGCTTAAAAGCCACATTTTTCCCTGAAGGCTTGTATACAGAAAACTCCTGATTGTTAATAAAACTGAATAGAAGAGGCAAGCATTTAAAATGATAAAGGCCTTTAAAGGGGAGCCAGCAAAAATGACCAAAAACCTTGAAAAACTATTACTTACCTTTACAATTATTGTACTAACAAAAGAAAAATCATTTTAAATGCAACTGTTTTACCAAAATGTCCCAAATATGTTGTTATTTTTTTACTCTTATATAAATTTACATTCATTTGCAAGTGAAGTGGGGCTAAATAAAGTGCAATTAGAATTTACAAATCTAAAACATAAATGTGAGAAAATAATTATGCAAAACCACATGCCATAGTTAGTTTGAATGTAGTTAGAAATTTTAACAGCAACAAATAATTTCAAATTGTATTTTTTTTAATGTCATTATAAAAATTTTACTGTTCTGAAAGTGAACGCACAGTAGGGTTGGGTTAAAGGTGAAAAAGACTTGAATATTTTTGTTTTTTCTTTCATACATACACGTTCGTGTAATAGTTAGGAGGCAACTATGGAATAATTAATATGAGTAAATTGGTTACAAGTGTTTGCCGTCATTAACAATAAGTACATATACTCGCTCCTTTGCTCTCAAAATTTTATTTAAATTTTAATTGCGCAAATTTCCTACATAATTTCAGAAAAAGAAATATAAACAAGTAAGAGTTACTATAAAAAAATAATAATTAACTTAAGAACACTGATGAATATTTTAGTTCAAATTAACCATATAATAACTTACAGTGTCTTAAAATTTCTTAAAACAATTATAATTTGATAACTCCAATCATATGTTGTTATAATACTTTTTCTGTGCTTGGAATTCTGAAAATCAAAATTAAAAAAATTTTTTCTCTGCTTTGCGATTATTAAACACATTCGTTTTTAAAGTAAAATAATCCTTATTTACTTACACTCAACGAAAAAATGTTTTTTAATGAGAAGGTGTTGATTAAGCTTTAACTTTGAGTAACCTGATACATAATTTTTTTTATGAATATAAGAATGTTTGCATATATCGAAATCCTTATTTATTCTATATTAGAAAAACTGCTTATTTAATTTAATAAACATAAGATTTAGTTATTCGTTATTCTGTTGCTTTAAATTAAAAAATTTCCTCAGTCTTTGTGTTAACTGATATTAAGGTTTTAGTTTCTAAAAAATAAACGCTGAAATTCTATTTTAAGTACTATAATTTAAAATTTAGCCAATTCTGAAAAATAATAGCATTTTTCTTAAATAATAATGTAGTTTGCACTTTCGATATATTTTATTTCAGTATGTACATAGTTTTTGTTCCAGATTTATCGTATAAATCTCAGCATATTTTAAAAGTATGTGAGTAAAATAAATCTCAGCAGACATTATTTATTTTTATATAAAAACCAAAAAAAAAAAAATGCATTAAAAACTGCCCTTCAAAATAATTTTTTTGTACATTATATATACTCGTACTCGTATGTACGTACAAACACATTGTTTGTATATTTCTGAAACTTGTCAGTAATAAATTTAATTATGATTTATGTTGACATTCTTTTGACATTAATGTTACAAAAATTGTGTATTGAAATAACTCGACTCGTTGAATGTCCATAAGTATAATATAAAAATAAATGATGGCACTTGTTAAAATTAGATTAAAGTTAACAATAAAATTGAATTATAGATATGAAAGATGTTTTATCGCCTTATGTGAACAGTATCTAAACATATAATAAAACTGTAAAGAGGTCATCCTTGCACATGAAATTTTTTTTGAAAATTTTGATGTTGGTGTAGCTGGTAATTGATCTAAAATACAAAACACTTATTTTTGCAATTTTTGTCTGTTTGTTTGTGTTCGCATCCCGTAAGAACTTTTTGGTGGATTTAAATAGAATTTTGTGAGGAGGTTCCTTGGAATCTGTGTTCAAATATAGAACACTTTTTCTTTTGTAAAAATAGGCCATTTCGTAGAGAAAATGGAGATACAAATGTGAAACCGTCCTTTTTTACCGGCATAATGATACTAAAACAATTGTCGATACATTTAATTTTTTTTAATTTAAAACTTTTTGCGGTATTTACAGAACTTTGCTATAAATATTTACAATAATTTTTTTTTTTTCAAAATTTAAATCGGTTTAAGTTCATGTTTTGTTTAAGTTTGTAAATTTTAAATAAGAAAAAAATTGTTTAAAAGTTTTTGTAGTCATTTTTACAGAAAAGAAGACAAATTTGACGGTTGAAGAACGTGTTTTTGCGTTTACTGGACCATTCTCTCTTTCTTAGGTTGTGCTCTTGTAAATATCATCTATATAACTAAATAATTGATTCGATTAGAAGAAATTGTCTCACAACCTAAAGTTTTTTCATTGTTCTCTTATTTAATTGTTACAACTACATATGTTCTAGCTTTCTGCTAATCGTCGGCTTAGACATAAATGCATTTATTTTATTATTTTATGTTCTGAAGAAATAATTTTTTTGTTATATTTTTGTAGTGTAAAAGAGTTTAACTAATAACTTCAAAAATTATAAGTACGTCTTTTTTAACAATGAACGCCCCTACGCCAGAAAAATTTTGTACATGAAAAAACCAGAAACTGTTTTTTTGAGTTGAAATTAAGATTCGTTGCGCATAAATGACAATTTTGCTTCAAATATTTTTGATAAGTTTATAAAATAGAAGTATTAATAATGTAATAATTAATAAATATAAAGATCTTAATTCTAATAATGCGTCTAATGAAGCCGAAAATAAAAGCTTCAAATTTTCATCTTGCTTGTGTGAATGCTTCTAATTTCTTTTTATAATAAAATTTTAAGCTGCTAATCATAATAAAACAAATAATATTTGAAGATTTATATAAAAAGATTATTCTAAAATAAGTTTTTTTTTCATAAAAAACTAAAGTAAAATTCTTAACTATTTGAGATGAAAAACATAAACTCATTAAAACAAAAAAACTAAAACAAAATGTAACAAAAATTTTTAACAACCTGCTTGCAAAAACGTACAAAAACACTTTATTAAGAGAAGCTAAACACAACGGATTTGTTAAAGAAAAATTGACGTTACGAACTTCAAACAATAAATCTCAGAAATACAAGCAAGATACGTTCGCTCTATCAGAAAAACTTATATTTGCATTTAAACAGAAACAAAGACAACACAAAAGAAATGTACAAAGTTTTTCAAAAACCACAGTTGCTGCAAAAGAATTGTGTAATCTACAAGATTTTTCCTAAAAACATATACATATTTTTCTCGATTAAGGAACATAAAAAAGGTAATTGTTACATTAATTTTTTTTTACCGAACATTTCTGTAGGCTTAACTGTTGGACATTTTTAAGGTCTAAATTTTTCTTATTTTGGGTTTCTTCTAAAATGATAATAAATGTAAATTATTGTTATATTATTTATGGTCACAAGATATATTTCTTTGGGTGCTGCCTAACACAATGCACATATACATACTATTAGCGGGATAATAGTTAAGTAGTATAACCTCCTTGATATATGATGTTTTGCACTTATAAAAAAATTTATTCAAAGTAAAATAGATTAATAGTGCGTTTCCATTTATGAGATTTCGTCTAAAACCCTTGATTTGCTCAAATCAAGCGTTTTGCTACTTGATTTCCCATATATTTTTCATGCTACCAAAACCACTTATAGTGCGTTTCCATTTACGTGATTTTGTCTAAAACACTTGATTTGCTCAAATCAAGCGTTTTGCTACTTGATTTCCCATACATTTTTCATGCTACCAAAACCACTTAAATCACTTGATTTATTTCAAATCATGTCGAAAATTTATTTTTTCGAACTGATTTTGTCTTTGCAACACTGTGTTGTGTCTGGGATATTCAAGTTTAGCTCCGTGTTATCTATTCAGATTGGATGTTTTTATCGAAAAAGTGACATTTAATTTTAAGTTTTTAAAAAAAATAAACTTTATGGTACAAAAATTGTGTTTAAAAGAATATATAATTAAGTATGTGTAAAATCAAAAACAAATAAAAGCACGCACTCGATTTTTTACAAAAATAAAATAGGGGTTGTTTTTCTTTAACGGAGAAAAGTGTCAGTGTTATGTCACAAATTCGAATATACAAAGCAGTTTTGCTCAATGGAAACACTTCGAAGTGTTTTCCTCAAAGCTAGTTGATTTTAAGTCAATGGAAACATAGTATTATTATTAAATCACTTGATTTATTTTTAATCATGTCGAAAATTTATTTTTTCAAACTGTCTTTGCAACACTGTGTTGTGTCTGGGATATTCAAGTTTAACTCCGTGTTGTCTATTCAGATTGGATGTTTTTATCGAAAAAGTGACATTTAATTTTAAGTTTAAAAAAAAATGAACTTTATGGTACAAAAATTGTGTTTAAAAGAACATATAATTAAGTATGTGTAAAATCAAAAACAAACAAAAGCACGCAATCGATTTTTTACAAAAATAAAATAGGTGTTGTGTTTCTTTAACGAAGAAAACTGTCAGTGTTATGTCACAAATTCGAATATACAAAACAGTTTTACTCAATGGAAACACTTCGAAGTGTTTTCCTCAAAACTAGTTGATTTTAAGTCAGTGGAAACATAGTATAAAAGATTAATTGTCAGAAAATTTTGAACTATATCTCATACTCATGTATGTCGTGTACACATTCTACGAGGGCTGCTCTATATATTTCTGGCCTAATAGTGAAAATGCGAATATTTATAATCAAAAATGGTGATATTGTTTTTCAAAGTATTCTCTAGCATGATTTGTACACTTTTGCATACGCTCAAACCAGTTGTCGAAGCACTTTTTCCACTCCGATTGAGACACCTCTAAAACATGGTTTTGGAACACTTCAACAGCTTCTTCTGGCGACGAAAATCGTTGACAACGCATTTTTTTCTTGATGTGCGGAAACAAGAAGAAGTCATTAGGTGCCAAGTCAGGGCTGTACGGCGGATGACCCATTAATTCGACGTTTTGGCCGGTCAAAAACGCTCTGGTTTGAGTCGATGTGTGAGAGCTCGCATTGTCATGGTGAACAATGATTCGTCTTCTCTTGTTGGTTTTTCGAATTTCTCCGATGACTTCAGGCAAATAAATTGTAGTGTACCACTCAGAAGTGACCGTCCTACGTTGCTCAAGCGGAACATTCGCGAAATGACCAGTTTTGCCGAAGAAACAGGCGTCCATTTGCTTCGAAGTGCTTCTTCCACGAACAACTTTCGTTGGATTTTGCTCGTCTTTGAAGACCCACACGGACGATTGTTGTTTCTTTTCGGGCTCATACGCATAGATCCATGATTCCTCACCTGTGACGATCTTATAAACGTCTTTTGAAGCACCGCAATCGTATTTTTGCAACATTTCTTTGCACCAATCGACACGAGCCTTTTTTTGAGCGACTTTCAAATTGTGCGGGATCCAACGAGAACAAACCTTTTTTGCGGCCAGGTGTTCATGCAGTATCGAATGTATGCTGGTGGAAGAAATGTCCAAGGATGTTTCTATCTCTCGGTTTGTCGCATGTCGATCTTGCATTATGAGTTCACGCACGGCATCAATGTTCTCTGGCACAACAGCCGTTTTTGGACGACCTTCACTGAATTCGTCTTTAAGCGAGCTTCGGCCACGATTAAATTCATTATACCAATTCTTCACAGTGCTATAGGATGGTGCTTTATCGCCATACAAAGATTTAAGTTCATCAATGCACTCTTGTCGTGATAATCCACGTCGAAAGTTGTGAAAAATGATGGCACGAAAATGTTCACGAGTTAATTCCATTTTTTTCTATATTAATTTTTTCAAGTCACTGTAAACAACACAAATAATGGTCGTACGTCAAAACGTTTTGAGTACGATTATGCTAAAAAACGACAAGCTTTCCAATGGAAATGTCGGATTGCACTTGGCAGTACTCAGTGTTGCCAGGTCAAAAATATATATAGCAGCCCTCGTACATTAATTTGAATTCTAAATCGAATGTTTTGCATTTTTTTAATTATAACACCATCCTCCAAAAGCGTTTATCATGTTTAAGCGCATCATAAACATAATATTTTACAGTTACTTGTAATAAACATTCAAATAAAATTAAAATAAATATTCAATTCAAAAATATTTATATTCAAAATAATCCCAACTTCATATATGTGCATAAATTATTACCGCATCTTACATACCCTTCACCATGTATGTAAATCTAGTTTAGTGAAATAACTTCAATCAAAATAACAAAAATTAAGGTAACATTGAATTAAATAGTTAAAAAAAGTATGATACATAATTATTTTACATAAAATTGTAATTAGCTCTTTATGGATAAAGTAGTTTTAAAAATTTGTATTTTCTAAAAGATCTCTTCAAAAACTTTTAGTTAATACTCATATTGACAATCGTAATTTTTTATGAAAACTTAAGTGCTCTAAATCGAAATTTATGGACGAACGACAAATTCTATCACGTAAAGTTTCTTCTTATTTTTTAATTCTTTATCGCCACATGTATATTTTTTTATTGGAGTTATTTCGTTGTTCAAAATGATATAGAAAAATTAGAGGCAGGCGTGGTGTTTTGACCACTGCCCCAAGTTTTCGAAAATATTTCTGATTGATTGGCATATCTAGTGATTTGACAAAGTTGATTTCAACACTAACACGGATAGAAAGACTTACAGACGGACGACGCTCAATCGACTTTGCTATGCATAAGAAGTCAGAATGTATATACTTTATGGGGTCGGAAAGGGATATTGTAAAAATTACAAACGAAATGACAAATAAGATATGCCCTTTTCCCACTTTTTGTGTGAAAGGTATAAAAAGAAGTGCAATTACTAGGTTTAGGTTTGTATTATAAGCCATGTTTAAGAACTGTTTGTTTGGTAAATGATGCAAGGTGGGGTAAATATTGTTTTATGTTTTTCATGTCATAATTTCTTTTACTCTGACATGAAAGAAAAAACAATGCAGCAAATAAAAATGAAATCAGAAAAAAATTGCCTTCTATCAATAAATATTTCACTAAAAATCTTTTATTTAAGTAAAGAAAGATATCTATTCTTTAACTTGTTTTCTTTTTAATTTATTTTGTCAAAAAAAAAAAAAAGTAAAAATAAAATAAAATTTGTTCAATTAAAATTTTCATATAAAAAAAAGAGTATTGATTCACAAATTTCAAAAATTCGAGTAAAGAGACATTTTGCAGAATAGATTTTCTACAAATATATTAACATAATTTTAATTTAAATTTAATAGTTTTTTTATTTGAAAATTTACAGCAGCTTGTGTTAAATATTGATCACAATATTAAAGAGATGTAAGATAAATGTAAAAAATTTAATTGTAAACAAAAACTTGGATTTTCTTAACAAGTTCAAGAACTTTATAAAATCTGCATTCGACTATTTAAATAAATTGAATTCGAAACCTGTTGAACGTATTATTGTGTATAAATCTTACTTACAGTTTTAGAGTGACTAAAAATTATATAATAAAAATTTTATTTGCTAAAACGTTTTTTATGGTCATAATGTCACAATTTCTTGCATTAATTTCCAGTATAAACTAAAATATAATTTAAAAGATATATTTCAATTACAACCTATTTCAAAAATAAGGAGCTTATCAATTCGTCTAATTGTTGCCTTTTTTAAAGTTTGTGCATGCAGAACTCAGTAATTTCTAAACCGATTATGAAAATTGTTTGTAATTTGATAGGTTATGCTTACAGATTGGTCTCGTTTTAAAAACAATTCATAGTCTTAAAAATTAAAGGGTGAATCCATATAACATACTTGTTTTAAAAGGGTATTAATAACCGCAAAAGCCACTTTTTTAAAATTTAAGAAAACTGAAAATTTCTAATGCTCCCAATAGCTAAAGGTAATACAAAAATAAATCTAAAAATAATAGGGTATGCCATAGGTAACGTAAATTCACTTATATGGGCCTATTCTTTGAACCCTTATAGACAAACGCTTGAAAATTAGACAGAATGTCGATTACTATGACCGTTATAATAACAAACACAAACATTTAAAATTATAAATTAATGGAGTCCCATTAGTTAATGTAATTTGATGTAAGTGGCTAAACTTTTGAACTGTTAAGCCATATAGTTGAAGTTTACAAAGAACCTTTGTTGCTAAGTCCGTTATACAAGTATATAATTAAATTTGAAAATTAAGGGGTGTCCCCATAGCTGATGTAAACCGTTATAAACAGACAGCTGAAATCAGATGGAATGTCTAATTCTTTGTGTTATATAATAAAAATTTTAAATAAATAAAGTTATAAATTAAAGGATACTACAGTAGTTCATGTAATTTGATGTATATGGCCAAACTGTTGAATCCTAATAGACGGACGGTTGAATTTTATAAAGAACCATTATTGCCAAGTCCGCTACAAATGCAATTATTAAATTTGAATTCGGAAATTAAATGATGTCCCTTTAGTGGATGTAATTAAATTTTAAATACGGCCAAATTTTTAACTGTTATAAATAAGCGCTTAGAATTTAAATAAACTTTGTTTTACTGTGTCAGCAATATAAGAGATATGTTTTTTCGTTTGTATATTTAGAAGTAGGTTTTTTTTAGCATAAAAAAAGCGACATCTTCTTTTCTGGTGTCAGAAATATTTTTCAACTCTCTAGCGGTTGGTAAACAAATGAAGTTTTTTGCTAACTTTTTTGTAATAAAAATCAAAAAAAGACGTCCAAGTCTGAATATGTGGACATTAACCATAGTATTCCGCGTTCGACTTTCGAAAAATATTTTTCTATACCATTATAACTACATTTAGATTAGCGAATAAATGAAATTTATTTACCATATTAAGTCTTGGCATAAATTTCAAACCTGAAGAGAGTACGGAAATGAGATGGGAAATAGAATTGCAAAAATTGAGCTTCATAGGCTTTCATACGAGGGCTGCTATATATATTTCTGGCCTGGCAACACTGAGTGCTGCCAAGTGCAATCTGACATTTCCATTAGAAAGTTTGTCATTTTTAGGCATAATCGTACTCAAAACGTTTTGACGTACGACCATTATTTGTGTTGTTTACAGTGACTTGAAAAAATTAATATAGAAAAAAATGGAATTAACTCGTGAACATTTTCGTGCCATCATTTTTCACAACTTTCGACGTGGATTATCACGACAAGAGTCCATTGATGAACTTAAATCTTTGTATGGCGATGAAGCACCATCCTATAGCACTGTGAAAAATTCATATAATGAATTTAATCGTGGCCGAAGCTCGCTCAAAGACGAATTCCGTGAAGGTCGTCCAATGAAGGTCGTCCAATGAAATGTTGCAAAAATACGATTGCGGTGCTTAAAAAGACGTTTATAAGATCGTCACAGGTGACGAATCATTGATCTATGCGTATGAGCCCGAAACGAAACAACAATCGATCGTGTGGGTCTTCAAAGACGAGCAAAATCCAACGAAAGTTGTTCGTGGAAGAAGCAGTTCGAAGCAAATAGTCGCCTGTTTCTTCGGCAAAACTGGTCATGTGGCGACTGTTCCGCTTGAGCAACGTAGGACGGTCACTTCTGAGTGGTACACTACAATTTGTTTGCCTGAAGTCATCAGAGAAATTCGAAAAACCAACAAGAGAAGACGAATCATTGTTCACCATGACAATGCGAGCTCCCACACATCGGCTCAAACCAGAGCGTTTTTGACCGGCCAAAACGTCGAATTAATGGGTCAACCGTCGTACAGCCCTGACTTGGCACCTAATGACTTCTTCTTGTTTCTGCACATCAAGAAAAAAATGCGTGGTCAACGATTTTCGTCGCCAGAAGAACCTGTTGAAGTGTTCAAAAACCATGTTTTAGAGGTGTTTCAATCGGAGTGGAAAAAGTGCTTCGACAACTGGTTTGAGCGCATGCAAAAGTGTATAAATCATGCTGGAGAATACTTTGGAAAACAATAAAACCATTTTTGATTATAAATGTTCGCATTTTCACTATTAGGCCAGAAATATATAGAGCAGCCCTCGTACTGCTTCGTTTTGAAAGTAAGTCTCAGGTGTATGCTGATGAAACATGATAGGAATAGGCTGCATTTTCTCTGCTTTTGGCCATGACGACCTCTTTTTTACTTTTAAAGTAATTAAATTAAAACTTAAATAAGGAAATCTTTCACTTTTGATATACAAGCATAGAGTGCTTGAAAATTCCTTAAAATAGTATAAATTTTTTATTTAATTTGTATTTTTAGTTAAATTTTATTTAATATGCTAAAAGTGTGCTAAACAAACGCTTTCTTAACTCCGCACAAATAGTGAAAATGTACTCACAATGCATTGGCTTCGTACATATGAAGCTTTCATTTTTCACAAATAAGTTCTTATTAAGTTTCATTCTCTTTTGGTTTTTTTAGAACATTTTCATATTTCCACGGCTATTTGCTTACTAAACTTAATTTGTTTGCTATGCAGACTATTTGGTATAACCTAGATCAAACCCATAACAACAACAGCACAAAAAAAAAGAAAGCTACTTAGAAAATTCAATATAATTTCAGTAAACAAACTTGATAAAATATCCATATTTTATTCATTTATCGATATTGATGATAATGGAGTTTTAAATTGAAACGTTTGTTTAAACACAATAAAGAGCAAACTAATCAAACGATTAGATTTAAGGGTTTCATTTTTTTCTTTTTATATAAATTGCATACAGGACTTGGATGCATAACAGTAAATGTAGAAGACTGCAAGAATAACAAAAACTCTGTTAAAATATTATGCAAAATTGAATTTGAAAATCTTATCAAAAAATATTTGCATATGGATAAAAGGATGCAAAATTTTTAAGGAATATAAAAAAATTCTCAATAAATTTTGTGTTTTTTATTCTATTTTGTTACCAACGACAAACATTGCTTTTGCTTAAGTTGCATCAGATATAAGAAATGTGTTTTAAAGGCTTCATATTTATAATCATAATCATAATCATAATACATATAATTATTTTGCATATTTTAAGCCTTGGATATAAAGTAAGGAAAAGCTTACTCATATAACCAATCTTGGAGGTCAACATCTCTGTCGGAGCCTAATGTGGAAAATCCATAAAAAAAGGCAAATTAAGAGAAAAGAAATTAAAAGAAAGTAAAACTTATACTAGTAACATGAATTCAAATTGACAACATTAATTGTCAACGAAATTACAAAAAAAAAAAAAAAAAAAATAAAAAAATAGTTTAGTCAATAGTTTACACCAGTTCCGCGGTGTAATTGTCATATATAAGGTTATACATAAAAAAATGTTATGTCTGAAACTAATTCGATTAAATGAGAGGAAAGCAAAAAAAAAAAAAAAAAATAATAATTCAAAATTTGTGTCTATGAAAATTTTATTAATACGTTTTTTACTGCCGAAAATTTATTCAGACTATTAACACAAGATGCACCAAAATTTTGGACATGTAATATTTATGGTGGAATGACGTACTTCTACTGTGCTATTAATTACTTATTAAAAACCCTTTGAAACTCAATTAGGACGACAAAATTATGAATAAATTAATTTGCAAATATGTTTCTATTTATATACGCCAGTAATAAAGTGACCATTGAAAATTAAAATATATTATTAAAAAAATGATATTATTGATAATTGTATGTGCTACAAAAAAAAAAAAAAAAAAAAAAAAAAACAACGCAACAAGACTTAAACAAAAAACAAAAAAAAAAAAAAATAATTAAACAAAATAAAATAATAAAAAACTAAGCAAACTATTAGAATGGCCACTCTACACTTAAATAGACGTTCTTTACCTACATAAAAAAAATTAGCTTTCGCAAAGTTCGTTGAACGTGACAAATGTCTCTCGTCGTGCTTCTTTTTGAAAGCCATTTCCTGACCACCATACTTCTGTTAACTTTTCTTTATTTTAGTTTTTATATCTTCAAATTTACTTATACAAGATAGTTATGTAAACAATTTTCTTTTTCTTTTTCTTTTTCTTTTTCAGAGAACAAAAAATCTTTACGTGAAAAATAGATTAAGTGAAAATGCTTTTAAAATTTACGCTATCCTGATCAAAACTAAATTTCGCGTTTACCACAACAGCTATTTCTCAGATTTGGCGTGAGATAGAACCATCATGTGACTGTAGTGCGACAATTATTGCCAGTTAAGCATTTTGCTCAATTCGAAGAAATCAAATTTATGTGAAATGAGGCAATAATGTGACCCCAGAGAATTTTATTGGGATAATTTATTTATTGTGTAAAAATTCAGCAAAATAAAACTTGTGTAAAATTGGTAATTTGCGACAATCGTGTGATCCTAACTTTACAACGCACATTCCTAAAAAATATATGTATGTTAACCCCTGAATGCGTTTTAAGCACAAAACAATTTAAAAATAATTTTGAATATTCTTAGAAGTTACGTAAAATTTCGTGTCAGCCACCCATATGATTTTCGATACGTTTTTTGGACGAAAGAGGATACAGGTTCTGTAACTTATGCAAATTTATGAAAATATTTACGATTTAACAAATTTAATTGATCAAAAGTTACACTTTTACATATTTGGGTACATTCTTTTCCGAATAACAACTTATAGAAGTTTTAGTTTAAATTTGTTATGAAATGAAACAAAAAATTTGAGATATAAAAAAAAAACCTTTATTTACAAGGTACTTAAGGTTACATTTGCAAAATGACTACGTGTTAAGCAAAACATCTAAGTTTTTTTTTTTATTTTTTAATTACTTTTAGGATCAAATAAATATAAAAGTCTGTTCTAGCTGCAATTTTGTAGCAATAATTTAAAAAAATTCGTATTCCCAAGATTGTTTTTATTTTATGTCAATTTGTGTATGTGTACATTATAAATATGTTGTACCCTAATTCTATTCGTACATGAGTTCATTAAAGAACTTGTAATTAAACAGTTTGTTTTTACTTTAAAAAGTTAATTAGAATTATTTTATTTTACTAGAAGGGTTTTTTGTAATACTTATTTTGAAATAAAATGTTTATTTTGTAAAGAAAATGCTTCTGTTATCTAAGTTTTCTAAGAATGTGCGCTAAAAATATATACTTTAAGTACTGTGGGAAAATAAATTAATAAACACAGTTAAAACTATTTGGGTTTTAAAATAAAATAAATAAATAAATACATTTGAATCGCAATTTAATAGCTTAAAATTAAATTTTCAACATAAAAAAAGTTGTTTTGAAATATCTCAATTTAGCTAAATATGAAAAGCATAATTATATCAATTACGCTTCATAAAATCATTGATTGCGATACCACCATGAAGCTAATAAGTTGAGTCTACATTTTGTCGTATTCAACAAAGTCTAATTGTGTACACTGAAGGAAAAATCTCATTCTAAATTTAAGGAAGTTTTTCTAACTGAAAGCTAAGTTTTCAGTTATCAAATTCTTGCAATAAATACATAAAATTGAAACCGAATGCAAAACTGACAGACGAGTAGAAGGTAATCGAATATAAAGCAAATATCTAATTAAAGACTGTTTAAATTTCAATTGCCTTTGTATAACAGGTCAAAAGAAAAGGTCATATAAATGAATTAACGTCACTGGCGAGGACATCCTTTGTTTTGTAATTTCGAATACTTAGACTTGCTATCACGGGCATAGAAGTAATTTGTGTAACTTTCAAGTGTTTGACTATAACGATTTAAAAGATATAGATATGTAAGTTAAGCTATAACACCTAAGCAGATACCCTCTAATATGTTATTTTTTATTACTACTTGAATTTATGGGCCGTTTATTTTTAACGTGACAAAGATCATTTAAAAAAATTAAATGTTAAGAGCTGCTACGGTTGCAAGTTTCACAATAAACGGCTCTTATAAAGTGTTATAGTGCAATACTCGTACACATTAAAAAAAAACCTTTAGTATACATTTTTTTTCATAAAGACATAATCAATCTGTAAACATTTTCTTGTAAAAAAAATTTGAAATAACTAAGTTCTGCGGTCACAACTATAGCAAAAAATACAGACGAATTTAAACCCTTTCCTTTTTTGAAGCAAGTTAAAAACTTTGTGAATTTTTTGACTTAAATTGTGGTCAAAAACCATGAAGCGGTATTGTTTCTTAAAATAAATCCAAAGAATTTATTAAAAGTAGAATACATTTTTTGAACCAGACACAATTAAATCTACGATGTTCAGTTCAGAGTTTAATATGTTCATTGATTAGGTGAAATTAAGTAACTTGATTTAAGAACGTGATTTTTTTTTGTTATTTAAGCGAGAATTCTCAAACATTTTTTGCGTGTAAACAATAATTTGAACTACTTAATTTAATTAGAAGACTATTAAGTTGAGCTATTATGACATCTTTTGAGATGACTGCATGTCTGCAAATACAAATAAAAATTATTTTTGTTGCACCCTATAGTTTAAGCAGCAAAAAAGCTAGAGATAACAAAACTCTTATGTTTGGTTTTTTTTTTCATTGTTAAAAGCACCACAAATTATAGCAGTATTCCTTTTTGTTGATCATGAAGTTGATTGAATTTTATTATGTTTTTTTATTTATATTTTTTGACTTAAATTTATAACCTGAAAGGAAAAAGAAAGAAAGAAAACCAATTATGTCTATAAATTAAAACTCTGTTATCATGTCACTTAAATATAAATTTTCATAAGTTTCTGTCTTACCAATCAATAACTTAAATAATAAATGTAATTCATCATAAATTTTTTCCCAGAAGCTTTAAATACGATATGGATTGCAATATCTCTGTTGACGTAGATTAGTTTTGTCATCATTTTTCTTAATTTAAATCAAAATTAAAGGAAGGAGTTAAGGAAAAAGTTATTTAAGATTCATAAATATTATAAATTAAAAAAAATGTAAACGTAGCATAGTAGAGAAGGTAGATTGTTCAATATTTGTATATATATAATAAATTTTTTTTACACACTCAAGAAAGAATTTATTCCAGAAAGCAGAAATAGCAATTTTATGATTAAATATTCTGCCGGGAGTAGTTTTGGTCGTGCCGCTGCTAATGGTTATTTTTCACCTTTTAAATAAAGCCTTCCTTCAAATGAAATTATTACAAACAATTTTTCTTTTAAAATAAATTTTCTAGGCCCTAGTTAAGTTTAGTTAGCAGCATTAGTAAATGAACAGTTTCTTATTTAATAAACTGGACATAAATAACAATAAGTCCGCCAAGTGTGAGTTTCACTTATAAACAAAGGTTTCCGTACCATTCTTAATTTCACTTTTTATTCATGCTAGCGGACGTAGTAAAACATACCTTGGGTAAATTTGAAATAAAGCCTTGATTTTAGAGCGTCTTAGAAATACTTAAAGTCCCAGCCTATTGCTGTTCATATACATATAAACATGTGAAAATCAGTTACTATCGGGATACCTTCTTTATTATTTGAGTTTACAACAGACATGATCTTTCATTCCTTGTTAAAATTTCAAGCGCCCTTTATTTTTAAAATTTTTAGTTAACAATTTACTTTTATAGCGGACATATCTTTACATACTCTGTGTGAATTTTAAATGTTAACAGGGTTGGAAAACTAAAGCCATATAAGTGAATATAACGTAAATATTGGGAAACTCTTTAATTAAAAGCTTTAATTTTTTCGTTTCTACCTTTTATAGTTAAAAAAAATAATATTCTTATTCTCCTAATTTTTAATACATCTTTTGTGAAAATTTCAAAAGTCTATCTATTACGATTCCAGAGAAAATGGAATGCGATGGAGGGACAGTCGGTCTGACGGACAGAAATTTTGAAAAATGCAACAGGGCTACATTTTTACGCTATGTTTGCGGAACCCTAAAAATAAATAAAATTAAACCTTCCGGACCTTTTAGGAACTATCTAGCAGGGTCAGAAAATATGGCAGCTCGGACATGTAAGTTTTTGTAAGGCTTGAAGTTTTTTGATTTCATTAGACAAGGTCTGCGCTCTTACTGTCATCTTGTGAGATTTTGTTTTAAACGGGCCAGCTGTTTATAAATGAGAATTCACTTTTTGATAGTATGTTTCTGTACCACTGTGCAATGTGTTTTTACGTTGTATCAGCGGCATGGCAAATGGCGAATGCAGAGTTGGTATGTCCCAGCAAAGTTATAAATTTTGCCTTCCACATTTTAACTTTTTCAGATATCCGAATACATCGTAATAGCAAACACTAAGTTTTTTGAACTCTAATGGTAAGCATATCTTGGATTTTTAGTTGTTATAATTATATTTAAAATTATTAATTTCTTTTTTAGAATAGAAGGACATGATCATGATCGTTCTTTTACAAACGTTTAAAATAATATTTTGAGACCATCCACATCAGTATTTTACGTTCTCTACTTAAAACTCTGCATTTTAATTAATGTTAATGATTTTTTCTTACTTTTATGTAAATGTGCTGTTTGTGTAATTTTTTAAGAGATTTTTATTTAAAATGCTACGTTAAAAACGATTTAAAAAAAGAAATAAAGTCAAACTTTTTTGACGTTTTTTTACACAGTGCAGAATGTATAGAAATTTTATATTGACTGACAAACCAAAGTTTTCTTTTTTATTTTCCTGCCAATATATAACGACCGTAGTGGTAAGAAACTAAGTTTTCACTTGACTACTGCTTTTATTTCACTTCCTAACAAGCTGTCAAACTTTTTTTCTAATATTTTCCAAACACATTTCTTAGCGATTACTTATGACATCAAAGCAAATACTTAAATATAAATGTTTACAACTCCAACAAACGAAGGAATTGGCCAAGAGGGAACAAAGTGCACTTTTATAAATAGTTGTACTACAAAATGAAATCAAGGTTTTTAATGGTCTTAAAAGCAAGACAGGTTTGAAATTAAAAAAATCAGATGAAATAAAAACGTTTTCTTACGTGCCAACAAAATAAATACAAAACTTTCTTTGATTAAATATTTGTTGTTACAACATTAAAATAAATTGCAAAATTTTTTGGACAGCTTTTTTTGTATCCCGTTGCTTACATGAACGGAAATGTTTTAAATAAGTGTTCTAAAAGAAGAAAATTTTCAGATAATAATACAAAATATAAAAAATATTTATAATTAATAATATTAACGTTTTATTAAGAAAAGTGATAGATGAAAAAGCCTCATGATATATTTTTTATTTCTGGCAAAATTTTGGACGACCGAACAAAATCGGTTAAGCCAATTCATTATATATTCCTATCAAGTTTGTAATGTTTGTTTTTATTAATTTCCTTGATCATATATCTCATTTAGTTAACAGAAATTTTTACTTAAAGAAAACTTGGTCTTGGTCAAATGTGTGCTAAAGCTTGCATAATTTTGCTGTCGGTGGCCTACGTTTGTTAGAAAAAAACACCAGAAAACATGTAAGATTTTTTAATATTTTTTTAAGTTTAAAAACGATTCTGTTTTAAGGCCAGCACAAAAATGTTCATCTGTGACATATTATGTTTTGTTTTATTCTTATCTCTGTATCTCTGATTTATTCACAAAATATTTTGCATAACATGTGCTTCCACAAATTCATGTAGCTAGTCATGCTACAACATTTTGTGACTCAAAAGAGACACGAAAAATGCAATATCTTATTTAGACGATACTCAAACTCATAATGTTCAGTTTTATCAATCAACACGTTCTTAAGCAACTTAACTACGACGGAGTAGTTATAAAAAGTAAATTTCCTCACTTCTTAATAATTCTGTTAAGGTCACGGATAACATAAACCATAGATTTGTCGTTTCAAACCTGTAGAAGGTTTTCAACGGTATTTTCGTAATAATATATTGTTTTCTGCATTAGGTCCCATTGTTCAACATAATGAAGGGCATATCCAATGTGTGATATACATGTCAATAGAAAGATAAAAACATATTAAATTTTTAAAATTTAATTTTGTATATAAAATTGATTAATTAAAAATTATTAATTTTATCTAATTAAGTTCTTTATACAAATTAAATTGTTAATTAAAAACTTTTACTGTTAATAAAAAAGTTTTCAGACAGACCAAATATGTGGATGCTGATTAAATTTACTTTTAGTTGAAAGTATTTTTTGCTTTTTTTCTACCCAAGTGTTCATAAAATTAAATTTATGGCTTATGTTGAACACTGAACATTTACTTTATTGTGTAATTGTGTGAAGTTGTGTCCTTTATATTTAACCATAAAAGGAAATTTTTACTTACTTAACTTTTTTTCTGACAAGTATGTGTGTCTTATTTATGAGTATTTTATTTTATGTTTATTTTTTAACTCTACTTTATAATAAACACATACATGGTTATTTACAAGACATTTTTGGTAAATAAATTTTTTGCTTTATGGGGTTTCTTTCAGTCGAAGTTTTATAGTCTTCTTTGCGTTGTGATAGAATAAGGGAGAAGACTTTGGTTGCTTGAACCAAAAAGAGAAAAAGTTTATTGCATATTTATTAGAATTTTATATTAACGCATATAAATATTCGAAGCATCATAATGATTTGAAAACGTTAGAGTGGTGTAAATAAAGATTTGTAAAAAAGTGTCGATGCTAAATGTGTTCTGTTTACTGTAAAATTTGGTCTATAATTTCTTCTTTAATCTGTTTTAATTTAAACATTATTTTATCTGTATAAAAAAAACGGCTGTTTACTGAATGGTCATTTAACTTCGTTAGTACTCAATTAGAAATTTACTATTTTTCAATTACAAATAAAAATAACATTGAAAGCCTTTTTTGTTTTACAGAAGCCAATTTTTTTAAGGTCAAATGCTGTTTTGAAATTAGAGAAAAGTTAAAAAATAAAGAAAAGTTAAGCATATGATTGGGTTTGAAGTACTTGTGAGTTGAAAATATTTGTTGCGAAATATTTAGTATAACAAAATTTGTATTATGCTGAATTCTATATTTTTTATTGTATTGCTATGTAGTTAGGTTAGGAAAAAAACACCTAACTTATTAATTATTTGTTATAAATCAAACATCCATGATTATGTTAAAGAAAAATAATCGCTATAAAAGACAGAGGGGTTATGTGTTTTATTTGTTAATAAACTTATATATATTTTTTTTCTTATTTTTTTACAGACGAATGGAAAATTGCTGATTAAAAAATTGCCCTTTCAATCAGCGTTATTCTAAGTAAATTTAAAATAAATCGCAGTATATTTAAACAACTAAAATTTCTTTCAAAAATTTGTACAACTCGAATAGAATCTTAGTTGTTACAAGTTTTTGAACTTTCTCTGCTTATGCAAAGCTGAAACGTGAAAAGGTTATTAGCTTTCCTTGAACACCGATTATAGTTGTTTTCTAAGAAATTTTTTTTAAGGAGATGTGAAAAATAAAAGCAATGACGTAAAACAGACTTACAAAGCTTAACTCTTGATTTATATTGTTAAAAGCTCAAAAAACGTTATAGGAAAGAACATCTTAGAGACACCGAATTGTTTTTGCTGCTATAATTTTAGCTGAAGATACCACAATTCGAATGGACTAAACCTTAAAATGGAATTCTATCGTTTTAAACATAGAAAAAAAAATAAAAAAATAAAAAATTTTATATAAAAGAAACAGTGAGCTTTATTTGCAAATATTATTCACTTTTTTTCTCTATCACGTAAAATTCCTGACTACAAGCAAAAAGTCTACAGAAAATGGGCAATAGGCAGCTAGGTCAACTGTGGCCGAAAAGAAAAATTACTTTGTTGTTAGTTTAAACACATGTAAAAGAAATAATATAACATAAGGACGCGCAGTGCTTTTTTCACTTTAAGCCATATCATAGACTGAATGAACCTTTTAGGCATTATAATTATGATATGAAAAGTCCTTGATCACAAAAAAAAAAAAAAACAGCGATACTTGTCAGTTAGGTCAGTAAGAAGAAGAGGTCAGAAAAGACATTTCAGTATAACATACTTAAAAATTTTGATTCTGTCAATTCACGAACTTGTACAAATTCTCTCTTAGTTGGCCAAAGCAGTGGAATTATAACCTCTTATTGGCTCAAATCGAAAAGGAAAGTAAACGAAATATCCAGCTTGACAATGCAAAAATAAAACCTTTTAAAGGGTAACCTTTCTGTAGGCAAACTTAAAGTCTACTCAGGGAGAAATTAAGGACAAGAATTAAGCCGGTAACAGATCCAATGATGACCACTGTAATTATTCGTAAGGTTTTATTTTGCTTCCTTTATTATTTCATTTTTAAGTTTTATGCAGAGGAAGTGCCCTATCACTGAATCCCGAAACACCATATTGGCTTTAAAGTTGCATTGTAAAGTAACAGTTTGCAGTCTTAACAAGCTGTGAAAATGCACGCAACGCGCCAGTTTATTGGTTTATTTATTTAATATCATTTGCGATAGCTTCTTTTTATCTACAGCGTTATAAGATTTCTAATGGACTATTTTGACTAGACTTTGATTGGCCGCCATTAAAAATCATGCACAGTAACCACAAAAAAAAAAAAATAACTGAACACACTTCACGAGAATATCTGAACCCTTTATTTTAAGTGTTTTGTGGCGTGTTCAAATAAAAAACACGTCAATTTAAAGTGTGTTGCAAGGCAAGTAAAAATATGGCAAAACATCTCAAAAATAATTTGTTTTCCACTTAAACACATAAGTGTGAACGCCATATAAGATTTCTATTTATGTCTTTAGATAAATTGCACTACTTACCAAGTCTGCATGGATTCGAACTCGTACCTACTGAGACACATATACTACGTATATACACACCCTACTTACAAATAAAAATTATTTGTATTTATTTAATTCACTGTTTATACGGCAAGTTGCATACAAGAACATTTTCATCCTTTTAGTGGTACCAGATAGAAAACTTATTTTTATATTCGACCAATTTATTATTATACCCGCTGAAATATTTCTCGCTCATTTTTTTACATTCAAAAATTATTTGTGCAGAACTTTTTACTTAAAAAAGTTAGACTTTTTAATTTTTTTTAAGCCTTAAAGTCAAAAACACTTAATTAAAAAAAAAAATGTGGCAGCATTTTGCAAATAGTAAAGTTAATCAGGATCATAATAAGCTTAGAACAGCATTCCAGAACCAACGTTCTATTCAGTCATACTTCTGGACAGATATTCAGAAAGGTCTTTGTTATTCCCATAAGCAGTTAGTAATATTAATTTTAATTATGTATTAATATTATAAAAATGTTAATAAAATTTTTTTACCTTTTTTGTTGATTAAAGCACTTTAGGTCTTTTTGCTGGTACAACAACGATGTGTCATAATTTTGCTACAATAAATGCCACGATGTAGAAAAAGACAGAGCTCTTTTATCAGCTACTTAAAGTGAGCAATATACATAAGATAACTTTTATTTTGATAAACAACCAACTATAAATTTATATTACAGCGTAAGCAAATTATTATTAATGACAATTTATCAACGAACACGCAAACGCAACTACATAAAATTATTCTTAAACCAATATATGTATCTAAGAAAATTATTATTATTACTTAAACAATAATTGTCATTAGATAAATAATTTGTAATAAATCATATTGATACTTGTTTTTGACATTTACATTTTTAATACAACAAGAAGAATTGTTCTTTTTTAATAATGCTTTAATCAATGAATTGTATATTTAGCAGCCCTACAGAATAAAGTGTTATATTGTTAATCGTATTATATCAAGGAGATTAATCTATGTAAATGGAGGCATATTATGTCTTGATTTATATTATATTTCTATAGCTAATATGGTCTGTGTTTAATGTGCGTCTGTGTGGCAAATAGATCTGAGTAAGTTTTAAAAATAAAAACATGTTGAGCAACCACTTTGGTAGAGTTGTCTGGGCATTTGTTAAACAGAAGATCATGCTCAAATTCCATTGGAGCCTTAAGTAAAAACAATTTAAATAAATCTTCTTAAAAAGCTGCAGTGTATCAGTTGCTGAAAGAAAATGAATAATAAACAGAAGTGCTGTTTTTTCCAGAGTTGCGGTTGGAAAATGAACACACAAGTGATGAGCGTGTATATTAGAATAATTGGGTCTGTATAGAGGAAAGTAGTAACATGAGAACAGTGTGTGGCAAGCTTGACTGTATTGGTTAAAAGTTTTCGTTGAAAAAAGAAAGAAAATGGTTTTTAAGTTTTCTGATGTCTACTTGGCGTTTGCTAATAGAGTCCTCCTTAGTTGAGTTAAGGCGTTTGCTCATAGAGTCTCGCCGTAGTTACTAAATATTGTACTTTGGATGGCTTTAGGAATTTAATAAAGTGCAATTTTAGTAAACAAGATATCAAGAGAACAAATCTAGCCTGCGCAACAGATTAGGAAAAAAAAGGAAACGCAATTCAAATTATTTAGAACTTTTGCTTTAAAAATAATTTTTTGTTTATGGAAATCGGCGAAGACGGTATTTTTATTTATTTGAAACAATTTTTTGTAAATGATACGAAAAAAATGAAATTTCAAATTTTTTGATAGATTTGCTGTTTTAGGTAAAATTTTTTAGAACTGATTAAGAGCAAAAATTTGCCAAAACAATATTTTGGATATTTAACGAGATACAGATTTAAGAATCAGCACATGATTTTTGAAATTTCTACAAAAATCCCTCCCCCATTCGAAAACTTCAAAACTAATTAAAAAACCCCAGATTCCGGGGATCTCACTTGGTTGAAGATTTTACTGCTGCACTGTGCTATCAACTGATCCTAAACTTAACAATGGCCAAAAGGAGTGTTGCTTATTTTTTATTTCATAAAAAATTTACCTACCATCTATTTTCTGTTACGTTATAAATTCATAGCCTTAAGAATGTATTAAAAAAGGAAAAAAAAAGAACTCCTTCCTCATTAAAATTTGCCATTTCTTAATTGTCTGTTCGTATTTTTTTATAACTGAGCACTAACCTTTTTAAAAAGAAATGCATCCGTTCTCTGCTTGTCCATCTTACTGCTTGATTATTTACAATGGAAAAAAAAACTGAAATTTAATTAATATTTATATTGATGTTGATGCTGATTGTTCGCTTAAGTTTAGTGCTTTGTGTGGAGGATATCCTGGCCTTCTGAACTACTTTTAAAACAAAGTAATTTTAAAACTTTAAAATGAAAGGAAAGCTAACAAAGGTATTTGTTAAAACTATAAATAAATTTATGTTGCTACAGTAATTCCTTAAAAAAATTTAATAAAAATTTAGAACAAGAAAACGAAATTTAAAAAACTTTTCTTAATTGTTATGGCTATAAAGAACATTAAGTATTTCATGACTTTCCAATTTTCAATAACTTATAGACTGTTTAAAGCCTTCTAACACATTTTTTAAAAAGTTAATTATTATCGTTGGAAAATTTTCTTAAATTAAAGAATAATACAAGAGTATGAAATTTTATTATTTGGAATCTTTTGCAATAGATATAAGACTTTCTAGCTTTTAATACAAAATTTGGGTAAGATCCACTGATGATGATGATGAGCAGTAGTGAAACGGCCATATTGATAGGCTTTCCCCGCAGTAATACATTTCATTTTGTAGTATTAAATAATAAATATTTCATGAGAATATCATGAAATATTTATATTTGAAGTAATAAAGCACGATTAAAGTAAATAATAATACAAGAATATTTAGTAGTCATAACTCGGCTGTTAAGGTGCATGATTAAATCACTTAAAAGTTATTATTTCAGTTCGACGTTATTAAAAAATTACTCGAATATTTTTTTTATTTTAAAATTAAATATTTTACTCGTTAAAAAAAATATTTGTATGTTGGCCAAGAATTGACTGTTTTCATTTAAATTTAAATATCTTATTGATGTGATTTTTTTAGCAGGTTGTACAAATTTGTCGCTTCGTAAATGAATATATCGCCTCAAATTACTTTTTCTTTATATTCGCGTTGTTATGTATCTCAGCAGTAGAAGATAAGCTAAGATGTATGTTGTGTATACTTGCTGAAATTTATTCATAACAATCATGCGCCACTCAAAGCTAAACCTAACATAAGTATAGATAATATTTTTACAGCTGATACATCCGAAATCATTCACAAACTTTGGCACCTTACGGGTTTTTATTAATTAAGTATAAACTAAACTGCTATAAACTGAATTCTTTCGTTAAAGAACATCTAACTATAGATCCTTGCAACAGTAAAATATTTGTTAAAAGAAAAATAAAACAAAAAGTAGATAAAAATTAATATATAATGAGCACAGCTTTTTGAACATATTTTGCAACATAAATTTCTCATGATAGAGTTTATTTTTTATTAAACAGACATAGATATTTTCATGATACAAACTAACAATGGTGGATTTGTGTGTCAGTTATAATTGTTGCTGGGTAAAATTATCTGCAACAATAGAAACTCATTATAATTTTATTATTTTAAAGGACAAATAGGAATTCATAAGACAACAAAAGATTGTTAACAAAATATATTCTTAATTGTCAACTTTATAAAGTATGAGAAAATTCTAATAAAATTTAGTTAAAATCAGATTAGTGCACTGCTATTCTTACTTAAATAAGAAATCATTTCTTTGTAAAGATTTTAAAATGAAAAACATTCTTTGAATTTTGAGAGATCGCAAATGAAAAGGGAAGGAAAAATAAATAAAATATTGCTACAGAGAAAGAGTCTTTAAGAAGACAAGTTATCTTCAACGTCTTAATATAAAGGGATAAATAAACCAAAATATATTGCCGTGTTAATATTAATAAAGTCTTATTTTAGTTATGGCTTTATCAATGCAAATATTTTATACCTTTGCCCTGTAGCAAATGTTTTCTGAAGGCCAAAGTCACAACTACCAGAAAACAACAAACGCAAAAAAAATTTTTTAACCTAACTAAGTGTTAATGATTTTTGAAGTGGCTTATTGAGCTCGTTTGTTTCGTTTCTCAGTTGTGTCTGAAATCTCATGCAGATGTTATTTTACATATTCAAGTATGTTTGCTTATCTGTACACCAAAAATTAAACTATAAGACTTTAGTTAGTTAGTTAGGAGTGGCAGCCTCTCGCGACGAAGCTCACTTGAGCACAATCGAATGGCCCGTTGTGATACCACAAGGAAGGCGGCGCGACTCCACTTACCCAGCCGAGAACCATGAGGATTCACGGATGAACACCGCTATGTCCCCTATAGAGGAGATGATAGCTCCGTAAGAGTTCCAAAGAAAGGAGACCCCAGAATTCTTAGTCTTCTTCGAGCCAGGGATAGGCAGTGGCACAGGAGGTGCAGTACGGCCTTTCCTCATCCTCTGAGCCACAGCTGCGACAGAAGTAAGACTTTAGTATCAATAATTTAAAATTATTGTTGCCAAATTAATAATTTGCTACCTTCAATTAGATTGTTTTTCTTTTACTTCAGTAACCAAAAAATTTTTAAAAAATGTACGCGATTTCAGAGACAATTTTTGCTCTTTTTTCTTTTTAAATAGAAAATTTAGTTTTGGTTCAGATTGGTATTTTTATATTTGTAGAAATAAATAAATTTAATATTATTATACTCTGTTATTTTATTGAGGAAAATTCAAAATACTAGTACTTTATTTTTTGATATTCGAAAGAAACGAAAGGGAAAATAATTAGACAATTTGTTATTTTCGCAAATCGATTTTTGCATTAAAGTTGCATAAGAACTAAGAAAAAACATTATGTAATAGTTAATATTTGAAGGAATTCATAGTCCTAAACACAAAAAAAGCCACAAGTAACTAGAACACAAGTAACTAGAATACAGACGAACAGATTAACAATAATGTTGTTGAGCAAAGCAACTTAAGCTTCGAATAACCAAGGATTGTGAACACCACTTTTTGTTTTAAACAAACAATTCATTTATATTTACAATAATAATGTTGAAACTCCTGAAATATTTTTTTATACAATTTTATAATAAAAATTTACAAACTTTTTTAATTACTCGACGCGTTACAAAATGTGTAGGTATGAACTACCAGTCACCTTTTAATACAATACTACAATACAGTTTTAACATTTAACTCTACACAAAGTGACCTCGGCTTAACTTTGGCTCTTTCAAGAAGTTTACATTTTACTTGTGATTGTTATACTGACAATGTAAATGTTGCCACCTAAATTTATATACTGTAAAAACATAAATTTTATATTATCGCCTAAGATGTAGCTGTAACAAATAATAACCCTTCATTTTTTAAAGTTATGAGCAGTTGGTTTTAAAAAGACATTTTGAGTTCTCGCAACCTCTGAATATCTGAAAACAACAGTGTTGTTGTGCATAAATGCCTGGTAAAAACAAAGGTGAGTAAAGATATATTAACTAAAGTTATGTGTATAGAATAATACGGTATTTTGCTAACAAAAGTTGAGCATGGCTGTCTTCGTAGAGGTGTGTGCTTGTTGTAAAACTTATTATGAGTTCGAGTTCATTATCAGACAAACGTAAAAAGCAAAAAAAAAAAAAAATTATAGTATGAAGGCAAATAAATGGCAAACAGCAGAACCTCCCAGAATATAAATTTAAAAAGAAAATAACAATAAATGTGTCAAGCCCTATGGCAGATATAAGTTAATAAAGGCGTCTATTTATTTTTAGAGTTGCAGAAAATTGTTAAGGCACCTTTATAATAACAGAAAGAACTCTAGCAGTTAGCGTGGGGAAGTAAGAGCATAATAACAGTGATGGCAGATGTGGCAATGTTCGATAAGAAGGGACTGGTATGGATTTAAAGGAGAAAAAATATGGTCATGAGTTGGGGTCTCTACACGGGCAACAGCATTAGTGATGTGGATGGTTTACTTGTTGAAACAAGTGATCAAACAGTTTGTTTCTCGTCAGAGTTTTACAGTAGTGTACTGTGTATGACTGCGTTGAAAAGAACACACGAATACTAAGAAAGCGGCCAGATCAGAGACACAGAGTAAAAAAAGCGAATTTATAATATGACACAGTAGAGTAAAATAAGATTCTGAACTGGCATTTGCAGCTAAGAACTAAAAGAATCACACATACATTTGTCTAAAATGGAAAAACGTAACAACATGAATAATTTGATATTAATAACAAATTAGTCGACCCTGCTCGGACAGACGCGCGTATTAAAATCACAAAATACTTAAAATATTTTTGCACATTCTCAAAATAGTTAAGCCAGTTCGTATCAGCATACACTTGCGTTTTAAAATCCCCTAGACTTTAAACGATTTAATTTACAGACAACTATTTTAACATTTCAAATCGTTATCGCGATATGCGTTTGTCAGAACATGGACGAATATGTTGGTGTTCAACAGTATTTCATACAGAAAAGAAGGATTGTTGTTTTTTTCTTTATGATTTTTTTGTTTGTTTATGATCAATTACCTTTGTTATTGTGAAGAGTGTATCCCGGGCTATTTTTGGTCAGATTTGTTTCGATGCGAATAAAAAACTTTTTTTTTATTTCTTTTTTTTTTTTTTTTTTGAGAACACATTTCATTAATCATATAATAAAAGTTTTATTTTGCTTTCTTATTAAAGTTATTCACAACACTACACAAAAAATTGTGAAATTTATTATTTATTATTTAAACTTAAAATAATAGTTATTTGTTACAACATTATAACAATTTAACAAGCAAATAATTTTTATTTAAATTTCCTCTCACTGCAAATTTGTCGTTCTCACCAGTGAAACTACATTTTTTTTTTTGACATTAGTTCTGCATGTATTTAGAAAAAGTAAGAGTAAGATATGAATATGGTCCAAAAGAATTAGAATTTTGATACATTTGACTTGAAAAATGTAAGTTTTAAGAAAAACAGTCATTGGCCCTTGTGTAATGTTACGTACTTACAATCGAGCTTGAGAAAGACAGGAAAATAACGTTTGTTGACTAACAGTATTAATGTGTATAATTTTTTATATGTTGAGAGTATAATGAGCGTATTTTATGATTGTTAACAGTGTTGTTTTGATTAATAAATGGCATTATTTCAAAATGCAGCTATCAAAATAATGGGGAACATCAAAGGAAACAAAAATAGTTGCTTAGCCAAACGTTAGGACAATGATTGCAGGTCATGAAAAAATGTGTACCTGTGCAGTCTGTATTAATCAAATTCATGTGCGAAAATGTTTTGTTTAATATTTATATCAAATTATTGTAAACTAAAATAAAATTTAAGCCAGTTAAATAATTAATTTTGAAATGTGTAAGACAAAATTATTTTCAGTGACTCCAAAAACAGGAAAGGTTATCTCCTCGTGTGTATTTTAAATCGTCTTTAAGAACAGGGGAGGTTATCAGTTCGTTTGAATGTTGTTTTTTTTTTGGATTGTGCCCCAGGAATTAGTCATTTCTGAGTCAATTTAAATTTTTTTTCTTATAGTTATGCTTACAGACCGGTACCATTTTAAAAACTTTTTATATTTTTATGAACTAAAAGGTGTTCCCATACAATGTACACAATTTTTACGTGTATAATAAACCGAAAAGGACGCCACTTAAAAAAAAAAAATGTATGTCACTATAGTTTCTAATAGCACAGAGTAATACAAAAATAAAAAATAAGGGTGTACCCATGAGTGGCGTAAGTTGACGTATATTGACCTATCTTTGAATCGTTTTAGACAAACGCTTGATTACTGTAACCATTATTGCAATAAGTATAAATACTTAAATTAAAAATGAAAGGGTTTCCCAATAGTTTATTTAATTTAGAGGATGTGGCCAAAAATCAAATTTGAAAATTATAGGGTGTCCTCATAAATAAGTTTTCTGTTTTAAAAAGTTTAATTTAAATTGAATGCACATCTGATTTTTACATTTCTAATAAAATGTAACGTTACTGTAACTTTTAAAGTTTTAACAATATTGATTTGCACTTCGTGATCATACCGATGGTTGTGGTACAAAAGCACAATGAAAAAAAACTAAATTAATATTGATTAGGTGGTTAACTGAATAATACAATATACACAACTTAAGGTAGATACATGCGAAGAATGCTGATGAAGGATGTAGCGGTGCGAAAAATGCGACACTACATTCTGCTAGCGTCTTATTTTTTTTTTTTTTTTTTTTTTTTGGAAAACTTCCACATACATTTTAAAATGTTTCAAGATATTAAATTAAAAAATGAGCTTAAGTCAAAAAAGTAAATTTTAATTCATTTATATATAAAAATATTTTAATAGTTATAAAAACCGCCTTTCGGTGTTTAGCGATATGCCACACGCTCGTTTTTTAATGATACCAGATTAGTGAAAATTTCTTTTACTAATTTAGAAAAGCTAAATACTTGGAGTTTGAAATCAATATTTCGATTTTTTAAATAAACTGTAGAGTTATTTAACAAAAATTTAAAAAGTTTCCTGCATTTTGCTTAAAATAAAATATCTGTCGTTTTTTCCCTAGGTTTAAAAGTTTTGAAAAACTCCCTACAAAAAGGGAAAATTCCCTAAACCTGACATCACTAGTTGTATCTCAAAAAATAATTTAATTAGAAATTTGTTAAGCCAACAATTTAATTATAACAAACTAATTTAAGACTGTTAATTAATTAAACTTTATTTTAAACGTTTTGTTTCTGTAGAAAAAATTTATCCAACACTTTTTCGAAAATGCTCAATTAAACTTTACTTGATTCTTTTGACTTTACTTTTATTGTTATTTTAATTACTTTTTACCTTAAATTTTTCTATTGCTTTTTCTCTTTTGTTAAATGAAAAACAATAAAAAATCTCATCAGCATCTACGAAAGTTTTAAAAATGTGTGCTAATGGTGACTAAGAATTTTTGTTGCTGTTTTGTTTATAGATTTTTTTGTTTGTTTTTTGTTCAGATTGAGAATCAAATTCGTTGTATAAAAAACGGGATATTTAACCATTAGATAGATACATAAATAAATAAAATGAAAAAATATTTGCTGATTAACCATTCAACAATGAGGGAAAATAACTTCAATTTTTCATCAAGCCAATTTCAAGATAAATTCGTGTGCAAATTTACAACTCGATCAAATGTCAGGCATAGTTGTTGTGATATAAACAAAATTTGTGACAACAAACAACTATTTTCCATTCTGACTTTCGAATAAAGTTTATTTGACTTTCGAATTAAAGTTCATAATAACAACTGTTTATTGTTGTAAAATAATAACAAATTAAAAATAATTTTTATGAATTCAAGAAAAACATTGTTAGTGTCATTTTGATATTCGCAACATCGCCACAAATTAAGGTCACTGAGAAAATGATTTAAAGAAAACAAGAAAGTCATCCATCTCTAATTCGACGACTTTTTAGAAATTAATTTGGCGAATAGTTAATAAATGTATCGAGTTATTAAAAATTAACGGGTGGTCCGACCACAATGCACGATATTAATTCTGATTCATCCGTAACGTCAAGTTTCTTGCCCAATTTAATTTAACACTTCTTCGTTTCTGTGCTTAGAAAATTAAACACAGTTGGGCAGTGCTTTAAGATTGTTGTAGTCTTTTACTAAAATAGACGTTCAAATCAAATTGTATTTTGTGCACTATGTGATTTTTCGGTCAGCGTATGCGCTAAATGTATCTAAATTTTAAGAAAACGGAGCTGTAGAAAATGTGGAAATACCTGATAGGAAATTTTAATTAAAGATTTGAGTTTACACGTTTTTAAGGTTCAGTTATCTCAAGAGATTAAGCTTCTAAACTACGAATGATTGGTTGAACAAACAGAAGTGAATGTTGATGTTAACCGGCCGCTACGACCATGTTATTTGGCGCGGTGGACTTTTTTCTTTAGGGATATTTAAAAGAAGATGTATACATTAATAAGCAGACGATAATCGAAGAGCTAAAAAATGACATACCTTTGCACATTGGATAGAGGTATGCCACTGAAGCCATGTCGTGCATTTCAGCGATATTATGTCACAGATGCTTATGTTATAATAAACATTTTTAACAAAGCTTTTTGTTTTATTTTCAATTAGCATCCGAATAGATCAATTTAATCAACTCCAGTCCATTAAAGTTATATGAGAAAACAAAATACAGAAAATGAAGGTTAAGACTTTAGACGGCGAACTAAAAATTATCATACGCTACGATAAACTTTACTCAAGTAAATGGTTACTTTTTTTTATCGAAAAAAGGGAGATTAATTTAAAATATTAACACACGTACGATTGGTGGTGCTTTAAAAGAATATTCAAATATAATATAATTTGTTATATAATAAATTCAATAAATTCAAATTCCCTTACAAGTTTGCCCACATAGTCAGAAGCCCTTATATATTTATACATAGTATTTTTACATATTTCTTTTTTAAAGAATAAAATTTCACGTATTATAAGATATTTATAATACTTTTCTGTTTAATTTTTACATAATTTTAATGGTTTCATTTTATTGCAATGTTTTAACATCATTTAAACGTTACAGGGACACATGTATCATCAATGTGTTAAATGAAATCAGCATGTCGGGAGACACCTTATCAAAACAAGCTAAAAGAAATGTTTATACATTTTCGCAACAATTTCTTAAACAAGTTTGCGCAAATATGTCACTTGTTTCCCAAAACAAATTTCAAATAATGATGTTACATCCAAACTTTGCTCAATTCAAAAAGTTTTCTTTTTGGAATTGTATGTTTTATTTAATTTTTTGTAACGAAACGTTGTTATGTGATGCATGAAAAAAACACTGAAAGAAAAAAAAAATTTTTTTCTGGATATACACAATTTCATACAAATTAAACAATTGTGTGTCCTTACAGTCGCTCATAGTGCCTATCCCTAATTTCCTAGATTTTTATGCCTTAAACATAATTAAGTTTAGTTATAGTCTCCAAGATTAATCCAAAATAAATGAATAAAAAAAAGTTATAAATAAAATAGTTTTTGTATTTTTTATTCTTCATTCAATTTTCCTGCTGGCTGAAAACTTAATCAGAATTTAGTCACAATTTAATACATTATAAACCAAGGCTATTCCTCTTATCAATACTTATAATAAAAAAGTAACAGATAATTTTTGTGCATAAAATATTTAAAAAAAAAAATTTAATGTTGGTGTAGATGGTAATCGATATGGAATATTTCCAAAATTTTTATCTGTCTGTGTTTGCATCTCGTCAAACCTGCTAGATTGATTTAAATAAAATTATGTCAGAAGGTCTCCGAGAACCTTGGCACAAACATACAATTAGAAGATGTCATTTCGTTGAGAAAATAGGGATAAAAATGTAAACGCACCCAATTTTACCGTTGTAATGGTTCTAAAACATTTGCCAGTTATTATTGAGAATGAAAAATTTTTAAAAACTGTTTACAGAATTTTGTAGTGAATTTTAAAACACTCATTTCTCTAAATTTTGAATTTAAAAAATAAGAATTGACACACTGACAAAGTTGTGGGCACTGCTTGTCCAAAAAAAATTTAAACGTAGAATTATCTGTAATATTAGAAACCACACAATTATTAATAGTGATATTAATATTGTTGTTTTTACCCATTGAGTGGGTAAACATTCCTTTTTTCTACTATTCTTGCTCTCTTTAAGTAGTTCTTAAGACATTAAAGCTTAAACACACATTTAGACAGTGATCCCACTGAGACACTGACCCCATTAATTATGTTTATACACACGGCAGGCGATAAAGCGATATCCAGCTGCCCGTTCTTCTGTCTTTAATCAGGCTCAAATAAGTTTTGCCATATTTGCATATCAGCTACAGAAAAGTTTTAACCACTTTTCTCCCCTACATAGTTTTGAAAGGGGTGCTACTGAAATTTAGCAATATCGAGAAGTTAAGTTCAAAAACACACGAGCGACTCTATATTCAAACGGTTCTCAAATGGGGGTCCGTAGTAACCATCTAAGGGGTTCGCATGAAGATCCGAAAAAACAATGTTTTCAAAAATAATAAAAGTTTTATTTAGAACTTGGGCTTCAAAGGGGTCTGCGAAAAAAATAGCTTACTAGGGGTTCGTGAGCAGTAATTTGATGAAAACCCCTGCTATATTCCTTAAGTTTTCTAAATTTAATTGTTAATGTTGTTTTTTGCTTTGTTGTATTAAGAACTGGAATTTCAGAAAAAACTCTGATCCACTTGAACATCTAATTTTCACTAGAATATTAAGATGTGCTAAAGAAATGTTTTTACATTAAACAATTTAAAAATTTTATAAAAAACCAAATATTGAACAAAAAAAAAAAAAAAAAAAAAAAAACCTACAACTTTACAAAAAATTCGGATTTCACAAAAATGTTTATTTAAACTAAGTTTTCACCAAAAATTTTTTCGAAATATAAAATTTTAAATTTTGTTCAAGCCAAAAGTAATCAAGAAAATAATTTAAAACTATCAATAACTAAATAGTAAAAAAAAACAAGGGCACTTTACTTATTTGCGATTAAAATTAATTATAAACTCTTTTTATTATAAGGAAATTTTCTGAGTGTACCGCAAAAGTTTCATTTCAATAATGATAAGAGGACTTTATTTTATTTGCAATTTTTTTTAGAAAATGTTGTTTATTTTTGCTTAAATTCCATAAATGTGTTGGCGGAAATGCGATGTGTTGTATTTAGTTGTATTGTCATCATTTCACTCATTGTATGTTATGTTTTTAATTTGTCCAACTTCCTTCAAATACACACTTGTAGTAGTTTTAAGTATGTTATGTCCGCTAGGTGAATATAACTACAGTAAAGCGCAAAACTAATGGAGTTTTCTTTTCTGACAAAAATGTTGCATATGTTCAACACTTTTTACACTTGTGTTCTTTTCATAAAAAAAAAAATTTCGAGAGTGTAAAAAAACATACTTTTAATGTTCTTTTAGAAATATATCGCACGATTTTACCCTCAAATTTAGGTAAGGGTAAGTATGCTACACCTTCTTTTTAGTAGTTATTACTGTAGATAGGTGATGTTTGCTTTCATTTCTAAACACAGTGTTATATTGCTTTATGTTTGAAACGCTAATTAAAATTTACTGATATATAAAAGTAGTTAAAAAATTCAATAAATTTTTTGTTCTATTGTGGCTATAATAAGTGTAGATATTTTTCAGGGCTTAGGCAACATGCAAAACATTCTATACGAATGTTTAGTAATATTTATTTTCATAAAAGAAAACGCCATAAATAACTAAAATATTATAGATAGGAAATAACTGCATTTAGTATTATTTTTCTAGCTTATTTTTAAGCCATTTCAAGAGTATAGTACTTTTTCAGAAGTTGAAAGGTAATAAATCTACTACCGCAAGATTATATATTCGGGCTTTCGAAGCTCCTTAATAATTCGAGCCAATTTTGAAAGTTTTAAAATTTTCGCAAACCGCAATTTAATACATATTTAAAAAGTTTTCAAAATTAATAAAACACTTTTGTTTACAATAATCATATTTATTAAAAATATTTAAATAAAAACGTCGAAAGTTTCAAGATATTTAAATAATTTTTGTTTCAATGCTTATAATCTCTAAGCAAACTCTGTAACTCAGTTAAGGAAAAACATCAATTACCGTAAGTGAAATTCTTTTTACTAAAAAATTTGAAACGAAAAACGTCTAAAGAACTAAAAAATAAAATATTTTAATATGTTTGTTTCTACTGTACTTTTACCTTCAGCAATGATTCTCTTACATGTGGCAGTTGCTAAAATTGTTTCTACAAAATGATTTCATAAGTGTACAAGTAACAAAACTACTAAATGCACAATTTTTGTATTTTAGCGCACACGTTGATATAAGAGGCGGTGGTGTTGATAATACTATTTACTTCATGTACTAAAAAACATTTGAGGATTTTGTAATTTTTTGTAGTTTGTTATTTTGTCGACATTATCGTTGTCGTTGATGTTAAATAATAAATTTGTGACTTGCAGCCATTTTATATTGCCAGAAGTTTGTAGGTATTTAGTTTTAATGATCACTGAAACTAAAGTGAAATTACATTAAATGAGATTTTAATGTCTCAAAGTGTGGACGTTATTAATGTCTGTAAAAATTATAAAACGAAGCGGATAAATTTTCCCTAACCATAACTAAAAAAGACCTAAGCTGTGCTTTTTAAATAGTCTTCAAACAAGCAAATATTTAAAATCTTTTAAGTAAAATATAAATATCTAATGATATTCTCATGAAACATTTAAAAAAAAACTAAAAATGAAATGTATTACTGCGGCGAAAGCATATTCATATGGCCCTTTCGTTTGTGGTTATATACATAGCTCATCATTGAATTCTATCCAAATTTTTTATTCAAAATTAAAGAGTTTTTTTATCATCTATTAAATTGATCAAATGAAAGCTATTTGGAATCAACAGATCAAAGAGACAATAAAAACTCAAAACATAAATAAATAAACAAATATTTGCATACGAAGTAATCAAGCATATTTAAAGTAAATTAACATTAAAACGATTACAAATAAAAGAAGAAATATAAATAATTTTTTCTCAGGATTCATGTATGTTTTATCCGTTTTTGAATGACTTTTTACACTTCTTTTTTCTTTTGCAAGCTCGAGAGAAAACGCAATTAAATTAAAATATATTTTTAATTTATGTGGATTCGTTGAGTGTTTTATATTGTCAAAACCAAAGTATATCTATAACAAGTACATGCAGCAGCTCAGGTGATATTTGTTTACATCACCCAATATGTCAAAGTTTGTTTATATTTTTGTTTATATTTTTATTCTTTGTTTGCTTTTTTCAGTTTTCTTCATGTTTCTTTTGGGGATGGTAAACGAAATTTTCCGATTACAATTTTAAAGCTCTAATTGAATTAAACATAGTTTTCACAAATTCTTGTTTTATTTAACATTTCTATATATATAAACAGATTATTGTGTTATATTTTTGTTATTCTTATTTATTAAAATTGATATTAACTTTTTGTATTACCACAAAATACTATCATAGCCACTTCCCCATCTCTGAGTTGTAGTTAGCTGCTTTTTGACACATTGGGAGATTTTTACACAAACAAAATGCCTGTTGTTGTTTTAATGTTGTATTTGTTGTAGACTTGCATGTACTTGATATAGATATACTTTGGTCAAAACTTAATATAAAAAAACGCATCCGCAACCGTGAGGTTGTTTTATACTCGAATGCATTTTTTTTATTTTGTTGGCATTTTCATTGCATACTTTAGGGCGTTTCATAAACTATTTTGTAAAAATTAATTGAATCTGCATGCAATATTGAAGTGCAACGATAATTAATGTTACTTCTTTTGCAATGGGATAAAAAAGTAAACAGGGGCTGTGAATTAACAGCGCAATTCGACGTTATATTTATTTTTATAACAGATTGAATTAAGAAAAAAAAATGAAAAATCAAAATTATTCCCACTTTTACGGCCACCTCTCATACAAAGTGAAATTTGAATTGTAACCTACGGCATTGGTAAACATGAATTAGTAATTTAAGCATAGTCTTTTAATAACTTTTTAACATCCTTATCGTACTTCAATTTTATGTTTTGATGCTTTAAACAAAATCTATTTATAAATGGGTCTGAAGACAATAAAAGATTATGAATTACGCCATCATTAGTGACTATTCCAATTCTTTCCGACTGATGTAATTTGTAGGTTATATGGTCTTTATTTCTCGCTTCCTGAGCTTTCTCGGACAGCATAACTGATACAAATAATAAATAAAAATATAAAAAATAAAAATAAAAATATAATATTCAAAGATTTAAATACAGACATACCTTTTGGTAGAATAGTTTCTGCTAAGATTTTGCTACCATGCAAAAGAATTTTATCGACAGTTACAGGCATGCAGGACCAGCCATAGAGATCAACAAACACCTTGGCAGTATCCATGCAATATATATGAAATTTGTTTGTGTCGATCGCTGCATTACAATTTATTGCAGCCAAAATAATTTTAAATCTATTATTAACTATGCAAATTACGTATGCAGTGTGGCCAAATTTTTTAAAACCCATTTTGCAGTATTGTCATATAAATTAAAGTAAAATGGCAATGTATCCAATTTTACACTTTTTCAAAATACAGAAGTTTTAATATTTTGTCCAAAGACCTTTTGCTTTAATAACACTCTTTATTCGCGTCGTCATACTTTCGACCAATGTTTCGATGATCCTATGAGGAATATTAGCCCATTCCGTTTGGACCCTAGACCAAAGGTCATTTATGTCTGTTGGTGGATTCTCATACTGGGCAAGCCGTTTTTTCAACAAAGCCCACAAATTCTCAATAGGATTGAGATCCGGGCTTTGTGCAGGTCACTGCATTATCTTAAACTTTTGTTTAGAAAGCCACTTCTTTACGATCTTTGCCGAATGTTTCTGATATCCATCCTGTTGGAATATCACCTCTTCTTCTGGGTAAGCGATTTCTTCGACAAAATCAGGAAGATTGTCTTCTAAGATGCGCAGGTATCTTCTTTTCTCATAATACCCTCTATTTTTACTAAAGGACCAATATGCCACCAAGTAAACATGCCCACACCATCAAACTTCCACCGCCATGTTTCATTGTTTCTTTGACTTTGTGTTTTTGTAAGCGTTCATAGGGGCGGTGCCAGTAGTATTCTTTGCCGTCAGACTCGAAACGATTTATTTTAGTTTCGTCAGACCAAATAAACCTTTTCCAGTCTGCGACGGTCCAATTTTTGTGCTCTTTACAAAATTTTAGCCGAGCCTTCACATTTTTTTCAGACAAAGCAGGTTTTTTTTGTTTCACAGCTGATACAAGAACAATTTTTCAAAGAGCTCTCCGTGCTGTCCACTCGCTTACAGGTTTGTTTTTAGCAGCCGCAGCCTGTTTGGGTGTTTTTACGTGTCTGGAAGATAATAATCGCTCCATTGTCCTGGCTTCTCGTTCCAAAAGCAAACAAGATCGTGATTTTTTTACAGCTTGTGGGCTAATGTTCTTTCTTTTTCTGACCTGTAGCACTGTTCGATGACAGTTTCCCCACTTCTTAGCAATTTCGCGGGCTGAGCAATTATTATTTGTCATAACCACCACTTGGTTTACCAAAAAGTCCGATATTTTTCTCACTTTTATTTAAAAACGAGAGAAAAGCAAAAGTTTTGAAAAAAATTTGAACAACTTGAAGACTGCAATTAACTGGTTGCTTTGATATTTTTACAAATATCAAATAATGGTAATATCATAAATTCGCCGCCAATGTCCGTTTATTCGTCAATTCCGTGCTATCTGTTCACAGTGTGCTTTTCATCGTAAAAAGTGACATTTGAGTTTTAACTTCTGAAAAAGTAAATATTTTTTTAAATTATTATGTCAAAATTTTTTTTTTTAAAATAACAATATGCAAGATTAAAAAACAAATTAGAAATAAATACTATTTTGATTAATAAAGCGAAAGTAGTTTTTCTTTCGCGAAGGAAATGTGAGCGTGTCGTCACAAATTCGAAAAACTTCGAAGTGCTTTCCATAAAATAAGTTGTTCCATGGTCAACGGAAACGTAGTATTACTAATAAAAATACTTATGCCTCATGTCTTTTTCATTATACTGCTTTCGTGTTACGTATCATTGCATACATATATAAGATCTTACGAACTGTTTTCTAAGAGATTTTAAGGCCGGAAAGGTGCTTCTGTGAAGTGTTGCAGATGTTAATAAATTATAAAAAATGTGCTTTACAAAGAATTTTCTTGGAAAAGCAGTTAATTTTAAATTGTTTATAATAACCATCGTACTAATAGAAAAATAAAATAAGTTTTTAGTTTTATTTATTTTTTTTTTTTATTTTCTTATTCTGCAATATACAAATGAAAGATAAAATGCATTTATCCAGATTTTTGTTATTGAGGCACGAACCAATAGAACAAAACACTAAAAACAGTTAGAAAAAAAAAATAGAATTATAATTGATTTCTATATTTCCATTAAAATATATCCACTAAAAATATTAGAATTGTGAGTAGTTTTTCTAGCATGAAATTTATTAAATACGGTTGCACTATTAATATACATAAATGTTTGCCTTTAATCATTTTACCATTTTTTTTTAGAAAGAAATGGTTAAACAATAAATTTCTTTTAATATAAAATAAGCTTAAAATTTTAGCTTTAAAGTATTTACAATAACAGAAAAAAAAACTACATAATTTGTTTGCACGAGCTTCACATCATTATTACAATTCTTTTTATATGTTTGATTTGTGTTTAAAAAAAGTGTAAGCATGTTATTTATAATTCTAATAGTTAAGAAGTCTAACTAAAGATACTAAAAACTTAAATCGCAGTCAGATTAGTTAAATATTTCACGGAAAAAGCAAAACCAATATTTTCACAGTTGTTTATTCAATCTTTACTGACACGTATTATTACGAATGACAATTTATAATTTAATGAATGTGACAACTCTTTCTTATATCGTCCTCTTAATAAAACAATAATGTTTACGCATGTACACCATTATTTTTTTTTTTCGCATAATAAAAATCTACATAATTGATTTTTAATGTGGTCAAAATTTGGTGAAATTCTACTTCCACAAAGTTGCTGAAACGATCAATTTAAACATTAGCCTATAATTTGGTGTTTGAGATTTTTGATTAATAATTGTGTAAGTGCATGTATGGTGTTTTAATTAGTTGTTATTCTTAATATAATTTCAAAGAAATTAGTGTATAAAGAGCATACACTATGTTTATTATTCCCCTATTTTTTTTTATTTCATAACAAAATGAAATCGAAAATGACGTTTATTGGTATACACTATTTCTTGACAATATTTTATTTGGAGTCGATCCGTATGGCACATATACAATATTTTATATATCATACAAAATTTCTCAGTTTGTTTTACGGTTGACGCAAAAAATAGCTTAAAATCTATTTACACTGTTAATGTCAACTGTTTGATAGATTGTAGAATTTGCTGAGAGAAACATAGACAGGACAATTGTGCATTTGCTAGCGTGCTATTACAAAATATTGTGGAAAAAATGTTTTGGTACGACATTTATGACCTTAATAACCTTCGGCAGATAAGGGTACAGTTTCAAAAAGAATAACGAAAACAAAATAAATTGGTTAAAGATTAAGTAATTAAAAGTGGAAAAAGGTAATCCTAACTTGTTGCTCTACAAAGAGAATTGGTACTCCGAGTGTCAAACAATTGATAGAATGGAAAGAAAAAGGAATCAATCAAGCACTTATAATTGTGATTTGTAACCTAAATTTAAACAACAGCTTATCATATTTTCCTTAAAGTACAATGATCTTAAGGAACTATGTACCAAAAATGTCATTCCCAAAGAATTTCATTTCTTTTATCTTAATCTCCAATCCGGGGAAAATAAATCTCGCTAGAATGAGCCCGATGTAGAGGAGGGTATTTCTGTAGATGAATATTGAGGAATATTGCCTTTTACTCTTGTATTTATTTACTTAATTAAAACTGTGTTAAAATTGTATTTCAAAACAATTAACAATGTCTCATTGAAATACCAAAAAAAAAAAAAAAAAAAATAAAAAGAAAAAAATGACTTTGAATTATAAATAAAATTGATTTTTAAGCACAAATACTTTGTTTCACTGCATGAACATTCGTCCAATAATTTAAAAGTATTTCGTGATAAATGGTGTTAAAGATTCAATTAAAATAGTGTATAATGATTTTCATACATATTGTAAAATAAATAAAATAGCCAAAGTGACATCATGGTACTTTAAATTCTATTTATTTGCAATTAAAGCACTTGTAAATTAATGAAATATCATCTACTAGTAGCCTGATTATTCCACTACATATTTAAATGGCAACGTCGATTATTTTCTGAAATATTATTTATTTCCCAGATGTCTAATAACATAAAAACTATAAACTACATTATTTCGAAAAGACAAAAAAATTATACACTATTGTTTTATTAAGGGGACGATATGAAGTAGGATATCATTTTTCTTAATAAGTATTTGACAAACATTTTTCTATTATTTAGTGGTTACCGCTTTTTTTCAATATTTTACTGAAAGACTGTGCGGTAAGTTTACAGAAAAATGCGAATAATCAAATTGAAATAAACCCTTTCGTTATCGAAAAAAAAAAATTGAAAACTGGAAAAATATAAGGTAGTTCCACAGCATGCAGAATCATTAAAACCTAAAAACACATGCTTTTGCGAAAATTGAAGAAAAGGGCTCCATTAAATGAAACAAACAAAATCGATCGCAATTTGGTGTGGAAAATTAGACGTGATGTGAACAAGACAGGGGTTCCTTTATTAGTTTGAAAGTTGTATTTTTTACTGATAAGAAGAATTTTACCTTGGACTGAACAAATGGGTAAAGCTAATAGTTTTAAGATTTATTTCTGAATCGCCACGGCAGCAGAGAGACCAATGCGATAAAGTGACTAGGAAACGAACAAAACTGTGCTTCATTTGGATTTCATAAAAAAAATTTTATTTTAGGATCGTGGCCATGAATTATTCAGCAGGATTAACATAACATTAGAGCTGTTGGGCGTTTTATTTTCCTTGACCTTAACACAATTGACTAATTTTATTGAAGAAAAAAATAAAAAAAGTCGGACTATTTTAAGTCACTTTATGACTCACTAAAATATCGTCTTTTTGAAGTTATTGTAAGGATTGGAAAACAAGCCACTACTAAAATGTTTAACGTATTATAAATAATTAATAACACTAGTTGACAGCCAAATGTTCAAAGTTTCTATTGTGTTTTTCTAGAATTATTAGGGCATGCTAAATACAAGAAAAAAACAGGTTTATTTGCGCTATTAGCAAAATATACATTTGTGTTTTTTAATACTTACTTCTATTTCAAGCGCTATCCAGAGTCAATGGCTCGACCGATTAAAATATGTTATATATGCTATTACAAAGGTTTAACCAGATACAAGATGACTGAACTGAAGCGAAACAAAGTTGAATATTTTATTAAACTTTTTAACACTGTCGCCGAATGCTTTTATTTCTAACGTTTTGTTATTTCATAATTATCCATTTGGCTTAAAATAATTCGAAGAAATTTTTCAATAATATCAGTTAAAAACAGTCACAGTTAAAAGACCTTTATCTTTGAGATCGTCAGTTCAAATAAGTCAGCGAAATTGTTGACGTTTATTATTGACACAAGGACGGCACAGCATTTTTTTTTAAAGAGAAGTAGCACTTCAGACAATAATGCCTATTTAGTTATTTTCGTAACCGTGCTACATTCTTTAGGAAAGGGAAGATGAGAGATAAGACAGGTGGTGAAAAGATAAAGATAGATAGAACCATTTTATTAGTTATTGTACTTCGACGGCGAATATGCTATGAAGAAGTACCGTTGAAGGAGGCTGCATGTTTAATGTTAATTCTGAATATGTATTTATACCATTAAACAGGAAAAAAAAAACATTTTTATTTTTTGGTTGCCGCAGGGGTTGAACCCTGGCCAAACAGGTTTGTAGTCAACGTGCTTACCACTTTGAATACAGAAGTAGAAAAATTTTTGGACAAGCAAAAAATAAGAAAGAACTTTTTAACATTATATTGTTCTTTTAATTTGCCTTGTAATCAAAGCAAAACACAAATTGTCTAATTAAACAAAAACAGGTGCTGCAATATGATACCAATTTCTGTTTTTTTGTTGATTTCTGATATAAGATATGATTTTTTCGACAGCTCTCAGAAATAAACAAAAATCGATGAACCATTACTAATTTCATTTCACTTTTTGATCAAAACTCAAATTGTTGACCACTCTTAGATGTAACATAAACATAGGAATTATAGAAACACATTTTTTTTTTACAAAATGTGTCATTTACATGTTGTTTTACAAAAAAAGACTTAAATGTTGAATAATCAAACTCTAGTTTGGTATTTACATATAATCCTATAATACAATAAAAACCAAAAACATTTTGTAAAAATAGTTACGTACGTACATACATAAGTATATGCATTCATACGTACGTAAATGAATATATCAATTAATCATGGCATTTCCAAAGTAAAATCAAAGAATTTAAATACAATAAATAAAAAGCCTTTGTTGTCTTAATTATATTTCTCAACATTTAAAATGTATTATACTTCAAGATTTAATTAAAAATCAGACAAATATTTTAATTAAATTTTTATTGCTTATTTAAATGAAAAGAAAAACAAAGTTGTGTAAATTATGAACATATAATTTTGAAGTGTAACAGGTATTCCAACAATATTCATGTTTAAAAGAATCCCTGCAAGCATTTTCACTACTTTTTTACTTTGTATCTTTGAAATGTGTCGCATATCATATAGAATTATGATCAACTTAGTATCCCCAGTCGGCGAAGAACGTGCTACAATAGTGATACAAATGATCGGAAACTATTTAGCGTCAGGACGCGTCCCCAAAACGAATTAAACGGAGTATTATAGTAGTGTTGAATATGTGTGTGTGCGTTAAAGTATCGATTACATAAATTTTGATTGTGAAGAAATTCTACTTTATAAGATGTTAATATTAGCATAGTAAAAAAGTTAAACAGGTCTGTTGTGTAAATGACTTTTTGTCGAAGTGATTTCAAATCACGCAAAGGGTGTTCTGCCTACAAATTATACTAAAAAACGGTTAACCAAATGACTGCCGTTTTGAAATCACGCAAATTTTTTCTGATTATTTCGCTAATAATATAATAATATTGATTTTTTATATTTTAAATGATATGTATTCTATTTATTGTTGTAAAAAAAATAGATTTTATAAAAAATAAATTTATTTATGTATAAATTCTTGAAGATACTGTTTGTTTTATAAAAAAGGCTTTTGCTTATTTAACAATGCTCGTGAATTTTTCTCTTTAGCAGTTACTTTTTTTTAGAAGATAATTCTTATTCTGTCAAATTGACATAGTCTTAAAACAGCATAAGGAATTTAATTAGTAAATGCCTTTGTTATTTATTTAAGAACTGTATAATTTGTTTTCGATAAGATCACATCGTTAACATCATTTACTGGCGGAACAAATCCATTAAGCCTAATACAAACTTCAGTCATTGCTATTAAGAAGTTAATAATAGTGAATAGTTAATTAATTTTTCTATTGTTTTCACTAATCTCAGGTAGTTCCAAAACGATTTAGTTTCGTTGCCAGATTCCATAGAAACTACGGTTTGGACTTTTGATAAGTTATCTTATTAGTCCAGCATTGTTTTGAGCAAATTGTAATAATTATTTTGGTAAAACAAGAGTTTGAATTTTTCAATTTAGAATGAAAAACAGCTTAAAAAAACTATATTATTTTTTTTTTTTGTTTTTATCAAGATGTGTTTCATAAAATTTTTTATTTATTTAATTTATTTTAAACACTCTTTTAACAATTAAATTAGTTGCATCTTGTGGTTCTTTATTCGTTGCTAACTTACGTTTCAAGGTATAAATGGAACGATGAATAAAGCAACCACTTAGTTCCTTAAATATTTCGGTCTGCTTAGACCAATTTACAAAACGGAACGAGTTTGCCTAACAAACATTTTGATCGGAAGTGTTGTATTTATTTTAAAGTAATAACATATTTATTTGTCTTTGCTTAGTTTTTTACCAACAGCTATATGGAATTAGAATAGTATCCGGTAAAAAAAAATTAAAAAAGTGGAGTTATTGAGTTTTGTTATTGTTGTATTCAACTCTGTATTTATGTAAAGCTAAAAAGCTGTTTTTTACGACCCACTGCGTAGCAAAAAAAGATTTTAAATCCTTTTGTTTTAATTTAAAATCTTAAAAGCCCACACTTTCGTTTTCAAAATTTATTTTTATTTTGTTTTTTAGCAGATTCTTCTCTTTCAATGGTTTTTACCATAGTGGCACATTTTCAATACATTTTAAGCGAGTTTGCAAAGAAGGTGTAAAGTTAGCGATAACAATGTTTGTATTCAGGCTTCTTTTTACACGCATATATTCTTATTTTTTATTACGAAATGATTTACTTTTGCAAAAAAAATATTTTTTGTATACAAAGGCATTGTATTACGAGTATCGTATTTATTTAATGGTAAGAGTTTTTAAAGTTCAAATGATACACACATTGGCAGCAAAACTTCACAATACACAATGAAATGTTTTTTGATACTCTTTATTTCTTGGTTTGCATGCAATTCTTTTTACTTTAGTTAAAAACATTTAAAAACTTTTTATGACATCAACGCGCATTTATATATTTGGGGTCACACAAAAAAACTTAAGGCAAATAAAAATGCGAGCAAATATCAAGTTAAATATAAAAAATGGTAAAATCGAATTTCAATGCACTCAACTTAATGACAACGACATTGTTTTCATCAGTAAACTCATTGTTTTAGTTTGTAATGCACACAGAAAATCAGATGAATTTCTATTCTTAAGTTGCTGTTTAGCACCGTTTTTAAATTGTTTACTCAACTGATTCTATTGATTTTTAAGGTCCATAAGCTCAAGTCAATATTAAATAACTTGACCACATTAGGACATTATTTATCTTCTGTATATGCAGAAATGAACCTGTGTTTGTTTGTGTTTACCCTTAATCAAGCCCAACTGAAAGAACTATATTTTTGTAATTCTTAATCCGGCTTAATAACGACCCGCAAATTATAAGTTTTTTTTCAATAACAGGACGAAATTATAAATTTGGGTAGGAACCAACTTAGTGGATTAAGTCCAATTAAAAATATTGGGATGACAGATAATTAAAAATGAGAAAAATAAATTTTCAAAAATTATAAGCATTTTTTTTAAAGATGTCTTGAAAAGCTTTTAAATGATACCCACATTGATATCTTAACAAACACTGTTTACGATTGAACTTTTATACGAAAGTTTAGAGGCCTATTATTTAGAAAATATGGCCGGGCGAGCGCCAATTTCTTCACTTGAAAATGTTCGCAACTATGTCTAATAAATTGGCTTCTTTAAATTTTTTCTAGCTTTGCCTTGGCAAAGTTGATTTCAACACTAAAGCGGATGGACAGACGGACATCGCTTAATCAACTTGGCTATGCATGACTCAGAATATGTACATATATTTTGGGGTCAGATGGATATTGTAGAATGATAAACTTAGTACACCCTTTTTCCACCTGTAATGAAGGATATAAAAAGTGTATTTTTAAATAATGCTGCTACTGTTATTTTCTCTTATGTATTTGTTATTACAGAAATAATTAAATTTAATTTTATCTTACAGTCCTTGTACTCAAGTGTTTTTGCGACGCTTGCATATTGTTGTTATCTCTGTTGTTATTTCAGTTGTTGCTTTAACTTTATTATTTTATTGTTCTTACTGTCTTGTGCCAAATTTGTTTGCATGTCAAGTAAATAAACAACACGACGGCATTGTGATCTATGTTGACTTTGTAAACAATGCGCTTGAAGCCATATTTAGCACAGAAAAAAACACAAGCATTTAATAGAGCAATAGTTTTTGCCAGTGGTAAGATTGCGAAATAGATAACAACTAGTAAATATGTAGGTCTGTGTGTATGTATATGCAATTTATAATTTCAACATATTTATTTTAATTTTAATTTTATTCTAATCATCATTAGAAGATAAATTTATGCCTAAAGAAAGAAAATTAGTTATTATGTAGCCGATTGTAGATTTCCATAATCAGCTCATTTTTAGTTCCAGTCACTTTTTATACTCGTACTAATAAGCGAACGTTGTTGGCGATCATTTAACTCTTTAACTCCAAATTTAAGAATTATTTTACAAGAGAATATACTAAATTTTAAAATTCAATTGTCCTAGCACGACGAACATTTCTGTAATACACGCTACAAATTTTATCTAAGAATATATAAGGCCTATTTGATGTTAAAATATGATAAAAGTTAAAATAATTTTAAAAGATGTTAAATATTGCCAAGTTTTTATGATTCACTTTGCAAAATATTGCAATACGCCAACATGATTTATATTTATAGGCGAGTTAAAAGGCCTACGCCATTACCTTACTTTGGAATAATGATGGAAATTAAATTAAAAAGTTATTATACAAAAAATTAATCATTTTTATAGTAGAATTTTCTAAATTTCGAACGTTGCTTGCACTGTTTTGTTCGTTATTAGCTTTTCAGTTACTAGCGTAGTTATGAAAATTTTGTGTCAAAAAGTTGTCAAAGAAATTAAAAAAGGACTTTCGCAGTAGCAATACATAAAGTGAACAAACAAGCGGAACCAATGTTTTTCGTTAAATAAAACTAGTTTTTTTTGCGAAATAAAATTTTAAGGAAATTTTAGAAATTTTTTTTCGTTCTTATATGTGCTATAGGTTATCAGTTAGTTATGCATGTTAAAAGAATATAGTACAACACTTATAACAAACAAGCCTTTTTAAGGAGATATTTATTAGGAATAATAATGTAAGAATTTAATTTGTTTATAAACACATATTATTAATATAATATTTAAATTTTTGTTAAAGATTTGTATCGATTATATTATCTAGGGATAATATTGCTAAACTTAATTATTTTTTCTTGATTATAATAGATGCATGATTAAGTTTTTTAGGAACTTGACTTAAGAAACAAAACTCCTTTGTTGCTCAAACCTTGAATTGTATACTTCATTATATCCTTCACCACAAAAAGTGGAAAAAGATTACATCTAAGTTTGTGATTTCAATTGTAATTTCTACAATATTCAATTCCGAAATCAACTTTGAATACGCTAATCGATCAATAGTGTCGAATGAGGTACTATTGAAAATCAGGACGATTAGCCCATGTCCTTCGAGGCAGTGGGCATAACACCACCCCAGCCTCAAATTTTCCCATATCATTTGGAACAATGAAGTTACTCTAGACAAAAAAACAAATACATGGAGCGACAGAGATTTTAAAAATAGGAAAAAAGTAATAAGTGAAAAAATTGGCTCTCGCCCATATTTATCGAGCTATGGGCCTCTGAAAACAGTTCAATAGTTAATATGATCAATCTGGTTATCAATTAAAAGCTTCTGAAGGGAACTTTTAGAACATACAAAAATCTTTTAAAAATGCTTAACCCATAAAGAACTGATAACATTTTCATGTAAAATTATATTTCTTACAAAATTTTTTTTCTTACTTGTTAATTTTCTTTATTTTATTTGCATTATTTGCTTTTTTGATAGGAGATATTTTACTAAACTAGATTTACATACATGGTGAAGGGTCCATAAGATTCGGTATAGCTGAATATAGCACTTTTACTTGTTTTAATTTAATAACAAACCGGAAGTTATTAAATATAACCAAAAAGATTTTACTTACAACTCAAAAATAAACACTTAAAAAACTCATTAACAATCCGGTCAAAAAGAAATACTCATGTATAACAATTTTCAGCCCAATCAATTGCCACTTATTTAATAGAAGAAAGGAAATTTTTAAATTTCTCTTTTTTCCAACCATGCATTTATAATCACTCGGTCAGTGAATATGACAAGCAAATATATTATTCATGTGAAATGTTTCTCACATAAGTTACAGAAGCAAGGCACTGGAATTCCTTAAAGCTTTTGTGAAAAGTTCAATGCTTAATTGTACTGTTTTTGGTTTGGTGAATATAGAAACAAAATATATAAAATGTGTATAAATTGCATTTTCTTGACTATTCCGTGCTAAAGAAATTTGCTTTAGTTTTTGTAATTGTAGGTTAACTGCTGCAACTCTTGTAACAATCCCTCTGATACTTTAAACTTCTATTAATTACGCTTTTGGCGGCCCAAATGAATTTATTTTTACGCTCAGAATATTATTTGAGCACTTAGTAGGCGATGTTTTGAAGCAAAACCCCGTTTTAAAATAAAATCGACAAGAAAAAATCGATCATAAAAATTCTCTTTTGGCATTAAGTTTAGATTTTTGTTTCCAATAAATTTCAAGTGTGAATATTTTCCGGTATCAGTTTTATATTTATTTTTTGGAAGTTACAAAGCAGTAAACAGTAGATTGACATAAATTTTACTCTAAAGAATTTGAGTGCTTAAAAATTCTTTTAAAAATGTTTCTTGCTTCTTTCCTTTTACATACACCTGCTTCATCTTTGATACTTCAATTTTATTACTGTTTTTATTTTTCATAAATATTCTGAATAATAAAAAAATATTTATGTTACTGCAGGTGATATTACAATTTCATTTCTTCATCCTTTTATCCTCCAGCGTTTTGTATTCTTAAAAGCAAACAATATACTCTGAACAATAACACTGTACTGAAACGTGAAACGTATAGCGAATAGATACTTTGTTGATGCAATAAATATATTATTTGTAGTTAAAAAGGAATCGTGACAAAAAAGCTTTACTATTTTCATTTCAATATTCTTATGTGTTCTATTGCTTGCAGTACGGTTTTAACGAGATGAAAAATCAAACAGCGGAAAACACGAGTTGCTAGTTTGAATACAATTTTAAAAATAAGGATAACTTTGGCGTTCCATACCATAACGCTATAGTCGATTAGTGATACCGTACCGTCATAATGTAAGTTAAAAATCATTAATACAATGCAAAGCATAATAAAAAACATATACTTAAAATATTACTTAAGCAGCCAAGTGTATGTAGTTGCGGTAGAAAATTTAATTTTTATTGATATCTATTGTAACGATTACGGCTATGATATGGAATGTCACTAGTAATCGAATATAATGTTACTCAGCTAATGGTTGGTTGAAATAGCTAATTTATATGGTAACTAGAAATGTTAATGAGACTAGAATTTTGAAGATTCATTCTTTCTGCATTTTGTTTGTTTGTACACCTATAAAATCGACAATCACACACCAACAACGAAATTACAAAAAGAGTAAAAGTTTTTTTTTCTTCAAATTTTTTATATGATTTTTTAAGACTTAATACATTCGTACATTAAAAATATGACTTGAACTTTAATTTTAAAATATTTTTTTCGAAAATTACGAAAAAAGAAACAAAAATAAAATTAGAACTTTTTCTTTGAAAGCGCACAATGGTTTGAAATCAATTTATCTTCGATATATTTAAGTATCCCTTAATAAAATCGCAGAGCTAAAATAGAGGTATTTCTGAGTAGAGTTGCGAACTGTCGGCCCTCTAGGGTAAAGGGTAGCTTCTAGATGGGCCCGCAAAGTTGGGTACCTCGGGCTTATAATGTTTTGGAAATTTCAAAACAAATTTATTTTTAACTCGATTGTTAAGATTTTTGAAATTTAACTAGACCTTAAAAAAATCTATTAAAAGTGTGCTTGCTTGGTTATCTCTTTAAGTATTGTGTTAAATTAAAAATGTGTATAAATATATTTTGCTCGCTATTTGTGTTTATGAGATGTGCACAAAATATGCTTATAAGCATTTTTTATTTTAATTATAAAATAATAAAAAAAATCATTAGGAGGCAATGTTTAGGCTTCCTTAAAAGCAGGCTCGATATATATGTAAGTGATATCAAAGGAAAGCTTTTGAGTTCTAGACTAACAATATGATAATGATTTTTTAAAAGACTAAAAAAATCACGTTAAAGTGGCCGCTTAAAAATAAAATATAGAATTTGGATTTCAACAACATCACAACACATCGAATTATTCTTCCAAAATTTTAAAATTTTAATCAAATTTACGGAATGGGGAAAAATGTGCCAAAAAAATTGATTTTTTTCAAAAGTGGCTATCTTGTCTTTATTGCTCACGGGGCTCACAAATCAATTTTGGAGTGTGCAGCCAACGATTAAGGTTTTAAAAATCCGTTTACGTTCTTTTAATCGATGATTTGTACTCCGAGAAAATTTACAATAATTAAGAAATTTTGTTAATAATTATGGCTTTTGTTTCTTTTATTCGCATTTGCTATATGTTGTCTTTAAAATGGCTTAAAATAATTTGTTGGCACCAAAGTAAATTGAAACTACGTAAGCAAAAATGAAATATCACTTTTTTTGAGAAAATCCTTGTAACTTTTTAACTAAAAATGCCATCAGAACGGTCCTGAAGTTGCGGCATTACATTCTGCCAGCGTCTAATTTTTCTTGTTTTCTTTGCTGTAGTCGAAGTGGTAAACACGTTGGCTACAAGCCAGGTTGACCAGGGTTCAACTTCTGCGGCAAACAAAAATAAAAAATGTTTTTTTCTGTTTAATGCTATAAATACATATTCAGAATTGACATTAAACATGCAGCGCCCTTCGTAGGTACTTCTTCATAGCATATTCGCCGGCGAAGTAAAACAACTGATAAAATGGCTATATCTATCTTTCTCTTTTCACTACCTGTCTTATCTCTCATCTATCACTTTCCTAAAGAATGTAGCACGGTTACGAAAATAACTAAATGGGCATAATTACTTCAGGCAATTACTTCTCTTAAAAAAAAACTTCCACATACATTTGTAAATAATTTTTCTTTCTGAAGATTTTTAAAAATTAAATTAATAAGTGAACCTAAGCCAGATGTCAAATGTCCGAAAGTAATTATTCGTTTATTAAGGAGTACATACTGAAATAAGATCGGCTAAAACTTAAAAATAAAAGTTGTATTCTAATTTTTTATAACATTGTGGGGCTAACTCTGAAGCTTCTCTTTATCCAAAGAGGCCGACAACTCCACTCTGGTTGGCTTCTAATAAACTTCACTAAAATCTCTTCAGTGGTTCTTGAGATATAAATTATGCCTAAAATAAATCGTTTTCAAATCTTCACAGCGTTTTAAAACGAACTGCATTATTTACGCTTAATATTTTGCACCAGTAACCCTTTTGTCAATATACATATTTAAGCGAAATACAAATTGTATAGGAGTAGTGGGCATGGTACCCTTTATGCAAGATTAATAATTATTATTGTGGACCTGGAGAATTTCAATAAGTTGTATCATAACTTTAGTACAAACATATGTGTTGTTTATGTGAACAAATGGGGAAAATTTTGTCTAAATTAAAACGATAGGCGTGGTGCTTTCATTACAACCTAAAAAATTGTCATCGCATACTTAGAGAAGTATAGTATATAAAGCCCTGAATTTTTTAACTTTTAACTTAACTTCCACGTGAAATTCCAAAAGACTATGTTATTTTTATCAAACTGTTCAAGGGAGAACTTCTGGTGTAGGCAGCCGTAGCTTCCCAACAAACAATTAAACACATGTTGCGCTTTATCTATACATATAATAAAACAGTCATGGGGTTCTTTCTGTTCATGAAATATTTTTTAAAATTTTGGAGTTGGTGCAAATAGTAGTCAAAATGGAATACAAAACACTTATTTTTGAAATTTTTGTCTGTCTGTCTGTCTTTGCATCACATAAAAACTGCTGGATAGTTTTGAAAAAAATTTCGTGTGTTGGTCTCTTTGAATCCTGGTTCAATTATAAAATACTTCTTGTCCAATTTTTTCGGCATAATAGTACTAAAACAGATGTATGCACATTTTATTTTTATAGGTGGAAATTTTTTAACACTGTTTATAGATCTCTGCAATAAACAATTAAAAACACATTTTTCTAAATTTAAATTAAAAAAAAAAGATATATATATATATATATATATATATATATATATATATATATATATATATATATATATATGGCACGCGGACAAAGTCGTGGACGTTGCTAATTATGTAAATTCTGCTTTTCACATTGTTTTTTCTTTTTTGCCTATTTGAAGTTTTTATTGCTAAAGTAAAGCAAAAATCTTCCGAACTTTATTATACTTTCAACCTTAAGCCATATATTCCTTTCACAAAAATGCAGATGCAAAATAATAGTCCACAATAGTCCATCAGTTAAAATTCATACACTTGTGCGGCAACATTGCATTCAATTCACTAGCGTTTATTCAAGAACTGCAGTATCTATTCATACATATAACCATCATTATTTACAATGACATGGGCTCGTGACACAGAATGTGTTCCAAGCTCCCTGAAACACACTGCTGCATGTTTAACAGATTCGTACTGGTTCAAGCATCGATTTACATACAAAGTAAAACTTTTCAATCTAAGTCTAGATTTACACTATGCAATTTGTGGGGCATTTTTTTTTTGCAATTCTCTATTTAAAAGAAACACAACCAAGCAACAGTAATATCCCGTTAAAATTCATTCAATACCATATTGCTTATCTCTTTTGCTTCACCAAGAAACAAAAATTTGATGCTAGTTTAATGAAAAATTTGTATAGTGTAAATGCCGTGTAAGCTGGCAGTAGAGTTTGTGTCAATGTATTAAATAAAATAAAATAATTAAATTATGAGTAAGACGAAAATTTTAACTCGACTAATGCTTGAACTTATCATTAACATCAGAGAGTACTACAGGTTCCGATTAATTGCGATAGGTATTTATTATACTATTTTGATTCGTTGTAAAAAATATTTAGTAAAGTTAATAAATGCTCTTCATTATCTTCACTTATATATATATATATATATATATATATATATATATATATATATAGAAATTGTGGTTTTTAAACATTTCCATATAAAAACAAATAAAAAATAACAAATGAACGCAAAAATTTTATTTGCAATTATATTTCTGTTTTATCTTTACTGAAATATCGTACGAAAAGTTATACACAATCCGTACCACGTGCGAAGTCTTTTTTCATTAGTGATTTAAAAATAAAAACAAAACAAAATAAAATAAAAAATATACAATTTTAGTAAAAAAAAAAAAAAAAAATAGAAAATTCAGAGCAAAAAATATACAAAACTTTTTATGAGTTTGCAAATGTTCATCGAGGTAATAAATTTTATGTGTAAGAGCTGTTAGTAAATTTTAGAAGGGGAAATCTAAAAGTTAAACTCAAATAATTGTTGCTAATAGCAAATTATAAATTAACAATTAAATTCAGAATAATTATGAAAGCAAAAGCAATAAAAAAATATTAAATATAAACATAAAATAATTAAAAAAGCTTATTTTTTTTATTGACTTTCAGCTATTTGTCGTTTTGGTATTGTTAAACAGTACGTCATCACCACTTCTTATTTATGCTCGTCTGTCGACTACAGGTTTTGGGTAAATAAAATGCGGCACATCCGAATATTGCACTATTGGTTGTTCTATTTATCATTGTTAGTAAAAATAACTAAATATGTCTTCGTTTCTAAAAATTCTGATTTCTTTTTTGGCAAAATCGCGTTAATGGAAACTTACTTCAAATATTAATCGCATTTTGTTTTCCATTTGGCAACTGTCTTAAAAATAAAAATAAAATAACACAAAAAATTTATTTATCAATGAACCAATTTATATTAATCATGCAAAATTATTTTTTTGCATCTAAAGTTTTGATTTTTCTGAATTTGAAGTGATCTTGTCAAATTTGTCTAAAAATTTAATTATTAAATTCGCTACTGGCACCGGGTTGTTTAAGTGCAAATGATGACTTTCCATAGGATATATATGACACTCAAAGTTTTTATTATTTTTAACCATAAACTCATCCAATACTGTTGCTTTGGCGCTAATATTTCTCGATTGTCCACCTTTTATAACCAAATATGGCATAAGTTTATTACAAATTCTTTTAGCCATTTCAATAGACAAGTCCCAGTTGGGATTCATTTCAATTAAATATTTCATACGGCCATCACGTGAGAAATAATACTTGTCTGGATATAATTCCGATTTTTTTATGTTGCGTTCCAAAATATATTTACAATTTTCTAATTTAACTGATTCCAAAGAACCTTGATGCAAAAGATGTTCGCATTCTTCTAATGTGTAAGTAGGAGGCTCAGGAGGTTGACAGATTTGCAAGCGATCGTTGTCAATTAATGCCTTTTCAATGTTATGTTTTATTACCGTGGGAAAGACATGTGGTTCCCAATAGTAGTTTTTAATAATGTCCAAACTAATTACCATATCAACACGATCAGGATAAAAAGAAGCAAAATGAAAACATACTGAACCTCCCATTGAATGGCCCATTAAGCTCACAGTTTTCCATTTATAAGTCTGCATAATGCGCAGAATTACTCGTACAAATTCTAAATTGTGATAGAGTATACCCACCGGCAAATGTGAGGAATGGCCATGACCAGGTAAATCAATACATAAAATACTTCGATATTGAGCTATTAAGGGAGCTAAGGTGGCAAAGGTACCACAGCTGTCCAGCCAACCGTGAAGAGCCAATATAGGTCTTTCCATCTGATTACCATACCAGCGTCCTGCTATTTGGCCCCATGGTACGGTGATGGTAATTTCGCTGTACTGTAAGAAATATTGTAACAAAAAAAATTAAAAATTAATTTTAAACAACAGACATAAGATCTGTTTAATTACTTTACTTAGCAAAAACCAGCAGCTAAAGAGTATTACAGAAATATTCAAAATTACTTTTCCATCTCAAAAAGGTTAATGATCGTTATACTAGCCAAGGAAAATTGTGTTTCTAAAAATAAGTGCGTTTTTAATAAATAAGCGTACTTTAAACTGTTCCTTTTAGGTGACAAAATTGCGGATTTTCTTTGGGAAATGCTGGTTTTTGAGGACTTCAAATATTAATTTTGGGGCAAGAGCTAGAATTTTTCTGTCACCTGTGAATCTAGTAAGTACTAGCAACAACTTTTTGTTACTGAACAGGCCTATTGTTCAATTTAAGTAAACATTTATTTGTGATGTGTATGGCGTTTTACTGAATTTATAACAACCTTTCCTGAATATTTTTAAGAAAAAGTATAAGTTTCCAACGGGTTTTTCGCTTTTACAGTTTTTCTTAAATTAATTTTTGAATTTAAAAAATCCTATTTTTTAATAAAATTTCTTAAAATATGATTTAACTTATTTTTGATTTTAATATTTGTGTTTCAAAGAATTTTTAGACTACAAGAAGTCTTACCAACTTCTGCCTCTTTCAGTTTTATTTAATTTTTTGAATAAAGACGTCATTTTTTAAACAAATTGAAATTGAAAACATCAACACAAAGTAAAAATTTTGCTAAAAGTTCTTTTTACCAAAATACAAACTATACAAGCAAAAATTAAAGAAAACATCGGCTCTTCACAAAAAATTTCAATTATAACAAAAAACCATCGAAAAATCGATTCACAAAATCAGAAGTAATATAAATTTCACTAAAACTATTGAATAAAATCCGTAATTTACCTAAATTCGTGCATTATCCAAAACTTCTATAATAATGTAATTTTTCTAATCAGATTATAAAATTTGATTAAAAAAAAAAAAAAAAAAAAAAAAACGATGACATTAAATCCAATTGCAAACTACATCATAAAAAAAAAAAATTATTATAATTCGCCAAAAAAATAAAAAAACTCGCAACAGATTACAAATATGTCTAAAGAATTAAGTATTTACAAACAACAAAAATTGCACCAAACACAAATTTCACACATTTACGAAACATTACTTGAGAGCCGGCTTTTCCACTATTGTGAACAGCGCATAAGTTTTTAGCACTACGAACTTGTTTGTGTTTATTTCTACACTCACATTTGTTAGTCCTATAGCCGCTAACATTTTATAATTTTTTAATCGTTCAAAATATCTATTGCTTATTTTACAATCAGCTTTAAATAAAAAAACAAACAACAAACAAAAAAAAAAAAAAAAAAAAAAAAAACAACAAAACATATGACTGTTTTAAAACACTTGTAAACAAATACTGATTTCAAAAACAACTACTTCTCTTGTTTTTCGTTATCTACAACAAGAGAGCATATTTCGTTGTTGCCATGTTTTTAAAATATGTTTCTACATCTCTAGATCATTTAAATTTAAATACTTAGGCGATATAGTAAAGCATTAGAAAACTTATTTTGAAGTTATTTAATACATGAATTAAAATTTATTTTTGGCCTTAGTTCATTTTTTTTTTTTAATTTTTAAAAACATTTTTTTTAAAGAAAAATTATTTAATACAGAAAAATTTATTTTTTATTTATATTTGCACTTGCACGTTTAGTATATAATAATAAAACAAAAAAACACTGGCAACACTTGGTTATCTACAAAGAAATATCTAAACTAAAATATATGAACCAAAAACATTATTGATTCCTGACTAAGATTCAAGGCTAATTAAAATCTTAGCATTTTTCCTTTTTAAATTTTCTCACATTATTTGCAATTTATGCTGTTAATATGCCTTTTAAACCACTGGATAGTTATTTTATTAGGTACTCTAAAGGTAAGTTCAGATTAGTCATATATTTGACTAAAAAAGCTTAACAACTACATATGCGCAATTTATTGTTTATTCAATCTTTAATGACACGTCTCATCACGAATGACGATTTATAATATAATAAATGTGATATCACAAAACTTTTATTTTGGATAGAATTTTCCATTTCTTAAAAATTAAAACTGGTTTTTGGCAACTTAAATATTTTAAGAAAAAAATATATGTTCCAGGTTTCAAAGTTCATAAAAAATCCCAATAAATTATATATATTACGGATTGTAAAAGGCTTTAAAATTAAAATAAATCAAGAGTTTTTCTACTAGCTTTCTTTGGTTTCTAGTATAAACATTTCTCTTGAGGTTAAATTTATTTTTTAAATACACTTAACAACATTATAAATAATATGATATAAGCAAATGAATATAAAATTATTAAAATAAGATTAATTATAATAACAACAATAATAATAAATAAATTAATTAATTTTAAATATTATTTAAAATAACCTTTTTGACTTATACTTTTTGCAGGCAAATATGTCAAATATCTTAGTTTTACAAAAAACTCTAAACCCAATTATTCTCCAAATTTAAAAGAAAATATAATGCTGTGTTTATATATATTAATTTCGCTTCCTGTCCAAAAAAAAAAACTTTAATAACTAATTCTAACTGGAACATTTTAATAAATCAATTAAAATTGACTTTTTTATAAAGAAAAATTATTTTTCAAATGTATGCGGACGTTTTCCAAAGAAGACAAGAAAAATTAGACGCTGACAGAATGTACTTCCGCATTTTCAGGACCGCTTAATCCATCATCAGCATTCTTCGCATCTGAGTATCTTAAGTTGTTTACATTGTATATATCATCCATTTAACCAACTAATCAATATTAATTTGGTTGGACGAAGTTCACACACAACTCAAAGCACTTCTTTGTTGTTTGTAAATTTTTATTTTTATTCATTCATACTTGTTTCCTCAACACATTATAGATGCTGTTCCAGTATCATATTAACTGTTGATGAGTTAGTTATGGATGTATATGCGCTGTGCATCGCGTGTTTTTTATTTACTTATTATTTTTTTTCCCAGCCAGGGGTTGAACCGTGGATTTTCATAAATCTATTTAAATTTACTTATTTCGCCTTTGCTTTATTTTTTTAATTTAATCTTTACAAAGAAAAATTATTGTTCAAATGTATGCACACGTTTTCCAAAGAAAACAAGAAAATTAGACGCTGGCAGAAACAAGTATGAATGACTAAATATAAAATTTGCATTTCGTAGCTATACTGAAGGTGTAGTACAAGAGCAACAAATGTACAAGGTGTGTTGTTGAGAAAATAACAAAATAATGCTTTGAGTTGTGTGCAAATTACGTCCAGCCACATTAATATTGACTAGTTGGTTAAATGGATGATATTTACAATGTTAACAACTTAAGGTAGATAGATGCAAAGAATGCTGATGATGGATTAAGCAGTCCTGAAAATGCGGCAGTACATTCTGCCAGCGTCTAATTTTTCTTGTTTTCTTCTTATAATCCCCCAGCACGAGTTATAGTTTATTATTTTTATCACTTATTAAAAAAACTCAACACTTGTCTTTTTCACTTCCAGTTAGAAACTGAACTATTTATTTTTAAAATTTAAAAATTAAAGTTCTTAAACTAATAACGAAATTGCTTATCTAACATTATAATATTTTTTATAATATTGATTTTAGTCTCAATACAAAAGTGTTTGTACAAATCTAAGTACAATGAATCTGCGTGGTTTCGCAATATTGCTTACCAAATCAATTTAACATTTCAAATAATTGATTTATTGAATTGTTTACTCAAATTTAAGTTCAATGAATGGTTTCACAATATTATTTAAATATTAATTTTTTATTTTTATTTTTTTATATTTTATTTAAATTTTATATTGTCTGAATTGTGTTAACGTAGCATTTAACCTGGGTGGTTTTGTAGGTATTGTTATTGTGTAAAATACTAAACCTTTCTGGTTTCTTATTTGACTGAAAAGAAAAGACATTGTTCAGTTGAAAAAATAGCAGAGAAATTAGAAGTAAATAGTTATAGTAATTAAAAGAAGTATTTTTGTTTTTTTTTGTCTTGCACTGGTTGGATTTAATTTAATGAATTGACAAACATTAACTCTAAATTATATTAACGTCATGTTACTGTTTTTAATGCTTTAACATGTGCTACATTTTACATTGTACGTTATAACGTATTTTTATTACAGCAAGTCTTTACATCATATGTTAGCATCAATTAATGTTACCAATTATTAAGCCTTAAAATTTAAAAAGTTATTTTTTTTCCAATTTTTTTTGAAGACTGAAAAATAATTTTTAATAATGAAAACCGCCTATCAAAATATAAAAAGTATTATTTTCCTTTCCAAATCCAGGCGGACTTAAGCCGGATTGAATTTTTTTATTTCGTTTATTTTTTATAATTTTATTTATTTCAAACTCAGTACTCATTATTTAAAGCCTGCCGATGATATTGACACATTATACTTTATTTACCAAACGAAATCCTTATTGCTTTCTTTTGTTCGTCTTCGAAGTTTTTTTGAGAATGTTAAGAATATGACATGAAGTGCTGAAGAAAAATCATTAACTTAGATTTGCGGCAACATCCATTTTAATAAAGAGTTATTTTTTTACTCCTTTTATATTTTCTTACACAGCAGCGTATTCAAAGAAATTTTAGCTTTTTCCTCGTCTTTCAGTAACCTCAGTTACAAATAAATTTTTGCAAATTTAAAACTTTAAAAATTAAAAACAAATTTTGTTTTATTTTCTTTGTTTTTCTATCATATTAAATTAGTTGGAGAGAAAACTAAGCAAAGTATAGTAAGGGAATTGGCAAAAAAAAATATATATATAATTCTAGAGCTTCGAAACTGCTTTTCTAATTGTAATAAAAATTTAATAGACATGAGTAGTGGAGTAGAAAATAAGTTTTTAAGTTTTTTTAACATCAGACGTATGCAAAATAAAAACCGTTGACAAATTCTTATTGTTCTATAGGTTTTGGCAATTTTACACTCTGACGGTAATCAAGGTTCAAAAAATAAAAACATTTGCATTATTTTTTATAGTTTAGGGAATTTTGAATTTTTTAAATTAAAATTTTGATTTTTAGTTCAACTCAAGATTTTTTCTTCTTTTTTTTTCTTTTTTTTTTTTTTTATCAACAACTACCTGTTTTTTGTAATTTTTAGTGAATACATTGCATCATTTCTTGTTAGTTATTGAAAATCTTTTAACCAAATATATAAGATGTTTAGCTGATTAAGAATTTACCTTTGATTCCGTTTAATCAAAGAGAAAAATTTGGATTTAAATTGCTTTGCTTCTTTTTAATACTTGTTACAAAAAAAGCTTTTAGAACAGACGCTCTGCATGAGCTTGTCCGTAACCGAACTAAAATATTCAGAATTAAAATGAGGGCCATGTATGATCGCCCGCATATACCAAAGGCTTGTTTTAAACAGAAAAAAAAATTAATAAAATTCACTTAATTGGAAATTTGTACAATTTTTTCTGAAAATTGTGGGAATTTCATTAGTCAGTCGTAATATTTTTTCAACTGAACCTATATCCATATAAATTTCTGTAAAATTGCAGTATCTCAGTACAGCTGGTTGATAATAAAAGATTTTATAGCATTAAAAATAAATTAAAAATTCAATTCCCACAAAAACTCGATACATCTTACTTCCATAGTTTTTCCAAAAAGAGTTTTTAACTTGTTTAAGGAAGTAGAATATTTTGAGCCAACAAAAAATATTTTTACAGCTATATATAAAAAGACAAGTTTTTAATTTCCCTTCATTATCAATTTACAAACGGCAATAAAATGTTTTTGGAAACTGTAAATTATTGTTATTCAAAGTGAAATAATATTTATTTCTCCATAAATCGAAGAATTTACTTAACTCCAGGAAATATAAACAGTTTTAATTGAAATTTATATCTAATTTAGTCTTTTTATTTTGAAGGAAACAGCAGAAAGAAATAACATTTAAAAGTAGACATGACAAGTTTGGATTCAGATTATTTCACTTAAATAATATGTTAAGACGAGAACTGTAATTTGAAGAATGTCCAGAATATTTCCTAACTGTCAAGTCTTGTGAAGTTTTGCTTATCAAGATCAAATAAACTGTTATTGTGTTATTTTGTGCCATTTAGAAAGCTTTTAAGCGGATGTTTATTGAGATCATCAAAAATTTTATATTCATTTTAGTTATTTAAAAGTGACTGTGTTAGTTGTTGTAGAATACAGTAAAAAGTACTTGTTGTACCCATCAGAAGTTTATAATTCAATTACATGTTATAACGCATTTATTCAAAAACTTTACAAATTTTCTCTTTCCATGTTTTAAATTCTTTAAATATAAACAGTGCTTCCAACTTCGTATTGCTAAATATTTCGCATTATACTTTACTTTAACTGTATTTTTGGTTCGACTTTTAAAAATTGCAGGTTACCACAGAGGGGGAAAAGTTAAATTTGTACAAAGTTATTTTATGTGTGAGTGAGCTGGTGGTTAAACTTTTAAGCCACTTTAATTTATCAAAACTAAACAAGACAAAACAAAAGTATAGAAATAAAATGTTTTTTACTTGGATACTTGTAAAAGTTTTTGATATTTTATTTTTTGTTAGCGGCATAAAATTTAACTTTTGTTATGGTGATTTCTATTTCAAATAATATTAAACATTTTTGAAAAAAAATTCTAGTAAACAAAAGAAAAAGTTAAAAAATAAAAACATTTGCTAAAGTTGTCTGCTTTTTTTATTTTTTCTGTTTCTTTACTCCCTTTTATTAAGAAAATAAAGTTTCCCTACACTAACAGAAGAAATATTTATTCAGCAAATGAAGCGTCTTCATTAATCATTTTTAATTTCATGAATGAAAGGTTTCTTTAATGAAATAAATATTTTTATTTCTGGCGTAAAATTTCTAATTCTTTCAATTATTTTGTTTTCAAGTTTCCTTGAATTTGATTTTATTGATATTAAATAAACTTTAATTTTCAAATGAACTCGACACATCTTTTTGTACAGGTCTTGTTTCAATAGACTTGCAAAAGAGGCCTTCTTGTTACATTAAAGAATACTTTGCTGCTTTAACAAAAATCTTATTAATATTTATTTCAAATAAAAATCTCTAACGTTGTCATATGTAGTTCATTTCTATTACATTAATTTTTAATAAAAATGAAACAATTAAAAATTTTCAAACTAAAGCTATCTATTTCTATGATTTTTGTTGAAAAAAAAAATAAGAAAAAATAAAATTTAGTTAGCCAAAAGTAGCATGTAAATGAAATTGAATTTCTCAGTGGCCTTTAAACTCACAATTTCCATTATTTCATCACACATTTTTCTTTGTTTCGAATATAAGGAAAACACCAGCAAAGTGCTTCGCCAAAGGAATGTTAACGAAGTTGGCATTCATTTGCTCACTTTACCTGTTTCTTAACAAATGTGGTGAATTATATTTTGGCTTAAGGCGAAAGCCACTTCTACAAAATTATTTAAATAAATAAATAAGAAGACAGATATCAAAGTAAAAACTAACAAAGTGAATACTCCTGAACAGAAGCAATTACATGTCAAAACTTGCTGTCACATGCAAGATAGAATGTATAAATATTCTCACGGCAACATACAGGAATTAATGCAAATAATTAAAGAAATTTTGCTTAAATTTCAATGATTAAATAAAGTGTAAGTTTAAAAAATTTAAGAATATTTTAAATCAAAATCACATTTAAATCTTTTAAAACCAAATGAACTTATTAAGAAAATTATAAAATTGTAGATTTTTTTGTTTTGCCGTCTGTCCAAATGAGCTACAGAGTCTTCATGACCACTATTCTCTCAAGGCAAGCGCAACTACTTTCAGCAAAAAATGGGAATTACACTAAACGTTAAAAGTTTTACCATAATGTTTATCCTCACGAAAATTTTATATTTTTGAAATTTATTTTTATAAATTGTATTTAAATCGGAAAATGCACCAAAAACAGCTAAAAACTGTTAATGTTTTAAAAGAGAAAGATAGATAGAGCCATTTTATAAGTTATTTTACTTTGCGGCGAATATGCTATGAAGAAGTACCGAAGAAGGAGGCTGCATGTTCAATGTTAATTCTGAATATGTATAAATACCATTAAACAGAAAAAAAAACATTTTTATGTTTTGGTTTCCCCAGGAGTAGAACCCTGGCCAACTAGGTTAGTAGTCAACGTGTTTGCCATTTTGACCACAGCAGCCTCAATTACTTCTTCTTATCTGCTAAAAGTGCCCTCGTCACTTAAATTAGTCCTCCTTAATTCTTCTGCTTTATGCACAAATGTTTAATAGTTTTTGATAAACTTCACTGTCACTTGCAAATGTATTTGTTGATGCTTTAGAAATGTTGCTGCAATAAATTGTTTTGACTCAGCATCTACACATGTACAAATTTATACATATACTTTTGTGCTAAACCACTAGACCAGAAAGATAAGCTCAATATTTAAACAGAACAAATCAATGTTAACACCCCATTAAAACTTTTCAACAATTTTGTTTTGTTTTTTGCTTAAAAGTTTGTTTCTTTGTTTTAGTATTGTTAAATATTTCACACTTAAAATTCCTCAATAAGGATAAATAATGAAAGGAGAATATATATAAATAAATAATATTTATATTAGGGCGATGCTAAATTTTCTCTTTAAATATTAGAAAAACAAAAAATTTAATTAAATTTGCATCTGAATTTTTTGAACTAACTAAATATTTTATTTTTTACTTTGTAAAAAGTTTTGGAAATCAATTTGAAAACAGACAAAACAGGTGCAGATATTTTGAACTCAGGCACATAAAAATACATTGTTTTTCAACAATATGGAGAATCAACATTAGAGAAGTATGACAAAGTATCTATCTACGGTCAGAGCTTGATTTTCAAGATACTCTTAGAAAATCATGTGGAAGGCGATTAGAATAAGTAAAAACTAAATCTAAGCACTCTTTTAGGGTTTAAATGTAAAATTATTTCATATTTATAAGTCAACAGTAAAAGTTTTGGAACTTTTCCTTACAATAAAAAATAAATTAAAAAATATAATTCAACTAATTATTTTTATCATTAATAGCAATATTTTTAAACTCTGAAATAAGTACCTCTCTTACGTTAAACGTTTTGTTGCGGTCATTGCATGTTGAAAAATCAGATTGTGTTGTGCAAATTGTAGGTTTTAATTCATATGGCTTTATTTTCTTCGAGGGCACGAACATCATGCAAATGTGTCAGAAATAATGGTTGTTTGTAACTTTTTATAACGAACTAAGAAGGAATTAGTTTTTTTGTAAGACTTTTATATATTCATGATTCAATTTCATTGAACAATATGTATGTGTACGTGTAATTCTGTTTATATGGTTTAACATTATACTGAAATTATAAAAAAGACTTTAAATTGTATTTTCAATATTGTGGTAATTAATTCTTTCAAAGTCTTATTTTATGAGGTAGAACTTAATATACAACGATTAAAAATAAATAGTGGCAATGAAAACATTTATAAAACATTAATTTAGTAAAGAGGATTGTTCTTCAAAATGGGGGGAAGTTACTGTTGCTTATGTGTATTTTAAAATAACGCATATCGCTGGAGTAGTCAAAGTGGTAAACACGTTGACTACAAACCTGGTTGTTCAGGGTTCAAATCCTGCGGCAATCAAAACACAAAAAATGTTTTTTTCTGTTTAATGGTATAAATACATATTCAGAATTAACAAAAAAAAAAAAAACGTGCAGTCTCCTTCGTCGGTACTTTCTCATAGCAGATTCGCCGGCGAAGTAAAATAACTATCTATCTTTCTCCTTTCACCACCTGTCTTATCTCTTATCTATCCCTTTCCTAAAGAATGTAGCACGGTTATAAAAAATAACTAAATAGGTTTTAATGCCTGAGTGCTACTTCTCTTTTAAAAAAAAAAAAAAAAAAAAAAAAAAAAAACTTAATTAGAGAATTGAACAAACATGCCTTAAAAATTGCATAGTGTTAGTCTCGACTTAATAAAGATTTTCTAAGAGATTTTTTATTATTTTAAATATTTTCGGTTATTCTAATGAAATACGTATCAATTCTTGCGTGATATACAAAAAGATATATTTTTATTTAATTAGTATTAATTATAAGAATTCGAATTCCCGGAAAAATTTATCAAGCAGCTAAGGCTTTTTTTAGGTTGAGGTTAATAAAGTTTATTAAGATTGATTATTTTTAATACAATATTCTTTAATGAGGAGATTTGTTAATTTTGCTATTATTGTTACATTTTAGTTCACAATATTACTTTTATTTGCCTTGAAAATTTGTAACAAATAATTACACCAAGTAATTAAGCGCTAAGTAATATTTTTTGATAACGAATTCTTGCAGTAATTACAAGTGCTACCGATTATAGATTTATAAGAAAATATTATCTCTTATAGAAAAATCTCTAAAAATAAAAATAATTTGTTTAATAGCCACATAAATTTAAATTTATTTTTATGTTATTTATTTTGTTTTTGTTTTTCTGTTTCTTTTATTTAAGAAAATGTCATACTCTGCTTAAAATAAAGTTTTATTTATTATTTTCTGTCTTTACAAAAAACTTTTCGTATTTTCATTTATGAGTAACACAAGTAGCTTCAAGAACAACAACATTATTCATTTTTAATAAGCTAGATAATTTAATGTAAAAAACGCCTCCGACCACAAAAACAAACACAAAACCAACTTGTCAAGATGGGTGTCAGAAATAAAAGCAAATTAGCAAGAAACAGGGTAACCGTTGGAATTTTTTAAAAGGCGCACGAAAGGTCGTTTTATAAAAATAAAGTTGCATAAAAAAGTTGTTTGAGAAAAAAAAGTCGCAACTTTTTTTTTAGCTCATTGCATAATCCATTTTTATCATATATCATAAGATATACAGTTGCCTTATATATATACATATGCGTCTATAAAAATTTTCGTGTATACATAGCGCGCTGCAGCGTTATTTAAGATTAATAAATTTGGTTGTCGTATGCTATTTATAATTTATAATTTACTGGAAATTAAATGTTTTTTGTGAGAAACTTTAAACAGAAAAGGTAGAAAGTCTCAAAAATTAAATAAGTTGCAAAAGTCGGTCACAAAAAAAGTCTTACAAAAATTCGCAGACCGCTAAAAAAAGGTTGATATTGCGACTTTACTCGGGCGAACGGTAACCCTGGCAAGAAAACGTTCTACAGACAAAGGGAACAACTTGCAAATAAAGGTCAACATAAAAAATGGTATTGAATATAGAAATATTTGCTGCTTTGAGAAGTCTAAGCTTTTTTTGTTAAAGTTAGAAAATATCACAAAAGTTAAAATAAAAAAAAAATCTGTAAGAAAATATTTTTAATTAGTAAATTAATAAATTAACACCAATGAAATGTTTTTTTTTCTCTCGCAGATTTGTTAAAAATGACATAATTCTTTTTATACCCTTTACCACAAAAAGTGGAAAAAGAGCATTTGAGAAGTTTGAGATTCCGTTTGCAAATTACAAAATAACCATTTCCAGCTGAAATCTTAAGCATAGCGAAGTAGATTGAGCGATGTGTTTCTGTCCGCTTGTCCGTCCGTGTTAGTGTTGAAATCAGCTAAGGCACCAAATGAGCTAGAAAAATTTAAAAACGCGAATCGATAAGATATTGAAAATCAGCAAGAGCGGTCCATGTCCTTCGAGGTAGCGTGCAAAACACCACGTCTGCCTCTAATTTTTCAATATCATATGAAGCACTGAACTCCAATAAAACAAAACAAAAAAATATTGAACGATAGAGAACTAAAAAACAAAAAAAAAAAAAAAAATGATAAGTGCAATATTGGCACTCGCTAATATTTTTCAATTTATGGGTCTCTGAAATTTTAATTTAAAGGCTGTTGAAGAAATATTTCAGGAAATATTAAAACTTTAAAAAAATGCTTGACCCGTCAAGAGCCAATGACGTTTTTGTGTATTTTTTTTATTATTTATTTGCTGTCACCTCAATATTTGTTTTTTGTTTATTGGAGTTACTTCATTGCACTAGACTTACATACACGGTGAAAGGTATGAAAGATTTGGCATAACCGAATATAGCACTCTTACTTCTCAATTTTGGAATACAAAAATCATTCTTGCACAAAAGCAAACAAATTTCGGGAAATTATTGTACGAAAGCAAAGCTTTGTTTAATAGCTTTTTTTATCTAAAAATAAATGATAAAAAAATAATAATCTAAGATCATTGACTTAGGAAAGCTCTACAATTCAGGAAAAAATCTTCCAATTGCCATATGTGAGTCACTACTAAAATTAAAATTTATTTCTTAAACTTAATTCAGCGGACATAGTAATACTTGGTGCAAATTTGATGTATTTCATCAGGTCAAGGAATTTTATTGTGCTGCAGTCCGTATGCTGCTGATTAAAGCTCCTTCCTACGGAACTACAGAATACCAAGGGAATTTTCCTGTTATCTTTGCTTATCTTAATTAAACTTTACCAAGGTCGTGCTATTATCCCGATTAAAATTATTAAATTCGCCGGTATAATTCATTGAAGTTGACAGCACATCTTAATGGACGCTACCGCTTAATGTACCTTAAATATTGCTAATAATTAGTTTTTTAATTTTTTTATTTTCTTCTTTTAAAATTCTATTTTTTGCGTACATTCTTACATATATGTATGCACATGTTCGTTTTCAATAAAGTTTCAAGTAAAAGGTTTAAAAGTGTATGGAAATCTATGTAGAAAAAGAGTAGAGAAATGCATGGAAAAATTCATGTAGTTATTCAATTAAAATATACATAAATAATATTCTCGTTATTTATCTGACTCACTGACTGAATAACTAAATATATTACAAATGAAATAAACAATTAGGTTCGTGTTAAAAGGTTAAGTGCATGACATAAAAATCTGTTTGGCATTAAAAATGATTTATTAAATTTACTTTATAGACAAATATTTAAAAATGCCATGTTACTATAAAAAGCATAATTTTTCAGACTAAAAAAAAAATGAAATAAATACAGTTTAAAAGGTAGTAAAAAATGGTTTAACATTTTACTTATGCAGGTATTTAAAATATTTATTAAAAAAAAATTTTGATTAAATAAAATGAATTTTTTCTTTTCAAATATTAAAAAAGAATTATTCTGTCGGTCATAGGTTGACAACCTTTAACATGTTTTTTGAACTTTTCAGAAGAAAACGAAAAAAAAAGTTTTTACTTTATTGCTAAACCGTGTTAGAAGAAAATAAAAAAACAACATTGTGAGAAGTTTCCTGAAGAGCTAAGTAAGCGGTAGCGAAATGGCCATCGTGACGTGCTTTCACCTTCAATAATCAATATCGGGAAAATAGCACAATAAAATTAAAAGTTTAATAAATTTACTTTAATATTCCCGTGTTTTTAATTTTTAATTATAAAATTTAATTTCGTTTATGTTGTAAGTTATTTTAGAAGGTGGGAATGTGGATTAAAAAGAAAGAGGGATGGAAAATACCTTCATTAAAAGTTTTTAAAGAAATGAAAATAATAATTGCATAAAATGGAAAACAATAAAGAGAAGCAAGAAAAATTAAAGCATTTCGCTTCTGCTCATATAGATCATCAGTGGATTTTGCCCAAATTTTTTATAGAAAACCTAAGGCTCTTATATCAAAAGCCAGAATGATTAAATGAGAACTACACTGAATTAGCAAAGCCAAGAGACAATGAAAACTAAAAAATATTGTACACAAAATCAGAGGAAATATGCAGTAACTATTTTTTCTTTCATTTTAATAAATTTGCAAACTAAAATTTATATTGCTCAGCAGCAAAATCCTCTTTGAATATAATTATGTGGACCTTATGGATTTTGATGTCCTAAATTCAAGTCCGTTTCAGAGTTTTCTCTATCATGTAGGGAGTTTTTTTGATGGGCATGGCAAAATTTTCCCTTTAAATTAGTTAGATTCGAAGACATATTTTCGAGCTAAATTTGAGAACGACTTATCCTATTTTTATAAACATGACTTAAAAAAATGGATTACAATATTATATTTAATTTAATTCAAAATATATAATTTTTAATTTTATTGGTTTTTAATTAATCAAACATATAAGAGGGAAACATTTTTTTCTTACAAAATTCATTTATTGTTTTAGTTTAAGAATGCATGCAAAAAAAAAAAACAAATTTTATGAAAATCGATTAACAAATGCAGATTTTATTCTCATTTTACGGCAGGTACCCACTATTGAAAGAATCTAAGAGCAGTGGAAATAAAGTACAAGGATGTTTGTTTTGTTCTTAGAATTAAACATTTCTTTGTAGTTGATCAAATATTATTAGCTGTTCAGCATTTCAGTATTTTTTTGTTATGAAAAGTCGTGAAATAAAAAAATTGAATTGAATCTTATCATTTTATACAAATATTTTTATTTAATACTGCAATTGAAAATATTGTAATGAAAAAAATAATAGATTTGTGTTAAATTTTGTTTTAATTCACAAAATTTTAAGGTTAGAATTCGTGAGAATTCTTAAAATTTATTTTGCTATATATGTGGCAATCTAACTTTAAGTTCTCATAGGTAAACTATAACTCCCAGGTAAAAGATACTCTTCAGCTATACTTTGGATTTCCTATCGATAAAACAGATAAAAATTGGCCACCGTAAATATGTTGTAATATCTGTTCAAAGTATTTAAGAGGCTGCTTAAAAAAAAAAAAATTATAAATCTCAGCCTTTTATGAAGCCAGCGATTCGGAGTGAACGTATAAATCATGAAACTGATTCCTAATTTTGCATGACTTAAACATATTGCCTTACACAAAAACCAAAAATTAAGTCATATACCCAAACACTTCATCTGTCAAACGATCAGTCCGTTTTAAACGTAATTGTTTACCTCCATTGCCTTCTACAAATTAGGAAAAAGATTGGTTTTCTGCAAGTACTAAACTTAATTACGTCATTACAGGTGCTTCTTCGCATTCATTTGGAAGTCAAAAGGGAAAGTACTACTTTCCGATTCAACCTTATCTAAGTAACTAAGCTCATGATTTATGACTTTTAAAAATAAAGTCGAAACTACATGCATCCAAAATAAAAGTATGGAATTTGGTGCATAAAGACGATTTGTTTTTTTTTACCAACTTTTGCAAGGCGAATTGAACTGTGCTTTGTGTGTTTTTTTTTAATTTAATTTTTTAAGATATCAGGAGTTAAGCCGTGGATATTAAAAATGAATTAAAATTGATGTTCAGCTTGGGTTGTTCGTTCATACTTAACTTATAAAAATCAATACTAGAACAGTATCTATAATGTTGTGAGAAAAAAAGTATGATTGTTTAAAAATAAAAATTGCATTTCGTGACCATATCGAAGGTTGGTACAAAAAAAACAAATGTACAACAAGACGAGTAACAGAGAGAAAAGGAAGAAATGCTTTGGATTGTGTGATAATACTTACAAGGTACACAACCTTAGGTAGATAGATGATAAGAATGCTGATGAAATACCGATCCAAAAAATGCTGCATCATATTCTGCTGGTGTCCAGCTTTTCTTGTTTTCTTTGGAAATGGTCCGCAAACATTTGTAAATAACATTTCTTTCTAAAAATTTTTAAAATAAAAAAAATTCTAAAAATTTTTTAAATAAAAAATGAACCAGGGCCGAACATCAATTTTAAATATTTTTTTAATTTTTTGTTATAGTTTTAAGAAAATTAAAAACGGCACGCAGACGAAGTTATAGGTACTGCTAGTTTAATAATAATAGTATGAGAATTTTTCCAACAGTTATGATTTTCTTAACTTAATATTTTGTTTAAAATACGATCATTTAACTGAGGCGTAATGTATTGTTTCGCTATCGCATGCGACCAACTCGTCGCAAAAAATTGAATAGAAAATTTTAAATCCACAAACCATCAGTCCGGTTTTAGAAGACAATATAATTAAGCCAATAGCTCATGAAATATCCAGATCAGAGACCTGTAACTTGTATGATCGAGCTGTCTTGTTCACAGTAGTTGAATTTTAAGGACAACACGAACAAGTATTATATCAATTTAATATTTTTGCTTTTTATACACAAACACTAAATGCAACAACAAGTGTACATCATTTTCAACATTAGACTTGAACAGATTTGTATTGAAACAAAAAGTCTCGTTTACAAAAATTTATTTTTTTGCACATCGGCTTTATTGTACATGATCTGATGGGAGTGTTACCAAAAACAATCAAGCCACTTGAGAGTAAAACAACGTCATGCAGAAATATATAAAACCAATAAGAAAAATTTACAGATGTGCATTTTCTATCTATTTAACATACTAGCATTTTTTTATTACTAGCTATCAATTAAACACTTTAAAGGTGAAAACAAAGTTTTATATACCACACAAAAATTTTTTGATATCATATTTTCACATATACTATGTACATAAATGTAAAAATATATACTTTTATAATTCTTTTCTCCAAATATAAATAATGAAATAATTTGTTCATAAATCGATTAAAATTTTATTTTTCGGCTTTGGTTCATTTTTAATTTAACTTTTATTATGAAAAATTATTTTTCAAATGTACGCGGACGTTTTCCAAAGAAAACAAGAAAAAAAATTAAAAAAAAAAAAAAATAAAAAAATTTGCATTTCGTGACTATACCGACGGTGTAGTACAAAATTGCATCAAATGTACAAGACGTGTTGTAGAGAAGACAACAAAGAAATGCTTTGAGTTGTATGTGAATTTCGTCAAACCAAATTAATATTGATTTGTTGGTTAAATGGATGATATTTACAGTAAACGCAAATCAAGTTGTTGGATGTAAAGAATGCTAAAGATGGATTTGGCGGTCCTGAAAATGCAGCACTACATTCTGCTAGCGTCTAATTTTTCTTGTTTTTTTACTTTGGAAAACGTCCGCGTACATTCGAAAAATAATTTTTCTTAATAAAAGTTAAATTAAAAATGAACTAAAGCCGAAAAAGTAAAATTATAATTTGTTTTTTTTTTCAATGTTCAGTCTTTATTTTCCAAAAAAAAAAATAATTTTAAAGAAATAACATTTTTATGCAAAAATTCTTAATTCAAAAACAATAACGAAAACTAATATAAAAAAGGAAAAAAAGAAACAAAATAAAGTAGCAATTCATGGTAGAAAACAAGAAAAAGTTCAACACTATATTTTACGTGCATTTAAAAAAGTTTGGATATTAAGCACACAAAAACATCGAGTAGAAAATTATTTTACAACTGAATAAAACACTTGTTTCGCGAACAGCAAGTTAGCTTTGATGCAAAAAAGATTCAAAACTAAAACGACACTATCATGTTCGCAAAAAATGACAAGTACATAAACTGAATGTTCTAAACGAACGTTTGTTTCAACAAGTGTTTTTTGTTTTTTAACAAATACGATTCAAGTCTTAAGAAACTAAGTGCTTATTTAAGTAGACCCGAAAATTACGCAACCGAAACTGATCTCTGATTCAGATATAGCTCGCTTAAATTTTTTTTTAAGAGAAGGAAAATAAAATAAATAAATAAAAAAATGCGTACACAACATTTGGCTTGTTTAGAGAATTCGAATAAGTAAATGAGTAATCTCCCAATGAAACACCTCGGAATACATCTTTGTATGCGCTTGGCAAGGCAAAATGCGAAGCGAAGCAGTCGCAAATAAAATTACCAGCAGTACAAATAAGCTGGCAAGCTTTTACTTTTTATAATGCGATTCTTAAACCTTCAAGATGCATGTTACAAAGCATAAAACGCAGCAAAATATATAAAATGATCATAGCTATACTCGCTTGAGAAGGAAAGCCATTATTTTTTTGGGCAAGCACTAGGGAAATGATTCCTAAAGTTGGCAGCTAATATGAGTGAACAAATTTTGTGTACTTAATAATAACGCACAATTTTTAGATTTAAGCTTTGAGTACTTGTTGTTTATTAAATAATTTTAAAGTTGCATGTGTTGTTTTTCAAGATCTTATAATATATTGGTTATCTTTGACGCTATGAAAAATTTGTATTCTATTGTCGATTTTCAATTCTGTAGTACATCTTGTTTCATTTGCTTAGTTTTATATGAAAATCATTTCAAGGGTTTTTGCATGGCAAAATAATTTTTAATGCAAATGCAGTAGCTATTTTTGACATACACTATTTTAAAAATGTAGTTTAATATTAAAGATCAAAAAAGTTAATAAATAAAAATAGTTCACTATTGGTTTTTTTTAGTGTTCTGTAGGGGTCTTGTAATAACTAAATTAATATGTTGCTTATATAAGCCGCTCAGAAGCCAATGCGGTCAAGTCCATTTTTTGACATTTTCTGATTTTTGGAAATTTTGATGAAATAAATAATAACCTTCTTAGTTATTAATGGATTAACTTGTTGGTTACTTTTTTCTTGGTTAGACAGCCCTTTTTTTAATAGCTGCTGAATATACTGTATAATAATTTCACAAGCCATTGTAAATAAGTCCATTTTTTGACGAAGATGATACCTTTCATGTAAATGATATACAAAAATAGGAAGGCCATTGAATTTAAAAAACATAAGTCAACCTATATTATATTCTTAAGACAGAAAAATTTCAAGAGAAACAATATAAAAAGACATCATGTGTTTATTAACGCGTATACCTAAAAAAAGGACTTTTACTGGACAACACGTGGAGATCACGATTTACATTTAAATAGCTCAGAAGAAGACGATGTTTGTTATGATCAATAAAACTTATAACAATAAATTTTATTTTATTTGTTAGCTGCCAAAAGGTAAAAGTCCTTAAATTTTTAAAATGCTGTCATTATTTCAATAAATACCTTCGTTTTTAGTTGCACATCCTGTATATATCTTGTTTTTTTTTCGCAGAATTTACACCTTGAAAAAATATTTAATAAATTTTTCTAGTTTAATTAATAAACAAAGAATTAAAAAAAAACAAAAAACATTAATTTTTTCGATATTTGTGTTTTGCACTTAATCACATTCTTTCTGAGCGACTTATATGTTTTTCTTTTACGATGAAAGGTGTTGAAACAATAAACAAAAAGTGTTTTCAAATGACAACAAAGCAAGCTTAAAAGCCGTTTACTCTCACAAAATCTAGAGTATGAAGCCAGAAAAAAAATTATTAAAACTGCTAAGCGAACAAAAACTTAAGCTCATGATTTGAAAAGACTTCGAAAGAAAAACAAATTTTTTTTTGCTAAAACTGATTTTTATGAAAGACCTTGTAAACAAAAGTTGACAAGTTTTTCTTATACAACCTTTCATGGTTCTTTTTATGTGTCATGTATATAAAATTTCTTTAATAAATTGTAACAAGCAAATTGAAAAAGTTTGCTTTTACTTGCTAATCAGCGTTCATCAACTTTTATCGTTTTTTTTAACTTCATGACACGTAGGAATTACATTCCTAGAACATAAAAAAATTTAAGAGTCTTTAAGATTTATATAAATTGCTTTTCTAGCTCATAATTATCAACAAGAAATTACAAAATGGTATTTTGTTTATGATGCTTTTACAAGGGAAAAACATTGAAAAATTGAAGTATTAGTTCTTTCGTAAATTTATAATTTAGAAACTGAAAAAGATACTTATAATGAAGAGCGTAAATATTTTAATAAAAATTGATATAAAAAATAATTATAGTAATATAAACAGTAACATAATTTTTTTCGCTAAAAAATTGGGAAAATATAATTTTTTGTTTGCGTACTTAAAAATATTGCAAAACTAGTTATAACTCAACCCACTTGTACAAACATATTATTTTATTTCTAAATGGCTGAACCGACTGAAACAATGTTTTTCATGTAAGTATTCGAGCATTAAAGCAATTAAAAATTTATCAAGAACGGCGCAATTTGATCTCAAAATGGAGTAACTGTACATGGCGCCGCTACGCTTTAAAACCCATAACATTTTAATTTCAAAATAAGATAGTAAAATTATTTTTGGGTAGCTCATTCAAAAAATGATTTAAAATAATATAAAATTTACTTTTGCTTAAATCCAAAAATTAGTAGAATTTTTTTTTGAAATACAAATTCAGTGAAGTTGACGTATATAACATTTTTAGTGTATCTTAGTACTTAAACTTATTCCTATTTACAACTACAAGAAAATAAGCACACGAAATATTATTAATTTGAAAATTTCAAGTTGAAGTTTGAAGTAATATGTAATAAGGCGAAAGCCAAATTCAAAGAGCCTTAAATAAAATTTTTTCCAATTTATTATTTTAATGCACGTAAATACATTCATACATATGTAAGTATATTGTAATTTATTTAGTTACAATATGATTATACAAATTAATTTTTATTATTCATTTGTTATTTTAAATGTTAATTTACTTATTGTAATTGGCTGCTTTGGTGTTAGCAAAATCTATGCATAAATCGCATAAATTCTTAATTAAATTTTAAATTTATCTATACGTCGGTAATGTTATAAAAACTTTTATTAAAATATTTCGTAGAAGTTATAATGAAATTTGAAATTTTTTCTGATAGAATCTTAACACGACTCTGTCCGCGGTAGGACAGTGCCCACAGAAAAAAACAGAGTAGTAAATTTAAGTTTTAGGGATCATTTCTTGCCTTTAAGAAGTAATCACCTGTTTAACCTTTTTTTTGTAAATTTATTTAGCTTTAAAGTACTATTTTTGGTAAATTTTGAAATAGAATTTTCGTGCTCGTTTTCTTGCATTTTAGTTTCGAAAAAAAAAAAATTTCCGGTTTTTTTAAATATAAAAAAAACTTCGAATTTTAATTGGAACGTAAAGAAAGATTAAACCAGCGCCTACAAAGACACAACTGATATATTTTGTAGGCCATCTGTACGACATTACTAACCGCAGACTATTAAAGTAGCCGAACATCGGAAATTTTTGCTAAAGCTTTAAAACAGAATCTGAACATGAAATTAGTCTCTCTACAAGACATCTTTGAATAATTAAAAAAAACCAAGCAGGAATTATAATCCTGGAAAATATTTGCGAAACAAAAGTCAACTCCTAGATACATTCAGAAAATAAATGACAGATAATCACTAGAACACCTATTACTGGACTGCAACACAATCTTGTAACAGAAGAACGTGATCATTAGATCTACGGAATAATTGTGATCCCTTAAATCAATGGCTTTTGTCTACATTTTAAACTTGGCTTTTATGACTTTATATTTCAGATCAATGAACCAAATGCATTGTGGTCTACATGCCAAAAAAAGTGAAAACAATACATGCAAATATACACATTGTCACTCTCACTTCCTTCTTATTTAAAACATTGGAGAGGCTTATCGAAATTTGCTAGAAACATAGTTTCATTAACACAACATAATACGCAAAGGGTAAGACAGTTAGGACAGGTAAACATTGGCACGTTTCGTTTAGAAACATCTTTAGAGCGTAAGAATTCTACGGTAGTCTTATTGGACATAGGAATGGCTTTTAATATAATTGATCCAATAGCAATAACTCTTTTGGAACTTGTAGTTGACCGATCTATCATAGAGTTCGTAACAAGCGTGCTGAACTACATGACTGCTACACACTCAACTGAGATGACAACGTTCATCAAAACAGCATCAGGGGCCACAACACAAGGAAAGCCTCAGTCACCTGTTACGGATGTAAAAACTAACACACTGCTTAGTAAGTAGGACAGCAAGGATTTCAAAACTGTCGCTTATGTAGATGATGAACGTTGGCAGTAGGTGCACATGTAATTAGCCAAATTTTATAGATTAATGCACTTGAAGTAGGGTGTGTCACCTCCATCTAGGATACAAACATGTAAATCTAAAAGAGTTACCAGACTTGGGGAGGAAAATTAATAAAAAAAATTGGAATAAAACTGAGTTTAAGACCGCCTATTTTTTATTTTAATTTTATGTAATAAATGAAAGAGACACAACCTTTAAATTATTTGTCATTATGCTGTTTTACGTTGTTTTGTGTCCTTTATATGATTCAAAAATCTTGCTGTTGGCCAAAATAATTTTTGCTAAATGTCCTTTAGGCAGCAAAGTGAAAATGGTTTTTTGGCAGCGAACCGAACTTTAAAAATCTTTTCTTTTCTCCACATACATAGCGCTGCACTCATTGACATAAACCACACAGGAACTTACGATAATTACACACTTATTCAAAATTACGATATCGCAATATCTACATTCGCTATTTTTTATTTAGAACTCTATTTTTAAACTGGCTGTCAAACCTTTCAGTGCTGCAATCATATTCTGAGCGTGTGTACAAAATTTAAAAAAAAAAATAATTAAATTATTGTAACGGTACTTTTAAAAAATAAAGCGCACTCACTTACAAAATTTGACTGCAGCATTTAAGTGTTTGTCACGCGTTTAAAATACACTGAATCTCATATCTTTGTATACAAAAATATATTGTAGACTCAATGATGGCGCCATTTTGGACAGGCAGAAAAAAATTACATTTTGTAATTTAAACTGGACCAAATGGCACAAATGTAAAATGAAGAAAGAAAATAATATCAAAATTGAACTGGGGTATTTCTTGTGGTACCTACACAATTATTTTTTGTAGTTTTTGAACTTTTTTGTTCGACAAAACATTTTATGTGGTTTTCTTTGTTTATTTGAACGTTATTAAACAATAAGATGGATATAGCAACGAGAATTTTAGTTTAAATTGTTATTGAAGTTGTTGTTGGTAATCTGCGGATTTTGCGTAACAAAGATAACAATGTTTGCCAAAATCCCAAAATAGAAAAAAAAAACAGAAACAAATAAATTGATTTTTTTTTTAACTTACTTCTTCCAGTACGCTGCACAAATCATACTTTTGGGCTTTTAAATATTGAAGTTTTCTTGAAGACTATTTATACACAAAAATTATGTTGTAAAAAAAAGGTGGATTAAGATAATAAAGAATAATAAAAAACAAATCGAGCCATTTTTGTTCATGCGAGTCAGTATAATAAAAAAATAATTTAATCATATTTATCATAATTCTTGAAGAATACAATATTAAAAATGTATGCAGTAGCGTACAGTAAAAATTGAGAAACTGGAACTTATAAATATATTTTCTTTTAACTCTTAGCTTACTATGAAGCTTCGAAAATAAGCACAACTGAAAATATCTGTACATATAATAAAACAGTAACATTTTGATGTTGGTGTTTTATTATATTACCAAATAATATAGAATATAACATGGAATAAGAAACCCCTATTTTTGAAAATTTGGTCTGCCCGTCTGTCTGTTTTTGTTCGCATCACGTAAGAACTGCTGGATGGATTTTAAAAAAATTTTGTGTCTTTTAAAACTTTGGTTCAATTATAGGATACTTTTTTTATATAAAAATATGCCATTTCGTAGAAAAACTAGATATACAAATGTGTATATAGGTATAATGGAAAAAAATTTTCTTTTATTATTTTTTACTGCAGGTACAATTTTATGGATTTTTTTTATAAGATTTCGTGAAAATAAATATTTTGATAATATTTTAATCATTTAGTGTAATTCTAGCTTCTTGCTAATTTAAAGTTATTTGATGTTTTTAAAAAATATTAAATTTTTTTAAGCAAAAACAATTTCTTACTAAAGTTTAATATTTTTGGTAAAATGTCATTAAAATATTTTTTTTCAAGAAATTTGGATAGTTAAGTTATCCTATAACTGTTTGTTAATTTATAAATTTTCTATTGAAATTTTGGATCTTATTGAAACAAACAAAAAACAGCAAAACCAAAAAAAGGACAATTAAATTCGAAATCCGTAAAGATACAGGTGCTCGCTTGGTTTTGAGCTATTTGTTGATTTTATCCCGATTACGACCGTATAGCCACACATTACTAAATCGACTTACAAATGAATAAAAATTAAGAACATATATTCGAGTACTTTGTAGGGTTGGAAATGAATATTGTAGAAATTACATATATATTTGTAACTTTTACACCTGTGGTAAAGGGTGTAACAGTTAAATAGCAATTTTAAAAAAGCCTTTTGAGAAGGAACTGTGCTAAAATCCAAAATGTCCAAAAATAGTTAATTATAAGAATGCTTCGGGAGGTGTGGACCTTTTTGATAACGCCATTAAAAATTATCAATTTTATCAAAAAGTGGTATTGGCCATTAGATACGAACACTTTCGATGCGGCTATGGTGATTGCATGGAAACTGCATTGCTTTTGTCGCAAAGATAAAAAAACCCAAATGTCTCAATTTGATTTTAGAGTGGAAATATATGAGATGATTATCATGAAGTTTAATCCGCAAAATGCCGTTAAGCTTATGATTTCTGGAGAACAAATGGAGGTTAGGTATAATAATAAAAAATTGCAAAGTCTAAACAAGCTCTAATTTTCTTTAAAAAAATGTAAAAAATAAAAATTTGCCTATTTATTTACGACAGGAAGAATTATTCTAATATAGAAAAAGTAATTTATTTTATAACTCATTATGGACGGTTGAATATTTAAATACCCATTTTCAGCTTTTACCGTGTGACACCCCTGTGTGTTGACAAACCGCTTTTATTTTTGTCACGTTACAAATGAGGACGCTAAGACTATTTAAAATGTGCAGGCGTCTTTTTCGCATTATCCTTTATTTGACACGCCTTTTTCTGATCACTTTTCGACAAACAAAAAAACTCAATTTTTCCGATTCTCATACTAAAGATAAAAATTAAAAAATGTTTGTTTTTAAATTTTTCCTATATTGATTAATCTCTTATTTTAAATAAAACAAACAACTTGCAGTCATTATCTCTTACCAGGGCAATGCAAGATTTTTTTACTACTTAAATTTTTCGGGTATTTAAATACCCATTCGACTAAACCGGGTTAAAACAAAATCAAATTATCTCAAGCTGAAATAAAAAAAAAAAAAAAAATAGACTCGACTTTCTTAAACTTTGGGAATATTTTATATTTCCAAAAAATTATAACATGATAATTTTACATGAGTTCTTTACGTTGTTATACACTAATATATGTCAGGAATATGAAACCTTAACATGACATTAAACTGACACTTTAATTTGTTATATTTAATACTTTAACTTAAGACCGTTAAACAAAGTAAGCACAAGACATTAATATCATAAATTACATAATTCATACTCAAATTACGTACATATTAAATAAAGCAATGAAAAAAAAAAAAAAAACAAAAACAAACAATGATATCAATACTTATGAAGCTTATTAATATTGGTTTGTTTTGATAATTCAAAACATTATTGTATGCAGAATTTATATATAACAGCTTTAAGGGTGTCCAAGCTAAGTTGGACATAAACTTTTTTTATGAATAAATTGCATAATTAATTTTTATTATTGAATAAGATAAACAATTATAAGGTAGTTGAATTATAATTTAGTTGAAAATGATACTTACCATTGTTTATACTTATTAATATTTGATACTTACCATTGTTTATATTTATCTATATCTTAAACCTCTAGACCCAAAAATTATTTTTGTAATCTTAAATTTTCCTAAAATAAAAAACATAAAACTTTTTTTTTTTTTAAATTAAAAACAATTTTTGGAGTACTCCGACTTATACAAACTGCAAAAAAAGTAAAACGGTATTGAGAAAGCATATAAGTGAGTGACGAATCTAGCCCGTCTACAGGCGGTTTTGGATACTAGAGGGTTACTAAGGTTTAATACTTACCCTAATTATACTTACCGATAATTTGATTGTTTATTTTTTATTTACCCTTTGAATATTTACCTGAATTTACCTAATGTTAATAATAAGAGTTTTTCTCTGTAAGGTTGCCCACACTGATACTGGAAAATCTCCAAATTTTCCAATCGTATTCCAATCGTACTTTCGGGTTACATCTTTTCGCGCCTTGAGGAAGCGATTTTTCTTGATATTTTTATAACCAATTGAATAGTGCGAGCATCTAGACGACCTTTCCATAAATTTAAATAAAATCGTATAATAATAATAATAATAATAAGGTAATTATTGTTAATAAATTCATTATTGAAAAGAAATACTTCTAAATCTTTTATTTCTTTTCCCCAACGCTCTCCATTGTAATTTGCTCCACTCGAGTAAATTATAATAATAATCTTTATTATTTCCACTATCCAAGAGAAAGAAAGAATATTTTTAGCTTAAAATTACTACAGTACGGCTTAAAAAAATAACAATCTAACACTAATGAAAGCGATTAGCGCAATAATAATTCACTTTTTTATCAATGCATGATCTATAGAACAACCTACATCAGAGTACAAATTGCAATGTTGTCTAGCGCCTAACTTTAAGGCTGAAATATTATATCTAAATTATAGCATCAACAGGTTTATAATAATTAATTGTTTACAACACAATATGCTCTTATGCGGTGATTTGTAACTTTTGTTATTAATATTACATTTTAGTTTTTTTCGTTGGCCTTGAAAATTTTTTACCAATAAGGCAATTTTGTTTTGCAAATTGAACTTACTTATACAAAGTTTCTATTTAACCAAATAACTAAGCTCTATATGATAATTTTTATAACGAATTGTCTCAATAATAACAAGCCCTACTGATTACAGATTTATAAGAATATTTTTTCTATTATAGAAAAAATCAAAAATTTTTATGATTTGCTTAACAGCCACATTAAGCCAAATTTATTATCATACTATTTATTTTATTTTTTATTTATTTATTGTCTTATATCTTCTACAAAAAACTTTTCGTACTTTAATTTAAGAGTAACACAAGTAGCTTCAAGAACAATAACTATTCATTTTTAATAAGCTAAAAAATTTAATGTAAAAAAAGCAAACGACTGCAACCACAATAACAAACACAAAACAAACTTGTCAAAATGTGTGTGAGAAATAAAAGCAAATTAGCAAGAAAGCAGAGAAAGTTGAGAACGTTCTAATGACAAAGGAAGAACTTACAACAGAAGCTGACATAGAAAAAATTCAACTTAGTATATATGTAAATATTTCCTTAAGTCTCGCAAGGCGGTTAAAATTAAAAACTGCTGTAAAAAATAAATTTGTTGATAAGTAAATAAATCAACATACACAAAATGTATTTTACACTCATATTTGTTACAAAATACATAATTCTTTTATACCCTACACCACAAAAAACGGAATAATATAAGTTTGTCATTAGGTTTGTAAATTCTACAATATCCATTTCTCCATAGAGTATGTTCTTATATTCTGAAATTTTAGGCATAGCGAAGTCGATTGAGCGATGTCCGTCAGTGCGTCCGCGTAAGTTTTGCAATCAAATTTTTTAAGGCGCAAGATGAGCTAGAGAAAATTTGAAACCCCAATCAATCAAAGAATTCATCACGTCTGCCTCTAGTTTTTCCATATCATATAAAACAATGAGGAAACTCCAATAAAAAAAAAGAAATACATGGAACGATAGAGAATTAAAAAATAAGAGAAAAATATTAATTGAAAAATTGGCGCTCGCCCATATTTTCCGATTTATGGCTCTCTAAAATTTTTATAGAAAATTACGGTTGTGCACCAAATTTTTTTAAATATCAATCAATTTAAAATTTTTTAAAGAGATTCTTCAGAATGTTAACATTTTTCGTCACGGGACCTTTCCAATTATTTTCATTCAATTAAACTTTACTATAGATATGCTATTATCCCGATCAAGATTATCAAATACACCGATATTTTTTATTGGAGTTGAAAGCACATCTCTATGGGCATTTATTTCCCTTTCACTTAATATCGTTTTAATATTATTAATATTTTATAAATTACTAATAATTAATTTTTTATTGCATCTGTTTCTGATATATTTTGTAATGTTAAGGCTTGTGTTACGTTTTTTACCTGTAAATATACATAACATTTTTTCGTTTAAAATTATATTTTCTTACATATATAAGATTGTTTTTAGTAAAGTTTTAAATACAAGTTTTAATAATGTATGAAATTCTACAAAATTAGAAAAAAAAGAAGTTATTAAAAAAATGTGTACATAAAAAATATTCACTTTGTGAATGACTGACTGAATGATTGAATACATCACAAATGAAATAACAATTAAGTTCGTGTTAAAAGTTTAAGCGCATGATATAAAAAATTGTTTTACATTAATAATGATTTGTTAAATTTACTTTGTGAACAAATGTTTAAAAATGCCATGTCAAAATAGAAAAACGTATGATTTTTCAGATAAAAAAATAATATTTCAAAGGTAGTAAAATATAGATTAACATTTAACAAAAAAGAATTGTGATTAAATAAAATCATATTTTTTCTTTTGAAATATTAAAAAAAGAATTTTATACATTTTTGTTTAATACTTGTTGAATTCAGCTTAGACGATTTTTATTAAACAGTGCAAAATTAATACTAGTCACATTCTGTGTTAAATTTTGTAGTAAAACTGAAATATCGACAATCAATAAAAAAAATATTTTATAAAAATTTTTCATTAAAAATATTTAAATTTACATGGAATGTAAACGAGGTATTTAATAAACCGTTGTTGAGAGTTTTATTTCAGTCGTGAAGTTTTTTAAAACATAATTTTTTAAAACAAAAGCCAAAGTATTTTGCACAATTGTCATACATATTACATTACGGTCAGCAATAAAAGCGCATGGTAAATAAAAGTGCACTTAATATAATAAAAAAAAAAAAAGATATGAAAATTTTTTATGACTAAAAATGATTTTGGTAAGATTTAATTTCGTTAATGTTGTAAGAAATAAAAGAAAAGAGGGATTATGGATTAAAGAGAAAGGAGGGATGAAAATTACCTTCATTAAATTAAAAAAAATTTATTGCATAAAATAGAAAACAATAAAAAAATTTAAAAAAAACTAAAAATGGAAGTATAGAGTTTAAAAAGTTTAGATATCTTAAGTTAATGTACTTCAATCGTGCTTAATTCCTTCAAATATAAATATTTTATGATATTCTTATGAAATATAAATTATTTTAAATTACAAAAACAAAGTGTATTATTGCTGGAGCGCTTATCCATACGACCATTTCGCTACTGTTTATATAGCTCATCAATGGATTTTAGTCAAATTTTGTAGAGAAATCCTAAGTCTTATAATAGAAACGAGATTGAATAAATGAGAACTACATTGAATCTACAAGGTAAAACTACAATAACAACTCAAAAATGTTTTATACAAAAACACAGCAAACATTCAGTAGCTATTTTTATTTTTTCTTCGATTTTAATAAATTTTTATATTGACGTTAAGATATTTTAATTTTTCAGTAGTCGCAAACTAAAAATTTTATTGCCCAGCAGCAAAATCCTCCTTCAAAAAAAATCTTGTGGACTATACGGATTTTATTTCCCTAAACTCAAACCCATTTTCAGGTTTTCTCCATCACGTAGGTTTTTTGATAGGCGTGGATATAATTTCCTTTTAAATAAGTCAGATTCGAAGATATAGTTTACAGTCTAGTTCGAGAACGACTTATCCGATTTTCATAAATAAGACACTTAAAGATGCGTTACAAAATTTTATTCAATTTGATTCAATATAATTTTTTTTAATTTAATATAACTTTTTCTTACTAAATTCGTTTATTTTTTCAATTAAAAATGTAGTTTAAGAAAGAAAAAGCAAATATTTTATGTTTTTGCAAATAAGGTATAAATAAAAAAAAATGATTAAGAAATGCAGATTTTATTCCAAATTTATCACGTTGAAATAATATGGGTATTTTGTTTGTTATAAAGACGGGTTGTTCGTTCTTACGACAATTGCGTATGAAACTAAAAGGTCAAGCGTAGCCCGCTGTAAATTAAAAAAAAAAAAATTGAAACTGCATCTACTATAAAAGCATTTTCCAAAAAGTACTCAGTGGACATTTTATACACACAATTTTGGTTAGTTGTGTAAGTTGAAATATTGTAAAGAAGAAACGAAATAATTGTCTTGTATTATTTTTTTGTTTCAGATTGTAATTTATCCAGGATATGTAAGAACTCTCCAAATTTATTTTGCTACCCTATTTCAAGTTCTTAACGGAAAATAATAACCTCCCAAATTAAAGATACTTTTCAACTATACCGTAAATATGTTGTAATAGGTGTTCAAGGAATTTGAGAGGCTGGTTCAAAGAGAGTCATAAATCTCTCCCATTTATGAAGACAGCGATTTGAAGTGAATCACAAAATCTTAAAACTGATACATAAAATACATAGGCTCACAAAAAAAAAACAAAAACAAAGTAATGTACAAAAACATTTCATCTGTCAAACGATCAGTCCGTTTTACATGTAATTGTTTGCTTCCATTGCTCCTTACATATTACGAAGAAGATAGGCTTTACGCTAGGGAGTCTAACGATTACTCTCCGATACAAGCTGTCCTGAAAAACTTAGGTCGTTATTTAGAACTTTCAAAAACAAAGCCTGAGCTACATGCATTTAAATTATAACTACGGAATTTGGTGCATAAAGACGTGAAAGTCTCGTACTTTCGTAGTAGAGAACAAGTTTTGTTGAACTATTTCACTAAAGAAGATAATTTAGTTTTGTATGCTTTTTACCAACCTTCGGTATGATCACGAAATGCAATTTTTATTTTTAATTATTCATACTTGTTTTATCACAACATTTTAGATGCTGGTTCAGTATCAAATTGATTGTTTTGAGGTAAGTATGAATGTTTATGAGCCTTTATGTTTATAAGTCCGCCTGTCCCTCCGCGTTAGGTTTAAAATCACCTTTGCCAAGGCATTAGACGAGCTAAAGAAAATGTACGCCAGTCGATCAGACATAGTTTCAAAAATGTTTCTGTTGAAAATCAGCGAGATCGGTCAATTTCGTTCCAGACAGGGGGAAAACATCACGCTTGCCTTAAATATTTTTTATATCACTTGGAACAATGAAGTAAAATCAATAAAAAATAAAAAAAACAAACATACGGAGCAATAGAGAATTAAAAAATAACGAAAAAACAGCAAGTGGAAAAATTGGCACACGCCTATATTTTTCGAATAGGGGGCCTTTTGAAATTTTCATAGAAAACTACGATAGTGCACCATATTTTTTAAGATATCAAAATGGGTGTCACTTAAAAGCTTTTAAAGAGATCTTTCAGAAAATGTTAAAATTTTAAAGAAATGCTTAACCTTTTAAGAGCCGATGGCATTTTTATATAAAATTGTATACCATATTTAATTTTTTTTTCTTATTTTTTATTTTTTGTCACCTCAACATTTATTTTTTGATAGGAGTTACTTAACGAATCTGGATTTATGGATATCTGGTGAAGGGTATATAAGTTTTGGAATAGCCGAATGTAGCACTTATTTTACAACTTTTTTGAATTCAGACAAGTAAAAACAAAAACTACTTGCTTTGCACTTAAGCACTTAAGATTTGCTAGCAAGCATAATAGTCGACGTCATATAAGATTTCTTATTTGCATTGCTTCAACTTCATTCTTTTTCAATTTAGTGATTTTTTCTGGTAAACACTTTGAAAAAAAAAACTTTCTAAGCTGCTGATAAAAACTAAAGCTATAAGCAGCGAAATATCTCTATGCTTCTGTCCTTCTCTGAGAGTAAACAAAAATTTCAACAATTCCAAGCAGAACATTTTATTTCTTACAGGTTTCTTGCGATCGAGCTCACTGTGCAATGCTCGTACATATTACATTCAATTTGAAAAATGTACACACTACGATACCACTTTGCATACACGCATTTAAGTTCTTTTATACATAAATAAAAACATACATTAAATCCATTTTGCAAAGCAAATATACAGTGTGCTGCAGAAGTGGTCTAGTATAAAAAAAAAATTCTAATAATTGATGCTTTTTTGTGTGTTAAGCAATTTATGAATTTAAAAAACTGAAAACTCATTGTTCAGTGTTTAAACAGTTAAGTAATTTAATTTTTATAAATTAGGAGTTGAGCTGTGGTTGGCTTAAAATAAGATAAAAATTAGACACCATCAGAATGAAATGCAGCATTTCAACGCATAAAATTTCATTTCAAATGTTTCATATCCGGTTGACTAGTCTGTATTAAAAAAAGAAACATGGATTTTCTTATGTGTATCGTCCATTGTAACAATAAAAAACTCGCATTTAGTTTACAGGTACGTTCTCTTCTGAAAACGTTATATGATGAACAAACAATATTTTTTTAACACTAAAAAAATAAAACAGTCTAACCAATTTTAATAGGCCATTGAATTTAAATTTTATAACATTATTCAACAGAGTTTTGTAAATTTACAAACGTTTAAACACTTTATTTTGAATCTAGTAAAATTACATCCAACAAATTGTTTAAAACTGTACCAAGATCAGGATTCAAGCCAAAACTTTTGATTCATTGATGCATGTTACTATAAACTACAGATGATAAGTTACTCACAAGAAGGGCTTTCACACCGTTTTAAAGTACTTGTTGTTCGGAGTTTACGAATATTTAAAATTTTATTTTTTTCTAAACTATTTGATTTCATTCTACCGTAAAAGAATCACAAGTGAGGAGTGAAAAAACTATCGAGAAAAATTCGTAAAAAAAATGGTTTCATCGAAGCAAAAAAGGATACCGCTTAATTCACCTTTCCCTATTAAATTATAAATGGTCGCATTTTGTATTTAACATTTAAGGAAGATTATTTTATTGTCAAGAACTTTTTAAGCTGATTAGTAAGCATAATGAAGAAGAAACTATTTTTTGATTAAAAAAAGTGGTCTAATTTGCCTCATACTGCACCTTGAATTGTAGATTTTCTTCAGTTACAAGAAAAACAATAATAATAAAAGCCGACAATGAAGTCAACTGTACAAACAAACATTACGTTGAACTACGAGGCCTGTTTCTGCATACCATGATATTGTCAAAGACAATGAATCAGGTGCATACATGCATATACATTAAATTATATGTTAATGTTCTTGTCATTGGATTATAATATTTGCCCATTCAGGCTTTATTGAAAGAAAATTAAAAATATACGTTTACTGAAATCTGCCAGACACTTTAATGATGTATAGTAAATCTCAGGAACTTTGCTCTAAAATAAAGATTTTTCCGTGATTCTTATTTAAAAATTGCGATAGTATCGTAGGTTTGCATTCAGCCATTGCGTATTTAACAACATCAGTTATTAAGACATACATTAGGATTTTGAATAGTATCAGAACGCCTCTGAACTTCTCAAATAAATGTACGATTATGCCCTATATTTTTTAAGATATCAATAAAGATATAATTTTGCCAAATCTTATTTTCCTAACAGTATTAATTTTGATAGAATTCACTGATAAGTTTTATTTGAACCAGAAAAATGGTCATAACCATTAGGTTTCCACTAAGTTATCTATTTTATTATTTATTTTTTGTGCTCAATTCTACATCGTTTTTGTACATTTAGATCTTTTTAAAAATAAGTGTTTAATATTTTCAGTGTTTCGCAACATTTAAGCTGGCCAGCTGATACACACAAAAATGCTTTTGATCTTAAAATAAACAAACTTCTCTGTTATGTGCACTTGTGTCAACTTATGCAGAAAAGCCAACAATTTGACAATTATTTTTCTTTTTTATCTAGTTGGTAGAAATATAATTGGTATATATTTTTGTGTCATTCTATTTGCTTATTCATGCAAAAAATCAAATTCCTCATTTATTGAACCTTTGTGATTTTCAAATTTGCCGATTGTAGACAAAAAAATTGGAAGGAATTTTTTTTTGAAATTAAATAAGAAAATTAAATTTCTGTTTACGAAATTGCAATAATGTTTATTGATTTAAGGTCCAATAAAACGTTTGATATCATAACGCCATACACGTTACCAATGCCGTAACCGTAATTATATTTACTGTCAGCGAATAGTGGTGCCATTGCCATAAGCATTTACAATTCTTATTTGTATTGCTGTCGGTTAAAAAATAAGTGCAACTAAAAATATAAAAAAAATTATAGACCTAAATTAATTAATTAACTGTACTTAGCTATGGCAAAAAAAACAAAATTTATTTGATATCTATGATTACGGTTATGGCTACGGCATTATGGCCACATACGGTGAAGTGTATATAAGATTCCATATTTGACTATTTAGAATTTTGTGTACACTTCACCGTATATATAAACTTCAATCACAAAAAAAAAAACTGATATTAAGGTGACAGAGAATTAAAAATGTAAAAAACATTAAGTACTATGTATAATTTTACATGAAAATGTCATCGGCTCTTAATGAGCTAAGCATTTTAAAAAATTTTATTATATCCTGAAAAATCTCCTGAAAAGTTTTTTTAATGATGCCCATATTAATAAATTAAAAAATGCAGTGCACAATCGTACTTTTCTATAAAAAGTTTAAAGTTCCATAACCCGAAAAATGTGCGTGAGCAACAATTTGTACACTTAGTGTTGTTTTCAGATTTTTTAATAAACCAACAAAATAAAGCACATAAGATAAATAGAAGAGTTCCCTTTATTTTTAACACATGTTGCTTAATTTCAACAGCACCTCTATCGAAACTATTTCTGAGAAAATTATTAAAAAAATTTTTTGTGGCGCATCTGAGAACGTGGCAAAACTATTTTAACCCGATTTTGAAAGGACAAACATCTATAAGCCCCCCTATGTATAAGAGTCAAGACTACCTATTTGCAGAATCTAAAATGAAAATTGTCGAAACCACAAACTATATGACAAATTTACACATGTATATTTTCCATCTGCGGTGGAGGGTATAAAAATAAAAAATATTATATAACTCAATACGTATATTTTTAATTTCACACAAATGCAAACAATAACTAAATTTTAACCTCAAAACGCATTTGACTTCAAAATGCATACATGGGAAAAGCAGTTACACACTGCATAAATTAAAATAAGTTTTAAGGGCTTGAAAATATTGGAAAAAGTTTATAGTAAATTCGTGTTCTTTTTAATACGTGTATCTATTAGTAAGATATCAATTGTAGAAAGTTAAATATCGAAATAATTTTATTCGGCTTGTCATTAAATTTTCTATAAATGGACATGAGAACATAAACATTTTTTTATAAAATACGCCCCGCTAAGAAAGAATTTTTAAAAATGTGGTTAAATATTTGCAATAAGTCTCAATCTATCCTTCTTATAATTTTTGTATTAAATTCATCACAAAAGTGGGGTGTTCATAAAAAGATGATCAGTTGTTACTTGTTTTTGTTCATGCAAGGCTACAAAGATTATTAAAATATTGTTTATTTCCATAACGTCGTTGTTCTAATTTTCTTAACGTCAATTCTACTCATAAGGGCCTAGTTAGTTATAGTAGTTATGGAAGCACAATCAATTTTACTCATAACGGCCAACAGTCGTTTAAAACGATTTTTTGGACAAAATTCGGTATCTCAAGAAGCACTTAAGGTATCTTAATGAACTATAATAGAAGCAAAGCAGAGGTAACTCTTAAGGAATTAACGAACGTTTGGCCGTCTGGGGTGAAAGGGTACTTCTAGGTAGGTCACCAAAATTGGGTACCTTGGACATATAAATTTTTAAAAATATCATTAAGGGTTTACTTTTGACTCAAATGTTAAGATTTTAAAATTTAATTAGACCTTGAAATTATCTATAATATTATGCTTGCGCGCAAAGGTTATCTCTTTTAGTTTGGTATTCTTTTTTGTTTATGTAATTTTAATTTACTTCGGTAAAGCAAATTTTTTTTAAACCATTAAAAAAACCTTTAGCTAATGCATATCCCAGAATATTTAGGTATCAAATTATAAAGGTTTTCTCTTAAGCCCTATCCAAACAAAAAAAAAATAATAAAAAATAAAATTTTAAGGTGAAAAAGGGTAAACAGTATTTTAAGTCTGCAACTATTGGCTATATACTCCAAAAAGAATTTGACAGCCCTGTGATTAGTTAAGACAGGGTAGACCCTTAAACAATTGAATTGATCACTAAAGCGATTTTGCGATTTGCTATTGAAAATATAGATTACCAATTGATTTTACCCAAATTTTGAACAAAAATTATAGACCCTTATTTCCTAAATTTGAATAAAAAAATATACCGTTACTGTTACAAATGTATTTTTATTTTATTTACTTTCAATATTTTTATCTTAAAAATTATGATTGTTACTGTCGAGGAAATTAAATAAAAATTTTAATTTATAGAGAAAAAATTGTCTGAAAAATACACCCTGTCAAATTTGTTTTCTTTAAAAAAATATTAAAATAATCAGGTATGTCACACATTCCGATCAGAATGGTTTTAATTTCGTATTAACAATTCCGATCGATTTTGTTTTACCTTCTTCAGTTTCCGATCGGTTTTGCTTATTTCTGAAAAGCATTGAGGCTAATCTAAGTAGGACACATAATAAAAGTAAATTTAAGAAACGCAAGTAAAAAAATTTTAAGGAAACTAAATTCCACTTTGAAATTTGAAAGTGGTTTCATTCCGAAAAAATTTTTCGGTTTTCGTTTTCTGAAGAAGCAATTTGCGGAATTGAAACCACTTTCGATCGGAATTGAGTTCTGTGACATGCCTGAATGTAACATAAACAAAATTTCATAAATTAATTTTTATGAATACATTTAATTGAAAATTGTTTAATGCACGTTTCTTATATGTATTGTCTATAAAAATACGTCGTTTTTATTGTCGTATTTACTTTAATTTAAAAATGCTTAAATTCTGTCGTCCGAAACTTACAATTTGTCTACAAAAAAACATGTGCCGCCTTAAATATCAGCTAAAGTAATAAACAAATTTATTCCGTAATATTTCATAAATCAAGATTAATATGTTTAACTTAAGGGAATATTTCAAGGATCAAACTTCATAATTTAACGAGATATATGTTAATGTAAACACAGAACAAGCAGATTAATTGTGGTCCTGAATGTGTTTCCAATCTCGTTGAGTCTCCTGTAAGTACAATTTCATAAGATGCTTGAAACAATGAAATGTTCTTGACCTTATTTTCTTTTTTATTTGTTTCAAAGTTGTGAAGAAAAATATAAATATACACACGTATCTAAGAGCTGATATTTGCAAAATGTATTTAACATATGATGCATAATGTAATGTACAATTTAATAAAAATAAAAAGAGTAATAAAAAATTATCTTATCTCTATATTTTTGTTGATACATGTGTTCCAGATATTAAAAGCTAAAGTAAAGCATTTTCGTGTAATAAAGAGCAGTTGAAATCTTTACAGTCAAAGTGTTCGGGTCCTTTGCTAAAATCTTCTGTTGGTGCAGATTACTCTTGCAGCACGCAATATTAAATAGAATATTGAAATGTTATTGTAATGTAAGCTACAACATTTTAAAGTTAAATATAATCGCACAACCTTGGACGCCAACTGACTGATCAACTTCTCGTATTTAGTTTGTGCAAACCACATCTCGCCCATTGATCTGGACAAAAAACCGTTGATGATTGTGCGGTACTGATTTCCATCAACCTTAACGAGAGCTCTAGCTTTATTTGATCTTCTTCCACACTTTCTTTTACAGCGGCGATATTCTCCTTCGCGTGTTTGTTGGTATTAAGAGTGTATGTGGTATAGAATCTAGGCACATTTTCACGTGAGGGTTGCTAAGAAAGTCGATAATATGCGCCATAAAAATCAGGAAGTCGTCGAAAACTCATGCTAATTAATGACTGATTTTCAAAGTTAATCTTTATAATTCGATAGCATTGTTTAACGGTCAATCCCTTTATATATATTTCTACTTTTTGCTGCTGGATCATATTTAGATAGAAGATATATTTCCCAGGTTACAATGTTATTTCTATTGAACAAAATTTGGGGGTTTGCGTCATTTATCTCAAATATTTTAGTTTTACTGCTTCGTCTGTAAATTTTTTTAAATAATTAAAAACAAGCTACAAAAAAAAATTAAATTTTTACACATACCTATAAGTTAAAATAAAAAAAAAAACAATATAAACACTTATATAAAAAATAAAGTACAAAAATTCGTCAAGTATTATTTATTAGTGAAAGATATATTTTTTATACCCTTCATCACAAGTGGAAGTAATTTATACATTATTAATTTTCGACCCCATAAAAATAGGAAAGACGAATTAGCAATGTTCGTCACCCAAGTTTCTCTCTAAAATGATATATCTTCACGAAAAAAAAAAAATGATTCTATACTTTAACCAAGGTTCTAGGAGATCTCCTCACTAGAATCTACATAAATACATTCAGTAGTTTTTAAAGTGATGCGAACACAGACACTTAGATTGACAGATAGACAGATAAAATTTTAAAAACAGGTGTTTAGAATTCCATATGGGGTACTATCTCTACCAACATAAAAATTTTCAAATAATATCTCATGTACGGAAATGACCTCGTTACAGTTTTATTATATATAAATTAAAAATGTGGTGGCTTGTTTTTGAACCGGATTTTTTTTGTTAAAGAAAGCAAAAAATAATAAGAAAAGCAAAATATCACCCAAAAAAGCAATAAAGAAAAAAAGAAAAAATAGTTTTCGCTTGAGGTGCCAAAACGTCAATTAAAATAAACACATTCTTATGTGATGACTGTAGTTGGATTTAATGTACCACGTCTTACGCCCTTAAAAAAGTCGACAAATATCGACGAAACGTCGGATAAAACAGTACTTAAATTGTCTTTTTAATTACTTGCCAACTGCAGGCCTTAATAGCTTAATAAAAAATCTAAAACTACAAACACATTCTTCTCTTTAACATTAGTATTTTGAAGATTAAAGGCAAGGTATTGGTATCTATATTTTGTTTTACGGTTATAAAGCCATTGTATCTGCATTTCTTATGGATCTTTCTTCGGTATAAATATCTGATTTTTAACGAAAACATACATTTTCAATACGAGAATACTATCTTAAATCTGCCTTGGTAACAATGAATGCAGGAGTTGTAATTACTTACCATAAAATTAAACGGGTTCACGGAGATTTTTGTTTCAAAAAGATCAAGTAATCCATGTTAAGAAGTTTCAAAACTTGTTTTTGGAAATTCACATGTTTAGAATTTCTAAAAACTTCCGTAATACGAAATCCATATTCCTCGCAGTTATTTTAATTTATTGTGCAAAACCTCTTCAAATTGCATAATTTCATTAGAAAACATTGATAATAAAATCATTAATCCAAAAAACAACGATTACTAACCTCCATATCTTATGATGTTGCAGCATTAGTGATATTAATAACAACAACAAAATTACAAAAATATTCGTATATGACCTAAAAATAAAAAAGGTACGTACCATCAAAATAATCAGCTATGAGTGATATTAGTAACAACAATAATATTAATATTTCGAATTGCAAAAAAAATATTCATGAAAATAAAAAAAGAGGCGTTTAATCAAAAAAAATCATATACGAATGCAGTGGTGCCAGAAAATTTCATAGAAAAATCTTCATTTGTGGAAAAAGGTCTTAATTTAGGACCAAAAATCTTTAAAATTTTTTATTCTTTTTACTTTTGAAAATATGTGTTCAACGTTTGCAGATAAACAAGGGAAACATATCAAATTTATTACAAACTTTGACAAAGTTGGAAACATTAAATCACTGTTCGCTCTAAAAATATTTGACTTTGTGCTCCAAAATTTTTCCACTGTAACATTCTCTAAACTCTCAAAATATTTATTAAATTCATTGCAGGACTTCCCTAAATTCATCACCTAAATTTAGTATCTCACTGTCTTCAATTAAATTTAGAAAGAGTTTTATTAGACTTACCAGTGAACAGACTTTTTTATTTATAACGTTTTGAGGGTCAACATTCAAATTGTTTTGTTATTTGTTTACAGACCTCAATGTAAAAGGCATCAATGAATTCATGTAATTCAGTAGCATTCAATTTTATAATAGAAATTAATAGATATTAGTTTTTAAAAGTATAAGTACCTAGTAAACGTCATCATTATTTACATATTTATCTATTAGTGGCAGTGATAAAATTTCTTGTTTTAAAATAAAGTTGTTTTACATGGGTAAATATGTTTAATATATTTTAACAAGAAGTTGCAATATAAGTTGTTTAACAACTAAATCAAAAAAATTTTATTTTGGAAAAAAGATTTTCAAATCTTTTGTTTGAAATAAAAATCTTTAAAAATAAGGTAAATTCTTTCTTCATTCTGCCATCAGATATGTAACTTTAATAGCAAAACCATTTATCTTGCATATAGAAAAATGCAATATAAAATAAATAATTTCTTTATAAATAAAGTTTACATAAACTAAAAACAAGAGGTAAAAACCAATACTCCTTTTTATCGTCTTTACAAAATTCCTAAATTCCAAAGATATACACGCCCAACACTTACAAAAAAAAATATGTAAAATATGTATTCTAGAAAATTCATTGTTTTGTCTGCATATGTATGTATAAACAACGTCTAAATATTGACAATCCTTATTGTTTATTTAAGTAAGAAATACTTCATCAAATAAATATGCCATCATCATGAAGATGTACTAAATTTCTAAAAAAAAATTTTAATGTTTTTCCTTATATTTTATATTATTTTAAATAATATGTCTGTAAAACCATAGACCAAAAGCTAAAGAAATGAAGAACGAGTGAAATATTTTGAAAATAAATAAGGAGATTTTATACGTCTGGACTGTTAAAAAAAAATTTATGCTTCTGTTTTGAGATGTTATCTTTTAAATTTTTTTATATCTGACTCTTTAAGGACAACTAAATTGGAATGGAAAATAAGAGTTATTTTTGGGCGCCATAATAAATAAAAACAATCACAGCCTATTCATTTAAATCAATTTTTATTTAAATATACACATTAACCCTTTGAGTACTGAATTATTTGGAGACTTTAATGGCAAAATTGATGCAATACTGTTACAAATATACTTTTCTATATGAAATGCTATAATTATTTAATTTTAGTTGTTTCTTTTAACATTTTTTGCTATTGTCATTGTTGTTCATCGATTTGATAATTAATTACGTTTTGCATTCTTTATGATTCTACGTTTTTTAAATTTCTTTTATATGTATTTGAAAGCAATTGCTTGCTTTCATTATTAAGATATTGTTTGTTATTCCGTTTGTAAATAGAATAAAGTCTTCTAAAAGTTTAGTTAGACTTCACTCGCTTTCAAAAAAACGAATACAAATGTGATTAATGCCTTTGTAAGTTAAAGTAATGCCTATGTACACCTTCTAAGTCGTCTAAGAAATAACTAATAGTTTGCATTATGTAATGATATTAACAATTTTGGAAATCAATCTGTTCATAGTGAAGAAATTAAGGAATGAAGCAAAAAAATTTAAAAGGAATTACTATCTTTTTATTGTCGCCACTTTGCAAAAGATTACGACAGGATATCGACTGGTATAAATGTGGCCGTAATTTTGTATGATACGCTTGAAATAGCTAATGTAAGCTGCCAAAAGGCTTAGCATTTTTACATAGCATCTAATACTTGTCCTACAGCACACTATTATACTGTTACGTCCTTAAGTAAATAATTATTTTATTAAAATAAGGTTATGAACGTTGTAATGCAAAGAATGCTGTCGTGAAGTTATTTATTTGCTTACAAGTTGTTACTGCATATACATATAAAATTCTAACTGGAAGTACATATATTTTTAATTTTTTTTATTCCCTATATATGGCGAAAAAATACCACATATACCTAAAATTTTAAGCTTTTTTACAGTTTAACTAAAAATGTTAAGGTGTATACCTATTACAAATTTTCAACTAAGTATTTATCTAAAAAAAAGTTCCAGTTAAACAGATTAAGCGTGATCGCGTAAGAAACATCCACATACTCAAACTTTCACATGATCAATTATTGAGTTTTAATTAGGTTAAATGAGCAAAGAGATCAAAAGAAAGAAGAAATATTTTAAAGTAAAGAAATGTTTAAGTTGATACTTTATCGAAAAATTCTTCTTTATATTCGACGCGAATGTTCAAAATACAACGTTTATTAAGTACTTACCTAAGTGATTTACAAAAAAATTCTATTTTAAGAACATTGCTGTTAAAAATAGGAACATCTTCAGTATTATGTTTAAGCTCTCCCACCATATTATTTTTCATGTATAAATTTTATTAATTCACAAAAGCTTTACACATAAATTATTTTAGTAAATACTGCGCATTATATTTTATATCTTAATAAAAAAGCAGAAAAATAAATTATCATAAAACCTTAGAAATATTTCTTTGCTGGAAATCGCTTTACAATTTTATTTCTTAAAGAAATTGTATACATTTTTTAAAACACTTCTCGGAATATTTAAATAAGTTGTGTTTTCTTTACGTCTTGTTAAATCATTAAAAATAGCTTAACATAAGAGAAGACAATGAATAGAGTTATAAATAGAAGTTATTAACGTTTAATGGAACAAGAAAAATAGTTTATTAATATTCAAGAACGTTTTTTAAGCAGAAAAGTTTTTTTAAAAATAGCTTTAAAATTGTTTTCTAAATTATCTAGTGCATAGATAGCAGCTTTAATAAAAAATATTGATACTGTTGTACAACTTTTAATATAAGAGGATTAGAGACGACAATCAGGAAAAACTAGAATTGTAGTAAATTTTGAAGGCCCACGTATTAAACAGTGAAAAGCAGTTGGGTGAAGAGAGTTTCTTGCATGTAACATCAACAGCTAACAAGGACATTTTAAATCAATATGGCCACACATCAAACTGCTACGTCAAATTTTGTGTACTAATGGATTTGTTATCTCTGTTTCGCCTTTCAACGCAACACGTTTAATTCATTCCATCAAACTTCATTTCAAATTTGTTTTAAGGAATGAATTTAAAATTTGATGATCCCTTGCTAATCAAAACGCGGCTTGATAATGAAGTCCTCACATCGAAAGCGCTCGCCAATCGTACCAAATAAATAGCCAGTGACGACGGTCTTCACCGAAAGGTATGACAACAGTATAATATTTACTGTTGGAATAAATCCAATTAACTTAATACGAAATATAATATAATTATTATAATTAATTTTAAACGAATAGGAAATGAATTTCAATTTACTCTTAGAAATTCATTTGAATTAAAAACGAATTAAAATCCATTTCTGCCCAATTCATTTGAATTTATTAAAATTTAATTCAACTCTTTTTTTCTTTTGTTATAAACATAATTGATTCGAAATTTAGTTTATTCGTAACGAGTAAAAATAAAAAATGAATGACTTATTCGCAGCTTTAATTAGAATAACCGCTTTTGGAAGTTCAACATTATATCGACATTAAATTTTTTTTTTATTAAAATTTCGAATTGTTTGTGAAACTTTGATTATTTTGGTGAATTTTTATTATTATTTTTTTTAATCTGCACCTTTGCCGTTAAGAACTTAAGTAACATTATTAACCAAAATAAAGATTTTTCGTGTAAAATTTCTTATTTTTATAAACTTAAAATTTCAGTTAAAACCTGAAAATTGGATTTTAAAAATGAATGAATGATTTATTATAATCGAGGATAACCTTCATCGCTCATTTTTTTGAGAGCTTACTTCCTTCCACATTTTCTTTCACGTTTTTGATACATTTTTTCGCTGATACTTTGCAATCTACAAAGAAATATTTGTCACTAACGCAGAAGATTTAGAAACAGTACTTCCAAAAAGAAAAAAAATGTGACATAGGTCAATACTGTCTTAACTATTTGTCTAAGAAGGTTTTATTTTAAATTAAAAATAAAATAATAAAAGTTACATTTAATAAATAAATTTTTAAATAAAAATGTATATAAGAGTAGATGAATTTATGTAGTTATTGCAGAATTTGTTGTAAAAGACTCAGTAAAACTGTAATTCTGAGTATTAAGATTTATTAAATACCTAATTATTATAAGGAGGTGAGGCAGTGTTAAAGCTAATGTCATGTAAATATCAAATAATACGGAAAGGAATTTTAGCACTAAAGACTTTATTACATTGACGTTGCGGATTAGGTGTTTAGTTTTCCTAACCTTAAAAACTTAAAAAAAAAATAATCGCAATGACATGTTGATAATGTTTTTATTTAGTTTCTTCAAATTTAAAAACACAAGGTACCTTTACGTATGAATAGTAACATCCTAATGTCAAGCCGTCCGCAATGTTTACGTATCCGCAACACTAACGTAAGAGTAATGTAGCCCTAATATTTTTAAAAATCTCAGGGTTGTTTTTTTTTAATGTTAATTTTCATTTTATTTGAGGTTCGGTAGTGTAAAAAGAAACAAAGTGTGATGTTATGCTAGATTTTCTTAACAATCACTACAGTTCTCATTTATTTATTTCTTACAAAATTCAAGTCATTCTGCCTGTATTATAGAATAAAACGGACTTAAAAAATCCATAGAAGACATCAGAGTAACAAAAATTAACAAATAATATTTTTTTTTTAAATTTAGACATATTTTTGTTTTTAATATTTTAAGATTTTCTTTTTATAACGATGTGTTTTTATAGAATAAATAATATTGAAGGAATCCAATGTAATGAAAGTTATGTAGTATATAAACTGAAATATATAAAGTTGTCTTAGCTCAACAAATACGAAGAACCATTCCAGCTTATTTTGTTCTAAGAAATCACTGTCTAATATTTTGAAAAATGTCATAAAAACATTTCTAACGAAAAGATTTTTTTCAGGAGGATATCTTCAAATTGTAGCATGAAATTGCGTTTATATTATTTAAAAATCTAACTCTAAGCTGGAAAAAAACTGTTTAAAAACATTAAGAAGACTATTTATAATAACTAATTTTAAATTAAGATAAGTCGAAAAATTAAAAATAAAAAATTGCCCTAGAGATTAACTTTATATTGTAGTCTTTTTTGTTAGTGGAAAACATTAAATGTTTAAAGGTCTAAATAATCTAATATGGGATACTTAAAATTTATTTTTGTTTAAGTAATACTGTCTAGGCTTAAAGTCATTAAAAATCGCTGTCTACATGGGTTTCTATTACAGAAGAGTGAAAAAGTTTTGTTAGCTTTAAGATTCTTCATCGCTCACTTCATCGTCGCTCTTTAAAGTATCCAGTTTACAGTTTACGAAAAAAGGCAATAGTCATAAATTACTTTTCTGTTTTTTTGCTTGTGCACTTCTCCACTCCCCCATAGTTTCTCTAACTATTACATCATTTAAAGACCATGTTTCTATTAAAGGTGGCCGGTGTCTATTTATAAATGGGTTAATAATGGCTGCCACGCCTTGTGGATTATTCAAATGAACATGATGAGTACCCTCCACCTCATGCAATTCAAAATGGGGATTTTTCGACTTTAAAATTTCTATAACCTCTGTACTCTGTTCATCTATATAGTTGGATTGGGAACCTTTAATAACGCAATAAGGGACATTGTGAATTCTTCTTGCCAATTCAGCGGCAAATGGGGGCGATGTAAAGAATTCAAAATAATATTTAACTCGACCATCTCTTGAAAAGTAGTATTTATTAGGATATTTATTAGACTTTGTGCAATTGCGTTCTAAAATGTGATGACAGTTATCTAGTGTCACTGATCTACCTGAACCTTCAAACATGATGTGTAATAACTCTTGGCTGGTATAAGACGGTGGTTCCATTTGTGAACCCAACAGTAACCGATCATCTTCAACTAAATATTTTTCTATATTATTTCGTATAAAATCGATTTGGCTACTGGGATTACGATAGCGTGTACGTACCACATCTATACTTATTAGCATATCCACACGATCAGGATACAATGAGGTGAATATAAAAGAAAGCATTGAGCTCATAGAATGAGCCAATATTGAAACCTTTTTCCATTCATATACATCCATAATGCGCAAAATAACACAAACATAATCGACTGCATGATAAATTATACCTCGAGGCAGTTTTGGAGATAAACCATGGCCAGGTAAGTCTATGCACAATATACCAAGATGTACAGGTAGTAAAGGTAAAAGAGTGTTCCAAGTACCCATATTATCCAGCCAACCATGAAGTGCTAAAATCGGTCTAACGTTACGATTGCCATACCAACGTCCAGCTATATAACCCCAAGGCATGGGTATATGCAGGTCGATAAACTGAAAGAATATTAAAAAAAATATATACATCCATAATATGGTACATGTAATGTTTTTGGTACAGAGTATGACTTTTTAATTGATATTTTTTTAATTAAAGTTAAGTTATTAAAATAAAGCGTTAAAAATAGAAAATAAAAACTAAAAACACCACGGAAATCCAGAATTTTTGATTTAAAAAAAAAATATATTTTTTTTGTAATGTTGTTATTTATGCAAAGTATTTAGAACTATTGATTGTTTTACCTCTTTGCTTCTTTTCTTATCGTGGCTTGAAAGTTTAAAGTCCATATAAATTTTTTTCTGTTTTAGTTTTTATTATTTACCTTGCGATTTATTTCTTTTTTCTGATTAGTTGCCATTATTTTGTTGTTTATTTAATTTGCTTGAAATGTTTTTTAAATTAAATATTTAACGAAAATTTCCATAATTTATTTATTAAATGGTTTCAAAAACGTTGTGTTTACAAAGAGTGCTCTACTTCTACTAAACATGAAAGCAGCTATTGTTTATTTGAATTGCGACATACTTTAATACGTGTGTTTATGTAAGGTGAGAGCTTGAGGGAGATAATTTTTATAAGAGTAGCTATTTATAAGTGCTGTCGTTATGTTATTTATATTATTCAAATATAATAAGTGTTACCTAAAAACTAAATTCACTATGAATTAGGGGTGGTGAATATAGTTTAACGATGTTTTTTTTGATACAATTTTATTTTAAATTTAGTTGACATTTAAAACTTTTTCACTGAAATTCAAAATCAGAAAGTTAAAATTAAGAAGCCATATGCTTTTAAAATAAGTTCTACTTACAACTACGATAAACTTTGTCCTAATATGTGGGAGAACACCGGCAATATAAAGCAACTGATTTGCTAAAATTTATAATAATCCCAGATAAGGGGAACACAGTCTTATTACAATCATGAAATTTCAGAAGTAGTTTCTCTGCAATTTTCGCTGAAGTAAATTTCGAATATATATTATTCCTTAGTCATAAAAAAATTATGTAGCAAATGTGTTAATATATTCAGTAAATTTTTTAAAACTCCATCATTTTGAAAAAAAAAAAAAAATTAATGCCATTTATTTGCAACAGGCTTGTTGTACCCGACGTTGCCAGGGTCTAATTTTAATGCTTTTTAGGCACTGTATTATACAATATTACTAGGTTTGCTATGGAGCTCCAATCTAAATCTTAAGAAACAATATTTTGTAATCGAAAGAGTAATTTCAGAGTAACTTATGAAAAATCGCACTAAAAGCTTCGTCTATAAGATCTAATCTATTTAATCTTTAAGAAAAGGTATGAAAATAAAAAAATTAAAAATAAATTACGATTGGATTTGTATGCTCGAAAATAGTATCAGGCTGTTTAAAATTTTTATTTTAGTTTTGCCATTAAACCTGTATTTTTTAACATCAAAGTTTTTCACCCTAAAATAAAAAATGCGTTAAGAATTCATACCCAATTAAATATTATGTCACCCATTTAAATAATATTTAAACACAGAATTTTACTTCAGGTATCAGGTATTAAATGAACACAGGTCATTGTGTTTAATAAAGCTTAGTCTTCGGTTACGAAGAACTAAATGCTTTTTGATGTGAAACTATAATGTGTAAAAAAAAAAACATGAATGTACTCCTAGAAGTCTCAGTGTTGCCAAAAAAGTATATCTCTGAATACAGCTATTATATAACTCTAGGCAATATCGTGTATTAAAGGTATAAAAATAATCTTTATATGTGCGTCAATATTTTTTTTAAATATAGCTCTGATTTAGATATGAAGCTACAAGAATTGTCAAACATCAATCTTTTTACGACTAAAAACCTTGCAACAAATTATATTATAATTATTATACTTTAACAGTTTTCGTTGAAATAGCGGATATTAATTAAAATTGCAACTTTTTTTACAGCATCTAGTCTATGGCAGCTAAATTTTTAAATACGTAATGTACCGCTCGTATAACATTAAAGAGTGGTAGTCGTCACGTACAAAATTTGAATCATTGCGTATTTCTGATTTGTGCTCTACGTTGGATATAGAACTGTTCGTTTATCTCTTTGGCCCTTAAAACTGTTTGTCGCTATTCAAGTTTTTATAATCGTTGAATAGATTTTCATAGATTTTGCAAGTAATAAAATACAAATAATAATAACATAACAATAAGTCACTTTTTTAAGCAAATTATAAAAATTTAAAAATTAAGAGCTGAAAAATAAGTGCAAATAAGTCCTCTCGAACTTTGGTCTCAATAGGTTTAAAATACATATCCTTAATTATATGTATCAGATTAAAAGCCAAGTGACTTACGACACTTTCAAAATATACGATTATATGTTTATTAAGAATAAAGCTTTTAATACATTTCAACAGATTAAATTTGATTAATTTAAAGATCAAAACAGATGTATATATCAAATATCTTAAAAATCTGGCTTTGCGCGTCTGTCCTCTCCTCTTCTTCACTTCCTCTCCTAATCCCTCATGAAATCAAATAAACACAGAATTTTCTACCTCTTGTATCAATGTCCAGTTTTAAATTTTTTTTATATCGGTACATACCTAAGTGTCCATTTTCCCCTGTTTATCATATTTAATCCTAGCTCTGAAAACTTTAGGACCTTATAAATGTGGATCTATATATGTGTCGAATTTCCAGAAAAATATCACTTGTATTACAAATCTCATTAAAATCGGTTTAGCAGTTTAGTCCTGATTGATTTACCAACATAGAAACAAACAAATAAACAAGTAAACTTATAAAGAGATTTATAATATACTAGCTATTACCAATGTGCTTCGCTATCGTAAAGGAAATAATCATGACATGCCCTTCCCTAGGCAAACGACAATAACTTTTCTCTTTGTATGGAAGCTATCACTGTGCCAATCCATCCAATTTTTCGCTAAACTATGCATATTAGAAAGAAAGTTTCTAGCACAAAAATGCAGGGCTCTACTTGTTATAATTCTCTATATACACGATAATAATTCTCTACTTTTTATTGAAGGTGTCACGCCTCACATTGGCTTAGGTTCATAGAACGAGCGGCTAAAAATAGAAGAAGTTATCAAAGGACTATGAAACTTAGCACATCGGCAATTTTTATTTGAATCAAGAAAAAGTGGGAGAAATCCAAATGATCCAGCCACTTTCATGCCCACCTCCCATGGAAAGTGAAAATTAAATTTGACCTACAGCTTTGTTTTTGGCACATAGAAATTTTAAATACTCGGGATCTTTTTTGTGAAATTTTATATATATGCATCCACTTCCCATACAACGTCTATTGAAGAAGTGTGATAACTCCCTTTATTATTAATATATCAACCTGATTTTTACAAAAAATAAATATTATAATTGAAGAATGGGCTCCTGAAGATATATACCTGAATCCCCTTTTTTACGCCCATCTCCCATAAAAAGCAAATAAAAAACATGAATAGAAAATCCAAGAATAGTCTTTTAATAATTTGTTAACGTCACTATCGTACTGCAATTTTTTTGCTTACAGCTTTGAGCGAAATTTATTTATAAATGGGTCTGAAGATAAAATAAAATGAATAAAATATTATGTATTACGTCGTTATTAGTGGCTACACGTCCAATTCTTCACGAATTATATAACCTTTATTCCTCGCTTTCTGAGCTTCCTCGGGCAGCATACCTGATACAAAAAATAAACTAAAATGGAAAACCAATGAATAAGGGCCTTTAGATAGAGACATAACTATATGCAAAATATCTTCTGCCATAATTTTGCTACCACGCACCAGAATCTTACGCACAGTTACAGGCATGTAGAACCACCTGCAGAGATCAACAAAAAACTGGACAGTATCCATGCAATGTATATAAAATTTGTTACCTTTTATCGTTATCTAGGTTCACGATAATAATTTTTGGCAGTGATCCCTGCATTTCTTACAATGCGCAGTAAGTTGAAAATTGTTAATTAATTAATTAAAAATTTATAATCTAGTATTGATGCAATTTGGTAGAAAGCTAGAGATAAAAAGACGTAAAATACTACAAAACAGCGATAATGTTTACAAAAAAATGGACTAAGGAAAATTTGTGATCAAAAATCATTATTAATTGACCAGATTCAACATTTCCCTGAACACTAACATTCAAAAGAAAACTTCCTGCTGCTTCAAAATTATATTTCAAAATACTAAAAAAAGTAATTGCAGGAATGCAGAGGATCAAGGAATTTTAAAATTTATTAAAACAAAAATCAGAAGTAAAACGCCCTTCAGTTGAGCCAAAAAAAAAAAAAGCATAAAAAATAAACAGCATTAAGACCGAAGCTTAAAAAAGATTGAAAAATATAATATTTAAAATACATTTAAAAATACTATTTCTAGAAAACGTTTTAGTATAGGAATTCCAATTCCAAGATAATTTCGAAATAAGAAAATACAAAGCGAAGAGATTGCAAAAACAGTCCAAATAAAAAAATTCCTTAAATGGAACACGAGAATTGATACAGACAAGAACAGACAGCTCTTACAGTTGTGATATGTGTGTATATATATTTTAATTTTTGCCTTACTGTCGTTTTGCTACTTAAGTAAATAATTTATTGCATTATTCTCAATTTATCCAAAATTCATAAATGCATGACATATTTTAATAAATTCAGTACTTATTGTCTTTTTAATTTTGCTTGTAAGGTTATAATGTTTTCGAGTTAGGGCCTTTCTAGATGAGACCAACGATAAACTAAGTTGGTTTCCTTAATATATAAAATAAAACTTATTATTTGTGTTTACATGCATCTCCTTATATATGTAGTAGTTCTCCCAACGTCAACATCATCAACACAATATTTCTCTAAGCATTTTTTTTGAAATGTTAGTTTTTACTATATTAACTATATGACACATTATCTGCCACCAAACGAAATTACTAATTTTGGCAGTTACTTGCAGCCGTTCATATAACTTCCTCAGCTTGGTAAATGACATCAATTCTTTTGACAATAATGAAACTTAATGACACTGTATCACGTTTTTTATGCACGGTGGGGTAGTAGGAAAATTTCAAACTAAATTTGTGATATAAATATTTTTAACGCAGCAATATATAAAACGTAAGCAATTTGTATATTTAGGTGTAAATAAGGAATAACAAACATGATCTTCAGTTTAAAGCCGCTGTAACTCGTAGGCGTAAATAAGTAAACTTTTAAAATGTTCACAGCTCTTATAGGAACAAATACTAAAAATTAAAGGGTTTTTCTAAGGTGACTTAATATTTATAAAATGAAAGTTTGAACTTTGATAGGCAGTGTTTTTAAAGTCATACGCGCTTTAGCAACATGTAGAATGAAATACTTTAAATAAAATAGTGTCCCAATATTGACGTGATTTTAATTTATGTGGTAACAACATTTAAAACTCACACAGAGTACTGAATATGTCCGCTTTAAAAATAGATTGTAAGCAATAAATTAACATATTAAAGGGTGCTCTCAAAAGGCCGTAAAATTGACGAATATGCGGATATCTGCTATGGAAATAGGTACAAAAAATTTAAATAAAAGAAAGGGAATTCCGATAGTACCTTATTTTTTTGGATTTTAATAGACTAAAACCATACTTTTACAGAGGAAATGAATTATTTAGTCTATCAAAAGAGAAAAAAGAGAAAACAAGTAAGAAAAAGAGATAAGAAGGGAGGTAGACAAAATAAGATAGTCTGGCTTGTTTTAAAAACAGAAGAAGAGTTTGGGGATAATAATGCAAAATCATATTAAACCAAGAATCAGTATAGTCCACAGCTCAGCTATGTCCCGCGAAGAGGAGCTGGTGATTACCAACCTATTACTCCAAGTAAAGGAACCAAATTTTTCCAGCTTTCCTCAGAAAATTTTTACAGGTTAACGAAAGGCGAATGTTCAAAGAGTTGTGGTTAAAATGCGTTACTATTTTGTCCTCTTCCTTATCGTAGCAACTGTGCATTGCAATGTAGTCCCATCCTTCTGACGCTTCTCTGTATGTTCCTCTCCTCTTGAGAGTTTTACGGCTGACTAGTGCATTAGCTCATGGTTTGCCTCGAATAACTGTATTGACATGCTTTTTTTTTAATGTTGTCTAATTAAAGTGAGAAATTTCTTGCATGTAAATATTATAGTCATCCAGTTTTATGCAGGGTGTATTTAAGTTAATCATAAACCTTTCGTTTAGTCTTTGTTGCGAATCTGTTTTCATCTCTAGCCCAACATGTGTAAGACAAAATGATTTAAAATTTATGTGAGAGAAATACAGCACTTTATTTACAAGACGGCGTATATGTTCCAAATTAGCTTAATTAAATCGTAGCATTAACGTTATTTTAACGAAAACGTAAGAGCTACGACTTGACAAGTACGTAATATAAGAATATAAATGCTACGAACTCGAAATCTACATACAAAATGTATAAATCTGTTAAATCTTTTCCTACACGGTCCAAATTTTTTTCAAATGTGCATGTGAGTCCATTTTATGCCCATTATTGGCTTTAAATAACATTGTCTTTAACTTCGCTACCTTAGACATACTAAAATTAGTATCAAAATTCAAATAAATTTGTAACCTTAGTAGATCATCTGCGAAATGACCAAATAGGTTTTCGCGAATGTAATCAATAAAATGGTTTTTGTGTAAAGACAGAAAAAAAAGAAAACCTCTAGGATTTTCACAACGACGCAATTTCAATTTTGAAAATTATTCGTATAACGAGACTTGATGGCAAAACAGAATCAACTGGGATTTTTAAATACAAAGGAAACAAACTGTTATCCAACTTAAAATATCAGAAGTTTGGAAGCTACATTACCGTCTTTTAGGCACATTAGTGCACAAAGGTTAGTGAGATAGGTAGCCTATCTGGCACACATTAGTCCGCTTGCTGATCCCATTTTGTTACTTACAAAATAAAGAAAAGATAGATATAGAGGAAAATAGAGAAGAAGGGAGGTAGATAAAATAAGAAATGTTGATATGTCTTCATACTAAGAAACATTTCAACCCCCATTGCAACCTCGCAAAGAGGTCCTCCCTTTTTAAAATTTCGGATAGGTTAACGAAATACCGATTTTCCAGGAATTGAGGAGTCTGATAAAATGAGTTATCGTTACCTTCTCTTCCTCTTGTTAGCAACTGTCCAATAATCATTGTAATGGAGTCCCATCCTGCTGGCATGTGTCCGGAATTCGCGGTGCCCTAATATTAATAAAACAAGGTCAGGCATTTCTGCTCTCTTAAGCCTTAACAACTGTGTAGTCCTAGCCTGATCAAATTTTGACATAAAATGCAGGCACGTGTCTTTCCGCTCTTTCTTGCAGCTCCTTTTAAAACATTGATTAAAAATCTGGAATGGCTTGGAATACAAACATTTTTTGTGAGATGCTAGTATTGAAATTCATGTAAATTTTAATGTTCAAAAAATTATCCCACTGTAATATAAATTAGTACGTTACTAAAAACTCTGAAGTCTAGAACCGCCATCATCAACAGAAAGCTAAATATTTTGTTTTGCTTATTGTTGTAAAATTTTGTTCAGTTGTGGAGTTTTGCCAAAAGCAACATTAACAATTGCATTATGGTTGCACGTCTTCTCTATTTATTATTATTATTTTTTTCTTATTTTTAGAAAGTAAGTGACAAAAGCTGGCTGCAATGCCTACAATTGTCGAGTACTTATATGGGAGAGAAGCAATTGAGTAAATTTGGATGAAAGCCAATGATAATTTCTTTTTCTTTATACAGAATGTTAACCGCACATGTAATTATCTGCTGTACAGAGTTAGTTTTTGTTTAAAATATTTGGCTGAGAGCAGCATATATTCTTTGTTGTCATTAATTTAATTCATTATCTAAACACAAAACTGTATTAAATCCACGTTTTATCGCAAATAATCTTACTAAAAATTTTAAATTCTCTTTTATACATTATTTATTGCCTTAGCAAGTGAAATTAAAATTTATTTTAAGTGTTAAAATTAGTTTGGACTTTTATTTCTTATTGGTTTTAAATGTAAACTTCCTTTTGATGAAATTCTGGACCTAAATGATTTAAATGTTTTTGTTCTTAGGTCTTGAAGTATTTTTGTTTTCTAAGTACAGCGTAAGGTATAGAAGAAAGAATCACTTAGTTGTACGAAGGTTTCCACAGAAAAAATTATAAAAACATTTTTGTTGAATTTTTCTCTGTTTTTTAAAAACTTACTTACTTAGATCTAGCAATGTTTTTTTTTTAATTACCCTCCACGACAGGTGGAAGAATGGTATATCTAAGTTTTGAGAAGTCGATTGAACGGCGTCCATCCGTCCATTCGTGTTCGGATTGAAATCAACTTTGCAGAAACACCAAATGATAAAAAAAATTTAAATATCCCAATCGATCAGACATTGTTTCGAAAATTATCGTTTTGAAAATCAGCAAGATCAGTGCTTTTTTTCGGCAGCGGGACTGCCTCTAATTTTTCATGTCAAATTTAGTTTAGTAAAGTTACTCCAATCAAAAAAACAAACAAAAAGGGCGATAAAGAATTAACAAATAAGAAAAAACATCAAATGAAGAAATTAACGCTCGCCCATATTATCCAAGTTACAGGCAAGCTCTTGACGTGATCTTCGAGGATTTGCTAACATTTTTTTAAATGCTTCACCCGCTGAAAACTGATGATATTTTTATGTTAAATTATATAAACATGCAGGTCACTCCAATCGGAATGGGTTTAATTCCATATGAATCATTCCGATCGATTTTTCTTTACCTTCTGCAGATTCCTATTGATTTTATTTAATTTTAGAAATTGCCAAATTTCGACTCTTTAATTTAAATATGGCTATATAGTGCACACCAAAGTTAGCAACAATGCTAACCGAAGTAGGGACATTTAATAAAAGTAAATTTAGAGTATTTAAGTTACAAGGAAGCTAAATTCAAACCTAAAAATTTAAAGTGTTTTTATTTCAAAGAAATTTTAATTTTTTAAGTTTTCTGATTGACCAATTTGCGGATTTGAGGTCTGTGATATGCCTGATAGTACTTAATTTTTAATTCTCTGTCACTGTCCAATATTGTTTCTTTAATTGGAATTACTTAACTAAACTACATTTACATATATGGTGAAGGGTATAAAAGATTTGGTATGGCCAAATATAGCACTCTAACTTTTTTGTGAACAAATTTCATTTATTGCCAAATTATTACCAATATTTTCAACTGTTATTATTTATGTGAAAGACTGCAAATATTAAAAAGTTTCATATTAATTGCCTTTTGAGTTGTTTAATTTATTTATTTCTGCAAATAAAAGTTGTCTAGAAGCTTCTTCTATAATAAATTTGTGTTTTTTTTATACAGACAAGTTGATCACTTGTAATGCAGAAATGGTAGGTAGATAATTAGATAATATTGTAGAACTCAGAAAGTCAGTACAATTTTTTTTTTAATTTTTAACATTGCATTGATTCAAATTGCAATGCAAATAACATAATTATTTTGTGCAGGCTAGCTCGGAACTGAAGGTTTTTAGCACTTTCACGAATAGCCAATTGAACCCGAGTTGACAAAAATCTATAAAGTTACCCCACATCGAGTAGATAAAAAATAATCGAACTTAACTCATGTTTAATTTACTTACTGTGAACTAATAAAATAAGCTGACTTCTTAACTTCAAAATTTTTTTTTACGTATTTTGGTACGTAATTCAAATGGTCTATTATAACAATTTAAACCTTAAACTTTTTTCAAGTCAAAGAATTGTAAAGAGGCATATTCTTTATTTGGTATGATTTATTTTTTCTTCTAAAGCCTTTTTATTTTGGTGATTAATATGACTTTATCACAAACTTACAAATATGTGCATTAACACAGAAGTCCTCAACTTAACGTAGTATAACAAATAAAACTTTAATGCTTAAGTTATATTTTGGCAAGAATCCAGTATTTTTATATGACATAACCATTTCCTAATACATATAAAAGGTATGGAATAATGTTATAAATATACATACTTTTGTCTTTATGATTTTAAAGATTTCATATTTAAAATTGGTGAAGTTGCAGAGTTAATAAAGATGAATGTAACAGTTAGAATCAAGGTTATTGCTAGGGTTTTCCAAAAGGTGTTTTATATAAATACAGTTTCACAAAAAAGTCATTTTAGAAAATAAAAATAGGAAATGCAAAAAGGCCGCTATTTATACTTGAGTTCCCATTCTTTAAAGTAATACCGCGAAGTAAAACATTTGTTTTTTTTTTGTGTTATTATTTAAAAGACACTGCAGCGTTGTTGCAATTTTCCCAGCTCGTCAGTGACCACATATCAGTAGTTTTATCTTGTATCTAATCTTCATATTTGCTTATTGTTAATGAATTATTAATTTTTATATAAACACTGCCGAATTCAAAGGTTAATTGCTTAAATTTTTGAAACGTCTTAATTATTTGATGCAATAGATTTTATTTATTATTTCGAAAGAAATTTTATTTAAAACTGTCTAGTATTTTTTCTTCTCAAAGTTATAAAAAGTATAAAGTTGCAAAGTGAGAAATAAATCCTGGTTGTTTTTTTTATTACAACAACCATGCCTTGTGCGCGATTTCACAGTGCATTTTTTGCAAGTAAACACACTGGAGGAGAGTCGCAACAAAACAAAAAAGTTGCAAAATTATTTGAGTTTTCAAAAACCTCACTAGAAATCAAAAACTACCAACACAGAGTCAATTTGCGACTTTAGTCAAACGGTAACGCTGGTTAGAATATCTTTGCTTTAGTCAATATTTACTTGGGACTTAATAGAGATTGACATACGAACCTTTTAAAACTTTGTAATATAACTCAACGTTCACATAATAAAAAATCAAACAACAATTCGGCTTAAGTTCGATTTTAAATAAATTATTCATTTAGCCACCTAAAAGTTCACATAAAATTTAATAAAATTAAAAACTATGTTGCAAATATAATTAAATCCTAGGTGTTTGAAAAATAAATATGTGTAGCTGATAAAGCGTTTAGATAGAGAATAGCTGCCGGTCTTGTGTATATTTAGCATATTATCCGAATTTTGACAATATGTGATTATTTTACTTTTAAGGAAAAATTTGGATATAGATTTGGTAACGGGCTTTATTTAACTGACATTTACTTACAAGAAGTAAACAACAGAAAATATAAAAATGCTGTTTTTTTTTGCTCGCTAAAAATAATACAAAAATACTATTTGGGCTAACGAACAAATGAAAAAAAGAAATATATTTGTGTATAGTTAAGAAACTATTCATTCCAAGTCTAATGTAACCACCAATAACGTAAGCGACATATTTTTATGTACTTAAAAAAAAGGATAATAACAAAATGTTCGTTACCGACAAGAAATACTTTCAAAAAGAAGTAAACGCAAAAATTTTATGGCAATTTATAATTCACACGAATAATATTCTCAACCCTATAAAGTATATATATATTCTTGATTCTCATATGCAGAGGTAAAGATTAAGCGGTGACATTTTTTCCGTAATCGGGTTGGAATTTTTCTTCCAAATCCCCGGAAGAGCTACCGAAAATTTAAGATAATTTTTTCCGATATAGATTCGAAACAGTGGCTATTGAAGTTTACCGACATCGGTCCATAAATGGTGGAGATATGTTCAATAAAAGGCGTGCGCCTCAATTTTCCTTACGATTTTCAAAGGTAATTGCGTTTTTTTAGTTGTTTGCCAATAGTTTTTGCTTTGTTGTTTTGAAAATCAAAATTTCAGAAAAACAATCTAAAAAAATGCAGAAAAATAAATTAAAACTAAGCCATCTAAATTTTACCAAAATATTACGCTACTAAGAATAATTCACTAAAAGTATAAAAATAAAATTTCATTGAAAAACAACAGTTTAGAAAAAAAATATATATATAAAAACATAAATAAAAAATGATAGTAGATTAGCACTTAACTAGAAAAATTACACAAAGATATTCAAAAAAAAATTTAGTTTTTCCTTTTTATTGAAGGAGAGTGCAGAGCAGACCCCAAGGTAACAAATAAAAAACTCTAATTAATCTCAATTTTCTTAACTTATTTCTGTGTAAACAATTAAAAATCTCTTGTCAATTAAATGCATCGGGTAATCGTAATCAAAATAATATAAATAAGGTTTCAATAAAAACCGAACTTTAAAGCCGCATGCAACAAAATTAAGTCCACTTTCTTATTTAAAAGAAGTTTTTTTTAAAGAAACTATTGCTTAAAAACGGATATGCGGAATTAAAACCAGCTTTGAAAAGAAAGCCAGGGGAACTTTATTTTGTATTAATGTTAAAAAAAATAGTTTTAAATTAAAATTTTTGTGCACACGCATTTTTGAATCAATGTGGTTTATGTTATAGATCTCTTCAAGAGTTTGTTTGTTTGTTTATTTGTTTTTTTTTTTGTTGCTGCGTCAATCACCGCTAAACCGATTTTAATGAAATTTGAACCGACTAAAAAGTTGAATTCATTTTAATGAAATTCGAAAAATATCTTTTTCTAAAGACAGGATCCAATTAAGAGGAAGTGAAAAACAGGTAAAACAGTAAAAAAACTTAAACCGAGGTGTTAAAAAATAAGAAACAGGAGGGGTTAGTAAAGGAGAGCCAACCGCGCTTAATTTACTTTGGCAAACAGCTATTTTAGAGAAGAGTGGTTGTGGTACGGTTATTCTCATTGGTGTAGTGAAGCGTACCGGAAATATCTAATTATTTTATATATTATTACAAAAATGATGAGCACGAAGAAGATAATAATGTTTTGTGTTTGATATAATGTTTTTTTTTTTTGTTTACTTAAGTAAAAGCATTGCTTTTTTCGCAAGCTTTTTTAACTGGAAAAAATAATAATAAAGGGCAAATAAAAATGCCTAAAGCAACATTTTATGCACATAATTTCTCCTCAACTTTTGTTAATTTTATTATTTTTTTTTATTACTTTTTTATTTTTTCTTAATTGCCAAATTTTGGAATGTGGCCAAACGTATAAGGACTTTCACAGTTAAATATATTCTAGTGACATTTTATAAAATCTTCGGCGTCAATACCTATCGAAATATCTGGTACAGGTAAACGGAACTAATTAAGTGCTTAATATTGTGTTCTATTTAAGATATTCAAAAAATTATTAGTGCTTTGTACAACTTCACAAACAAAAAAAAAAAAAAAAAAGCGTGTATAAAAATAAGGTTTAACGTTATTGTAGTTATTGAAATGGCCGGCCACCTTAGCGCCAATATAAGTAAATTACTGAAATATAATTTTTATGCAACAAATATCTTTATACTGGTTACTTTTTCATGTAAATCGACTCCATAGCGTAACTGATAGAACAAAAAATCATTTACCTATTAATTATTAAATATTAGTTATAAAAGATTATATATAACAAATTCATACATAAAAAATAGTACATAAACAAAAATTGGTATATAAATGCCATAAAATTTTAACAAAATTTAGAGCAAATGTAAAAAATTTTATTGAAAAATATTTTAACCCATAATAACTGATAATATTTTACAACAAAAATGCAATTTACTTATATAGAGATAAGAAAAGCGAAGAATCTTTCATTAAACTGAATATGATTTCAAGATTTTTGATTAAAGTCAGCCTATTATTTGTTCCATACTACTTTTAAATTCAGAAATAAAGTACAATATTTCGTAGCATTAGTTGTCATTTTTGTAAGATAAAATGAAAATAATTAATAGAAATTTTAGTAACTTCAATACATTTTATTAAAAGTATAAAAATATTAGAAATCATAATATATCATACATATTTACATACATACACACATATGTTTAAATGCTTTTATAATACTTCTTTGAATACAATGTTAGAGGTAATGACATGATCATCGTTAACTTTTTGCCCGTACGAATCCCTAATACAAACAATAAAATATCTTTAAACATATGCACTCTAAAAAAAGCCACGTATAACTGCCCATGTGAAAAGACCGGTTCTGTTAAATACAATCCTACCTTTTGAAGGGTTTGACCTTGTGCTTTGTTTATTGTCATAGCAAAAGCAACTTTCACAGGGAATTGCTTTCGTGTCTTTCGGAAAGGCACAGTTGGATCAGAAGGTGTAAGATTGATTCGGGGTATGAGTACAGTTTTATCGGTATGAATAATTTTTGGTGATATTACTTGTTTTAATTTAAATGCATGTTATTTATATTCTTAATTTGTACGTAATATGCTTATTATATATAACTGACTTAGTAAATAGCAATATTGCGAGAATGGATTTTAATACATACTGTATTATGTAGAACTTCGTTACCACACTTGAACAAAAATATATAATTATAATGACAACAGTATTATCATGCAGACGGTATTATCATGCAGTTCTATATAAAATATAATTTTTATCAATGAAAATATTAATTTTTCAATTTCAAAATTTTTTTCGTCATTAGTGTTAGAAATAAGCTTTAAAATGAGATATCATTCATTAAGTTTAATGCGGTGGTATGGGAGATATTTGCAACCGACAAAAAAAGTGCTTTAAAAATAATATATATGATAATAAAATATTTTTAGCATAATGAACCTACAGGAGCATTTCAGAAACTTATTTTTTAGTTATAATTTTCAGCAGAAATTAGCGAAAAAAATTGAAAAACTTAAATACATTAGTTTTAAAGATAATGTAACAAACAGTTTTTATTGTGTGCTTACTTTCTTAAAACTCACCTCTAGTATAGCTTTTTAAAAGAGAAAAAATAAACGTTGGGAGCCAAAACTGTTCAACATTTTTTTAGAGTTTACCGAAGTAAAAAAAAACGTTTTTGGAAGAAAACTTTACTCAAAAATTTATTTATGGCTATTTGCAAATACAAAATTTAATAAGCTGTTTAGCAGAATTATACTCGAATCTTCTACCCCATAAATAAACGTTCGACAATTATTTTGTTGTAGTTATTAAAATGCAGTTTATTGTTGTTGGTAATTTGTTTTTAAATTTCTCTAGTTTTAGGAGCTACTGGTGGCATCAGAAGGAGTTAGGAAAAACAATGTTTACAAGATTTATTAAACAAAATTAAGCCACGGGAATATTAAATTAATTAAACTTTAAAAACATCGCTTTATTCATTCTGTCAAAATTATTAAAATCATCAATACTGATTATCAAAGTGAAAGCACATTTCGATGGCCATTTCGCTACCGCTTACTAAGCTTTTCAGGAAACTTCTCACTAAAATTTTTAAATAAACTAATGATTTTTGTCCAAACAATAAAGTAAAGACAAAAATCAAATTTTAGGCAAAAAAGGAAAAAAACAATAACGAACACTTATTTCAGTTTTCTTTATCTCTTTTATACATTTAAAAAATGATGAAAATTAAATTAAAACAATATATTAAATATTACGAGATTCTTTTGCTATTTCACTGCAATAAAAAGGTTTCAGAATTTTTGAATATGCTGACGTGTCGGACCGATAAATGTTTCGTATTTCTTTTACAGATCAGTTCTAACCCAAAACCTTAAGCCTAAATAAAGAGTATTAACGTTGGTGAAATAGGGTTTTATACTGACCGCTACAATGGACTGTTGCTCCTTTTTAGCCTGAACTATATGGCAAAAACATTGATATCTCTTATGTTGTTTGTGGCTGTCATAATCTACAAGCCTGGGCGCATATGGGACTTAAAAGCAATTAATCTTTAAGACCATACATACATCATATTTTATTCAGTTTTAACATCGACCAGCCCTTGAAAACCCCTAAGTTGTTTTAATAGCGGTTCTAAGACTATAATAAAAGTCCACATAAGATATAAGCCGTTTTTGCTACTTTTGCTATGTATAAAAACCTGTTTCTAGGTGGCTGACACTAAAACAGGATATTTTTTTTAGGAAAGTATTTCTCACATGGAAAATTTTAATAAAATTAACATTATTTAAGATATATATAAATTCTGGTGCTTTTTAAACACATCTCGTATGTGTGCAGAAATGTGCAAATAAAATTGTGCACACATGTCAAGTACAATATTCTTATTGATATTAGTGTTACGTACTTCTTGCAAACTCTACGTGTTTAATCTTAAAACATCTTGAAAATAAAGTTTTCGCTTAAAAAAAACTTTTTTATGCTTTGCATTTATTTTATTTTATTTCATTTTATTTTTAAAATAAAAAGAGCATGAAGTCGTATAAAAAATGTAAAGCAAAATCCTTTTAAAATAAAGATGTTTACTACCGATGAAAAATTTTATATTTTATTTCTAAATGCAGACTTTATTAAGATAAAGAAAGGTCTTGATAACATAATAACATCGAAATGATGTTGCTGTTTGCATTTTTTTTATTTTATTTGCATTTTCGAGTCCCAGGAAACAAGAGAAAATATGTTTACAATTATTTAACTTGCTTTTCTTATTCAATCTTAGCTTGAGGTGATTATGATTCGTATTATTGTCAGTTAAATATATGTGTAATCAATAGATAAGGTATAAGTACAATTTATAACAAAACACAAAAGCCAAACAAAGCTGCCTCGGGGTCCTTTTTACGAGTTTTACTACATCTTTTTGTGATTTTATTTCGTTTGTGTTTCAAGTAACCTACAATAATTTTTTTTATTTAATTGTCTTTTTTCAATAATTGTGGAGTTACTTTTTATCTAAGCAAAAAATAAAAAATTTGTTTCATACATATGCTACTAAGCTTAAAAAAATGTTTTACAATATATTATAAATATTTCTTGCAAAAAAAAAAAAACTTCAAAAAAGATTTAACTTGTCTAAACATAAAAGTTTCAAAACTTTTGCCACATAAATAAAATAACATAAACTATTGGGGCATCATTTTATTTCTAAAGTTAAGTTTTATACTTGTTGTTATAGCCGACTTAGCAATACAGGTCCTTGGTAAATTTTAACCGTCTGTATAAAACTGTTCAAAAGTATGGCCATATACATCAAATTATTTAAACAATTGAGGCACACTTGAACTTATAACTTTGAAATATTAAAACTTGTAATAGTAATGGTCGGAGTGGTCGACATTCTGTCCAATTTTCAAGCGTTTATCTACTACGGCTCAAAAGATAGACCCACAGAGATCAATATACGATACCTTTTATATTTTGAAATCCTTCTTAGATAATTTTTTCCCTTTGCGATTTATAATACACTCAAAGCATATGTGTGTTGTATGGGCACTCTTTTATTTTTTATAAACCTGAAAAATCTGTAAGTGTCACCTTTTAAATAAAGACATGCATTGGTATAATCACTGACTCGCAAAGTAAAACTACCAGCAGAAAAGCTTAATTGTTCTGCAAAACTAGTCGTGTTAAAATGCAAAAGTTCTACATTTACAGTTTATTTTTATCAATTTTGGAAAATTTCAAATTCTTTCATATAAAAAAATATTTATTTTCCAACAACACACTATTTACCAAAAAATATATATCGTTAAAAAACATTAAAAAAAAATACACAGCATAAAATTACATCACACTAATTTTGTTTATTATTTACTTCTTTTTTGTACCCTTCACCACAAAAAGTGGAAATTTCCACAATTTTCATTTTGGACCCCATAAAGTATATATATTCTGACTTCTTATGCATAGCGTAGTCGATTGATTTCTGCCGTCTGTCCGTCCATGTCAGTGGTGAAATCAAGTTTGCCGAGGACCAGATCAGCTAGAACAATAATTTAAATACGCCAATGGATTAGACATAGTGTCAAAAGAGGTGCAATTGAAAATCAGAAAAAGCGGTCCATGTACTTCGACGCAGAAGGCAAAAGACCATGCGTACCCTAATATTTTCACATCATTTGGAACAATGAAATAACTACAATAAAAAAATGATTATATGGGGGCAAAAAAATATCAAGGGAAAAAATTGGCGTTCGCCTATCCTTTCCGAGTTACCGCACTTTGAAATGTTCAATTTTTTTTAATACCAATAGGTGTATCATTTTAAAGCTTTTGAAGAGATCTTTAAGGAAATACTTAAATTTGCAAAAAATATCTAACCCATTAAGGGCCAATGGTATTTTTATGTAAAATTATATATATGTTGTACTTAAATTTTTTTTTTTAAATTCTCTCTTACCCCAATATTTGCTTTTTTGATTGGAGTTACTTCACTACACTAGATTTACATAGATAGTGAAGGGTATATAAGATTCGGCATAGCCGAATATACCAGTCTTACTTGCTATTTATTTATTTAATTTTTTATATTTTCTGCTGTTACTGTTGTTGCTATGATTGTTTTCTTTTTAACATATGCTTATTTTCCCCAAATTAAATTTTACCATAAAAAGTCAACAAAACAACTGAGACACAGACAAACTTTAAGGTTTATCACTTCTCCAAAAGCTGTAACCGAAAAAGCGAACAAATTGCTTTTAAGTAAAAAATAATATAAAAGCAGCTTTACTTAACATGTTTAAAGGTAAACAAGTAAATGGGTAAAAAAACACAAACGAATAAAAAAATAATTAAACAAACACAAAATGCTAATTAAAAATTACTTAAAAAAACTATAAAGGTTTTTACATATCGGTATCTTAATATAGAAAGGCCCCAACTGGTTTTTTTTTTAAATATAAATTTTATACATATTTCTATAAATTATTTTCTAATGCACCAGTTAAAGATAAAAAAAATTGTGACAGTAATTAATTGCTTAGAGATATTAATAACAAATGCGTTAATAAAAAATTTCCAACTACAAAACTGTACTTTTTATCAAGTTTTCTTGTTTTCCTATGAAGAAGGGCAAACGCTAGTTAAGGCCAGGATTCACTATCATACACAATCGTACGATTTAATCGCACAAAAATCTGACAGAATTCTGTCCTACTTTAAAAATCGTTTCAAAATGGCGTCGTACGTGCCACACTATTATACAAAAAAGATGCAAATAACAGATACTCTTAATATTTTGTTGTTGCTTTCTCCTCATCTTCAAAAAAAAAAATCAACTCTGATCGCATAGAAAAAATCATTTTATGAATTATTTAAAAAAATTATAAAATCGTACAGATCTGTTAAAAAGTCTGTCATACGCATACAATTTTAATCCACACTATCATACTTTTTGAGCACACATACATTTTGTGACAGATCGTACGACTAAGTATAAGAGTCAGTCCTGGCCTTTAGGTCCTTTTAATATTAAAGTAACGATATATTTAAATATTCATTGTTTTTATTTTAAATTTGTTATATACAGGGGTGGGCAAATCCGTTTACACAATTGATTTTTTTACGTACTTTATATAAGTAACTCCTATAGCTAGTTTTTTGATTTAAAAGCCATTTATTCTTAGATTTTTTTTGAATAAAATTAGGTTAAAAATAAAATTAAAAATCTTGTGCAGTTAGAGTCCGTTTAAATTATACAGTTTTACTACATGGTTACTGCAGTTTTTGTATTTTTTGTTGTTGTTGCCTTTTCGAACTAAACAAGAGTATTCAAACAGGTTTAGCCAACATTTAAATGATTTCTTATTAAAACGGATCTTTAAAATCTATTTCATAGCCGCATGCACTTTTCTTGAACTGTTGTTAATCTCATGGACATTTTAATTTGTAAATTGAAAAAAAAAAAAAACACACAGATGTACATAAATAAATAAACAATTAATATTTACCATATTTTACAACCTGCAGTCAAAGCTTGATTGCAGCTTTCCGACAAACAAACAAAAAAAAAAAAAAAAATAAACACATTCTGTGCCTAAGATATATAAATACCATATATTTGCTACATAATTGGTTTTATCTATGCATATAATAAAACAGTAAGGGGGTAATTTCTGTACATGAGATATTTTTTGAAAACAAGTAAGAAAGAAAATTAGTGTTTTAAATACATTTTACTAATTTGAACTTTAAGCAAATTACAAATGATACGAGAACAAAGTCGCCGGCACTACTAGTATTAAATAAAGTTCTAAATTTAAGTATGTGTATGTCTTTAGTAATTATCACTCTTTGGTTTTTTTGATTGCTGCTTTTATTAAATAGCCTTCTTTACTTGAATTTTATCTACAACTTAACGATTTAAAATCTGTAACTGACGTTTAAAGGATTTAAGAACAATTTTTCCTATTACTTGTTAAATTATGGTTGAAAATTCACAACAGCAAGCAATATTTAATGCTAAGAAGTATAATAAAGTGCAATGACTGTGTCAAAAGCACAAAACACGCTTCAAAAGTGTTTTTATTCTATTACTTAACTGTGGCCATAAAATTCAAATAAAACTTTTTGTTTCTTATTTGACACATTAAAATTAGTTTTCAAGATGCTACACAATTTTACGGTCATAAACGTAGCAAAATGGTTTGAATACAATGTTTATCGTTTGGCAACCATAAACTTTGTAAGTTTGATGTTGAATTTTTTATATGGAATTTATAAAGCCTTCACAGGTTCTATTTCTTAAAGCTAGCATTTTTATTATTTTTTGTAAAATTCTTCAGTATGCTCCAGATATAGTAAATGATCAGAAAATGTTTGTATTTCTATAATATTTGCAAGATTTCGATTATCAGTAACATTTTCTAGATGTTCCTCTTTTAGACTACTGCTTGTGGATCCTGGGAAAGTGCTAATTGTGGAAGTTCTGACGATTACAAGTCCATCACAATGAAAATATACTTCATCACATTATACATGAATAATAAGCTTTTGGGAATTTGCAATGCTTGTTGGATAGTTGAACAATAATTTTTTTTATGGGTTCAGTTAATAAATCAATTAATCTCTCTACACACATTTTTATCTGGTGTATTATTAAATCTTAACTCAACCGGAAAGTCAACTACTGGCCAAAATGTTGCAAGACCAAATCTTGGTATTTACTTAAAGTGAGTTAAATATCAGGAAAATATTGAAGTGACCTTGATGACGATGCCACATTGGTTGGCTTAATATAAGTTTTATTTAAAGCACTCAAGATTTTAGTTTCTTTAGTAAATTAAAGCGACTTTGTTTACGAAACATGTAGCTGAACATGTTTTATATTTGCACACAATCTTATTCTAAATTTAATTCTTTTTGCATCTTGACCTGGTTGTCTGTCAGAAAAGTTCAAAAAGATTTATTCATGCTTGCTTCTTGTTAGTATTCTAAGACTTAAGTGAATTTGAATTATGCTGCTTGGTAGAATTATTATGAAGATTAAAATGTTTTGCTTGATTCGAGTTAGAACAAGTGGAAATTTTTTTCTAATCCAGTTTTTTTATTTGTATATTTATTTTACATCTGCAGAATATTTGTTTGTATTTAATTATAATTTTTTAGTTTTTTTATAAACATTCCTTATAGCAGATTTAAGAAGGTGAATAGAACTTATAAAAAAACCCTTTAAGCAGTTCTTGTTTTTCTCATTTAGGCTTTTAACCAAAAACAAAAAATATTTCAAAAGAACTGTTAGAGCTAAAGTTTTGATGGTTTTTTGACGTGTTCTCGTATCCCTTTAAGGAGGCCGAGATAACGAAAGCGTTAAAAAAAGACTTAAAAATATATTTTTTACATTGCGACCATTATTTAGATAATTGTGCATTTTTGTTGCATACTTTCCTTTCAAGCGTCATACACAATCAAATGCTAAGCTTAAATTGAGGTTTTGATATTAAGTTTAAATGTTAGTATTTTTTTTAATCAGACCATTTTATTCTTGATCCGATACCGGTCCAAAATAATATACCTGTGAAATTTTAAATTAAAAAAAAATTAGAAAAAAAAAAATGGTTTGTAATTTCTTGAAATCTTAAATTTAATCTTCTACCACACAGAAATTTTTTATTCGATCGGAGCACAAGCATTCATTCGATTAATAATTTATTGGCCCCTAAAACAAAAAATAGTGATTATATATGTTTTTGTTTTCAAACAATCCCATGAATGAGAAATTAATTAAGAGTAAAAATGAATGAAAAGATAAAGTTCATACTGAGTCAAGGCTAATAGTAAAAATCAAAGGGCGTTCCGAATGCGAAGCGATATTCATAAAAATATAGTTTATTATATATTATTTTGAACTATGATAGATGAAGAATACTTCAAATTTACACAGTGTAGGAATAATATATTTTAAATTAATGTTGTCCCAATAGTGACGTGATTTTCCCACTTTAAGTTAAAGTAGAGTTAAGAACTAGTGCAAAAACTTAAAAATAAAGCTAAAAAGAGTGTTCCTCTAATAACGATGATTTTCATATTAAAGTATAAAAAAATAAAGTGTAGATAATTAAGCACACTTATTTGTGACACATCTTTACATCATCATCGACATTATTACATTCTATCCAACGTATGGTACGTATAAACATATATATGAACCCACGTAAGTTCATCAGTTAATTCTTCGCATACGTGTATTCGCTTCAACATAAAAGTATCTGTGAAAAAACGTGTGACTATTTGCTTCGAAATAGAAAATCACATGATTTTTGTTTTGCGTTAAACATCAAACTAAACGCAAAATGTGAAATATTTTCTCTTTTTACTATATAATTAAAATTAATTAAAATGAATTATTGTGCACAGTATTATAAAATTGTAAATTTCCCTATTATTTTCTTTGATAGCTTTTTTACTTTTAAACAGCGCGCATGCCGCACTTTTTAGCTCTTCACTTTTGTAAGACCCCGCTTAGCTACAGGTGGTTTGCTACTGGATACAAATACTCATCACATTACTTCTCAAGTCTTAAGTTTAGTGGTGAGCTTGGCTTCCTCTTTAATTTAAGGGGAACTGGAAACAAACATCAAGATTACAAATTTACCTACAGCTGTTTATCTTGTTCCATATCAAGAATTTTTTTGTAGAAGCATTCTGAATTATTGAAGTTTGGTAAAAAAGTACATTTAACCTTTAAAGTTTAAAAAAAAAATATTGCATTTACTTCAATATATCACCATAAATATCAAAATTTTCTAAAATTAAAAAAAAAAACTTAAGTTTAGCAATTAATTGAAATTTTATAAAAGGATTAAAATTTCACCAAAAATAATTCTTTTCATAAAAATTTCTCCAAAATTTTAATTTTTTTTTAAATTTTATTTGCAACCAAGGTTATTTCATTTAAAAATAAAACAATAAAATTTGAAAGCGACAATTAAAGCATTTTTTCTTGTTTTGAAAATTAAATTACCTATACTGAATAAATTAATTTGCTTAACCCCTTAAAATATAAATATTACATGTTATTCTTATGAAAAATTTATTATTTAAATGAAATACAAAATTACATTTTTTACTGCAACGGAAGCATATCAATATGGCAATTTCGCTACTGTTCACATAGCTCATCAATGGATTCTATTTAAATTTTGTATTCTAAACTAGTAAGTCTTATATCTTATGCCTAGTTGATTAAAAGACAAGTATATTTTATGAACAAAGCTAAAATACAATAAAAACTCAAAAAAATATTTGTAAAAAAAAACATAGTAACCATTGAGTAACTATTTTTATTTGCTCTTGGCTTTATATATAAGAATTTTTGGTTTGGAATATAAAATTTGGGTAATCGCAAATTTTTAAAAAAACTTTTCTCATATTCTCACAGCCCATGAAAGTCGAATAAATAATTTTTTCGTTATGTTTGTAATTTTATTCTATGTATACGCCGACTTCTATACCGATGGCTCGAAACTGGACGACAGAGTCAGTTGCGGAATCTTCTCCAATAGCCTTGGACTAAGACTCTCCCTTAGAATTCCCGACTACTGCAGTGTCTTTCAAGCCGAGGTAATGGCCATTCTGAAAACATCCGAAATAGCGCTTAGGGACGATCTTTCTTGCCTTGCCATTCGGATATTTTCGGATAGTCAGGCGGCAATCAGGGCGCTTCCTGGTGCATACAGTACATCTAAGCTAGTCCTGAGTTGTCGCTTATTACTAAACACTCTATAGGAGCGATCACAGATTGACCTGTTTTGGGTCCCAGGTAACAAGGATATCCAGGGTAACTGTGAGGCCGGTGATCTTTCTAAACGGGGCACATTGCTTACTAACGTCTCTTCCTCTGGCAATGGTGAAAATGGCCGTAAAGAAGCACTACCTCAATTTGTGTCTTCAGACAACTGTGGACTACACCGGACCTCAAGCGGACCAGGCAGCTGCTCAGAGTGGACAGAAAATCCATAGTTATCACGGTCTCGGTACTTACTGGACACTGTCTAATCGGCAGGCATGCTGAAAGACTCCGTCTGCCCTTTAATGATTTCTGTCGCAGCTGCGGCTCGGAGGATGAGGAAGAGACCGTACTGCACCTTCTGTGCCACTGCCCATCCCTGGCTCGAAGAAGACTAAAAATTTTGGGCTGTCCTTCCTTTGGAATTCTTACGGAGCTATCATCTCACTCTATAGGAGAGATAGCGAAGTTCATCCGTTAATGCTCATGGTTTTCGGCTGGGTAAGGGGAGTCGCGCCGCCTTCGTTGTGGTATCACAACGGGCCATTCGATTGTGCTCAAGTGAATTTCGTCGCGAGAGGCTGCCACTCCTAACTAACTAACATACGCGTTAACAAAGTATATAAATTTGTAGAGAATTTGAGATTAGAGTGGTCGTAGTAATACATTCTCTGTGAACAGTTCAAAGGACTGTCAATTACTGTTAAAAAAAGAGATGTCATGAACGTCAAAATTACGGGACCAAACCTAAATTTTTAGGTTTGCATGTTGTTGACTTTTGTCAGGTGTGCGCAACGCTAATGACACCTTCGAATATTTAAAGTTGCTAACAATTACTTCTTACCTACTTATGTTGTATGGGAATACGGTGAGACCATGTTACTTAAAAAATGGAAAAACTTCAAAATTAGTCTAACAGTAAAAAATTAAAGACGACTAAAATTTATTATTAATAATAATAATGAAAGATCGCTGCCAAGGAAATATATTATATTTATATATTCTTTCAAGTTTGCAAGTAATGAGTTAATAAAAATCTGAAAGAGAATTTCTTGTTAAAGACACGTTGTTCTAAAAAAATGAAATTTACAAACCACATATTTTTATCTTTTAAAACAATAAAAATAGCAAATAACCCTAGAATTATTATAACTGTTTATTAAACTATTCTATAATGTTTATTTGTTTTGAACAAACCCCCCAGCTTCCACTTTGGCAAACACAAGTAAACTAATATTTAAACAATATAGCTGAGCGTAAAACTAAATAGTTTTACAGTAAACAAAATCCAACAACATATTAGTCAATTTTAGTATGAAATAGTTTTCTGATTTAACTAAAATGTACTCACATTTTCAAAAATATGACAAAATGATTTTTTGCATATTTTTCCCAATAGATTCTCATATTGTTCGCATCAAAGTATTACAACGGCATTCGAATGTATAAACATGCGGTTTCAAGGAATGTAAAAATTTAACAAAAAAAAAAAAAAAAATTAGACCTCTTTATGGAAGAATAGATGTAAAAAAAAAATAATAGTAATAAAAATTATATGAAAATATTTGCTCAATTTTAACCTATTGTAAAGTGTATGCTGTATCAAATTAAAACAGAGTAGTTGAAACACGCTGATAAAAAAATTTAAAATTTAAGCCAGATGGAGAATAAAATTCTTAAAAAAAAACTTATATGCTTTTCGCAGAGTATTTTTTCAATCGCCGTGCAGACTTTTATTAAGCAATGAGACATTGATTGTTGAGATATCCCTAAAAAATGGTCTTGTCCAATTTGGTGTTGGTATCCACCTTGTCGCAGTAATTTTAATGCAGCGCCTAATTTTATCATATTTGGAATCGATGTCGATCGCTTTGCAAATTTCAGCTCATGTTGTATATTATTTAAAACATAAACAAACGCGTCTTTATTAAGTCGAAAATTTTGTACAAAACTAAAAAAAAAAACAAATTCTTAACAACATTTTTCACAACAAATTATTTGATTCTTATGGTCACTTAATGAGAGTACATCGCACCTACTTCTTAAGATTCTTCTTGTAATTCATCCAACAGATCCGTTGTAGTCTGCCATCTATATCGCTACGGAATCCATCACAGTTTTATTTTTCACTAATAATATTTATAAAATATTAATAAAATAATATTATAATAATATATTTAATATTGCTCACAAAAGCTATAAGTTTGTTTTGAAATCTAATTTATTTTTTCTTATTTTGACAGATCATAATATCGATGTTAGTCAGTGTTGCATACATTAAAACAAAATACGCAAAAGTGTTTGCGAAAGAGTTACAGAGTACCAAATTATATATATTTATTTATTCCGTGTGTAATATAAAATTCAGATGTATATGCATCAAGCATGAAAGGTTATACCGTATCTATCTATCTACGAGGTATTTATCAACTGTAATTTCTGTAGAGAAATAAATATTTAAAAAAATTAAAAAGAAAGAATTAAAATTATCTCGTATGCTATTTTTTCTAAGTAGTTGTATAAATAAAAAAATTACAATTATTAACTACCTTGTAGATGATACGAAGAACTACTAATAACGAACTTAGGAAGCCAATAAATTATTTAAAAAATAAATGAAAAAACACTTTTTTCTGAGATTCCTTAAACGTTTTTTTTTTTAAAAAAAGGGTAGATACCTGCTTTTAAATAAACGAACGAAAAAAATGTTGTTTTATAGAAACTAGACCATTGCATGGAAACATAAAAAAATGAAACATTTTTTTATTAGCCACTATTTAAAAAAGTATGTTCTCATGCAAATGATTTATGATTTATTATAAAAATTAAAACTATGAATTAATGTGTCTATGATAATCTCAAAAAAGTAATTAACAAATTTAATAAGCTAATAGCCACTTAAGAGACATACACTGACGTTTATTTACCCTTTCATTATTTGCTGCAATGTTTAAAATTAAACAAATTGTAAAAAAAATCTTGAAAGAGAATTTACAAATCTACACAAAAGTGTCATTTATCTTAATATTCATACATTTATTTTTTTCACTTGGTTCCATGTTTAAGCTACATTGATATGCAAACATATACTACACATCTATTCTTTTTTGGATTTTTTATTGGGTTAGTGAAAAAGAAAACAATCAACTGCTATATGGCACATTCCGAACGCTAGAAACCGCCAAACACAATGTTCTTTATTCATTCTCTTTTATTCCTTTAACCCCTGCTCTTTTTCTAGTAAAATTTGGTAAAAATTATATACTTTACTTTAAAATAATAAAACATTAATAAAAGCATTGAAAAAGTAATTGGTGAATTGTGGAATCTCAACATTAATTGCGTTAACTGCTATCCTTATATCTTAAAAATTCAACAAATCAAAAGCGTAATTCACTATTATTCATTATTGCAGAAATAAGAATATGAGACTTAAAATATAATTTTATTCAAAACCTAATCAACAAAAATGTTATAATAAATAACACAGGTCAACAGCAAAAAAAGGCTTGACTAACCACTATATAGATTTGATGCATCATGGCTGCCTAAGTACAAAAATGGTAAAATTTTTCAATTCTATGGATAATTTTTTTTTTTTTAATTTTTTAAGTAAAATTGACAATATTTTGAGACATTTCTCCACTTATGTTGTCATAACTCAAAAACAACTAGTCCGATTTTGTCGAATTAAGGTTTACAATATCTTTAAATAACGTGTACAAATTTTTTTAATGCGATGAATAGTTTCAAAGTTATGAAACAAATTGTTAGCAAAAAAAAAAAAGAAAAATGCTAAAAAAAAAAAAAATTTTGAAAAACAAAAATCTGGAAAAAATCGAAAACTGCAAAAAATATTACTTTTTATTTTTTTTGTAGTAAAGCTACATATCATGCAAATTAAACTAGATATGGATCATACAAATCGATGCATGCTTTACATTTTTATTTACAATTAATTGAAGGTATCGCATATTTACAAGCACTATAGAAAATTGTACCTACTATATAATGAAAATGCAGAACATAAAAACTCAGGTGCATTTTACGACACGCATTTTGGCAAAACCCCTTTGGGAAAAACCTCTATGACATTTTTATGATTCTAATAATTAAAAAAAAATAAGTAATAAACAAAAGATTGTTTAATTTTTACGATTGCGGTGGGATAGTAATAAAACGCTCATAAATGTGCGTGTACGCTGAAGTGCTCTTATTTTCCGTTAGCTACCTGTAACGGATGATTTTTTTTTCTCATAAAAGTTTTTAATGTTTTTTAGGATTCTTAGGAATAATAAAAAATTTGCAGCACACACAAACTGTATCCACACAACCTCAAGTATGTCTTACCAATCAGATATGTCAGATCCAGCACTACCATCTACAGCTGAAAATGACGAGTTCATCCCACACAAACATTTCTCGCCGAGACCATGGAATCAAGATCAGCTTAATGATGTAATTAGAGACCTTGGATTGTCGAAAAGATCTTCTGAATTACTTGCGTCCCGGATGAAAGAAACAGGTCTCATAACTAAAGAAACTAATGTTTCGTATTACCGTACTCGAGAAAAAGACTTACTTCATTATTTTGCTGAAGAGGATGACTTTGTGTACTGCACAGATATTTCTGGTTTGATGACTGCCATGGGCTTACAGAGATATGATTCAAACGAATGGCGTTTATTTATCGAATCATCAAAACGCAGCTTGAAGTGTGTCCTTTTGCATAATGGAAATAAATTTCACTCCTTGCCGATCGCACATTCAACCAAAGTAAAAGAAGAATACTATGTAATTGCATTGGTCATGAAGAAGATAAAGTATGATGAACATAAGTGGGTAATTTGTGTTGATCTTAAGATGGTAAATTTCCTCTTAGACCAACAAAGCGGCTTTACAAAACATCCTTGTTTTATATGTTTTATGGACAGCAGAGCTAAAAGAGAACATTGGAAGAGAAAACAATGGCCTTCTAGGGAAACACTAGTTCCAGGTACGCCAAATGTTATAAATGTGGCTCTAGTGCCCCGAGATCGCATCATATTACCGCCTCTTTACATTAAACTTGGTCTGATGAAACAATATGTTAAAGCACTTAACAAAGATAGTGAATGTTTCCAGTATATTTCAAGGAAGTTTCCCAATGTAAGTATGGAAAAGCTGAAAGCAGGCATATTTGATGGCCCACAAATTCGCAAATTGGTGAACGATACTGAATTTGGCAGTTCAATGTCAGAAATTGAGAAGAATGCATGGGATTCGTTTGTATGGGTTATTCAAAATTTCTTAGGAAATAACAAGGGTGATGATTACGTTGCGCACGTTGAAGAGATGTTAACTCACTTCCAGAATCTTGGATGCAACATGAGCATCAAAGTACACTACCTGCACAGTCACTTATTCGTTTTCCTGAAAATCTAGGAGACTTGAGAGAAGAACAGGGCAAACGATTCCACCAAGATATCCGGACAATGGAGGAACGTTACCAGGGTCGCTGGGATGCACACATGATGGCTGATTTTTGCTGGAGTATTCAGAGTAACACTTCGTTATTCAACAATAGTAGAAAATCGACTAAAAGAAAATTTCAGAGTTTGTAGTTTATAATACATATTTATTTATTTTCTTGTTTTATTTATTATAATAAATGTGAATAATAAAATATAAATTTTCTACTATTTAATTTATTTATTTATTTACATTTAAGCTCATCCAACACAAATGTCTTTCCGAAGAATAGAATCAGTATATTCTAGGTAGGGTTTTGCCAAAAAATACACGAATGTTGCTATGTAATGCATTTTTGATGTGAAAATTTGTACATAGCATGGGGAAAATGTTTTCAAAATTCAATCAATCGAAAGAAGAACATTAACTACTCAATTTTGTGTATATCAGACAAAAAACTAAAATTTGGTGAAAATGAGCGAATTCACTTAATTGTGAATAAATTCGAAAAAAATCAATCGATTTTTATGATCGATATCTCATTTTGTTCCTATTACATGTGGCTTTGCGATAAAGCAATAAATCTGAACGATTTTTGCCGTTTTCGATTTTTTATGATTTTTTTAAAACAAAAAAATTTGCTATTTTCACGTAAAAAAAATATTTTTTCCCTCAATTTTTTATTATAACTCCGAAACTACTGAGCCGATTGAAACGCAATATATTAACGGATTAAAGGCTATGTAAATTTCAGTTTTTCTAAGTTTATTTGAATAATATCGGACTAATTTTTTTTTAGTTATCATTAATTATGTGGAGAAACGTCTAAAAAATTTATAATTTTACTTAAAAATTTTTTAAAAAAAAACCTCTCCATAGAATTTCAAAATTGAACCATATTTGTACTACTGGGACCACAATACATCAAAATTGTATAGTGGTTTTCAAAGCCCCTAAAATTTTTTCAAAATTGTTGCCTTAATTATAATTAAATAAATTTATAATTTTTTTTTTAGATGCAAAGAATGTTGATGAAGGGTGTAGCGATTCAGAAAATGCGGCATTACATTTTGCTGGCATATTATTTCTTTTGTTTTTTCTTGGAAAACGTCCGCATACATTTCCAAAAGTACTTTTTTTCGTTTTTAAATATTAAAATAACAAACGAACCTAAGCAGAAAATCAATTTTAAAAACAAATACATTATTTTATAAGGCTTAATAAAATTCGTTTCTGTTTTAATATACTGGGCTTGAAATTAATATTGTAGAATTTACAAATAGATTGAAAAAATACAGAAAGCAGTTATATTAAAGAAATTTTCGAATTTAGTTTTGCCCTCTACACATAATCGCAATTTATTGCATGAGTACAAACGACACTCTCTTGCACCTTTTAAATTTACTGTCATGGTGTTATAAAAAAATATTAGCAAAAGTCGCATAAACGAATCTCACACAAAATACCAGATACATACGTTTATACGCTTTAAGTTTTTTTTTTTGCCTTTTATTCTTTAGTAAATTATTTTGTAGAAAAACTGGTGTTTTTTATTATTATTCATTTATTTATTTTATGTTTCCTTTTTGTTTACTTATTGTGACAATGTAGCATTTAAACTCCAGATAAAAATATTTTTCGGTACCGAGCAGTGACAGTGACTTACATTCGTATTTCGATTAAAGTAAAAAATAATAAATTAAGTATTAGTAGTTAAAGATATTTTGCTTTGATCTGCGATATTAACGTTACTCCTTCTAGTACATTATTTTACGAAAATTATGTTTTAAATGTTATGCATGAGTTTTTTCGTGTTATCATATCATCACAAATTTATGATATTAAGCTGTTGCTTCAAAAATGAGAAAAAAGCAAAAAAGATAATAAAATGATTTTTTTTTAGCGTTTACATTTGAAAAGCAACTTGCACTCTGCATGTTATATTCTCTCACTAAATATGATTAATGTTTTTCTGTATTGACAAATCAAATTACTTATGTGATAAAGACTACATTATCATTTGATATAACTATTCAAACACAGAGAAAAAAGATTCGTTACGACAATTAAGCTTGTTGCCGATAAAATTTCATCGGTCGTGCGAATTATTTAAAATCAATCTAATACGAATTAATGAATATGGAAAGAAAACGTTGTGTAAAAGTTTTATTTTTAACTAGCAGTGCCCACAATTTCTTCAGCGTGTCCTTTCTAATTTTCTTAAAATTCAAACTTAAACAAAAAATGTGTTTTTGCCTTTTTGTTCCACAGGTCTCTAATCAGTGGTAAAAAAAAAAAAAATAAATAAATAATAATAATAAAATGTGCTGGCAACTCCCTTAGTACCATTTTACCAGTAAAATTAAGAACTTTTTCATTTGTATCTCTATTATTTTTACGAAATGACAGTTTTACCCAAAAAAAAAATATGTTTTATGTTTAAACTAAAGTTCTAAAAAACCTTTAAATTTATGCAGTAGTTTTTTACATTATACGAATAAAGACAGATGGGAGACAGACAAAAATTCGAAAAAAAATTGTGTTTTGTATTCCATATCGATTACTATTTTTATCAAAACCAAAATTTTCAAAAAATAGTTTATGTACAGAAATGACCCCATTATTGTTTTGTTATAAGTAATCGTTGGCAATTATTCTTGCGAGCGTTTATTAAAAATGTCAAGTTGAAAAAATCGGATTGAACTAAGGTATCAGCTTTTCTTAACTTCAACAGTGAAAGAAATGTAAATAAACGCCAAACACTCACGATGAATTCTATGATGAAAAAACATGACTTTTTTTTGGTATTTTTAAGTCCTATAGTTAACGAAACGAATAATTTAAACTTAGAATTTTAATCAAACAATGTGGATGCAGGCAATATGCGTCAAAGACTGTATTCTAGTTTAAACTTATTTTCCTTAAAAAATATTTAACCCAACAGTTTTATACAAAGTACGTAATTATGGACAATTTTTTTAAATAAAACTGTATAATTATTATTATAATTTGTGTTTTTAATCAGTACATAATTTATATGCTATATTTTTTATTGCTTTATTTAAACTAAACAAATGCCTATTGCTTAAAACATTTGCTGATCAACATCCGCCAGGAAAGCAATTGACTTTTTCTGTTTTATTGAAATAAAAAAATTGTAAAATTTTCTCACACAATAAGCATAAAATTAGAATTACACATTTTATTACAAATTCTAACTTAAAGTTCGTATTTATTTAAGTAAACTAAATCTTAAGTGTAGCTTGTAACCTTCGCTTACATGGCATAATTTTTCTGGTTAAATTAATTGAACTTAAACGTTGAGGTTTTTTAGTTGCAGAGTTAATAAAAGAAATCCATTTAATTAATGTGTATAAAAGTTTAAGAATATTTTACTTTTAAACGCTCCCCGGTTTCGCTATTTCGATTCCCCTTTTTAGATTATTTCGAACAACTATCAGTTAGTTTTGATTGCTTATATTTAGTGACAATTTAGAAGTTTAACTTTTTCATGACCAGAGATTGAATAAAATCGAAACAGTAAATTAGTAACCAACTGTTCTTTTCTATTCTAAACAAGCCTTATTGTGGTTTATCGTAAGGCTTAACCCAAGCTCACTGAGGGTGAGCTGTTTTAATCTCTCCGGGGGCGTCCTTGACTCAGATACCCGACCGTTTTGAAGATATTGCTTCTGCAGTACGGAGTGGCAATATTCGGCTTTACCGAAAATAATGTTGTAATTGTAGTCCAAATTCAAATCGCTTCCCTGATTTTAACAGTGTTACAAGACAAGAAATGTAGAGCAAAAGCTTTGAGGTAAAATTTTACAAGCTGTCAAGATGCGAAATTTAATTTTAACATTTCTTTAACTTAATTTTTCCTAATGCCCGTATGGATTAATAAAATACCCTTCTGTTCGGCGGCTCGTTAAGGAATATTTAGATCATAAAGGGTATTAACGTTAAATAGCATTAACGTTTACATCAAAATACTGTGAGCTTTAAAACCAGATTTGAAAAATTTTTTTTATATTATCACTTTTGAGTGATCCTTGTTTTTTCAAAGAAGACATTTTTAAAAAGATTGATGAAGTAGTAAAAATATTTAAAGTAATAAAAAAATCTAAAACATTTGAAACTTAATATAATGGTCTTTAAGAATCAAAGAAGTAATAAACGTTTTTCCTAAATTTGCCATTGTGCAAAAGTGCTGTGTGAGTTAAGATGGTCTCCAGTTTACAGCTGTGAGGCCGCTGGTTAATATTTTGTGTTGGCCCAAGGAGTATGCACGACATACTCGTACTATAAATTTTTAACAATAAATAATAAACATATAAATTAAAATTCAAAAGGGTTGTAGGAAACCCCTCGTGTGCGACTTTAGTTGGCACTTCGCTGATTTATTATTTGTTCTTTAGTATTCAGTTTTGCATATTTTTCTTAATTTTGTATGATTTCTTATATGTTATTTTGCTTTGATAGAAATAACATTTCATTTTGGGGCTTCAACCATTGTCACTTTAAGCGGATTTCCTTTATTTTTTTTATTATTCTTTTGCAGATGCAACGCGTAAATATTCCTGAAAAAATAACTTTGAAGTCTATTAATGGATCTTATACGTTAATACCATCCTGTATTTTACATTTGTAACAAATGAGTATTTTTGTGATAATTATTTCTCTCTAGTAGAATATATTACCTACATAATAAAAAATTAAAATGGTTAAATAATGCAAAAATATAATTTGTAAAAAAAGCAAGTTTCATTGAAATATAACACAATACGTGAGTTTACATTTGCACAAAGTAAGAAATAATTGTTAATAAATTTTAGTAAAAAACTAAACTATTTGTTAACAAAAGAAATCTCTATTTTTGTTACTTTAAAAACAGTTACAGCAACAATTCAAAAATCATAAAATTCACAAAAGCGTTTTATATACGAACGAAAATTAACTCATACATGCACATTTCTTATGGTTGACCCAATTGGCAACGTATCAAGAACCACATGCAAATGTATAACGCTTTGTATCGCGTGTTCTTATTTTCTGTCGAAGCATAAAGCATAGAAACCATATGGAATAAAGGAAAGTGTTAGAAGCAAATTTACAAAATTAAATATGTTTTTCTTTGTGAAACTTAAAAAATTAAAAAAAAGAAATAAAAATATTAATAGAAAGGAAACAATTCTTTTACATTTTCATACTGTCGGAAGGCCTTAACAAAACAATAAGGGTTTGATTCTTGCATGCAGAAGGCTGTCTCGTGCACTAATTTTATTAACATTTCTAATACAATGCGATTTAAAAAATTTTTGTTTCCTTATTGTATGAAATTTAAATTAATTTCCATATTTAAAAATCTTTATTCCTTTCTTTTTAATCAAGCACTAGGTCAGGTTTAAAATAATAAAAATATTGTTTTTTATTTATTTTTTCAATATTTCGCCACACCGTTGGGTGGCATCTTCAGGAAACAGGAAACAAAATTATTATAACTATGTTATTTCAAATACAAATTATAAATTCATTTGAAAATATTTGTCAAACTAACTGAAAAAAATTTTCAAAAAACAAAGACAAAAAATTCAAACATGTTATACATAAAAATACATATAAAAAAATTTTCAAAACTCAAAATACAAAAAATTTAAATTATACAAAAAACAATATACATATACAAACATAAAAATTTAATATGATAAAAATGTTACAAACAATTAAGTTAGATACATTGTAACGTTTACTATTTTTTATGAACTAAATGTCTATAACACTGTGCAACATTATCAGTATCAGCTTTAAAGTTTATTCTTTTTGTTGTTGGAACTTTAATTATTTGTAACATCTCTAACATATACCGACGTTTATAATTATTTTCTATATTTAAAACTGATGCATCTTCAAAGTTAGGATGATGATTTAGACTGGTACAATGGGAAGATAATGCAGTTTTTTGAGTATTATTTACGTCTCTATATCTTTGATCAGATTTATGTCCAGCTATTCTAGTTTTAAGTTTATTCTTTGTTGTACCTACATATACTTTATTACAATCTTCACTATCATTACCATTACAAGGTATTTTATATACTACATTAGACAAGTCCCATTTCTCTATTCTATCTTTTGTTTTACTAAATAATCTATTTAAAGTATTGAAAGTTTTGTAAGCCATCTTATATTTTTCCGAATCAAAAATTTTTGCTTTTTCTATCCTTTCTGCTAATTCTGGTACATAAATTAAAGACTTGTAAGCTTTTGTTTCTGTCACACTTCTTGTGTTACATGCTCTTCCGTACCTAATTTGTTTAAACAAACTCTTTATTAATTGTATTGGAAAATTATTATCAGTTAGTATCTTTATAACTTTATCTTTATTTATCTTGTGAAATTTCTTATCACTTATTTAAAAAACTTTTTCTATCAAATTTTTGCCTGTATTAATAATTACTCTTTTGTTGTGTTTAGAATAAAAATTAATAATTCTTCTTTTATACCCTTTACTACAAAATGTGGAAAGAGGAGAGGATATATCTTAGTTTATCATTCCGTTTGTAGTTTCTACAATATCCGTTTTCGGCCTCATGAATTGTATATATTCTGAGTTCTTATGCATAGCTAAATCGATTGAGCGATGTCTCTCTGTCTATCCGTGTTAGTGTTGAAATCAGCTTTGCTTATAAACTAGATGAGTTAGAGAAAATTTAAGTACAACAATCAATCAGACATAGTTTCGATAATCAGCAAGATATTTTCCGAACCAGGGGCCTCTGAAATTTTCATAAAAATTTTAATTGACCATGTTCAATACGATGGAGTCTTATAGGGAAAACTAAGTTTTGAAAAACCGCTTAACCCATTAAGAGCCGATTACATTTTTATGTAAAATTATATATTGTACTTATTTTTTAATTCTCTGCCACCGCAACATTTTTTTTTTTTTATTTTATTTTATTTAATTTTTTTTTTTTTTGATTGGAACTTCTTTACTTTACTAGATTTACGTACATGGTAAAGGCTAAGGTACTCTTATTTGCTCTATATTGGAAATTAGTAAAACTTACAGTAAATTCATCAACAAGTTCAAATTTTTAGTAAACAAGAAACTGTTTAATTAAAATATATTCATAGAAATATTAAATTAAATTAATTGAACTTTAAGAATATCGCGCTTTTTATCCCGTAAAAATTGTTAAAATTTTTTTATTGAAAAATTATTAAAATTTTATATTTTAGCGAAATGTACGCTACCGCTTACTTAGCTCTTCAGGAAATATCTCACTAACATCTAAATTAAACTTAAGATTTTTGTCCAAAAAATAAAGTTAACATAAAAATATTATTCAAATCCATCCTGTAGTTCTTATGTGATGGGAACACAGAAAGAGAGGCAAAAATTTTATAGATGTTTTGTATTTAATATCGATTACTATCTACACCATTAAAATTTTTTATAATGTTTCATGTACATATGTTCAATTGTAGTAGAATTCACACAAAACGAAATATTTGAAAATGTTTAAATGTCACAGCAAATATCATAGAATCAATGTATTTAACTAATTCAAACGTATTATTTCGCCATGGTTAAGGCGAATCAATTACCAGTAGGCAGCATATTCATTTCTTCATTCCTTTTCTGCGGTAAATTATATTATACAAATTTACAAATGAGTAAGATATATCTAATATATTTAGAGTCTATCCCACTATGCAGTATTAAAAAAATAAATGAGTACAAGCATTTACTCTCAAAAAACAGTACATAAAATTATTAAAAACATTACTTTCAATGTTTACACTTAAAACTAATCTATGAACAATGATTTTTATAGAAAAAAATAGTATTTTAAAATAATATAAATTTAACCAGAATGCAACCACAATGTGTGAATGAAATTTCTATTTTTATTATATAAACAAAGTTAAAGCAATTTGTACTCGATTTATTCCGGAAATGTTAATTTTAAACATATCTTTATTTTGGCACATTTTATGCAGATAATTAAAAATTATATGGTCCATATTGTACGAGTTTATTTTGTAGTAAAAAAAATTTTAAGTTTAATTAAAAGTGAGGAATTTGTTACATAAGGAAAAAACTAAATTAGAACTTTCAATGACAGAGTTAGAGTTTAGCTTTAAATGAAGAGGATAAACTTTTTTAAGATTGCGGAATTTTTTTTTAGAGATAAGAATCAGTAATAATGCTTTTCGTGAAAAAATGTTATTTGTTTGTATCTTCGTTGCTAGTTTAGATATTCAAATAACAAATTTATGATATCGAAGCCCAAAACACTTAAATACAGTTCATAGTATTTTGAAGACGCATAAATAAGTCAAATGAAATAAGACCTAAAACTAATATACAAAACGCATTATTTATAACTTAAAATTACAAAAAATGTCGTACACTTAGTTAATAGAAAAACACAAAAAAAAGCAATAAAGTGCTTTGCATTCTTTTATTAAATTTTGTTGAAAACTAGCATTTGACCATCGAAAAAGTAACTGCTTCTGAAAAGTTGGCCGCAACTAAATAAGATAAATTAATATTCAGTTATTATGCATTTAACTTATAATAAAAGCGAAAATCCTTGTAGCTAGTCAGAGATGGACTTGATTACGCCAAACTGATTAAGGAAGTCAAAACAATGACAACTATTTACTACAAGCTTTATAGCATTATCGGCCCAATGCAGTAAAGTTTTGTAAGTTTAGTAAGAATTGATATATTGAGGGGAGAAAAAGCGTACAATCCACCTTATTCAATGCCTTAAATAATTATTAAAAAAAAAAATATTGTCTTCATATTACACTTAATTTTCTAAAACCTTAAAATAATTGCGTGGATAATAAGTACTTTAAGTACTAAAAAATTCTAAGATTTAAAGAATTTGGAAAACCAAAACTAATATAAATAATAATAGTTTATTGTTGTTAAATTTACAATGTGTCTGTAAAAATTGTATAATTATTTCATATATTTTTAAAGTGAATTATTATTTTCAGTAAAGCTTAATTAAGTTTTTCGTAGTAAAACCTAAAAAATTTTTAAACATTAAAAGTCAGTTAATTGTTGAATATAATGCGTTTTCGGGATATCTACATTATTCTTAACATTTATATACTCGTCCAAATTTTTTTAACATGTAGTTTGTCATTTTCTGGAATGGCGAAAAGAAATGAATTTGCCACTGGCACCACCTGGTACATCATTTCGCCATGTTAAAAACGAAACAATGTCCATGGCCATTATGAAGTTTTCGAAAGCGCCATAATGTGCATGGACTTAATGTCAATTTTGAGTAAGATATAAAGTTAATGGTTATTGTCTCCGTGGGCACTATGATATGCCATCATTTGTGTGCATTATTTGTTGCACCTGTGGATTTATTTTAAAAAGTATAAAACAGCACAATTACTTAATCAAGCCTTCCCTTTAAGAAAAGCCTGCATTGTGTTCTTTATTGTTTTATTTCTCTTGCTGGCATTTTGCAAATAAAATTTTTTATTTTATTGCATCTTTTTGAATGCTGTAAATCAAACTCTTGCAGACAACTCCCACTTTGGAATGCAAAAGCCAGAGTTCGCAAATATCCACTGTACCTTGCTCGTGTTCAACTTGTTTAATATCATTTTTAAAAACAAGGAGAACCACACAGATACAAAACTAGGTAAGAAAAAAAAAAAAAAAAATTTTAAACAAAATGACAGTCAAACACTTGTGCTCCTCCAATAAAATGGAAACTTAAGCTGATACTTACGATAGCAGACAAAATAAAAATAAAAGCAAGAAGCTTTTTAAGAGCTCAAATAAAATAAATTGCCAAAACTTTGTCCACAACAATTTACTTACAATTTAGGAAACATTTTCCAATTGGAATGAGTATTTGGGTTTTGTAATTTTGGCACCTCCAATTGTTGGAGAAATTTTTTTAAGTTTTATCATCATTATTATTTATACTAATTTAAATAATTTTTAAACACACAAGACTGCAAAAAGGTAAGACTAATGCGAGTTCTACTGAGTAACACACAATTTATGACCGACTATACTGATGTACTTCTATTACACATATACGCATGGCATATCAATATTTGAAATCGTTATTTTAAATTATTTATTATAATTAATTTGTGGAATTTTTTATAAAGATAAAAGTAACAAAGCAATTACAAAATCTGCGTTCCAAAGGGTTCCTTACTACTCCCTCTTCGAACTTCATACCTTTTAATTCCTCACTGCTTGTCCTACATACATTAGTAACAGGTTTAAGTTCATTTCACATCTAAAGTAAAATGCACACCTTTTTCCTTTATTTTGGACTCCCACTAAGTTTTTTAGGTTTGTTTATTCTTTATTTTATTTTGTTTTATTTATGGCTTTGTAAATTTCAAAGGAGTCAAAACAAACACTGTTTTTAATATCTTGCGATCGGTGTAAACTTGTTTTAGTTTAAAAATAAGCAATTTGTTCGACTTAATTGGGTTATTTTCTTCAAAATGTAATTTTCTCAATTTACTCATAGTAAGGGTACGAGAATTTTCTTAGCTTTAAAGTTTTTGCAAGACCTTTAAACTTTCAGTCTTTTGTCAGCATTTGTTTGGTTAACAATTTAGAAACAGCCGAGCTATCATGGCTTCAAGAATTAAAAATAAAAATTATTTTTATTTAAATTTTAAGCATGATATACATAATTGTTCGTAGAATTCGAATGATTTGCTTACCACCTAACTAGAAACAATGTCAGAAGAAATTCATTTTTATAATCATAAGACTGATACGTTTATGCACTTGAGGTTTTCACATAATCTGTTTTTCAATGTCATGTCCTTAATTCGTTTGTGATATATTGTGTTCTTGAGCTTTTATTTATATTTCTTTTCTTTTAATTTTTTTTGAACAGTTTATCAAACTTCGCACCAGTTGCATTCATATGAAAATATTCACATGTGCTTGTTTTTCGATTTCAATCAATAACCTTTTTTGCTGTAAAATCTACAGGAAAATAATTTTTTTGATAGCATCGTCTCTACAGAATGGCAGTATTCATTTGTCTTTTTCTTCTGTTTGGATTTTTACGAATACCTTTTATTGAAAAAGCCATTCATAAAAAGATGAAAGATTTGTTTTTAGTTTTGTCACTTTTCTAAACCAAGAGCAATTGATTTAACTGATTTTAGTAACGATTACTTGCAAATACGATATGTGAAGTTGAAAACGATTCAGTATTCATAAAGTGTTTATGATAATTTTCTACTTGTTATGAGTATGAATTGTGACATTGATAAAGTGTTTGTTCAAAAAATTATTTTCACCTTGCTTTGATTGAAGTCTTTTCTAGTGAAAACTGTATAGAGATTGTGAAACAATTGCTGTGTAAAGTGACATAAATAATTTGGCCAACGCTTCTGAAAAAGTAAATCCATTCAAGAACATCGATATATAAGTTTCAGTGCAGATTTGTAAATTCATTCTTAAGAAAGATTCTATCAATATATTTTTTACATTTTAACGAATTCTTTTTACCTTTAGTTTTTTTTTGTGGTTAATGTATTACATTTTTATTATCCCAATTTGTCCGAAAGTGTTTTTGTTTTCTAAGAAATCACTTTTTTTACCTAAAATTTTTATGCAACCACTGGATAGTTCGGCACTTAATAGGCCTTCTTTTTTGTTCAAAGAAAATTTTCAGGATTTTTCAATAATATAAATTTCCTTAATGCGAAATTACAAAAAAAAAAAAAAAATAAATGTTCCAAGAAAATATTTATTTACTTACAAGAAAAAGCGAAACAGAACATAAATAACGAAAATAGCATTGAATGAATGGTGCTTAAGTTTTCAAAAGAAAATTTTAAAAATCTTCAATCATATTTTTTGACGCAAGGTAACATTACTAAAACACTGTTCAAATTCTTTGCTCAATTATGAGTGAATTATCGAATAAATCTGAAAATTTATATAATAGCTATTTCTTGAATACTGGTATCAAACTTTATCTTTTGTCATTGTTTACCAATAGTATGATATCATACTCTCACTGTACGTTCTCCCGAAATGGACCCTCTCCACGAGTTGTCCACCATTACAGTTTTGTGTTTGATGCCTATAAAGAACAAGGCGGTTCGGAGCCATAGTGTTGTGTGAACTGTGTGCAGTTTATTATAGGAAATGTTACGATCAAATATAATGTAATTTTGTTTTGCACCAATAAATATAAGTCATAAATCGGACGTTTGACAATTTCATCTTCACCACTTATATTATCATTGCACAGTGGCGTGAAGTACAAAAAATTATATAAATGTCTAGAGCTTGTAACTAGTTAGTAATCAACATAGATAGAAAAAAAAGTTATTAAATTTATAACTTATTCAAATACTTTTTTAAATAGATATTTTTTTCATTTTTAATTAACTCAATAATTGATACGATTAAAATTTAATTAAACTTTAATCTAAGAGCAATTAAGTCTGTTAATAAATGTATATAGAAGGCACACACTTTTAATGGAAGCGGACTGAGAAACGCACAGGGATTATAGACAAATTATTAAAAATTGTTTAAATAGTTTGTAAAAGAAATATTAGTGAATTATTAAACGAAAAACACTTGTTAACATTTTGCAAGATTTTCCAAGTTAAGAGCGTTGTTATAAACATATGTGTTGATTATTGTGGGGTTTTCGTTTTGGTCAGCATAAGCCCAAGCCCATATAAAAAATTAACGGTGCTTTTTAATTTCCTCTTTCAAATTTTAAATGATCACCTTGACGCAATAGCATTCTTTCATTTTAGAAAGCTGATCAGGTTAAGAAATTCAATTTATCTAAATTGATGGGTTAAGGAAACTCTGCCAAGTACATAGTGTCGTTTTTCTTACTATTAATTTTATGAAATTTCTAAATCCTGCATCAAATGCACGCAGGATATATTTTAACTTATATTTGGATGATTTAAATAAATGAAAAGACATTCATACATAACTTAGAATATAGAAGATACCATTTATTACATAAGTGTAATTAAGTGCTTTACAAATAGCCCATCATGGCTCTCAAAACATGTATATCAATTTAACATATACCAAACAAAAAAAAAAAAAATAGCTTTTCAAAACATTTGCAATGAAATTAAAAAATTACTGTTATAAGAACTTTGTTAAATTTGTTAATAAATTTCAAAATAAGGTTGCTACGCAGTTGCCTAACAAGTAGAAGTTTATCTATGAATATTAATGTTTAAGTGTGTTTTTAAAAATAAATTACTTTCTCAGACAAATAAATGCTGCGTGGTAAGCACCTGTTATGCAATTTTCTTACTTGCTTAACAAGTTAATTATATAACACAATGCTTCAAGCAAAACAAAACATAACTATTCAAGATTATATGAAAAAGTTTAAAAATATATTTGATCGTTGTGTGTTACATAATAATTTTATCTTACTTTTTCGTTATCTCTTCTATGTTTAAGATATTTTGACTTAATAATTTCTTCAATTTATTCGTGTTTGTAACAACCAACATATTAAACTTTATACCCGTCTGAAGCACAAAATTGGAGGTAAAATATTTTGAATTTCAATACATTATTACATCGAAAGTTGTTAGATATTGTATACAACATACAGAAACAATTTTGTACTTCTTAGCAGTTTAACAGACTTTCAGATTGAAATTTAATCAAAAATTGAATTGACTCAATTATATAACTAATTAAAAAAAATATATAAAAAATATACGGACGAGCGCTATTTTTTTCTGAATTTTTTTTTATTGTTTAATTCTCAGTCACCCCATTTATTGGTTTTCTTATTGGAGTTATTTTACTTAACTAGATTTAAGCATGTATCTCTTTAACTTTTCGTTTGTATTCCTATAGGTGCTTGTTGTTTCTGTTAAATTTTTTTTTTAACTTTCACTTAAGATAGCAACCTTTTCACAAACGAAGTTAAGACAACAGCCATAGAAAAGCTTTTTATTAAAAAAAAGGAAATGCTTTTGAACAGAAAAACTTTATAGTAGAAAATAATTTCTTGTGCTAATTTTTATTTTAAAAATTCAATGCGAAATCTGCAGTATGGTACACGTGGTTATACATATACTCCAAAGGGTATAAAAAAGTCGGCATAGCCGAATATAGCACTCCTAACACTTTTTAATTTATTTGATTTTCCAGTGTGAATACATAGAAGTGTGTTAAATCTGTTGTGAAAATATTAAACATATCAAATTTTTTTTATTTTTATGCCTTTGGATTCCTTAATTCGACGTCTACATAACATAACATTGAAGGAGGGAATATAATTGCCAACCGCATTTTTTTTTAGAAGAGAAATAGCATTAAGGCAATTATGCATATTTAATAAGTGTAACCGTGCTACATTCTTTAGAAAAGGTATAGAGGAGAGAAAAGATAGGTGGTGAAAGTTTATCCATGTTATGAGTTATTTTACTTTGCCAGCTAATGTGTTATGTAGAAGTAATGAGGAGGCTGCGTGTGTGTTTTTAAATTCTGAATATGTACTCATACCATTAAATAGGAAATAAATAAAACAGGGTTTGAACGCAGGCCAACCTGATTTGTAGTCAACGTGCTTACTACCGTGACTACAGCAGCCTCAAATGGTTTGAAATCCCCTTATATTTCTTAGATCTGAACAATTTAAAAATTTTCTAAGGTATTCATAGAAGTTTAAAAAAATAAAATTTAATATTTAATAGCACTTGACTCAATGATGGTAACGTTGCTGTAAATTACGGGTCGGTTGCCTATAATCCTTGTGGTCGGAAGGGGGTCGAAAAGAGACACATTTAGCAACCAGTCCTTTCGATATCTACTATCGCCACATCAATAATAATAATAATACATATATTAATTTAATATATTTTTGTTGCATGACTATTTCAAAAAATTTTCCACGTTTTAATTGAATTGGAAGTTAACGTAAGAAATTTCTTTTACCTCTTAAAAATTCGTTACAGAGTTTCATTAAGCTTTTTGCAACAATTTAGTTTTTGCATATTTAATTTTCTTGCGTGAAACATTTTAACTATTTTATTTATTTACTTTATGATTTCATATATATCTTTTTATTGTTTGCTTTAAAAGAGAAAATGTATTTTTGAGATGTTGTTTAACCCTTTGACAAGTGAAACATTCACGAGGATTGTTTATACAAAAATTAAATAAATAAAACTAAAAATTGATTCCGTTTTTTATTTTTTAACAAAATTGATTCTGAAATGTAATTAAATAGTTATAAAAATTGTCTTTTTCTATATTACATACTTTGTATTAAAGTAAAATATTAAAAAAAATCTCTTGCCCCCACATGTTTGTATTTCGTAACACGAAACAAATAATTATAACTCATCACTCCAAATTATAACTTATCTTGTTAACCTTCAAAGGGAGAGAAAATTGCTCTACAATGGCATTCACGACTAACATACCTCCACTGCGTCTAGTGCTTCCTTAAGTTACCTGTCTCACATGCGAATAGCATTTAGCTTTAATGCGAATGCAATTCTGCCCATAAGTACTTAGTACGACCTCCACATCTAAAATACTGTTGTCTATCTCCTTCAGTTTTCTTTATTGACTAATAAGACATGAAGTTTCTTCAGAGACACGTCAGCCCGCAGGTTTAGGTAAGTCTATAGCTGTAGGCCTCAAGTTATTTTATACAGTGATTTAATTGGGACAACACCTCTCTAGAGTATTACTGGTAACTGCCGCGAGAAAATGTAAGCTGAGCTTCTGACAATACACTTAGTTACGGCCCGCCATATCCACAGATTGAAAGCCAATGCCTTCAATCTGCGTTACATAACATTTCGTTACATAACATTAGAAAAATTTTGAATGTTTTGGTTTCTAATTTAACCATCAATGTACATATCTTCTGCTCAATTTTATAATATCTCACATGAAAACATTTTGTCTTATTTTTTCCCTTTATTCTTACAAAGCATGCTTGCTTTTAATGTCTAAGAGATTCATATCTTTTTTATGTATTACCTTTATGCAAAACAAATCCTTGACTAAGCTGGTGTTGGTGTTTGTTGGCTTGGTTACAAATCCATACAAATCCGTCCGACATCCATCGTAAATTTTTTAATAAACATTAAAAAACAAACATATAATTTTTGCCTTGATAAAAATTTACAGTCAATAAGTTTAAGGTTTTTATATTTTAGTGTGAGTATGGCGTACAAGTCACATCATGTATACACGTACAAAAAAAAAATTGCTTTGTTCTTCAATCTTATTGCAGTCAACTTTAAGCTCTCTAAATCACGCTCTTTGCATTTTTGCAAGCCTATTTTCTTTTAGAAATTAAAGGATCTTTACATTAGAGATTTACACCAGTTGCCAGGCTAAGTTGCCAGGCTCAACTAGTGCGCTATAATAATAGTTGGGAGGTATTTAACCAAAATTAGTAAACGCCTTTCCAGTTTTGGTTTAGGTAAAAAGCAACAAAAATTTAAAACTATCTTTTGTATATTTTAACTACTACCAGGTATTTGGACCATATTAAGAAAATTTTATTATCACACAATGTTGGTGGTGTATTCAGTATTTTTCGCTTTTATATATATTACTCCGATATTCAAATTTTGTTCTCACAAAAGGCATTAAAATTGCTCTACATGCAGATGTTGCATTTTCTTAATATTTTATATTTTTATTACTTTTATCACATTTCCAGAGAAATTTTACGATTTTTAATGGTAATTGAAAATTTTTGGTCTTTTTTTATTTTAAAAGATAATTTTCGTATTTTCGTACAATGACTTTATTTAATGTTTATACAGCTTGTGAGATTTTTATATGTCAGCCATAAAAAATGATCAGATATTTGAATATTTATAAGAAAAATTTCAGCAAAAAACGCGAATGAAATTAAAGTACGAATACACTACACAACTGTAAAAAAATTTCACAATAAGTAAAATTTTACAATTGATAAATGTATTCATCACTACAATGCAAAGTATTGGAACACTTTAATCATATAAATATGATGTATTAGTTATTTTTTATTCGTCTTGTGCACTTTAAATAATGGGTTTATTTAAAAATTTTATTAATATTACAGTTACTTAAAGTAAAATTTTTTAGATACACTGGCAGTGCCCATGACTTCGTCCGCGTTTCATTTATAATTTTTTTATAATCAAAATTAAGAAAAATGTGTTTTTAATAATTTTTGAAGAATTCTGTAAACAGTGTTAAAAATTTTCCATCTACAAAAATAAAATTTACCAACAACTCTTCCAGAACAATTACACCAATAAAATTGGATGATTTCATATTTGTATTTCTAGTTTATCTGCAAAATTACATGCTTTTGTAAAAAAAAATGTATCCTATATTTTAACCAAGGTTTTAGGGAACCTTCTTACAAAATTTTATTCAAATATATTCAGCAGTTTTTACGTGATGTGAAAACAGACAGACAGTTAGAAAAAATTCTAAAAATATGTGTTTTGTGCACAAAATTTACACAGGTCAACAGCAAAAAAAGGCTTGACTAACCACTATATAGATTTGATGCATCATGGCTGCCTAAGTACAAAAATGGTAAAATTTTTCAATTCTATGGATAATTTTTTTTTTTTTTAATTTTTTAAGTAAAATTGACAATATTTTGAGACATTTCTCCACTTATATTGTCGTAACACAAAAACAACTAGTCCGATTTTGTCGAATTAAATTTACAAAAATTAAGGTTTACAATATCTTTAAATAACGTGTACAAATTTTTTTTAATGCGATGAATAGTTTCAAAGTTATGAAACAAATTGTTAGCAAAAAAAAAAAAAAATGCTAATAAAAAAAAATTTTTGAAAAACAAAAATCTGGAAAAAATCGAAAACTGCAAAAAATATTACTTTTTATTTTTTTGTAGAAAAGCTACATATCATGCAAATTAAACTAGATATGGATCATAAAAATCGATGCATGCTTTACATTTTTATATACAATTAATTGAAGGTATCGCATATTTACAAGCACTGTAGAAAATTGTACCTACTATATAATGAAAATGCAGAACATAAAAACTCAGGTGCATTTTACGACACGCATTTTGGCAAAACCCCTTTGGGAAAAACCTCTATGACATTTTTATGATTCTAATAATTAAAAAAAAATAAGTAATAAACAAAAGATTGTTTAATTTTTACGATTGCGGTGGGATAGTAATAAAACGCTCATAAATGTGCGTGTACGCTGAAGTGCTCTTATTTTCCGTTAGCTACCTGTAACGGATGATTTTTTTTTCTCATAAAAGTTTTTAATGTTTTTTAGGATTCTTAGGAATAATAAAAAATTTGCAGCACACACAAACTGTATCCACACAACCTCAAGTATGTCTTACCAATCAGATATGTCAGATCCAGCACTACCATCTACAGCTGAAAATGACGAGTTCATCCCACACAAACATTTCTCGCCGAGACCATGGAATCAAGATCAGCTTAATGATGTAATTAGAGACCTTGGATTGTCGAAAAGATCTTCTGAATTACTTGCGTCCCGGATGAAAGAAACAGGTCTCATAACTAAAGAAACTAAAGTTTCGTATTACCGTACTCGAGAAAAAGACTTACTTCATTATTTTGCTGAAGAGGATGACTTTGTGTACTGCACAGATATTTCTGGTTTGATGACTGCCATGGGCTTACATAGATATGATTCAAACGAATGGCGTTTATTTATCGACTCATCAAAACGCAGCTTGAAGTGTGTCCTTTTGCGTAATGGAAATAAATTTCACTCCTTGCCGATCGCACATTCAACCAAAGTAAAAGAAGAATACTATGTAATTGCATTGGTCATGAAGAAGATAAAGTATGATGAACATAAGTGGGTAATTTGTGTTGATCTTAAGATGGTAAATTTCCTCTTAGGCCAACAAAGCGGCTTTACAAAATATCCTTGTTTTATATGTTTATGGGACAGCAGAGCTAAAACAGAACATTGGAAGAGAAAACAATGGCCTTCTAGGGAAACACTAGTTCCAGGTACGCCAAATGTTATAAATGTGGCTCTAGTGCCCCGAGATCGCATCATATTACCCCCTCTTCACAAGCACTTAACAAAGATAGTGAATGTTTCCAGTATATTTCAAGGAAGTTTCCCAATGTAAGTATGGAAAAGCTGAAAGCAGGCATATTTGATGGCCCACAAATTCGCAAATTGGTGACCGATACTGAATTTGGCAGTTCAATGTCAGAAATTGAGAAGAATGCATGGGATTCGTTTGTATGGGTTATTCAAAATTTCTTAGGAAATAACAAGGGTGATGATTACGTTGCGCACGTTGAAGAGATGTTAACTCACTTCCAGAATCTTGGATGCAACATGAGCATCAAAGTACACTACCTGCACAGTCACTTAGATCGTTTTCCTGAAAATCTAGGAGACTTGAGTGAAGAACAGGGCGAACGATTCCACCAAGATATCCGGACAATGGAGGAACGATACCAGGGTCGCTGGGATGCACACATGATGGCTGATTTTTGCTGGAGTATTCAGAGTAACACTTCGTTATTCAACAATAGTAGAAAATTGACTAAAAGAAAATTTCAGAGTTTGTAGTTTATAATACATATTTATTTATTTTCTTGTTTTATTTATTATGATAAATGTGAATAATAAAATATAAATTTTCTACTATTTAATTTATTTATTTATTTACATTTAAGCTCATCCAACACAAATGTCTTTCCGAAGAATAGAATCAGTATATTCTAGGTAGGGTTTTGCCAAAAAAATACACGAATGTTGCTATGTAATGCATTTTTGATGTGAAAATTTGTACAAAGCATGGGGAAAATGTTTTCAAAATTCAATCAATCGAAAGAAGAACATTAACTACTCAATTTTATGTATATCAGACAAAAAACTAAAATTTGGTGAAAATGAGCGAATTCACTTAATTGTGAATAAATTCGAAAAAAATCAATCGATTTTTATGATCGATATCTCATTTTGTTCCTATTACATGTGGCTTTGCGATAAAGCAATAAATCTGAACGATTTTTGCCGTTTTCGATTTTTTATGATTTTTTTAAAACAAAAAAATTTGCAATTTCACTTAAAAAAATATTTTTTCCCTCAATTTTTTATTATAACTCCGAAACTACTGAGCCGATTGAAACGCAATATATTAACGGATTAAAGGCTATGTAAATTTCAGTTTTTCTAAGTTTATTTGAATAATATCGGACTAATTTTTTTTTAGTTATCATTAATTATGTGGAGAAACGTCTAAAAAAATTTATAATTTTACTTAAAAATTGTTTAAAAAAAAACCTCTCCATAGAATTTCAAAATTGAACCATATTTGTACTACTGGGACCACAATACATCAAAATTGTATAGTGGTTTTCAAAGCCCCTAAAATTTTTTTAAAATTGTTGCCTTGTGTTATTACTATCTACATCAAAGCTTTCAAAGAATATTTTGTGTTTAGAGATGACCTCGCTACTGTTTATTTTATGTGTAGATTACAACTTATGTGTGTATTTTTTTAAGAGAATTTTTGTACATTTAAAATTAAGCGTCTTTTAGAATTAGAAAATAAATTTAACTTTTAAAATAAAATCAGAATAATGTGTTCGTAAATATTACTTATAATTAAAAAAGGAAGCATTAAAATAAAGTCAAAAATGAAGAAAATTTAAGCCAAATATTATCTAATGGATTTAATGAAAAAAATCGATTTTTTTGAATTTTAAACTATGTATATTTTCATATAATTCTTGAACTAGGAAATAAAATTTTTATTTTGTTGTTGTGTAAATTACTTTTAAAACCTTTTATTATTTAAGGTTATACGCAAACTTTTTATTTGTACTTAAAACTTTTTATGTGTTTTTTAGTAGAATATTGTAGATAATAATAAAAAAAAATAAATAAATCAATTAAAATTTACTTTTTCGGCTTTGGTTCATTTTTTAATTTAACTTTTGTTAAGAAAAATTATTTTTCTAATGTACACGGACGTTTGCCAAAGAAAACAAGAAAAAATAGACGCTGGCAGAATGTAATGCCGCATTTTTAGGACCGCCAAATCCATCATCAGCATTTTTTGCATCTAACACCTTAATTTGCGTATATTGTAAATATCATCTATTTAACCAACTAATCAATATTAATTTGGGTGGACGAAATTCACACACAACTCAAAGCATTTCTCTGTTGTCTTCTCTACAACACGTCTTGTACATTTGCTGCAATTTTGTACCACACCGTCGGTCACGAAATGCAAACTTTATTTTTAATCATTCATACTTGTTTTTCTTACAACATTATAGATGCTGTTCCAGTATCATATCAACTGTTGATGAGTTAGGTATGTATGAATGAATTTTAGTTGATTTATAAAGATCACTGGTTCAACCCCTGGCTGGGAATAAAATTAAAAAATAATTTAAAATAAATAAATCATAAGGCTTTTGACTACACTGAAGCAAAAAGATATACCAAAGTAGGAAAATAATACAAATTTTTAATATAAAAGCAAAATACGAGTATCAACGAAAATTGCTATCGGCAGTATTTAAAGTTTTGTAGAAAAACAAAACTCAGCAGCAGCTTAAATTAATCAAACACCTAAAGTGTGCTACTTTAAAACGTATTAGTGTCGACTACCTGCTGTGAAAAAGCCATATCCATATGACTGCTTATTTAACTCTCAGGGGATTCTTTAGATTTTGACTAGAAAATTCAAGATTATACGTCTCAAACTATATATAAAAAAATGATACATATTTTTTAAATATGGAGTTTGACATTTCAGGTTTTGAAGAATATTAATGAATTTGCCATTGAGACCACATAGTATTGATTCGTTTTGAGACCTGTATTTAATTAACAATGAACAATTACAGAAAATTCTAAAAATTACAGATACCAGTGTGAAAAAATTTTATTTCATTTTTCATCATTAAACATAAGTACTCGTAATCTGTATGGGAATATTAATAATATGTTTAATTATTTTTGTAGGAATCAAGCACAATTACTGTTTATTAACGTGAGGACTTCATACATGTACATATTTTATTCTTTTTCGCATTTTCTTCTCCAGCATTAAGGCACCCACCATCTAGAATATATCATTGTAATTATTACTATCATCATGCCTTTTTCTTGTTACAAGACTTTTACAAGCCGTCATAGACAAGAAATATTAAATTAAGAAAGTATATTATTCGGTTAAAGTAGAAAAATGAGTTACATTAAAAACAAAATTTAAAAAAAGGATCTTTAAACACTTTTTCAGCATTAATAAATTATAATGATTTATTAAATCGAGAATCTCCATTTACAAGTTTTTTTTGTTTTAAACTATAGGAAAGAGAAAAAAAAAAACAAATAAAATAACAGCAAAAATGCGAAGTGGAAACGGTCGGTAAACAATTTTAAATATAAAGCAGGTATTCGTAAATAAATGAGCGGAGGAATCATTGATGAAGAATGGCTTATTAACATGGATACATAAAAACTTGTGTGTGAATTTCTTTTTTAAAAAAATTTTGTATGTTATATGAATTTATGAAATAAGAATAAGAAAATTTATTTTGCTAGTGAATTTACATTTGAAAAAACCGAAAAATTGTGCACTTTTATTTTATTTTATTTGTTTTAAGCATTTTTCATGTCAAAATTTTAACGTCCGTATTCATAAAATTTAAAACATATTAATTGACCTTAAATAAGTTAAATGTTGAGAAAATTATTTTGATAAATAATTAATAGTCTTAAAAACCTTCAACAATTTTTATGTTAGATTTACACTACCGTAAAACAGATATAAAATTTTAGATATTTTGTTTATAAAATAAGAAGTTCTCCTCGGGTAAAATAAGTAATTTTAAAAAGAAAATATTAAATAAAAAAACTTTCGGCCCCTTTATCTTCCAGGTTACGGACCTTTACAGTTTTTATTAATATATTATGATATCTTAAGCATTTTGCCGCAGGATAGTTCAATTAAGGTATCGTAGAAGAACTTGTCAAAATTCCTATCACATGCCGTTGTTAACCCGTTATGAACTAGTAAGCTTCTCAAAAATTAAATACAAAAAAGTCTTTATTATGTTTAGTTTAAACAAGTGTCACGAAACTCTTACATACGTATGTACATACAACAAAATTTTTTTTTTTTTTTTTTTTTTTTTTTAATGAGCAAATTTTGATTAACAAGGCCAAACTATTTGAGAAATAAATAATCAAAGTTCATTAACATTTAAGGGGTTTCTAATGAGCTAACATTTTTTCAACATTTTTTTTTGTAAGGATACTTAAATTTTATTTAAAAAGATTTCCTATGATATCCATATTTGTGCATTTCGCCAAAGAATTTTTAAATTTAGCAAATTTCATAAACAACAACCACCAGCAAAAACATAAACAATGGTTGAAAAAAAAAAAAAAATGAAAAATTAGAGGTGAAGTTTTGCTCGATGTTTTGAAGGACATGGACCAATCTTGCTGATTATTAATAGGTAAATTCTTCTCTAGCTCATCCTGCGCCTTGGCAAAGTTGACTTCAACATGAACATGGACGGACAAACGGACATCGCTCAATCGACTTCGGTGTGCATAAGAAGCCGGTATATATGCACTTTAGGTCGGAAATCGATTTTTTAAAAATTACAAACGGAATGACAAGCTTAAATGTACCCTTTTTCCACTTTTTGTAGTAAAGGGTATAATGAATTACTTTTGCAGTTCCAGATGTTATATCTTTTTATTCAACTAACAACAGTGAAATCGATTGTATATGTTTTACAGGCAGCACTTTTGGAGTGTTATATGCATAATAAAATTTAAATTTTCTTTCTTTTCTTCTCTTTCTTCTCTTACATATTCTCCTAATTTTTTAAGGAATCAAAGCACAAAGTATAGTCCAAAGCTGAACTAGGTAGAGGTAAAAATGTAAAGAAGGGTGTAGTTCAATTGCACTAGTATTTTTATCAAGTCTACTATTAAACCTTTACGCATACTCTTTTGATGATGTTTGCTTTTTAAATGCTTATAAAACTCTAAAATTACATTTATGAATTAGACTGTTAGTACAAATAAATTAATAGAAAAATCGGAACATAATAATTTATGTTTTTTACAGTTTAGCGTACTTCCCTCGACACTTCTGAAATTTTTAGGGATTTAGTAATTTTTTTTGCAGCAAAATTAAGACCACTTCTACCCAAATATAAAGTCAATTTAGTTCTTTTTAATTATAGACAAAAGTCTCGATTGATCTTTTCAGGATAAATTTTTACATCTTTTTATATTGCTTAACTAATGATTTTATTTTTCATAAAAACCATAGCCAATATTAAATATATTTATAGTGTGTTTACATAAATTTTGGGATTCGACAATAGTTGTGTTTTGGTATAACAAAACTTTATGATATTGGTCTTAAGTATATACAAGTGTTCATTAAAAGCTTTCCACAATTTCCCGGGAAAATTTTGGCTAAATTCTTGGGAAACGGAAAGTTTAAAATCATTAGCACTTAAAAAAATTCACTGATTAATTTTCAAATATTTTAGTTGAGACATATAAAAATTTTTAAATATCTCGTTTTGTGTGAATTCTACTACAACTATACATCTGTACATGATATGTTTTTTGAACATTTTGATGTTGGTGTAGATTGTAATCGATATGGAGTACAAAACACCTATAGAATTTTTGTCTGTCTGTGTACGCATCACGTACAAACTACTGGATGGATTTGAATAAAATTTTGTAAGGAGGTCATTTCGTAAAAAAACTAGCGATGAAGGCATCCAATTTTATCGGTATAATGATACTAGACAGTTCTCAGTACATTTTATATTTTTAGACGAACAGTTTTTAGCACAGATCACTAAAGTAGATGTTTAAAAACACATTTTTTAAATTTTAATTTTAAGATAAATAGAGATGCGGACGAAGTACTGGACAACGCTAGTAACATATAAAACAGAACTAAAGGTTACTAATTTGTTTAAAAAGTAGTTTGTGTTATTCGAAGCCAAAAAATAATTAATAAAATATTTTTTCAGTATTTTTATCTTTTTTTCTTAAGGTATACAATATGGAAGAACTATTACTTAGCAAATATTTTTATTGTTTGTTTATGTTTTAATAAGACTAAGAATTTTTTTAATATTATTTCAGTGTAATATACGTTTTCTTGTAGAATTGCTTTTTTCCTGGGAATACCGGAAAATCCCAGGGAATAAAAAAAAACTTTTCTTTAAAGTCTGTGTTAACTCCAAAAATAGGAGCTATTATGAAATAAAGAAATACAGTTTTAAAATTTATATTTTATCTTTAATGAATATTAAAACCAGTTTCATAAAAAAAAATATTAAAAACTTTAATAAATTTTTAAGTTTTGTTCAGAATAATATCCAGTTCATAGCTTTAAGAATAATTCGGCAATAAAAGCTGAACGGACCAATTAAAAAAAAAATGATGCTGGGTATTCACAGTACTTGATTACTGTCGAAGTAGCTCCGGTTAATTTACTGCCTTTTCTAAAAATGTAAAACAAAAATTATGCGCGGATAAAGCTACGAAGACAGCACACGTTCACGTACAGCATGTCAAATATGATGTCAAGGGGACCATGTTCTTCAGATCATTTTTATAAATCTAATATTTGAGCGAGACTTTGTGTTAAAAAAAACCCTTTTGAATTGTGTGGAATTCAGCAATTGGGAGGAAGGTTCTCTTATGTGTGTTTCTATCACATAACTTTAAGAGTGTAAGGGAGTGAAGTATCAAACTATAAGATACCAAGGCAGAGTACATCACTTTTGAAAATAAACAAGTTTTAATTATCACGATTAAGGAAGCAAAAGTATGTTTTACACTTCGAATAGGCATAGAACCCTAGAGACTAAAACTGTAAATAAAAAAAGTGTAGGCGGTTTTTTTTAATATTAAAAATTTATTGTGATACAAGCAATTTGCTTAAAGTGTCATATCCTTTGTATTATTTACCTAAGGTTTTGCTTCAAATTCGCTGACCTATAACGTTTTCGATGTCAGCCCATTCGCTTGAGACATTGCGAAATATTCGGGCGAACCAGCTTTTTTACTTGAAATAGCCGTTCTAAAATGTGTATCGGTGACATATTAGCAGCGCTAGCTAATAGAATAACATACGGGTTTCTGTTTGTTTGGTTTTTAGATTAAATTCAACAAATTACTTCCATTATTCGCTCACATATTTTCACAATTTTCCAAAATTTGAACAGAGTACTCAGCTTAAAATGGCATTAATTTGGGAGATTTTTAATTTGTATTAATTATTAATTAAGCTATATTTATACTTAAAAAAATAATTTGCAATATAAAACAAAGTAAATATAGAAATACTTTACACTTGAAGAGCTTATATATTATCTATATCTTCATCTTAAACTAAGAACAAACAAATCTCTGTTAAATTTTATTATCAAAACAATTAATTTATCAGAAAAGCTTTTTAGCTTTTAAGAACTAAAGATATATTAAATAAAAATCTTAAATTATCTAGCGATAGTAGTTGTTGTTTATGATGTATTTTATGTTTATACAATCAAAGAGCTGTAAACAAAAACGAAGAATCTTCTACACCCTTCATCAAATCAAAAATAGTATTCTGAAACGTTACTGGAAATAATTTTGACGTTTTGAATTTTGTTTTAAATACAAAGACGACTGTTTTTAAGAGCAAAAGCTTATACATTTCTTCGAATTATTGGTTATTAGTTGCAAGATTTAAAACTTGATTAGAAATATCAATTCTTTTTTTTTCCTGAAAATTATCACTGTCGTGTTCAAAAAGTATTGAAATTAATTTCAAATGTGTTTTAAAACAAATTTTTATGCAAATGACATTTCAAAATTATTTAATTTTTATAAATAATTTTTTTAACTTTTAGCTTACATTTATAATATTTAACTTTAATGGAAATTTAGAAAAACAAATTTGAAGATTTCTGGAGTTGTTGCTTATTCGAAATTGTAGCAAGCTTTCAATTTTGAAATTATCCAGGAAAAAAATTCAAAACACACTTAGATTGGCGCCATAACAACTTAATGATTTATTTGTGGCAAATAGAGAGATTGACCTTGGCTATTGTTGAAGGTTGTGTTTTGTTGTTTACTCGTTAGAAATACTTATAAAAATTTACTATCTATGATATCTCTGAAAACAAATAAAGTGTATCAACTGAAAAAAAAAAAAATTAAATAACAATTATTTCTTTAGTTTATACATACAATGTATAAAAAGAAATGCTTTGGTTAAGAGTTTCATTATTGACTGCATAGTTATCAGTGAAAAGCATTGTGATAAAATTTAAGCTGCCTCTAACATGGGTTCATTGATAATATTAGGTGAGTTTCTTTTTATACTTCTTTTACTTTTCTACAATTGTTAAGTGAATAAAGTTTTTGATTTCTTTACAAATATTGGTCCTTTATGGAGAGTTCTAGAAGAAAAAGAAAAAATATTTTAATAATAAAGTGACTAAAAAACCATTTTTTTTTTAGCTTTTGCTTGAAAAAAAGTAGAGTTAAAATTTATGAGAAGCTAGTGTTTACTGTTTTATATATTTAAACAATGAATATTTGAAACTATAATTTTTCTTAGTTTTATAAAAATGGAACATCTCGATTTATTTTATAAGTTGTTTTATTTCACTATTCTTTTCGTTTATTTTCAGCTTTACTCTTAATAACGTCCTTTTCATTAGAATCCAATTCTATATTTGCTCAATTGGTTGTAGACTCGCCGTCATCAAGTTGTAATCTATTTGCAGGCGATTTACTTTCCTTTATTGTTGACGATAAATCCACGAAAAATGTAGTATATTCACCGATTTCTATATATACAATTTTAGCTTTATCATATATGGGTGCCAGAGGAAGGACGGCCGACGAATTACGCAGAGTCTTAAAACTGGATAAAAAAGAAGAAAAAACTGATTTTGCTTTAAAATACGAGAAGTTTTTGAACACCTTGTTCGAAAATCCTTTAAATAGGAAATATTATTCACCACCACAGATATCAATGGTCAATCGTATATACGTCAGTAAAAGTATGATAATTTCAGAGAAGTTTAATGAGACTGCTTATCATAGCTTTGACTCCGGAGTGGAAAATATTGATTTTAATTACCCGCTGTCCGCTGTAAAGAAAATAAATGGTTGGGTAGAAGAAAAAACATCAAATAAAATAAAAAATGTGATGCAACCTGATGCAGTATATGAGAACACAAGTATGATCTTGGTAAATGCTATTCATTTGAAGGCCAATTGGTTGAAGCCCTTCAAAGCAGATGATACTGAGGAAAAAGAATTCCACTTAAACCACAATGAGGTAATAAAAGTAAACACAATGCGCAAAAAGGACTATTATCCTTACGTTGCACTTCCCAAATTAAAGGCTAAAGCAGTAAACTTGCTATTTAAAAATTCAGATATTTCAATGTTGATTTTATTGCCAAACGAAATTGATGGCTTAAAACAATTGGAAAAAAACCTTAAAGGAAAAGATTTGAATGACATTGTTTCTAATATGAAGTACCAATATTTAGATTTGTATTTACCCAAATTTCGCATAGAATTCGATATTGATTTGAAGGAACCTTTAGAGAAAATGGGTTGTTCTTCCATGTTCGGAGATGATGCCAATTTAGCAGATATTTTTGACAGTGGTGTTTCCCTGAAAGTTTCAGATGTAAAACACAAATCGTATATGGATTGCAGCGAAGGAGGTCTGGAGGCTGCTGGTGCCACTTGTGAGTTTTAAATTGCCATATATTTGATGAGGTGAAATTCATTTTTTTTATTATTTTATAGATGCAAGTTTTAGTTTTAGATCTATGGGTTATAGTGGTCCTATAACCCGTTTCGCTATCGATCATCCCTTTTTCTTCGCCATTCTCAGTAAAACTGCAGTATTTTTTTCCGGACATGTGGTAGAACTCTAATGATTTTATTTTGCACTGATGGAATGCTGGATTTTGTTTTATTGTTTGTATTTTTAGTGATTATTATGATAAAAATGTAAATAATGAAATCATATTAAATAAATATTTCGGTAATGAGCAACTAGGCCTTCAATTCGGTTTTTAATTTAACTTATGGTTGGTAAATTTATTTTGTATTTAAACTGCCTACCACTTTTTTAAAGTTAATTAATTATATATTCTAAAGTTCAGAAAAAATTATTTTTTTGAACAACCAGCTTTCATGGTGATAGAGTTAGTTTTCTAAAGAAATAAAAATATAAATCTTTTTATTACACTTTAATTATGAATTTATTTAAAGACATGTATTTCTGTGGAACTTTTTCGCATGTCACTTTGATTAGGAATATTTTAAAACTAAGCAGTCTGTAATCTATTTTAAAATTCTAGGTTATTAAAATAAAAGCTTTCATCTTCTAGCATTCAATTAGTAATAAATACTGCCACCATTTATAGAAATAACCTCAAAGTAATATGTCGAAATTGAAGTCTATGGTTTCGTTAGTGCATTCTTTAAGGATTCTTTCGTCTCAAATTGTTTTCCTTCTTCACAAAATTTTATTGCAAGCCAACATCAGACATGTTTATTATCTAAGTTAAACACATTGTTGATTAATCCTTTGTTATACTGCACCGGCGGTTTTAATCAGAGCGTTGTCGTATTGGTACGTCCAAAGTATGAGTCTGAAGAAATCAATGTTTTTGTAAGTTGTTGCAGTCAATTTGTGGGGTACAAAAACCGTTTCTATGGAACCATAATACAAAATGGCACCACATACCATTATTTCGCCCTCTCGGCTGTTATCTGCCGCTCAAAAATACTTCCTTCTTATTAAGGTAATGGAAGTAATAGTTATAACAGTTGGGACCATCAACATTAAACATTTTTCATTAGAAAATACAATTTGTGCTTTTGGCTGAGTGAAGACGTTGGGACTTGCGTTTTTCATTGTGTTTTTTTTTTCAGTTTTCGTCGGCCTTTGTATAGGTACGACTTTAAAATACGGTGCACTGTTCTTAAACTGACTTAAATTTTTTACGTATTTTTACACTGACGTAGTAGAATTTGATGCAATACCAGGAATTTATCGTCTTCCTTTTGCAGTTGTTGCCATTTTTTTCCGCCATTTCATGTTTTTTCCAAATCTTTTTACGTTATTTAAATAATTGTGAATAATTGTACATCTTATTTTTGGCTATTTGAACCAGATTATAATTTAAAAATCAGCCCTTTTTAGAGTCCCATTTTGAACACAAACTATTTAAAAACTATCAAAATATAAATTCTCTAGCCGTTTGTTTTGAAAGACATTAAAATCGTGGCATTTCTGATTCATATTAAAAGAGTTCCTTATTCAAGTGACATACAAAATAGTAACACAGAAATATACTTTTTTTTCAGGAAAATAAAGTCAACCCTTGGAATTTGGTTATGCAAAAAAAATTTTTTTTCTGAACTTTAATTAAAATTAAATAAAAGTGATTCCTAATTCCAGTATCAGGCAGTATATAAAGGATTTTGTAGCTGTATAATATTAATCCTAAAACCAATAAATCAAGTAATGAAAACGGAGAAAAAACAAAAAGAAAAATTTTACATACCAATTACACCTGCAAGTGCAAGTGCGAAAATCCCAATACACTCACACTTTTTCACTAATACACTCAAATTTTTCGAACTTGCAGCTCAACTTGCAAGAGATTTTTGACTGCAAGTAATTTTTGGCACTTGCTGCAAGTAAAATGACAATTAAAGAAACAGTGTTACCGATGATGAGTTTTTAAAAAATTTATGCGTTAGTTTAAAAAAAATAAAGCTTTTTTTATAGTATTACCAAAACGGCAACACTAGATTGGCTTCATTTTTAAAATACAAATATATAAATAAAATAAAAAAAAAATAAAATAAATACATACATAGCGCGTACACAAAAAATTAAAAATTTTTCATAATGAATAAAAAACTAAATAAAGAGGAAATTATTAAATTAATTTCATTATTTTTTTTAATTCCATAATTAAAGAAATTTTTAATAGTTTTTTACGATTTGAATACATTTTATAAATGAACTTGCACCTGCGTGTGTAAACAGTCAACCAACTTGCAGCACTTTCGAATATTTTTTTAATATTTTCGGTGATAATACGTATTTGCTACTTGCATGCAAGTACTTGCATGTGTAATTGGTATGTTAAAAATATATTTTTTTAAAATATCGTGGTACTTTTTATCTCGGTAAAATTATCAAATCACCAATATTGATTTTTAAGGGTAAACTACGTCTCGGTAGCCATTTCTCTATCCCTTACTTAGATTTTTGTCCAAACAATAAAGGCAAAACAAGCATCCAGTGTATATGTTGGCTGGCTTATTTTCGGCTTTTTTATACAGTCTACTTTAAGGCTTCCAACTAAGTTTTGTATATGCGTGTTGCTAATACATTTTGAAATATTTTTATTTTTTATTTTGAAAAACAAGGTAAAAAGGGCTAAAATAAAACTTAGAATTTAAATCAACTAAACTAAAACCAAAACTAGATTTTATTATAATAAAAAAAATGTTTTTATATAACTATAGTTTTTTTCATAATTTATATACATTTGTACATTATTTGAAGCATTTTTGCACCTTATTATTTATGTAGGAGGACTAAAAACTGTTACTAGCACAGCAGGCTATTATTAGGAGTAAATGCAATCGCCAGGGAAAAAATTGATAGGGCTTTAAAAATTTTCCTGCATGCGAATTTTAAATTTATTTTTAAACCATCAAAATATCTGTAAAATCTATACATAATGTAGCTGTAGCGGTGTTGTTTTGTACATAAAATATTTTTGAAAAATTTAATTGATTGATGATAATCGACATGCAATACAAAATACCTTTTTTGGGATTTTTCACTGTATGTCATTCTTTACATTTGTATGTCTGTCTATGTTCGCATCACTTAAAAGCTGGTAAACGGATTAAAAAAAAAATTGTAAGAGAGTTTCTAAGAACCTTTCGTCAATTAAAGAATGCTGTTTTTTGCTTTAAATTTTATTTGGTGGAGGAACTAGAACTCTAAAATACATATCTAAAACACATTTTTCCAAAAAAAGTCGTGGGCATTGCCCTAGTATCTATAAAAGTAATTATAATATTTGTCTACTTTAAATGGGAGATGTAATACCCAAACCATATCACTTGCATCTAAAACGAAGATATTAATACATGAGTTTCTAAAGAAAATATAAAAATTCTCTCGACAGTGTTGACTTCAAACCCGTTATTACTGAACCGATTTTAAGAAATATACGACGTATTTAAAATGGTGTGTTTTTTGTTGTTGTATGCGAATATTTATTGTAGAACAATAAATTACCATTGAAATATCATTGGTATTTCTTGAAATAATAACAGTGAAAACAATTAAATAACGACTTAATGCTAAACATCTTATTTTAATTACAATTATTTTTAATAATGTTTATGAAATTTCAAAGAAACTGAAACTAAATACTTTTGCAAAAAAAGTTCTTTAAAAAAATAATAAATTTATGATAACAGAACCTTCAAAAAGAGCTATGTATCATTTTAAAGATTAATATTTGAAAAATTTTAATAATATAATTGAGATGGGTATAAAACTAGATGTCTGAGATCTAAAGCCACTTAAAACTTTAGCTAGCAGATCCTCATTTCTTGCACGAAAGCAAAAGTATATTCCTCTAGAATGTCCCTCTTTCTGAGAATATAACACATACATATTTTTCCAAATTTTGTGTAATAAAAATAATATTTTAAAATAATGCTTTGCTATATATGTATATATTTTTTTATAGATTTAAGTTACTTTAATAGGACTAAAGAATTATTTGGCCTCGAAAGTGCTCATATAGCCATTACAAATTAAGGTATAAGCCACCAGGAACAGAAGCAAACAAATACAATAAATAACAAGCAAATATATATATATATATATATATATATATATATATACAAACAAATACATATATACGAGTACATATACATATGTACATACACATACGTACATAAACACACACGAATATATAAATATATATATAATCATACTAACAATACAAACACAAACACAAAAACCAAAACTCGTAAACTAAAAACAAACAAAAAATTAAGTTAAAGGATAATTTCTAGAGTTTTAATTCTAATGTCTCCACAAAATCAGCCAGCGTCATAATATTTGTCAACTCCTCTCCAGTAAGGAAATCCATAATATTATTGTAGCGAAGAATAGAGGGAAAATTTAATTTTTGGGCATTAAAACGGGGGCAATTAAAAATTACATGAGATACATCTTCAGAAACATCACATAAATCACATAGATCAGAGTTTGTCACTCCCATTTTAAAAAGGGCAGCTTTAGAAAAGGTGTGTCCAGAAAGTATTCTATTGGCAGTTCTTATTTTAGATGAGAGTTGGGCTCTAGCGCCACAACTAATTTTATGAAACCATGGTGTTTTAACAATAGTTGGAAAAATAGTACCATACAGTCTGCCCTTAATCTGTCGTAGTAAGTCGTATTCCCTTTGCCAACCATCTAGCAGTAAAGTTACAAAAACGCCAAGGCAGTGGGCCTCTTTGGAAGCTGCATCAGCTCTTTCGTTACCAATAATTGTCGCATGAGCAAAGATATAGTGTAACTCAATAGTAGTTAATGAAGAATCAGCAATCGTTATAAGAATATCATTAGAAATGTAGTTGATCTGATCTTCTCCTTTAATATTATACAGTCCTGATTTTGAATCAGTTAAAATAGCAACCTTAGTACAGCCAGAACGTCTTGCAAATTCTATAGCTTTTTCAATAGCTAACAGCTCTGCTGAAGTTGAAGACAGAGATTTATTAGTATAATATCGGTAAACTGAATCAGATCTTAAATGGGAAAACGCAAATCCAGTAGACTTACCGATCATGGAACCATCAGTGAACAAAATTTCAAAACCATTTCCCCCCAACGAGATAATTTTTTCCTTTGCCAATATTCTGATTATGTCATTGCTAGCATTCTTTTTACTAGTAGCCGTATTACCAAAGAAATCTAAATAAATAGCTATACTTTGAGGTTTATTGTGCCTTGGCTTAATGCAACCTAAATCCATGAATATGTCTCTAAATAGATGAAATATTTTTGAAATGCTAATGTTAAGACTGGAGTTCGACAAACATAGAGCTTTGGAAATTGAGAGATTGTAAGTAAGAGACTTGGTAATTTCTTTAGCAGTGACCATTATGAAACGATATGTCGGAGGAAGTTCTGCAGCCATATGAAAAGCGACAATATTGGAAGTTGATTTAATAAGGCCCAAGGAACGTTTAAGAGCGTCATTGATATAAACTTGAATTTTGGATAAAGCTTTTTTGGACATATTAGAAAATGTAGATACAGCGTACACTATTTTTGGTCTTGCGAAATCTTTATACATTTGCAGTGCACGTGCAGGATTGACGCCAGAAAAACGATTATTTAATATCCTAAGGAAACTGCAGGTTTCTAAAGAATTATTAGGTGTTATTACTCTTCCAAGAAATTCTATTAAATTTACTTGAGGAATTAATAAGTTATTAATTGTGTTGTTAAGAGGGCGGGGTTTCCTGTTGAAATGAATGACTTTTGATTTTTCAGGATTGAAAGATATATCTCGTAAGTTGCAAAGCTGACTAAGCTCGCTTAGTTTCCTTGTTAAAGACTGCTTCGCCGTTATAAAGTCACGGTGGGCACAAATTAAGAAGAAGTCATCCGCAAACTGAAATAGAACTTCTTAATCAGTTTAAATTTCATGGAACTTTGCCGTAAAAATATTAAGCAGACTTGGAGAGAGAGTACTTCCTTGGGCTAGGCCCATTGCAGTAGTCGCTACTTGCCCATTAACGATTAACTTTCTATCACTTAGAAAAGAATAAATCCAATTAATGACATGATGGTTAAAATTAAGATCCACTAATAATCGGCAAAGTAACAAGGGATCAGTAGCATCGTAAGCTTTATCAACGTCTAAGCAAGCAGCAACAACATGAAGACCTCTCTTCTTAAAGCTGTAAACTGTATTTATAACATCATTAATACAGTTAGCAGAAGATCTATTTTTTCGAAAAGCGTATGATCTAGCGGGAACGATATCATTTACTTCACAGTGAGCTACAATGTAGCGCTTTATTAGATGTTCTAAAGCCTTAAGTAAGACGGACATCAAACATATGGGCCTGTAGTTTGTGATTAATGTAGGATCTTTATCCTTTTTTTTTATTGGGCAAACTTTTATTGCACGCCATGATGGTGGAACAATTCCATTGGACCACAGCAACATAATTTGATTGAAAATAGATTTTCTGCTGAAAGTTGAGAGATTTATAAGAACACGATAAGAAATACCATCAGGCCCAGCTGCCGAGTCTGGATTCCCTGAGTTAATATATGCGTCGAAATCCTCAAAATCAAAAACAGGAACATTAGCCGATGGAGGTATATCAAAATTTGGGGAAGGTGAACGAAAAAACTGTCCAACTAACTCATCTAAAAAACTTCGAGTCTGTGTATCATTCCAAGAGCTTTTAATTTCTTTTGTAAGATTATATTTTTCTAAATGAACAAGTTTCGTCCAAAATTGCTTAGGTGAAGAAGGACTCGATAATTCTGATAACAAATCAGCAAAGTCATATTTTTTGGCCGCAAAAATGTAAGATTTTGGTTTGGTTTGCTGCGCAGTCATCCAGAGTTTTTGACTTAAAATATTTTTTCCTAGCAGCATTTCTAAGTTGAAATAGTCTGTTCAATTCATCGTTCCACCATCTTTTAGGAATGTATCTATTATTATCCGACAACCTTATTGTGTGTTTTTTGTATAAATCTTTTAGATCCGATTAAAAGGAATCAATATTTCCTTGTACCACAAATTTTCTTACATCTGAATAAAAACGATTTCGTAGCAGATAAGTTTTAGATCTAAAAGGTCTGTAACTACCCCACAACGATATAATAACTGGATGGTGGTTACTACCCGTAATTTTAGAGTCCAATGAATTCCAAGTAAAGTATACTAAAGGTGCACCCGCGAAGGATACATCAAGAACCGATGATGATGTAGAAGCTGTTAAAAAGGTTGGCTTACCATCATTCATACATACAAAATCAAAACTATTAGCTAGGCTTTCTAAAAGGATTCCTTTGTTGTCAGAGTACCTTGCTCCCCAAAGTGAAGATTTGGCATTAAAGTCACCGCATATTAGCGTTGTTCTTTTGAGTTGATTGCCCAGTACAAAAAAGCGATTTAATTCATGTTCAAAATCTATCAAACTTAAGTTTGGTGGACTGTAGTTGATGATTACATTAATATTTCTGCTCAAATTCAGGGTGGATATTCCTATGGTATCAAGTGTTGAACTGGTATTAATAATAGCGAATTTTATATCTTTTTTACATATATGCCTACACCGCCGTAGCCATCGTTTTTATTTTTACAAACGAAATTGTAGTTCTTGAGACTTGAACAGGTATTATGTGTCAGCCAAGTCTCAGTTAAAAGCGCGATGTCAATGTCGTGATTGTGAAGAAATATTTCTAATAGTTCTTTATTACCAGGCTTTTTTAGGCTTTGAATATTATATTGTAGTGGTTTAATTTCGTAAGCCATTATATATATTTATACATCTTGAGACATTGAGCAATTTCTTAAATCCGGATCTAGATAATTTGAACTAAGTTAATATTATCTCTTAGTTGAGCTACAAATTTAGGTACCGTTTCTCTATAATATGTACTTTTATCAAAATTTTTTTAAAAAAGGATTCAGTATTATTAGAAGTTTTTGTTAAAAAGTTCAAGGCTATCTTACGGTTCGAGTCAGGTTTTTGGATTGTATTCAGGTTTTCAGGATGTGGTGGAAAGGCCAGCTTTTCATGTTGACAACGATAAAAATGTTCCTCTAACACTTCTCTGTGTCCATTCATTGTATTTCTAGCAGTACTTTAGAAAACGGCATAATGTCATGAATAGCCTTTGCTGCCGTTCGGTTGTTATTCTGGACATTATACTTTGTTCCCATCTGTCTAAGAGGAGGAAAGGCATAACAATCATCCTCTAATTCAGAAAATCTGTTTGAAAATACACTTTTAAAACGCATTCTAGCTTTTTTTAAGGAAAGTTTTTCGAGGGTCATCATATTTTTAACTGCAAGAGCTTTAGCACGCGCTGGACATTTTTTGTACATTGGGTTGTGATTACCTTTACAATTTAAACAAGATAATTCCGCGCAATTTTCTTCAGCATTATGTTGACTATAACAAGAACGGCGTAAATCAAAATTCTGTTTGCAACTTTGTGCAAAATGGTTATACCGAAAACATTTGTAGCATTGGGCAAAGGAAATAAAATGTTTAACTGGTAATTTAACATAGCCGAAAATTATTTCATTAGGAATGTCATTACCTTTAAACACAATCTTCATATTTTTTGATGGAATCTTCATCTCCTCACCATCCTGACCCTTAAGACGGCGTAACGGCCTAATGCATCTAATTACTTCTACTGGCGAGATAATACCGGCCTTGAATTCCTCTTCACTATTATCGGTTCGGATACCAAAAACAATTGCAATTCTGGAAATAAAATGTTCAAAAATTTTTGAAATTAGCTCGTATTTAATAAGTCTATCAGAAGAAAAATTATTTGCTGCCTGGTGGTTCTTAAACGTGACTTTACAACGACCGTATCCGATTTTAATTACCTCGACAACATCAGGAATACCGAGTTTAATGAGAATTTTGCTCACTACTATAGCGCTCAGAAATTTGCGTAAACCCGATGAATCAAACGAGTCAACATTTACCATAAATGGACCCTTATGATCAGAATCATATTTATAATCAAAACGGCGTTCACGTTGTACAGAACAGTTATGGTCAGATACCACGTTAGTCGCCACGGTCACTGAATCGCATTTACTCGCATTAGTTGAAGGGAAATTCGACTTACCTGCTTCATTCCTAATAGCTAATGCCATTTCACTCGCCTTCAGCTTTCTTTTCTCAACAACAATTTCAAGATTTTTCACCGGTGGGCAACTGCCCCCGGGATCATCCATCTTTCTCTTAAAAATTGTATTTGAAAGGTTTGAAACTATTAAAGACAAAGCAATTGAAAAGGTCCTGTGGTTGTCTATTCCTTTTTTTTTAAATTAAAAGATTACAGAACGTAGATTAATTTTAATTTAATGTAATTTTGAGTAAAATGAAATTTGAAAAAAAAATATTTTTTTATTATGTATATATATATATATATATATATAATTTTTTCAATTGGTTGAAAAACACGTCTATGCTTGACAGCTAACTCAAAGCCAATGTTTGCTATATTTTAAGGTGTTTATTGAGTGAACAAAAATAAGGAGTGACATTTATAAATTGTACTGATTTGTAACCATTATTCAATGATAATGACTTTGTTTTTAAACGAAAAACAAATTAAAAATTATTGCTCTTAATGAAAATAATGGTCATGCTTAAAAATCATTAGTATAAATTTTCATTCACTTTTGACAATCCATTGGTTCTATTCATTGTTAGTTTTCAAGTTTTTTGCTGCGAAGATTATGAAATTTTATTTTTTAATAACATTTTTTAAAGGAGAAGAAGAATAAATTCAAAAGTTAAAATTTACATTCCTGATCTTAGTATTATTCCTTATCTTATCTTACCTTGCCGAAGTAGAAATATCTATCGATTTATCCCTTTACATATTTCTTTATTTGTGGGTAAAATAAAGAATTTTAAATTATAAATGTTTGCTGATTCATCTAAGTTCATTCTTTGTTATGGAGCTCCTTTTGTAAAAAATAGTGTCACAATTTGTGTAGATTATTAAAGACAAGTTCTTCTCTTGGCCTTTATGCTTTGATTTTAAAGCAAATTGCTTTGCATTTATTAGTTGTTGACCATACGACCATAACTTTGTATCAAAAACTTTTATAAATTTTTAAAATAAATAAATTCTAAAAATAATAATTTGTACAATCTAACTGTGAACTTACGAAGAAGATTCATAAAAATGCGTGGCAGTTTGTATAAGAAAACCGCACTACGACACAATGTTCATAATTTACTTATATTTCAAATCATTTACTATGAGTATGCTACGTTTCATTTTTATGGTTTTTTATGTATTAAAAAATAAAAAGAATTTAAGAAATAAATTCTTAACTTTTTGTAAGTGTTTAGAAACGTCGGTGTCTGTAATAGTTGTAGATATTTTTTTCATACATAATATTTTTTTCAGATGTTCGTTCTGATTGTCGTAGAAATAAAACAATAGTTATTTAATTAAATATAAATTTTCATTTAACCCTTTTATAAGAGGAACTGAAGCGTACTCTAAGCTATATTGGTTTTATTAAAATAGCAAACATACAATAACTAAAGTATTTATTAATCGTTAAAGTACATAGTGTTATATGCTAAGGACATTGAAATTTAAAAAAGCAGCGATCTCTATGATTTATATCATAGATTTCATGCCTATTAATTACTTCACCGTTTCAACATTAAATAGTGGCTTCTTTTGATGACGAAAGCTTAAAAAAAATGTGGCGTATAACTCTATAGATAACCATTTCGATTGCAGTATTCCAGTTAAACATCATCTTTTGGGAGTGCGTGTTATGTTGAGTATTTTTTTGATTTGTTAAAATCACGTTATCTATTACTATGGTATCGTTGGCTCATTTGCAACATTATAACCATCTGATTTGGCCTAACATTTTTAATTTACTTTCTTCGTAAGAGTTTTGTAAGTTATATCGCTGGTCTCATGTAGATAGGCCTTAACTCGAAATTTTAAGAAAATAATTTTTTCTTGATTTTAATACAGTTCACACAGAGAGTCCACGTCACAAAGTTTGAATGCAGTAGTGTCAAAAATAACGGTTTTACAAGTATTGGCATTTTAAATATGACATTGTGATCAATACAGTTTCTATTTTGTTGTTACCCTCTCCTGATAAAATCACAATTATTCGAGCTATCACCTTTCTACATGAGACCATCGATACACTTCTATACGTTTGTGAAACTCATTATGACTCAAAAATTAATTAATTTATTTATGTTCTAAAATTTAAAATTATTTTTTTTTCTGAAAAATATTAACAATAATTATATTATTTTTTAATTATTGTAGCTACTGTTATAATTTTTTTTGTTTAATAACCACATCATTATTGTAAATTAAAAATAAGTTTTACATTGTGCTTCATACAAAGAATTAATAATCATTGTTTGGTATTGTAACTGCAATTTGTTGCAGAAGATATTGCTTACTTTGATAAAGTTGAACATAATTGTGACTTACTTTGAAATGGCCTTTCTGTTTATCTATTTAACCACAATGCTAATTGCTAAATATGGAATTGTGCTATTGTTTGTCATTAAATATTGTTTGGTTTCGTTGAATGTTTTTTTTTTTTTTTTTTTAATTAATAGTTTGTTACTTACGACCAGCCATTTTTAATTTAAAGTTTACAATAGTTATTTATATTTGTTTATTTAATTTTTGTTCGTTAACAATATATGTGTATAATGGTTCAACAGCTAACTAACTTTTTAAGCAAACATTTTTTTTATTTGATAATTTTTTATATTATCGTTTAATTCTTAATCATTCTTAGTCAGAATCTTAGTTTTAAATTTGTCTTTCCTGTACCATATCATAAAAATTTTCAAGTATTTAAAATTTTTTTTCATCATTTTTACGTGTAAAAATTAATGAGATATATTAAGCCTGAAATTCAGGCGAATACTCTACTAAGAAATCAAATGCAGTTTGCTCTTTTTATAAGTTTTTTACAAAAATTATGTAATTTTTAAATTGTATTTTATTCAAGCTATTTAGAAAAATTAATTATTTTTTCTATGTTAGGCCTAAATTCGTAATTAAATGTAAAGAGAACAGTAAAATTAAGATAACAGCAATGTGAAATGCACTTTCCGCTTCGTTAAACTTTTGCCAGCAAGATAGATCAAAAATAAAATACGATTTGGGAAATAGAGAATAAAGCTTTATAATTCAATTTTTTGGATTCTTTAAACAAGTTTCAATCGGGCAGTCGGCTATAAATTTAATGTTTTTTTTCGAAATTTTTTTCTTTCTACACTAAAAACAAGAGATATAACAAACAAGAGACATATTGATTGACCGTTATTTCATCATTTCAAGTCTTCTTAAGACTATATATATTTAAATTAATAACTTATTTGTTATTTATGAGATTTTGTTTCAAAATCAAAAAAAAAAAAACAATTTATTTGTTTATAACATTTTCTCTCATGCATAGAAACCATTTAGCGATGAAAGGAAAATGACAAAAAACAAATTCTGTAGGTTTTTCTATTCATTTTACTTGACGATTTATGCAAAAGAAATAGTAAAAAAAGAAAAATGGAAAAGGTGATTGTAGTATCACCCCAAGTTTCATTAAATAATATCTTTTGTCTGTATCAGCACATAGATATGCAACAGGATTATAAAAATTACAACAGCAACAACTAGGAGTGCTATATTTGGCTATGCTTAATCTTATATACCCTTCATCATGCATGTAAATCTAGTGTAGTGAAGTAACTCCAATAAAAAAAATTAAAAGTCCCACACCTTGGTAAATATGGGCGTGCAGCAATTTTTTTTAATTTATGGTTTTTTCTTATTTTTTAGCTCTCAATCGCCCCCTATATTTGTTTTTTTGATTAGAGGTACTTAATTTTCCCAAATGTTATAGAGAAATTAGAAGCAGGCGTGATGTTTTGCCCGCTGCCTCGGAGAATTTGGACCGATCTTGCAACAACACTTTCGAAACTATATCTGATCGAATAGCGTCTTGATTTCAAAACTAACTCGAATGTTTAGACGGGCATCGCTTAAGCGACTTCGGTACGCATGAGAAGTCAGAATATTCATAATTTATAGGGTGGGAGATGGATATTATAAATGGAATGACAAGCTTTTATACACTCTTTTTCCACTTTCTTTGGCTTATAAATTTTGTTGTGTCAGTTAAATGCTTTACTTAGACATAAAATTGATGCTAAATAAAAGTTAGCACTCTCATTTGTATCAGCCAAACCTAAATTAGCGCGTAAGGTGCAATCTATCCGTCAAAAATTCTCAAGTACATAAAAAATATATGAAGCAAACTATAAAAGCGTCAACGCTGAGCAATTAAGAAATCTGATTTTGAAAGTGCGTTAAGAAGTGAAGTTGACCGGTTTTTAGTTTGTTTTGCTTTTAATTGTTAAAAAGTGATGATAATTTAGTTATCTTTAGAGAAAGCTAAATGTTTTATTTCTATACAGTAGATTTTATAAAATAAAATGAGTTAACATTACTATTCAAGAAACAAAGTTGACGCTATTATTTAGGTATGACATCTTAGCGCAAAAGCTTTGGGACAGATTACATTGCTCCTTACGCGCTAATTTAGGTTTGAGTCACGCGAAGAATTACACACACTCATACTTAGGCTATAAATATAATAAAAAAGTAACAGAGTCCTTTTTGTACATGAAATATTTATTGAAAGTTTATTGGTGCTGTTATCAAAATGGAATACAAAATACCTATTTCTAGATTTTTTGTCTGTGTGATTGTCTGTGTTCGCATTACATAAAAACTGCTAGGTGAATTTGTATAAAATTTAGCAGTCTTGTTTCAAATACAGAATACGTTTTGTTTCGTAAAAATATGTTATTTCGTAGAGAAACTAGGGATACAAATGTAAAAGCGACCAATTTTACCGGTAAAATGGTACTAGAAAGGTTGTCAGCACATTTTGTTTTTTAAATGGAAATTTTTTAACACCGTTTACAGAACTCCACAAAAAATGTTAAAAAATATACAAAAAATTAAAAATGATATAACCTCAATGCTAGTCATTTTATCTTCAAACTTTTGGTTAATTTTAAATAAGAAACACAATTGTATGTATACCAACCGCAAAGTGAGAAAACACTAATATACAAAATTTGACCACATCTTTTGGTATTTATTTACACCCAATGTTTAAGCTTTGATGCAATAAATTGTATCTACAAACAACAATTTTAAAGCTCATATGTGGAAGCAAAGTTTATCATTATCGTCTTAGATTATTTTTGTTTTGTATTCTTTACAGAATTATTCATAAAGTTAGAGTAAAAATTAAAAAAACATGAAAACCAAAATTTCTCATATCTTTTATCTTCTAAATGGTTGTTTAAGTAGAAAAAAAAAACATTTAAACTTTAAACTACCTTGTAGATAAATGCAGAGAATGGTGGCGAAGGTTGTAGCGATCAGAAAATTTATTTAATTCTGTTGGTTTCTAACTTGTACTGTTCTCTTTACAATTAATTACCTTAAGAGCAGCCCAAAACTTTTTTCAAAAAAAATATTCAATTTTAAAAGATAATTTTAATAAAATATAGTTATAAAAATTAGTCACGCTAAGAAGTTGTTGATATAATTGATTAGCCCGAAGCTAAAGATGTTTATCTGTAAAAACACCTTATTTCGCAGAAAACATTTAGAGCTAACACCCGATTTAAGGAAAGTTAACAGGTTGATCTAATCAGTGTCTGATTTTGGTTTAGTGTATTTTATTTGTAATAAAGTTTTCTCTTTAAAACCATGGCTACATGTCAAACAGTAAGGTATGCCAAAATAATAAGTATAACAATCAGGTAGAAATATTGTGGGTAAACTTTAGACTTAGTGTAGAAACAACGGTAACGGAACGATTTGTTGTTGTTGAGAATTAGTAAACAAAATAAGCATTCACATTTTTGTTTTGTGTTTTTAAAAATATTTGTTTAAATTTTCTTTTTACATTTAAATAAATCAGAGGAATTTTAATAAAATAATCAAAGAAATGAAAAGAATATAAAGTATAGTAGAGTTTACGAATACACGGTATTAAAATCTATTATAAAGACAACGAGGTAGAAGGTTCTGAATGGGAAGTGTTAAAGAGAGGGAAGAAGAATAAATTATGATCGATCTTAGGTTATATATGGGCTATGTTTTACCTTTTTAATTATTTTTTCATTCACAATAATTTTGTTTTATTTTCATATTGTTTTAGCTTTTCAATTTTTTTTTTCATTGATACCGTTTTTTTAGTTATTTTTATTTCTTAAATTTTGTTTAATTTTGTTTTTAATGTGTCTTTGCTATTATTGTGAATTCGAAACACAATTAAATTATTTATTATTTATCTCAGCAGCGATATCGTTAAACGATAATTTATGTCAAATTTATACGAAAATATTGTTACATTCGTATGTTGTGTTCCTTAACTAAATCGACTTGTGTCAGTATATTAACAAACGAACAATTTGGTGTCAGGGCCAAGAACTTGTTATCTTTTTAACATCTTTTAAATAGAAATTTATTTTTAAATGATGTTCAAATTTTTAAGGAGAATATAATAGAGACACCAGAAGGATGTATTACAGTAGCTGTATTGTTAAATCCTTCATTAGCACAATTAGTGTCTATTAAATTCTTGTTATATACTTTGTATTTAGCCTACCATAACCAAAAAAGAAACTTTGGTTTAGAAATATAATGGGATTATAACACTTCATTTGAAAGGGACGAAAATGGCACTGTGCTTGACAGTTAAAAAGACAATACAAGACTGAGTAGAAATAAATTTGAGTGAAGAATATTTTTAAAATTCATTCTGTCTTTACGTCTTGTTTGTAATGAATATTGTTCCTTTATATGCCACACACATTTTTTGCCGACATAATGATTTTGAAAATTTATTTTACATACAAATTTTTTAAATTTGTTTACAACAAAAGTATTTACTTAAATAAAAAATATATTTTGTATAACAATATAAATTTTTTAATAATACTTTTTTGAAAACCTACATTAAACTGAATCAGTATTAATTTTAATCGTGTTTAGTGGTGTTGAATTCCTTAAAACAAACTTTAGCAAACTTTATGCGCTGTTCTTACAAGATAAAAAATGTTAAATTTTTAAAATATCGGTTGTTCCAATATGGTCAAGGTATAAAAACAACTTTAAGACGTTGAACAACAACAAATTAAAAGCGTTTATGGGTGCTTGCGTGCTGCAAGATGCATAATGTTTTGTGACACAATAATATTCCTAAAAAATTTTTTGAGGTCATTTTAATAACTTTACAAAACTTTCTTTCTTTTTTAATTGAACTAAATAATTACAAAAGCTCATAATGGATAGTCTCTCTAATATCTACAGTAAAAACTAAATGAGGAAATAATTACATGTTTAAATTAAATCTATATTTAGGTACTTTAGTACCTGCTGTAATTGTTGGTTTGCTGAAACATAATCAAAGTGTTTTAAAACTCATAAAATGATAAACTCATTTAGGTAGAAAATATAGTTTTAATTTATAAACATTATCTTGCTGTAACCACATGTGGCAAGCTTTTATACGACCTAAAAACAACAATCATAACCGTGATATTAAATTAATGTTTAAGGACTTTTAAACAATTTATGCGTAAAAACTTATGATGAAAAATTTATTGTAATGACATGAATAAGTATTTAATGAATTTTAGATATTCATCACTTCAAATTATATTAATTCTAACTTTTTAAAAGGATTTAGGTGAAGTTGTTGCCAAGAAAAAAATGTTAGCTGGAAAAAAATGTCTAAATCGTCGTTGAAATAAAAAAGATTAAAAAGGGGTCGTGATTGAAATGTTAAAAATATGTTGACATTACCAGCCTTTTAAAACTAAAAATAAAAACTATCGTTGAATTAAAACTTCATTCACTCATAGGTGTTATTTTTATTCACGTTCAGTGTTTCATTTGGTGTGACTGGTTTGTTTCTTATTAATACACTGGCTACAGAATACTCATTTTCCAAAAAAAAAAAAAAAAAAAAATTTAAATAAAACAATTTTATTCTCTGTTGGTTCATTATCCGCAATAGGAAATACCAGCAAAACTGAACCTTTGTTTCTAAATACAAAATGAAGTTATTATAATGAAATTGTTTTCAACTAAGTGACATTCTTTCTAGACGAAAGAATAGCTACAACGGAAATAATTAAAATAATAGATTTGACTTTATTAATTTTAGAAAGCTTTTATAACTACCTGTTTCACGATGTCGCAAGATTTCTTTCTCTTAAAGAATTTCATTTAATACAAAAACTAATTCTACAAAATTTGTTTTTTTTTTACTGATTTTGCGTGTAGAACCAACATTCCTATTTTATAAATCTATAATTTAAAATAATAAACAAAATTTATATTAAAGCTTTCGAGCGGGATAAGATAGTAAATTAAAACAAAAAACTTTAAGTGTGCTTATTTCTTCAAAAAGTAAGCATCATGATATTTTCGAAAAGTGAAATAAAATTCCGGTCGTACGTATTTGTCCATAAGAACCTCCGTAAATGATGTTTTCACATTTATCAGGTTAGAACAAATCTTTCTAGAAAATAGGTCAATTATACTTGCATCAAAAATCCATAATAAAAAACCATTATAAATATTTTATTAAAAAAAATTCACTATTAAAACTTTTTTGTAACAACAGCCTTTAATTTTTATAAAATTTTTCAAATGCTGTGTCTCAAGGACATTTTCTAATCATACGCAATGGTGACAAACTGTCGAGATTTTTGTATGATTTAGATATTTGAAACACAAATATAATTACCTTCACTCAATGAAACAAATTTTCTTTTATTGTCAATTTTAATTTTTTACTTGAGGTTCCTTTTCAGAACCGTAATAGCAACCACTTTCAAACGCATTTATTAATTTTAAGCATTCTATCTTTTTTTAAGCTGTCGGAGGCAATTAAGTAAATGTATTTTATTAAAACAATTATCATCAAAAATTCCAAATAATAGTTGTAAGCAATTTTATTATAATAAAAAGCGCTTTGTATATTTTTTTGTAACATTTTTCATTACAAGTATCTCATTTTCGTTTTTCTTTTTTTTTTTTTTTGTTCTTGAGCACTAAAAGATGATTTCAAAAAGAAACGTTTTTGTCTTTCTTTATAAAAATTGTCGTGATAAAATATTTTGTATAAATTTAACAGTCAATCAAAGTAGGACAAAAGCATATTTTCTTCTTATAGGACTAAAGTCGAAACGTTACATGCACAATACCACTAGCGTGTTTATCGCAGACATAAAAGTAAAATCAAATGAAAGTCGATAAAATCAAGTAAAAATTATTGCTTTATAAGCCATTATTAAGCACGTGGCCACCTATTACATTTCTTTAAAGTTTATTTTGGTTTTGTCAAGCTTGTTTCAGAGCACGATTTGTATTTAATGATTATTGTTTGGCATATAATGTAGCTGATTGAAGCCTTTCGTATCAGCAGCGTTTTGTAGAAGATTTTTTCAAAGATCTCCTGGTTTTTCCTTACCCCAATGATAAAAATGACCCACAAACTATCTGTGTCCGAGGTATACAAAATACTTGTATTGTTTTTGCCTAGAAGAATTCTTACCTATTTTAATACCCCGTAATAAGGTTTTTCGTTTTTAATATCAACAATATTTATTTCTGAACCCATAAAGTAAATATTCTTGATCCTTGCGTTGCGTTTTTACGAAATTTAAAAAAAAAAAAAAATTATAAAATACCTTGTAATTGGAATATAAATAAACCATTTAAATTTAACCAAAATATTACATATTTTTTTGAAAAGTAATATTTAAATAAAAATCTTTAGATAAGCAATAAATTGAAATTTCATTATCGATTAAAATTTCACCAAACTATTTACTTTTACGAAAATTTCATTAAAAATCTAAATTTTTCTAAAAAATATTGTAATTGCAATAAAAAATATGATTTTTTAATCAAAACCGAAAATGAAAAAAAAGTTTTCTAAAAACGCTAGTTTAAAAAAAAAAAAATACACATCTACACTATTGAATCATTTTTATATCTAAATTGTGCAAGTCAAGCTAAAAACCAAGGAACTGTCATCTTCAAAATATTTCTTTCAGCGAAAGCTGTCTTGCTTTTTACGCTTATATTTCTAATATTCTTTAATAAAAGAGGGTGCAGAGCAGGCCCAAAGTGTCAAATAAACAACTGATATCTTATTATATCAAAGATTTACATATTCCGACAAAGAAACTGTATTATAAGAAACTAAATACACAATTTTTTTGGCGAAAGGTGTATCGAATTAGGCACAACTAAACATTTTTACTTGTTCTTACTTCTAATTGTTTCTACTTAATTGCTTTATTTTATTGTAACTAGATTTGGACTTCCTAATCAAATTGTAATGGCAAGCAATTCTTCTTATACAAGAAAAAAGTATCAGTTTTAACTTTGAACATGTTTCCGGTTTATAAGTTGAAACACTATTTGCATTTATAATAGTCTGTTAGAACTTATACAGTTTTCAGTTTGAAAGCACTCCTTGAACTTCAAATGAAAAACGACGTATTATATTAATTGACTTATAACTGAAAACATTTATGATTTTGATTCCAAATTTGATGATTCTAAGTCCCCAAAATATAATTATGTTGTAAATTGTAAACCAGAACATTATTTACTTTTCGAGTTTCAGACATTTTGCTTATTTTATTCCTAATAATTTTAATTTTCTTTATGACTTTCTGAGAACTAATTTTTTTAAACTGATTTCTGAAATGCTTAAAAAAGATAAAATAATAATATTAGCACGATTTAAAGATCACCCTATTTACCATATACCAAATAAAAAAAAAAGTTTTTAAATACCTAAATTAAGTGCATTATTTATGGCACAATTAAACATATAAATTGGCAGATATCCTGGTTAGGTGAAAGAACACGCTCATATATATCTACTAAACATCTGCAGTGAATGTCTTAAATGGCATACCAAGACATTCATTCACTTTAATAGTGAATGCGTAAAATATTACATCGCTACCAATAAAACAAACTAGTACTTCTACGATCATTCATTTCGAAACAAAACATCAAGACAAACAAAAGTACTACATAAGCAAAACAAATGTACTACTACTACAGTTGATAAAGAAAAGTAAAATCAAAGTTGATTATTGTTGTTTTTCCAATAATTAATATCGGGAAAATAGCACAAAAAAAATTTAAAGTTTAATTGAAATAATTTAATATTCCCGTATTTTAATTTTTAATTGCTAACAGTACTACCTTTCGGAGTACCTGAAATGAGTACTCATTGCTGTTTCAAATAAAAAAACACTGGTTATGTTTGTGTGTGAATAGGCTAGTTGCGTACATACATTAGGACCCCTCACACATATTGAAAGTATTTAGGTCTACATGGATCTGCATCACAAATTTTAGAAAACCTTTAAATATTTTTTATGAAATGTATTAACAGGCCAGAAGCAAAAGAAATAAATAAAACTTTTTGCAACAAAAAGATATTTATTTTTCAATACCTCATCTATATAAACATAAAATAAATCTATGAAGAAAAACAGAACTAAAATACGATCTAATCTATATAAATTAACTCTTTTTGTAATTCATTTTTATCTATGTTTGAATGTAAAAACATAATTTGATTTATGAAAGTATCATTTGTACATCTTTTATCTGAAATTAAATTTTAGGCAATGGAAAATGTCATTTCAGAGGATTCACTAGTTGCCGGAGCTGCTAGTGCTTTGCAACTGGTTTTATATAATAAAGGAAATTTATTTTTATGTTGTTCCCACCACTGCAAAATGTTAAAATCATCATGTAGCATTACTTTGACAATTTCGTACATATGTATTTTAAGTTGATTTTGTCACGAGCATTTATATTACCATCCTGTAACACAAAATCATAAAACATTTTAATGTCAAAATTGGAAAATCGTGATGTGGAATCATTTTGTTCTTCTATCTCAGATGCATCTTCTATATAACTTTCCATTATCCGTTTTCATTTTCATTGAAATGAAGTAGCTTATTAGCTGGAGGGAAAAGAAAAAGTGCAATTTTATGGTTAATTTTTAAGTTGGCCATTGTATCCAAATAACCGCTCAATTTAACATTAAAATTTTTTATTATTAACAAATCTTCCGAACTTTCAGTACACGCTTTCCTCAAGTTAGAAATATGAACAATAACCAGATGTAGAGTTGCATAGTTCTCTCCTTCGAATCTCTTGAAAGATTCTTGAAATTAAGTGATTAACACAATTTATATGATTATACTCTTGAAAGGCAGCAATCATGTTTGAACCTCTATCTGTGACAATTATAACATTATCATTGAGGTGACTCCTTTAATAATTTAATAATTTTTAAAGTAATTTTATCACCTGAAAATTAAGATAACCCTTATATATATGGTTCATATATTGTATTAATAATTTAAAATACCTACATGTACATTTCTGACCCTCTGTAGACTTCATTCCAAGCAGTCTTACAACTTAATTACCATCCTTTATATAGTGAATTGTCAAGGACAAAAAGCTTTTGCGAATATAATTATCAGTCCAAAAGTCAGAAGTGAGCCCAAATCCAATATTTTTTATTGATGATATTTCGGATGAAACTTTTTGAAAATATGTTTGGTACAATTTATTAATGTTTCTTGGCACACACAGTCTTTGGGTGCGGAAGCGCGCTGTTAATATCAAATTTTTTCCCATGCTTTGCACCTAAGGATATGAAAAATTCACCTACTTTTTTTAATCCGGAGTCTTCGACTATTCGGAAAGGTCTGCAATTTACAATGGTCCATTTCAGTTCCGGCGTTTACTTCAATTTTGCAACTACTACCACTTTCTTCTGTCAATAAAATATAGCACTTATGTTTGACTAAATTCGATGTTGACTTTTTATTGAATTTATCAACATTTAAACATTTCCGACAACCAATATTATTATCAATCCCCTGTCCCAATTCGCTTTCAATTTTCCCAAATATGTTCCAGACATTGCTCCTCCCTCTTTTGTTATTAAATTTATACTCCCCAGTCAAAAGCCTAAATTTAATACTGGGATTACTAAACAAGCATACATTTGATTCATCCGCGTCAGTAGAACCGTTTAATGATACCTGTCTAAATGAATACATACTCGTATTATACATATCCAAGGTAACACAATTTTTGTGCACGGCCCTAATAAATGTTTTTTTAATTTCAAAAGAAAAAGCTTACGGTGTATTCAGTCATAGCGAAACTCAAATTTTTGTTGTATTAATAAACGAAAAAAATTGCCACGCTCCTTCTTCGTTAAAAACTGATTAGCTACTGAATATATTGAGAGCTACACAATATACACGTGTGAATTAAGGCCGGGGAACATAGAATCCGTCATACATTGTACTTTGACAAATTCAACTTAAGTCAAAGTAACGACGGATTAGGTTGGCACAATGAATACTTTACTGATGGATGTTAAATAAAAGTTTGCTCTTTATTTTTATTCACTTTTAAATTTAATTTGTATTTTATTCACTTGTTAATTTAACTAAATTTTTATTTTATTGTTTGCCACCAAAATTGTTTTCTAAATTACAAAACACAATTGAAACACAGCAAGAGTGAAAAAAAGAAGGGAGTGAAGTATCAAACTATAAGATATCAAGGCAGAGTACATCACTTTTAAAAATAAACAAGTTTTAATCATTACGGTAAAGGAAGCTAAGGTCTGTTTTACAATTCGAATAGGCATAGAACCCTAGAGACTAAAATCTAAAGTAAAAAAAAAAATGAAGGCGGTTTTTTTAATATTAAAAATTTTTTCCGATACAAGCAATTTGCTTAAAGTGTCATATCCTTTGTATTTTTTACCTTATGTTTTGCTTCAAATTCGCTGACCTATAACGTTTTCGATGCCAACCCATTCGCTGGAGACATTGCGAAATATTCTGGCGAACCATCTCTTTTACACTTAAAAACCGTTCGAAAATATTTACCGGCGACGTATTAGCAGCACTAGCTAGCAGAGTAATATACGATCTACACTTATGATGAGAGGGGGGATATTTTTTTAGGCAAACGTGTAAATCCAATATAAGAATTAATGTAGTGCTATGAAATTTTGTATGCGATTGTTTTAGTGAGAAATCTTAGCTAAACAATTTCTTGAAATGTGTTATTAAAGCACACATTTGCAATTAAGCAGTATTAAGATCAATTTCTACAAATCAAATCCGTTATACGCTCATATGATATCACAGGGTTTATGCCAGTTATAGAAGCTTTGAAAGTTGCTACGCAATTTTCTTTAATTTGAACAAAGTACTAAGCTTAAAGTGGCATTAGTTTGAAAGATTTTTATTTGTATTAATTTGTAATTAAGATTTTAATTATTCATGTTTTTTCGAAATTAAAAAAATATCTTTCAACTTAAAATAAATTTTAGAGGATTTTTTTGGCAATAAAGCTTAAATTCAGGGGTTTTATATTCAATGTTAGAACAAAGGAAAAAATATATGGCAACCGAAAAATGAAAGAGCTAAGATTTTCTCTTTATCTTTATCCTTAATTAAATTGTTTGCTTTTGTTATCGAAACAATTAATTTTTCAGAAAAGCTATATAAAATAAACATATTAAATTATCTAGCGATAATCATTGTTGTTTATTATTTATTTTATATTTATACAATCAAAAAGCTGTAAACAACAACGCCAAATCTTCTGCACCCTCCATCAAAGTAAAAATAGTACTCTGAAACATTACTGGAAATAACTTTTGACATTTTGAATTTATTCGGAATAAATAGGCGAATGTTTTTTAAAGCAAAATCGAATAAATTTTTCCGAAGTGTTTTTTTTATTAATCTCAAGATCTAAAACTTGATTTGAACTTTCGATTTGATTTATTTTTAATTATCACTGCCGTATTCAGAAAATATTAAAATCGATTTGAAATGTATTTTCAAGAGAATTTTTATGCAAATGATATTTAAAATTATTTTATTTTTTATGAATATTTTTTTTTAATTTTAGTTAACATTTATAATAATTAACTTTAATGGAAATTTAGGAAAACAAATTTGTAGATTATTTGCTACTGAAATTGTTGCTTTCGAGATTGTAGCAAGCTTTCAATTTTGAAATTCTCCAAGAAAAAAATTTTAAAACACATTGAGATTGACGTCATAATACCTTAATGATTTACTTGTAGCAAATAAAGAGATTGACCTCGAGTACTGCTGAAGATTTTGTTTTGTTGTTTACTCGTTAGAAGTATACAACTGAAACAAAAATTAAACATCAATTAATGCTATAATTTCATATAAAAAGAAATGTTTTTGTTAAGAGTTTCATTCTTGACTGCCTAGTAGTCATTGAAAAGTATTGTAATAAATTTTTTAAAAGTAAATTTTTAGCTGCCGCCAACATGGGTTCCTTGATTATATTAAGTGAGTTTCTTTTTATACTTTTCTTACTTTTCTATAATTGTTCGAGAATGTATCAATTTTTTTATTTCTTTATAATTGTTGGTCCTTCGTGAGTTCTAAAACAAACACCAAAAAAATATATATTTAATTGCTATTAAATATGCGTAACTTTCGCAACGACTTATATAGTGACTTAAAACCAAATTTTAGCTTTTGATTGAAAAAAGGTAGAGTCAAAGTTTCTGAGAAGCCAGTATTTATTGTTTTCTATGTTCGAACAATGTGTATTTAATACTATAATTTTTTTAGTTTTATAAAAATGGAACATTTCGATTTATTTTATAATTTGTTTTATTTCATTATTCTTTTCGTTTATTTTCAGCTTTGTTCTTAATAACGTCCTTTTCATTAGAACCCAATTCTATATTTGCACAATCGGTTGGAGACTCGCCACCATCAAGTTGTAATCTATTTGCAGGCGATTTACTTTCATTTATTTTTGACGATAAATCCACGAAAAATGTAGTATATTCACCGATTTCTATATATACAATTTTAGCTTTAGCATATATGGGTGCCAGAGGAAGCACGGCCGATGAATTACGCAGAGTTTTAAAACTGGATAAAGAAGAAGAAAAAACTAATTTTGCTTTAAAATACGAGAAGTTTTTGAACACCTTGTCCGAAAATTCTATTAATAAGAAATATTATTCACCACCACAACTATCAATGGTCAATCGTATATACGTCAGTAAAAGTATGATAATTTCAGAGAAGTTTAATGAGACTGCTTATCATAGCTTTGACTCCGGAGTAGAAAATGTTGATTTTAATTACCCGCTGTCCGCTGTACATAAAATAAATGGTTGGGTAGAAGAAAAAACATCATATAAAATAAAAAATCTCTTGCAACCAGATGCAGTAGATGAGCACACAAGTATAATTTTGGTAAATGCTATTCATTTGAAGGCCAATTGGGTAATACCTTTCAAAGCAGATGATACTGAGAAAAAAGATTTTCATTTGAACCACAAGGAGATAATAAAAGTGGACACAATGCACAAAAATTACTTTTATTCTTACGTAGCACTGCCTAAATTAAATGCTAAAGCAGTAAACTTGCTGTTTAAAAACTCAGATATTTCAATGTTGATTTTATTGCCAAACGAAATTGATGGCTTAAAACATTTGGAAAAAAACTTTAAAGGAAAAGATTTGAATGACATTGTTTCTAATATGAAGTACCAATATTTAGATTTGTATTTACCCAAATTTCGCATAGAATTCGATATTGATTTGAAGGAACCTTTAGAGAAAATGGGTTGTTCTTCCATGTTCGGAGATGATGCCAATTTAACAGACATTTTTAAAAGTCGTGTTTCCCAGAAAGTTTCAGATGTAAAACACAAATCGTATATGGATTGCAGCGAAGGAGGTTTGGAGGCTGCTGCTGCCACTTGTGAGTTTTAAAATGCCATATAATTGATGCGGTGAAATTCATTTTCTTATTTTTTAGATGCAAGTGTTAATTTTAGATCTGTTGGTTATAGTGGTCCTATAACCCGTTTCGCTATCGATCATCCCTTTTTCTTCGCCATTCTCAGCAAAACTGCAGTATTTTTTTCGGGACATGTGGTAAAACTCTAATGACTTTATTTTGCACTTATGGAATGCTGGCTTTTGTTTTATTGTTTGTATTTTTTTAGTAATTATTAATGTAATGATAAAAATGCAAATAATGAAATTATGTTAAATAAATACTTCGGTAATGAGCAACTAGGCCTTCAATTCGGTTTTTAATTTAACTTGTGGTTGGTAAATTTATTTTGTATTTAAACTGCCTGCCACCATTTTAAAGTTAATCAACTATATATTCTAACCTAAAGTTCAGAAAAAAATTATTTTTTGAAGAACCAACTTTCAAGGTGATAGAGTTAGTTTTCTAAATAAATAAATATATAAATCTTTTTATTACACTAAAATTATGAATTTATTTAAAGACATGTATTTCTGTGTTACTTTTTCGATGTCACTTAAGTTAGGAATATTTTAAAACTTGAAATTGAAGTCAATGCTTTCCTTACTGCATTTTTTAAGGATTCTTTCGTTTCAAATTGTTTTCCTTCTTCACAAATTTTTATTACAAGCCAAAACCAGACATGTTTTATTACATTGTAGTCTGGTAAATATGGGGGCTAAACTAAGTTAAACACATTGTTGGTTTTTTTTTGTTATACTGGACCGGCGTTGTCGTATTGGTACGTCCAAAGTATGGATCTGAAGAAATCAATGTTTTTATAAGTCGTTGCAGTCAATTTGTGGGATACAAAAATCATTTCTATGGAACCATGATATGAAATGGAAGTAATAGTTATAAGAGTCAGGACCATCAACATTAAACTTTTTTTCATTAGAAAATACGGACTGAAGACGTTGAGACTTGCGTTTCTCATTGAATTTTTTTTTATTTTAATAATTGTAAATAATTGAACATCTTATTTTTGGCTATTTGAACCATATTATAATTTCAAAATCAGCCCTTTTTAGAGTTATTAAGAGGCTTACCACGTCCCATTTTGAATCAAAACTATTTAAAAACTATCAAATTATAAATTCTCTAGCCGTTTGAATTGAAAGATAATAAAATCGTGGCATTTCTGATTTATGTATATTAAAAGAGTTCCTGATTCAAGTTGCATACGAAATAGTAACACAGAAATACATAAATATTATAAATAAATGCTTAGTTTTAGTATAATATATGTACATAAATATATATTTTTTCTCCAGGAAAATAAAGTCAACACCTTCGAATTTGGTTATGCAAAATATAATTTTTTTTCTGAAAAAAAAAAATAAATAAAAAATATTAATTAAAAAAACAAATTTCGTGCTACTTTGTCCCGATAAAATTATCAAATCACCGATACTGATTATTAAGAGTGAATGCATATCTCGATGGCCTGGTTTAATAAATTAAATAATACCACAGAAATAAATGTCTTTAAGTAAATGCTTAATTTTAGCAAATTAAAAATATGTAAAAATAAAAGTGATTCCTAATTCAAGTGTCAGGCAGTATGTGTAGAGGATTTTGTAGTCGTATAACATTAGTTCTAAAAACAATAAATCAAGTAATGGAAATAGAGAAAAAACAAAAAGAAAAATATTAAAATAAATTTTTAAAAAATATCGTGGTATTATTTATCCCGGTAAAATTATCAAATCACCGATATTGAACTTTAAGGGTGAAGTACGTCTCGGTAGCCATTTCTCTATCCCTTACTTAGCTCTTCGGAAAACTTTTCACGAATTTTTGAAATTAACCGAAGATTCTTGTCCAAACAATAAAGGCAAAAACAAGCATCCAGTGTATATATATATATATATATATATATATATATATATATATATATATATGGCTGACTTAATTTCGGCTCTTTTATACAGTCTACTTTTAGGCTTCCAACTAAATTTTGTACATGCGTGCCAATACATTTTAAAAACAAGGTAAAAAGGGCTAAAATAAAATTTAGAATTTAAATCAACTAAAGTAAAAGCAAAACTGGAGCTTATTTTATTAAAAAAAAGTTTTTATATAACAATAGTTTTATTTATAATTTATATACATTTGTGCATTGTGTGAAGCATTTTTGCACCTTATTATTTTTGTAGGAGGACTAAAAACTGTTACTAGTACACCAGGGTAATTTTAAGGATAAATAAAATCGCCAGAGAAAAAATTTATAGGGCTTTAAGAATTTTCCTGCATGCGAATCTTAAATTTATTTTTAATCCATCAAAATATCTGTAAAATTTATACATAATCTAGCTGTAGCAGTGTTGTTTCTGTACATATAATATTTTTGAAAATTTTGATTGATTGATTATAATCGGCATGGAATACAAAATACATTTTTTTAAATTATCTTTCTTTACATTTGTATGTCTGTCTATGTTCGCATTACTTAAAAATTGGTAAATGGGTTTAAAATAAATTGTAAGAGAGTTTCTAAGAACCTTTCGTCAAATAAAGAATACTGTTTTTTGCTTTAAATTTTATTTGGTGGAGGAACTAGAACTCTAAAATACATATCTAAAACACATTTCCCCAAAAAAAGTCGTGGGCATTGCTCTAGTATCTACAAAAGTATATATAATATTTGTCTACTTTAAATGGGAGATGTAATACCCAAACCATATCACTTGCAGCTAAAATGAAGATATTAATACATGAGTTTCTACAGGAAATATAAAAATTCCCTCAAAAGTGTTGACCTTTAACCCCTTATTACTGAACCGATTTTAAGAAAGATACGACGTTTTTAAAATGGTGTATTTTTTTCAAAATCAATTGTATGCGAATATTTATTGTAGAAGAATAAATTACCATTGTAATATCATTGGAATTGCTTGAAATAATAACAGTAAAAACAATTTAATAACGACTAAATGCTAATCATCTTATTTTAATTACAATTATTTTCAGTAATGTTTATGAAATTTGAAAGAAACTGAAACTAAATACTACTGCAAAAAATGTTCTTTAAAAAAATATTAAATTTATGATAACAGAACTTTCAAAAAGAGCTATGTATCATTATAAAGATTAATATTTATAAAATTTAATAATATAACTGAGATGGGTATAAAACTAGATGTCTGAGATTTAAAGCCACTTAAAACTTTAGCTAGCAGATCCTTATTACTTGCACGAAAGCAAAAGTTTATTCCTCTAGAATTTCCTCTTTTCTGAGAATGTTACCCATACATATTTCTTCAAATTTTGTATAATAAAAATAACATTTTAAAATAATGCTTTGCTATATTTTTAGGTGTTATTGAGTGAAAAAAACAAGATTTAAACAAGAATTTATTAATTGTAGTGATTTGTAACCATTGTTATTATCATTGAATAATGACTTTGTTTTTTGCCAATTATTAATGAAGCCGTTTCATTAAAAATTATGACTCTTAATGAAAATAAAGGTCATGATAAAAAATCATTAGTATGAATTTTGATTTACTCCTTATGAAATTGACAACTCATTGGTTTTATTTATTGTTATTTTCAAGATTTTTGCTGCGAACATTATAAAATTCCATTTTTTGATAAAATTTTTAAAGGACTGAAAAAATATTATAAAATTTTTTCTGCAGAAATAAAAACAAAAAAATAAATTTCAAAAGTTAAAATTCACATTCTGGACCTTAATATTAACTCTTATCTTATCTCGCTTTGCCGAAATAGAATTATCTATCGATTTATCTCTTTATTAATTATAGATGGTTGCTGCTTCATCTAAGTTAATTTTTAATTACGAAGCTCCTTTCGTAAAAAGTAATGTCCCAATTTGTGTAGATAAGTAATGTAAACTTCTTCTCTTGGCTTTTATGCTTTGATTTTTAAGCAAATCGCTTTGCATTTATTGGTTATTGACCATAACTTTGTATCAAAAACTTTTATAAATCATTAACATAAATAAATTCTTAAAATAATAATTTGTAAAGCTTAACGGAGAATTTACGACGAAGATCCGTAAAAATGCTCCTGCTTGTACAACCTTTTTAAATCTTGGGGTAGCCAAGCGCACCGGGTGTGGCTATAAATATGTATAAAGAAACCGCTCTGCGACATAATGTTCATAATTTAAGTATATTTCAAATAGTTTACTCATAGCTACTCTTTATTTTTTTTTGTATACAAAAATTACAAAGAAAAATTGTAGAAATAAGTTCTTATCTTTTTGTAGGTGTGTAGAAACATCGGTATCTGCAATAGTTGTAGATATTTTTTTCATACATAATTTTTTTTTCAGATGTTCATTCTGAATGTCGTAGAAGTTATTTATTTTAAAATAAATTTCCATTTAACCCTTTTAAAAGAGGAGCTGATACGGCGTGTTCTAAGCTACATTTATTGTATTTAAATAGCAAATAACTTAGGTATTTATTAACCCATAAAGTATATATTTTTATACGCTCAAGACATTTAAATGTGTAAAGAAGCAGTGATCTCTATGATTTCATACCATAGATTTCATGGCTATTATTTACTTCACCATTTCAACATTAAATAATTGCTTCTTGTGATGTCGAAAGCTTAAAGAAAACTAATGTGGCGTATAACTCTACAGATAATCATTCGATTGCAGTAGTACGGCTGAATATCATCCTTTGAGAGTGCGTGTTATACTGAGTCTTTTTTAGATCTGTTAAAATTATGTTATCTATTACTTTGGTTTTGTTGGCTCATTTGCCACATCATAACCATCTGATTTAGCCTAACATTTTTAATTTACTTTCTTCGCAAGAGTTTTGTAAGTTATATCGCTGGTCTCATGTATATAGGCCCTAACTTAAAATTTTAAGAATTTTTTTCTTGATTCCAATACGGTTTACACAGAGACCCCTCATCAAAAATTTGAGTGAACTAGTATCAAAAATAACGGCTTTACTCTTGCATTTCAAATATTACATTGTGATAAATACAGTTACTAGTTTGTTTTGACCTTCTCCTTTAAAATCACAATTATTCGAGTTCGGAATTTTCTACGTACGACTAGCGATATATTTCTCAACGTTTTTAAAACTCATTTTGCTTCAAAAATTATTAATTTATTCTTATTCTAAAATTTTAAATTTATTATTATTCTAAAAAATAATAATTATAATTATATTTTTGCCTAGTTATTGTTGCTAATGTTCTAATTTTGTATTTAATGTTTTGTTAAATAACCACATAAATATTGTAAATCAAAAATAAGTTTTACAATTTGCTTTATACAAAGAACTAATAATCATTGTTGGGCATCGTTACCGCCATTTGTTGCAGAAAATATTGTTTATATTGATTAAATTAAACATAATTGTGGTTTACTTTGAAGTGGCCTTTCTGTTTATCTATATAACCACAAATGCTAATTGCTAAATTTAGAATAATGATATTGTTTGTTGCTAAATATTGTTTGGTATCGTTGAACGTTTTTTACAAAATAATAGATTGTTACTTACATTCGGCCATTTGTAATTTAAAGTTTACAATTGTTATTAAAATTTGTTCGGCTGATAAATTATTAAATATTTTTTCGTTAACAATATACATATATGTATGATGGTTCAACAGCTAACTAACTATTTAGGTAAAATTTTATTTTATTTAATAACTTTTATATTACATTTTAGTTCTTAATTATTCATAGTCAATATATTTTTATCTGTCTATGCTTTATCATATCATTAAATTCTTCAAGTATTTTAAAATTTTCTACACGAGCCTATACCATCATTTTTACGCGCAAAAATTAATGAGATATTCTAAATCTGAAATTCAGGCAGATACTCTACCCAGTAACGAAATGTTTTTTACTCTTCATATAAATTTAATATAAAATAAATATTATTTTTCTATTTTAAAAATTAATTATTAATTTTCAGCTGGGCTATAAATCGTTATTAATTTTAAAGAGAACAGTAAAATTTAGATACCAAAAAAATGAAATGCTCTTTCCGGTTTGGTAAAACTTTTGTCAGCGAGAAAGATTAAAAATAAAATACGATAGATGCGGCAAATAAAGAATAAAGCTTTATAATTAAAGTTTTTGGATTCTTGCAACAAGTTTCATTCGGGCAGTCGGAAATAAATTATATGTTTTTTTGAAGTATTTTTTTTTCTAAGCTCAAAACAAAATATATGATATCAGTTGTTGTTTGAAAATTAAAAAAAAAAAAAAACACTTGGGGATGAAAGGATGATGACAAAAATTTTTTACAGGTTTTTCTATTCATTTTATTTTACGATTTATGCAAAAGAAATAGTAAAAACAGAAAAGTACTTTCACCCCAAGTTTCATTAAATTAAGAAGATCGCCTTGTAGCAGCAGATAAAGATGCTACAGGAAAATAAAAATAACAACACCAACAAGTAAGAGTGCTTTTTTATGAAAAATACAGACCAATTTGCACTTGATGTTTCTTTTTTATTGAAGTTACTTTATTTTTCCAAATAATATGGAAAGAATAGAAGCAGGCGTGGTGTTTTGCCTGCTGCGTTGAAGCACATGGACCGATTTGCAACATCTTTTTTGATACTATATCTGATCGATTGGCGTAGTTAAATTTTCTCTAGCTAATGTAGTGAGTGCTTTGGAAAACTTAATTTTAACACTAACACGGATGGACAGACAAACACCGCTCAATCGACTTCGCTCTACATAGAAAGTAAGAATGTATATATTTTATGTGGTTGGAATGGATATTATAGAAATAATAAACGGAATGACAAACTACCTATTCTATTTTTTTGTGGTATATAAATTTAGTTTGTAAAGGTTATTCTTAGATATAAATTTGATGCTGAATAAAAGTTAGCACTCTCATTTGTATCAGCCAAACATAAATTAGCGCGTAAGGTGCAATCTATCTGTCAAAAATTCTCTTGTACATACAAAATATATGAAGCAAACCATAAACGCGCAGCGTCAATGCTTATCAATTGAAGAATCTGATTTTGAAAGTGCGTTAAGAAGTGAAGTTGGCCGCTTTTTACTTTGTTTTGTTTTTGGTTTTGGTTGTTAAAAAGTGACGACAATTTCTTTATCTTCAGGGAAAGCTGACTGTTTTATTTGTTTTTTATTTCTATACAGTAGATTTTATAAAATAAAATGAGCTAACATTACTATTCAAGAAACAAAGTTGACGCTGTTATTTAGGTATGACATTTTAGCGCAAAAGCAGATTTCGTTGCTCTTTAAATGCTAATTTAACGTTAATTTGACTGTGTGTGTAGTGGATTATAATTGTTAAATTTGTCTAATACAAAGTATTATACACACACATACTGAAATCTCTATTTAAATGTATTCATGTATTAAAACAGTAATAACCCCCCATTTCTCTGCATGAAATATTTATTAAAAAGTTTGATATTGGTTAGATAGTAATAAATATAAAATACAAAACACCTATTTTCTGTCTGTCTACATAAGCATTACGTAAACGCTGCCGGATGGATTTGAATAAAATTTTGTTTGTAGGTTCCTTAGAGCCTTGGTTCAAACATAAAATACATTTTCTTCCTTAAAATAATGTTCTTTCGTAGGCACTAAAACAGTTCTCAGCACATTTAATTTTATAGATAAAAAGTTTTTAACATAGTTTGCAGGACTCTACAACAAATGTTTAAAAATATGTTTTTTTTTTAATTTTAAGAAAATGTTACGCGGACAAAGTCGTGGGCACTATTAGTTAACTATATAACCTCAATGCTAGTCATTGTTCCTACAAACTTTTGGGTAATTTTGAATCACGAATACAAGTGTATGTATACTAACCGCAAAGTGAGAGAAATATTGAAACACAAAATTTTCCCACATCTGCTGATATTCGTTTACACTTAATGTTTAAGCTTTGATGTAATAAATTACATTTACAAACAACCATAAGTGGAAACAAAGTGTATCATTATCGTTTAACATTAGTTTTGTTTTTTATTATTTTTCAAGTTATTTATGAAGTTAGTGTAAAAAAAAAATGAAAACCAAAATTTCTCATATCCTTATCTCCTAAATGGTTGTTTAAATAGAGTATATAAGCTTAAAACTACTTCGTAAATAAATACAGAGAATGGTGACGAAGGTTGTAGCAATTCAGAAAGTTTATTTAATTCTGTTGGTTTCTAACTTGTACCGTTCTCCTTAATATTAATTACTTTAAAAGCAGACCAAAACTTTTTTCAAAAAAATTATTTAATTTTAAAAATGGTTTTTATAAAATACAGTTAAAAAAATTAGTCATGTTAATAAGTTGTTGATATAATTGACTAGCCCGAAGCTTAGGATATTTATCTATGAAAACACCTTGTTTCCCCGAAAATATTTAAAGCTAAAGGAAAGTTAAAAGGTTGAACTAATCAGTGTCTGATTTTGGTTTGGTGTATTTTTTTGTAATAAAGTTTTCTCTTTAAAACCATGGCTACATGTGAAATAGTAAGGTATGCAAAACAATAGACTCAAGCATCTAACAATCAGGTAAAAATATTGGGAAAAAACTAAATACTTAGTGTAGTACCAACGGTAACGGAACGATTTGTTGTTATTGAGAATTAGAAAACAAAGTAAGGACGATTATAAGACGACATTGTTAATATATATTCAGGTTTTTATTTTGTGTTTTTAAAAATATTTTGCTTAAATGTTCTTTTTACATTTAATTAAAGAAATGAAAGGAATATAAAGTATAGTAAAGTTTACATTTAATATATGCACGGTATTAAAATTTAAGAAAGATGGAAGTTATGATCGGCAAATTTAACAAGGCTCTAAATGGGACATTTTCAAACTTGCATAACTCTTAAAAAGAAGGAAAAGGAATAAATGATGATTGATTTTATATTATATATGTGCTAATGTTTTTACCTTTTTAATTATTTCTTCATTCACAATAATTTTGTTTTATTTTCATATCTTTTTAGCTTTTCAATTATTTTTTTCCATTGATATCGTTCTTTTGTTAGTTAGTTTTATTTCTTAAATTTTGTTTTATTTTATTTTTATTTCAATGTGTCTTTGCTATTATTGTGAATTCAAAATCTTTCAAAATATAATTATTTTATTTATTATTTATCTAACCAGCATTATCGTTGCACGATAATTTATGTCAAATTTTTACGAAAATGTCGTTATCGTTTGTTGTGTTTCTTAACTAAATTGAGTTGTTGTAGTATATTAACAAACGAACAATTTGGTGTTAGGGCCATGAACTTATTATCTTTATGACATCTTTTAAATGGAAATTTATTTTTAAATGATGTTCAAAATTTTAAGGAGAATGATGTATTGCAGTACCTGTATTGTTAAATCTTTTATCAGCATACCTAGTGTCCATTAAATTCTTGTTATATACTTTGTATTTAGCCAACCATAAACCAATAAGAACCTTTGTGTTAGAAAATGGGATTTATAACTCTTTATTTGAAAAGGGCGAAAATGGCACTGTGCTTGATAGCTAAAAAACTGTACGAGTCGGAGTAGAAATAAATTTGAGTGAAGAATATTTTTGAAATTCATTCTGTCTTAATGTCATGTTTGTTTTGAATATGGTTTCTTAATGTGTCACCCACCTTCTTCACCAACATAATGATATTGTAAACTTATTTCACAAATAAATTTTTTATAACTGTTAACAACAAAAGTATTTACTTAAATAAAAATAAATTTGGAAAACAATATAAATTTTTTAATGATACTTTTTTGAAAACCTACATTAAACTGAATCAGTATTAATTTTAATCGTGTTTAGTGGTGTTGAATTCTTTAAAACATACTTTAGCAAACTTTATGCACTGTTCCCACAAGATAAAAAATTTTGAATTTTTAAAATATTAGTTGTTCCAACATAGTCAGGGTATGAAAACAACTCTAATACTTTGAACAACAACAAAGTAAAAGCATTTATGTGTGCTTGCGTGCTACAAGATGTTTAGTGCAACAATAATATTCTTCAAAATTTTTTTGTCGTCATTTTAATAACTTTACAAAACTTTCTTTCCTTTTTAATTAAACTAAATAAGTTCAAAAGCTCATAAACGATATTCTATCTAATAGCTACAGTAAAAATAAAAATTAATGAGGAAATAATTACATGTTTAAATTAAATCTATATTTAAGTCTTTAGTACCTGCTGTAATTGTTGGTTTGCTAAAACATAATCAAAGTGTTTTAAAGCTCATAAAATGATTAACCCATTTAGGTAGAAAATATAGTTTTAATTTATGTACATTATCTTGCTGTAACCACATGTGGCAATCTTTTATACGACCTAAAAACAACAATCATAACCGTGATATTAAATTATTGTTCAAGGACTTTTAAACAATTAATGCGTAAAAACTTAAGATGATAAATTTATTGTGATGACATAAATAAATATTTAATAACTTTTAGAAATGCATCACTTCAAATTATAATAATTCTAACTTTTTAAAAGCAAATTATGTTAGCTGGAAAAAAATGTCAAAATCGTCATTGAAATAAAAATGTATCAAAAAGGAATCGTGTATTGAAATGTTAAAAATATGTTGACATTATCAGGCTTTTAAAACTTTAAATTAAAATCATCGTAAAATTAAAACTTCATTCACTCATAGGTGTTATTTAGATTCACGTTTAGTGTTTCATTTGGTGTGACAGGTTTGTTTCTTATAAATACACTGATTACAGAATTCACATTTTCCAAAAAAAAAAATTGATATAAAAACAATTTCATTCTCTGTTGGTTCATTATTCGCAATAGGAAATGCCAGCAAAACTGAACCTTTGTTTCTAAATACAAAATGAAGTTATTATAAGAAATTGTTTCAACTTAGTGGCATTCTTTCTAGACGAAAGAATAGCTACAACGGAAATAATTAAATAAATTGATTTGCCTTTATTAATTTTAGAAAGCTTTAATAACTACCTGTTTCACGATGTCGCAAGATATCTTTCTCTTAAAGAATTTCATTTTACCATTAAACCTTTTTTGTAACAACATCTTTTAATTTGTATATAATTTTCAAATGCTAGTGTTTCAAGGATGTTTTACTATCATACGCAATGGTGACAAACTTTCGAGATTTATGTTTGATTTAGATATTTTAAACACAAACATAATTACCTTCATTCAATGAAACATATTTTCTTTTATTGTCAATTCTAATTTTGTACTTGTGGTCTTTTTCAGAACCGTGATAGCAACCACTTTCAAACACAATTGTTTCTTTTGAGCATTCTGTCTTTTTTTAAGCTGTCGAAGGCAATTTAGTAAATGTATTTTATTAAAACAATTATCATCAAAAATTCCGAACACTAGTTGTAAGCAATTTTATTATAATAAAATGAGTTTTGTATATTTTTTTGTATCATTTTTCATTACAAGTATTTGTCTTTCTTTATAAAAATTGTCGTTATGGAATATGTTGTATGAATTTAAAAGTCAATCAAAGTAGGACAAAAGTCGCATTTTGTAACATGCTACGACATATTTTCTTCTTATGGGACTAAAGTCAAAACGTTATAAGCGCAATACCACTAACATGTTTATCGCAGACACAGAAATGAAATCAAGAGAAAGTCGATAAAATCAAGTAAAAATTATTGCTTTATAAGCCATTATTAAGCACGTGGTTTCCTTTCTTATAAAACAAATGCCACCCTTTCTTTAAGGTTTATTATTTTTTTTGTCAAGCTTGTTTTAGAGCACGATTTGTATTTAATGATTATTGTTTGGTATATAAGGTAGCTGATTGAAGCTTTTGTATCAGCCTTTCTAGAAGATTTTTTCAAAGATCTCCTGGTTCTTCCTTACCTTAATGATAAAAATGATCCATAAACAATCTGTGTCCGATGTACATAAAATACTTGTATTGTTTTTGCCTATTTTTATACCCTGTAATAAGGTTTTCCGTTTTTTATTTCTACAATATTTATTTCTGACCCCATAAATTTTATATTCTTGATCCTTGCATTTCGTTGCGTTTTTTGTCTAATATTTGACTATAATGCCGTACCTTTTGATAGTGTATTCTTTTTGTTTGATTTATCGAAAACTGAAACTTCAGAAAAAAAAATAAATTACCTTGTAATTGGAATATCAATAAACCCTTTAAATTTAAACAAAATATTTCATATTTTTTGCAGAGTAATATGTTAATAAAAATCTCTAGATTACCAATAAAATTTTATTAATGGTTAAAATTTCACCAAACTATTTGCTTTTACGAAAACTTCATTAAAAATCTAAATTTTTCCAAATAATTGTATTTGCAAATAAAAATATGATTTTTTATACAAAACCGAAAATAAAAAAAGTTTTTCCAAAAACGCTAGTTTGGCAAAAAAAAAAAAAAAAAAAGAAAATACTCATCTACACTATTGAATCATTTTTTATATCTAAATTGTGCAACTCAAGCTCAAAACCAAAGAACTGATATCTTCAAAATATTCCTTTCAGCGAAGGCTTAGCATACTACTGTTTTGCTTTTTATGCGTATATTTCGAATATTCTGTAATGAAAGTGAGTGCAGAGCAGGCCCAAATTGTAAAATAAATAACTAATATTTTAATTATATCAAAGATATACATATTCCGACAAAAAAACTATATAGGTATGTCTTATTAAGCACAGCCAAACATTTGTGATGTTTCTACTTCTTATTGTTCCTACTTAATTTCTTTAAATTATTGTAACTAGATTCGGGCTTTGTGATCAAGTAGAGACCGAAATCGGCTTGAATGCAATATTGTACTATAATGGCCAACAATTCTTCTTATACAAGTTGTAAAAGTTTCAGTTTTAACTTTGAACATGATTTCGGCTTATAAATTGAAACACTATTTGCTTGAATTCCTACAGCTGATGCTCTTTAAATTAAATTAAAATAAAAAAACAATTGTATTTCTTATAGTCTGTTAAAATTTATTCAGTTTTCAGTTTCGAAAACACTTCTTGAATTTCAAATGAAAAACGACGTATTATATTTATTGACTTCTGGCTGAAAAAATTTCTGATTTTGCTTCCAAGTTTAATGATTCTTAATCCGCAAAATGCAACCAAAACATTTTTTACTGTTCGATTTTCAGACATATTGCTTAATTATTGCTAATAAATCTACCATTATTATTGATGAAAGTAAAAATTATAATTTTCTTTATGAGTTTCTAAAAACAAATTTTCTTTGTACTAATTTTTGAAATGCTTCAAAAGCGACAAAACAATCAACATTTAAACTAGAAGATAGCCTGGTTAGGTGAAAGAAAACGATCATATATATTCACTTAAAGCTTTTGCATTACATACCTTCATTCAAATTATTATTGAAAAACGGATACATAAACAAAGACAAAGCACACGTATTTCGTAGATTTCTTCCGTAAAATCAAATTTAAAAAACAACACATATACATAGATTCGAAAATGTGTTAGGCAGGAAGATTTTAATGAAAATTGCTCTACTTTGTTTACATGTTTATTTATTTAAACGCACATGAATCGTAAGCCAAACAATATTGCTTCCGAGATTTTGACATCTTTATCTTGGTAACAACTGGTAGCCAACAATTAATGGCATCTTGTACCCTTGAGGGCAGATGTAATAATTTTTCTTCTTTAGCTAAATGTAAATAACAAGATAATTTTAAATTGCTTTTTATATTGCAGAAAATAAGTTGACATCTAAGACACACATTTTAATCAAAACACCGATTTCTACTCATTTTCAAAACATAAGCTAACATCTGAGCTTTGCTCTGTTAATGTCAATTAATGAGTTATTTTCAAAATATATTGATTCTTTGAGATAAAATGAAATAATAGCTAGATTTTCGTGCACATGTCTGTAGCAAACAGTGTTGCGCATGTACTTTTTCGAAAAGCTTTAAAAATATTTTTAAACTCACTAGGTTTTGGTTTAAAATTTTAACAATAATTTAGGCCTATCCTTAAAACCTAAGTAATTTGAAAAAAAATTATAAACACAAGAAAAAAAATTTAAAAATGGACAAAGGAAAAAAGCATTCCATTTCAGTACTAAAAGGGTTCCAACGGTAACGCCGTTCAATACCAAATTGTTGTAAATGTAATTGTGCAAAATTGTGTATGTATTAGTTTTGACAATATTTTTTAATAGAATTGGTCAAGTTTTTTTTACAAGGGAATTGTAGCTGAAAATTATTTCCCTTAAAATACAAATTTATTTGTTCTTTGCATATGAGAGTCCCATATTTCTGATTTTTTAAGCCATATAAAGCAAACCCCCGAAGGGCGATAAAGTCAAAGCTTAAACTGATTTCTAGCTTCTTAAGGGTGTTTTCAGTTTTTAATCTTACAAGTTTGTTAATTTTTTAAAGTTTACTGGAAATATTTTTCAAACAAATCGGTAAGGCAAAATAAAGCTATCATATTTTCTTTCTTGGCATAGTAGTCAAGGTTTTCACATTGCATTTATTGCATTTATTTTTAGTAACAAAATTTTAAGTAAAAATTATTTACCAACAAACACATTCTGTTGCAGTTAAAAATGTTAAAAATCCCCAGATACTAAAGTTTAACTGCTTCCTCAACAAAACAATGTTTTTGTGCACTTTAGTAAAATATGCAAGTGTAGAGTCTCTATAATTTTCTATTGTAATTGTCGTTTATCTTTTCTTAAACTTTTAAAACATTGTAAACGTGTATACAATTTTATTAAACTGAAAAAAAATAGAAAAAAATAAAATCAACAAGAAAAATTGTTTTAGCATAATGTTTTTTAGTATAGTGAATAGAAAAATAAGGGAAATTAAAGTACAAAAATCATTAAATTAACACTTGTAGGCGTCATTTATTAAATTGGAAGTAGATAATTGTAGCAAGGAAGCCAAGTAATTAAGGTTGTAGGTGTTTAAATTAATGACTGTGAAATTTATGTGAAAAAGGACACCGGAAACGGATGTTAGCGATGCTTTCGCAACGTATTATTTTAGAAAGAATGAAAATTTACAACTTTTTACACACCAGTCTGAATAATTTTTCAACAATAACGATAACTAAGAAATATTAAACTAAGCTACAAAATTTTCAAGCTTTTAATAAAGTTTTGATTTTACATTTTTAATTATAATATTTAATATAGTTTTTAAGCAATAGATCTTTAATTTTTAACAAATATTTTCATATTTCACTACTCCGATTTCGAATATGTTTTAGTAATAAACACAGAAAGCAATTATAAGCGACGTTATATTTTTGAAATGTTACAAATTATTAATACGTCAACAGAACAGAGAATTAATTTTAAGGCAGACACAGATAATGTAGCTTAGATTTTTAGACATTTAGTAAATAAGAAATAATTTTTGACTCTTTATTTGTTTTTAAAATTTTTTTTAAAGAGAAAATAATTTTTTGTTTGTTGAAGTATTTATGTTAGTTTAAAAAATTATTACATCTTGATTCTTGTTTTATTTTGTTTAAAGAAATGTTTGTTTTCCTGATGATGTTGCACAATGGAGTAGCGAAATATATATAAAATATAAAAGACAAATTTAAAATAAATTTTTATTTTTAATTTTTTGTGCCATTTCATTTAAATTGTTGTTTGGCAGATTTGATTTTTTCATTTTCTTTTTACAAATAACTTGTGTTTGTTACTATTGCAAACAGTTTCCGTTTGTTTTAAGGACAAAAATTGTGCGTTTATATTTTCCTTCGAAAAAAGTTTATCAACATTTTACTTTGTTCTATCACAATATCATTCTGAGATTCTTCTTTTTTTTCTTTTTCGTTTCACTTTTAACTGCAACAAAAAGGAATTTTAACTTTTAATATTTTTTTTGTTAAAATTTTGTCATGATGAAACCGTGTTAAGGAATTTGTTTTTTACGTTGTTAATTTATTATAAAAGTAATTTCTTGACAACTTTGTGGATAAAACCACGCACTTGGGTCGTTTAATAAAAACTTGAAACTTAATAGAAATAATTTACTTAGAGTCTTTTAAATTAAAGCCTTTAAAATATAGAATAAATAAAATCAGGTTTTTATAATAATCTCAGAATGGGGTCGCATGTCCGCTTTAATACTCTTGACATTTTACATGTATAACAGATTGTGTTACATATAATCTATTAGTTGTTGAAAACTTTTAATTTCTAATCAATATTTAATCGGGTTGATACTAAAATTAATGAAGTCTCTTAAGTTGTTTAATTGTTCTTCATTTATTTTCACAGAAGTCACTTGTGACAAAAATACCGTAGATGATAAGAGGTCTAAAAAATATTGGTTTGAACTCCATGATTGTATACTCGGAAAATTTATTGCTTTTGCTTACTCGATACTATTCAATACATTGTTTTTTTTAATTTATTTATTAAAAATTTGCTTATGCCGAAAATTTGAGATTTATATATTTTCTTTAGAAAAAAGGAAAAGCTGCGTTTTTAACGCATCTGAATTTGTTTCAGAAAATCTTACCTACAATTAAGATCAATAAGTATTGAGTAATTACTTTTGAGTACCGAATATCCGTCAATAATTATAAATGCTTGGTGGTTGATACTTACTATTGTAGATAGGGTTAAGATTATCAATACTGTTACAAAAGGCTAATTCACTAAACAGAAATAAAAAAATGTGAAAAATTCAAACATATTTGTTGCATCAAAACCAAAATTTCTAAAATAATTTTATTGCATGTGTGTTGAGTTTAATTATTCTATAATAGAGAATGTCCTTAATATTTATTTAATAAATAGTTTGAAATACAAATTTTTTATTTAGAGACCGCCTGTACAGTTTGCTAAGCAAGCGTTTTTTTTTAAGTTAGTTAATTAAAAACCTTATTTTATCAAAACATATGTAAAAGAGTTTTTTTGGTTTCCCATGAAAGTTATTCACAATACTATACGAAAGTTCTTATACTTTTTATCTATAGTCTTTGCTTTAATTTTATATTGTAATAATTATTTTTTTACAATTGAACTTTTCTCCCACTGCAGCTTTATCTTTCTCACCAATACAACTACATTTGAATTTTAAGACGTCAATGCATAAAAATCAATTTCTTGGGGAAGATTCTCGTTTTCACCTTTAATCGTAAAAAAGAGTGCATCAAACTTGTAATAGGCATAGACGAAAAACATCGATGTTTTAAAATAAACTTAAAATTTTTCGAAAATATAATAATAATTATAAATAAAATAAGTCAAATCGTCAATAATAAATAATTAAAAACAATCGATGTTTAATCGTGTCCATCCTTGACTTGTAACTAACTGCTCGCTTTTAATATATAAATGTATTTGAGTTAAAAACTACAAAAACATATTTCAGTGACACTACAACACAAAAAAAAAAAAAAAAATAAATAACAAATAATAATATTAAAAACTCCAACTCTAAAAAGATGTTGAGATATTCTCAAAAAGCTCAATTTTTCATACTTTTTTTACTTTTAAAGGTACGACCTAATGATAAAGCTAGTTGCATAACCGTAAATTTTTATCTTTGCCAAAATGCAAATTACGAATGTAAATTACAAAAAAGACTTTTCAGTTTTAAAAATTTCCTTGAGTACCATTTCTTGTTAAAACTAATGAGTAAATTGATTACAAAATAATAATTGACACATACAACAAAACATATATGGTGGTTTCAATTCTTAAGAACATGTTTGAATACTTTTTGCAAAAATTTAATTCTTTACTGTTATATATGTAAAATGATAATCTCTTATATCAACATTAGTATGACTCAAGGAGAAATAATATTGATAGTATTACATCGATGAACTGAATCACATTATTTTTAATCGACAACTAATGGCTTCAAGTAAGCGCAATAAGCAAATTTGATGTCAACGATAGTAACAATGTTTACTTTAGAATTTTAGAGAAATCTCTCTGCGGAAGTATACAATGTAGAGTTTTTTGAGTTGTGAGTTTTGGCAGCCTTTCAGAAAAGGCATGATATTTGTACGAGCATTTCCTGCAGAAAAGTATAAATATTTAAAACGTATTTCAAAATATAATTAACAATTTATTTAATCTAATTTTTGTTTTTAATTTTAAAAGAGAAAATAAAATGCAAAAAAGGTATAAATATGTCTTCAATGAAAATTTGTGTTACCTTTCTTCACTCACAACCACATAATCAAATATCTACATTTACGTTTTAAGCAATTAATTTATATGAAATTTACCTACACAAAGAAAAAAGTGTGATTTTTAATTTTTAAAATGATGATGTTACTTAATAATTTTCATTCTAATTTACCTTTGAAAGAAACATGTATTAAATTGTCTTTTTAAAAAATAATTACTATAACACTTTCAAGAATAAGAATTTCCTTTGCTAAATAATTAAATTAAACCTTTATTAAATTAAGACTTAAATTGAAATAACTTAAAGCATTTACATTTACGCTGTATCAAAATCAATTAGGCAGTTAATTTAATAATCAGGTATTTAAAATACCAAAATAAAATTTAGTTATGAAAAATAAATATAAAGAAAATAACCCTTAAATACTTTTAGAAAATCACATTAACACTTTGATTAATTATAAATATTATTAAAGTAATGAGTTTTATGTAACGTCCAAAAACTGTTCAGGGTAAAATTTTTTAACCAAAAAATACAAAATGATAATACAGAGAAAATAGATTCATAATCATAACCAAATTTTATACTAATCGAATTTTGTCGGCTGTACCAACTATTTGCAATTCGATTGTCATGTCTACTTAAAATGGTACTCGAAATTACTTACGAAAACGATAAGAAAGTAATAATTTTAAAATTAAGAAAAAAAATTATTTAATATCTTTCTATTAACTTTAATTTGAAAAACAAATTACACGAATACAATATTACATACATATTATAAATTTTATGATTCGAACCACCTACATCAGCCTACATCTTCCAATTTAACACGGTTTCATCCTTTTTTCTTTATTTACCAACAATCTACACCACATCTTTGTCACTGCAAAGAAAATAAAACCTTTTGTGACTGTTTTTATTTATAAATGTATTTTTTAGATAATTTTGAACTTATCTTTCAAAAAAATTTGAGAAGTAATCTTCACGTTTAAGAAATTTTTTGACTAAATTATTCTTAAATTTTTTTATAAAGTCAACAATTGTTTGCTTTCAGAAGAACATATCGCTTTTATGTTCTAATTTTCTTATCTTATTTGTTTAAGCACACGATTTTTATTAAACCAAAAAAAAATATTTTTATTTATTTCTGCTTATATAAATTAGATAATAAAATTAATACTAATAATAAAGTAATAGGTATAAAAACGTTTAATTTATTTTACTTAATGACGCCACCTAGTAATATGGCAAAAGACTAAAAAAATAAAATAAAAAACATACTGTTATTGTGAAAGGGAGAAGGTGTTTTAATATTTTTATAAATCTAAATAACAAATTAAAGTTTCAATAGTAATATGCTGAATTGTTTTGGTCGCATTGCCCAATTAATAGAATTAATTTCAGCAAAGACAGCAGTCGTACAGGTAAAAGTTTTTAAGAGGTATTCTCTAAATGTTTTTCACTTTATATGAAGTTACCAGGCAAAACATTTTACTTCATTTTGCACCTTGCTCAAATATATATATATATATATATATATATATATATATATATATATATATATATATATATATATATATATATATATATTGGCCACCTCAATTTCTTGAACCTAAACAGTTTTTTGCCACTTTATTCGTATAAATAAGAGAGTTGTCTGATGGGTTATGCCTACATAATAGTTCCTTTTGCTCCCACTGCATATCTAATGAGAAACTTTGAAAATTTTAGAAAAATCGGCCAGCTATACATTTCCGACGAGAGCTGCAAATGAATCATTTTTTTTTATTTTAATTCGTTACGAATTAGCAAAGTTCTGAATTAATTCTTTCACATAAAAAAATATTGAATGAACTAAACCAATTCAAACGAATAATGCAAATTTGAAGTTCCATTCGATTCCAATTCAAATAAAACTGCAAATGAGTCTTAATTTGTTTCTTATTTAAATGAATTTGTTTCAGGGGATTTTAATTCATTTATAATTCGTTTGAATTGAATTGATTTTCGTTTTATTTGAATGACTTATAACAACGAATTGCAATTTAAATGAATGAAATTAAAAACGAGTTGTATTCAATCAATTTCAAGAGCAGATCTAGGTCGAATGAAATATGAAATTTCTCCTACTTAAGTAAAAGAATATCCAATGATCAAAGGTCACAAAAAAAAAAAAAAGAATAGAAATGCTTAATGGAAATTTACTTTAAAAATAAACTCAAATTTTAATCAATGAGTTGGTAATGAATTGCTATTTATTTTTTATACTTCATTTAAATTAATTCAAAATCAATTTAATTCAGATGAACTGGAAACAAACTGCATTTCATTGTGACTAATTTATTTGAAGTAGAAAGGAATTGCAATTCATTTTACAAAATCTTTTGGACCGAAAATGAAGTCCCACTTATTTTTAACAAATTCATTTGAATTGATTCAAATTTAACTTAATTAATTTTTTTTTTTGTAAAAATAGTTAAATAAAAAGTTGCTAATTCAGTACATAAATAATTACCGAGTTAAGACAAAAATCAATAATTCATTTGCAGCTTTTCTTCCAACAAATATACATACAAACAAACACATTTATATATATACTTCCAAATATCTTTTATGTTAATATTTTTTTATTTCTTTGTTTATACTCGCCGACATGCCAGTCCTTTTTTCAGATATATTTTATTTTTATTGCCAAAAGTTAATGTTATAAATTTTTATTACCATAAATACTATATTTGATTTTAAGTATATTGTTAAACTTTTTGATTTTCTTATTTTTCATAAATTAATAAATTTACACAATTACAACAATTTAGTAAGTCATATAAAACATGACAGCCGTGTAGTTAAAATTAAGAAAAGAAAAAATATTTATTTTATTCGTGTAATTATTTGATGTTTATTTTTTAAAAATACAGTTTTAAGGCAGTTTTTTAGGAAATAGGGTTAACTGCAGAAGGCTAAAGCATAACAAGTATGAATTTTGAAACAAAGAAATGGGTGAAAAATGCCTAGTGGTAGTAGTTACAAAAGCAATAAAATCATTCAAAAACTACAGAAAAATAAAATCAAATGTTGAAGTAAACTTTTTTCCTAATGTAAAAAACTACTTTATTATTAATAAATTTGAGTTTTTTTTTGTTTGTTTCAAAGCGAAATTGTTGGACATCAGTGTTAGCAATATGTTTTGAAAACATGCTTTTAATACTAGTTCTACAGTCTTCAAATAAGATCCGGGTTATTATTGTAGACACTTAATTTTCTGTTCCTGTACGGATTTTCTTTTTTTTTGGCTCTACAATTGTTGTTTTGAGTTAGAAATCTAATAATCGGCACATCACTAAGAAGGCTTACATTTGGTTATCTTTCTTAATTTTCCACTTTCATTAAAACGACTTAAGTAAAATACCATTAGCTAAATCAATTCGCAGGGCACTGCACTGGCATTTAAAATTCGTATGTATTAAAACTAAAATATCAACGAAACTAATCCTCTCTAAAACTCGTAGGAAACTTGTTATGACACATATAGCTTGACTTTTAATTACATACTAACATTAAATAATTATAATTATTATGATTCATTATTATATGAACTTGTGATATTAAGCCACCTTTCATCACTATAAAAATATAATAAACTGTAACAAAGGTGACATTTGAACATATATATATTAAAATAGCGACTTGTTTTATTTGTAGTGAATTAAAAATATAAAAATTTAATTAACGAACAAAACTTTATGTTTCAAAATCCGTGAAGTTAATGGAGATTTGTGAACAACAGCTACAACCGTTTTTAACTGGCGTTTGAAAGTTATAAATGATGCAGAGATTTCAATGGTAACGAATAATTATTTTTTGCCTCTTAGGCGCTGTAATAAATTAAAGAGGAGAATTAAAAATCATTTCGTCACAGGCGTTTTAATATAAAAAAGTGACAAGTCATTAAGCGAATCAAGTCAGTATAAAAATTCTTAACCAGATTAATATGGTGGAGATGATATTGTTACGCGTGCAAAAAAACACATTGAACATTTGGAAACCTCTTCAAAAGACATAACAATAAGTTTTATTTTAATATCGAAAAAAAAAATATATTTAAAAATCTGGAAGAAAATACTATAATAATACAGCAGAAGTTAATCCGTAATACACATCTATACGGTATATATTAGAAAGAATTCTTACACGAGAGGTTATAATATTTTCCTTTATAAAACCTACTCTATAGAAATAACATGCGATGAAACTGTTGAAAACAATTATCAGTCACAAATTTTGTAAACATTAATATAATTTTTTAATATAGTTACCGTTGAACTATAAGTATTTTTCAAATTTCAATTTTATAAAAAATATTCTATTTTTTTCATTACTGAAATAAATTTCAAACAGTTAGTTTGTTTTGAATTGGGAGTTTTTATTTCTAATAGGTTATGGGCCTCTCACCGCTGTGTGCTTAAAACTGCATTTTAAAACTTGTAAAATAATTCGGTTGTGTTTTTTATTACGCTGTTGAATATGGCTGATGCAAGACTTTTAATAACGAAGTTGAACCGAGACAACTATGAGCTGTGGAAATATAAGATGCAGTTGCTGCTGAGAAAGGAAAAGGTTTGGGATGTTATTGAAAATGGAATACCTGCAAATCCTGCTGCGAGGTGGAAAGAGCGTGATATAGAGGCATCTATTTTAATTGGTTTGGCTGTGGAAGAATCGGAAGTTTTTCGAATTGCAAATAGCAAAAATGCCAAAGATTCTTGGAACATTTTGAAGGCTTACCATGAGAAATCAACGCTAAGCAATAAAGTGAAACTGATGAGAACAATTTGCGAATTGAAACTGCAGTCTGGAGCTGATATGGATAAACACATAAATGGAATGAAATTATTGTTTTCAAAATTGCAATCGCTTGGAGAAAAAATGTCCGAGTCATGGATGGTTTCAATGTTGCTAAGCAGTCTTCCAAACACATACGACACATTAATTACAGCTCTAGAGGTAAGGGATGAAAAGGATCTTACAATGACTTTAGTAGAAAACAAATTACTTGAAGAAGATGAAAAACAAAAAAGAAGACAGTCTTGTGATGATACGGTGTTAAAGACTGTCAACAAATTTAAATCTCATGGTAATACTTCCAAAAAGATAGTATGCCATTATTGCCGTGGTGTTGGTCACATTCGTAAGGCCTGTTGGAAGTTAAAAAATGGTAAGTCTATTAATAACCAAAAAGCCAAAATTGTTGAAAATAGCAAAGATTGTGCTAATTCTTGCTTCGGTTTGAATGTTAAAGCTGATATTTGGGTGGTTGATTCTGGTGCTACTTGCCACATCTGTAGCATTAAAGAAGAATTTATTAATATCGATTTAACTTGGCGTGAAAAGGTTACTGTAGCAAATGGGAACGTCGTGTATTCCGCTGGTAAAGGTTCCTGTATAATAAATTTGGTTAATAAAAAAGGTGTTGAAATTTCAATTACTATCCAAGATGTTTTGTATATTCCGTCGTTTAGAGGAAATCTGTTATCCGTGCAGAAAATGTCGGCTGTTGGTTTTAAAGTGTTTTTTTTATGGTCAGAATTGCAAAATACTTGACAAAAATGATAATGAAGTTGGTGTTGCAAAATGTATTGACAATTTATACCAACTAAAAACACGGAGTTGCGAAAAAGCTATGGTTACTGTTTGCAGCCTTAATCGATGTCAACATTTTTATCATAAAATTTTTGGCCACAGGGACATCAATGCAGTAAAAGCTATGCAGTCTGGTAAGCTTAAGAATGATTTTAAAATTATAGATTGCAAAAGTCGTGCAATATGTGAAGTCTGTACCAAATGTAAGTTAATTCGGAAGCCTTTTCCTAAAAAGTCTGAGACAGAAACTGGGGAAGTTCTCGAATTAATACATTCTGATATCTGTGGTCCAATGAAAACCGTTACCCCTGGTGGCAAAAGATATTTTTTAACAATGATCGATGATTACAGCCGTTATACTGTGATATATCTACTCAGTCAGAAATCTGAGGTTTTTGACAAAATAAAAATATACATTGAAATGGTTAAGAATAAATTTGGAAAGGTTCCTAAAAGCATAAGATCGGATAATGGGGCTGAGTATAAATCAAAGAAAATGAATGATTTTCTTCAAAAATATGGAATTATGTCCCGGTTTACTGTTCCGTACAGCCCACAACAGAACGGTGTGGCTGAAAGGAAAAACAGATATCTTGTAGAGATGTCTCGTTGTCTTCTTGTGGAAGCTGGTTTACCTAATTTATATTGGGGTGAAGCCATTATGTGTTCTAATTATTTACAAAATCGGTTGGTTACAAGTTCTTTACCATGCACTCCATATGAAAGATGGGAAGGTCTAAAACCTAACATCGATCATTTTCAAATTTTTGGTTCCAAAGCCTATGTATTGAATCCAAAAATGGAGAACAAATTTGATTACAAATCTGACTTTTATGGGTTATGATGAGCAATCCACAGGTTTACGTTTTGTTAATAGGAAAAACAATAAAGTCCATATTAGTAGAGATTATAAATTCATAGCTGGGAATACTGAGTTGGTGTTGAAGGACAATTGTAATTCTTTGACAAATGATGATCACTTAGAAATTAATATTTTTTCTAACCGTGCCAACGACTACTGTAATAACGACGTTTCTAATGAGTCAGAAGGCGATTCTTTCTGTAGTTTTGGAAATGATTTTGAATATTTTAGTGAAGATGGTCAAAACGAAGATATTTTGGTTGATGAACCAATATTAAGACGATCAGTCAGAAAGAATAAAGGTGTTCCACCAGCTAAATATTCTAATTTAGTAGAGTCAGATGATGTTATTGAACCTAGAACCTATAAACAAGCCGTTATGTCAAAACAAAAACAGCAATGGAATACAGCAATGCAAGATGAAATCAATTCACTTAAGGAAAACCATACCTGGGACTTGGTTTGCGCTCCCCCTGACGTAAAAATTGTTGGATGCAAATGGACATATAAGATCAAACGTGGTGTTGATGGCAAAATTCAGAGGTTTAAGGCTCGTTTAGTTGCCAAGGATTTAACCAAAAGTATGGCCGCGATTATGATGAGGTGTTTGCACCTGTTGTACGTCAACCAACATTTCGTATTCTATTGTCTGTTGCTGCTGCTAGGAGGATGCATGTTGAACATATGGATATTAAATATGCGTTTTTAAATGGTTGTCTCAAAGAAACGGTTTACATGAAGCAGCCTCCTGGATTTGTTGATGAAAATGCTGATTTGGTTTGCAAACTAAAACGAAGCATTTATGGTCTTAAGCAAGCTGCGAACGTGTGGAATAAGGCGCTTAATAAAGAACTGATTGATGGAGGTTTCGTGCAAAGTAAAGCTGACCCATGCTTGTATAACAAAGTCATAAATGGGGAAGATGTTTATGTGTTAGTCTACGTTGATGACAGTAGTGGCAGCTCGAAATATTACACAAATAAGGAATGTCTACAATATGCTGAATAAAAAGTTTGAAGTAAACAATCTTGGTGCTATTTCCCAATATCTTGGAATGGAAATTATAAGAACTGACAAATTTAACTACAAGATACGTCAAAAGCAATATATTGATAAGATGTTATTACGATTTGGTTTACAGGAACGAACACTCCAACCCTGGAGGACTGGAATGAGTTGAAACGTATAGCCAAATATTTAAAGGGAACATCCGAAATGTATTTAAATTTGAATGGTAGCTCTTTAAATCAAAATCAATTAGTTGGCTATGCAGATGCTAACTGGGCGGAATGCAGAATTGACAGGAAGTCGAACTCTGGATACAATTTTATGTTTAATGATAGTGCAGTTAGCTGGGCTTGTAAAAAACAAACTAGCGTTTCGTTATCAACAACAGAAGCAGAATTTATTGCGTTGTCAGAGCAGCAAAAGAAGCAATTTGGATCCGAAATATTTTGTCTGATCTAGGATGTCCGCAAAAGAGTCCGACAATAATGTACGAAGACAATAGAAGCTGCTTAAATTTAATAAAAGATGAGAAATTAAGCAATCGATCCAAACATATAGATACAAAATATCATTTCGTAAAAGATTACGTTGACAAGAAGATAATTACTTGTGAATATTGCCCTTCTGATAAGATGATTGCTGATATGCTAACTAAGGCTTTACCAACTTCAAAACTGGAAGTATTCAGACTTAAATCTAATGTTTGCTAATTTGAGGAGGAGTGTTGAAAACAATTATCAGTCACAAATTTTGTAAACATTAATATAATTTTTTAATATAGTTACCGTTGAACTATAAGTATTTTTCAAATTTCAATTTTATAAAAAATATTCTATTCTTTTCATTACTGAAATAAATTTCAAACAGTTAGTTTGTTTTGAATTGGAAGTTTTTATTTCTAATAGAAACTGCAAAAAAAAATCGACTGCCATATAGATATTTACATTAAAAAGAAATTTAAAACAAACACAAAAAAGAGGAACCTTTTACTATCAGACACAGATTTTCCAATAGCTATCCGCTGAGTCCGCTCTATTTAGATTTGCATCATATATTTTCCATGTACATGAAAATCTCTGACACATAGATTATGCTCTGCTGTCACAGGTTTAAAGCAAAGTAATTTGTTGCTTAACAATTTGAAAGACTTTTGGTTAGGTTTTTTCAATAAGCTGAATCTAGCTTAAACATATGATGGAGAAGTATGCAGCGGTCCAGAAGGTCAACGTATTAAGCTAGGCAAAAGTTTATTTCTTTTTTGGAGGACTTTTCGTACCATTTTAAAATAATTTTCTTTCTTAATTGAAATAGAAATAATAAAACACGAACCCAAGCCTGACTATTTACTTACTAGAAAAAAACTAGCTTTTGGTAAAAGACTACGAAGTGCTACCACACAGCTAAAATATTTTGCTATATTCGAAGTACTTGTGTAACATTGAGATATAATGCGAAAAGATAAACAGCATCTATTTTAGTTTTGCAAAAACCTCGTCTTTATTTTAATTGGATTTTTTCTTTTGCTTATTTTTAACATTATTTTAAATCATAATTTTATTACAACACAATGAATAAAATTTTTTCGGAAATTTAAAATCAATTTGAAGTTTTTTAAAAAACACATCCGGTACTGAACTCTAATATCTCAGTCACTATGCAGAGTTGAAAAGACAATACAGTTTCGAAAAAATATTTTTTTTGACGTATTTTAAAGTAAATTTATTATACATACACACATAATTATATAAATTAAAGCACATAAAGGAATCTGGTTCTTTGCTTTCTAAAATGAAAAACCTTAAAAATCAGGGTCTTTAGTCTACCAACTCATTGCAAATTTGTTGACAAAAACAAAAAGTTTTTACACATATATATGTACATACAAATTTAATTACTGAGTTATTGGAACTCCTTTGTATAGATTTTGAAAACTTGTAACAGAATGCGCAAAGCCCAGCCAATTCTTTAAAAAATTTAAAGAGGTCCGCCCTAAAAAATTTATAGGTGTTGCAAAATCGTGATTGAGGGTAAAAATAATATCTTATTGCATGGCTTCTCTCTCCAAAAGTTTTGGCATAATATTAAATGAATATGAATTGCAACTCCCACTTTCAGGTACAAAGAAATAAACGTTGCTTGCCCGCAAAACTTAATAATAATCTACACCAAAATAAATAAATTTTTAATATAAATGCGCTCTGCTAAACTTAACCAATTCTACAACTAATCAAAGCCGCTGCATGTTTGTAGGTTTAATAATATAAGATCCTACAACTTCTCAATAATCTATTACCCGTTATCACTACGTCTTTTAGACTGGCGGTAGTCAAGTCTTAAACTTTTTGAATTTGCCATATTTAAATAATCACAGTTACGCTGGAAAAACTCTGGCAAATTTTCTAAATTTATTATTAGTGTTGACTTTTTATACAAATTTTTTTCTAATGCGAAGTGTTCTGTGAGTAGATTTGTCTCATTTGGACTTAAGATAACCCATTACATATTAAATTGTCTATTAAATCATTGCACAGTGGTTGATCCCATTGGCCAAAAATAAAAAAATAAAAGCCAAAAATTTGTCACCAAATGTGGCATCACTGTTTCTTATAAAAACAAGGTTTTAAAATCTGTAGTTGTTTTATTCTAACTGTAGTCTTTAAGAACAGCTTCAAAAAGAGAGCAAGTTAACGTTTGGTTTTTGCAGTGTGAAAAAGTGAAAAAAAGTGAAAAAAAGTTTAACTTTTAACTAATTACAACAAAAGAAAAAGCATTTGTGTTAAAAAAAATCAGCATGAATATTGAATATACCTTTATATTCAATATTCATGCTAATAACTAAGTTTTAACATAATTACAATGCGTTTTGCTTATTGTGGATTTATTATATAATTAATATATTTGTAGTGTCATTGGTCATTCTAGTTAAATCATGTATATACATTTCAACTGGAGTTTTAGTTGAGTTCCCCCCTGAAATCTCCAATGAGGTTTTTTCTTTGTTTATTGCTTAATACTCCAAAAATAAAAAATTGGCAATATTGGCTGCTCCTTTTTGCTCGTTTTTTTATTACATCCTACAGACCAAACCGACCTCTTTGTTTTTATGTCCAACTTTGAATTTTTTTTGTGGTGTTTTGTCAATTTGTGTTCGTTCGTGCTACTCTGTTATTGCTATGCATGCAAAGAAATGTGTTGGTTTTTTATGGACTTTTAATTTTAGTTTTGCCTAATTTTTTCCTTGTTATTAATTGTTTTTCCAATAGACTCACGTTATACTTGCACAATTTCACGCTCATATATTTTTGACATTTGGCTTTTAGAAAAAGGTGGAAATACTGAAAAAGCTAGGAAAGTGAAGGATATTGTGAAAAGTTACATTAGAAATAAGGGCTACACATACGAAGAAAGTCAATTAGAAACATGTTTACATTATAATTGCAAAAAAATATCAGAGTTTTGGAAAAAATGCCATCGCATAAAAATAAGACTTCAAAATAGATATTCAGATTGGCTGGCCCAAATGGAGTCGATTTTATTAAACTCAGAAACATATAACTTGAATGAAGAACGGGGACGTCCTAGATTAAGTTTCGGAGAGTGTTCAAGCAGGACAAAGCGATGACGAATAGCAGAAATAGCTGAAATCGATGTCTCTGCTGCTGATGATTTGCGATTTGCTAGCTTAAAAAATAATTCATCACTTTTGAAAGCAAATGTTAGTGAAGTTATATCGCTTATAACTGAAGCAGATTTAACAAAACATCAATATTTGACAATAAGAAGCTTTATTAACAGTAAACTAATTGTCATTTTTTACCTTGCTACGATAACATTTTGAAAGAAAAAAAGAAAAGTTACCCAAACAAAATAATAGTAAGCGAATCTCAGGCTGAAGTTGAATTTCAAAGTCTATTAGACCATACCGCTACTCGGATATTATAACTACAGAGAGATGTTATTAAAGAAGTTTTGGATGACTCTGTAAACGGCCTTGCATTAATGGGAAAATGGGGGTTTGATGGCAGTTCGGGACACAGCGAGTATAAACAGAAAGTTGCAAATAATAGTTTGGATGATAGCAACATATTTGTTACGTCATATGTCCCGCTTCAAGTTGTAACAAAATCAGATGACGCTCAAATTACCAAAATAATTTGGAAAAATCCTCGCCCATCGTCCGTCCGCTAGTGCCGTCCTATCAGGTTCCAATTTAAAAAGGAGACAGCTCAATTGGCCATCGACGAAGAGACGTATTTCAAGAAGAAAATTGAACAGTTATCTCCCACAAAATTCCAAATTGATCAGAAGACGATATATATTGACCAAATTCTGCAACTAACAATGGTAGATGGTAAAGTATGTAATGCCTTAACTCAAACTTCATCTGCAAAATGCTACATATGTAATGCAAAACCCACCGAAATGAACGATATTGCAACATGCCTGCAAAAAGAACTTAAAATAGATCACTATGAATTTGCACTGTCACCTTTGCACGCATACATAAGATTTTTTGAGTATTTTCTTCATATATCGTATAGGCTTCAACAAAAAACATGGCAAATTAGGTCCCTAGAAGGAAAAGCAGAATATCTAAAAAGAAAACAGAATATTCAACTACAAATTCGAGAACAAATGGGACTAATAGTCGACACGCCAAAAACTGGAGGGAGTGGATCTTCCAATGATGGAAATACTGCACGACTTTTCTTTAAAGATGCTGACTTGTCTGCAGAAATAACAGGCATTGATAAAGAAGTAGTTGAAAGATGTGCAATATTATTGCAAGCTTTGTCTTCAGGGTATAATATTAATATCGAAAAATTTAGGAAATACGCGCTGGACACTGCTAAGCAGCTGACCAATAAATATTCGTGGTACTATCTTTCCCCCACAGTCCATAAAATTTTAATTCATTCTTCAGATGTTATTAAACATGCGCTGGTATCAATTAGAGAGCTCTCCGAAGAAGCTGCAGAATCCAGAAACAAAGATATAAAGAAATTTCGACTTAAGCACACGCGCAAAATTTCACGCATTTCAACAAATACTGATTTGTTTAACCGTTTACTTTTAACTTCGGATCCTTTTATAACAGGTCAACGAAGGTTACCATGCAAGGAGAAATCAATTTTAATAAAATCAGTTTTTGAATTGTTAGAATAATTTTGAAGTCAGTTTTCATTTAAGGGGGCGTTATTAATAAGCAGTTTTAAAACTGCTATGGGTCCTAAACCATTCCCAATTTATCACTAACTCATTCTGACATATTTATAAAGCCGTGCATGAAGTTTCACGATGATACCTATATTGGAAATATTTTTGGCCGCCGACTCTATACAGCTCCGACCACTGTGCATTGGTACATATGACTTTAAAAGGATATTTTGCAGAATGTTTAAGCTTTATAGCGTTATACGTTACATAGGCATTATTACCAACTACTTTTTACCTCAGTAAATCGTATTAAATTGTAACTTCTGTTACACAAATTTAATTAAATCTATTAAGTATTTATTGAAAAATTAACGCCAGGTAAAATTTACCATTAAATTTATTTGTTTGTGAATTTCAACATAAAAAATTAAAAAAACGAAGCTCTTCACCATAGTTAATCCATGTTTTTTTTTTTTTTAATTTAAAGTAAAATGAGAGGTCTCTTTCGTAAGTTTAATATTTAGCTCCCGGCACATTATCAAAAAAAAAGTTACTAAAAATTTATTTTTCAAGTTCTTTCTAATACACCAACATAAAAATATAAATTTAACCATTATCAACAATTTTTCTTACAGCGGGAGCTAATGGAAAACTGTTACGCATTTCAATACATGTGGTTCAAATTGTATTGAAAGATTAACAAAGAGCATGTTTGTTAACTAACGCACAATAATTCATAACATTGCCGCTTAATTGCTACCAATTTGTTTTATGAAAAGGTTGTACAGAGAATTTATACTTGCTATGTAAAATTAATTAAATCGTGATATTTAAGCTGACTGGGTGGCTTATACGCTTTTTGACAGGTAGTTTAGATTTGGTTATTTCGATCGTTGTGCACGTTTGCCTACACATACATAAACAAAAAAGAAATCTTCTCTGCAATTATATTCTATGGAAAAAGTCACCTTTTTTGCTCTATGGCGTCAAGAAGGAATGTCCAACTACAGTGATACAACTAATGGGTAGCTATTTATTCTCTCTAAAAACGAGTAAAATTGAGTATTCTGTCATTGTCGAATATGTGTCTGTTAGAAGTGTAAAATAAGTGTCTTTAACAGCATCGAATATATAACCTTTAAAAATAACAGAGTTCTTCTTTATTGAAACGAAAAGGTTTAAAGTTAGAAAGCTTAAATTTATATCTTAAGAATTTGTAACACTAGAATACGAAATACGATATAAATTTACTTACAGCTACATGTATATTATTAATTTATTCTTATCAATTTATTTTTTTAACTCTTATTAACATTTTTCATACGCATTTAACATAACCGAACACTGCACAAATCGAACAAAATGCCATTAGTGTCTTAATTTATCTGTTTACATTAACTAATTCACTCTTAGTAGAGTCGAAGTTAAGACCTATTAGAGGTCAATCAATTAGTATTACATATTTAAAGGGAAGTGTTTTTGTATTAATATAATGGGTCTTTTTGTCCAATTAACTTCTGGAACAGACGAAATGGTGATTGCTAGAAGATTGCAATTCGACACTTATATAAATTATGCTTTTGTAAAATTGAGTCCGTGTTCTAAAAAAGTAAAGGAGTAACGAAGAAGTGCTTTATATCCAAAAATGCTGTAAAATACTGACAGGGTTAGTTCATTTTGTGTTAAGTGTGTTTGTGTGCTGATTTTAGAAAGTTTACTTTTTTATAGAACACTAATGTAGAGTTTCTAGTGTTCCTAAGTATAATCTGGTTTAAAATGCGGAGGACTTAGAGTATGAATTTTTGGAAATTATATATCATGATAACCCACATTTGTTTTTCTGATACTGCATCATTCTTCATTTTTCTCTTTTTATGTTTTTTTAAGGCATTTTAGATCCGGTGATAATGTAAGTATGCATGTATGGAATGCAACCATTATTATTGTTTTGTTGGTTAAGGCTTTTGTGTTTTAACATACATTTCTTAAAATATTTCTGTTACGGCATTTAATTTTTTAAATCAATTTGTTTCTAGATGTGTGTAGTGTTTTAAACTTATTGGTGTCAGAGAAGTTTATAAATGTCTCGGATATATGTGTAACTTAGTCAACTGTAAAATGCGGTCATACTTGATAACGAGTTTATGATTTTATTTTAGAACCTAAGTGTATGTCAATAAAAAGGCTGAAGAAAAATCCACAGAGAAATATGTTTAACAAAAATAGAGATTCGAAGATGGTTATTGAGACATTGTATTAAAAAATTGCGACAAAGCAAAAAGTATTTAAAATAAAAACTTAGTGCAAAAACGAAAAAGTCAAACTTTTATCTTTACATTTAAAATAACTTTTTTTATATACATGTTTCATTTTTACAAATTAATTTTTACAGAATTGAACAAAAGTTTAGGGACGAAAGCTTGTTAATGTGAGTTTTTTTGGATTGTTTTGCATCAAACTAATTTTGTTTAATTATAGATATATTTTTTACTTTTAGGTACGTATTTTTTAATTCTTCAGAACTAATTGAATATTAAAACTTTAGGAAACCGGTTTTTGAAAAATATCGAATAATGGAGCACGTATATGCTTTAACCTATCCAAACGTGATGTGGTACCTATAGATCTGTATTAACTGAGTTTTTGTCTAAAATAAAATAAATGAAAAGCTTAGTTTTTTTTGATTTAAATTTTAATTGTATTTCGAAGAGAATATTTCTGCAATTATAAATGTAAAATGATATCTAACAAAAGTCCACCACGACTACGCTAACGAGTGTCGATTCTTTTATTAAAGTTTTATTTTTTAACTTTTAATCACGTAACCATATTTCTAGCCTGATCTTCGAAAAAAGCGACCGAATCAGACCATAAAGCGCACAGTATAGTGACACTTTGGGCATGAAAATGCTTCTCAATAATTGCCTTAGAATTTTCAAAAGCGCAAATGCGGAAACTTTGCTTGTTGACATACCCTGAATATGAGCTTCATTTAAAAAGATATTTTCAGAAAACCCTATAATTATTAAAACGCGATTTTCGAGTGAAATTAAATTCCTTGTAACAATTGTCAATGCATTTTCTACGAACACGCCAAAAAACTAGATTTTAAAACTAATATATTGCAGGTTTGGGCCAATTGAAAGACAAAGTTCTTGTCAAGAAACTATATAAGTTCATGTTAATGTACCACTTTATGACATGATATTCATCAATATATTATCGTAATAAATTTACTCACAATCCAATGTAATAAATTTTTATAAGTTTTTAAATAGATTGCTATTTATAATTGCAAATTTACACGCATCGCTACAATAATAAAATGTTCTGTAGCTTTATTTTGTTGTGTTTACGCTTTTTGTTTTAATATGCTCGCCTGTTAGTGTATGAGTACGTTAATCCTAGCACATTTTTTATTCTTTCTTTTTTTTTTCTTTTTGTAACGCGCATGAATGTACATTTATTTTTTTTTATTTTTTGGCAGGTTTTTTCTATTTTATTTCGTTCTTGTTTATTGCATTAAATATTTTATTCGTTTGATGTTTTATGACCATTAAAATCGTCTATTTTATTACGCTAATATATTTATTTTCATTTTATTCGGTTTTGATTTTTCTTTTACAAACTTTTTTTACTAAATTTTTTGTGCGAGTGGTAAAAGTCATTTTATTATCAAAAAAGTTACAAAAATATTTGAAGATAAAATCATAAAGCTCATAACATCAAAGTTCTTCGGCGCTGCAAACAGCCATAGAAACTTGCGAATTTTCTGTGTCTTCTATTTGATTATTTTGGCATCTCATACGCTTTTGTTTTAGTAAAGCTACATGTCTAAAGTATCTATTACTGAAAATTTATAGTCCGATAGTGATTATTTTATAATATAGTTAAATAAAATATTGTGTTTGGTAATTGAAAAAGTTTTATAAGTTAAAAAAGCAATTATATTTTGCTAGAGTAAAATAATTAAATTGTTTTTGAGTTCCTATTATTAAGGACATTCTGCTAAAGATAAGCTAAGTTTTAAGTAATATTGATTTTTACTAATAATTTAAGGTTTTGTCATGAGACCTCTAATATCCAGATACTTTAAAATCCCAAATACCTTGAAAGGTGATTTTGCAGGTCGGAAATGATGCTTGAACGCTACAAAAAGAAGTAATTATTACATTGTATTGTCACTTGTAATAGAAAACTCATTCTTTACCTTAAAATCGTAGCAGTTCTTTTGGCGTTAAATATTTTTAGAAGGATGTAAAAAAGTAGTGGCTAATGACGGAAAATACCTTTAATAATGTACCAACTCGTTTTGCTAATTTGTATATCCAATAGAAAAATATGTACATCATTATATTTGGCATTTTCTGCAGTTTAACATTTTCGAAATATATATTAATTTTTTCAACTGAAATATGTTTTCTAATTGTCTTAAATTGCACAGTTGTCTCTCGTTTTTTCCCTCAACTTTCGGGCATTTCATTACTTATAATTTACATTTTTTATGAACATATATTCCTTAATGTATATTTATTATTATATAAATGAATGTTATATTAGACTTTATATTAAGATTGCCGGTCATTTGGTCTATCATGCCATGTATTAAATAAAATCTGGCAACCAACTAGCCACCTGTACTATTCTTGGTCCACGTCACCCGACCATCTACCGTTAAATACCCGGCGCTGTAACCTCTAAAGCATAGAAGATTATGTTCTATATTGTTTAGAAAAATTTTTCCTTTTCCTAAGACGATAGACAAAACATGAACGACCTAGGTGCAGGTATTTCAGAAATAAGCGTAAAACCTTTCATAATTAAAATTTAACTAGCAGCGCCCACGACTTCATTTGCATATTATTTATAATTTTCTTAAAATTAAAATTTAGAAAAATATAGTTTTATATATTAATTGTAGAGATCTGTTTAGAGTGTTAAAAATCGTCCATCCATAAAAATAAATTGTGTTGACAACTGTTTTAGTACCATCATACCGATAAATTTTTGTGACTTGCATTAGTGTTTCTATTTTCTCTATAAAATAAATTATTCTTCTAGGTACCTCCGCACAAAGTTTTTTCAAATACATCCAGGAGTTTTTTCGTGAAGAGAACACAGAAAGACTGATAAACAGACAAACAAACAAAGATTTCAAAAATAGGTGTTTTGTGTTTTATTTTAATGACTATCTACACCAATACCAAATACAAAAGAACATAAAACTTCGTCATCGAAATGTCGGCAATTGATATTTGAAACACTATTCAAATATTTCAAGTACAGAAATGACCCCGTTAATGTTTTATTACATGTATAGATTTTTACAGTTTTGCTCTTGCAGTAGTTTTATTTTTCAAGGTAGTATTTTCAGCTGAAAGTTTTTTTTTTACTATTTTCTATTTCTTTTTTGTCCTTACATTAAAACGTTACTTTTGTGGTACGTTTCATTCGCATTCAATAGCTAAATAAAGAAAAATGAGCGACTGCCATATAATGGTTTTGCAATAAACTAAGAGGTTTCACAAGTCTTTAAGTCTAATGCTTTTGTCTGCATTTTTGGAATTAATTCCTGATTCTAGTTCTACGTCTGCAATACATAGTTTTTAAAGAGAAAATTATATTCTTTAAAGTTACAGATTCTATGAATTTATTTATGAAAAAATACACTTAGATCAACACTTATATTTTAATTTGGGGCTTACGAGCCGAATAAAATCACGTTTTTACTCTTCAAACGAATTAAAATTTAATTATTTCATTAAAATATAACCAATAATTAATAAGTGGTCTGTAAGTTGTTTGTTGCAATAATTTTAAATATAGGTAAATAACTATAAGTTAGAGAGGCTACTGCATGAAGTCATGCTCGAATGGTGCTCATGAGCCCCAGGAATGACAGTAAGGTGCTCAGATGTAATATAAGTACCTATAGCTGAATCACTGTCCATAAACATAATAATTGTAGTCTTTGAGACAGTAGCGCACATAGTGCGTGAATTTTCAGCACTAGCTGGCCTAAGGCTTAAGACCACTGGCAGAAGCTTGTTTACAGATGCCAATTTTCTGTTACTTCCTTTTCTTATTTTCCCTGAGTCTAAATTATATATAGTCCTTATTATATTAATGAAATCAATTGCAGAAAAACAACAGAATATATATCATTTTATATACTCTACTAACTATTAAATAGGTTTAAAAATATTCTTATTTGAGAGTATATTTTAAAACTTTGCTTTCAATAAGCTTTTATATTAATACAGGGAAGATTTATATGGGAAGCTAATTAAAACAAAGTGCATATCGTGCCGTTTAAGAACATGAAACCATTATTTAAAATACTTCACTTTACTTTTTAAACAATACATCTCTCCATACATTCCCCCACTGTTAATACAATGGTTGAGTTATGTTCTGAAACTGAACATTAATGGTATTGAGCAACAATCTTGTAAGATTGCACTGATCCTTTTCATACTTCGTTAAGATAATCGTAGTGCTGCCACATGTTTATTGACGCTCTAAATTTATCAGCATTCCCTGGGACAGTCCGTGGTCGATCGGAGGGTCTTCATTTTATTACATATCTTGTCTCACGAAAGTAATAAACCCAAAAATAAAATCTTTAATTTTTTTGTCTGTCCAACCTAAATGTTTTAATATAGTTCGAAAACGTTTTTTTAACTTGAAGTTGATCGCTTTTTTCCAAACCGTTTGGTATGGGGAAAAAACTATTTATTTAACACATATCCAAATAAAATCACATCCTCCATTAAGTTCACATTATTTTTTGATTTAAAAACGTGCATACGTGCACTTACAACCATATATAAAAAACAAAAATCTGTACAAAAGTTATGACAGTTTTATTTAACTCTTCCTAGTTTTATTTTGTGATAAAACACGAAAAATAAAATTGTAATTGTAAATAAATCAGAAAAAAATGCTCAGAGGCATAGAAAGGCCTTAATGAGGGACCCTTCAGAAATTTTGTTGGGTATATAGTGTAGGGTATAATGTTATGCGTAAATTTATTTTTGCATTGTGTTTTCTGTTTTGCTTTAAGGGCAAATCACAAACGACAAAATTATGTCATGCAATGAAAGACTTAAATATTAGTGGTGATAGCCCACCAGTGGAAATATTTTTAATAGATGTTGTTCTGGTAATATTGTGCTGCAGTAGCTCGGGTTTTTGTTTTTAATTTATATATATATATAATAAGTGTGTCGGAAAACAAATATAAAAACAAAGGAAAATACGTATGTATGCATAGAAGTACGGTTACATTGAGAGCGTTATTTAAAACAAATGCGGGACAACTACAGAAACATAAAATAAAAATTTTTTTTAAGCCTTTTTTACGAGCACTGAAGCACAATTTAGCAAAATTTTCAAAAAATGGCAGATCTTCATTATTTTATGTTGAAATATTCCAATAATACTGAACAACGGTAGTGGTTACACATTTGTGTCAAATAATGTGCTTAATGTGTCTTAACATGCTATTGTTTATCCAAGAATTTTAAAAATTTTTATCTCCTACTTTTTAGGGAAACTATTGGGCGTTGAAAATAAAAAAATATATTTGATGTCAGTTCTGCCATTAAGATTTGTTTTTTTTTTACGTAAAATTCTTTTTATAAGGCTAGCACTTGCATGTTTAAAATAATAAAATTCTGTTGTTGTCACTTTAAAAGCCTTTTAGTTCAACATTAAAAGCAATATCGAGGCTGTAACGAGTTCAGAAAAAAATTTCTGCATATTCATGGAGATATAACAAAGTGTCAAAACTGCACAATCTGAGATTTATTGTTAACCATTAAGTAAAAGCTGGATTGGAAGAGTAGGCGTGGTATAATCCACACAAATTATAGTATAAATACAGAACTACAATGGGCAGAGTCTCGCTGGAGAAAAAATTGTCTGAATTGAAACAGTGGACGTGGTACCTCCCCTAAAAATGAAAAATTATATATGTTTATTTAGAGGTTCATAACCAGTAAAAGGCTGAATTCGCGTGTTAGAAAATGTCTTATTGATATGCATTGTTTGGCGAAATATAGTATGGATTGGAGCAGTGGGCATAGTACGCCACATACGAAGTATAGAGTTGTTTGATGAAAAGTCTTAAAATTTCCTACAAGCAACTTCAGTATTAGTGTTCATAATAAAATAAAAAAGAGTAATCGTAGTTTAATTATTCCTATTGGGATAGCGAAGCGCACAGAAGTAGACAATTTTTTGAACAGGATTATTCAAACGTAATTAATTTAAAATGCTGATTAAAATTTTTAACTGATTTTTTTAAGTTGGTTCTTATTTTAGAGATACAGCGTTATAGTCGAAAGTAATGCAGTTTTTCGATATATATTGTCATAAGTCTGGAACGGTGTATTCTATTTGCCGTAGTAAAAATACTGAAAATTTCTACTTAAATTACCTTTAAGTTCTACTTAGGATATTTCTTATTATGTTGTGGATATTTTTAGAAAAAACAAAACCAATTTAGCAAAATAAAGTACCCGAAATCCCATAAACCAGCCCAAAAGTTTATCTAAATTTATCAACTTGTATTATTATTACTAATTTCTAATTTTGCTTAAGTTCGTTGTTATTTGTGATACCATCAAAATGAAATTCACTTTCTAGCTAAGCTCGCTAATCTTTGTTTAGCATTTGAAGCACATTTTCTTTCTTTCTTTCCATCGAGCTAATTGCCAATATATCCACGTTGATAAGGCTGTATGTAACTTGTAGAAACAATAAATATGTGGTAAACGAGAATATATTATTGCTTCGTATGATAAATACCACGCCCAGTGTTCCGATCCACTCAAATATTTGCCAAACTATGCGCATTGATACTCAAATTAGCTATTGTATTTTTTAAATTACACTTTATAGAATATTGCGGTGTTACACACCGTATCACTGTAAGGAACTATCAGGAAGATCGGTCCACTGCAACAGGCAGCTAGAGCGTAGCAACAAGGTACCAACCTAACAAAGAAGCAACTTAAAAAATACATTTCTTGCTTTCTATGTCTTCGTAGATGTTTACCATATTCGTTTTATATATTTTTTTTATTATTTTTGTACTGTACTGAAGTTACGAGAATTGCTTTTATGTTGCCTAACAGCATGTTGCATAGTGCTTTATTCGGAATTTAATTTTTTTGCATATATAACTTTTATTTGAGAACTATAAAAAGGTTTTATTGTATTAAGCAATCGGTTTTGTCATTTGCTACACATTTTGTTATAAATAAATTATTTTACTCACAAAAACCCTTTGACACAATTTCTTGCAGTGGCGATAGCTAGATTTCAGTGTGGTACTGTGTTGTATCTCTATGCAGAAAGTTTTTTTGTTGCTCTGGAAAAAAAAATTACGCAAAGAGAAAAATATTATTTATTCTTTAAAGTTATACTCAAAAATGTTAATGTAGTTCGTAATTAATTACTTGTGCTTTTAAATCAAGGAAAATCAAACTATTTTTAAAATAAATTAAGGATATTTTGAGAAGTTTTGTAAACGGTTTAAGAAGATCTGCACTTGCAATACTCCCGACTCTGCTTGCGATAAATTTAGATATGTATAACTATAATAGTTTTTGAGTGTTGTAAAAACTCTTTGTTGCTTATTTCGTTTTTGCTTTAATGTCTGAGAACAAGTCTTTCATTTGCTTTAGTTTAATGAAAGTTTATACTCCTGACTATGCACTCTTATGCTGTACAAATTTTGTGCTTTTTTAAGGTTACACTGTTAGTTCGAATGCAATTTGGCACAAAAAATAATCCTAAAAATTTAAAAAATCTAACACAAACGCGACTATAAAATAGGATGACAAGATTATATAATGATAATGTTCTGTTAAAAGGCCAAATGTGTTTAAAAGTTAATGTGAAAATTTCCTAAATACTGTTTTGCGTTAAAAAGAATCCCAATTGCACAGCATATCTGTATAATCATTCTTAATATTGGCAAATACCAGCCCTAATTCAACATCAGATTTAGTCGTTGGATCTGTCAATAATTGTATGTGTTTTTGTATGGTACTGTGGAATGACGGATTTTTTTACAGTTTAAAATTTTATAAAATGGTAGTTTCTGTGCCATTTGATTTGCATTCTAAGCTGCATATATTTTGTGTGATAGTCTAGGAAATAAAAACATATTTTTCTTGGATTTTTCTGAGCAGGATGAAAGTACTTTAAATTTTCATGTAAATCAATCGTTCAATTATGTAAAATAGTAATAGAAAGTTATATACTCGAATCGAATACTATATATATTTCTTTTTGTTTTTCTGAAAAAAATAAATCATTTTAATCCTTTGACTATAACGAAGTATGTGACTTTACTTAATATAAGCTACTTTCAAGCTAATAACTTGAAGCGAGACATCATTCCGCTGCAAATACAGCGACCAAATATCTTTAAATAATGGCTTAATTTAATTTTCTAACAAAATATGTCCATTATTAAAGTTCATCGACAATGTGACTTGACAAGCAGTTATTTAAATTCGGCCCTGCCAAGCGATACTGTACTTTATGAGCCTTTTACTTTTAAAAACGGCGTTAAGCCTTTAATTAAGCCAATGACGAAGGCATCACATATCTTTGATCAAGCCGTCTGATTTCAATCAATAATTTCGAAAAGATTGATTTATTTTCCTAACTTACTATTTGAGTTCATACATAAATTACTAAAAGCAGTTTTTTAGTTAAGTCCCATGTTGATCTTATATTTTTTAAACAGGATTTATTCGCAAAAAAATATTATTAGCTTATCTTTTTCACTAAAAAAATATGTGGATATAAAGCAAAGAGTAATACTTATTTTTATAAATGTTAAGTTAAACCACAGTCCATGTGGTGCATTTTCTATGTTTTGTAAATGAAAAATAAATTAAAATGATGAAATGGCATTCAATAAGCTTTATGCGCGTTTAATTTAATACCAGTTATTTTAACGATAAATTGAATTCAAAAGCATAGAGAAACTCTAAGTGAAGACAGGGTTACCGCTGGGAATTTTTAAAATATGACACAAAAGGAACAAATCGCACAAAAAAGTAGTTGTTTCCACGGAGCCCAATATTCTTGCTTCGCTCTCTCATTCACGCTTCACAGCGCAATAATGTGCGAATCACCGTGCTTCGCCACATAAGTCTGGAAAGTGAAGCATGTAATTGCGAGACAATTCAGTTTGAATTTGCTTGTAAATCATAAGAATTTTTTTCGCCACTAATTTTATCGCCTGCTTATATGAGGTAGCTGTATTTAAAATAAATAACAAAAATTAATAAATAAAACAGTGTTAAATGTGATGTGTGAATATGTGAAAATACAAAAACCAATAACTTAATTGCAATTTAAAATTAATTAAATTACAAGCAAAGAAAATTGAAACAAAAAGTAATATTTTAGACCAAATTATTTACATGTTCTTTTGATTTGTATTTGCAGATTTTGAAACGAAGAAAGTAGTAGGTGTCGGTAAACGGTATTCTTCGCATTCATAATTCGGATTGCAAAGCAATTTGCACTTGAATTTGCATTTTCTGGAATAATTAATTTCAATGCTGAATGTACTACAAAAGAAAAAATTTTAGAGCAGAGTATGTCATATAGGCTATTTATTTTTATTTATTATAACAGTTTTATATGCAGAAAATTATACCTCGCTAAATTTAAAAAAGCCCATATAAAACATCAGATATGATTTTTACAATATTTTAAAATATCAAATATTATTTTTACTTTATTATAAACTTGGCATCTTATTGCCGTTGTGTTGCAAAAGAAAAAAAAAATAGATTAATAGGAACTTCCTACGTACATATACCAGCAATGGCCATTGTGCTGCGCTTTTTCAATGGAAATAATTGTACAACGACCGCAGTTTTTTATTTGAATAGGCGAAACTTCAAGACCGTTTCTCATGCAAGTCTCTTGATAATTAACAAGTCGGTCACTGTCCAAATTCATTCAGTATTTTGGTACAAAAAATCCGACCCTTACGTTTTAAAACACTCTAGGTGAGCGATCAAAATTTTTCAGATTTTTTTCTGACACTATACTTATTGTTATTCTTTAGCTGCACGCTAATAATTATTCAATTTGTATTTGAGATACCACGCCCACTATTATGATCTAGTTTGGTTTTCGCTAATGCATGTATAGGTATAAAGCTTACTGGTGTATAGCTATTAAAGTCCTTTAGTTACACGTAGATAAATTTTCACTTTGTGTGGGTGGTACTACACCCATTATCCCAATTCAGACAGTTTTCGCTACATTAAACATAATGTAAACAAAGTTAGTTGAACAAAATTTATAGTTATTAAGTAACACGATAATAAAGATTTACCCTATAGGGGAAGGGCCACGCCTACGTGAAATATCAAAAAAATAAGGACTAATCGCATACCTTGACTAATCGCATACTGTGTAAATTCCAAGATGATCCGTCGACTAGTGTGAGCAGCTGTATCTTTTCGACAAGTAGGCAAACACACTTTGTGCTTTATATGCAGATATATAGTACGTACATGTGAATTTTTTAGTCTTTGTTTTTGTGTTTCACTTCAAGCCATTAGTATTTTTTCGTGTGTACGATTATGAATGTGAATGTTATTTTCAGAACACATTCATTTACATCATAATGTTAGAGACTCATATATATGTATGTATGTTAAGTGTGTTAAAAGGATTTCAAGATTTGACTTCAATACAAAACTAGTAAAGGACTTGTTTTGTATGTGTTTAAGGCCAAATATTAAACAGAAGAGAAAAAATAGTAACATTTTAAATTGACGAAATAAAATTAAAGAAATGAAAGTTTAAGCGTTAAATATATTTAGCAAATATAAAATATATATTTATTCATAAAATGTTTACTTTTTATGCAAGGAAATTAAACGATATGCTAACAATATAAAGTTTAAGGAGATGACAAAATCAAAACTATTACAGAGCTTAACATTGTACAAAAAATACGTAAAAGTTTTACAAAGAGCCTGTTTTATTTGCTCAAGTAATGCAAGTATTAAGATTTATTAATATAAAAGAAAAAGTTAAATAATACATAAATGTCAATAAAAGGCGGGAAAATCATTGTTTAAATGAGTGTGTTAAAGTGTTAAAAAAAGTAACTAGTTTTATTCGCTTTTAAACTTTTTTTTTAGTTTTTGACACATTAATTAAATTATTTATCAAATACAAAAAATTAAAATTGTAAACAATTGCAATAAAACCGCTTTAAATGTAACCAGCCAGCATAGAACTGATATTTAAACACATACACAAGTACACATGTATACAAAATTGTATTGATTACAAATGATAAACAATAACAAATGATTTGAATTTATACAATTTTATATCTTTTTATTCCCCCTAAACAAACAAAAATTATTATTACAAGTGGCAAAAATTAAAGGAGAATTATTGGGCAATGAAAACTGGAAAAGGAAACTATTAATATAGTTAAATTAAATTACTAGAAAATTATTTACAGCTCCAAGTAAAAAAAAAAAAATTAAATAGCTGCCGGTTTAAAGGGTTAAAAACACTTCAGTTAAACAAATACAATAATTTTGTATTACAACATAGCGATTTTTATTAGTGATTATTAAAAGCTTATAAGAAAGGTTCGTCTTCTTCGAACTCTTTAATAAATTAATTACAAACGCTACAAAATCCAGAATTCATTGGCTTCAGAAAGTAGATCTACAATAGATTAAATTATTTAACTAGATAATTTCTTCCTATAAAATTAGTTGACTCTGATTAAAAAGTTTGTGATTTGTATCGAGTGTTGTAAAAATATAATGTTTTTCATTATAATCGAAACCATCAAATCATATATTAAATGTCTAAACTAATTTAGTTGCTAATTTTTGCAATTCCGATTTATTCTCCCTTTCTTTCGGCGGATTTATCATGTTTCGTAATAAAATCCAAGGACTTCGGTAGCTGTTTTAAGCCTCTTTAAAATAGCACAGAATTTTCACCACCACCTTTCATTCATTTAATGCAAGGCAGTCAGGTAAATCGTTGTTATACACAGAGAAAACAGCTTTGTTATTACAATGAAATTTATTGCCAATCGAATTTTGTCGGTTATGAGTATTACTTAAAATTCGGTTAACATCCCAGAATGGTTATTGCCTTCATCATTTTAACATTAATGTAAACTACAAAAATATAACTTCACGATATAATATATGAACTTTTGCAATACCGCTTCGTCTTCTTATTTCCTATTTACAAATACCGTTTTTGCAAACTCATTTTTAGACAAAAATGTCAAATTTTTTGCTTCTTTAAAAAAACAAATTGAAATAATATTTAAATAAATGATATTCATAAAAATAAGAATTTTTTTATGTTGAAATTTGATAGGCAGACACGTCACGTAGACAGACATAATAGGGAACTTTTCATGTGTAAGTCCAGCTCACACTTGGCCTGAATGATAATAAACAAAACTGCCAAGGCACATTAAAATTATTTAAAATAAACAATAATTAAATAAAAAATTAAGAATATTAAAAAAATTAAATTGCACCTTTACTCTTTGCTTGTGTGTGAATTGAAGCCTTTATTTGTTTTGTGTTAATATAAACCATACAAAATAATGACACCTTATTAAGCACTTTACGAAATCATATGAAAACTGTGAGAACAGTACGAAATATAATACATATGGTACTCATACATATTCATGCATATGGTATTAAGTTATATATAAATTAACTTATTTCAGATTTTATTGTAGTAAATAAATAGAGTGAAAATGACAGACTTTAAAGTAGACAGAAAGGGAACGGCCGTCATGTCTGAAGTAAGGTTGTGCTCTGATTAAATAAAAATTAATAAAAATGTATAAATGTAATTAAACATTTTTAGTTTTATCTTACAGACATAGTTACAGATATTCAATCTATTTAAGTTTTAACTTTCTGCTAATTAAACTTCAGTAGCTTAACTTCCAAACATACTCACCTTTTTAAATTAATTAATTTGCTAGGTGGAAAAACTATTTTAATGGAATCCTTTATATTTTTATACCAATGATAGAAGGCCTTTTTACTGTAATCATAAATTTTGTTTCTCTGAGACTACTTCTTCGACCGTAGACATAAATTGTGCGAAGGTTTGGTTGGACCAAACTTATAGAGGATTTTACATATCGGCACAAAGTAAAGAGATGTAAAAAGCTGCCTTAGACAATGTCGGAAAAAACCTAATTAAAAATTACGTGTGGTTTCTGAGTTATAACACAGGTTTATAAAATTATTTTATTTTCAAGAGATATCGGTGCACATATTGTAAACAAATTTAAAGTTCGATATCCAGCAGAATTCAAAATCTTCTATGTTTGGTAATAAATCTTAACGTTAAGAACATTTCCTAATTTTTGTGATTTATTTTTAATTTAAAATCCTTGTTGTATATTGGTGTAACAGAGTGTAAAATTTTTTTAAAGCTTGTGTGCATTTTTGTAAAATACAACTTTAATAACAAAAAAACAAGTTTTTATCTTGGAAATCTAAGTTAATATCTTAAAAGTATTATTTTTTTTTTTAATTTTTCCTTTTCACCTTCATCAAAGAAAAAAATTTTTTCATTGTTAGTGTTAATGGCACAGTTAATAAAAGTGACACAAGCAAGTAATACAGGAATATTTCCAAGAAATGATTATGTTAGTATTTAAAAGCCTTTTAATCAAAGGTGAATTTACGAGAATATTAATATTACCTTTTATATATTGCAGCTTCTTGAATTGTCAACACAAGCAAAAATACATATATAAATTAGTTAATTAGTATATGTGCACAACAAAATTATGAATTGTTGGTATTCATTTGTACAGGACATTTACATCATTCATAATTTTGCGTAACTTACCAACGATCAGCAATTCTCATTATATCATAACATATAACAAAACTTTGTTCTATGGCAATAGGACTGATGGCCTCCAAAACTTAAATATGTCTTGTATTTAATTTATAATTAATTTGTGCTAAAAAATTTTATTCAGAAACTGTACTTTGAAAAAATTCTCCTGGAAAAAAATTGAGCAATTAGAATTTAAGATTTTTGAGTTAACGATAGTGGTTGTAGCAATTAAATGTTATATGCCACTTTGGCACTTCGTGGAAATCGTAAAGATATCGTAATTGTAAATATTATAATTTTTCTTGACAAAGAATGAACAAAATCGTGTCAGGTTGTTTTGACATAACCAAATCATATGTTTTATATGTACATACTTTATACTATGTTTCCAATGACTTAAAATCAACTAGTTTTGAGGAAAACACTTCGAAGTGTTTCCATTAAGCAAGACTGTTTTGTATATTCGAATTTGTGACATAACACTGACACTTTTCTCCGTTAAAGAAAAACAACCCCTATTTTATTTTTGTAAAAAATCGAGTGCGTGCTTTTGTTTGTTTTTGATTTTACACATACTTAATTGTATGTTCTTTTAAACACAATTTTTGTACCATAAAGTTTATTTTTTTAAAACTTAAAATTAAATGTCACTTTTTCGATAAAAACATCCAATCTGAATAGATAACACGGAGCTAAACTTGAATATCCCAGACACAACACAGTGTTGCAAAGACAAAATCAGTTCGAAAAAATAAATTTTCGACATGATTTGAAATAAATCAAGTGATTTAAGTGGTTTTGGTAGCATGAGAAATGTATGGGAAATCAAGTAGCAAAACGCTTGATTTGAGCAAATCAAGTGTTTTAGACAAAATCACGTAAATGGAAACGCACTATTAAACAGGAACAAAACATGTAAGACTACTAAACAATAAGCCTAAACAATTAGCCTACGTTTAATGATACATCTTCGACTAAAGCAAACCTAAATATGGTACGGCTATGAAAATGAAAGTAGTGTGCTTGGTGAATAACTTATATATGACATATCTTTAAATGGATTCTTTAGAAGCATATTGAAATATTGTACTTTCTTTTGTTATTTACAAAATGCTACTCACTTTAAATTTTTCTCATTAACCTTAAAATTTCCTTATTTAATATTTTGAAAAACTTTTGCAAACTTGACAAACAGAAGGTTGTTCTTTATAATTTATTTGAAAACTTACAAAACAAAGATGAAAGAATGAATGATAGAGATTATACTACGTTTAAGAAAAAAGTTTTCTCATTTGCTAAGCCAATGAAAAATTTAATTTTCAAATGAAAAAAACCTAAAACTAAATTGATAATTTAAATTTTTCTACAAAGCAACATTTTTTCTGATGAACTAAAAACTTTAAATGTAAACGAATAATTTTTACATATGATCTTTAAGAAGAAAAGTTGCTCTTATACACGATGACTTCCGTACCAAGTATATTACAGAGAACATAGCTACATACTTTGGGTAAATTTAAAATGTAGTGACTTAAGATAACGTCACTATTGGGACACCTTTTTATTAAAATTTTTTACAATTTTCTTTAAAGCGAATTGGCAACACACACTTTTCAAAAATTTAAAACCCTAAAAGCACATCTACTGCTGTAGTTAATGAAGTTTCGATTAAAAGGCCAAAGTATTTAAACAAACAATTTAAAGAGTTCGAAAACCTAGCAGCACAGAGAAACTGATAAATTTACAAAAAAAATTTAACACACCTCGTTAGTATATAGTGACTAAACAAGTAATTGTGTGAACATGAGTTTCAATCTTTCCAACGAGTTTGTTGCTTCTTGTAAGAAAATTTATTGTTCTTTATATTTTGTTGACATTATTTAATTAAATCTTGCTAGCAAACTATATCAGACAAGTTTTAAGCCATAAACTCTTTCACAAATAGTTTTTCGCCACCTTTTAAAACAAAAACTCTTATACTTTTTTTTACAGGGAAAACTTAAAATCTGCCTTTATCACCTAATAAACCTACGAACGTATGTATACTTCAAAATATGTTTCTGTTTATAATTTATTTTTAGTTTTACGTAAGGAAAGAAAGAAAATGAGAGCAAATGTTTTTGTTGTTGCTTGTTATTAAAGAAATTAATTATAAATTTATATTTCCTTTCTTTATGTACGTTATTTTACTGAATGTTTGTTTTAATTAAAACAATTGCCAATATACAAAAGAACTTTTTTGCATTCAGTAGACATTAATTAATTATTTTTTAGGACCCTAAATTGAAAGAAATATGTAATTTTAAAGCTTCTAGATCGATTGTAATAAAGTTTTGTACGGATATGGTATAGACAAATATAAATTTAAGTGGCAGGTCTTATAGTCATTATAGGCGCTGCATTGCTCAGATTATGAAAATTCAAAATCGTAACGATTGCTTAAGTGAAGCCTGAAAAGCAATTTCTGTTAAATAGATTTTCTTTCATAGCTCAGGTGTGTTCGGCTTTAGAAACAAAAATATATAATATTAATGTTTATTTGAAATTTGTAATTAGATTTTCTTGAGGAAGATGACGGCGACCCTTGTGTCGAAATAATGAAAAAATACAAATAAAAAATAAAATACTTATTGAAAAAAATTGACCTGGTGCTTAATAAATCAGAAAATAAAAATAAACATGTATTTTTCCCTACGTTGGTCTAGTTTGTTTTTTCATTTAGCAAACCCAAAACTATTTAAATTTTTCTCAAATTATTTTCTTTTTTTAATTGACAACAAATTTTAGATGACTCGCTATCAAAAGCCATTATTTAAATTTCAAGCCCAAAAAAAACTCCATTGAAATTATGCGATATCGAAGCGGGGGATTTGGAAAAATATCTTCGATTTTTAAACGGTTAATTGAATTGTATTGATTCTTTATGAAGGGCTTTAGCTTTAATTTTAATTTGGAAGGACTACTGTTCTTAGAATAAAAACATAACTCATTAAAAAGAGAAAAACATATATTTTTCATGCTTAAGTCGTACACATATTTTTTTTAACAAGGTAATATAATTTCACTCTTCTTTTGAAAGGTATGTGTACTGGTGTAAAAGTTTTTAAAAGGCTTTGTAACCAGCTCTTCATTTGCATATTAAAAAAAAATAAATAAATAAGAATTTTTGAGCATCAACTAGCGTTTTATTTATTGAACTTTTATAACAAAAAGCTAAATTGCTTTAAGTAACTTTATTCTTTTTATTTTCTTTCCACCTTTATAGATTTGTGGTTAATAGTTTTTTACAACATTTAAAAAAGTATTTATATTCTTGATCTTTAAATAAAGGGAAGTAGACTGTCGATTTCGGTCAGTCCGTCCGTCTATCTTTAATCATTTAAATCAGTTTTTACAATTTTTTCCAGATGAGGTACAGAAACTTTATGATCACCCTTCTCTCCGATTTAGCTTTAAGAGATGTGCTTTTGAAATTTGGACACATCGGTCCATGAACTCTAACGATATGTTTAAAAAAGGCGGGCGTTTATTGGTTTATGGACTAAATTAAAAAAAATTTTAAATACCAAGGAGTTGGAATACTCGTATAATTTATAGTATATAAATAAAGCATCCAAATATCAACAAAATATAACATACTGATGGTTGTTGCAATAAAAAATATAAAAAAAAAATATTAAAAAAATAAAATTCAGAAAAACTCTAGATTGGCAAAAAATTGAAATTTCACTAAACGATTAAAATTTCAGCAAAACATTTGTTTTCATCAACAATATTAATTAAAAAAAAAAATTGTGTTTGCAATAGAAAATTTTATATTTCATGTAAGCAAATTATTAGAAACTTATTAAAAATTTAAAAAAAAACTCATTTAAGCTATCGACTTATTTTTTATATTACTTATATTATATTTATACTAGTGAAGCTAAAAACCAAATATCTGTAGTCTTTAAGATATTAGTTTTAGTAAAAGGTTTACTTACTAAAAGCCTTGCTTTTCACGCTTGGATTCAATAGATTCTTTAATGAAGAAGAGTGCACCAAGGAGGTAAATAAACAACTCAAGTCCACGCAAATATGTTCATTACATCAAAGATATACATATTCCGGCAAAAAACTATATTAAAAAAATAAATAAATATGAAAATCTTTCGGTGAGGGACATATAAGACTGGGCACAGCCGAATATAACATCCTTGAGGTGCGGTCAGATTAATAAAATATGTTTCCAAAAAAAGCCTAAACACCATTTTTACAAATGTGTGTTCAATATTCCTTGTCACGCATTAATTTGAATAACGATTAACAATATGATAAATGTGATATCATGTATTTTTTAATAGGGTCTTATATTTTTAAAAAGTGTTTAAAAATTAAAAAAATCTTTTCCCATAATTTAGTGGTTACGTATTTTTTTTTTTTACTCATTTTTACTAATTTAAGTTTTTATTTATAACACATAATTATTTTTTTGGTTTGCGGAACATTTTTGTTTAACTTTAATATTTTTTAATTGACTTCCAAAAATTCTTATTTTGTCCTTGAAGTTTACAGCTCTTTTTAAATTTCATTTTGGGTAGGCGCCTAGCTTTTCTACGACAATAAATTTCACTTTTTATATCATATTATAAGTTATTAGCATAATATCATCAATTAAAATATATTGTTGTATCTTCTATGTACTAATTTGTCTCAATTACAAATTTAATTTTTCTTAAGTGACCAGAAAGTGCCGTCCACTCTCTTGCAGCTTGATTTAATTTAACAACACGTTTCTATAATTTGAAAAGCACAATGCCCTGCCACAAATAATTGTTAAGACTTTCATTTCAAGGTTAGTGTTATGCAAAATAAAACTAATGAAAATAAACAGCTTAAACATTGACACTAAAATACGTTAATCGGAATTTTAGTGCAATTTTGGTTGATGAAACTCGTTTGCCCTGTTTTTTGCCATTTAGTTTGATTTGTCATTGGAATTTATAAAAAAGAGCTAAGACCATTGAAAATCCTTAAAATTTTCAAAGGAAATTAAAAAAATGGCATGAATAAATGACGAAAAGTATTAGGAATTTTTGTTATTTTTGACTATTTTAGGAATGTTATAACAAAAAGTTAAGACCTTTTACCTTCAATATAAAAGAAAATTCATGTTAATGCCACGGCGATTTTTGGTCTGAAAACGTTCAATTTTATTTATACTTGTATTTGTGAACATTTTCAAAATATTTAAATTATTAGTTATGAGAAGAGTTTCAAATTTATTTGTACCATAAACTTGTAGCTTTTATTTACTTATTTTTTTCTTTGTATTTTTGGTTTAAGGCTCTATATAAACAAAAATAAATTTTGTTTAGCTAGAAGTTCTTAACATCAATGCTATAAGTGATACAAGTTACAAGAATTATATATTGTTTTCATTAAAATTTTTGTAGTAACCAGTAAACTTTTTGTAGTGCTGAAACTGAATTGCATTACCAGTAAGATCTTGCTGATTACTGGAATTTTTTCGTAACAACAAAAACTTACACTTTATTGCATTTTTTGCAAAAAAGTTTTTCTTACAAATTTTATAAAACAATGATGGTAATAATGGCAAATAAAAAAGTTCCTCGAATTACCTTATTTATTTAACTTGAGGCTTATGTATTGTATTGTATTTAGTTATCATTAAAAAAAAATTGAAATTAAATTGCAGTATTTTATTTATTTTAGCTGCAATTTTACTGTTACTGTAAATCGCCCACTATAAAAAATGGTTTGTAATTTTTTATGTTATCTCCATTAAATTATTTATTAAAATTTGCAAAACATTGGTTATGCTTTGCACACAATTATTAAAAATTAACCTTAGCTCTTACTTTGAAATTATAACAATTTTATTTGATGAATTATCTGTAATTTATTCGTTTGTGCAAAAAATATCAAATTATTAAATATCTCTTTTTGTGCCACCTCATTTCCACTATTTAAAGAAAAATATTTTGCTTATAGTTTTTTATTTGTTTTTGTTTTTGTTATGCAAATGTTTTAAAAAAACTAATAAATATTTTTCTCGAGAAAAGTAAATGTTAAAATAATAAACAACAAAAATCATTCACAGTAAAGCTGCATTTTAATTATTCGCCTCTGTGAAAAAACTCGAAAATATAAAAACGAAAACATGCATATTCATTTGTTCATTCATTCCTTTTATTTCAAAGTCAATGTGCGGCACCAGCGTTCAATCAAACTATACGGCTGATTTTTAAAGGGATAAGGAAAGGTAGATGAGCGAAAAATAGATTTCTTTAAAGTGAAGATATGAACAGTAGCAGAAAACTTATTGTTGAAAAAGTAAATAAGCAATTGATTACAGGAAAGTTAAATGTTCAAATAAATCCGCCAAGTGCGTGTAAAACTCACACACAAAGTGTTGCGTACCATGTATTGTGCAACCTTTAATGCTTTATATGGTTTTTGTTTTTAGATAAAGCCCTTTGAAAATAACGAAAATATTACGAAACATTTAATTTTAATTTTTTATACTCGCTTTTATAGAGAGTTCGGAAAAATTAAAAGCCTCTGCTTATTGCGGTTAAAAAATAAAGGCGATACACGTTTTACATTCGTTACTAACGAGAAATCCTTGATTTGATTCTGTTATTATTTGTTTGTACTGGTGTTTCAAAGCCGACATAACAGCATATGCTCTGTGTAAGTTTTAAGCATTTGCTTACACGGTTTAAAAGATAAGGCCATGTTTGTCAAAATCGCGAATTAGAAGGAACCTTTATTTTTTAAAGCGGTTATTTTTATACACAATCTATGAAAATTCTGGATATTATTATGAACAAGTTAGGAAATTAGATTTAAAGTAAAAAGTTTAATTGAAGTAAGGAATTGAAAGAAAAGTATTAAATAAGTAAAAATCTATGTTAACTAGATTAAAAATTGAAAAAACTATAAAGGTATACATTTCATAATAATGTTAACATAACATAAAATTTTAACTTCAACAATTAGTGTCATAAAGCCTCAAACCTGTAAGCGAATCAGTCCTAGCAGTGGACAAATAAAACACAGCCTTTCAGTTTTAGCTCTTTATTACAACTAATTACGATATTCCATAGAAACTAAAAGACAATACAAATTGTGATATAAATATTAAAACATGAATATGAAAGACATGTAGTACACAGTGTGGTAATAATTAACGAGTAACCTTAATACGACAAATATAATTTGTACCAATTTTGTTGATTTTACATACATGCAATGTATTTACTGAAAAATAACCTCTATATTTTATTTTTTTATATGTTATTATAGCAAATATAATAATTCTCGCAAAAAACTGACTTCTAACTGACAGTTTACAACGGTTCAAAAGCTTTAACACATACATCAAATGAAATCTACTTTTGGAACACCCTTTAATTTATAAATCAAAATTTTGTGCTTGTTGTTAAAGAGGTTTTCTGTAAAGTCATATACTCAAATTTTACTTTGGGGCGCCCTTTAATTTATATTTTTGAATAAATATACTTATTATTATACCAGTCATAGTAATCGATATTTTTTTCCAATTTTTGAACGTTTATCTATATCGGTAATAAGATAGGCCTGTATAGAGCAATTTAGGTAACCTGTGGGGACACCAATTAATTGTTATATGTATTTTTGTATAACATTTTTTTTTAGAAGTTATAGTGAAAAGATTTTTTTTTAATTTTAAAGTGTGTGTTGTACATGGATACCTATTATTTTTTTAAATTATGAACTGTTTTTAAACTTGGATCAATCTGTTAGCATAAGCTTAAAATAAAGAAAAAAATTTCAAAATCGGTATATAAATGACTGAGTTTTGCAGGACAAACTTTAAAAGAACATTCAGACGAGTTTATAGAAACCACTTTTATTTGCAGTCAGTTAAAATAAATAAATTTAAAGTATAAAATTTTACTTTTTCTACTTTTCTCTACAGCGCATTTATTTTTACTAATGTTGTTCAAATTTGATGTGTCATAGTCTAGATTAAAAAACAGAATAATAAAATTTTTGAACAACACTTCAGTTTTGGCACACCCTTAAACTTTTATAATTTTTTGTATAACTACTTCGATTCTATATACAGACGGCGGTGCAGCTTTATTTTATGTTTTTGAATTTGTTTAATTAATTGTTATCATATCAATAGTAAAATTGATTGTTTAAGAACCCCAAGCAATTAGGTAATTTATATAGTGTAATGCAACGCGATGTGTATAATATATATTTTAAAATTGCTTTTATAACAAATAGAAAAAACCGATTATTTTCTAATATATATTAACAAGCCATTCCCGGTTTCGCTACTCATATTAAAATAATTTTACCACTCGACTACACTTAAAATCCAGTAACCTTTTTATTTGTTTTGCATACTATTGAAGAAGTTACTTGTATGAACCTTCCTCTAACAGTACCTAAGGTAAACGACAACAACTTTTAACTTTGTATGGAACACACCATGCCTTTTTTCCAATACATCTCTTTGCTCTTTAGTGCTCTACGTGTTGTAATTCTCTAGATATAGGATGATAATTTTTACTGTTTCAGTTCAAAAAATTTATTATCTGGCTGTCCAAACTAGCAGGGTTATTTTTGCAAAAATTCAAGACTCCACATATTGTAGCTCTCTTGGTACACGATAATAATTTTTAAGCATTATATGGAGGGTACCACACCACTATTCTAATCCTGTTTGTGTTTCGGTATATTATTCTATTGATTAAAGATTTTTTTGCTTATAATTTCATCACAATGATAAATTTTAACTGTGTATGGGAAGTGCCACGCCCATGTGAAATACCAAAAAAAGTAGTCTATTTTATTAACCGCATACCCGGTAACAAGCCTTTAAAATCAGGAAGATCGGTGCACCAGTGTATGCTTCAGCATTCCGACAAACAAACATATTTTGTATTTAATATATACAGAATATAGTAGATTAATATTTTATTCTTCTAGCATTATTTTTTTTTTGGTATCGCAAGGCTACACTCATTTGCAATAAAAGAAGATAAAATATAGTTTGCCTGATTTTGTCCGTTCTAATTGAAGTTTTCCTTCCTTCAATTTGGTAAATCAATGTACATAACAGTCATGTAGTACCTATTCGTTAAAGATGCAGTTATATGTTTTAAAATTCCCACATTATTTTTGTTCATAAGAATTAAATAGAAGCATCTGTCATCAATTTATTTACATAAAAAACAGTTTCTGTGAAGAAGGATATCCCAATTAATTTTAGCTATTATTGACTGAAACGACCCTTTAACGGCATGTGTTTAAATTACTTTTTATAGTTGTATTTTATTGCTTTTAATATTTTTTAATGAGCATTTAATTTTCCTGATACGCCCCAGTATGATAAAACGAAGCAAAAATATAATGGGCTACTGGTAATTAAAAAAAAATAAAATAAAATAAAAAAATTTCAACTTGAGTTAACAATAATTTATTAATTTGTTATTATATTAAAACGTGTTAACTAAAAGTTTAATAATGAGTTAAACAAAGAACAAAAATATGTTCGGAAATTCACTGCAACCGGAGCAGAAAATAATGGATACTTGTCAATTAGTAAATGTTACTTTTTTCCGTATTTTACTAAATGCTAATATGTAAAAAAAATTTAGAAACAATAAAATTGAATTTTTGTCCTGTTTCCTTAAATTTAAACTTCAACTTTTCAGCATCTGCATCAAGCTGCTTTAGTCCGTCTATCTATAAATGTGCAATAGCGGGTGTCTGCTATAGTACAAATTTCTGCTTTATAATTATGTGCTCATCTTCTTAATGACCATAATAGCACTTTTATATATTGGATTACACTTTACTCAGTTCTGTTTAAATAGTTTTCTCAATACTTTTTTGTATTTTGTTTTAACAGTTTTATAATTTACGGGTTAGAATAGTTGGCAGTTGCAATGAGGAGAGGAAGCTTAAAGTACATTATTATATACAATAAACGAAGTACAACAAACCTTAAAAGCGAAAAAGCACAAAATGAAAGATACGTACAAAAGTTTAACTAAAAGTATCATATTCTTAAATAATTTTTAACTTTTAGAGTTTGCTAGTAATTAATTTTAATTATTTTGCTCTGTGAAACGGGCTTTAAAAAGCTTCAGGAAATTATAGAATGCTAAAGAACTTGTGAATAAATTGATAATTAAAAAAAGGATCCTTACAAAACAGATTCTCGATATAACCAAATAATGAATAAAATAGACTAGCTTCGCTTTCAAGCCAATTTTTTGTTTGATTACATGCACTGATATGAGAGTTAACGACTAGAACATACCACAGTGTATAAGAAAAGCCACCTCCACAATCAAAGTCCATCCAGTATTTCGCATACTATGCATATTAGTAAGGAAGTTTTTAGTACAAAAACTCAGGGCTCTACGTGTTAAAGTTTTTTAGATAAGCGATAGTAATTTTTCATTTGCTATAGGAAGTAAAACGTCTACTTTTTCAATTTCGAAAATTTGTTCTACAGGATGCATATTTACAGCAGAGCTACTTTAGCAAGATTTCTCTTGGTTATTTAATTTGCACGAGGAGTACAACGTCCACTACTTTAAACCAGTCTGTTCATTAAAGGGGATCATAATTTTTTACTTTTTGTGGGAAGTGCTACGCCCAAAGTAGAGAGCTACATACAAAGAAACACATTTTGTGCTTTATGTTTATAGACAGATTAGATTAGATTAGACTAGATTAGATTTTATTAGTACATTCGAAACAGAACAAAAGACCATACATTGTTTTTCAGTAGGCCTTGAAAAAGTCGAAAGCGATGAAATTTTTCAGATAGATATTTTAAGAGTTCTTGTATTTCTACAATATTTTTAAATCTACATTGGATAACATAAGCTTTTAAAGTAATGAAATTCTCTATCCTGTATGCTATTTTATGAATTATTTGATTAAATGTTATTAAAACAATTACCTTTCTGTTATAAATAACACTAAAATAATGTCTTGGTGACTCTTTTTTCTTTTTATTGAGTTGTGGCTTTAAGCAGTAAAAGTTTTTATTAATTTTTTATTTCGCACAGCAAAAACTAAAAGGCAAAAAAAAAATCTCTGCTTGTTTTTTGATACGTTTTGCAAGCGCTTTTGGTGTGAGGACATCATTTGCAAGCTACGTTGTGTTTAGTACTGGAGAGATGGTGTTAGGTACGTGTTATGTCAAACAAACAGCCACTGACTACGATTTTCGAAGAAAGTTATGACAACAGTATAATATTTACTGGCGAAAACAATCAAATTTATAATAAAAATAATTTAATACTAACAAAACATTACGAAATTTTGGTGTTAGTGTAGATAGTAACTCATATAGAATAGAATACACTAATGTTTAGAATTAATGTCTGCTCGTTTGTCTGTCCGTGTTCCGATCACGCACGTAAAAACTGTTAGAGGGATTTGATTAAAACTCTGTGAGGAGGTCCCTAAAAAACTTGGTTCGAATATAGAATAGTGTTTTTTTCAACAAGTCATTTCGTAGAGAAAATAAAGATGCAAGTGTGAAGGCACCCAATTTTACCGTTATAAAAATACTAATGTCACATTTCTTTTAATACTGTTTACTGAACTCTAAAATTAATATAAAATTCTTATTTATTTTATTTATTTGGGTATAAAGAAAATCAGAAATGGCGCTGAGACGAAGTCGTTGGCACTGATAGGTTCTATCTAATTTTTTTCAGTTTATGAGAGGTACCATGGTAGAGGCGACTGTTTTTTTTAATTAAAATTAACCCGTTAAGAACTAATTTATTTCCAAAGTACCCAATTTTTGATTGCCTTAAATATATATTTAAAATTTATTTGCCTCAATAAAAAAATGCTCTTAGTACTGAAAAGAAGAAATTCAAAGTATGCTATACGAAATTATTTTTTTTTATATTTTCACCGCTGTAAATTCATTTTACTTTTTTTTACCAAATATCAGCTAATTAGGTTCACAAACCCTTAAATCTTTTCACCTTTCAACTACCTTGTGCAATTTATATTAAATACATTGAACAAATTTATTTATTACCAATTTCGTTTTATCTCTTTTTTCTATATTGCAGATAAAAGTTTCGAAGCATTACTTATGAAGCGGCCTTTTTTAGGCAGATGCTTAATCCTCACACTTGCGAGTTAATTTCGTATTGGCAGCAATAGTACTTTTATTCTTAAATGCCTGCATTGATAGATAAAATAAAATGTTAGTTATAGTACTTTTTTAATTTATTATAGATTAAAAATAAGGGCATTTATTTTCAAAATCAAAAAAAATTAATATAATATGAAATAAAATAAAATAAAATTGATAACATTTACAAAGCCGCTTATTGAGCTCTTAATATTATGTTATCTATATATTTTTTACTGAAGTAATTTACATATATTTAATAATTTTCTTTTTTTTTATACTAAAGACAATATTTATTTTATAGCAAAATATGTTTGTTAATATTGTTAATCTAAATAAATTTAAAAAGAAAGAATGGTTTTCTTCAAAACAATCTTTATTCGTGTTATTTATTTATTGAAATATATATAAAATACAACTTTTGTAATACATTATTCTATACAAAAATTCAACATTTAAACTAAATAAGAAATTTTTATGTTTTATGAATTACGACAATTAACTAATAACACGTCTCGGTCACAGGCTGCTAATGCATTAAAAATTCTTCATGAGTGAGGGAACATTAGTGGAATTTTTGTGCGATTGGTTTGTGAATATTTTGTACCTATTTTATTTATATAATTCTTTTTAGTTGCTTGGAAGAAAAAATAAACCTGCACCCTAAAAAAAATCAAACAGCACTCTTTAAAATAACTACTATAAAACTCCCTGTTACAATTAATTTTATTTGTCAGCATTCAAATGTGTCTCATTTTAAGTTATTAAACTAGAACAAAATTTTTAATGACCGCCAAGTATCAAGTAATTTTTTTTAAGATTATCTCTCTTTTGCACGGCATTTGTCAAATTTCAAGCAAATGAATTTCTGAAAAATTAATTTTAAAAATGCCTATAATTATCGCATTTATATTTTCTTTAAGTCACTAATTGTACAATAAGTTGCGTTGAATTTTTTTTTAATTGCTATTTAAACTCCTAATAATCATTCTTAATGGCTTTAAATATCATTGTTACCTCATATTACTCTAACATTCTTCACTTAAATGTTACATTGTAAACACAATTGTGGAAGTTTTTTTATTGTTGTACTTTCATCCAAAACAAAACTATAATACAACGACCTATATTGCTAAACCCTTAATCTGTTAACGTCTTTTCTCCTCTCTTACTTTGTCATTTTATTGCTCAATGATGGAGCATAAATTCGGTTTTTCCCTACGTTGGCCAAATGATTGTTGTTTTTATTGAAGTTTTCACACCTGTCCCGGTAAATCTATTTAACAAAAGCATTCTTTTGAGGTTTAAGAGAATTCATGTGTGTATGCTCAAAAAGTTTTTGTGCGTGTCATGCGGCAAAATAGTCTTGTGAAAAACGTGCATAAAAGGAAAGATAGAACATAAATAATATAGGCTTTTTGTATTCAGGACACGCATGTGAATTTGTTTTTTCTATTGACAGTGAATGCGAATAATCGAGATTACACACAAATCAAGAACACTACACTATTCACCTTAAATATTTAACATCAAAGTGGTATTGAAAATACCCAAGTAATTGTTATATATTTTAATTTTTTTTATAACTGACAACTTATTATAGCATTCAATAAAATAAACTTTATTGAATACTAAAACTCAATTGTCTTGTAAAATATATCATATAAAGTCTATCAGCATGCCTTGCCACGAAAAAAAGGGCGGAATCGCTATAGTTACCATTTAATCTCCAATTGCACGTCACAAAAATGGACTTCAGTTATGTTAAGTTTTGTTATTACTTAAGTTAGTTTTTATTTAAATAAATTACAAATTTAATAGTTAAATACACAGCTCAGTGCAAACAATTGGTTTTGTGGTAATATAAGGTGTTATCAATAGCCGATTTCGATCTATATATATATTTTTTTTTGCATAATTTCATTACTTCTATATTTGCGGCTTTTTATTGAAATATGTTTTATATCTACCATCACATAGAAAAAACTTTTTTTGGCAAAAGTATTAGGGTTTGTGTTTTTATTCTTTATTAAGATCCTGTATGTACTGAAAATATATAAACGAACAAAAAAAGACTTAAATTTAATATATTTGTTAATGCAATATTGATTTATTCATTCATTTTACATGAGTCAAATTATAATTAAGCAGTTTTTACTTAGAACTTAAAAGGAAAAATACAAGTAATAATGATAATACTATTAATAATAATTTCTTATAGTTTTTGATTTCCCAATATTCGACCAAGATAATTATATCTCTAAATCTTTATGTTCATGCATTAAGTTGCGTGATTGTACAATTACATGTTCAAAACTTTTTAAGTAAATTAAATATCGTAAATATAAGGATACTGATGAAGAATGTAGTGTTTCAGGAAATGCAGCATAACATTTTTCTAGTGTCTAATTGTTCTTGTTTTCTTTGAAAAACATCCGCACATATTTGTAAAATAATTTTTCTTTCTATGAAAAAGTCTTTAAAAATTAAAATAATAACTCTTTTTAAAAACGAATGTTAATTTATTACTGGCCTTTTGATATTGACACTAGACTTTATTTAATGAAATAATTAATAAAAATTCATTGATTTATTTAAACAAAAAGAAACAATAAAAATAATTGTTAAATATTAGTTTTAACAGTTTATAAAACTGAAAAACAATTGAGGTGACCAGTCATACATATGTATATTTGCACTAAATATCGAGACATAACAGAGATTAAGAATACTGAAAAAGAATTGATTTTTTATTTTAGAACTACATTTACCAAATCACTAGTTATATTGCTGCTTTTCGTTGCAAAATTTCCAACAATATAAAAAACTCTTTAATTATCTTCTGAGATAGATTTTGTTGTCAACACTGCGTTCTAATAATTATCCATGTTCGTATTTCAAGTCTTAGTTGCTTCAAATAACTCAAGTTCTTACCTAAACAAATTAATTACCTTTCATTATCTTTTATATCTTACTAGCAGGGCCCACGACTTCGTCCACGTATAATTTCTAATTATCTTAAAATAAAAATAATTTTTCTTAATTAAATTTAAATTAAAAATAAACCAAAGCCGAAAAAGTAAAATTTTAATTGATTTATGATGATCACCGGTTCAACCCCATGGCTGGAACTAAAATTAAAATAATTTTAAACACGCAAGGCACAGCGCATTACCTTTTATACATAACTCATCAACAGTTGATATGATACTGGAACAGCATCTATAATGTTGTGAGAAAAACAAGTATGAATGATTAAAAATATAATTTGCATTTCGTGACTATACCGACGGTGTAGTACAAAATTGCAACAAATGTACAAGACGTGATGTAGAGCAGACAACAAAAAAAAAAAAAAATGCTTTGAGTTGTGTGTGAATTTCGTCTAACCAAATTGATATTGATAAGTTGGTTAAATGGATGATATTTACAGTATAGGCAAATCAAGGTCTTGGATGCAAAGAATGCTGAAGATGGATTTGACGGTCCTGAAAATGCAGCATTACATTCTGCCAGCGTCTAGTTTTTCTTGTTTTCTGTGGAAAACGTCCGCGTACATTTGAAAAATAATTTTTCTTAATAAAAGTTAAATTAAAAATGAACCAAAGCCGAAAAAGTAAAATTTTAATTAATTTATGATGATCACCGGTTCAACCCCTGGCTGGGACTAAAATTAAAATAAAATTAAAATAAAAATTTTAAAAATGTGTTTTTAAACGTTTGTTGTAGAGTTCTATAACCAGAGTTAAATCTTTCCATCTTTCCAAACAATCCATACCAACATCTAAGTTTACAAAAAATATTTTATGCGCAGATGTAAGATATAGTAGTATTCACACGAAATGGGATGTTTGAAAATTTTTAAATATCGCAATCGAAATATTCGAAAAATATCAGTTTATTTTTTTTTAATGTGTTAGTGATTTTAAAATTTTCGTTTCCCGGGAACTTAATAAAATTCTCCTAGAAAATTGGAGAAAGCTTTTCCCATTAGGAATTCCCAAACCCTAATTGACACATATAAAAAAATTTTCAACATTTGAACTACAAAAATTGTCACTAGAAAACTGAATGTTAACACTTCCCTAAATACTATTACAATTAATACCGACTTGTTATTTCACATTACTCACTATAATAACATATTAAGTAAAATTTTAAAAGTTAAGTTATATTTTACTTTCTATGTTATAAAAAAACGACATTTTTTCATTTGATATATATATGCAATCTTTTAGCACAATTAAATAACAACCAACAATCTTAAAACCACTAACATAATAAGACGTTTAATGAAATCGAGGAGAAACACAATAAATCAGAAATAATTATTTAAACAAAAAACATACAAATATTGTGATGATGATTACCATGATGAAAAGAATTCAAGTGACCGTAACAACATTCTAAGAAAACAAAAAATATGTTAAACTTTATTTCTATATTGTCGTCTACGCATGAAAAGCGAAAGCAAAAAAAAAAAAAAAAACGAACTTCTTAATAAATAAATGAAAACGGCTCTAGTTGACATATTATTCATTTCGAGTTTTATTCAGAAATATAAATTATTTCTCTACAATCTTTAAATTAATTTTCAAATATAATAAATATAGAATGATGTCACAGAACTTAATTCTGAATGTCAAAATAGTTATTCAAAAATGATCATACAAAGTTTTCAACGGATTAAAGACACCAGGAATTTTCGAAATAAAATTGCTATTTATATTATATACAAAAAGGAAAAAAGTTTAAAAATATTATCTATAGAACAATTAAATTACATAGGTAAAACGATTTTTTGGCCTACCATTTACGCTCAAATTGTAGAACCTAATAAAGGCATTCTCTTGGCGATATCCATAATCTTTTTTATTTATATTGGTTCAGTATTTTGAAAGTTATACAGGTCTTAAAATTGACACTTATATTGTTGAAAATTTGAATTATGTTTAAGTAATTTTGGAAATTGATGTTTCTATAATTTGATAATATTGGCGCTTAAGTTTTGATCCAACAATTCGAAACTCTAGCATATATCAAAAACAGGCAGATTTAACTAAAAAAATTTAACTTTAAATCAGTTACAATGGTCGAGACAGAGTTTAAGCTATAGCCATCAAATATGTGATATGCCTGATAATTAAGTATCAAACATACAAAAAAAAAAAAAAAAAAAAATAAAAACATTTTTTTATTTTAATTTTGGTCGACAAAATACTATAATACAATATATACAGTTGTTATTTGAAGTAAATATAAGAATAAGAAAAAAATATTTTTCTTTTTTTTCTTTATTTTATGTAGACTAAGAGTTACTTTTGTTAAGAACTTAATTTTTTCTTTATTTTACTTAGACTAAGAGTTACTTTTGTTAAGAACTTAACAATTTTAAGTTTTGTAATTATTTCTGACCAGTTCTGTATATTTTTCTTGTTATACTCCGCAATAAATTTTAACTACCTGCCGAAAAATTATATTCACTCCAACCAATTTTCTGCAATACTTTTTATTTTTAGCACATAAATATTCATACAAATATTGACGTGAAAGTCAGAGTTGTGTAAGTTAATTTGTATTTATATTAACTGTTCGCCAGCTTTCCGTGAACACATATGTATATCACTTTTGATATTTTCTCACATTATTTTGTGCCTTAATATATTTTATAAAGGAAAGTTAACACAAGTTAAACAAAGTTTTTGTCACATAAATTTATTTTATTTTAGTTAAATTTCTATTTTCTCATCGCAAAAAATAAGAAACAGCTGATGATTTTACTACAAACTTTTAAATTTTGTATTTTTCATTATAATTTTTTTATTCTCATAAATGTTCAATTATCTATATTCTCTTTCTCGTACAGTATGCGGCCACGATCCAATGGGAATATATTGTAAAATGTTTCTTTTCATTTTATAGTTTACAATCAGTTTATTTTGTTATTCATGTAACGAGATTTGCTTTCATTTTTTAGTTGATTAAAACTTTTCATTACAAAAAGATTGGTTTTCATTAGGAATAGATACAAAATTAAAATGAAAAAAATCAATCGATAACTTCTATATGCGTAGAGGTGAAAAACAATGAATAAAAAATATTTTGCATATTTAAGAGTTGCCAAAAATATTGATAAGTCCTACACTATCATAAATTTGACTCAGTCAAAATAGTTGCGCACTTGACTGAAAAAACACAAATGGTCATATTGATAATATAAAAATATTGAAATATAAATAATTATTAATATTATTTATTAGTATTTTTAATATGAGAAAAAAAATTTTATTATTAATTTATCAACTTTTATTATTTTGAATTTTAAAAATGCATAATGTTTAAGTCCTGCGACACAAACAACAGGCTGTGGCTCTACTTCCACCATATTTTATAGCAGGGTTCAACTTTTCTGAATCGAATTATAAGATCGGAGTTTATAGGTTAAAAGCCGGGTGATAATGCCATCCCAAAATAGTTTAAAGTGGTAACTACTAAACTGATAAGAAGCAAAAGATTTAAATTCATAATAATTTCTTCTGATTATTCCAATTTGTTCAGTTTGAAATTTATTTTAACAGTAAATGTCCACAATTCTCTAAATTTTAAGTGCTTTTAATGAACCATTAATTTGTTTAATAAAAATTCAATATATTTATATTTTGAATGTTAATTCTTATGTAGTTATTTCATTTCAAGACTTAATTCGCCTTCCTAAACCCTTTAGCTAAGAATAGTTATTCATTTAAGGAGCAAATTAAAATGCAATTTTTTATAGCCTCGAAAATTAAGTTTTTGTTATAAACTTTATCATAAGCAAACGTCAGTGCTTGTTTGGGGTATCACCAAAAACACACAAAAAATTGGATGGATTTCTCAATGCTTTATCTTTAAGAACAATTAAAAGATTTGATTTTTTATAAAAAAACAACTTTCAAAACCAACTTAAAAAACTGAAAGCACATTTGACCCATATTTTACAATTTTTCCATTTTTTTTATAAATTTTAGCTAAAAAAAATTTTTATCATTAAACTGATAAGGTCAGAGAAAACAAATATTACTAGAACTAGTTTAAATAAAACTCTAGGTGAAAAATCAAAAGAGGACAAAGAATTTCTCTAAGAGTTCAAAGGATACCTTGTAAATTTTAAGGATTTTTTATGTGTATTTGAAAATAACTAAAAAAAATTGATTGCAATGTGTTCACATTTTAAAATTTGTAAGCACTAAACCATTTTGCACACTTAAGGTTGCTAACTTTAAGGCCCAGGAAAGAAGCCGTGTATTCAAGCAGGCAGCGTCTAAATGCATCATACAAAGCCTTTCGTCATTCTTGGTGTATCGCAATATGTTTCGTTTAAGTCGGATAATTAGTTTGTAGTTCCATAATTTTATTTTATATTTTTGTTTTTAACTTCACTGTACGATGCTGAAAAACTCTATCCATTTATCTATCGAAATTGATTTTAATTGAGCTAAAAATTAAACCGTTTTTTTTTTTTTTGAAACTCAAAAATAGAAAACTTACCAAATGCATAACGTCTACAATTAGCAATTATTAATTCAGTTTTTCTTGTTAAATACATAACAAACACAACGAATTTGTGTCCAAAACAATAGCAAAAATTGTACAAATTTTCTATCAAATTTGAATGAAATCTTTGTTTTAGTCTGCAATGCTCTTGCAAAACACAAAGTTCTCAGCTGATTGCTAAATAGAAGAATTATGTTCCACTGAATTTACAAATTAAAAAAGATGTATAAAAAATGTTAAAGAACAATTTGTTAATTTTTTAATAGACGAATCTGTTGAAAAGATTGTATCTATAAGAAGTAAAAATGAAGCAGTGGAAGCAATTTTATATAAACGCAAAAAAATTATCTGTTGTGGTAAAGAGTTAGTCGAGGTTTTTTCTAGTTTCGAACCTAAATTAGCCCTCTTATAACTGAAATTTTATATTTTAGAAACAACCGGTTACTTTTAGAAATATTAGGATTGAAAGGAGCGGCAAATATAAAAAACTTGAAAAAGTAATATACAGATGTCCTAACAATCTCGTCCACTTCATTAGTTTATTTTTAAGCTAAGAATATTGAAATGCATTTTATACCTAATTTATTACTATTTATATTGAATTAGTTAAATTTGTTTTTCTTTATAGCGGTGAAAATATTGCAAATCCTAGTAATTATATCTTACGTTGAAAGTTAATAACATGATTGCCTTTCTATTATTGAACACATAAGTTAGTAGTCGCTGACTAACAATTTTTTTTTTAAATAATAGTTATTGATATTCAACAGCATATGCTATCTTTATCCGGAATTAGGCATCATAGCTAATAATTTTTTTCAAAATACTTATGCGATCTGACATCAATTGCCTCATAGTTCTGCTAACACACAAATAGGTTTTGTTTATACTTATGATCGCCTTCCTTCCGAATTAATAATTTGACAAACTAATTTCTCTAAAAGTCTCAGTTTTAGGCGTAAAGGAGAACTAATAGGGTCTCAACAAACAACCCTGGTCGAAAGTATTACAAAGCGAATATTTGTTTTACGTACTTCCCAAACAAATCCATAATGGTGGTTATTTGAAGTAAATATAAGAACAATGAAAAAAATATTTTTTCTTTCCAACAACGACTAAGAGTTACATTTATTAAGAACATAAAAAATTTACGTTTTGTAAATATTTTTTACTAGTGCTGTATATTTTTCTTCCTATAGTCCGCAATCAATCTTAACTACCTGCCAGAAATTATACTCAGTCTAACCAATTTTCTGTAATATCAAATATTTTTAGCACAAAATTTTAAATACAGAAAATTAGCATAATAATAACGTGAAAGCCAATAGAGTTTTGTTAATTAACTTATATTTTTATTAACTGTTTGGCAGCTTTTCGTAAACACATATGTCACCTCCGATATTTGCTCACATTGATTGTGCCTTAAATATGTTTTTTAAAGGGGAGTCTTAATAAGTCAAACAAAGTTTTTATCACACAAATTTAGGTTATTTTACTTAAATTTACTTTTTTTTCATCGCAATAAACAAAATAAACCAGCTGATGACTTTACTACAAAGTTTTAATTTTTTTATTCTTTTAAATATTTTTCTAATCTCATACATTTTCAATTCTCTATATTCTCTTTTTCGTACAGTATGTGGCCTCGTACCAGTGGGAATATATTGAAAAATGTTTCTTTTCATTTTATAGTTTACAATCAGTTTATTTTGTTATTCATGTAACGAGATTTGCTTTTATTTTTTAGTTGATTAAAACTTTTCCTTACACAAAGATTGGTTTTTATTGGAAATAGATAAAAAATTGAAAATGAAAAGAAATCAATTGACAACTGCTCTATGTATAGAGGACAAAAGCAATGAAGTATAAAAAATATTTTGCATATTTAGGAGTCACCAAAAATTTTCATAAATCCTACATTATCTTAAAACTATCAAAAGCAATGGCTCACTTAAAATAGTTGCACATTCGAGTGAAAAAACACAAATGGTCATATAAAAAAAATATTAGAATATAAATAATTATTAATATTACTTGTTATTATTTTTAATATGAAGAACAATTTTGTATTCATAATATATTAACTTTCATAATTCAGGATTTTAAAAATTCTTAATGTCTACGTGCTGCGGCACAAAAAATAGGCTATTCAGGAGTTCAGTTTCAAATTTATTTCAAGTGTAACTAGCCATAATTCTTATTTAAATATTTAGGGTTATTATTGAACCATAAATTTGTTTATTAATTATCATGCAAGACTAGAATCGCCTCCCCAGACCCTTTAGCTAAATATAGTTGATCATTAAAGTAACAAAATCGCCATCCAATATTTTTAATATTTTTTTAGCCTCGTTTTTGTTAAGAACTTGGCCAATATGAAACATCGCTAATTGTACGGTACATTACGAAAATCACATAAAATAAATTGAATGAATTTCTCAAAGCCCTCTCTTTAAGAACAGTTAAAACTTTTCTGAATTTATAAAAAACCTTCTTAAAAAGATGAAAGCACATTTGACCCATACTTCTCAATTTTTAAAAACTTCAACTGATAGAAATTTTTATCTTTAAACTGATAAGGTTAAAGAAAAAACAATATAAGCAGCTTTTTCTTATGGCACTATCTGTTTTCAAAATAATTCAATCTTTTGTGTTAAAAAAAACTACAGGTGAAACATCAAAAGACGCCAATTTCTCTAAAAGTTTAAAAGATATGATATAAATTCCAAGACATTTTTGAACTGTGTATATATAGACCACTAAAAAAACCAGTTTATTAAAATCCATTCACATTTTATGAGCATTGAAACGTTTAAAACACTCGGGGTGCTTACTTTAATGCCGAGCGAAGGAGTCATGTACTGAAGCAGGGTGCGTCAAAGTGCAATGTACAAAACCTTACATCATTCTAGGTGTATCGCAATTCGTTTAATTTAAATCGATTAATTAGTTAGACGTTTATTCTATATTTTTGTTTTAAACTTCACTGTGCGATACTGAAAAACTCCATCCATCCTGGTGCGATTTATCTATCGATATTGAGTTTAACTGAGTTGGAAATTGAAACGTTCTTTTTTTTTGGGACACAATAATAGAAAACTAATCAAACACTTAACTGCTACAAATAAAGATTATGATTGCAGTTTTTTTGTTTGTTAAACACATAACAAACACAACGAATTTGTGTTCATAACAGTAGCAAGAGAACAATAGCCCAATTAATAATCTTGTGCTTATTATATTGCAGGTTTATTCAATTGTAGAAAGTTTTCTACCAATTCTGAATGATATCTTTGGTTAAGTTTGCAATGCTTCTTGTAAAATACGAAATTAAGAGCTGATTGGTAAATAGAAGAATTACTTACCACTGGAAATAAAACAGATCTATAAGAAAAGTTTTAAAGAACAATTAGTTAATTTTTAAACAATCGAAGCTGCTGAAGAAATTAAATATATTTAAAGTAATAATGAAGCAGTGGAAGCAATTTTATATAAAAAAAGTTATTTGTTGTGATGGAGAGTGGGTCAAAGTTTTTTTCAAGTTCCGAACCTAAATTAAATCTTTAACGAATTGCTGTTTTGACAGCGATGGAATAGGATAGATTCTGATCGGCTTGGATTACTGACTGTCAGCTTTCAGTTTGCAATCAACTGTTGCATAATTAGAATTTATATAAACCATTGCTTTCAACCATTGAGTTTTAAGTATTGATAAAGGAACTACAAATGCATTACAGTTTTGCAAATTCTGTAATGCAAGCCTATTTGCACGTGGTTGTCAATTGGGGTAACGATTAAAAATATTTTGCAAATTTAAAAACGAAGAATTCTTATTAAACAACATATGCATAATAATAGAAGCATACATTGCTAAAATTTTTAAGGAGTATTACAAATTTTTTAATAATTTACGAATTTAAGATTCACTCTTAATAACAAATGCATACTTGTGTAGAAAATAATATTTCAATGACCATATGAAATGAGTTTTTTAATTTCCTTAAAATTAATTTCCTTAAAAAAGATGAAAATGAAGAAACGTAAAATCTTTTACAGCCAAATGAGGATGAGACAGAAGGCATCCTTTCACAGGTTGTTTACGCTCAGTAATTATTATCGCCAGTAAATATTAACTCTAAAACAGCATCCTTATTTTTTGTACACTAACGTCATCTCTAGTCATTTTGACCATGCCGCACTTTTAGTGAATATAAAACATGACATGGGCAAAAGTAGTACCAAAATTTTTTATTTATATTTAGATCCTGTTTCATTAATATAAAAAAGCAATTGAATAATTTTTTTAGTTTTTAACGGAAAATTTCATAGCCTTCCTTCAGTTGGCATAGTTTTATAAATAAAATCTCGCGTCGTCATTTTGTAGTAGAGAGTTTAAAGCTGCTCTTTAAATTCTATATTTTCAAAAAACGTTGATAAATATGGGAATAACGGCAGAGATTAATATGTGCAATTGTAAACATACATTTCTAATTTTGCTTAAATTTTTGTTCTATTATTATAAAATATTTGTTAGGAAGAATAAGGTTAAAAAAACCATGAAGTAATAACTATTAATGTGGTAAATGCAATATTTATTTAAAGTTTCTTTGGAGCAATTAATGTGTTATGCCAAGAATTCAAATTTGTTGCTAAAAAAAGTTTTTTTTTTTTTTTAATTCGATTTATCGGTTCAACAAACAATGATAATTCAGTTAACACTTTTTAAATGGCTAGAACTAGTTACAGATTTTAAAGGAATGTTCCTATGAGTTTAATAATTGTATCACATCCACAATTTTACAGTCATTAAAAAGTAAACATGGGTCACTTTAACTTAATTTTTTTTTAGGGATTGCTTGCAGTCTGTGCATGCCTGCCTATAAAAATAATAACAGCTTTTAGTATTCTCTGTGACTGAAACAAAAATTTGTAAATATAATTTTTGTAAATATTTACAGTACCACAAAATATGGCAATATTTTCTTTAATCATCTAAAGAAGTTAACGAAAATGTTCTTTCTTTTTGCTTTCTCATATTTTTTAGAAGCAGCAATTTCATTATTTACGTAGATACTCGTACTTAACTTGAAGAGAAAAAGGAAAAAGAGTATGTCAGTAAATCAAGATTATGTCATCATGTCGTTTAGATACACAAAATCATAAATTTGCATTTTGCCAATAACTTTAACAATAAATGTTGTGTAGGTCTTTTTTTTATTTTTTGGCATAAATTATAAGCACACAAAAAATAATTCCTTTGACCCTAAATATACATTTCAATTATAGTTGCCAATGAGACGATAATAGTTTCGAACGTAAGCGTTTTTCTTGCTTTTAATTTTAATTGAAGAAACTTTTCTCTTTTCATTTCTTATTTTCAAAAGGCAAGTAAAATTTTTATCGGTACAGCTTAATAATATTAATTATTATTAATATTAACATAATTTTCACATATAGTGCCTTATTTTTTAAACCGTAATAGGGTGACACTATAAATTCACGCAGGATTTGTAATGGTAAGTAGCTATAAAAACGATTATGTTTTTCAAGGAACTCGTACTTGGCAAATTTATTTAAATCATTCGTGTTTTATTTCAAAAAATTTTTGTAATGATAGTTCTTATCTTATAGTAACATTTGCCGTTAATACTCATTCAGTAATAAATACAGCTCTTAAGAAAAAAAAGTCGTTTTAGTTCGTCTTAAGTTTATGTATATTTCAGTTTCTCGCATTAGTTAAATTTAGGCGTACTCAACTCCCGTTCACTCAGCTATTCAGGTAACTTTTTACAGATCTTTTGCAAAATTAAAATTTAATGTTCAAAGTAAAGCAGAAAAGCAAAATTAACAATTTAAACTATGTTTCAAGGCTTTTCGTATAAAAAGTAATATGAATAAATAAAGATAACTAATAATTTTTTCACAGAAATTTAAAAGATGGTTGTATAAGGTAGAAAATGATGAAAAGATTTCACAAAATGAAAAAAGTGAAAACATAGAGCTTTAAAACAGGAAAATGTTTGTCTTGCTTTCCTATTAGAGTTACTCACAACTTTATAAAAAAAATTATGGAATATATTTTTCCAACATTATTAATACCATTCAAAATGACTAAGTTTTCTTCTAAAGTAAAATTTCTCCCAGTACAACTATTACGAGTACTATTTTTTTTTTTGGGCATAATAAGTTTAAACAAAATAACATACATCCACATTTTTTCAGCTCTTAAATTAAATTTAAAAAATTAATAAAAACAATAAAAACATATACGAGTATAAAAAAATATTGTGACAATTTTCTCTACTTCAGTCATGTACACAAAAACCAAAATAAAATAACTACTTTGACTTAAACCCATTTTATGTAGAATTGTAGGGCTTTAATAAAAAATTATAAGATTTTAATATTTTTTTCTTATTTTAATAGTATTAAAAGTATAATTTATAAAAAAAATATACATAAACATTATTTTTTAAGTTGCACTGTTTCAGGAAAAGAGTTATAATTTTTGGATTTTTTTTTAAACTTTAGCGAAATGCAATTTTCAATTTAAAAAAAAATTTCGGCAAACTTTTAGATTTTATTCACTCTATTTTTTTACGCACGAATAGAAAAGTGTCGTTTTAAATTTTCCTTTTATCTTTGTTTTACCGCATATAGATAAAACTAATACAATATTTGACAACTATCTGACTGTAAAATAATTAGTAAATTAAAATGCACGTACCCTAGAAAAATTGGTGATTGATTGTAATAGAATATTAATTGATTTCTATTTTAATTTCTTATTTAATTTCTCTGTTCTATTTCAATGAAATTGTAAAATACATTTAATTGTTTTCTACGTAGAGAAAATGGTATGAAATTTGTATAAGTATTTGTCTTCAATAGAAAATATATACATATTTTTTTTATATTTTTTTTTTGAGAAATGTTAAATGGTTTTAAATATTAAAATCGTTAACAACTAAAGGTTACTTAAGAAACGAACTTATTTTTTCATTTAAATTATTAAGTATAATATTACAAGTTTTTACTTCAAATTTTAAAAATTGAAAAAGATTCCACTTTCTGTTTAAAAAGCGCTATGTAAGTTATCAATTTGCATTTGTTGTGTTAAACTTACAGTAAATAAATTTAAATTAAGAAAAAAAAAAAAACTTTATATTGTTCAAGCACTGGTATCAAATGATATTGATAAAAAAAAAATCAATATATTATTGTTTCTTGTATTCGTCATTATCTGCTTGTAGTAATGCTTAATATGGTCAGAAAAAAAAATTATTTTTATTCAAAGACTATATAATAATTAATAATTTTTAATTTGAGCTAATTTAACGTTAATTTATTTACAAATTTGAGTGTTGGTTTTTAAAGAAAACATATAAATTCTGTTGTAATGCATCATTTGCACCACATCAGGCGTTAGAATTCTTCATTTTTTGTGGACTTCATCATCTTTTTAACCAACCCTTTTAAGAAGGATAACTCATATTCCTTATATATTTTACCTATTGCTTTTTAATATGAGGTGGCCTTCCAGAGATCGGATTTTAAATGATAATGTGTTGGTTATTGTGTACCGAAAGAAATTCATGCATTGCAATGATAGTAACTTATAACATTAATTTATTATATTTTTATATTAATAAATACATAAATATTAAATTTTTAATTACTGTGTTATAAAATAGTTGAATACGTGTCTTTTGATGTGCTGTGCTCTCTTGGTTAAGTGTTTTTGTTATTGTATTTTATACGTGAGCCCGGGCTTGCTTGCTACCAAATAAGTGCTTATCGTATATAACTGCTTGCAACTTAATATTTAGTTATTATACGTATTATAGTAATGAATTCCTGCTTAAAAAGCGCTATATCTATTAGTCTGGATGGTTTAGAATGTACTAACATTGTGGCATCATTATACTTTCAAAATGAATACCCTTGAGTTTGTTGTGTCCCCATATAACATAATTGTTTTTTTTTAACAGTTAAGACAATAGTCTTTTGGGCTAATTATGGTCATTAGAAATTAAATGTAAATAAAACAATTTACTTCATCTTTCACTCAACGTTTCGTCGATAAGGTTGTCGACTTCTTCAGGAGCAGTTTAGATTTTATTAAATTCTGTTTGAAGAAAGTTTTTCTTATACATATGTTCATATTTAAGAAAATATAATTAAAGCTTGACTTACGATTTAGTTTACATCAGAATCATGTATTTAGTTATCATTATTAAAATTAATGAACAACACGACACAAAATTAAAAATAATAAATAAAATAAATAATTAAAGTAAACAAATCACAACATCAACCTAAAACTATATCACAGAACTATTACTTTTGGTGTATTGCGGGAGAATATTGCAGTTTTGTTTGGTCTTTATCTTCTTTTGTGTTTAGAGCTTTCGATAAACGTTGTTGTATTCTTAAGCTCTCTAATGTATATCTCTTATTCTCTGATCTTTCTTTGTCCAGTATTTTGACGCTCTTAAAATCTATCGTGTGTTTGCTTTCTTTTATATGTTGTGACAAAGCCGTCGTCTCTTTTCCCTTCCTAATATCTGCTTCATGTTCAGCCAATCTTGTACCAAGCGTTCTTTTTGTTGTTCCAACATACACTTTATTACACTGATCCCTTTCATTGCCTCGGCATGTTATTTCGTAAACTACATTATCTGTCTTTAATTTGTCTATTTTCGTCTTTTTGCTTGTAAATAAATGTCTTAGTGTAGCATTTGATTTATGTGCTATATTTACGTTCTTATTTTCGATGATGTTCCTTAATGTTTTACTTTCTGTCAACCTCGGTATAAATGGTACACTGTAAAAAATGGTTTCTTTGGGATCTTGTTTTTCAGAAATTTGAATTCTTTTAAGTGTTTTATGGATTATGTTGTTTATTATAAAAATTGGATAGTTATTCATCAATAGTATGTCCCTTATTTTGTTTATATTATTCCTTCTAAAACGTTTATCGCAAATATGAATTACTTTCCTAACAAAGTTTGTGGCAGTGTTTATTTTCATCGTTAAAGGTTGAGTTGAATTGAAATTAATCAATCTTCCTGAAGCTGTCGGTTTCATGTACCAATCAGTGATTATTGCGTTTCTGTTTCTTATAATTTTTATATCTAGGTATGGAATTTGTTTGTTGCGTTCTTTTTCTATTGTGAATTGTAATTTATTGTGATAAGCGTTGAGCATTTCTAATATTATCTTTTCATCTTTTTTGTTTATAACTGCAAGCAGGTCATCCACGTATTTTGATATAAATTTTATGTGTATTTTCATCTGCTTTAGTTTGTTCATTACGTCGTCAAGAAGTGTATCTAACACTATGTCAGCAACTGTTGGCGAGAGAGGATTTCCCATTGGCATTCCATATGTTTGTTGATAAAATTTATTGTCATACGTAAAATAATTGTTGTCTGTAAGACAAAATTTTAGTAGCTTAAGAAATTGTGGCTTTTGTATTGTTGTGTGTAGTTTTAGAATTTCCCATTTGTCAAGTATATTATTAATTGCTAGGTGAGTCGGTATATTTGTAAAAAGTGATACTACGTCAAAGGAGACAATGATGTCATTTTCGTCCAAAAATATTGCACATAATCTGTCTTTTAATTCAAAAGAATTTTTGACATTAAATACTGGTGATATTAAATTTTTTAGAATCGATCCAAGATGTTTAGCCAGATGGTAACATGGTACCTTTGTTGATGAAGAAATTGGTCTAAGAGGGATATTTTCTCTATGTATTTTTGGTAGTCCATATAGTTCTGGTGCTGCAGCCGCGTGTGAAGTCATAAACGATTTTTGGAATTTTGATATATTGTTGCACTTGAAGAGTTGATTAACAATGTTGTTGTTCATCTTCTGCAGTTTGGTTGTCGGATCTATGTTTAATTTTCTATATGTGTTACTATCTTTTAAAAGTTCGTACATCTTATTTTCGTATTCTTTTTTATACATAATAACGGTTTTGTTGCCTTTGTCCGCCTTTGTTATCAATACATCCTTATGTTGTCTAATAAATTTTTTCGTTTTTTCATAAATACCAAGAATAAATTTCACCTTCATATTGTTTCTTAAAGATCTCTTGTAGTATGCGATTCTATTTGCTATAATAGATCTCTTTAAATCTTTCTCCATCTTATCTGTAATTGATTGAATCCACTGTTCTATGTCAGCTATTAGAGGAACAGGCCTAAAATTAGATTTCGTCACTGGTAATGCAAATTTACATATGTCCTAGTGAGAGTATCCATTGTATTGAATGAAAGATGAAGTAAATTGTGTACCAGTGTACCATTTATACCGAGGTTGACAGAAAGTAAAACATTAAGGAACATCATCGAAAATAAGAACGTAAATATAGCACATAAATCAAATGCTACACTAAGACATTTATTTACAAGCAAAAAGACGAAAATAGACAAATTAAAGACAGATAATGTAGTTTACGAAATAACATGCCGAGGCAATGAAAGGGATCAGTGTAATAAAGTGTATGTTGGAACAACAAAAAGAACGCTTGGTACAAGATTGGCTGAACATGAAGCAGATATTAGGAAGGGAAAAGAGACGACGGCTTTGTCACAACATATAAAAGAAAGCAAACACACGATAGATTTTAAGAGCGTCAAAATACTGGACAAAGAAAGATCAGAGAATAAGAGATATACATTAGAGAGCTTAAGAATACAACAACGTTTATCGAAAGCTCTAAACACAAAAGAAGATAAAGACCAAACAAAACTGCAATATTCTCCCGCAATACACCAAAAGTAATAGTTCTGTGATATAGTTTTAGGTTGATGTTGTGATTTGTTTACTTTAATTATTTATTTTATTTATTATTTTTAATTTTGTGTCGTGTTGTTCATTAATTTTAATAATGATAACTAAATACATGATTCTGATGTAAACTAAATCGTAAGTCAAGCTTTAATTATATTTTCTTAAATATGAACATATGTATAAGAAAAACTTTCTTCAAACAGAATTTAATAAAATCTAAACTGCTCCTGAAGAAGTCGACAACCTTATCGACGAAACGTTGAGTGAAAGATGAAGTAAATTGTTTTATTTACATTTAATTTCTAATGACCATAATTAGCCCAAAAGACTATTGTCTTAACTGTTAAAATATTTAAATAATATTGGTCACAAAAAATCATAATTGTTTTTTTTCTTGCACTATGAACCTTAAAATGCACCACTTAAAAACTTCAAAGACTTTGTTTTAATTTAGCTACCCATAGAGAAATCAGTACAAAAATATTTATAAAAATTAAACAGTTTCCCGATAGGTAATGTATGTTGACCAAAATTCGCCTATCTTTTTAACTACTAGAGACAACTGCTTGAAAATTTGACAGAATGTCGATTACTATGGCCATTATAATAACAAGTATAAGTATTCAAAATTATAAATTAAACGGTAAACTTCAAAATAAAAAGGTGTCAATATAGTTGCTGTAACTTTTTGTAAATGACCAAAATTTTAAACGGAACCTCTATTGATAGACCCGCTGTAATATGTAGCAAATTTTAAATTACAAATTAAAAGGAGTTTAGTATTTGCTATAAATTGTTGAAATAAATTGTTATTTTTTTAAATCTGTACTTATATCTTGTTTACGGCATTAAAAAAACCAACGCAATCTTTTTCGAATAAAATATAGTTATAATATCAAAGAATATTTTGTCTGTTTTGAAGTCAGTTTTTTTGCAAGGATTATTTGTATAATTATAACAGAAATGTTATTCCAAAATCTTTTTTTCTAGCACATTTAATAAGCTTAAAAGCTCAAAATAATCTTAGTTTTTGGTGGCCAGTTGTTTTTATCATCATAACTTTTGAATGTTATGTCGCTATTATAAATTGGTTACAACCAATTTGTCTAAACAATTCCTTTTTGAAGGGGCATATAGTATAAGGATATAAGAGTTATTTTTTTAATGTAACATAAATGTGCAAGTTGTTATCTGTTCAAATTACTATAAATTACTTTTTTTGCTTAAAACAGCCTTCTCAAACCTTTACGAATATGATATTTACATATTTGTTTATAATAAATATTATTGGTGCAGTATAGAAAATGGTCAACTTAGCTCTTTAAGCTTTCGAACATCTTTATGGATATTAAAACTAATTTTCATTTTTCTTTTTTCAGTCGGAAATAATTTGCCTTCAAGTATTTTTTATGAAAAAATAATTTTGCATTTATCTTTTAAAGTGTTGATAAATGACTCGTTTTTTTAAGCAGCTTAAAATGCACCACTTAAGGGTCAACTTGCTGCTAAGTTTTAATAGCAGAAAAATAAATATTTAAGTAGCTTTTATCAGAAACCTTAGAGAGCAAAAAAAAAAAATAAATATATTTTTTTTAGTTTTGTTCGCCTTAAAAGTAGTCTTAAAAAAATATTTACAGAAGTCTTTAAATTGTTAGTGATATGTTTAAACAATTGCATTTAAAATACATTTCACTAAATGTTTCACAAAGCGCATGCAAACTTTTACTCATTTGAAATATAATATTTGCCTAATTATTACAATATTCTATCGATTAAATTTTGCAAATTGTTTAACGGTCAATTAGGGCTTTAGAAATATATACGAAGCAAATCAGCAGCAATTTCTTAAATTCATGAGCGTTATTAATTAAGTGATTAGCTTATAACATCTTTAAAAATTTAAGCATTATTTATTCAACCAATTTAAGCAAATGCAATATGAGAGTACTTATTGCCAACCGCTGTTAATTTGGCTTATTACGAAGTAAAGAATTTAAACGGTCATTTCCTAATTTCGTTAAACATAATAGTTGGAGGATAAAAGCAATTTTTTAGTTTTTAATAACCTTTAAAAAATTATTTTTCTCTAATTTAGTTTCAGTGTTTCACATAAGCATCTCACTTCTTAAAAAATAAGGAATAAGTGATTAAAAAAAAAATAGATGTCTCAACTATTAGAATGACACTTGGTTCGCTAATTTGCCTTTTTTAAGTACTTCTCTAAGTGTAGCAATAAGCGGTAAAATTTTAATTGTTTAATGGTTTTCAATCTTGTGTCATTTAAAACAACAATATTAAATTATAAATCGAGTGGACATAATCTATTTGTAAGTTTTTGCATTTAAGTTCTTAACAATTAATTATAATTTTTGTGCTATTTAAGGACACTGTTTTTCGATCACTTTATAAACTCAGATATAGGACTTGTTATAGTTTTATTTACACATCCTTTAATAATAATCGTAAACAATGAACAATGCAAAATAATTTGTTTTTTTGTAAATCCTCCTTTTTATTTTTTTTTTCAAGTATTTTTGATACTATAAACCTACATTGTTACTTTGATGTCGTCAAATTAAAAATATGGATCAAAACAAAAAAGTATCTAGTAAAGTACAAGCGACGGTTAAGCCGAATTCAAGTACACTAACATAAATTATTTTAAAGTTTTTGTGTCATTTTTGCAAAAGAAAATAGAAAAACTTCAACACTAGCATAATGTAATGCAGCATTTTCTGGATCGCTACAAGCATCATCAGCAGTCGTTTCTCCTATCTAACTTAGGTTGTCAGACTTTTAAAACATCAATCGAAGAAAGCATTGTCTTTCATAATGACGCTGTGCAAAACATTGTTAATGTATGTATTCCATTTCAAAACGCGAAGTCCTTTCAACTTTTTTAATTGTCTTCATATATTTGTGGTATACTCACTCTTGCTTTCTTATTAAAATTTTAATAATTAATTTCTTAATAAATTAAAATGCACGTCAACGTTATGATTAAGTCCGGATTTACACTATGCAATTTTTTCTCAATTCTTTATTTAAGTTGCAGCGATATGCGTTATTTATAAAAAAAACATAGGCAATAGTAACATCGCCTTAAAATTCAAGCCATATCATATTGCTTGCCCCTCTTGCTTCAGAAATAAACACAAATTTCATGGTAGTTTCATTAAAAATTGCATAGTGTAAATGCCGTATAACTTTGTTATATAAAAAATGTTGCTTTCTTTACGAATAAAGTAAGAAAACAATGCAATATTCTTATCTATCAAACGCTTTTACTTTTCAGTAAGGAGTAAAGTATCATTGATGAGCCAAAATAATGTTTTAACTGTTAAGTTCTTGAACAATTTCTTAATTGTTAACTTTACATAAAAAAAAATATCTATATATTACTTGAATTTTTATTAAAGTAAAATTTATAAGACCGCTTAACTTTATCAAGATTGTTAAAAATCTAGTATCATGACTAAATCATACAGTGCACTGCAGTTGATGACTCAATAATAAAAATATTAATAAATAATTTTTAAAAGCGAATACAAAAACTTGTACTTTTATTTTAGTTAAAAACCCTGAAGGCATATGAAATAAAAACAATCAGGACAAACTATACATAACAAATACGGCAAATATGAGTATATACAAGTTGACATATATACAATATAATTTGCACGTACAGTATTGTAGTGCAGTGTATTGCTTATACACAACAATATGAACAAAACTTTATCACAATGTAAAAATTTAAATTCGTGACAACCTTTTTTAATCAATATTTTTTAAATCAAGAAATACGTACGTCTGTTTTTAAAATATTATTGCTAAAATTTACAAGTTCCATATATGTATTTACTGTATTTACTGATTTGCTAATAATTCCCAAAATCACATTCAAATTTACTCAGTTTATTGTAATTTTGCAAATTATATATGATAACACTAGTAAATCAGAATTTAGGGTAGTACAATTTTTCTTCCAATGTCAGCATTACATTGAACTCATTACGTATTGCAACTAAAGGGTTGCAAATTTTTTGAATGCATCAATCAATAATAATGCAATCAATAATAATGCAAGAATGACATCTTTTTGTAGGGTTCAAGCATTACTTCCGACGTGCTTCTCTCTTCACAATTAATATGGGACTCTTTCCTGATTTCGAATACTTTTAAAGTTGGAAAATAGCTTGTTGTGGGACTTCCCATGATAAAAAGTGCTTTTTGCGTTTGAGAACAATCTTCTTCGAATAATTCTTCCAATTCTTAACGTTCCAACCTTTTCAATATCTTGTCGAAATCACCACTTTCAAATCGTGACAGTCAAGTTTTTTCTGTTGATGCAATCAATAACTTTTAGAAACATTATTCTTCAGATGAAAGAACATCTCTTATAGGCACAAAACTCGATATTATTATAGTGATTGAAGAAAATTTGTGTTTATACTTTGGCGTGTTACGAATACTGAATTGTTATTAATTTATTATTATTGGTACGAACCGTATGTTGCACAGTTTACGCGTGATAACCATTTGATAATCGAAAGTTAAAGAACAATTTATTTATCATGACCAACGTCAAGTTTAAGACAACTATAAGTTGTTCGGCGAAATAAAATATTTTTACAGAGGATATAGTGTGTTTTCTTTTATCATACTACATAATAAAATAAATAACAAATTAAACTTTTTTCTTTGTAGTACAAGCATTCATCGCAAAATTCTCGATGATGAAGATAATCAATAATATATAATTTAAGTTGATATAGTTTAAGTTTAAGATTTATTCAGTAAATATCTCACTATAAAATTTTTGATATGCCATCTACAATTATTAGAAACATAACATTGATAAACTTAAAAAACTTTCATCTGTGCAATAAGTGTCCTAACTCTTTGGTGCTTTTAATAACTTTTATTATTGTCTAAATATGTGTTTGTTACTTGAATGAACAGAAAGTTTTTACTACCAACAATTGCAATTATATTGTTTTACAATATTTGTGAAAAAACCAATAGTAGTGTTCTTAATCTCTTAAGCAATTTTTTGGTAGTACTCTATCCAAAGTTTATAGCGAGAATTAAAAACCGTAACTCTTAATTTATCAAAGCCATCTTTAGTTTAATGATGTGTGATTACCAGGATTTCCAAAAAGTTATTCGTGTCAGACAAACATTTTATCATTTTATATAGAAAAATATTAAGTATATTTTTTATAAAAGAAAAATTATTTCTGTAGAATATAGGATAAAAAAGTTGCAGCTTCAGGTGGTTATTCGAAATCCGAACTTTGTCATGAAGTAAGATATATTCGAGAGTATATGAAATTCCTCAAATTGTTTTTTTTTCTTTTTCTTTTAGAAAATGAAAAATGGAAAATTTCATTATTAATTTTATTTTTTAAGATTTAGTGCAGACTTGCACTATGAAATTTTTTGAGGGAATTTTTATAATTCTCTATATAAGTTGCAGATTTATGCTTTATTCAAAAATAAACTTAAGTAACAGTATGATCCCCTCAAAATTTAAGCAATACCATATTGCTAACCCCTCTAGCAGCACCACAAAACAAAAATTTCATACTAGTTTCATGACAAATTGCATATTGTTTATACCATATTACTTTTAAATTTTATCCTTAGTTAGATCAGCCTGATTGTTTTATTGGTGTAACCTGTGTTATAATATTTAAATAAAAAAGTTGTGATTGAGTATTTTTTATGAATATATAAATTTGTTTGGAATCGGAAAAGGGAAAAAATTCAATCGGAATGGTTTATACAAAAATAAAACATTAAGTTCAAAATGTGTGATGTCCTGAATAAAAGCACAAAAAAAGTTTAAGAAAATAATGCAATTTTTTAAATTATTTTCTATGCTCATCAATTCAATTCAATATCAATTTTTTCTATTGGCGTTCTTCTATTTAATAGGTAGGCGCCTTCGTTAGACTTGATTATATTTATTGCCACTTGACAAGCTTTTAACCAATCAACGCCATTTTCTCTCTTGGAACTGTAAGGGAATGGGCGTATTTTGTCACTACATTTAGAAGCCAGTTGCAAAAAGCTGCCAAATAAAAAAACAGTCATAAAATAATTTTCTCCTTTATTGTGTTTCAATTTTATAACCAAATGAATCATATTAATCCAGTTTAAGTTTGGGTGTGTTTAGTTTCTAAATTTATGAAGAAAAATAAATGGCTTAAAAGTTTGTTTTTTTTAACAAAAAATTTTAAACACTTTGAGAATGTAATACAACATTTTTTGGATCACTAAATCCTTCATGAGTCTTCTTCACAACTATTTCAGGTTTTATAGGTTGCAAGTATCGTCTATTTTACCAACTTATTTGATAAATAATGCGAGGAAGTTTTATATATCCCATCACATTGCTTGTTGTAATGTAATTATTGACTTAGTTTGGTTCTAATAACTTTTCGAGAAATAACTAACAAAGAAGCCATACTGCGGTGTTTTACAATTTTACATTTTAAAGGGTATTCCGATGTGTGTAAGCCAAGCGTTTTAGTGTATATTATTGTATTTTATTATTAAATGTTTGTGTGCTTTTTAATACGAAAGTGTTAAGTTATAAATTACTTCGCGGGTATTTCTTCTCTAATTTATCCCCTGTACACAATCACCCTTATTCTGTTTGGCGTCGTCAACATCGTCGTCAATTTTAAGACAACATCAAATAAACACAAAATCAATGCTAATTTGGTATTCCCTAACAGCTTAATGACGACGTTGACTGTTTATCGATAATACAAATAAGTAAAACACACATATCTAATATTTGTGACAGGTGATTCAATTTGTTTTATGTTAAGAAAGTGTTGTGGAAAGTTTAAGTTTTAAAAGAAAAATTAATAAAAATTAAAAAAAACAATTAAATTAATTAGTCTAAGGGCCATTATTGCAACTTGCCGTTAGTTAAAGGTGTGATTTTAGCTGCTTGATAAAGAGCTTTGCATTAATAAAACTTTCAATTTTTAATCTTATTACTTAATGGATAAAAAAAAGTTAAGTTTTTAATGTGCAAATCAATTTATCAGTCCGACAAGTTGTAATAATGGCGAAAAGGGTTGTTTTTTAATTGTCCACTGTTCCCTAAAATCAGCAGAAACTGTGCCCCTACGAAATTCTCTAGCAAGGAATAGACTTTTTCTAACTCTTCCATTAATTTTTCAAATTGGCAGGGGTTAATAATTTTAGTGTTTCACATTTCCTTTATTTTATATGTTTCTTACTTTGCTTTTTTCAATATCGCCGTACCCTTCTAATTTATTTTTTAAGTTTTCTTTAGCACACGACACAAATCAACACCAAAAATGGCGACGACAAACTAAACGGCAACATCAACATCAATTGTTGTTAGGGAATACCAAACATATGTCGACGGTCATCGATAAATGACAATATTGACAACGGGAATACCGATTTACAACAAACGAAGAAAAACGACGTCGACTTGTGTTGACGACGCCAAACAGAATCAGGGTGAATATATTTCATTGAATCGACGACTATCGATCTTTATGTATTTTAGCGTGTACAATAAGAATCTTTGATACTCAATTAGTTCGTATACATGTCGGTTAGTCTATAAGGTTCTCTACTTCCTATATTTCCTATATTAATATTAAATATCAATAACAGAGGTATTTTAAAAATTTAATTGATTCTTTAATTCAAATCATATTTTTATTTCCTTTTAAAAACACATATTCTTGTGGTTAAAAATTAAGTGATTTTTAATGCACTTTTACATTCTTCATACAACCATTTCAAGGGACTATATAATTACATTTCTTGTTCAGTCCTGTTTTTCTCTACCCTATTTTAGTGACTTGCGTTTGATTATTATTTTTATTTTTCATAGCTACGAGTATTCTCAGTGTTACCAAAATATATTTTATGGTATTACATTAACACTTTATCCATTTACCCTTGTTGGTTCTGGTCTTAACTGTTAATTGGAAAAAGAAAATTTGGAAAAAGCAAAAACTAACAAGAAAATCTTTTTTAAATTTATCTCTTATCCCCCATCGATTGGTGGAGCAAAAATAAAAAAATTTTATTATGAGAAATAACGAAAAGCAATGCAAGTAATATAAAAAATAAATTATTTGTGGTTTAAATGAATAGTGAAGGAAAGGTTTAAGGTCCTACAATGTGTCTTGTGCCTTTTGCCTTCCTGTTCCTATTTAATTTCAATTTTGTTACAATGCATGTAAAGAAGGTTAAAATAACAGAAATGAAAATATTAGAAACTTTCGAAAACACAATTTTAAATAAAATCCATAAAAATATTTTAAAATAATCATGAAATCTTAATAGAAAAAATATTTATCTACAATTTATATCAATACATTATTTAAAATTTTAAAAATTATGTTAAGCAGCCACTATAATTTGTTGGTGTAGCCCTCCAACTACTTAAAGAGTCAAAATATTTGGTGGTTATACACGAATTGACCTGTCAGTTATATAAAGATTGAAGCAAGAAAAATTTAAGTCGCAAACATTTATTCAAACAATTTAGATTTGATTAGAAGTTATATTCCTAATTCTTTAGACGTATATGCCACCCAATGTGAGACCAATTTACAGTGTACAATAAAAAAAAACGAAAGGAGAATATTGAGATTTAAAGGAATTTGTGCATCAGTTTTTATCATTAAGCTCTAAAAAAATATGACTTTTAGATTATATAAAAATTTTATCAAAACTGCAGCAATGATATAAATAACCCTTTTATGTTCTCTTTCTAGAAATGTACGTCACTGAGCACCCACGAAATATTAAAGTTTTCCAAACTATTTAAATGCAAATTGCTGTCTTAATGCCAAATTTCATTGTTATCTGCTTTCTTACAGAAAATTAATTTGCAATAAAATGCAGTTAATGTGGATCATACTGATAATTGAGTGATAAAGTTTTTTTTTGTTGTTTAAGTTTCTAGAAAAATGTTTAAGTTTACCTATTCATGGAACTATTTGTGATCCTTAGTTAGTAAATTAGCTAATGTGACGAAAATTAAAGGCTAATTTATAATTTTATACTTTGCCTTTGCAAGTCTGAACTTAGTCGTCTACTTGGCAGGGAATAAATAATACTCCTTGATTATCTATATGAAAATCGAGATATATAAAAAGTGAAGCTAAAAGATTATTTTTTTACAGCTTTAATTTTTTGTTTTCTTTAAACGAAGGTTATTTGCGACATCTCTTTTTTATTTTAACCTAAGTCTTTCTAGGGCATGTTTTCTTGTATTTCTTTCTATTAAATTGTTTTTATTTTATTATTCTGGAAAATCTTCTTTATCTCGCTTTTGTAGCATTAAATGGTTTGATGCAACACTTTAAACATTTAAAAATTACAGTACTGCAAACATTGTTTCTTTTATTACATCAACGAGAATAAAATTGAAATTGCATAATAAAATTGGCTATTATAGAAATTGTATAGAGAACTAATTTTCTTTGTGACAAAAGAAACGGTATTAAAAATCTTTTAGTAAAACACAAATATCGATGAATTTTTTTACATTTGTGCTTATATTGTGCTTTATGCATGCATTTAAAATTGAGCTTGAAATTACTTAAAAACTAAGGAAGTTTTTGTATGTTTGTTTGGACTTGATTAAATACACTGAGGAGCATTAACACACCCTCTTTAGATTGTTGAACAAGCTAGTACAAGATATTTTAGGACAATCACTGGCAGAAATCTTTGTCCCACTTCTGGCTTCTGCTGTTGGAACTTATGGGTGTTTTTTGTAGTTAGTTCATCGGGCTTGGTAGGAATTTTCAAGATATATGAAGTGAGCATATAAATAAAAACTCTTTTAGTAAAAGTTGTGTAACATAAAACAGTTTGTCAGTTTTAACTATTCCAACTTTTAATTTAAAAATGTAGATGGATAAAAAATCCCTGGCTTCGGAATTCGACTCTTTTTCCTTTTATTTGCTCATACTTGCTTTAACCTTAACCTTAATTAAAACAAATTAGTTACAACTCAGTTTTTTTTTAAATCGAATGAAGCAATGATTATTTATTTCATATTGTGAGTTTAAGTTTTATCAACATGCACCTGTTATAGTTTAACTTGTTTTTTTTAATAGTAGATCACTTTCTTAGTTCTTCTACTACAATTTGTTCACAACTAAGAGTTTTTCAGTTACACTAAAGCCACTTTGTAAAGTAATTGTTTTACTAAAACCTTATTTATTATCAATGCTGAGAAGTGTGTTTACAGAAGAACTAAAAGTATAAATAAAAAAAACAAGTAAAAAAAGAAAAAGATATTCAGTACGATATATAATTTTACATAAAAAAGTCATCTGCTCTTAATAGGTTAAGCTCTTTTAAGAAATTTTAGTTTCTCCTAACAGTTTTCTTCAAAAGCTTTTAAATGATACCCATATTGACCATATTGTGAATCGAATTTTTTTATGAAAATATCAGAGACCCATAACACGGGAAATATGGGCGAGCGCCAATTTTTTTAATTGATGTTCTTTTTTCTTATTTTCTACCATGATACGATCACTAATCAATAATCCTATTTTCTAAGAGCTTCAATAACAAAAGCAATCGCCTAGTAGCTCAAAAATTAAACAAGGCATTTAGTTATCTTAAAAAAATTCTTGGACTAATTTTTGTTATTTTCTTTCTTTCGAAAAACTATTATAATTGTCTCCGTATCCACAGAGTATATTCGTAACAACAAATTAACTTAAAAGTTAACACTTAAAGCTCTTAAAATTATTAAGTTAATTTGCATTGCTATTTTGTTCTTCCTTTAACTATATTATATTTTTATTTAAAAAAAAAATGGAGACTTACCAAGCGATTTGAAGTTTCAAACTTAAGCCATTACAATAATAATAATAAATACATTAAAAATTTTTAAACTAAACTGCTTTTAAAAGCAATAGAATGTTCAAGTTAATTAAATTATATACTTTAGTACTCTTTAAACCAAGAAACCCCATCAATTTTATCATATTTTTTTTTCACAATAAGGAATGCCAATCGGTATAGATTTAAAAAAGCCTGGGATTCCGGAAACTTCTAAAATTTCGAGTTTGTTGCTTTTTACGGATACTGAAAAATATCTTCAATAAGTAATTGAATCTTTGTTCTTCTGCAATCATATTATTTAATGTATTGTTAGACAGTTATTTAATGTCAAAAAGTGCAATTTTTCAACTTTATACACACATATTGTGAAAGTTTGCTTAAAGTCAATTTTAGCATATTTTTTTCAGTAATGTTGTCTTCTTAAAGTTAATGATAAACAATTAAATTTAAACGTTTTATCCATGCCATTTTATCTATAGAAAACACGTAACTGTACTTCAATAATATGAAAAATGGCCCACGAAAAAAATAAGGGCAAAAATTAAGGATATTTCAAAAATGAAAAGCAGTATTGAATATGTACAGACAAATTTGTCCCAAATTGAACTTGATAATTTGACCCAATTTTTCGTGTGGTTATCCTTTACATTTTTACGGTTTTGTACGCAAAGTGTGAAAACGTAACACTTTTGTGTTCGTCACAATTTCTGTTCGCCCTTCCGTTAGTCACATCCTTTATCTCTGGAACCGTGAAGGAAGGTGTGTTAATATACCCGAATTCAATATATATAAATATCAAATATTCAGAAAGTGACGTAATATTCTTAAAAAATGGTTATTTTTTGACCGTAGCAGTAAAATATAGACGGTGCGCAACAAGTTAAAAGTAATGAACTTCTGATTCACCCGTTATAAGAATAGATACAAAGAAATAAAACGTATCCCACTTTTTTTGAGACTATATATTTCCGCTGGGTATATGTTGCCAAGTCGTCATACTTATAAAAAAATAAAAATGTGTTATTTATTTACTTAACAGCTGCTGTTCTAAGTTTAAAAACAAATTTTTAATTTTTAAAGCGATCCTTACATGGTATGAAACCCTAAATTTTTATTTTCTATTTCCAGAATTTATTTTCAAAATAAACTATATTTTTTTATTTAAGTATCCATAATGTTCAGGAATTAATGAAAGATATTGGAAATTAATTAAAAATTTATTTTTGGCTAAAGTTAAATTTTCTATTTTTTTTAGAAATAAAAATTCTTTTACAAATGTATTCGGACGTTTTTCAAAGAAAACAAGAAAAATTAGAAACCAAGAGTATGTAATGCTGCACTTTCTGGACTGTTATATTCTTTATCAGCATTCTCCGCATCTTCTACCTTATGTTGTGTACGTTGTCAACATCATCTCTTTAAACAACTAAAAATAAAAAAAGTAACTTTAATTTAATTACATCTACCATTTAATTCCTAATTTAGTAAAATAAATTAAATATTTGCAAATTTAATTGGCATATATTTTATTTATATGTACGTAAAAGTTGAAACATTAAATTCCAAAAAATCCTACGATTTAGTGTTGTTATTTTGGCATTCCTAGCCATAATACACTTTTGCAACATGCTTCCACGAAGAAAGTCAGCAAAGGTCTTATTCACTTATTACACCTTACTTTTGTCGAGTATAGTAAGTTTTAGTTGATGCTTAAGGCAAAACCTACTGCAAAATAAAATAAATAGATAAGCAAAAAGAAGACAAACTTAAATGAAATAAAGAACCGTAATGAAATATGAAAACTTTGGTCACATCTATGTGAGAATGTTCTACGATACTAACGATAACAGACAGGAAAACTTTGCAAAAGTTAATGAAACTTTGCATGAATGTCACTGAAAGCTTTGAAAATGATAACTATACACTTAAAAACAATACAAACTTTTGCTGTAAATCAATAACTTAACAAAATTTTGATACTATTTTTTTATCCTAGCTCACTTACTCATCAAGAAATAAATGACGACATAATAGCTCTGCTAGAATTCGCAATAGTGTTTTCTTTGACAAAAAAAAAACCGTATATCAACGGAAAATATAAACAACTAAACGAAAATCATAGATAAAATAAATATAAAAAGGTAAAGACCACTTCTTGGTCGGAAAAAAAACAAGCTCACGATGCTATTAATATTTTTGTTGATTATTTCGTTGAAATTAACAAATAAGTTGATTATTTAAAATTGTTTGATTGTTTTCATTTATTTTTAGTTATCAGTTTTTCAAAATAGTTTTATTAATTTACATTCCTGTCAAGAGACAACACAACTAAATTTCGGTTGCTATCCATAGTAGACCCATTCTAGAACACTTAATTTACGAATGAAAGTGTGTCAAATTGTTGATTGGAAAATAAATCCATTTTTTGAGCCATAAACTTAATTTGAATATAATTTATAAATACTCAGATACTTAGTTTACAAATAGAATTACTTTAGCAAATTAATCCTTCGAGCGAAAAGCAAAACAATTTTAGTAATTTCTTATTAAAATTTGTAATGTTTGAAATTGATTATTATTTATTTGAACCTTCTATGTATTATAATTATAATCCAGCTTAAGTTCGTGTCTGTTTTACGTTCTATGCTTATTACGATTTGGGTTATAAGAATACGAGGAATACGGGAATGACGCATAATCTTATGTACTTCTTTTATAACTATCAGCATGTTATAAATAAGTAAGTATCAATACAGAAAATCTTAAATTTTAGGTGAAATAAAATCTTAAATGAACTTCTAAATAATTTCCTTTCTATCAGAGGTACTTGCGACCGTGGAAGAACTCAAATATTACTTACCGTTCAGTCATGATGGCTTTTAGTTATAGGGGCAAATTATCGTGTACAAGTTACATTAAATAAATATTACTAAAGTAAGCTTTTGAAAGTAATATTTGTGAAAAAGAAAGGATATTGAATTTTTTTTAGCAAATTTAGCAAATCCCAAATTAAATAACTTTAATGCATAATATTTAAATTTCAGAAATGCGCTGTTTTAAAAATGTGCTACGCACTCTTCAAAGCAACTCACGCCTTGTAGAAGGAAATTTGAAGTTCTTTCTAAAAATAGTGATTGCCGTAAAAAATCCTACAATGATCCTACAAAAATTAAGAAACTTTCCCTTAAAATTTTTTTTATCGAAGTATTCTCCATGTATTTAACATTTCTATTTTGGTGTAAGTTTTTAGTTAAAATAAAAAAAATGTGTTAGGTTTCTGCAACTTGAAAAAAATCTTAAAAAATGAAATAAAATTAGAAACGAAGAAATTAAGAATTTTAGCAATGATTTTTGTTCTGCTTAATTTCACAATTTTTGTAACACTATTTAGACCATAAGCGTATTTTTTAATAGCTATAGCAAGCAAATGCTTTTTCTTCACGTATATCTCTATATTAATAAAATTCCACAGTTTACTTGTTTTGTGTGCGTAAGAAGTTTCTTTTGTGTAGTGCTAGACAGGCATAAAACTTGTAGAATACACTCAAACAAATTTCCCTAGTAAGAGTATAAGCCATTTTGTGAGCGGCTACAAAAATTCATAGGAGAACCTAGATTTTAATAGGATGAATTTTTACGTAGAAGCACTTTAACATATAAATCTTCTTTTACTTACCACAGAAATCATTTCAAGAGACATTGCTTATTTTCTTCTGAAATTCGCACCTTAGCTTCTAATATCTTATTAAAAATGTTTTACTGGGATCTTATAATAATAAACGCAAAAAAGAATATCAAACAAAAAAGTTTTAAGTGTCAGCAAAACATTTTAAGCGCCATTCACTCTTATGGCATCCTGAGTGTCAAAAAAATACTAGAAAAAACAATTATAGTAAAACACACGTTGTGAAAGGAGTTACAAGTAAAAACAAAGGTTGTAGCTAGAGTAAGAAGTTTTTGCTTTATAAAAGAAATTATTAAAGAAAAATGGTGAAATGTGTCATTTGTACACAACTCGTTTAATTAGTTTCAAGTCTTAACAAGCAACTTAAAAAGCTTATTTTTATTTACTTGCTCATAAACGTAAGTCGGTTTTTTTGCTTCTTTTTTTTTTTTTTTTTTTTGTTGTAAAGTGAAAAAACTTTTGGGTGTACAAATTTCCTGTCGCTCTGGAATTATGTGCTCAAGACACGAACAATACTAATTTAAGTATAATTATAATAATTTTAATTTCCTGTCTGTCTCTTAGTGATTAGCACACAATAAAAAAGCTACATATTTGAAGTTATATTGTGTTGTTTTCAAATAAAAATTATATGATTGCTTGAAATGTAAAGCAAAATATTTATAATATTGGGTATCAGCATTTTTTTTGTTTATTAGAAACGGTACAGGTAAACGAATAGGCCTGGCACATGTAACTGAAACATAAAAAACACAGCATTGCAAGCACTGAGCTAATCTCTGAAAGCATAATCCAACACTACATTAGATTAATTGGTTCGTGCGCATATATAACCGACAGGTTGTCAAATGTAATAAGAACCTTTCATTAATGCACCTGACTTTCCAGTAAATGATCTAAGGCATAAAGTAACTCAAATAATTTTGCATGGAAAACGAAGACAAACACGCTCAAACACAAGATAGGTTCACCTCAGCTGAGCATACACCGGCTGCTGCAATACCGTCCATAATAGAACCATCAGTAAAATGCTTATGTCCTCCTCCATAAACTTATAATGAATAACGCCTTCCCCAATAACTGTCCAACGTAGTCTTATGCGTTCCACCGTCATTTAAGCTTCCCTTACCCAGGTACGAACGGGGTTATAAAATCTCTATTTCTAAGACTTATAGCTTTAGACTTAAGTGCGCCGGTAATCCATATTATAAGTAAGTAGGAGTAATTCTAAATTTCGTAAAAGAGATTTTGTCAACGGCACCTTTGATATCCATATAGATGGACAATGCAGCTCTATCACCAGGCATTTTTTCCACGATCCTATTAACTTGCGCAACGGTGTCAGTAGAGGGGTCTGTCCGTCAGCGTGTGTTTCTTCAAGAAGTCGCCCAATACCCTCTCCATGATGTTTAAATCCAAAGATATAAGGCTTACTGCCCTGAAGGACGTTGCTTCCGTATAGTTCCTTTTCTGTCCTCAATCCATTGTGATATTCATTTTTGTACAGGTTGTGAAAATTATTCTTACTCTTCCAAGCAAAGTTTTTATACCCAGTTTAATAGGGCTTTTTAACAAACGAGTACTCTTCCATTTTTAAACAGAACACAATTTACAAACTAACAAGAATCAGCGCTAAAATTATATATATAAAATTCTATATATAGCTAAATAGACATGGAAACAAGCTAAAAAGAAAATCGGGCCACACGATCAATTATTTTGTCTAAATTTTATTTAGTTTTATTATTGCTTTGACTTCTTTTTTATTTCTTTGTTTCAAGGTATTCCCTGACTTAAAATGTGCTATATTCGTTACATTTTTCCATTTTTGTATTTCTGCGATTTTGAAAAATTGTATTTGCCATTTTATTAGTTCTAGAATAAACAATTTCGTGGAATAAATTATCTAAATATTTTTAGTAAAGTACTTTTAGATGTTAAAAATTATATAAAACAAGTTTCTATATAAAACATGCTTAAAAAATAATTTGGCAGACAAAAAAAAAATCGTGCATATAAGATGCCTTAAAAACTGTATATCTCCTGTATATATGTGAAGTTTATTGCAATTTTAAAGGCTTACATTTATGCAACATTGTGTAACTACATAAAACACATTTGATATTAAATCGAGTTTAAGTGTTCAATGCTTTGAATAAAAAATCGTAATTAATGAGTGATAGTTTACAGGCACAAAGCATTAAAAGAGAAGTTAAGGATCTCCAAATGTAAGTTGTGAGGGTGAAAAGTAAAAATACTTCTTTTAATTCAACCGGCAGATCCATTACGCTTATTAGTTTCTTGAATAGGAAACGATATAACCTATTTCAATAGTGTTCAAAGAAGATAGTATTATTATTCAGTAGCTTCTTGTTAAAAATATGCTTACAATACCTTCATAAGAAACGGTACACAAGATATTAGAGCACTAGGTAAAGTTGACAAATTTCGTTTAATACTTTACGAGCAAAATTTCTAATATCCGTCAAGTAATTTAGGGATAATAAAAGCTAGAGTTTTCCAATTTTGAAAAAGTAAGGAATATTGGGACACGTTATTAGTAAATCAATAAGTGTTCTTGAAAAAGTAAAAATGAGCGGTAATTATCATGAACCATATACACAGAGCCTACAAAGTTTCCACTTATTGTTACAGTATTTTTACGATTAAAGCTTCTGTAGAGCATTGTTTTAGATCCAAAGTCTAACACTTCCGCTGTGAATTGGATGGTTTTCTTGTTCGAACCTAGCAAAACAGTTATTAATTGCTTATTTAATAACTTCCATCTGACCTACACCGCAAACAGACATAAAACCCTCACCAGTATTTCATCGCTCTTAACTGTTGCAACTGGATTTTGTTTCTCAAGCGCAATTCTCAACTTACGTCTCACAGTATGACTGCTTTTTATTCCGAAAATTTAAAATTTAGTTTCGTCCGATAATTACATCTGATTTAAAAATTATAAGGATTATTAATCTGTTATTTTTTTGAAAAATACGAGCAACTTTTTCATAATATCAAGTTTTTCTTGAAGATTTTCTGCCTGTTTTTTTTAAATTTTCTTTTTACAAGATTGTTGTACATTTTCGACAAATTTTTTAGATCAATTTCGTAGATCAACGGTATCCATACTGATCACTTTGCGCTCTTCTTACAGTAAAACAAAAAACACTATTAAATATAAATATAAGTTTTTTAGGCCGTTATAGTAAAACACTTGAAAAGTGCATAAGTATTCAAAATTACAGATTAAAAAGGTGTCCCTAAGGGTTAATTAATTCGCTGTAAATTAAACCGTTATAGACAGGCAGTCAGAATTTACACAGGACGTGCATTGTTAAGACGGCTTTGACAAGGAGTAAAATTTAATATTGTAATCTAAAAGGTGAGCCCATAGAAGTTTGAATTTTTTTTTTTAAATTTGCATTTCTATGTCCAATATAATAGAAAGTATAATTAAATATAGAATGCCTAAATATTATTTGTTTTTTTAGTTTGGCTTAAGTTCTTTATTAATATTAATCATATTTAGTACTGACCTCAAGCCAAGCTATAAATTAATAATTCATTTAATTAAAGCCAGAAAAAATTTTATACCCATATGTGAACTAGTTTGAGTATATGACTTTTGTACCCATTAGTCTCATGAATTATTTTACATTCAAAGTCTCTCTGCCAGTGAGTCTGTATTGAAGTCGGCTTGTTTTGTTTTTTGTGAAAGCAATAATTGCTTTACTTTGACTTTCATACTTAACACATTTAATGTATTTACCTGTATGCAAAATGCTACATAAAATCTGTGAAATAAATATTTTTATTAATAGAAAGAAAATTCTAGAAAAAAAGATCAACAAAAGTAAAAAATCAAACAAACTAAAAGCAGTCATATTAAAAATTTAATTTTATTTTGCTATTTTCCCGATATTGATTATTGGAGGTGAAAGCACGTTTCATTGGCCATTTCGCTACCGCTTACTTAGCTCTTTAGGAAATTTGTCACAATTATTTTAAATGAACTAAAGATTTTCGTCTAAACAATAAAGTAAAGACAAAAATCAAAGTTTAAGCAAAAACAACAAGAATCAACTTTGATTTTACGTTTCTTTATCCACTGAACACGGCTGATATTTTTCAGCTCTTATTATACAGTATAAAAAATGTAGAAAAATAAAAACAACAAATAAAACATTACGAAACACTATGATATTTTATTTTTGCTTATTGCACAGACACTTGCAATAATTTAATAATTAAAAATTAAAAACAGGGGAATATTAAATTAAATTTATTAAAGTTTTAATTTTATTGTGCTAGTTTCCAGATATTGATTATTGGAGGTGAAAGCACGTCTTATTGGAGGTGAATGCAGTCTTGTTTGCTGGAATTTTTAATTATCGCTCAATTTAAATACCTCTATCTAAACATTTAAGAGATAGATTTAGAATTTGTTTGCTTATAAGCTACATATTTTATATTTCTATTTAATAAGAATGCCATCTATACAAGGATTACATTTTGCAAATTCCAACAATTTTATTTACATTAAACTATTAAATTGAGATACATTTATGGTACAATTTTTAACAACATGATGTAAAAACTTTTAATTCAAACTAGATCAAAAACACAAATAAAAATAAACATATCTAAATCGAATTGTGGTATTTCTGGCGGAACCTACACAATTTTTATTTGATGGCTTTCAATGTTTTAGTTCAACAAACAGTTTATTATTCTGAATGTCCACTATAAGTTAATTTTTTTTTTTATTATAGAAAAATATAAACCCATTTACAACGAGAAGTTTTATTTTAAATTGTTATTGAAGTTGTTGTTGATATTTCTTAATGATTAAAATTGCATTTTGTTATAAAGCAATGTTTGCCAAAACTTCAAAATAAAGCAAATATGTCCAAACCTATGATATGAAAATTTTACATACTAAATACTTTGTTCAGTACGCTGCACATGTCACTTCAAAGTTTACTTTAGTGCTTTAAAATAGTAAAATATTTTTAAAGACTATTAAAACAAAGAAGAATGAATTTGTTTGATAGAAAAAGCTGGAACAAATTTTAAGTAAAATGAAAATTATGTGAATAAATTAATCAAGCAATATAAAACTGTATAATAAACAACATAAAATTTAACATAAAGTATGAACACATATTTATATATACAGTTCTCATTAAAAGAACTTTTGACTTTGATAGATTTTTGTCGCCTGTAAACCTTACTACCATACAGTATCATACCTCCACATACAACATATCAATAATATAAAAAAAATTAAATAACAATCAAATAAAATCATCTTATCTACGAATTTGGCGATGCTAATAGCCCCATCAGAGCTGCTCTTGGACTTTACAGACCAGAAAATAAATTGCAACTATTATTTCCGACAAAAAAACGCAGCACACTACGGCGAAAGACAAAGAAGAAACCCTAAGCATACTAATGCTGCTACAGGTCTTACATTTTATAATAACAAGCAAAACATTTTAATAGAGGAACAGAGTAGTTCTAGAAATTCGCTGATGTAAGAATAGAGACCAATTTATCACGTTTTCCATATATTTTAAAATACATAAAAACGATCTTAAATTCACAATTTACACAACTTTTAAAATTGTGGTTTCATATGTACGTCGCACAGTGGGCAATTTGCAGGGTCTAGCCGTTAAAAAACCAAAATCAATTTTTTGTGTTTTAATGATTCAGACATAATAAGACTTGTCCAATTAGATAAAAAAGTAGCCTTGGGTGTTTTGCACCGTCTAATAGCCATAATTTTGTAGGTCAAAGATAAAGTTTTAAAAACTATTTTTTTCAATTGCATGCGCATTAAAGACATCTTATTCAAATTATTCTTATTTTTAGTACAAACGCTGCTCTGAAATTTTGGGTGAAGCATATTTTGTTTAAAAAGATATGCTCGTTTTAATAAAAATAAGAACAATTATCACGTTTTTTAGAAAATGCCTATAAAGTTGTCTCAAGTTGATATATTCTCTTAGATCTTGAATGATTTACACTTCGCATGACTTCGCATCAATGTAATATATCAAGTGAAGTGCAAGACAAAGCCAATTACCTTCTCCTCTCTTTTACTTCCCAAAATCTTATTAAAGATCGGTGGAGAAAACTCAACTTAAGTTGTTTTTTTACAATTATTTTTGTATTTACTGATCAAGCTCAAGAATCAGTTTTAACAACTACGAAGTTGGAGCCATTTACTCTGATTTGTAAATCAGGTGCTGCTGGTAGCTCTAACTACAGTAATTATAAACAAAAGTTTAAAGCAGAAGGTTGTCTTATCCTTTGTACCAATACGAACAATTAAAGACAATCCAACTAATGTCTTATTCTAGGCCTTCGTCCACCCATCTTTCTCGCAATCTTTTTACATTTGCGGTGCTAAGCCCAGTGAAATGAATAACGTCAACATTGTAAAAGAAGCTAATTCAGCATTTTATTCATATGGGCTGTCTATTCTTATGCGTGGATAAGGACATGCTGCATTTTGCGTACCGGCTAGAATTGATGCGACAGCCTACAGATAAAGAGGTTGTAGCGAGTCGAAAAAAATATATTCAAATGCGTTTCAAAAATGAGGTGGGCCTGATTATTGATGATGTTAAACCGGGATATGGCAAGACAAATGATGGAAATACTGCCGGAAGTTATATTATAAATTATTTAAAGAGTGCTGAAATAACTAAACTAGACGAAGAAGTCATTAAAAGTTTTTATTAATATTTTAAGTGTATTGTCATTAGGATTTTAAATAAATCTGCATTAGTTTCAAGGATTCATGCAAGCAACTAGAGACAAATATTTAAAATTTTACGACTGGTACCCTATGCCTGTTAGCTTTCACAAGATATTATGCAATGCGATCGAAGTTATAAAAAAGTTCATTTTACCCATCGGCCAGTTATCTGAAGAAGCTCAGGCAGCTCGCAACAAGGATTATAGGCAGTGCAGGTTGGCGCACACACGCAAATCTTCCAGAATCAATACAAACAGAGATTTGCTTAATATGTTGTTGATAACATCAGCTCCTCTGATCAATTTCTATCGACAAAAACCCTTCAAAAATTTTTCATCGCTTCCATCGGAACATAAGGTTTTTAGTTGAGCCTAGTTTTGATGCCCATAAAGATTTATATTTTGAGCTTGCAGGAGCAAATGAAAATGAAGGAACAGAAAGGTTTAGCGGATCTGATTCTGATGAATAGTAGAGTAGAATTTTGTTTTAATTTATAAATTTATGACTCATTTATTATGAAATTGAATGAGCAGTCCTATTTTAATTTTAAGTCCATATTTTTTTTAAATTTAACAATATGAATTTAACCAAGTTTTTTCAATTCTGTTTTTTCTATTGTGTTACAAAAGTTAATAAAATTTCAGATTTCGGGTCATTTATTTTGTTGCTTTTTTTAGCGTTCTTGACCTCCCCTCCCTCTCAGTATTTTGTGTTCTATTTCTATACTATCATTTCCATTCGGCGAGTCATCTATAACATCACAATTCGTTGGAAAATATTAAAAAAAAGAAAGAAGTAATTCTTACTTCACTGGTCCTTTAAATAGGCCCTAAGGCTCTCAAGGACCCCTGGGAAGTTTTATCGGTCCTTGATCCTGTCAAAGTTTTTCATGGTCCTAAATAGACCCATTTTACATCAAATCCATCTATTTTAAAATTAAAAATAATATTTGCCGGCTAACTTGTATCTACCCCATACTGTGGGTCGGTGCACTTAAAAACACTTAGTTTTATGAAAAAAAATTTGTTGCATAGTTTTTGTTAGCTAATGTTTTTTGCAATCTTGAAATCAAACTTTTCAAATAAAAGTTACATATAACGGGTCATGCTATAAATATGCTAATATTAATTTGTAATACCTTTGTTAGGATTTGTACTAAATTCTTTTGTATTGCAGTTTACTTTAAAGCTTTCAAAACCAGCCTACGAATCTTAAATAAGCTTACTGCAGATATCGTAGAAAAATCTAATGTGGTAATTAAAAATAAATACAAAATAACTTCCAAATATTTCATGCTCAACTCAAGGTGTTAATGAATGCATGTGCAGCTATGCCATCACATGAGATTGTTTTGGATAGACAGTATGTGTAACTGCCTTTGCACATGCGGAATTTGCCTTTTTGTTGTTGTCAAATTCTTTTATCTTTTCATTGTTATTGTTGACATTTGAACTGAGTTTTTAACTGGAGAATGGCTTATATAAATCAATCTTGGACAGCAAATTATAAAAGCTCTAAATACTATAATTTTACAACTTGATTTATATCTACCAACCAAGCATTTGTAAACATTACAAAATCAATTTAAAGAAAACCTTTCAGAAAAAGAATTTTATATCCACACAAACCTCTGAATAAAAATATATTTGATGACAGTGTCCAAATGGGTCAAGATGTAATGACAAAAATTTAAAGAAACAAAGGAAAATAAGTATTTAAATACAGAAGGAAAGTACAGTTTAAAGATTTCTAGGATTACAATACATTGTTTGTACATTTAACGCTATGTATTTACTTACTTCAAGAAATGAGCGTACTATGATTTCTCCTTGCCAGAAACATTATATTATTTTACGTTCTTGATATGTGAATTTTAAAACCATTCCTAAACATCCATAAAAAACATACTTAATCTGGCATGCAATACGCAGTAGTGTGACAAGGTAAGCAAGTCAATATTAACAGTTATTTTTATGATTGTTACTTTTGGTTTATTTTATAATAGATTTTTCAAATTATAATTACATTTCAGAACTGCTAAAGGCTCTTGTTAAAATGAGAATTATCAACATAAAAAAAAAGGTTTTTGGAGAAGTCTTTTTACTAGATCAGCTTTTAGAAATAGAATTTTTTTAATATAATAAGTCACATAGATTTTAATACCTAATATAAAAATTAATGACTCAAGCTTTTTTCTGCGTAAAACACAGTGGTGTTTTTTTTTAGTAATGTTTTAATTCATTATTCTTTTGTGGAACAGTATATTTATCAGTTTGTCATTCCGTTTGTATTTTTACCATAAACACTTCAGACCACATTAAGTATATATATTCTGATTTCCTGTTTTGTATTCCATTTTGATTGCTATTTACATCAACACCAAAATTTGAAAACAAAATATTTCATGTAGAGAGATTATCCCGTTACTGTTTTATTATATGTATAGATTAATTGCAATTAGTAATTGAAAAAAATTTAGTTTTAAATATTTCAATTTAGTCGTTAAAAAAGAACTACTACTACCACTAGCAGCGGGCACTTAACTTTGTAAACATTGTGGGTAGTCTTCGAACTTTTTAGCGAATTCCATTTATCCAACATTCTTGCGACCGTCGTTGTATTTGTCTTTTTACTTCTTGTCTAATTGAATTAATGACTTGAAGTTTTATCGTTATTGCCTAGATGTAAAATGTAAATGATACAAAAAATCATTTTTGGATAAATTTAATAGGCAAAAGTGTCACATAACTCCCCACTTCTCCACCTTCAGCGCCAGAAACGGCCACCCTGTTTTCAAATACTGAAAGTTTTGGGTTACACTATGCTGGTTGAATAGAAATTTTTATTTTTTAAACAGCTTTGCTTTAGTCGTCTCTTATTGATCCCGGTTTAGCAGAGACACTATTCCACCTGCTTGGAAAACTGCAGGTTCCAAAGGTCTAGAGAAGCATAGTTACAAAAATATTCCGTAACAGGTGCATACTTCATTTCAAGATAAGCAAATGTTTGAAACTTTAAAAAAAATATATATATAAATATATATATATATATATATATATATATATATATATATATATATATATATATATATATATTAGATCACCCATAAATGCAAATGTGTTATTTTTTTCGTTTCAAACATTTGCTCGCGTCCGATTTATTAAAATTACAGATATTGACTATTGAAGGTGAAAGCACGTTTCGATGGCAATTTCGCTACCGCTCACTTAGGTCTTCAGGAAACTTCTCACTTACATTTTAAATAAACTAAAGATTTTTGTCCAAACAATAAAGCAAAGACAAAAATCAAAACAATAATCAACATTGATTTTATTTTTCTTTATCAACTCTATACTGCAGAATTTTTTTCTTCTTAGTCAATATCGGTGATTTTAATAATTCGGTCGGGATAATCAGCATGATTTGTTAAAATTTAAAATTAAATTAATAAATATTCCCGTGATTTAAAATATTAATTATAAGCAAATGTAATTGACCTGAGGCGTACCGGTTTTTGTCGTTAAGTTGTCAATGATAGTAAATATGTAGAACATCGTTTCTATTATTGTGCTGGACAAATTGTTATAAGAATGGATATTATTGATTCACTAAGTATCGGTATTTACTCTGTTTTGCGTTTGGAACTATGTATGAATTAACTCTGGTTGCCAAAACGTTAAATGATATGTGTCGTACAAATTATCACACCTAAACTCAAATGAATACTGCTGTAGTTGCAGTGCAAATACTTATAAATCTTATGTATAAACCTTTACATAATAAAAAGATGAAAGATCTTCTAAGGGAAGCTACCAACAGTATCAGTTGAAGTAAAGTTGTAACAATGCCATTAATTTGTGTCTTAAATATTAAATCAAAATATATATAAGTTGCTTATTTAATTGTGGATTTCTATTATAGGTAAAAAATATAAACTTTTATAAGGAAAATAACTCCTTGCATCACGAACTGCATCGTTGCTAGGTTTATTTGTGTTAATCAAAAAAATCTGGTCGCAAAAAAAAAATTCTCAGTGTCTTTTATTTCGGTTTTTATTTTGTATTGTTATATTCTTTTTTGTCTAAGAACAAAACATTAAGACAGCATAATAAATGTACATTTTTAAGCCAGATAAATTGTATTCCATTTACACAAAATACAATCATGGGCATTGTTTCTAGTCTCAAACGGGAATGTTACAAAAAACAATTTATTTTGTATGAATATGTAAATAACAGAAAAAAATGGTTTATTGCTCAGAGGAATTTATATTTTTATGTAAAAGCTGAAATTTAACAGAGAAACAAGATTTTTCATTTTAGCTGACGATATGTGTATTACTTTTATACGTAACGTACACATCATAAACATTTTAGAGTATGAGTATTAAGGTCAAATATTTGCTTGCCGTAGTCTGACCACAAAATATTTATTAGGAGCAAACAACACCACAGCTGATTTCGGGCAAATAAAATTAGTTTCCAGCAAACAAAAATGCTTCTAATGTGAACATAGTGTGACCGCTCGACAGCAAATATTTGACTCATTTTTAGGCAAACAAATATTTGTTCTTACAAAATATTTGTAAGAAAAAACACAAGCAAACAACAGCTGTATCATCAATGTTGCTAAGTATTTAAACTAAATAATTAAGTTTCGGGAAAAATCGCATAAAATTACAATTAATAGTAACAATGAAATGCAATTTTTAAAAGAAAAGGTAAATGAAAACTTAAAGGAAACGTATATTTTTCTAGTTATATATAACTAAAGTTTTTATATAAAATTTGGTTTATTTTGACATTTTCGCTTTAGAATGGAAAACGGTTTCAAAATTTTACGTAAAAAAATTGTTCCATTCCACGTTATAGTTTTTAAAAACCCCGTTGAGATACAAACAGTTTATTTTTTATCTTCCGAAATCGGAAATACATATATTATTAAAGTTTTTTAAAAACTGGAGGACTTTATGTCCCAATTTAAATTTCGCCATGTTCATAAAAAAATTAAAATAACTTTGAAAAATATTTTGTAACAAATTATCTTTTATAAAATTTTTGATAAATATTGGTCCCTGCATATTACATTAACATTTAAAAAAAAAGTTTATTTTACAACAAAAATTTCCTGGTCGAAAATAGATAATTTATTTTCGAAACATTTATTACGCTTGCTATAATATCTTCTATTATATAATATATAAAATTTTGGGGATATATTACTCGAAAAAAGAGTCTAAAAAGTAACTCTTGTTTTTATTTTGAAATGTTATGTTAGACTAGACTTAAACAAAATTTTCCTTACTTCTACCTATGACAAGTAATCCTGTTAGAAGCTATAAGTTTGGAAATTATAGAGATTTGTAGTTGTAAACTATTAACCCAATTATAAACAGAAACTACGTCCCCTTTTTATTGTCTGCGGAAAGTGAAAAAATATCGGGGAAAAAAGTAGGTATTATGAAAGAGAAATTATATGTAAAAAAGCAAAATAGCTCCCTTCAAATTTTTTGTTCCCAGGGAATTTATAATTGGAGGAATTTTATCTCGAGAAAATGTTTTCCCGTGAGAAAGAAATTCCGTGAGAACATTCATGATTGGGCTGTGTATGTTGTTATACTTCTGAACACAAAGCTCTGATTATAGATAAATGTATTTATGTTGTTTTAAAATTCTTATTAATGAGACTAAATAAGACCAGCCACGTGCTTTGACTTTAGTGAACAATATCGATTAGTTTACATTGCATAACCTAGAATTTAACACGCTTAAATTTAACTAACCTAAATTACACATTCCAATAATTAAACTTTAAATTAAATTTACAAATCTTTTAAACTGCATAAAGAGCCAAAAAAAAAAGTCGGCTGTATGCAGAACAAAAACAAGTATCACTCCATGCGTGGGAACAAAACTAAGAATTCATAGCCTACTCCACAACACTCTTAACATTGCTTAATAACTTTAGTGATAATCCATTTTAAACACCTAAGTTACTCTTCCAAAATTTTCGATTTGCAATAAAAAGAGATGTGTTCCATAAGTCTTAGGACTTGTTTTACATCTGAATGTGAACTGAATTTTTCATTAATACATATAAATGCGTTTAATTGTAAGTAATTACGCAACAGTTTTTAAAAACCCCGGTGAGATCCAAGTGTTTTTCTTCTATCTTCCGAAATTGGAAATTGTCCCAATTACAATGTTGTATATATACTGCCATATTCGTAAAAAACATTGCAAATTTGCCATAAAATACACTCTAAAACTATTTTAGTATTTAGTGAACACGGCAGTTACAGTTTGATTATTCGTCAAATTGTCTATTTATTTAAGCGACTTAAAAAATATTATTTGTCTACACTTATATAAAATAAACAAATCAACAGCTGTAGATTGAAAATTATATTAAATTAAATAAAAATTTGTAGAAATTTTAACTAAAAAGATGTAATGAATGCATAATACAAATTTTTATTTAGAAGTGAAATCTAATTCCTATTTAGGTTTTTCCTTTTATTGTTCTCTTCCCTGAGAACATTTATTAGTGCTTCTTTATAGCATAAAAGATGAAAAATTTCACATTTTTGCATGGCTTTGTTTACTTGTGACTTTCATACGTGGGAGTTATTCATTATAAATTTTCTTCTAATATTGCCATTATGTACAATAATTATTTTGATTGTAATCTGTATACATTATACATGTGTGTATATAAATATAATGCCAGCCTCCATTACTTGAATAGTTTTTATAGTTTATTACCATCAGCGGTGGATATTTTCTTTTTATATCAAAATCTGGAAATTTACTTTTTGTGTATAGCATAAGAAAAAAAATTAAAGCTTAATTTGGTACTTTAAAAAGGAAGCGCATAAAGTTTGCCTAGATAGGATAGATTTTCCTTCATTTGTTTATTTTTGTTTCGATCTCAAATAATTATTGTTTGTTTGTTTTCAACTTATATTGTACTGCACATAAAAACTTAATAGGAGTAATCATTTCTTACCATTTGTTATTAGTTTTTTTACAATTCAATAATATTTTAAATATTTTCTTTGCAATTATTTCGTAATAATGCTGAAGAAATGAAATGCCAATGAAGACATCCCATCTGTAATAGTTTCAAGGCAAATAAATTTATGTTTTTTTACAGTTTGATCAAATATATTTTTAAGGCAAAAATATATTTAAGTGTGACCGCACATCAAACATGTTTGCCCATATATTATTTGTCATTATTTTTTAACTGTTTGAACAAACAAAAATAGGCAAATAAATGTGCGTAGTGTGACCACAAAACAAATTTTGTATTGTTTTCAAAAAATTTAGGGCAAACAAGAAAAAACAAATTTGAGGCAAATGTTTGCCAAATGTGACCGTACCTTTATTGTTTATTTAAGTTCATACTTTTTAAAAATAAATAGTAAAAAATTTGAAGCAAAATAAAAGATATTGGAATGAGTTGTTTGTGTCGTTAAATGGTTCATTCACATAGAAGTCAAAAACGCTCATTTGAAAAAATTTAATTTTGACTTTTTCGGAAACTAGAAATATCGCTCAGCCATCTTGGAAACATATCAGAAATGAGTCAACTAATCTTAACGAAAACATAACAGTATTATCGGTAATTCTTTACATCTAATATTTTATTGGAAAAACTCGAAGTATAACAGATATTACTTTCCTCAGATAAATATTGAGTCGTGTTAAACAATATCCTAAAGTTATGATTGTTAGAAATTCTTAAGATTGGGTGCGAGAATAAAATTTTTTACTGTTGTATATCCTTCCTAGTTGAACATTAGAAAATTATTATTGTATTAACATATTGTGATGTGAAAAAGTAAAATTTTAGCTGTAGAATTTCTATTCTATTTGTGCCCTGCTTGACTGTATGGGACTATTAATTAAAACCAAAAAAAAAAAAATAAATTAGTTTTATTTTTTTTAATTTATTTATTTTTAAATTCAAATGTTTCCATTTGAATTCCAAACGTAAACAAATTAAAAAAAATAAAACTAATTTATTTTTTTTTTTTTTTGGTTTTAATTGGCGCAGTCGGTAGGATCCTTTTGTTAAAAAAGGATCTTGTATTTCGTGTGTGTGCAAACACTTATAAATAATAAGTTAAATCCTGCGAATCCTACGGGACCCTCCAGGATTGATTTAGAAAGGATTTTCGTAATTATGAGTAAATAATTACGTGTAAAAAAAGAACATTGTATAAAAAATAAAGGATCAGAAAAATAAAAGAACAGAGAAATAAAAGAACAGTAAAATAAAAGAAGAGGAAAATAAGAGAATTAAATAAAAATGGAAAGATAAAAAAACAATTAAAAAACTAAGAACTTTATTTGTGATGTAATAAAATAAATGAATGTAAACACTGAAAAATCAAGATTGAATCTCAACAGATTGTGAGTGGTTTTATGTGGTGTGTTAAAACTCCATAAAGTAAGAGTATTGTCGGCTAAAGGTCAATAAAAAAAAACAAAAACAATAATAATAAAATTTGTTTAATAACAGATTTCAATGAGAACTAAATAAAAATGTGAGATTTTATTATTTGTAATAAAATTAAAACGTGAAAATCTGTGAAAAGCCAATTCAGTAAAAAAAATTAAACGGTTTTCGGTACCAGTAATGAACATTTTTGATGACGATTTTAAAGTTAGTGTACCCAACAAACAATTAAGGAAATCATTAATCATACGTACTGTGTATATAAAGATGTTGGATGGTGAAAGAAATAAACTGGGAAATAAACTTTTAATTAAAATATGATATGTGGAGTATGTAAATAAATGGGAAGAAAAACATTGAAACAAAAATAAGTCCAACAATAAATATATAAAGGCTTTCGGTCAATGAAGAATTTTTAAACATTTGTGCTTGTGTTTGTGTCTTGCAAGAGAGAATTCAGTTGCTTGAAGAATTTATTGGAAGAAGAGAAAGAAGAAGAAACAAAGGAGGAAGAGGACATTATATCAGCATTTGAGTAAAAAATTTTATTTCTTGTTTTCTGTAATTGTTTTTTATCTTAACATATAAATGTTTTAAGTATTTGTTTGTATATTTTAATTATTGTATTCTTTTTAAATTTTTACGTGCGTGTGTTGTTCTTCTTTTGTATTAAATCAAAATTTTCTTTCTTTTGATCTAAAAAAAAATTATAATATTTATTGATTATTTAAAAATGGCGCATACCTTAGATCCTGTTAAATTTCTGGAACGGTTACCAGAATTTTCTGGAGATAAAAAAGATTTGTATACATTTATCTCACTTGTAGATAAAATAAATCCTCTCTTTGTTCAGTATGATGCGCCTTCTCAGCTTTTATTTCTGGATTTAATTAAAAGCAGAATTAAGGGTAAGGCCAAGGGGGCAATAGAAATTAATTTTCATGTGCAATCTTGGTCGGAGATAAAACAGTTTTAATAAATTATTTTGGGGAAAATCGAAGTGTGGAAGAGTTATATGATGAACTTCGTTCTGTGGTTTTTCGAACGAGTGTAGTTGAGTTTTATAATAATATTAAAGATAAATTACGAAGTTTGAATAATAAGGTTGTTTCAGTTTTCGGAGTTGATGAAAACAGTGAACAAATTGCTAGAAATAATTTGAGAACTTCTCTTGATATTTTTAAGCAAAAAATACCAGAACCAATGAAGACCATATTGGCATGTAGGAATCCTGATACTCTTGAGACTGCAATGAATATACTTTTTACATCGGGGTATGCTAACTATGGAAGTGAAGGAAACGAAAATAATACTGGAAGTAGAAGTAAGAGTTATTTGGGTACAAATGGTAATCGTGACAATAGAGGGTTTCAAAATATTAGAAATATTCATGGTGACACACAATTCAATTCAAACAAACATCAGAACAACAGTTATAACCATAAACCGTTTTATAGAAACAATCAATACAATCCTAACGGATCCTATGGAAATAATAATTATCAGCAAGGTAGTAAAATTTTTAGTAATAATCAAAGTTATAATCGTAATAGGGGAAGTTACAATTATAATGTTAATCCGAATTGTTTTCCGACGCAAGAAAGTCCTGAACCAATGGATATTAATATGGTTCAAAGTTGTAACACTGTAAGTGGTTTGCCTAAAGTGCCAGTTTCGCGGAAAGTGTTACGTAAGAATTCTTCTGGTCGTTTCAATCAAAATTCTTCAGCTGAAAATGTGGTAACGGAAAATTTTCGTTTTCCAGCCTCTCCGGGGAGTTACCATATATAATAATAAAAGAAAATCTTAAGTTTATAGTGGACACTGGAGCGACGCATTCACTTGTAAATCCAGGTTTGTGTAATCCAAAATGGAGGATCAATTCAACAGGAGTTGTATTGAAAACAGTTCAAAGTGAGATATTTTCAGACAAAATTTATCAAGTGCCAATGTTTGTTGAACTAGGTAATGTAGATGATAAAATAAATTTAATAGAGTGTAAGGTACATGATTATTATGATGGAATCATTGGAAATGATATATTGCGAGCTCATAATGCTGTTATAGATTATAGTAAAAGTCAACTTATAATAAATAATAAAGTTGTGCCTTTATTATTTCAAAAAAAGCGTAGAGTTGATTTAATTACTAGTGTTGAGTGTGGACTTATTCACATCAAGGAACATCGAAATGAGTTTGGAGAAATAATTTTTAGTGAAGGGGTTTTTAATGTAGAAAATTTTAAGGTTGAATTAGAGACAGTTGCTGAATGTCCAAATGTAATGTATATTAGTGAAAAGGATTCTTGGCCTGTTACTTCCGAAAACTATCACTTGATAAGTGATATTTCAATGCAAAAGAATATTTGTGAGTTTTCCTTGTTTGACCAAATTAGAATGGACCATTTGAATAAGGAGGAAAGAAATAATTTAAAGCTTATTTTGAGTCATTATTCTGATTTGTTTTATAGAACAAATTCTAATTTATCTTTTACAAATGCAATTAAGCACAGAATAACTACAAAAGATGATATTCCTGTATTTTCAAAAACCTACAGATATCCGTATGTACATAAGGATGAGGTCAGAAAACAAATTCAGGAAATGCTGAATAGTAAGATAATAAGACCGTCAAAATCACCTTATTCTGCTCCTATATGGATCGTTCCAAAAAAGGTGGGTGTTAGCGGGGAGAAAAAGTGGCGATTAGTTGTTGATTATAGGAAACTTAATGAAAAGACGGTAGATGATCGTTTCCCTATTCCAAATATCGAAGAAATTTTGGACAAGCTTGGTAGATGTATGTATTTTACTATTTTGGATCTAGCAAAAGGATTTCATCAGGTTGAAATAGATGAAAAGGATACTCATAAAACGGCATTCTCAGTTGAGGGTGGTCACTATGAATTTTTAAGAATGCCTTTTGGACTCAAAACAGCACCAGCTACTTTCCAAAGACTTATGAATAATATTTTGGGTGAATTGGTGAATAAAATTTGTTTAGTTTATATAGATGATATAATTATTTTCTCGACGTCCCTTCAGGAACATATGAATTCACTTCGGCTTGTGTTTGATAAATTAAGAGATGCAAATTTAAAGATTCAAATAGATAAGTGTGAGTTTTTAAAACGGGAGACAGAATTTTTAGGTCATGTAGTAACACAAGATGGTATAAAACCAAATCCAAAAAAAGTTCAATGTGTTCTAAATTACCCGTTACCAAAAACCCAAAAACAAATTAAACAATTTTTGGGACTAAGTGGGTATTATCGTAAATTTATGAAAGATTATTCAAGAATTGCGAGGCCGATTACTAAATATCTTAAAAAAGATGCTAAAGTAGATATAAATGATCCCGATTACATAGAGAGTTTTAGAATTTTAAAAATGCTTTTAACTAATGACCCAATTTTAGTGTACCCTGATTTCAATAAAAAATTTGTTTTGAATACGGATGCAAGCAACTTCGCCTTAGGAGCTGTGCTGTCGCAAGACGATCATCCTATTTCCTATGCGAGCAGAACGCTCAACCAGCATGAAATTAACTACAGCACAGTTGAAAAAGAACTGCTGGCTGTGGTGTGGGCTGTTACATATTTTCGCCCATATTTATTTGGGAGAAAGTTTGTTATACAAACAGATCATCAGCCTCTTCAATGGCTTTTTTCGATTAAAGAGCCAAATTCGAAATTAATACGATGGAGATTAAAGTTGGAGGAATTTGATTACGAAATTTTATATAAACGTGGTATAAACAATGGGAATGCGGATGCGTTATCTCGTATTGAACCCGAGGTAAATTTAATTCATCAATCTCGATCGTGTGTCATATCGGAAAGCAGTTCTCCAATTAACGTGTACAAGAATCAGTTTATTCTGGGAAAATCTGACTCAGCTTCTATTAGAGTAACGAATCATTCAATCTTTAAAAATGCTAGGAAAGTAATAACTGCGATTAGTTTTAGTGGAAATGATATAGTAAATATTGTAAGAAGTCATTTTCATCCAACAAAGGTTAATGCTGTTTTATTCAAAGATAATTCAATCTATGATATTTTTAAGGAAACTGTTTTTAAATATTTTTCAGAGGGCTCTTGCCTAAAAATTGCGAAGTGTAGTAGTTGCCTTGATGATATTTTGGATGAGGGTGATCTTCTTGAACTTATACAAAATGAACATTATAGGAATAACCATCGCGGTATAAATGAAAATTTTGAACAATTAAGAAAGAAAATTTATCATCCGAAATTAAAATTAAGAATTCGACAATTTATTAATAATTGTCATATTTGCAATGTAGAAAAGTATGATCGTAATCCAGTTAAGCAAATTTTTAAGTTAACTGAAACCCCTAGTAAGCCTGGTCAAGTAGTACATATAGATGTTTTTTATAGCCTTGATAGAACATTATTTTTAACATTAATAGATAAATTTTCTAAGTTTGCACAAGCAATTAAAATTCAGAATAGGTATTGGGTGGAGTTTAAAAGAGCTCTGATTCAATATTTAAGCATTGTGGGTAAAGTTGGTAAAATCGTAACTGACAATAAGTTGGGTTTTAAGGCATTACCATTACTTGAATTTTTGAGACAAAATCAAATTGAAATACATTTTACTTCAAGTAATAACCATACTTCAAACGCAGATGTGGAACGTCTGCATAACACATTAAACGAGCATATTCGATTACTAAGACACGACCCTGATCGGGATAGTGATACGGTTGAGGAAAAAATTTGTAAAGTAATTATGTTTTATAACAACACAATACATTCCACCACAAAATGTAAGCCTACAGACTTTCAGAATGGTTTAATAAAGTCTGAGGACTATCCAGAAATTAGAGAAAGAATTTTAAAGTCAAAAGAGAAATCAATAATAAATTTAAATCACAATCGTGAAGACTGTGAGATTCAAACTGGGGAGGTGTACATAAGGAGTAAAAGAGGTGGAAAAAATCATGCTAAATTTCGAAAAATCAAAGTAAAGAAGTTTGACAGCGATCATGTAATAACTCAAACAGGTCATAAATATTATAAGTCAGATATTAAAAGAAAGAAAAAGTTATAGAGTTTAAATTATGCTGAACTTTGCCTTTCAAGGGTAAACTTTAGTAGTCAATTTTGATTTTAATTGAATATTTTAATTTTTATTGAACATCATACGTACGTAAATATTCTTGTTATCATGATTTTGAAATTTTAAATGTGAAAAAGAGAATATTAGTAAATATTGTTAAATATTATTTTATTTAATTAAATGTTATTTAATTGTATTTAATGTTATGTATGTTTTCCTCGGAGCGTCAATCTAATGATGGGGGAGTTATATGTATAACTTATTTACACGAATCTATTGTATGTACACTTGTATGAGAACCCTATATTATTGTATGTACTTGTTCATAAAATGCTTGTTTGTAAAATATTTTTATTTATCATTATATCATAAGAAATTGAATTATGTTTTCAAATAATTGTTTTGTATTCAGTTTACGTTTGGAATTCAAATGGAAACATTTGAATTTCATACAATAATATAGGGTTCTCATACAAGTGTACATACAATAGATTCGTGTAAATAAGTTATACATATAACTACTATTGTCAGCAAAATCCATGTAATTAGGGGTACTCTATTACTTTTGCCTATTTGTTATTTTGTATAAATATGTGCAACGGGTTTTATAAATATGTGCGCTCACAAAATATATAACTAACACAACATAAAATATTTTTATGACATGACAAAGTAAAAAAGTTAAAATCTGTGCATATTCATAGAATAAAATTAAAAGCAGAAGAAGGTTAATAACGTCGTAAATTTTTATGAATCACAAAATAAAACAAAATCTTTTAAGCAGCAACATAAAAGCTGACACTTTTCCATCAACTTAAGATTTAGAAGAACGGATGTAAACACAAACACTTTAACATCGATGTTTATTACCAAAAATATTTTAGAGCAATAATCACCTTCGTAAACATACATAATGATTGTTTACAGCAAACATGTAGAAAACTAAAAAACGATATCCCTAAATTTTTACAAAATTATTCTTTTAATGATTACCAAAAAAAAAAAAAATGTTAAAAAACAATTTTATATGTTTTTTTAACAGCATTATCACAACACGTAAAAGAGTATTCATTTAGTGGTAAGACCACTGTCAGATAGAGTTTTCATGAGAGTTGCTAACGTAAATCGGAATCACATTCAGCTACTGTCTTTTCTTAAAAATTTTCACAATTAAATTATTTAAGATATAACTAAACTTATATTATCATTTCTATCCAAATGAAATGATTAATGATTATTTACTGAACTTTCGACATATTTGTGTAAAAAGGTCTTAGAAAAATTCGAAAAAGAAATAAGAAATAAGAAAAAAAAAAAACATTGTACCTTACACAATTTTATACAAAGATGTCATTTTCTCTTATTGGGATAAGAATTTTTTGAGATTATGGTATTTTCTAAACGATCTCTTCAAATTCTTTTAAATGATACCCACATTGATATCTTCAGATGCCCATAATTAGGAAATTTCGAATATTTTCACTTTATTTTTTTTTTTCCTTTCAATTCTCTATCGTCCCATATATTTTTTTTCGTTAGGTTTACTTTAATAAATTAAATTTGTTTTAAATCATATGGACAAATTACAGGCAGGCGTTGTGTGTTCGAAAATATGTAAGATCGATTGGCGTATTTAAATTTTCTTTTAATGATCTAGTGCCTTGGGAAAGTTGATTTGAAGCCGAACAAGGACGGACATCGCTCATTAGACTTCGCTATGCAAAGGGACTCAGAATATATATACTTTATGGGTTGAAAACGTAGAAATTACAAACGGAATTACAAACTTAGATGTACCCATTTTCCAAGGTATAACAAGAAAAGCACTTAAAAATAAACGTTTGTACTGAATTAGTAAATCTACATTAATTGAATAAAGATTCTAGAAATATAATTACACTGAATAGTATATATGTATTTGTATGAAAGATGTCAAAGCTCACTGCTTGTTACAAATAGTGTACATTTAAATTGCAAATTGTTGATTCTGATTGCAAAACATTAATTTTGTTTGTGTGAATGTAGATAAGAAGCAAGTTGAAGTATACAAGCTACTAATCGAATGGTCAAATGTACAATTAAAATAAAGCAATAAAATTGTAGTATCCCCTTTTTCATTTTCTATGTTATTTATATGCTCTTTCTGTAACATCCGCATCGAATATCCGGTCTTAGATTTTAGTAATATAAGCGTCCATATGATTTATCTCTTGTAAATTTTCTGATTGGCACGCAAGAACATATTAATTAAAACTTAATATTTTAATAATTGTTTATAAAGGTCTAGCAATATCTTGTATTCGTTTCCAAAAATTGCTTAAATCACAAATAACTTCAGTTAAATCAACGGAGTAAAATTTTAAGGAATGAGAAAATACTAGTAGTTAGAAAATGACAGTGCAGTCACAACTGTAATTAAATTAAAAAATAATTTTAAAATAATTTTAATTTAACACATTCGCTACAGTAGGCTGCACAAACATATGAAAGATATTAGTTTAATTGAACTGCAGCAGCAAAATCATCTAAGACAAGAACCTTTCACCTTATTGCCTTGCTGTCTTCAAAATAATCATTTTTATATGTACACATGTATTCCGATTTTTAAAAATTGCACTCGGCAGTTGCTGTGTTGAATGTGTTTGAAAATAAGTAAAAATTCCTTTTGAGGCAGTGGTTATCAATGGTAAGGAAGTAGTTGAAGTACAGAAAATATGAATTCTATCTTCGGTAGAAAAATATAATTATACTCTTGCCTTCTTAAAAAGAGTGGCAGAAACTGACTATAACCATTTAATTTTAAAGGAACGACCAACAGAGGAGAAGCATCTTTTATGTGAAAACCGTACTAGCATTCGGGTTTACTGTGGCACAAGAAAGTTTATTCTAAGGCTAAGAGTCTAAAAAATTACAACTTTTGTAACACACGTTATTTCGAACAAAACTTGATTGCGCCTTTATTCATTAAAAAAAGTAGTAAAAGTATCAACAAATACATTGTTTGTTTATTGTTTGACTTATTCATTCATGTTTTGTATTCTTTCCGCTATTGTAGCTTTTGTTACAGTTGTTTGTTTTATCAACTCTAAGCTCATTTTACCAAATGACATTTTAGCATAAAAAGTCATCAAAACAACTGAAAAGCTGCAAATTTTTGTTGTTTTACCAAAGGATGCAGCCAAACGAGACTACACATTGGCATTAAGTAATGAGAAATGCAGAAGCAACTTTATTTTTTACATTAAAACAGAAGGCAGTTAATTGGTAAATTAATACAAACACAAAAAAGCAAATACCAAATGCTAATTAAAAACATTTTCACAACCACTTGAATAAATAATAAAAAGTTGCGGGTAAATCAACTAAAAATAGGATTTAGTTTATGTGGAGTTGTCGGCAACGTTAGAAAACTACATGGATTATAAGCTACATTGGAAACCCGGTTAATTTTATCAGAAGGAAAAGCTGGTAATAAGTATCTAAAATATGATCAGAACACTGCTAAGTAGGGCAGTGTTGGAAATAAATCAGCCATTTGTAACTGGCTAGACGGATGGTTCTAAAATTAAAAATTTGCTTTTCTGAATATTGATCATGCAATTTCTTATCAAACTAAAAAATATATCCCTAATTTTAAAATGCATATAACTTGATCATTTTAAAACATAATTTGCAGGTTAAAGAACCATCTTGTAGGTATTGACCACACCTGTGTAAATTAAATAAAAATCAGACAAAATTTTCAGAAATGCCAATTATAAGAAAAGTTTGCTCGCGAAAGATCACATAGTGCCGCTCCTAGAAAAAAGATGGTACATAGCTTCAAGACTTAAGCTCAGATTCTCCTCTGCTATGCCCATGATAAATTTCGAATCAATCAGTCTACCCGCTTAGAAATTACAGTAATTTCAAAAATATTTTGATTCTGTTGCATTGTGCACTAAAAAGAAATATATGCAAATCGATTATTTATACACAAAAAATCTAATTGTCGTCTTAAATTTTTTTCTAATTTTTCAGTTTAAAGCATAATATTTAAGAAATTCTGGTGCAGGAATTTAAGATCCCTTACAGGCAAACATATCATCTTCATTTGTTGTTCGTTTTCGTTAATTTGTTTTATGCTTGAGGCACCAAACAAAGTTTTTGATTTTTTTTTACCAAAGCTTATAACACTCAGTTATAAACCGAAAACTTTTCAATGTTTATTTCTCTAACATACAGAAAGTGTTGTAATTAATTTTTGGCCAAAGCTTGTTTCACCCTTGTGGTTTATTAGCGCGTACACAGGTTTAATGCTAATAGCATAATGACACAAACAATCTTTTGTTTGTAATTTTAAAAGTCGAATTGGATGTAAATGTATTTGGGTTTAAAAGTACTTCAATATTGGGACACTGCAACAAAATTAATCAGTTTTTGTAAATATTGTTCTAGAAATTCCAATAAATTAACGAATGTGTTGATTTACATGCGGTAATTGTTACGGACGTATTTATTGGGGATGTTTAACCGTAGCGGCTAAGGCGGACGGGAATGAACTAAATTGGTGGTAATCTGTGGGGTACATCAGAGATCGATAATTGTTCCATTATATATTATGATATACATACATTTATACCTGTTAAATGAATTTATACTGATATCAGGTTGAACATTTTTCACCAAAAGCCATGTGTTTTGGATGTAATAGTAAAGAAATTTTTTTCAACCTGGCTGAAATTGTCACAAATCTTTTATATACAGAAGAAATTATAAATAAATGTCTAAAGAAAAGTATAGTAAAAATTTAAGTACTGGAATTTGCAATCACAATGATTTTTACGTACTCTGCTTTGTTGTTCTCATCTTACAGTTTTGCTCTGCATCTTAACAAAAGCTGATAAAATAATAATTTAAAAAAATTTCAATGATAAGTAAAACTGTTATTATAAACACGCAGAAAAAATTGGTATCTGTTAACAATTATTATTGTATTCCGAATATAATTTAATTGTATCTTTTTAGACTCCATTACGTATTAAATGAAAAACAAATACAAAAATTTTAATTTAAAACATAATGGAATCAATTGTAAACTTTATTAAAAGAGAAGCAAATATTTGTGTAATTAATTAAATACTTGAAAAATTTAAAATTTATAAAATTTTAATAAGACATTATTAGCTACAGCAACTTTTTTCTGTATAAGAAACTTTTTTGTCTAGTTATTAATTAATATTTTTTTTCCTTGCTTAAAAAATTTTTTATTTCTTTACGCGTTCATTTGCTATCACGTATTATAATTTTGTACCCTAATTACTTTTCTTAATTCCTCTAAAATAATTTTTTAAAAGCAAGCAATAAGAAGTTTTATAAAAAAAGATTTATTTGGAATTTTTGATTATACCTCGAAAACTGTTGGTTGTTTTCTTTGTTGCGTGGAACAATGTTGTTTATTTGACATGATGGAGAATTCCTTTGAATTTCTCCAATAAAACTTTTAGGTAATATTACTGCTAAGGCACGAACAGTGTGGAATAAAATAAAGGCTGTTGGTTATTTAATAAAAACTTTTAATAAATTTTTAAAGAAATTATCCTTAATTTTCAAAATGGACAATTTTTGAAGAAGCAAATTGTTTGGAAGTTATTTAAACACAGGTAGTTCCGTAAAAATTTTGATTTTTTAAATTCATAAAATATAGAATGTTAGGTAAAATTCCTTTTTTTATTACTCATTACTCGAATTTAAAGGTTAATATATTAGAAATGAATATGAATATGATATGACTGCAATCGATGAATTGTATTCGCAATATAGAGGAAGCATCTAGTTTGGAAAAAACTGGGATTTTTGAAAGTTAAATTGATCAAGGTGAAAACAATCTGTGGAGTACCATCTTATAAATAGAAGAAATTTAAAAAATTATTTAAAGAACTTGTTCATAGATTTCTTAATTTCTGTAATTTTTATAGATAAATACATCAAAAAATGATATTATTTATCCTTGTAATAATTTTTTATTTTTTTTTTTTGTTTTGTCTTGTTGCATTGTGTTATTATTTAAATCTAACCTTAAACTAGTAGTCACCTACAATTTAAATAACAGCAATATAGTACATAACACTCTACTCACCAGAATCCAAAAAAATTGCAGAACTTCGATTTATAACTTATGCAGATAAAGAACATTATTGTCAAATATTGAATATCAAGCAAAGTTTTGTTTACATTTTTGTGTCTCATATTTTTAAATTCTCTATGCAATGCAATTAAGATACAAATTTGTGTGAATATAAACACGTACGAATATATGACAACATCTTCAGGTGGCAAAACAAGAAAACGTGCAGAGTTTACAAAATAATTCGAATGATTATGGATAACGTTTAGAATCAAACTCTCATACTTTTATGATGTGACGTGTATTAAGTAAAATTACTTCTGTTTGAAACTAAAAGTTCTGCAGCAGATGCTATAATGAAGGTTAAAAGTTGAGTTGTTTTTGCAACTGCTAACAGGCAATGCTTTATTAAATATAAAGGAATCCTTGCAGGCTTTATAAAAAACTTAAAATTTTTTATAGAAAATAGGAAAGAAAGAATTATAATTTATATAACTATAGAGTTTTTCTTAGATAAGTATTTGATATAGCCATTAAGTAAGAGGAATAAAATTCATCAAGAAGATAAAATATCTGGAGGTTGAAGTTACTTAATTTTTACTGCGCTAGGTTGGTTTTCCCCACAGATATCCATCTGCTCCAATGGCCGAAGGTAGTTGTAAGCAGAGAAGAAATATCACTTTCACCATTTTAATATTTTTTCAAAAGTTTGTGCTGCGTGTGGTCGGTCATCGTCGAAAGAATCTTATGCCATGTTCAGCCTACAACTTCAATAAAAAAACAAAAGTGTCGACTTAAGAATACTGGATTTTAAATTTAAAATGGAAATATTTGCTGTAATAACGTAAGCGTTAAAGACATTTAAGTGAAAATAACGTCTCTATGTAAACCTTCTTCAGTTTTTAGCTTTGCAGAGAACAGTAGGGTTAATCGTATTTTTTTTTTTTTTTTTTTTGTCTACGAAACTTTTAAAATTAAGAAATAAGAACAAAACTATGCTAAGGAATGAACTATTGCCCAGCAAAAAATTTCATGAAAGGTAATCGAGTAGATAATTAAGCATATTTGAAGGAACTAATTACTAATTGCATTACCTAATCGATTATTTTTACAAGGCTTGAGACTAAAGTAATGTGTTTTTTGCAATGAAGCAATCAAGTAGTTACTTTTATTTTTTTGGAATTAGTTTTTTTTTTACTTCAAAGAACTAGTTTTTAAATTTGAACCAAAAGCTATTCCTGTCGCTATCGCAAGAACTAGTTTTAAAAAAAGACTAAGAATTAATTCTAGTTTTATATTTGGAACTAGTTCTAAAAACAAAATAAGAAGTAATTCCTTTTTTTCGAATTAAGCACTAATCCTTTTTTTATTTAGAACTGGTTACAATTACGTTTGAAGAAGTAACTTTTACTACAATTTGGAACGAGTTCTAATCTTTATATAAGAATGAGTTTTTTAATTGGAAATAAGTGTTAATAGTTTTCAAATTTATTTACTTTTTTTACACACATACATAGATATGTACATAACTTACACACTTCGTATTAAACATAAAAAAAAACAAAAAATGTAAAATAAATATAAGAAAGAAATATCATTTTTATAAAATTATAAAACATAATAACCAAAATGCATATTTATATATATTCATATGTATTTTCTTTTGTATCTATGTAAATAAGTAGAAATTAACGTTATTTATAAAAATTAAATTCAAAAAAGAGTGTAGGGAAAAATTAGTTTGAGGAATCGCTTTCATTTTCCAATTTTTTGCGTATTAAGCATTCAGATTTAAAATGTTCATTTTTTGCAGCCTTAATTGATTTGCGCAGCTCTCCATAAAACTCAATCTCTGTACTTCCTCCTGAAGACGTTGCAACTAAAATCAACAAATTATATATAAACAGCTTAATTTTACATTTGTTTGTTATTAAAGTTAAAAGTCATTAAGAACAGTACTTACGAAATAATATATTGACTACTTTCTTAAATTTAAGCAGCCGTTAAAGGTTGTATGTCCTTTAACCCCACATAGAAAAGAACGTGCTGGCGTATCACATATAAATGAGCGGATTAACACTTTTATGTTCCTTCCATTAATATCGAAACCATTTCTCAGCATTTTTTTGTATTTTTCTAAGAAATCGTGAAGAAAGTTATCAACATTAGAAGGCTTTTGTGGTCCAATATAGGTACCAATTAAAAAAATTTCAATATTATTTACATTTGCTATTTTACCCAATATTGGCCACAGGCCTATGCCAGAGCTTTTGAATAAGGGTAGCCCATCTGTTCCAATGTCAATATAAATTTCGTAAAGATTAACAAAACAATTTCGTAGTTTTTTTAGTTAAACCTCAAGTCCGATGTGGACACACTGTCCGGGTGTAACCGTTCTAATTATACACATTTTGTTCGACTGTAGTAAAGTGCTTACACTTAAAGGTTCATCTATATTTTCCTCTCTTAAGATCTGAAATAATCTTCTGCAACTTAATACAGTGGGATGAAATTCTTGAACCCATAACTTTAGTTTTTTTATGTTTAAACTTGATTTTTTATCTGGCTTGCTGTAATTACACACTTCATTTTTATCATTTTCAATTGCTTCATTTTTTGCTCTTTCAAAATCTGTTGGCGTATTTAGTAATTTTTTTAGTTTTTTTTTCTTTTTTAATATTTTTATAAAATTGTGACTTACTTGCCATATTTGGTATATTATATTAATAAATTTATTATATTAATTACAAACACTGCGCGATATATTCGTTCATATGATTTTTAATAATAAAACGCTCGTTTCGATGTGGAAAATGTGACTGAATTTTATCATTTTTTTTATAACAAAATAAACTTATGTTACTTAGTTAACAATAAAAATAAATAAAAGTTTTACATAAGTATAACAACAATTAATTAAATATAATTTATATTAATAATAATAATAATAATAATAATAATAATAATAATAATAATAATAATAATAATAATTAATAACCATTTAAATTAATAGAACAATAATAACAATTAGTATGTTGTTGGGTAATAACTTATTATATCACTTTTCACAGTAGTAAGCATTAAAATAACACAAATTTTTATATTTGACACTATTTTTGTACATTCACCTCTTAAATTTTATCTCTTCTTTAAATGAAACAAAAATATATATACATATGCATGCGTAGCAAAAACAAAATTAAGATTATCGTTTTGATGACCCAGTTTTTTTTATTATAAAAATAAATTTTAGAGAAAAAGCAGTTTAGATTTCAAATTGAGTTCTTTTTTACAAAAATGCAATCGCGTTCAAAGATTTGCAGGATTCTTTAAATTGCCTCTTTAGTTTTTTTTTTTTGGTCGAATGTAAGTAAGTAGGTAGAAAAAAGAGGAATAACGCAACACGGTTTCGTTTTTAATTTTGTTTTATTTTTACTTGCTTATTTCAATTTGCCATCAAGCTTCTTAATTTTTTAAAAGGAAGTGAGTTTGTGTGAAAAAAATAAAATTATTTGGGTTTTAAAATGTTTCTCATTTATTTTTGAAGTAATAAATTAATATTGCTTTTTCACTTATATTTTAGTAAAAACAGAATTTAGTGAAAAAACCGTAACGAAAACAACTATAAGTAAAATAACCGTGTTTTTAGTTTATCCTATTTAATGTTAGCTGTATACACAATTATAATTAATTTTATTTTTAAAATACGAATGTGTCCTTTTTGCTGTTCATAAATAGATAATTTCTCTACTGCCATTCGCTAATGCAGCAGAACAACTCGGTAACTAAAAAAGTAATGGCAATGTGCTCAAAATGTAATGACCGATTTTTTGCCGGAAACAGACAAGCCAGTGTTTTAAATTTAAAACACTCAAGTTTCGCAAAGATAAAAATATTCTTCCACCGCTTTAACCAAAAATATTATGGGCACAATTGTAAAAGTTTGTTAATTGAGATACGACATGTTATCTCACCTTATATGTTTTTAATTGTCAATACAACAAATGCTGCAATGACCAAACCATTTTTAATGCATTTAGCTTAAGTCAATACCTACCAAAAATGTTTAGGAAAGTTGGAATTAAAGCGTGGATGTAATAATTTTTGGCGGATAAACTTCCCAGCTAGACTACGAACCTAATGATTTTAACAAGGCATGAGGCTGTAATAATCATTTACTGAGAATTGATTATATTAATTATTGTAAAAAAATAATGATGATCATTGGTATGATTTTGAAGTATTTTTTTTTAACTTAAAGAGCTAGTACAGTTACTACTTCCTTTTCTTGCGAACTAACGTAATGTGTTTTGTAAGCGAGTAACAAAATATGGTAATCACAAAAGGAAGTCATTATATGGCAAGTACTTTTTAAGGTAATGCCTAATTTTTTGCTGGGTGGTTAGTAAACTAATTCGTATAATTATACTTCATAAACCTAAAAATTTTTTTATTGAAATGCGTTTAGAAATATATTTTTCCTAAAAAATACTTTATTTATAAGTGATTTGTATATTATTAAAAGTGTGGTCAAATATTTGACCAAAAGAGCGTAACCGCTATCTTTACAAATTTTTAT